>OX940908.1:8186444-9509189 GCA_954871355.1 Cabera pusaria
AACTTGGCTCATTTTGACATTTCCATGGAGGTAACTATTAAGTCGAGTACAACATGGATGAACCTTAACTAGGGTAACTAACTAGGTTTTCCTGTATTTAGGAAATCAGTGTCTTTCCTGTCTACGTCTCTCATTATAACTACGCACTACTATGTATGTGGATTATAATAAGCTGATAAGTAGAATGATTGAAGAAGAATCTATGTAATGTTTTGTTTTATTGAGTACCTACCCATTACATAATATTGGATAGAATGTTTGAATGGAACCAGTTAATTGGGACAGGTATTCCAATGTGCCCCTAATTGGGGCTTAGTTTATAACGAACCATTGGTAGTAGCATTGAACAGCTTATCATTAAGGGCTCCCATTGGGCTCAAAGACAATGGGAAATATAGTTACGGGTAATAAGGTACTAATAATTTAGTACCTTATTGCCCGAAACTACCCGTATTGTTTATTTATTAACTGTTTGTTGGAATCAAAGACGGTTGAAGATCAAGCGCAGTGGCGTTCCGTAGGTGAGGCCTATGTCCAGCAGTAGACAGGGTTAGGCTGATAATGATGATGATGATGATGAACTGTTCGTAGTAGTAACATAAATTCTATATAATTCTAGGTCTAGCGTGTTCATTATCCTCGACCATATCATCGCTTATCACCAGGCGAGATAGTGGTCAAACGCTAGCCTATCTATATATATAAAATCCAAAGTCCTGACTGACTGACTGAGATATCAACGCACAGCCCAAACCGCTGGTCTTAGACACATGAAATTTGGAGGGTGTATTGTTTGTGAAGTGTAAGCATCCACTAAGAAAGGTTTTTTTAAATTCCACCACTAAGTGGGTTAAATGGAGGGTTTAACTTTCTATGAAAGTTTTTATTCTCTGGGTCAATTGTCTCGAAAATTGGTACACATACTTTTTAATTTAAATGGTGACTTACGGGTATCACAGTTTAAAAAAAAAACATACCCCACGCGTTTGTCTACCCGAATGACTGCCTGATATATCAACGCACTGCCTAAATCACTGGTCCTAGAAACATGATATTTGGTGAAATGGAGGGTTGAGCTTTCTATGAACCTTTTATTCTCTAGGTCAATTATGTCGAAAAATCGTCGTATATATGTTCATGATAATCGTATGTATGTTCAAGTTCATAAGACTCAACATCTAGATAAAGTCACGGTCTCACTACAGTTACGTGCAAAATTCTAGTATCCTAGAGATTTGCGCCATACGATGTCATTGCTTCCAATCAAGCGAGCATTAGGTACTATTTCTGCTATCTCACGTAAGAAAATGTATATAATTTTTTACAAAAAAAAAATTTGCCGACCAAAAAATTAATTGGTAACGGTTGTGAGTCAGTCTGTATTGCTAGTTCTCTAGTAGATATAATGTACTTATCTTTTTCTGACGCGGTATCTCAGTCTATTCTGCCGGTCGTATTACGCAGAAACGATTTTCCGTCGAAGCTCACTCTGTCGAACCTGATGCTGGAATTATCAATTTGACTGAACGGTTCTCTCTTAGTAATAAGCTTCGTTTGACCGTTATTAGCTGGGATATGTTGGTTGATTTTATCACGTCAACTTTTTAAAATATATATTACCAGCATCTGCCCGCGGCTTCGCTGGCGCCTACAGGAAACAACTGACTGATCGACTGACTAATCGACAGACTGATCGACTGACTGTTCAACTGACTGATCGACTGACTGATCGGTCGATCAGTCAGTCGGTCAGTCAATCGGTCTGTCTATCAGCCAGTCGATCAGTCAGGCGATCAATCAGTCGATTAGTCAGTCGATGAGTCAGTCGATCAGTCAGTCGATCAGTCAGTCAATCAGTCAGTCGATCAGTCAGTCCATTAGTCAGTCGATCAGTCGGTCGATCAGTCAGTCGATCAGTCAGTTGTTTCCTGTAGGCGCCAGCGAAGCCGCGGATAGATGCTAGTAATATATATTTTAAAAAGTTGACGTGATAAAATCAACCAACATCTCCCAGCTAATAACGGTCAAACGAAGCTTATTACTGAGAGAGAACCGTTCAATCAAATTGATAATTCCAGCATCAGGTTCGACAGAGTGAGCTTCGACGGAAAATCGTTTCTGCGTAATACGACCGGCAGAATAGACCGAGATACCGCGTCAGAAAAGATAAGTACATTGTATCTACTAGAGAACTTTTTTTTCAAACTTTCCAATATTTTTTTTTTTTTTAATTATATAATTTTTCGAACGTTACATAACAGAAATAGTACCTAATGCTCGCTTGATTGGAAGCAATGACATCGTATGGCGCAAATCTCTCTAGGATACCAGAATTTTGCTCGTAACTGTAGTGAGACCGTGACTTTATATCTAGATGTTGAGTCTTATGAACTTGAACATCTTTAAAGCGGAAAACAAAATGGCGGTACACTCTAGGCCCCAGAGGGACTAGCAAACAAGTACAACGATTTGTCTAAACTTTACTTACCCATAATTTGCTGCTATTCTGACTCAGATGAGGTTCATTACAGCCAGCATTTTGGGAACTTTACCTACTAGTAGTGGTTTGGTAGACTACATTTTAGTTATTATTGTTTTTGTTTTGGTTTATGTATGTGTTTATCATAGAAATAGGAATAATATACCTTATTATTCCTATTTCTATGGTGCTTATAGTTAGGTAGTTTTAAAGTTATAATAACTTATATTTTTTAAATTTGTTTTAATTGTTATAAAAATGAAAATCTTATCTTCATATCTCTGGAGATCAGGTTCATAGATATTTATTTACTAAATCCTTAACTAAAATGAAAATATTAGCAAAATTTCTTTTTACGCATTTTTTTGGCGAATGACACAATTGCTTCTTTTTTAAGTCAATAAAATATTTCAAAAATGTAAAGTTTTCATTGGTTATAAAGTTTTTTCGTCATTTTTTTTTCCACTTTTTCGACTCGAATAGCAGATGTGAGCAAATGTCGGAAGGACCTTAAATATTTCATATGAATGAAGCAAGCATAAGGGGAGATCTTGGACTAACGATATTGTCTGAATGTGAACAGAATTGTTTGATAGAAGTGAATTGTTTGAAAGAAACGAAATTTTACTGTTCAAGTGCTTTCATTACGTTTTTAGTGAATTGCCATTTTATTAGCCAGTTTTTATTTAGGGTTTCGAACTTTACAGAAGTAAAAAATACCACCGCGGGAATGTGTACATGATTAAAACTAATGAATTTGATTTAATTCAACAAATTATTTTAATTAAATAAAAAATACTTTATTGCCAGAATACACAGAACAATACAAACAGTTAATTTAAGAAAAAAAAGGCAACATTATTAAATTCAGTGAACATTTCATTCATTCATTCAATACAACGTGTGCTGCATGTACCATTGCTTGCACACGCAGCGCTGGTTTTCAATTTAACCCAATGTTCGGGCTGGGGTCTTCGCCGAAATTTTGTGTATGCAAACGGGCTTAAAATAATGCACTAGGTAATTTAAAAGTAAACTTCAGCTTTGTCCATTATCATTATCCACTATCTACAAAATATCAAAATATCTAATAATTTGACTCCTTATCTTCAAAACAACAAAGCATGTTTTGGTAAAATTACTGATAGGTACCTAAGGAATAGGTTCGATATTTTACTCAAATATATTTCATATTTATTTTCCAAAGAACAATATTTATTGTAAGGGAAATTTTAACTACAACATGAAATAGGGTTTCGAGTGCGAAATAAATTATTATTAAAAAATAATTGCCCACCGAGTCCAGTCAAATATTGTCTGGAAATTTTGATTATTTCTTTTATCGCTCAAAAACAACCAAATGCATTGTGTATAAATTAACGGCAATAGCCCGTGGCGATCGAGAAGTCGTGAGTTCGATCCCACCCATTGACGTGTAACCACTCCAGACACAAGCATTATTTAGCTTACTTGGAGGGGTTAACAAGGCTACTATAGTAATGTGCAACCCACATTTAAAAAGCTAAAGCTAAGCTTTTATTAAAAAGAAAATATATCAATAAAATTAAACAAAAAATATTCCCGACACAACATAATTATTTTATTTACTCGATCTCAACTCTACATACCACCCAGTTACAGGGGCTCAGTGCGACTTCGCGCGGATAAAATTTTAAGTCTCCAGTTAGAATCTCAAAACTATTTGAAGAATTGTAAGTGTATTGTGTTATTTTGTACAGAACCCTCTTTACACGAGTGCCTCGCGCACTTGATCCGCCAAATTTTTGTAAATAATTTGTTTACAAGTTCTTTTTCGAGTAACAAATTATTCAATTGTGTGCTTCTGTTTTCCTTGTTTTCTTGGCAGGTACTTGGCATAAATATTTTATTTTTGCTCATTATTTCTCAATATCAGGCTTTAATACGTAAGTAGGTATAATACTTGTGGGTATATGGAATAACAAGAAACTTCTTTTAGAAAAAATCTTTGAATAGAAGTAACATTACCATTATCCACGGGATTTTGGTGTCTGAGTAGTTTCGTAAGAGTAGGGCAAATCGAAAGTTCAGCTTGAGTAGCCCTACAGTACTTATATTAAACATTTTAAGGAAAAAAGGAAGTGGAGCGATTATTGAGGAAGACAGACTATTAGGTGATATATTATTGAGGTTTATAGTTTTAGCATTTTCGCTCTTTTTACCCGACTATGGCGAAGTAAAAAGGAGGGTTATGTTTTTGAGCGGTATGTGGGTATGTATGTATGTATGTTTGTATGTATGTTCATCTGTTCCCTCATAACTTCTAAACTACTTATGATAATTCGACAAATAAGGTGACGTTGAACGCGTTTTATTTGTCTGCTAGTTATAGGCTATGTGACGTCACAACAAATTGAATGTGGCGCCCTCTAGGGGGCACGAACTCAAGAACTAAAAAAAAATTTTGACTCTACCCCATCGTGTGTGGTGTCGTTGAATAGGGATGTTAAAATTAAGGTAGAGTTTGGTACATCATATTTTTGTCAAGCGTAGTGTTTGCGAGATATATCCCGTCGAAGTCAAGAAAACAAACTTTTACCCCACGCGCCGTCGCAAAGCAGCAAGAGGGAGGGTTATGTGTTTGTTGATCGCTATGTATCAATGTAAGTATGTTGACATCTATGCATGTTTACATTTATACAAAAACCCCAAAGTACTTTGTATAAAAAAAAAGTTCAAAAACTAAAACCCGATTACTAAAAATCACGCTCTAAAAAAAATGAAACAAGAAAATATTCTCATCTGAGATCGCTATGTACAAACTATTCAATATGTATCTTGTATTATATAAACAACTTACTTGTAATAAGTATTTTATTATATATATATATATATATTCTAGTGGTGCTCAGAGGATAGCCGTGGTCGTATGTCACCTACCGTAATACACTCTGAAAAGTAGCATACGACCACGGGTATCCAAATATTTCTCGTAAGTGATTATTAATCTTTTGAAAAATAAATAGATCTTAAACCGTAAACCGTAATAATATGACCGCGAATTCGCTAGCGTAGCATAGGATGCCCTCGACATCCTAGCAATTGCTAGGACGTCGATGGCCCTCAGACTATAAGCTAGAGCGACGATATTCGCAAGGCGGTAGGCAAGAGCTATATGAGAGTAGCCGAAGATTGTGCTACTGTGAGACCTATGTTCAGACATGGACTAGTATAGACTGATAATAATTATGAAGCACTAATAATGACGATATAACTTTTGCCACGTTCCTCTACTAAAAAGCAGACGTCGTCGTTTACCAGTTTACCATCAGGCGAGCGTCTTGCTTTTCTATTTCCTAATACAAGGCACCCATTGACCCGGTTTCACTAATCGGCTTTGACGCCAGAGGAAGCGGGTTCGAAACGCCGCCGTGCACCAATGGATTTTTCTATCAGAAAATATAGGTATGTGTGCGTTTCACAGTGAACCTCCGGCGAAAGTAAAAACATCGTTGAAAACCCCCGGTATTGTGGAAAGACACTCTCTACATTTAGTGCCCGTAGGATTTGGAAAATCTGTCGAGAAACATCTAATGTGTTCCGGCAGCAGTCCCTGAGAGCCAATTTCCATTCTAGACATAACGTGGCGTGCTTCCATTTTCGACTGCACCATCACTTACCAGTAGACGAGATAGTAGTCAACAGTTATAGTCTATACGATATTTAAAAAATACAATTTGAAGACAATTAAACGTGTCGTGGTCGTTCCTTTAAGGTACGACCACACCGCGGCGTCCTGTGTGCGCCATCTAGGCGGCGATCAGATAGCATAGTAGTATTTGTACCAACTGGTTCACACCCAACGCGATCTACGGCGATTAGAAAACAATAGAAATTCAGATCGCGAACGCGCACGCGGACGCAGGACGCTGCGGTGTGGTCGTACCTATATAAACCTCGTGTAATGTGATACAAAATATTTTCCATTATCCATTAATTCTCGAGGCTTTGTGCGTCAAATAATATGCAAAGCTTCTTCAAGGATGCAAAGCCTTTTGAAATTCATCTATTTTTCGACTCTATAAGAACCCGTATATAATTCATTGGTTTATTGATTCGTCAACTCAATATTATGTAAGTATAAGCAGTATCTACGAAAAGATCAGCCTAATTTGGATGCTTCGCTTGTAAATTTTGCGTGTTCTATCTGATTTTAGCGTTCCATTCCACGCCACATATTATACAAAACACAAAAATGTTTCTACCTATGAACGTTTTCGAATCCATCCAACCGATGTGCCCCAAGCCGGTTTCATTAGAAATAATGCGATGCGAAGATGGTTTTAGACCACAAAAATAATGCATTATTCGGTTCTACTATTATTTATTCTGTGAATTTAGTTAGGTTTAGGCTGCCTAATCAATTTTTTATTTATTTATTTTTTATTACAAGTAAGTTATATTACATCAAATATTTACAACAAATATACAACTTAAAAATAAATAAAACTATTTGAACTGTGAATAAATGAAATGTTATAAATAAAAATTAAAATAGTTATAAATAAAAAACAGAACCTAGGTCGCAGCTGTCTGCCGGTAACGTTCCCAAAAAGCTGGCGACGTTACCTCGTTGAATTGCTAGGCTAATCCGTTGGCCGAGGTAAGCGCCAGCTCTTTGGTCATGAGTGACGTCTATTAAACGTCTGGACAGCTCCTTTACAAAACCCCGGGCATCTCGACCCCACGGACCCATTGTTTCGACCCCAAACGGAAGAAAAATGTAGCTATCACCAATGGCAGCATATTTTCTCCGTTTGAGGGTTTCTGCCGCATCCGCTGCCGCACCCGCTGCTCGTGAGGTCCCGCATATGTGGGACGCTGCTAACGTGTCAGCACACGTCGCGTCCCACACCAACGGTCTCCCTCGGCACCACGGAACCAACGTAATACCGTCGGGTCTCTTGCCATCGTCACGTGATATACCGTTCAGCTCTAATATAGCCGGCACGTTCACGGTGGCAAGGGCCCGACGAATGACGTCATTCAAAGAAGCGTGACGTGAGAGACGCCCTGCACTGCGGCGGCATGACAGGCCATGGTGGCCTAATCTGTCTACTTCACTGCCGCAGTGACAATTGTGAGGTACTGTCCGGGAGATGCCCAGACGTAATCCCACAGCAATGGAGAAGCTGTCATCGTCCATAAGGGTACCTATGTTGGAAGAAGGTAATGCGTGTAGCCAGTATCCAGATTCTTTTTCACGTGTGGCAAGGAGACGAGCCCGGTCCCTAATATCAACACTTTTTTGAAATAGTTCATCTTGGATAATTTTACAAAGGGGCTCGTCCCATAGCCTTTGTGAACTAAGTTTTTTGGGTAAGACCTCCCCTGGACAAGCCAAAGACCAGGCCGTTTTAGCTTCTTCTACGTATGCTATGGAAATTTCAGATGATGAGTTTGAAATTTTTTTTTTAAAAAGAGCTGAAACACTATTAGCAGAAGATAAAAAGGCCGGTAGCGAAACACTTGAAATTTTGCGGATGCCAATGCCTCCAAACCGAATAGGCAGAGAGGCCTGACACCATGAATTATTTGAAAGTGAACAATTAAGAATTTGGGTTAAAATATTTTTGATCGCGTCGTCTAAAATTAATAGTAATGGTATATGATTCCAAAGAGGGCTACAGCGTAGTATGTATGTAAATTTTGGCACAAAAAGACAAAATTTAATTAGATGAAAAGCCATATGGTTATGAATTTCGGTGAGACGCTTAGACGTATCTTCAAATTTTTGACGATGTTCATCCACAAAGACCGGGAAAGACTCTTGAAGGATCGGAGCTCCTAGGAGGCGTAGACTTTCTTTGTTGAGTAATTTTAAATTTGGAGCCAAACTGTTAAATTTATTATACAAATCGTCTATTTGGTCCGATGGTACAATATCTGTGATAAAAAGTTCACACTTAGAAAAATTTAGTTCCAGGCCAATCAATTTAAATTTGTCGATTAAAAACTGTAAATCTTGTAATACAGTTGTGGCTTTGCCTCCGAGGGTTCCGTCGTCCAGATACCACATGTTTAATTTGGAATTTAGACTCGAAATTACGGGATATATTGCTAGTCCGAAAATGGCTGGCCCAAGAGGGTCGCCCTGTTGACAACCTGAGCAAGAATTTATTAAATGGTCTCGGTAAAGTAATTTAGAATCCAATCCGTAACATTGCCAAAGGTAGTCAAAAGTTTCTGGAATACAATTTTGAATTTCATTCAAAAGAGTAGTACGATCAACAGAGTTATAGGCATTTTTGACATCCACCTTCAATATCACCTCACCGCAATCGTGATGTACAAATGTACGGAGAGCATGAACAGCTGCCTCCCATCCGCCCTTACTGCCAAAGCCTAACTGAAGGGGCTGGAACTTTTCAGTTAGTTTTGTATGTATGTGGCGGCAGCAAACCTTGGATGCGATTCTCCTATATGTGCAACCTACGGCTATTGGCCTAATGCCGCCATCTTACTTTTTCAATGCGCATAGGTTTGCACCATATAGGAGAGGGGCAATCTGTGCATGCACCTTACCTGATAGCATGAAGTTTATAAGGGCGGTGATGTCTCGCAGTAGACTCTGGCCCGCATCGCCAGTAGCTCCAAAAATAAGATCTTTGATGTATTGGGGAGTTAGGCCATCAAGTCCACCAGCCGATCCATTTTTAAAAGACATCACTGCCGCCCTAATGTCTTTTTCTGTCGCCTGTAAAGATTCAACAGGAGTGGTGGTATCCGGAAGGTAAGGCAGTGATAGCGATGGTGGATGTTTGTCAATCAGGGCTGATAAAGTCTCTGGCGTGTCTGGAGCGATGGTGTCATTGGTAAATAAGAGCTGAGCAGCTCCCTTTAAGTCCCCATCACTTATTTTAGTTTCTACTTTTTTAAAAATACTATGAGATTTTTTATGTTGTGAATTACTCTGTCAATGTGAATGTTGTTGGAAATTTGGGAAGAATTATCGTGCCTAAAGTGAGACTGTGTGAGACAGTTATTTTTAATTGCGTTAGTGAGAGATTTCGTGGTATTTTTAGAGTGGAGGACTTCGTAGGGAAAAACCAACAATTGTTCCCAAGCGCTTTCAGAATTTTCTTGTATAACTTTTTGAATTTTAATTGATAAATTTTGAACCACTGATATATTATATATATTATATATATTATATATATTCGTGCACCACGGGGAATGCGCTTAACGATCGAATTGCATGATTTTAATTTAGATGGATATTGCCAAAAAGGTTGTGAATTAGAACTTTGTGTCTGAACGGGGGTTTGAGTCAAAGGGGCACCAATGTTAACAGAATGTACACTCTGAGAAAGAGATTTGTGGCTCTTCCCAATGTGTACATTAAGTCCTCGCTGACCCTTAAAGAAACGCGCTTGGGAGCAATGAAGACACTGCACCAGCTCATTACCCTCATACCTTGGTCCAACATAGGGGGCACCGGCAGGCTGCGATCTTCTAAATACATCACTAGTTTCACTGTCCATTTTTTTCCTTATAAAAAAAACAATAACAAAAAACGCAATAATATTTACAAAAACAAACATTGGTAGACATTGTCACTGAATTTCACTTGAATCAAACTGCATATTTTTGCTGCACAGGCTCACACGGGGCGCGCCCCGGCGCGCCGCGGCTCGGCACCATCCAAAAGTATTTCTTCAATAAAAAGTTGTTATTCGGTTTCTATTTATAGACATGTATATGGATGTAGGTCCACCCGTCCTATCGCACCAATCAATAATTGTTAAATTTGTGTAGGTGGTGGGTTTCTGGTGACCACTTTATTGCGTTTATGTAACGTAACGTATATAAAGCCCTCGTAAGGGATTGTTCTTTTATTTTAACTCGTGGGCTCACCCAAGGGTGCAAAAATAATTATTTTATTTTATTGAAATAAAACTTTGATTTTTTCTTGTTGACAGTTCAGCCATTTTTCTACTACTACTCAATTCAACACAATCGTCAGCAACATAATTGCTACCTTGAACGCCGCACTTTAGTTCGTAGAATCATTTGTTTAGTCTATAAGACGTTACATTTTAAGCTCGGGTTAGAATATTATTCATTCAGCAAGTCGATCCAAATCTCGACGGTTGTCTCGCTAGTTATCATTTTAATTTTAATTCAAATAATAAAATAGTGGTTTTAAAATAAGCTTTTTTACCCTCTGAAATCCTATTTATTTACTAAATATTAACAATAACGGAATGAATTGGTATTTATAGTCAGAGTATTCTAGTGAATAGTACTGTGAGGATAAATAGAGTTGTAGTAAACGTAATATCGATAAAAAGACTTATTTCTATAGAACTGTGTAACGAATGCACAACACTATCTAAGTTCACGTCTACGAGTAAAATCCCCATGTTAATGGATGGAGCCGGGTAAATTCGAGCCTCTGGACCTTACCACGAAATCACAGCTTACCTGGAATGCAGTGACTTAAGTCTTGACTTTTGTGTTCTTATGTTTTTTTTATTGTTGTTTTTTTTTGTGTGTATATTACGCGATTACTCTGTCAATTCTGAATAGCTATGTTATGCTATGCTATAATTTAAATGTATTTCTCTTAAGGTGCGACCACACCGTGGCGTCCTGCGTTCGCGAGCGCGTCCGCGATCTGATTTTCAATCGTTTTCTGTATAGTAGGGCTATTCTGTAAGCTAGTTTACGCATCTCGCAAGCGGTGAGATTTAAATTTCGCATAACGAAATTCAACCGTATTACAATCGTGTTACGATTTGAATTTCGTAGTACGAAATTTAAATCTCATCGTGGATTCCGCTTGCAAGATGCGTAAACTAGCTTACAGAAAATAAGCCGTAATTAGCCGTAAATCAGCCCTACTGATCGCCGTAGATTGCGTTTGGTGTAAACCAGTCGCCAGTCGCCTAGTCGGTACGCACGTAGGACGCCGCGGTGTGGTCGTACCTTTAGATACTGTTATGCACATCCACCGTGCATACAAACAGTATTCCAAAGATTTTCACCCGGAATGTTGCTTTTCAACGGTTCTAATTCAATTAGAGTTTTCAAAGGAGTGGAGTGTTGCGGTCGGAATTCCTTTTTACTAGCCAGAGTACACATTTATTTTATAAGACTTGGATTGACCTCTTTTCATCACGGGACTCCAAAGTGTTGGATGAATAAAACTGTGTTTAATATATTTTATTTATCATTTTTAGCCGCGAGGATGATATTTTTAGGCCTCGACACAAAAAGAGCACCCTTCTTTTTATGTATGATTATGATTATGTTTTTATGTTAGAACTTGTATCTGTATATGTGTTTTTGTCTGTGGCATCGTAAGGGTCAGCTCAAACCGCGACGCAATGCGGCCCGCACTTATTAAAAAAGATCTTTATTTACTACACAAAAAGATACACTTTTATAGAGTTCGGCGGCGTCTCGCTGCACCGCGCTGCACCGCGCGGCTTCAGTTCTGGCTGCGCCGCGCGGCGTCGCGCTGCACCGCGCGGCGCAGCGGGAAGCCGCGTGATAAACAATTGAACTTTATTAACTACACAACATTATACACATTACACTGGTAATTTGGTGACATCGCGCGTTTTACTGCGCCTCGCGGCGTCAGGCTGCGCTGCGCGGCTTCTCGCTGCGACGCGCTGCGCCGCACGTAACCAAAAGCATCGTCACGTCGCGTCGCACGCTAGGCCTAGAATGGGAACTGGCTCTCAAGGATAGCTGCCGGAACACATTAGATGTTTGGCGACAGATGTTCTAACTTGAGGGTGGTAGCTGGCCATGCACTGGCCATGACACTATCTAGTGTCCTGCTTTTACTTTTTTTCACTAGATAGTTTTCTACCGCCATGCGGGGGTTGTTGATTACTTTTTCTTCACCGGAGGGCCACTGTGAAAAGCGCACATACATTTTTCGATAGAAAAATCCATTCGTTCACGGCGGGGATTGAACTCGGTACGTCTGGCATCAAAGCCAACCGTTCTCCCGATTACGCCACCGGGCCCTCGAAGACCTGTTTCAAAGACGACTTAATCGAGTGTTCTTAGTTTTGTTTGAATAGAATCCATTCAGCCGTTTGAATATTATGAGCTCTTTTCTCTTTGTTCATAAGGCTATGAGAGCAACTTTCATAATAAATATGCCCCTACCACCTGTAAAAAGTTTTGTTTTATTCGTTTTATAGTTTCCTTCATCATCCTGGGAACTTGTGCAAGTTTCAATTCTTTTTTACTAGCTGTACAGGCGAGAACTAACCTAGCTTATCGGTTAGCTAACGCCTGATCGAAAAGTAAGGGACCTAGCTACTAAAACCTAGCAACCCTAACTTTTCTACCTCGTGCTAGCCCCGGTCGGACTAACACTCCTATCTCTGGTAGTGCCAAGTCGCTGTAGACTTGGCACCTTTCGTCAAACCAAACCGCCGTGGACTTGGTGCTGACGGCCTACCACCTACCTAGTAGTAGTACTAAGTCTCTGTGGACTTAGTACGCCTAAGAACCTACTCGTGCCGAGCCGGTGTAGACTCGACACCTTATCACTGAACCGTGGAATACTTACCCTTTCCCTATCGTCCCTACCTCCCTAATGTCCCTAGGCCTACCATAAATGTAATGTATACATATATAGATAGTGCGGGATGCCTGGTGTCACAAGACCTAAGACACTAATATGCACCTCGTGCAATGTGCACAGAAAAGATTTTCTCACGCCGGTAACGCAGGCTCACGTTACCGATCACACAGGGTGACGGCACACAAGGAAATCTTGTCCGCGTAAGAGGAATGGAAAGGTAATCGCCCGCCCAGTGGAAAGTTACTGGACAGGGCGCGGCGGCTGGCGGTCTAGCGGTGGGGCGGCCGGCCCCCGGTTGCCGTGGGCGGACCGTAGTGCAGCTGGACCTCCGGTGGCGGTGTCGTGGAACCCCCCCTGGTGACGGGCGGCATTCCGGCAGGCGACAGCCGCGGTGGCTCGGAACCTCCCTGGTGGCGGGCAGCGTTCCAACCAGTAGTAATGGAGGCGGGCTGGTCCTCTTGCTGGCCAGCCGATCGTCGCGTAGATGTCGTCCAGGCTCCTCTGAGCCTGCTCCTGGGCAGTGGTGATGGTGGTGGTCCTCGGAGGAGGAGAGGTGAATCAAACCACGGCTGGGTTGTAATTAATTTATTCATACAAAGTTCTACATTTAATATCATATTAATCTAGTGTACACAATAACAATCTTTACTAGTGTGCTGTAGGTGTAAAACGCTAACTACTTATTTTTGGTGATCGATGCCCGAACCGTATTGCTGACGCGCGAATTCATTGTAACAAGCCCGTGAGGTCGCAGCTGGGGCTGACTCGGCAAGGCTGCAGCGGTGGTGTATGTTCATGCTTGAACACTAGCTTTATCGCTACTTCAAGGCGAATTTATTTGTCCGTTACAAATCTTGCGATTGATTTTAGAGCGACTTCCAGGAGTTCGATTGCGCTGAAATTTTGCATACATGCATAAATCGCGCGACAATGCAATATGACATGGTGCTGATCTGACGATGGAGCTGGAAGGTGGCCAAAGCAACTGCTAAACTACACATGTATAACCCGTCGTGTTTGGGCTCGTTGGATTTGTCTTGACTTACTCTGGTGTTAGGTTATGCAAAAGCTTTTGTTTAAAAAGGTATTTAAAATATTACTTGTTTATTTTTTTATATCATAATAGGCTAGAGTTTGACCACTAACTACCTGTTGGTAAGTGATGATGATTCTGATCCTGGAAGACATGACAAAACATTGTTGAACAAAGCAAATAATAACAAGGTAGGACAGTGGGGGGAGGCATGGGGGTCATGACCCCCCCCCCCCCTGAGCTGGTTCCAGGACTTAGGAGGACCACTAATTGAACATAATGATTTTATTTATATATTTTGTCACAATACAGATTGTATGTAACTACATACCTTCAATATTTAAATTATTAAATATAATAACTTTTTATGATGGCAAACGTTTGGCAACGAACGCATCGAAAATTTGAATTAATTTAACCCCCCCGACTAGGTGACCCCCTCCTGGCGCCAAAGCTGGATCCGCCCTTGTACCTGTCGTGTTTAGGCTTGTTGGATTTGTCTTGACTTACTCTGGTTCTAGGTTATGTTAAAGTTTGTGTTTAACAGGTTTTTTTAAATATTAATTGTTATTATAACAAGCTTTATCTCTACTTCACGGCGAATTTATTTGACCGTCACAAATCTTGCGATTGATTTTAGAGCGACTTCTAGGGATTCGATTGAGCTGAAATGTTGCATACATGTGTATATCGCGTGAAAATGCAATATTATGATGACATGGTGCTGACCTAATGATGGAGCTGGAAGGTGGCCAAAGGAACTGCTAAACTACACATGTATAACCCGTCGTGTTTGGGCTCGTTGGATTTGTCTTGACTTACTCTGGTGTTAGGTTATGCAAAAGCTTTTGTTTAAAAAGGTATTTAAAATATTACTTGTTTATTTTTTTATATCATAATAGGCTAGAGTTTGACCACTAACTACCTGTTGGTAAGTGATATTGATTCTGATCCTGGAAGACATGACAAAACATTGTTGAACAAAGCAAATAATAACAAGGTATCGAGTCATCCAATCCCCTTTAGATATTATATTTTGCGCCCCTGTTTTTGTAACTAGGTACCTTTTCATAATCTTTCCACAAATTATATTTTGCGCCTCTGTTTTTGTAACTAGGTACCTTTTCATAATCTTTCCACAAAATATACTATCAAGTAGCATCTCTCCCTTGGAGTATACAGGTTGGCTTATTTATCTGAGATCTCTGCCATAACTACATACCTCTACTGCGCTATAGAGTCGTCCAACTTGGAAATAAAATAATAAAAACCGTCAATAAACTGCCACGGCCTACCCGCAAAAAATACATTTTCGTGTAGGTAGGCCCGAGCCAAAGTCAAGCCCACAAAACGAAATATTGACGTCCTGTCAAGTTGACAACATAAGCTCGACCCAGCCTTAGGGCGGGCTGCCCTACAGGGCAGCCCGCCCTAAGGGTGCCTTTCATTTAATCAACGGATAAGCCCGCGGGTTTACTCTAAAGTTAAATATAGACAAGAATTTAAATTTGATCGAGGGTAGTTTCAAAATTAATTTGTGATTATGTATAAATGTGCTTTTAAATTAGTCCTTTTTCTTGTAATTATATTTGAGATAGATAGGTAAATAGGAATTCATACCTTTTTACAAGCTTTAACTGTACTTCACGGCGAATTTATTTGTCCGTCAGAAATCTTGCAAATTAAAGTTAATCCACTTCCCGGTTACCGATTGAGCTAAAATTTTGCATACATGTGTAAATCGCGTGACAATGCAATATTATGATGACATGGCGCTGATCTGATGATGGAGCTGGAAGGTGGCCAAAGGAACTCCTAAACTACACATGTTATACCCGTCGTGTTGGGGCTCATTGGATTTGTTTTAACTTGCTCTGGTCCTAGGTTATGTAATAGCTTGTGTTTAAGGGAGGGGTAAGGGTTTCAGCGTAAAAAAAAAACACTTTTTTTTGTGATTTTTTATCTCAAATATCGATTGAGCAATTTTATTCAAACCTTCTATACATTATTGAGCATAGTTTTGACTTGAGTTACAGTTGAACACGCTAAGCCTATAGCGTGGTAAATTACCTACCACCTAGACAAATACACTAGGGGTTAATATGAGGGAATTATGAATAATACTACTGTTCAACCTCAGATTTGATTTAATTATTGTAGCAAGAACATTTTGGTATATGAGTTCACGGAGAATCTCGTCACCGCGATGTAGAAAAACAGGGCTCGTTTACTAGCGCCATCTATGTAATTATGTCGAAACTAATTCGAAATGTTGTTAGCTCAACATACATCGCCCACCAAGGACAAGCTGAGCTTTGTCCTTCATCATAATATCTTTAACTTACATTTAAATTTTACATTTGTTAAATCATTACATTTATATTTTACATTTATCTTGTTGAACTAAACACATTACATTTAAATTTGTTTTTTACATTTTGTTTTTTAATTTGTTTAAGTTGAGATTGGTAGAAGGCATAATTTATTTACAGGTCGTTTTACAGTACCATTCTTAATCTTAAGAGTAACTACCCTAACTAAGTTGTCTTGCCCGGGATGAGTAGCAATAACTTTGCCATAAAGCCAGCGACATGATGGTAACCCATCTTCGCGTACTACAACAACATCGCTTACGCGAGGCTGTGGCATTGTAGAAGTCCATTTGTACCTCTTGTAAAATTTGGTTAAATATTGTTTAGACCACTGCCGCCAGAAGTCTTGAATCATACGCTGGGTGTACTGCCACCTCCTCAGGGAACTGATATGTGATAATTCAAAATTATTATCAGGTGGAGTCACCAGTGCTTCACCCACGAGAAAATGACCAGGAGTCAAAACCATAGCGTCTCCGTCTTCATTTCCCGGAGCCGCTGAGAGGGGCCGAGAGTTAAGGCACGCTTCCACTTGCGCCAAGACCGTTGACATCTCCTCGTATGTCAAAGTAGATTGTCCAATGACTCTCTTGAGGTGGTACTTAACAGATTTTACTCCCGCCTCCCATAATCCGCCAAAGTTAGGTGAACGAGATGGAATAAAATTCCAGCTACATCCGTTGGTTGCCAAGCCTTCGCAAATCTCCTGATGCATTGAGTCTTTTTCAGTTTTGAAAAGTCTCTTTAGTTCGCTGGATGCACCGGTGAAGTTAGTTGCATTGTCACTCCATATTTGTGAGCAGTACCCTCGTCTAGATACGAACCTTTTAAAGGCTTGGAGAAACGCTTCTGTCGTGAGAGCAGTGACTACTTCGAGATGGATTGCTCGGGTTACCATACAAACAAATAAGCATATGTAGCCTTTGTGCGACTGATGACCACGACCTTTTGCTGTTCTTATATGGATTGGACCTGCCAGGTCCACTCCACTCGATTTGAAGGCCCGAGCAGGAGTTATTCGAGCAGGAGGCAGCTGTCCCATTAACTGGGTTTGTGTTTTGCCAGTATTTTTTACGCAAGCAACGCACCTACGATAACAAGACTTTATGAGTCGAGCAGCTCCTAAAATCCAAAACTTGTTCCTTAAATAACACAGCATAAGCTGTGGACCTCCATGGAGTGTCTGCTTGTGAGCATCTAGGATGAGAAGATTAGTAAGATGAGACTCTTTGGGCATTAAAATCGGATGCTTTTGATTTGTACTCAACTGCGAATGTTCGAGCCTACCTCCAACTCTCAAAATTCCTTCATCGTCTAGAAACGGGTTAAGTGTTCGCAAGCTGCTACGCTTAGGTAAGTTTTCTTTCTTCTTTATAGTTGCGAATTCTTCACTAAAGTTTTCTGCTTGACACTTTCGTATGCAACAATTCATCGCTTCATTTAGCTCTGATTTAGTTAAATATCCTACTTGTCTTAGTGATTTTTCTTGTTTTGAATTATAGGAAAATCGTTTGCAGTAGGCCATCACTCGGACCATCCGAGTCAAAGAAGAAAACCGTTCGATAAGACCCTCATCGACAGCAGCACAGTGAGTTTTTACCCTTTCTTCTAAATTCGATCCTATATCCTTTGGTTTTTTGTATTCAATATTTTCCTTTTGCAGAAATTCCGGACCATCAAACCACATCGTGTTCTTCACCAACTCAGATGGAGATTGTCCTCGTGATGCAGCATCAGCTGGATTGCATTTTGTAGATACGTGTGCCCAATGATGTGAATCTAAATTTGAAATAATTTCAGACACACGGTTCGCAACGAAAACATTCCACCGGTTTGGATGGCTGTTCAGCCAGGCGAGAACAACAGTTGAGTCTGTCCAGGCATGTAAGTTTCCTTTGTTAATATTCATCACTGCAGAAATTTCGATTAACAATCGTGTTACTAGTACAGCACCGCATAATTCTAATCTTGGTATTGAAATCTGTTTAATGGGTGCTACCTTTGTTTTTCCAGATATTAGCGACACGTGAACCTTTCCTTTGGAATCAACGACGCGTGCGTATACCACCGCTGAATAGGCGTCTCTGGATGCGTCACTAAAACCATGCAGCTCTACGACATCGCCCACCGTGACACCAATCCATCTAGGTATCGACACGTTGGTAAGTATTTTCAAGTCTTCTTGGTAAGTCTGCCATTCTTTTAATATGTGGTCGGGAACAGTTTCGTCCCAGTCCAACCCTGCCAACCATAACTTTTGAATCATAATTTTTGAAACAATTATACTTGGCCCTACCCACCCTAGTGGGTCATAAAAACGGCAAATCTTAGAAATAATTGATCTTTTTGTTTCAGGTTTCTTCGTGTCCAGCATCTCAACCTTGTAGCGGAAGGAGTCGTCGCTGCGGTTCCAGGTAAGTCCTACGATTTTTAATACTTCGTCTGTCTTTATCTTTAATCCATCTTTGATTTCTTCTACCTTTTTTTCATTTTTTCCCTTTTCAATTTCTTTCATTTTTTGCAGTAAGTTTTCACTATTACTGGTCCATTTTTGTAAAGTAAATCCTGCCTTTCCCACTAGATCATTTAGTTCTCTATATAATTTTATTCCTTCTTCTTCATTCTCGCATCCTGCTAATAGATCATCCATATAGAAATTGCTTAACAAAGCCTTCGCTGCACGAGGATACTCTTGACCTTCGTCTTCACTTAGTTGCTGCAAAACCTTTACCGCTAAATACGGGGCAGATGCAACACCAAAAGTCACTCGAAGCATTCTGTAATGTTTTATCACCTCTGATGCATCATTCCTCCACAGTATCCGTTGTAAATCAACATTACTTTCATCGATCTTAATTTGACGATACATTTTAACAACATCCGCTGTCAAACAAATTCGCGAGACTCTCCAACGCATAACTAAATGTTTTAAGTCGGCTTGTAGAGTCGGACCCACCAACAAATGATCATTTAATGATTTATTGTTAGTCCCTTTACAGGAAGCGTCAAACACTACCCTGACCTTTGTGGTGTCTTTGTCCTCACGGACCACGGCGTGATGTGGTAAGTATACCGCCTTTGGATTCGGTATTTCACCTTCAGGTACGATTTCCATATGTTTGAGTTCTAAATATTCATAGATACTCTTCTGGTATTGTAGTTGCAACGATGTATTTTTACTTAGTCTATATTCTAATGATTTTAATCTTTTTTCAGCAATCCCTAGTGATCCAGTAACATCAGGCGTACCAGTATTGAGTGGAAGACTCACAACATATCTACCATGTTTATCCCTCCGAGTTGTCTCGGCAAAATGTTGTTCGCAACGTTTTTCTTCGTCGGTAAACATCATTTCCTTTGGCATCTGCACATCAGATTCCAACTCCCAGAATTTTTGGAGCAGCTGGTTATCATTTTCACAACAATGCATCACATTGATGTTAGAAGAGGAGTCAGTACACGCATTTACTACGCCAGACACAATCCAACCTAAGGTGGTAGATTGTGCGACCGGTGTACCAGGAGGTCCTTTTTTCAATCCGTCTTGCAATATCTGACTGTACACTTCTGCTCCTAAAAGGAGATCTACTCGATTGGGTGTGAAATAGTCAGGATCGGCCAAAACTAACTTGCTTAGTTCAGCCCATTCAATCGCCTCTACCCTTTTCGTTGGCAGAAGAGACGTGATATGCTGCAGTACATAGGCTTTCACCGGAATCTTTACGTTAGGGTCTATCCGGGATTGAATTTCTAAAGTTACCATTGCCTTGGAAACAATATCTTTGTTTCCACCCAGGCCTGTCACTTGGCCTGTGATTGGTGTCTTTTTCAAACCTAGGTACTGAGTAGTAGACTCAGTCACGAAGGATGCCTGTGACCCCTGGTCTAGGAGTGCACGTATGTGAAGAACTTCTCCACTTTTAGCTATGGCCTTGACAAGTGCAGTAGCAAGTAAGACTTGCTGATACGCTTTGCCTGTGGCAAAACAAGAGACCACGCTGGAAGTCGAAGCTATGTTCGACAATGCAGTTCCTTCTGAAGATGCAGCAGTGGCACCCAGATTATTTTTATTTTCAGGTCTATTTGAGTTTGAAACCCCAGGATGTAAAAGCGAATGATGGTTCCGCTTACACATACGACATTTTAAATTTGTTCGGCACTCTTTGGCAGAGTGATTGCTTCCCATACAATTGAAACACACATTATTATTCAGCACAAAATTACGACGGGCATCGACAGTTTCCTTTTGAAATAGTTTACATTGTGTTAATTTGTGAGCTTCAGTACAAAAAGGACATGAAGCGTTCGTTACATGTAAGGATTTTATTTTATCCGGTTTGCTGTGGCCTTTATATCCTGACGTTGATTTCGGATCAAGAAATTCGATGGCACGGAAACGCTTGGTAAGGAACTCTTTAAATTGCTCATATGTGGGCAGTTCATCTGCTGGAGTGTTCGAAGTGATATGAAACTCCCACTGCCGTCGAGTTTCTGAATCCAATTTCAAAGTAAGGATATGTATTATTATTACATCCCAACTCTTCACCTCTATACCTAAATTGGCGAGGGTGGCCAAGCAATCGTTTGTAGTATCAACAAGCTCTTTCAGACCACTTGCGGATTCTACTACAGAGTTTTTTGACTTAGAAGTCGTTTTAACACCTGATGACAAATAAATTTCTTATTGTTATAACGTTCCTCTAACAATTTCCAGCATCTATCAAAATTGGTTGCCTCAATAGGAATATGCCGAAGAAGTTGTTCAGCCTCACCTACAAGATAACCTTTGAGGTAATGCAACTTTTGAACATTATCTAAAGATTCATTTTGCAAAATCAATGACTTAAATAAATCTCTAAAGGTAGTCCACTCGCCGTAGTTACCCGAGAAATTTGGGAGATTTATTTTGGGCAGTTTGACGTGAGATAATTTAGTATCAGTGGCAGTAGCAGTATTTTTATTAGGGTTTACAACCACTTTGTAATTTGCCAACATTAACTTCAATTCACACTTATAATCAAAGTATATTTCTTCAGTTTTATCATAAGCATCTTTTTCTATGTAATCAGTTTTGTTAAGCAGCTTAGGGTCATAATTACGCATTAATTCTTTGTGACCAGACATAAATTCCAGCCATAACTGATCCACAGAATCTAGTTTAGCTTCTACATATTCTTTGTTCAAACGTTCTTTAGGTGATTTTTTAAAGTTAACTCTAGCCTTAGCTATACGGGACATTAATTCACTTTGAAAATTTAATAAAGATTCCATCTTGGCACAAAATAACAAACTAGCAATTCACAAATTATAATACACAAAATTACAAGTGTGTTAAAAATTATCAAAATTATTTGGAGTAAGTGTTTGGAACAAAGTAATATTCAAAAAAATTTAACAAGTGTTTTAAAAGTGATCAAAATTATTCTAAGTGTTTGGAACTTTACACCTCGGGGTAAAATCGGGCATAGGTTCCCCGTACCTCCGTTTTTCTTAAAATTATTCTAAGTCCTAACATGCATACAAATAATTTACAAGTTAAAATTTACCAAGAAATATTCCAAGTCCAAGTTGGCGCGAAATTCAAATTTTAAATTTACTGTCACTGTCACTCAAATTAGTAATGTCAAAGTACTCACTGTTGATTTGCACACTTTCCTGTTTGCTTCCGCGTTTCCGTTCCGGTAGCACGATCCGTTTTTCGCACGTCTCCCAGACGTGACGGGACACGAACTTCTCCCTGCGCCTCACTTCGCACGTATACCTCCAGACACGAACGTCTCCCTGCTGGTCACCTGGTCCAACTTCGCTGGGTCTCAACACCGCTGGATGATGATGATGATGATAATCCTGCACTTTTCCGTTTAGTGGGGTACAATTTAATGCACGACCACCTTACGGTATAATGCGCGAGAACCCCCGTCGGGTTCTGCTAGTATTACGATTTGCAACGGCGATCCACCGTCTCGTAATCTTTAAATTACCTACTGGAATGTCACACGACAATCCGGCTCGAAGGACCATATGAACACGCTAAGCCTATAGCGTGGTAAATTACCTACCACCTAGACAAATACACTAGGGGTTAATATGAGGGAATTATGAATAATACTACTGTTCAACCTCAGATTTGATTTAATTATTGTAGCAAGAACATTTTGGTATATGAGTTCACGGAGAATCTCGTCACCGCGATGTAGAAAAACAGGGCTCGTTTACTAGCGCCATCTATGTAATTATGTCGAAACTAATTCGAAATGTTGTTAGCTCAACAACAGTGAACACCTCAAATTGTTTTTTTTTTCAAGACGTTCTGGGGGAAGCTTTGTTACGGGCTAGTCGTTCAATATTTTTACATGAAAAATTTACAGAACATAGTCAAAACTATGCTCAATAATGTATAGAAGGTTTTAATAAAATTGCTCAACCTTAATTTTAACCTTTCAACCGAAAAGCATTCATTACTCTACCTATCGTGATTTAACACCAACCAATAGGGCCGTCACAGGCAGACCTGTAAAATTCTATCACCAGTCCTACTTAAGTAAGTACCTATACAAAGTTTACTCGTTAGTAGATACGAACCAAAACAAAACAACCCCGGACTAGGCAACAGATGGCACACATAAATCCCTTTCGCAGAAGTCGCAGAGCACCTGTCTACTTGGGTTTGGTTTTGGTTGTGATAATCATGGATGTATAAAATACGGATCGTGCACAGCAGTACCTTTAGTACGAGTTTTCATTGTAAACACTTTTGACAGCACTCACATAGTTTTCGACTTATTCTGGCTCCCTGATTGGATTCTTTGTTTGGAATTTAGGTAAGTGTGAAAACCACTAGAGGCGCTGTACTGTTTTTCATACAAAATTTGTTCGATATACGATATCGAGTTTGGTATTAAAACATGTTCTAAGAGAACAGATGTTTTTACAAATTCAATTTACTCTCTGAACATAAGTATAGGTATAATATAAGGCTTTAAAATAGGTTGTAATTGCTATATACATCAAAACTAAAACTAAAACTAAAGGAACCTAGGTTAGAGTGTGTCCTTGTTAAAAACCTTGCCAATGCTATATAATATGTACTATACTATATGTATACCATATATATAAATATGTGGTCTCTACAAAAGAAAGGGACAAACTCCGTTCAAGTGTCGGTCTCTCTCAGGTCGGTTTTGCGCCTTGAACTTGCACAGTCAAGTTTAATAAAGTGAAATGTCATTGTTGAGAATATGGCGGGCTTCAAACCATAGGGGCGTATATGCAATACCCCTACTTTTCAGGACACAAAACAAAACTTAATAACTTTATTTTCAATGTACCTACATGATTAAAAAAAATCATGTGTCTATGAAAGTGCTTCGATATTTGTGTGAAATGCTCAATTTTTTTGTAACTATTATAGAGCCTGATACACTTACTTCTATTTGGCTCAACAATATTAGACAAACCGTATGGTATTTTTTCTCAAAAAATGCTTGGAGTGAATGGACTTATAATTCAAATCTTTTTTATTTAACGCAATATTAAAAAGAAGAACAATATTGAAAAGAACTTAGTATAAGTATCGTAAACCTTTATGTTAAACTAATTTTTATATAAACGAATACACTATTTCTACCATTTTCGAAGATTATACGTCCATTTGGCTTGTCAAAAAAATAAAATTGTTTTATTCTAAGGCGTACGTACATATCTATTTAGGGTCAATTTCTATAATGGCGAAGTAAAAAAAATACACTCAAAAA
This sequence comes from Cabera pusaria, assembly GCA_954871355.1. Classification (NCBI taxonomy): domain Eukaryota; kingdom Metazoa; phylum Arthropoda; class Insecta; order Lepidoptera; family Geometridae; genus Cabera; species Cabera pusaria. The sequence goes on from OX940908.1 coordinate 8,210,677, forward strand.
TATTTTAAATAGTATTTTTTTAAAAGGAACTTAAAAATTAAACAAATTTTAATATTTTAATTCAAAATTTAAAATAAAAATTATATGTTAATTTAATGACAGTAATCAAATATAAAAGTGCCATAGGTGAGGCATTATGTCCAGCAGTGGGCAGAGTTTTTTTTATTTTTTTATACGTTATAGGCTAGCGTTTGACCACTATCTCACCTGTTGGTAAGTGATGATGCGGTCGAAGATGGTAAGCACGCTAGGCCTAGAATGGGAACTGGCTCACAAGGATAGCTGCCGGAACACATTAGATGTTTGGTGACAGATTTTCTAACTTGATAGGCTGATGATAATGAATCAAACAATAATAACGCTTTTTTCAATTGATTTAGAATGCATAAAAAGTTAGATACTGTAAATATTTGGTATATTCTAATCCATTCAAAATATACTTCATTTTAAACAATTGAAACAAGCGACTCTGAACTATAATCAAAATAGAAATATTAACTTTTTCAGGGGTAGGTATCGCTAATAGACTATCAAAGTTCTATCAAACAAGTTCTAGTATAATTTATTTTATGTTAATTTGTTCATACTTTTTTTTTCCATTGGGGTAGGTAGAGAATACTTCATTCCACGTGCTACGATCCTGATATACCTCTTTCACTTCTTCCACTTTCATGAGCCCCTTCAAGCATCATCATCATCAGCCTGTGTCAGTCCACTGCTGGACGTAGGCCTCTCCCAAGATGCGCCACTGAGCCCGATCTTCGGCTCTTCTCTTCCAGTCACTGCCCACCGCTTTGCGTATGTCGTCGCTCCACCTGGTTACAGGACGTCCTACGCTACGTTTGCCAATTCGCGGTCTCCACTCTAGGACAAGTCCAACGGTTATCAGTCCTGCGGCAGATATGACCAGCCCACTGCCACTTCAGCTTGCTAATCCGTTGAGCTATGTCGATAACTTTAGTTCTCTGGCGAATTACTTCGTTCCGGATTCCATCCCGCAGAGAAATACCGAGCATAGCTCTCTCCATAGTTCGCTGAGCGACTTTAAACTGGTGGACCAGTCGAACTGTGAGTGTCCACGTTTCGGCTCCGTATGTCATGACAGGTAGGACGCACTGGTTAAAAACTTTTGTCTTTAGACACTGCGGTATAGGCGACGAGAAGACTCGACGGAGTTTTCCGAATGCTGCCCAGCCCAGCTGAATTCTTCTCTGGATTTCCTTCTCGAAGTTGTGTTTGCCTAGTTGGAGCGTCTGCCCTAGGTAAACATACTTAGTGACAACTTCGAGTGGGATTCCATCTACGGCAATCGGTTCCGGAACAACGTGCTCGTTGTACATGACTTTGGTTTTATCCAAATTCATCCGGAGACCGATGCGACGAGAAGAATCAGCTAGGCCATTGCCTATGTTATCAATCAATGTATGTATAAAGGATATTGAATGCAACATCCTTTATACATACATTGATTGATATCAATACATTAACCTAGTAAAATATTACCTATCGTGCGGTATTCCGTACAGTAGGTCCTGCAGCGTCTCTGCCATAATGACGATGTCATCTGCGAATCGTAAGTGAGAGATGTACTTGCCGTTGATGTTAATGCCACAATTTTTCCAGTCCAGCATCTTAAACATATCCTCCAAGGCGTTAGAGAACAGTTTCGGGGATATGACGTCCCCCTGTCGCACTCCTCGACGCAGGTGGACATGTTTAGTTCGCTGGTTCTGTACTTGTACAGTCATCGTTGCGGCATTATACAGACATCTCATCACTTCGATATATCGCCAGTCGACTTGACAACGCTGCAAGGACTCCAGCACAGACCAGGTTTCGATTGAGTCGAAGGCCTTCTCATAGTCCACAAATGCTAAGCACAGGGGCCGATTGTACTCTTCGGTCTTTTGCACAACCTGCCGCACCGTGTGGATGTGGTCCATGGTGCCGAACCCGCTTCGAAACCCGGCCTGTTCCGGAGGTTGAAACTCGTCGAGTCTTCGCGCAAGACGGTTCGTGATGACCCTTGAAAACAGCTTGTAGACATGGCTCAGAAGCAAAATCGGGCGGTAGTTTTTCAATAGGATTTTGTCTCCTTTATTGAAAAACAGAACCACCATGCTTCTGTTCCATGCCTGTGGAGTTCTCCCAGTGAAAAGAACGGAATTAAAGAGCTGCTGAAGCTGTTGAACTGCTGGAGCTCCTCCGGTTTTTAAAAGCTCTGTTGTGACTCCGTCTTCTCCTGGGGCTTTTCCATTTTTCAGATGTTTAAGGGCCATCACGATTTCGTCTCGGCTAATTTCGGGCAGATCTTCTGTGAAGTGGCGGGTTAAGGTGGCTCTAGAATCCTCAGTATCGGGTTCTGGCCTTGAAGCATGCGATGCGTAGAGCTTTCCGTAGAAGTCTTCAACTTCCGACAGAATCTCCGGCCTGGATGCGACGACGTTCCCCATTGACGTTGTCAGCTTTGTGAGGTGGCTTCTACCCAGAGGCTGGACGAACACTTTCGACCCCCGATTCTGCTCAATTGATTCTTTAATCAAGAGCGTGTTAGAGGACCGGAGGTCGCGTCGTACCAGCTTCTTTATGGATTTATTGCGCACCAGGTTAGTTGACAAAGCTGACAAAGGGTCTGTTCGTCTCTCTTCCATTAGCAGAAGTGTTTCTGCCGAAAGTTTGGACTTTTTGCCCGTACGCTTGCTATCGCAGAACTTCGTCCCTTCATCCCTGAGGATTTCCACCACTTCTTCGAGTTTCTGGTCAACGTCATCTGTGGTTTCCAAGGCAGCGAATCGATTTTCCAATTTTAATTGGAATGAATGAATGAATGAATGAATGATAACTCTTTATTGCACAATGAAAATAAAAATGACAATGGTAATTACATTAATGTTAAATCTAAAGTACAAGCGGCGGTCTTATCGCTAAGTAGCGATCTCTTCCAGACAACCGTGTATTGCTAGGAACTATTTCATAACTATACGGTAGAGTGCAAGAATAACATCTCAGTTAAATCTATTAAAAATTAAAACTAAAAGAAAATACACAAGCAAAATTGCAAAAAAAAAAAAAAAAAATTAAACAATAATAAATACTCTCTTTGTCCAATACATACTTATAAATATATACAAAATACACACATATATACACATACAATATATATATATATATATATATATACCATACATAAACATACATAAAATATGTACATAGATACATATAGGAAGATATGTATACATACACGAAAAATATCACATTATAATATAGCTTAAAAATAAATAACATAAGAACATACAGCAGTTAGTTTACGAAAGTGAAGAAAGGTAAAAATGTTTGACTCGACTTTTAAACATGTTCAGTGTTTGAGCTTGTCGTGCTGACAATGGTAATAAGTTCCAAAGTCTTACGGCTTCTACGGTAAACGACTTATCGTAGAAGGAGCTCTTGTGTATGGGAACCTGAAGAAGAAGGGTCTCTGTAGATCTAAGATTCAGAGTATTATTGGTATGTAAAAATTTAAAATGATCTTTGAGATAGCGTGGATAAGAAGGGTTAAAGAGAATAGAAAACAGTAGAGACAGGATATGAGAGTTCCGTCGAAGGCGAATTGGGAACGAAATTGTGAGATATGGTCATACTTGCGCAAGCCAAATATGAACCTAATACAAAAATTTTGAAGCCCCTCAAGCTTATTTAGTTGCTCCTCAGTAAGGTCAAGATAGCTGGCGTCGGCATAATCTAGGATAGGGAGGAGAAGAGATTGTGCAAGTGCAATTTTAGTAGCCGTAGGTAGGAAATTACGCAGTCGTTTAAGTGAACCTGCTGCAGCAAACAGTTTCCGACTAACGGTTTCCATCTGCAGAGTCCATGATAAGTGCTGATCCATCATGATACCAAGGTTTTTGACAGCATTGCTGAATGGAATGTTGACCCCATCAAAAACTACAGGTGATAGGTTACTCCAGTCTATCCTGGAGATCATCTGTCTGCTACCTAGAATTATGACCTGCGTTTTGCTGGGGTTCACTGTAAGGCCAAAGGTCGTACTCCAGTCTGTTACGCGAAGGAGATCATTATTAATGTGATGTATGGCATCATTTAGATCAGGGTAAGGAGATTGGAAATAAATCTGAAGGTCGTCAGCATATAAGTGATAGGAAGAGGTTAGGTGGTCAGAAATAGAATTTATGAAGATAGCGAAGAGGAGAGGAGAGAGAACGCCACCCTGAGGGACGCCAGCCAACGTGTCACACCAAGAAGAGTAGTTTTCTTCAAGACGAACACGCTGCCGACGCCCAAACAGGTAGCTGCGAAACCAGTCAGTTACAGCCTGTGATAAGTTAATAGAGCGCAGCACACCCAGGAGTATATCAAAATCAACGGTATTAAAGGCATTGGAAAAGTCAAGAAGAGTAAGCACGGTCAACATACCCTTATCCATACCAAGACGGATATCGTCTGTGATCTTGAGAAGGGCAGTAACCGTGCTATGACCAGGGCGGAATCCGGATTGAAAAGGATTAAGGAGATTATTTTTATTCAGGAAGAGGTTAAGTTGATTATGGACGAGGCGTTCAAGGACTTTGGAGAGGAATGGGAGTATAGAAATGGGACGATATTCAGCGAAGGATTTAGGATTAAGTTTTTTAGGTAAGGGTATGATTTGGGCTTCTTTCCAAGTGGAGGGGAAGTCACAATTTTCAATAGAGAAATTCAGGATATGACACAGGATAGGAAGGATGATATCTAGGATGGGTACAATCATATTACGACTAATACCGTCGTTACCAACTGCATGAGAAATAATAGACAAAACGCTCCTTTTAACCTCACAGGCTGTGAATGTGGTGAAAGAGAAAGGATCATAGTCAGGGATAGGTAAAGATGAAAGGTGTTGTAGAGTGTGAGCTTTGACTGAAGGCGAGATATTTGAAGAGGAAGAAAAGTGAGTGTTTATGGAGTCAATATCTAAGTCTTTAGGCACGGAATTCGGTCGAGATTTGCCAATACCCAACGACCTTAGAAACTTCCAGACTTTCGATGAATCACTATTTTCAATTGAACCATGTATGTGACGTCGCTGAGCGTCTCGGCACACTAAGTTACTATGGTTTCTCATGCGGATGTATTTAGACTTGTTCAAATCAGTAGGGTTAATTTTATATTTAGTTTTAGAAGAAGCCTTTTTATGCATCACATTTTTTATGTCCTCTGTAAGCCAAGGAGCCGGCAGATGCTTAATTTTAATGTTACGGAGAGGGGCATGAGTATCATAGAGAAGAGTTAGGTTCGCATTAAAAATTGTCATTTTGTCGTCTACAGTATTAGCATTTACCAATGTCGACCAGTCAATGTCGTTGGCATCTTGGCAAAGACTATCCAAATTCATGGCACTAAAATTGCGCTGCAGAAGGATGGTCGGTTTAGGTTTTGGGGGACGCATCTTATAGGAAAGGAAGATCAAGTCGTGATGTGAAAAAGCATCAGCAGAACATTGGCCGTGCTTAGCAACATGTCCAGGTGATGAAACAATGAGTAAATCCAGAAGGGATGGAGTAGTATTGGGTAAATAGTGAGTAGGATTTAAAGGTAGTAAGTGCAAGTTGTTAGATTTTATAATAGAGTTCAAGGTATTGGAGCGAGAATCATTTTTTATCATACAGGTATTGAAGTCACCCATTATAATGGTATGACTGTATAGGGGACCAAGGTTCTCTAATATACTCTCAAACGAGGCGAAGTAGTTAATGTGTAAAGAAGGGCAATAGAAGGCACCGAGAAGAATTTTGGTATGAGAGAGAAGAATCTCAATAAACCAATGTTCGCCGGCATTGGAAGGTGGTGGTTGCGCAGACATACTTACAATCGAGTGAGGGAAATGGGCACGTAAGTAAATTGCAACACCACCACCAGCCCTGCCTAGTCGATCGTTACGGATCAAAACAAAACCAGGGATAGAATAAGAGACAGACGGTAGGCAGGGTTTCAACCATGATTCGGACACTACTATTGCATGTAAGTTTTTTAAATCGAATGACGCCAGCATATCAGGGAAATGGGCCGGAATACTCTGCGCGTTGATGTGAACAGCATTAAAATTCTTAGGTTCGTACATAAAATGAGAATTCAAGGTGTCCTGAAGAGAAGGGATACTCTTAAAACTGTCGTCACTGCTAACGGAGCAGGATGAGCTACATGTATTAAAATCATCACTGCTATCGGTGTTGTTATTTTTAAATATATTTATCATTGAAATACTTAAATATAATATTATATAAAATATAATTAAATAGGTACTTAATATATAATTACTTATATTTAAATATATATGTTTATATATATATATATAATTAATATAATACAAAAGAAATAAAACAATATTATTTAACAAAAAAACAATTAAAAGTAACTTACAATCAAAAGATGCACCCAAATACCAATCACCTGCCGGTAGTGTCGCAAACAGTTAACAAGTGCACTAATTACCTACAATTACGAGTAGTAGAATAAATAAAAGTACGGGAGTTATTCTGAACAAAACAATAGCATGAAACTCAAAGACAATACTTGTTTAGACAACTAAAAAACTTTCTGACACTAAAATTTGACAGTTGACAGAAAATAAAAATATACCATCAATTGACTTTGACAGTAGACATAAGTCAAATTTGAATTTAATCCAGATGTCAAGTTTGATTAATTTATTTAGTTAAAATGAGGATAAAAGTTACTAAAATAGTGCAAAACGATGGTAAATTGATGTAGTGGGTAACTACAAATATAAGCACAAGTGAAGTGAGGTACGATAACGATAACACGATTCATAATATGAGGTAAGTTTAAAAGAAATGATAACAATCAGATTGGAGTCTTAGGGACGCAAAACATAATCACAACTAATTTCGTCATGAATAATGAACATATTGGCGATTCATATTTACTAAAAATAGGAGAAACTATTATTTCTTAGCGGTAGTGCGTTTTGATCTGGTCGCAGGGGCCATTTGCGCCGCGGATTCTTTAGTGGCGGAACTCGTAGACGGCTTCACGATTTCCAGCTGCCTTATCCCGTCCAGTTCTTTGAAACTACGGACGCGATGCCGGGTGCCATCAGGGCTCAAAACGAATATGGAACCTTCTCTAGTCCAGCATTTAGATATGCCAAACCGTTGTCGAGCTGACATGAAAATTTCATGTCTTGTTTTAGTGAGAAATTCAGAGACAGATACTCCAGTTCCTTTGAGGCTAGACTTAGATGCCCACACATTGTTACGCAGTGTCATATCTGCAAACTTGCACAGAATAGGTCGCGGCTTCTCAGGATTCAGAGTACGGCCGATTCTATAACAGTGCTTTATGTCACTAGTTTTAATGCTAGCCAGCTTCATCATGTCAGTGAGTGTGGTTGCAATAACTGACGCAGTCTCCTCCTTACTTGACTCGGCAATGCCATGAATGAGAATGATTTTTCTCCGGTTCTGCATTTCCAAATTGTCCATTCCATTTAATAAAAAGTCAGTTTGTGCCTGCAGAGACTGAAGAGAAGCCATCACAAAAACCTTGAATGTGGAAAACTCCACTGATATATTGTTTGTAGAGGCAGTTTCTGCAGAGTTCTTAAGCTCACTTTCAAACTTTTCCATCCTTTGGTGAAAAGTGGCTGCCACTTTTGCAATGGAATCCTGTATAACCTCCATTTTCACACTTGCACTTATTTCTCAACCAAAAGTAAATATTAAGAGGAGATAACACTACCTGGCAAGTAATATTAGATGCACTTTATACTTTCATTGTTATTTTAGTTAATCAATAATTGTTAATAATATTAAATACAATTTAATTATAGAGCTATTACACTTGGATGTTGTTTGCACAACTACCCTCGAAGAAAAAAAAAAAAAAAAAAAATGAATGTTTCGGACCCAACAACGGTTTGGAGTAGGTTTGGACGGAGCGTAGACTTCATCATTCGGAATCTCTCGGCTTTAAAGTCGATATCCAGAGAGCCTCGTACAAGTCGGTGATCACTTCCAGTATTAAACCTGGTGATCACTGAGACGTCTCTGAATATGCGCCGTTTGTCCATAATGATGAAGTCAATCTCGTTTTTAGTCACTGTTTCGGGGCTTTGCCAAGTCCACTTCCTTTGGGGCTGTTTCTTGAAGAACGAGTTCATCAAGAAAAGCCCCTCTTTTTCGAGGAAATTGACTAGCATTTGCCCCCTGTGATTCCTACTCTCAAATCCGTGTGGTCCTATAGACGATTCGCCGCAAGTTTGTACTCCCACTTTGGCGTTAAAGTCTCCCATGACAACGTTGTAGTGAGCCTTGGAGGTGGTGTGTAAAGCTCTGGAGATATCTTCATACATGCTCTCCACCTCATCATCCAAATGTGTCGAGGTCGGTGCGTAGACCTGGATAACCTTCAGGCTGTACCTCTTGGTTAACTCAATGATGAGGTACGCTACCCTGGTCGACACACTGGAGATTTCTACAACGTTGTCACTGAGAACCTTGTTAACCAGAAACCCAACGCCGCCTTGGGATGGCTGATCTCCTTCTCTGTAGTACATAAGATGGCCCGATTCTAAGGTTATGGTGTCCTCTCCCTGTCTTCGGACTTCACATAACCCCAGTATGTGCCATCTTATGTGTTTCAGCTCCTCCTCCAGCTGCGCCAGATGATCGTCCAGCCGAATCGTGCGTCCATTATAGGTTGCGAGGGTCAGTTTTTTCTGGCGGCTTACCGTAGCCCGGGGATTCTTAGCACCCCCTGCCCTGCCATTACCGAGACCGCCGCCGTGGTGAGGAATAGCAGGGCGGCCGGGAACTGGGGGCCTTGGCTTTAGGTGTCCTTCCATAATTTTTCCATAGTTTTTTGCATCCCTTGGGAGGGATATGCCCTAATCGCCACGCTGGGCAGGCGTGTTGGCGATCGCAGGACGTAGCTTCTCGCACCGGTGACGCTGCTGCCCGTCACCGGCCTGTAGAATTTAGCTACGCCATAGATATGAAATGGTTATACCGCCATTTGTCGGTCGCCAGAGCCCCGTCTGTTGGTTAGCAGGATGCACCACGGGCAGGTGAGGTTGGCTGGGAGCACCGAGGTCGTATTTGTGCTCCCTTACATCCCAAGCATACTCGCCGGTTATAGGTACTTTTGACTTGGCCTTTCTTTAAAACGTCTCCGATCTGGTCGTGATACGTTCTCCTAAGTCAGCTTCTATCGGCTGGCCCATTTACACTCGTCTCACAAATCTATTTCGTAAATCTTCCTTTATCCATTCTCTCTAGATGTTCAAACCATCTAAGCATCCCTATCTCTATCGTAGTCACTAAATCTTCTATCACACCACAACATTGCCTTATCACGCTGTTCTTTGCCTTTTCTATCATTCCACTCATACCATACTTCTCTCAAATTTCTCATTTCTACGGCATTAATTTTACTTTCTTGCTTCTTCTGCCACACCCAGCATTCACTGCCATACATAAGTGTAGGAACCAATAATTCCCTATGTACTACTAGCCAGTCATACTTTTTAGACACGTTCTGACTGCTCATAAAGTTACGCAGTGTCCCACTGACGTGGTTTCCTACCAAACTGATGTGAAAAGAAGTAGTCTCTGCCTACCCCAACGGGAAAAAATATGTATTTATAAGAACAAATTAACTTAAAAATAAATTATTCTAGAACTTGTTTAATAGAACTTTGACAGTCCCCTAGCGATAACCCTGGAAAAAGTGAATATTTCTATTTTGATGACAGTTCAGGGCCGTTTGTTTCAATTGTTTAAACGAAATATATTTTGAATGTATTAGAATATACCAAATATTTACAGGTTACTTAACATTTCGTGCTGATTAACACAGTACACAGTGTGTACAACTACAAAAATACTTAGGAATGTTCTGATGCATTCTAAATATACTTTAATTTAAACAATTGAAAAAAGCGGCTCTTATTGTTTGATTCATCATCATCAGCCTATCTCTGTCCACAGCTGGATAATGCCTCACCTATGGCACTTTTATTATATAGGTACTGTCATAAAACCTTTAAAATACTAATATATTAAAATTTGTTTAATTTTAAGGTTCCTTTTTAAAAGTATAATTATATTTTATTTTTGAGTATATTTGTTTTACCTTACCATGAGAGAAATTACCCCAAATAGATCTATTCGTCTGTCTTAGAACAAAACTACTTAATTTTCTTTTTTTTAACATAAAATTTCAAGATACTTATACTAAGTTCATGTTCTTTTTAATATTGCATTTTATAATATACAGAAGTTTTGTATTATAGGTCCATCCACTTAAAGTATTTTCTGAGAAAACATAACATGCGGTCTGTCTAAAATTGTCGAGCCAAATAGAAGTAAGTGCTTGCGGGCTTTAAAATAAGCTTTTTCGTCTTTTTAGCATGACATTTTAGTGGCAATTAAATAAAATTCGATAGCCGTATGCCATATACGTCTAAATAGCGCGACATTATATTGCAGGTTTTATGAAAATCGATAGGCGTATTCACATAAGTCTATATGGCGTAACGTAATATTTGTAGGTCATTAAAAAATCGATAGTCGTATGCACATACGATTTTATGGTACGATACACAATTCGTCACTCGTACTTACGACCCCTGTACGTCTTTCTGGTTTAACAATAATATCTGACTGTGGGTATACGTCTAAAAGTATTTCGTGTATAACTTTTTAAATAATTTACCGAATATTACAAGAAATTGTGGGCTGTTGTATCGATTAAAATTAGAAGATATTGACGTTATAAAAAAAAATCACATTTTCGCATATACGCCCCTCTGGATTGAAGCCCGCGATATAATGCCCGCCTCTGGATACTTACACATACCTTGAACACAGTATTTTTTTGATTTCTACAGTATACTTTAAAGTACGCTTTTAATTCAATTTGTAAGATCTTTTATCGTTACAAGGATATTCATAAATTAGTGTAGACAATAAAAACATGAGGAGAAATAGTTGACAAGTTATTCACTAACCCAAACAACAAAAACTGATATATTGTGCTTCTGACAAAGTGGATTATGCTTAGTAGGACCATAAAAATGAACTTTTAGTCCTATTACAATCAAATTACCATTAGAATATTTTCCAGGCAGCAATCAAACTTCTTTTCACTGAAAAATGTCCTCGAACCGGTAGCAAACCAAACCGTAACAATTTATCTTATTCAGAATTCAACTCCAGTTGAATGCAAAGAAGCGTCCTTGACCTTTCGCAATCCGAATTCCCAAGGATCACGGCCACTATAATCTGACCTACAATTTCCTTAGTGGTTTTTGCTGAATGAGCAGTTTCAATCGAGGGTTATTACGGTGAAGGTCAAGCTAGAGTGGTCGGTAAGTGGCACTGCTATTGCTAATTTGATTGTTGCCGACCTCTCGGGTACTCATGTTTCCCTGGTACATAATATTCATTAATTTAGGGTATCGAACATACCTTGAAAGCTTTATTAAGTTACTCCATAGATGTTTAAAGAGTACTAATTACCATCTTTGACTAAAATATGTTTCGAAAATGTACGGCATGTGAAGATTTTGAAGTCATTCCTCTTATTAAACGACACTACCGTTAAATTGTGATTTGTGATTGCTATGCTCAGCGACTTCGCCCGCAGTAAATAGTATCCTTAGACATCACCCACACGTGATGGGAGCATTACATCGATGTTCCACCTGTCTTGCTACCAAAAAGTCTTAGCATCATCAAGGAAAATATCTGCCATCATAACCTTTACCTTACTACGGTGTTCCGGCAGCACAGCCCATTCTAAGCCTAGCATGTATAACATCCTCAACCACATCATCGCTAACTTCTAGGCGAGATAGTGGTCAAACACTAACCTCTAAGGTATAAAAAAAACTCTTGTGCGGCGTCCTGCGATCTGCGGGCGCGATCTCAGTACTTTCTCAATTGTTTTCTGATCGCATGTAGTGTCCAGTCGGTACAAATAATACTACTGCGCTATCTAATCGCCGCCTAGATCGCGCACGCAGCACGCTGCGGTGTGTCCGTACCTCTATGTATCATTCCACCGTAGGCTATCAACGCGCAACATATCAGCAAATTTTTCCAGAGCGTAAAATGTAAGATTCAAGGTCATACAAGGACCTTTCAGCAAAGCGCCTCGTCACTACAAGAAGTTAAATGAGTCGAAGCCCACATGCTGACAAGTCGGCAGCTGTCAGCGGGACCCCAGCCAAATGGAAGTTCTGTGTAGCTGTAATGTGTGCGGATTGTAACGCCTGGAACCCAAACATGTATTATGTACTAACTACTTATTATACTTGTGTATGAACAGACCTGCTACATATTACATACTAGCAGTGCCCCGCGGCTTCGCCCGCGTTAATAACTTCATTCATTTCTTTAATTTTTTTTCGTAAAAACACATGAAAAACTGAATTAGACGTAGACCATATCGGTCTACCCGTTTTCAAGTTATGGCGTGACCAAGGGCGACTCATTTATATAAAACCCAAAAAGTCATATTGATTTTCAAACTTTGTTTTGTTTGTTTGTACCCCATTTCACTCTCTTAAAGGTGGAATTTCGAAAAAGCCTGAAACACATATTTACTTACTTATTTACAGAAGTACTTGTGAGAAGTTTCCAATAAAATAGACTATCTTATGTTGTTTCTATATAAAAACTTTGAACTCCCGTTTCATTCCTTTAAGGAGTGAATTTTGGAAAATCCTTTCTTAGCGGAAACCTGCGTCATAACTCATAACAACTATCTGTGCGTTGATAGATCACTCAGTTAGTCAGTCAGTCGGTAACGTTTTCCGTTTATATATACAGATTTCATTATTTACGTTAAACTGTATTTCCCTACATAGTGAATGGAACCAGGAAATACATGTTTTCTATACTTACAAATTTCATTTTGCACACGAATGTTGAGCGAATCAAACCAAGTATGTAATAAAATTTACCATAGAAACTTTATCACCCTGTTTAACCATTTTAGGGGATGATTTTTGAAAATTAAAGTACCTTATTATGTTTTATTTCAAAACCTATCTACATTTCCAAATCATCAAAATCGATTTAGTAGTTATGCAGATACGTGGAAACAAACATTAATGTATTTTCTATGATTTCTCCAGATAAAATTACATATTCTCTCCCCCTAGGGGTAAATTTGAAAGAAATAAAAAATACATGTTTCATTATTTGTTTTAAGTTTTATTTGTACCTTGTTTTGAGTGAACCAGACCAAGGAATAACATTTTTATAGAAACTTTATCAACCTATGTCAGGGGTTGAATTTTGAAAATCAAATTACTATATGTTATTTTAAAACTTACACTATCTACGTGTCAAGTTTCATTGAAATCGGTTAATTAGTTATGCAGATACGTCAAAACAAACATGACTGGATTTTATATGATTTTTCCATACAAAATTCAGTTTACAGACCCCCTAGGGGTAGATTTGGAAAATAAAAAAATACGTGTCTCGCTATTTGTTTTATAGATTATATGTACCGAGTGTTGAGTGAATCGGACCAAGGAATACGTGGAAACAAACATTACTGAATTTTCTATGACTTTTCCAAACAACATTAAAAACAATTTTACACCGCCCTTAGGAGTAGATTTGAAAAAATAAAAAACACGTGTCTTATTATTTGTTTTAAGGTTTGTTTGTGCCGAGTTTTGAGTGAATCGGACAAAGGAATACGTGAAAACAAATATTATCGAATTTTTTATAATTTTTACAAAGAAAAATCATTTTTCACCTCCCTAAGGGGTAGTTTTGAAAAAATGAAATACACGTGTATCATTATTTGTGAGATAGATTATATGTACCGAGTTTTAAGTGAATCGGGCCAAGGAATACTTGAAAACAAACATTACTGAATTTTCTATGACTATTCCAAACAAAATCATTTTACACCCCCCTTAGACCCGATTTGAAAAAATAAAAACACGTGTCTCATTATTTGTTTTAAGGTTTGCTTGTACCGAGTTTTGAGTGAATCGGACAAAGGAATATGTGAGAACAAATATTACTGATTTTTTTATAATTTATACAAAGAAAATTCATTTTTCAAGCCTCCTAGGGATGGTTTTGAAAAAATGAAAAATACGTGTCTCATTATTTGTTTTAAGGTTTATTTGTACCGAGTTTTGAGTAAATCGGCCCAAGGAATAAAATTTACCATAGAAACTTTATTACCCTATTGTTAAATAGGCTTGCCTTTAGGGGATGATTTTCAAAAATAATATTAGCCTATGTCTTAAGTTAGAATTTACACTACCTAAGTTTTAAATTTCATCAAAATTGGTTTATTGGTTATCGAGATACGTGGTAACAAACATTTACACACACACTTACTTTCGCATTTATAATATTAGTAGGATTATTATTATTACGTCTATGGATAAGGTTTCATATTTTTGTTAAACATGCTTGCCTAGTCTATACAGAAAGAGTTTGTCAAGTGGGCATGGATGGGCAAATCTTACACCATTCGAATGTCTTTGTTAATCATACCTACATTACCTGTACCTAGTGCGAAATATTGCTCAGTATTTTTTAACACACGCCCGCAGCGCAATCATCTTCACAACATTATGTTCTAATTTCAATTTTAATCTGTCTGTGGTTATGGTATGGTCTTGTACTATTCATTATTCTGTGGTATGGTACAGTAACCGGATCTTACACTCTTAGATTAATTTCTCTGGGAGTATCAGAAAATTTACAAAGACTTACAAATAATCTACAATATCTACAAATAATGCAATCGAAGACTTGAAACGATATTTGGAAAATATTCAAAATGGAATCAATAATAAGTATTGTAATGCTGATATGAATGCATTACGACAAATCTAGCTATGTATTAAGAACAATTTTATTTCGGTCATAATTTTGAATAATTATCAGTTAAGGTTTAATAGATTAATGTAACGTAAAAAAAAAACAGTATATTGTTTATAGCACTGTGTGATCTAAGCCCGCACTTTACGCACTCTTTTCCGTGACTCAAATAGTCGATTATGCACGACGTTTAGCACCCGAGCGCAGCCGCAATCTTCTATTTGGCTGAAAAGCGTAGCAAGCGTAAAGTGCGGGTTTATGTCACAGTTGTCACATTGACAGCTATAAAATAATATACGATACTCGTAACTTAAGCAGTCTATTATTGCACGGCGTAGCTAACTTCACGCCGTGAAATAATAGACTACTTAAGTCACACGTATCGTAATATCGAATACTATAAGAATTTTTGTCCTGACATACTGACTGACTGACTGACGGACTGACTGACTGACTGACTGACTGACTGATTGACTGACAGACAACGCACAGCCTAAACCGCTGGTCGTAGAGACTTTAAATTTGGAGGGTATATTTGTCTTAGTACGCAGGGGTGTAATAAGAAAGGATTTTCCAAAATTCACCCCTTTAGGGGATGAAATAGGGGCTTCAAAGTTTGTATGGAGAAACAAGATTAGATAGTTTTTTCTATTCGAAACTTCACACAAGTGCTTCCATAAAAAAAAAGTAAATACGTGTTTCAGGCTTTTTAAAATTCCACCCCATAAGAGGGTGAAATAGGGTAACAAAGTCTGAAAATTAATATTGTTTCGGATTGCACTGAAATTTGGCATGCAGATAGTAAGTAGGTATTCGCTAAAAAATAATTTTTCAAAATTCACTCTTTAAGGGGATGAAACAGGGGTTCAAAGTTTAAACCGATTTAGATTTTACTTCTTTGAATGAATGAATGAATGAATAATACTTTATTGCACACCAAGAACAAAAAACAAACAAAAGTAACAGAAGAACATAACAAATCGGTAGTACAATGGGCGGCCTTATCGCTTAGAGCGATCTCTACCAGACAACCTTTGGATGGAGAGGATTTCCAAATTATAATATTGCGGGGGTGTGCAGCTATAAGTTAACATATATATTAATATACTTAAAAATAATACTTACACATATACACAAACATAATACATAACATAGATACATATACATTGTAACTAAATAGATATTATATATAGTGTATTCTTTGATGTCTTTTATGATAGAAAGGTTTTTACAAAATAAATGTTTAAGTAAATAAAAGAAGTCTTTAACGCGGGCGAATCCGCGGGGCACTTCTAGTACTATAATAAAACTAACCAAGTGCAAGTCAGAGTCACGACTCGCATCGCACACTTAGGAAAGGTTCCGTACTACAGTACTATACGAAACTGTACAGAGTTTCGTTTCAACCTCATAATTGATTAATTGATATTACCAAGAACATTTAGTTTAATATACAAGTTTACGGAGAATTTCGACACCGCGATCTAGAAGGACGAGGCTAGTTTACTAGCACCATCTATGTCATTTTGCCGAAACTAATTAGAAAGGTTGTTAGCGTAATGTATATAGATGGCGTTATACTAAAAATACGTTTAATGTATGGTATAATTTTTAATTTTAATATAATTTTTAACCCTATAATTTTTAACTTTATTTTGTTTTTAGTATTTTTTGTAGTAGCGACAACAGGAATACACCATCTGTGGAACTGTCTAACTATCGCGATTAATGGGATACAGCCCGGACAGACAGACAGACAAACGGACAGCGGAGTCTTAGTAATAGGGTCCCGTTTTACCCTTTGGGTACGGAACCCTAAAAATGAGCTCTTTCTTTAGGTTTGCCGTAGCTATATTATTACTTCCCATAATTCGTTCCTTATTTCATTAGCGACACTATCGAACGGTGTAATATAATACAGTAGGTATGAGTTTTGATTTCAAAATCAGCGGGTTCGATTCCTGGCTAGGAATATTGATTAAAAAAAATCTTAACTATTTTTTTTACCTTTAAAAAAATCCAATGACGCAGTTTTAGTTTTCTTCAAAATCGGGCCTGAGACTCCTTTGAATATATTTTGCCATTCCCCATAGTTTCGGATTTGGCCATCCACGCCTACTTTAAATAAAACTGGCCAAGTGCTAGTCAGACTTTTGTCCCGCACACGGAGGGTTCCGAATTTCCGAAGTCCGAACCGAACGCCACGAACTTCTAACACCAACTAAGTAAATATTAACACAAAGGTAATTAATATATTTAAATATCAGACCGAGTGTTCGTAGTTCGTACGACTAACTTTCTACTGGTTCTAGCTAATTGAAGCTCTTTAAGGACTAAAAATTGAAGACATTAAAATTATTCAAAACTGTACACTAAATTTAAGCAAATAAACCTTAATTAAGTAAACAAATCGACCAAGTCCGAGGCCCACAAATTTAGCAAATGAAACGCTTGCGCGTGCTAATTTTTCCTGTGCTGCCATCTAGCTGCGTCGAGGTGAATTAATTTCTTATCGTATCGTATCGTAAAAAACATGTTTTTTGTTTTAAACCCTTTAATTTTTAACTTTGTGCTGTTCTTTGTATTTGTTGTTATAGCGGCAACAGAAATACATCGTCTGTGAAAATTTCAACCGTCTAACTATCACGGTTCATGAGATACAGCCTGGTGACAGACGGACAGACAGACAGACAGACAGACAGACAGACAGACGGACAGCGGCGTCTCAGTAATAGGGTTCCGTTGGTATCCTTTGGGTTTGGAACCCTAAAAATCATCGTGTATAAACAGATATCCCTATAAATCCCTTTTGCCGTGTTAGTATGTTATTTGTGTAATCTTAATTATTTAGGTAGTAATATTCATTACACATAATAACGTCTTCACAAAAAACTAGTGTGTAGACTACTAATCCTTCCTACTTCTCTACTATAGATAGATACCCACTAAATAACTACCAGCGTGTGACTTGTGAGCAATTGCCACAATATTTTTATCCCCGTTTTAAGGTATAGGTACCGTATAGTTGGGTAAACTATATACCTACCTTACAACCCTATGCAATTAACCTGCAATCAATAGGTACCAATGTCCAATAATATACCTTTTAATGAATATCCAATACATTTGATCAGCAACTCGCATACACCGAACACGGCCGTTTTAATAAATTGGTGGCAATTTGCACTAAAAGCGGCCATGTTTAACGGACAAACACTAGGTACTTGGGTCTAGATCTAGGTCTAGACATTACTACTAACTAGGAATTTAACTACCCGCTCGGTAAAGTTTGAGTATGTAATACGCCGGTTAATAAAATGTTGGGGGCAGGGCGTATGTAGGATGATGCATTTTTATATTTTATTTAGTGGGTAGTTAAATTACCTATCCCTGGGTACCTAGGTAGGTACAAATAGGTACCGGTAAGCATTCCGGGAAGGTAGATAACTTAGACAAAAATATACCTACCTAGTAATTAGTTCAGATTATTGAACTAATTTTTTTACTGTAATTTGGCAAGGATAGATATATTATTATTACGCTGACATAGTAATAACATTAAATTTGGAAAAGTTAAAAGTAGGATGATTTTTTTTAAACTCACATGAAATCAAGGCGTGGGATGGGATATCTTTGGATAGGTAGGTAGATAAATAAATATTGTAACTAAGTACAGGAAAACCATTTGATAGTCTTGAGTTCTAGGTTTAGAAATATCAGTTTGTTTGATGTATTTTGCGGCAGATTATGTAATAATACTAATTAGGTATAGGAACATTATGTTAAACCTACCTACCTACATTATGTATAATTAAAGCGAAGTTTCTGTCCAGTGAAATTCTCAGTCTCAAGGTGACAAATACAGCGGCATGCAAATTTCATGCATTCTAGAATTTTTCATGCCGCTGTACTTGTTATTTTACACAATTGAGGGTAAAACTTTTACAAACTTTAAGTGTCATATTTATTTATATCGAATCAACAGCCTAAAAAATAAGTTTCAAGCTTCTAGCTGTAAAAATGACTATAATTCCATACAACATTTAATTCCCCCTTTCAATCCCTTACAATCCTCGCATTTCGCAATAAAGAGTAGCCTGTCTTTTCTCAGGCTCTAGACTATCTGTGTACCAAATTTCATTTAAATCGGGTCAGTGGTTTTGGCGTGAAAGTGAGACAGACAGACAAGAGTTACTTTTTTTTTTTAGTTTCTTTATGGCTCCACACGATAAGTGTATTTAGCCAGTGTCAAGTATTGAAATTTTTCAAGTTTTTATGAATTTTCGTCGTAGAGATTGGTCAAAGTCACATTTCAGGTCAGTTGTCAAGTAAAAGTCTAGTCTAAGTCATACCTTCAGTAAAGATGTGGTGTTTACTGAAGATTTTCAGTGGAATTTTGGTGAGAACGCAAATAGCATGTTTTGCAACATTGTGCTATTTCCCTCATCGCACACATTCACCAGCACTTAATGGTTAATAATCCACATTTATTACATATTAACACGCGGAAGACCACAAGTTTTAGGAAAAAATACAATGAGATCACACACACTTTTCCACGTTCCCGCCAAAACTCCGACAGAGTTACTTTCGCATTTATAATTATTAGTTAGGAAGTCAGGATTAGGATTAGGATTTTTAATCTATGCTTCGCAGGCAACCAGTCAATGTCATTTTCCAAATGTCATTATGTTATTGATGTACTGTCAGTAGGGATGGGTAAGCTAAAAAATAATTTTCGATATTTTTCATATCGATATTTTTAAACAGTATCGATAATTATCGAGTGAGAAATATCGATATATCGTCAGTTTTCGCACGATTATCTGTGCATATTCTCACAGCATTCAACATTCGTAAAAAATAGTAGACATGTTAATTGTCTATTAACTTCAGGGTCATATACGTCTCACACGGTTTATTACTTTTTGTATTTTCGTGCACGCAGCCAATAGTCTTACTGTTATATTGCATTTCATAAAGATTGTGGCGGAATTATTTAAAGACAACGAAGTTGCGTTACAAAATATACGAATACGAACGATACGAGTTCGATAACCTAAAATAAATCTATATATACAAAATATAAAATCCAAAGTCCTGACTGACTAAATGAGATATCAACGCACTGCCTAAACCACCATATTCAGAGCTAGTGAGAACACGTTACTAGTATAACATTGTTGTACATATCGGACATGGACACGGAATGTTATAAAACATGTTATTATAACATTCTGTGTCCACATTATGCGCAACATGTTATATGACAATGTTGTATAAAATGTCATTTAAATAGTCTGTACGCACCTTTAATTTAACAAGGGTAGACATAGGGATAACTGCTTTTCACACGGTCGGCATTACGTGGTCTGCTCCAAAGTTGCTTACGGAGCAGCATTTATGTGGGATTTTGCCAGTTGGTAATTTGTATATTCAATTGATAGGGAGTGAGACAAGAGCACATATAATATATGTTTCTGAAATAAATTATCACAACACATAAGATTAGTAACAAATAAAATAACGCAATTTTCATATGCATTATATAAACTGAAAAAAATTTCAAATCTGTCTACTTTACTTACAGCATATCATGGCTTTGTAGCATCGACCCTAAGGTATGGTGTTATATTTTGGGGCTATTCTAGTGATAAATTAAAAATTTTCAGAGCGCAGAAAAGATGCATTAGATCTATGTGTAATCTTAAACAAACAGACTCCTGTAAAGATTATTTTATTAGGTTAAAAATATTAACTTTCCCATGTGTGTACATAAGCGAAGTAGCACTTTTTGTCAAAAAAAATCCTGAACGTTTCATAAAATTTGATGCTGGTAGTAGACGAGAAAATAAAATTAGAAATCATGCCTATAAAACCCAACTATTGAAAAAAAGTGTATTCTGTATGGCACCATTAATCTATAACGCTATTCCTCACTCAATTCGAGACATCATTAATGTTCATATCTTTAAAATAAAGCTAAATGAATTTCTTATCATCAAGGCGTACTATTCTGTTGACGACTTTTTTAAAGATAACAATGTGATTCTAAATTTTTAATTTTTGACATATCGATGTTATTATTATTATTTTTTTTTTTTTTTTAGCTGAAGTTGCAATTAATATCTATGATTTTGTAAAAAGGATTTATATTATTATAGTACTTAACACTTTAATGCTTGTATACTGATAAAGTAGGACCTAGTGACACTAAATTTGTAATTTTAACTCTAACAACTCTGTAACCTAGGGACACAAGCTGAATAAATTCATTCATTCATTCATTCATTCATTCACACACTATCACATAACACTATCACACAACCTGAGCACTTTTGTGGTACACTTTACTGAAAAACCATGACGCCTATTGATTTGTGCTTTAACACAGTAATTTAAATTCACATGTAGATGTGTTATCAGTATAAATGAAATGAAATGAAATGAAAATATTTATTTGCTAGAATTTTGGTACATAAAAAGGTGTTATTAAATTATCAATTCCATCAAAATTCTGCCTCGTCAGGCGTACAAATTCTTTGTTGCGATTCGAAACTATTATTAGGTAGTACATACATTTTATAATTATTTACTAGTTTTTAATAATTGTTTACTGTGATCTTGTATATTATTGTCCAATATTAAATTTCAGTTTCAAAATACAAATATGTTTAAAAAAAGATAATGTCAAAAGAAATAATGTCAATATTAGAATGTCGAGAAATTAATAATTAAATTGTAACGTCATTAAGAAATTCTTTTACTGTATAATAGCATTTGTCAAGTAGAAAATCAAAGAGTTTTGATTTAAATTCATTGATATTACATTCTTTTAACAAGTCAGGTAATTTATTAAAAATTCTTATAGCCATACAGTTTACATTATTACTGTTCAATTGAAGTCTTTGTGGAGGAATATATAATTTGTGAGGGTATCTGCAGCTTCTTTTTATTACTTCGCTGTGTTTTCGGAATAAACTAGAATGCTTCCAAACGAATAAGCTAATTTCATAGATATATAGACTGGGAAGTGGCAATATCTTTAATTTTTTGAAAAGCGGTTTACAGCTGTCTAAAAATTCTGCTCCACAAATTGATCTTATACATCTCTTTTGGACAAGAAATGCTCTCTCTGCATCCACAGAAAACCCCCACAGTATAATGCCATATCTCAGGTTAGATGATACGTATCCGTGGTATGCTGACAGTGCTGCTTCTCTTGTTGCAATTTGTCTTAATCTGTACAAAACATATACAAATATATCTAGTTTTAAACATAATTTATGTATGTGAGATTTCCAGTTACAATATTTATCAATTGTTATACCCAGAAATACAGTTTCATCAACTTTTTCTATAAATTTATCTTCATCGGAAATATCAATTTTTATAGAATTACCATTATATGTTTGAAATTCAATAAAGTTTGTTTTGTTGATGTTAATTGCTAGGTTATTGTTACTTAGCCAGTGTAGGACGTTATGTAACGCCTCATTTGCGTCTTTCTCGAATGTCAACTTATCTTCACATTTTACTAGAATTGTTGTATCGTCAGCAAATAGGAGGCATTTGTGTTTTGTGGTATCAGGTAAGTCATTGATGTAGAGTAATAAATTTTTTAATGGTAAAAATATCATTTTTACCATTAAAAAATAATGAAGATTAACAATTTTGTTATAAGGATAGAATATTATTGTACTGCTAACGCAATCCGTTAGAATATCTAAGAACTAACTTCGCTGTAAACATAATGTTTGGTTACTAACGCCATCTGTTGGAAATCTAAAGAATTTATATCTGTCATCCAAATGACGTCTGGTATCAGTGTACCATTTGCGGCAGATCTCTGCCATTTAGGCAGATTTGGCCTAAATTTCAACTCTGGCAGATTAAGCTGACGATTCCAAAAAGTAGCAGATTTTAAGGATCTTTATGAATTTTGAAATATACATAGAATTTTGTCAATTTTCTGTTTCTATTTAAAGTATAACATTTTTATTATGCATTTATTTGCTTGGAAATGGATGCTTGGATTGTAAAAGTTTGAATGAGAAGATAAACTTTATTTTTGTGTCTTATTATATGCCATAATTCAATAATATGATAGCAAAATGTATGTATTTGTTGGAGTGGTTGGTGATTTGGCAGATTCGCCATTTAATATTAAAAAAAACTGCCTTAAAAATTATTACCAGGCAGAAAAACTACGGGAGCCCTCACAAAGCTCGGCTTTTAGCTAGTATATTTTGTTTCCTGTAAGCCACGCGAGCGAAGCCACGGGCAGATGCTAGTATCGAAAATCCATGTTAAAAATAACGACACTACATAAAAAAAATTAGACATGTATCGAAAAATATCGATATTTTCATATATCGATAATTGTTGCCCATGCCTAAATGTCAGTAATGTCACTACTTACTTGTCAGTTTTGTTTGTTGACGATTTCTTGACTGACGTGTTTCTACTTATCCGTTTTCATACAATAATATTTATAATTTTTACTTTCTAGCATAGCTTTTTAGGCTTAATATCAGCTCATAAACTGAAAATTAAGGAATAAAGATGTCAAAGATGCTCAAAGCAGTGATATTAATCGGGGGACCTCAAAAAGGTGAGATTTTAATGGCTATAGACGTCACCGGTTATTACTGTAATAAAAGCTTTATCATATCAAAACTTGGTGTTTAGCTCATTTCCAATCCTAGATCAAACTAATAACTACATTAACGGATGTTCTAAATAACCTGGGGCTTGTTTAAATTATATACTATACTATATTTTATAATATTATATTTTGACTGTATTGGTTTGGAAGGTTATCTGATAATCAACATAGTGCTACGTGTCTTTCTGTACGACTTCTGCTAGCGTGCCTGAAGTATAAGTTAACCTATGCATCAGTAGTCATCTCTACCAAAACATTTTTGCATGGTGGCAGGACACTTTAGTGTATATCTGGCCAGCTCTTACCCTCAAGTTCGACATCTTATGTGTTGCAGCTGTTCTTGAGAGCCAGTTCCCATTCCAGGACACCCTCAGACTAGGTGGAGCCATGATCTTCGCAAGGCACCTGGAAAGAGCTAGATGAGAGTAGCCAAGGATAATTTTTGTCTTTTCCTTTCTACCACTGTATATAATAATAAAATTATTAATACTCTTTGCTCTGTATGAATGATCATACATAGGTATCTATGTTGGCAAATTCCAGGTACCCGTTTCCGCCCCCTTTCTCTAGACACTCCAAAGCCCCTGTTCCCGATAGCTGGCCTGCCTCTCATCCAGCATCACATTGAAGCCTGTGTAAAGCTACAAGAGTGCAAGGAGATCCTCATCATAGGGTCCTACACGACAACCCATATGGCACAGTTTGTTAGCGACATGCAGAAAGAATACCATGTTATTATAAGGTCAGTCAAAAGTGCAGTATCCACCAAAGCTAAGTACAGGGGAAATGTGTCAAAACTTATTAGATTTTTTAGTGCTTTGAGATTAGATATTTTAACAAATAAAACTACAAACAGCATTGTTATACGAAATAAATAAATGTTTATTCTAGCATTTCACTGGTGGCAGGAATTGTGCCTAAAATTGCAGCATTGCCCCTGCATTGCTAATGCATAGTCTTCACTGTGGCTTCACCCGCTTTTAAAAGTATCCCATGTTTCCACTATATTGGCTATCCCTGTGAAAAATTTCAGCCAAATCGGTCAAGATATTGACCTTGTATAGGTCCCAAACAAACAAATATACAAACTGATTTTTGCATTTATAATATTGATATGATTCTGTGGCTAAATATAGGGCAGCATTTTGGTTACTAGTTACTTTAACAGGGCAGTCAGATATAAAGATAAGTTTAATATTAATGATATATGAATTTTAGCAGTTTTTAATTTGATTGTTATCTTTCCAATAACATCAATGTCACATATAGTTACTTTTACCTCATAAGTCATAAAATACTATTTAATTATTAATCACGAATTTGTTATGAAATAGATAAGACTTACTAGTTAAGAAATTTATCAGTTGTACATTTTGCAATTCTTATGCGTATGTAATTTTACTAATAATATAGGTTTATTAAAACTCCAATTTTCATAGAATACAAGTAAAAATCTGTACCATAAATCAGTTCGCATTTAAAATTCTAATTGCTTGTCCAGCAGGACAATCGCATTGTAAATCAAATTTGGATTCGGAAACAGCTTCTCCTTCAACTCTGAACTTTGTAATTTTACAATGGTCACAATTCACAATGTCTGGTAGAGATCACTCTGAGCGATAAGACCACTAGTTATATATATTTATCATCAAAGGTTCATTTAGAACGGAAAGAGGATACAATTATCAAAGGAAGAATGTAAAAAAAAATCTTCGTCTAAACATTCACACCTCTCGCTCTTCCACTCTGGTGACAATGACTATGCAATAGAGTATTGATAGTGTCCATCTAAACAGAATTTTATAGCAATATGATCCTCGCTCTAATAACGGTTCAACCCAATTTGTACGATACTCGTATGAACTTCATACGGGATCATGTAAATAACTCACGGATTAATAAATATTCGAAATTCAAAATGATACTTCCGAATTCGAATATATTTGATTAAATAGAGAATTGGTAGCAATGTACTTTATCTGAAATCCATTTTAGCGGGGAGCGTTAGAACTCCCCCCTTTAAAGAAAAGTTGCGGAACCCCTCTTTAAGAGATATCAATATTTTAAAATTTTGAGGTTAAGTACTAAATAATGTATCAATAATTCGATTTTAGGGTGGAAGAGGGGGGGATGGGAAGAAGCAGATCCCCCCCCTTAAAGAAAAATTTCTGGAACCCCCCCTTTAAGAGATGTGAATATTTTAAAATTTTCAGGTTTCGTACTAAAAATGTATTAATAATTAGTTTAAGACTGGAGAGGGGGAGGGGAGTTGGAGGTGGACCACTCCCCTATGCACGGAAAAACATATTTGAAGAGAAAAAATAAAGAAAATTGTATAAGAAGATTAATTGACTTCTTATTACCTATACATTAGAAGAACATTTTAGAAATAGTCTTCTTTACCTTCATTTAAACGCTATAGCGTCGGTTCAATTTTATCCAATTTTATAAACATATTGTACTACTTTCAATAACTACTCGAATATTTTAAAAATATTCTTAATTTTCTTCTCCAAGAATACTTGATAAGCCAGTCCGTAAAATTTCCTTTATATGTGCTAAAGTGTTAGTTTCCGCAAATTAAAACTTCACTGTGTTTAGCTATACACATATAAGTCATCTGTGGTTGTGACATACACTGTTAAAATGCAAAAATGTAAGGCGAATTTTCCGATTTTGCAATATTTATAAAAGTATAAGTTTCCGCAAGTTAAAACTTCACACGTAACCTTTGTGCAATAAGTGCAATAAAACCTTTCTGTGAAAAAAATCCTGGCCCCCAACTTGATGTCAGGTAATGTACAACTTAGCCTGAGAATTAGCTATTATTCTGCAATACAATCCTGCAATACATGCTTCATCCTGCAATACAATTTTAACTGTCTTTATTGTCTTTAGTTCCAATGTTCACTGATTTAACCTAAATGTAGGTAGCCAAATATCGTATATGTGAAGTACCCTCAAAATCACATTAATAATGATTATTCTATACATTACACCTTCCCTTTAACATCTATCTTACATCAGCAGGGCTAGCATGGCCTTATCCGCGGGGGAAAGACAAAATTATGTCCCTATTTTTCGCCACTGACAGGAGATCAACACAACAATTTAAACGCTCGGTGAAGTTTAACCCCGAGTTTTGATTTCCGTGTTAAAAAGTTTAAAAAAAGAACTGATTAAAAGTCAGCGGGCGTTTATTATTGTCGAAAAACTTTACTTATAATTTGCCTTCTCCACCAAACAAAACACGGATAGGTGGAAAGACAAAATAGTCCCGTTGCCATGCTAGCCCTGCTGCTACATATTTACTGTATTAATTTGTAATAAATAATTCTTCTATACATTACAGCTATGCAGTGCATAAATAAAAAAAATTGTTTGTTTCAGATATCTCCAAGAGTTCACTCCACTCGGTACTGGCGGAGGCTTGTACCACTTCAGAGACCAAGTTCGAGCGGGGAATCCTGCTGCCTTCTTCTTGTTGAATGGAGATGTTTGTGCAGACTTCCCGCTGAAAGAGCTGTGGCAGTTTCACGAAGAGAAGCCTAATGCTCTTGTAAGGTTTTTTTGTGTATAAATAAACAAGTGTGTGTTTAAAAACCTAGCAGTAGGCGAGGTTTTTAATAGTATCACACGAGTGTTTCAATTGCTAGTTATGTGCAGTTTCATACACTACTTTATCTTAACTCATACAATAGGTTATTCAATTAAAAAAACCAAAGTTAGCTAAACAAACACAATAATGGCTCCGTAACCATCGGTAAACCGCTCAAGCGCCAAGTAAATCCGCGCAGGCGCCATAACGCGGTCCCTATACAATCTTTATATATAAAACTTATTTGCTGTTCGTTAGTCTCGCTAAAACTCGAGAACGGCTGGGCCGGTTTAGCTGATTTTGGTTTTTTTGTTTGTCGTAGCTCAGGGAAGGTTTAAACGGTGAGAAAATATGGAAAAATTGCGTGGAAGATAGTAAAAACAACAATTTCAGTTTTCCCATATAAACTGTTCTACCTACTTTCCTGTCAAACTTTTGACGTTCATCCCTTCGGTACGGTAGGGTAGACTGTTCCACTCTTGAATTGAAATTTGAAGCACGTATTAAATTAAATTAATTGACAACGTAATATATACACATTACTCGGATTATCGCGTAGGTATTTAAATTTTAATATTTTTAAATTTGATATGGTTGGTACGATCAGAAATTTTTGTCATTGTATTGACATATTTTGATTGTTGTCATTATGGCGCTTCCATACATGGGTATTCCCTATGTGTGGATAAAAATATAACAATAAAGGGGGCCCCCATACAAAAAACGTATTTTCTGGCAAATATTGTTCACTTGGAACCCTGCGTGTGCGGGTCCGACTCGCACTTGAACAGTTTATTTATATTGGCGGTACAAAGTTCGCCGGGTCAGCTAGTTCACGATAAAAACGAACTAAAGAGTAATGATAAAAACCTAACTAAAATCTCCTTGGTCGATCCAAAGTGTAATAACAGAAAAAAAGTTATTTTATGGCATTATTTTGCCAAGGATCTTTATCATAAAAAAAATCATATCAGTTGTACATGTATAAAGTGTAATGTTTGTTCGCAGATAACTTCGTCGTTGATGAACCGATTTTGATTATTATTTTTTTGTTGGAAAGGGTATATCCCAAGTGTGGTACCATGGTAATTTTATCGAGGTTTGATAACTAACACCAGAGATATTGAGATAAACACCTCAAAATTGGTACTGAAAATGAATAGCGCGGCATTGAAGTCGGTTCTTTTTAACCGACTTCAAAAAAAAGAGGAGGTTTCTCAATTCGACCGTATATATATTTTTTTTTTTTTTTTTTTTTTTTTATGTTTGTTCGCGGATAACTTCGTCGTTTATGAACCGATTTCGATTATTCTTTCTTTGTTCGAAAGGAGATATCCCAAGTGTGGTACCATGGTAATTTTATCGAGGTATGATAAGTATCTCCAGAGATATTGAGATAAACATCTCAAAATTGGTACTGAAAATGAATAGCGCGGCATTGAAGTCGGTTGTTTTTTAGTTTTTAAACGATATTATATTGTTCGAAAGGAGATATTCCAAGTGTGGTACCATGGTAATTTTATCGAGGTATGATAACTATCTCCAGAGATATTGACATAAACATCTCAAAATTGGTACTGAAAATGAATAGCGCGGCATTGAAGTCGGTTGTTTTTTAGTTTTTAAACGATATTATTTAGTTTTTAAACGATATTATGTTAATTCATAATCAGATACGATATGAGTGTAGACCACTGTATCAATTTATTATCTGTCTTTAGTATTTCTCATGTTTTTCATCACCCGCGGCTTGTCTGAAAATCAGCGTCCTGGTGTAAATCTAGACATATGTGCTGAGACAAGCCTTTTTGACACCTCACTTTGTTTCTTGTTTTTTTCTTGTATCATTGTTTTAGTTAGTACCTATTTTAATGTGTGATGTCAAATAAATGATTTTTCTTTCTGTTTTTCTTCCTTTAGACCCAAAAAATAGTAATATTGTGTTGATAATTTCAGGTAACAATAATGGGCACAGAAGCCACCCGTCAGCAAGCAGTACACTACGGCTGCATGGTCCGAGACTCAAACAACTCGGTCAACCATTACGTTGAGAAACCAAACAGTTATGTATCAACGTTGATCAACTGCGGAGTGTATGTGTGTTCAC
Organism: Cabera pusaria; assembly: GCA_954871355.1. Taxonomy (NCBI): domain Eukaryota; kingdom Metazoa; phylum Arthropoda; class Insecta; order Lepidoptera; family Geometridae; genus Cabera; species Cabera pusaria. The sequence continues at coordinate 8,239,932 of OX940908.1, forward strand.
TGAACGTCTTCCAGACCATGGCTGAGGCTTTCCAGAAGAAGCAGAGTGTGTTTTATAAGTAAGTTTGCTATTTATAGAAATTAATAGTAAATATTTTAAGATTGTTAAAACTAAAAGAACCGACTTCTAACGTCGCTCTAGTCAAAGTAGCCAGTAGATGTAGTAACTATTATATAATCTGTGCCAGTAGTTTGTTGTAAGTCGTCGAGATAAGTAAATGCGTCGTAATACAAATGTTGATGTATTAAAAACGGCTGCACCGATTTCGTTAAAATAAAATTTAAATGGGACCACCTGGGAAGGGTGGGAAGGGTGCCCTTTGAAACAAAAAAGAATTCTCCAAATCGGTTCAGGAATCTTCGAGTAATCGGTGAACATAAAAAAAAACTCCAACAAATTGAGAACCTCCTCCTTTTTTATGAAGTCGGTTAATTAGTCATTTATCTTGTTAAATAACTCAACTGTTACAAAATTCAAATATCGACAATGTTTTGATGCACCTGTTGAGGTTTTGTAATCGACTGTGGAGACGATGCTTTTCTTCAAAAGAATCGATTTTGATAGTATGCCTGTAAACTGAGCTGCCTATATAAAACTGCATTTTGCACGTTGAAAATAAACAACTCAGTTTACCATTATGTTGAGAAACCAAACAGTTATGTATCAACATTGGTCAACTACGGAGCGTATGTGTGGTCACTGAATGTCTACTAAACCATTGCTGAGGCTTCTAAAACAACCATTGTGTTTTGTAAGAAACTTTTTTATTTGACACCATGATTACCAAGTTTATGACATTTCGACATTGCAGGTCTAGGTTCGAATCTCACTTGGGATAAAACCTGTACATTCTTCGCAGTATATCATCCACTTTTAATATAATAAATAGTTTTAATAGAGTTTAATATATAATATAATATAATGATTAAAGTGAATTGACCAACCGTAAATGTTTTAAGAATTAATGACAATTTAGGATGAAGAGCATAATTTTTTTTTTGTGAACCGACAAGTCCATAGATATTTCAGATACAGATACAGATCATTCATAATTATACCAGTTATAATAATGAAATGTAGAATTTATGACAATAAATATATTTTATTCTACTCTATTCTAAACTACTTACATAATATTTTTAACCGACTTCAAAAAATGGAGGAAATTTCTCAATTCGACCGTATATATGTTTTTTTTTTATGTTTGTTCGCGAATTATAAAGAGCGAGCCCAGGAGTCGCAAAAAAAACCTTGATTTATTTCACTTAGTTTAATTATAAAGATATTACAAAGTTAATATAAAGTACAATTAAAGACGTGTCGACTGGTCGATGTGAGAACCAGAAGTGTCGAATAAAGTTCCGATGCCGCGATGGTCTCAGGCTCGCAGGTGGTCGATGCAGTTGCAGGAATGCTGCGTCGGCTATACCGTGGGACAGTACCGTGGGACTTGAATATAGAATACATGGCATCAGCGGTATCCGTGGTGTGCAAGTGTGTAACACCTCCCCCCGAAGCTCAGCGACTATTCCTAGATACTGGATAGAGTCGATGAAATGTTGTCATGGTCCACTCTTATCTCGCGGGGATGACATCTGGATTCTGGTGATGCTGATTGTTTCGCTGGGTTACTCTTAATTTTCCGATATAATATATATATAGATAGGGCGGCTGCGGTCAACAGAATTAGATAAAATGGAATCGTAGTATGATAAAAGCTTCTTGTTGAATTGTGTTCTAGCTGTAGCGGTTTCTGCAGTGATATCTTCTCATTGATGGCGTGAAGGTTTTCAAGGTTAATGGAATTCAGAATCGTAGATAACTTCTCGGTGCCTGCTTGTTGAGTGCTATTATAAGTAGGTAGTTCTATAATTTTCAGCGGGTGGCCTTTGATGTGGTCGTTCGTATTTGAAATGGTGTAGAACGGTGTCTTGAAATAGCAATTTAGCGGGATAACGATGAGGTAGCTGCCATACAGGACTCTATGTTGCTCCTGTCCGCAGGACGTCTGGATCTTAGTGTGGTTAGGGAAACTCGCGGTGTAGTGCTTGTCATCTAGGTGTTCAATGGCTGCTCGTGTCAAGGTTACAGAGGTAAGTTGGCAGGACGGCAGGAGTTCTTGTTTGGTGATCAGCTGGTGGATGCAGTCAGGATTTTGCTGTGGCATATAGTTGGATGTCCGTGCACAGATATACCACTCATTCACCTTCGGGCATTCTGCCTCCATGTACTGAGAATCATCTCTAGAAATTGCTATAAATGGAAGGGTAGGCAGGAGGATTTGGTGGTTTCTATTGGGAACAAGGGATAACCTGTAAAGGTCATAGGTTATAGGAAAGGCAATCGGTATCTTATAAACTAATACTATTTTGCTATCAATATAAAAATAGCCTAGTTTTATCATATCGTAAAAATACCTAATATCTACGTTAAGGATCTCGTCCTTAGAGTACATAGTAACTAACTTACTTAACATCATCTTCAAATCTGCTATATTTAATATTGAATGAGGAGCACCCGACACTCTAATGAAGGCTAAGGTATTTTCTAACCTATAAATCTCTTCAGACAATCTATCGACATTATCGCCCAATATTATTAGATGTTGTGCTAAATGCGCGTATTTTATTAACTCAGTTTCCTTAGTACTATCGCTATTCATGATGAGGTTGAGAACTTTAACAATTTTATCCTGATTTAACGTTATATTTTTTAATATTTTAGTGTTGCATAATATCCATTCTTTGTTTAAACTTATGTGACTTTTTATTTCGGATTCAAGTTTTTGGTTATTATTCTCAAGCACTTTGATGGCATTATTGTATTTCATTGCATCTGTATAGTCAAGATTACCGGATATACTTTTAATAACCGAACCAAGTCCGTCAATTAGTCCCCTTTTCTTGCGGCTAGGTTCAAAAGTCTGCAATTGCTCAGATATGCGCTCTAGTTTTAGATTTAAATACTCGATATGCGGATCGTACAAAGATAGGGTTTTATTATTAAGCCTAGGTTTAAGTTTAGATAGCTGAAATTTAACTCGTTTTATCTGACCGTGAATATCAGCAACATTTATATTATTTAGAAAAGAATGATAGTGAGACACGATTTTTGTTTGTCCTAATTTAAATGGGAGTATGCCTGGTCCGTCTTGTAGAGAGTCAATCGTTACGTCATCTTGTCCTTGAGTCAGAGGTGTCAGCAATAGCGTCAGTAGTAGTATCCTGCAACAATACAGGATTTTTAGAACTGCGTTTTAGGCGTGATTTAGCGACTGGGCCGCGATTCTTTTTAGTGTATATGTGAATCGGGAGATCTGCTAGGACTGTGTCCTGCGTAAACCGTGGAGCGAGCTTCTGTCTAGAAGCTTTAGGATTCCTAACGAATACCTGCTGCTCAGGGATGTATTCCATTTCAGGTTCGCGATCTCTGTTCCTATATTCAGTCAATTCTGTTCGGTTATGTAAAGACGTCTCGTTAATTAAATCATATACTTTACTCATGCGTTGTTTATGATCCTGCATGTATTGTTGAAGTAAATGTCCGGTTATGTCAATGTCAACTGGGTCACGTGGATCAAAATGTCCAGTGATGAGGTCAATGGGTCTGCATTTTGTGAAACTGTGTATGGAGCTATTATAGGCCAATACTGCGTAAGGCATAAGATTTATAGCCGGTTCGTTTGCTTTTTCTAGTTTTAGGATTCTGAGATGTTCTAGAATAGTTGAATGAAAGCGTTCAATTATTCCGTTGTCATTGGGTGAATGAGCTAAAGTTTTATGGTGTTGGATTTTGTGTAGTCGTGTAAATTCAGAAAATAGCGAGTTGGTGAATTCTGGTCCTTGGTCAGTTACTACAGTTAGAGGGACGCCATGGTGCTTACAGAATTTTAGAAAAGCTTGAATTACACTCAAAGCAGTACCATCTCTAAGATGGTAGGCTTGGGCGTATTTTGAAAAAGCATCTACTAGTGTTAGATACTTTTCATTCTGAGCTGTGAAAAGGTCGAGATGAAGAATTTCGAAGGGTTTAGTAGGTGGTGGTACTATTGAAAACCGCTGCCTTACTGGGTGTCTATCATATTTGGCTTGACCACAGATATAGCATTCGTTTATGTATTTTGTTACGGACTCTCTCATCTTAGGCCAGTAATACCTACGAGACAGAGCTAAGAAACATTCAGAAATACCACGGTGGTTGGTTTTTCCCTCGTGATATTTTTTTATGATGTCTTGTTGTTGAAGGTACTCTTTAACATTCTCAAGTTCGGTTTTGGTTAAAATGAGTTTCATAGCAGAGCTTTTAAATTTGTCTTGAATTATCGGGATAATTTTGTACATGGCCAAGGGAGGATTTATTATTATTCCGGTTTTTATTTTGGGATTTACGAATTCTCTAACTGCATTTATAACGTCATTCTCCAAGTTTGATTCAGATAGTTGAATAGTTATTCTGGTATGGGTTTCAAATGGTTTTGTCACAGTCGATCGTTTTTTGATGTCTCCTACTATCACAAAGCATATTTGCCTACTGAATTTATTTAGCGGGTCGTCTGAAATAGGGATCTCTAAGATAGGATTCTCTTCGCTTGTGTGAACTGTGGCAGTGGCGGAACTACCTCGGCTATTACCAGCCGAAAGGGTTACGGAACTGTCATCTACACTCATGTGCGCGGAAAGTGTTGTAGAACTGGCCACTGAGGGTGGTTGTCCAGTTTCAGATAGATTAACTGCGATAGAGCTGGTATCCTCATTATTAATCTCGATTCTAGAGAGAGCATCGGCATTGGTGTTGAGTTTGCCTTGCTTGTAAATTGGAGTGAAATTATACTCGCTTAGTTTCAGTCTCCATCGTGTTAACCTTGAACCTGGCTCCTTCAGGTTCATAACCCATTGAAGGGGTTTATGATCAGTTACGACTTTAAATTTTCGTCCGAACAAATAGGGGCGGAAATATTTCGTTCCCCATACTATAGCTAACAACTCTTTCTCTATAGTACTGTAATTTATCTCGCTGGTGTTTAAAGTTCTAGAGGCATAAGCTATTGGTCTATCGCTACCTATTGGGCCTTGTGATAGAACAGCGCCAATTGCAAAGTTGGATGCATCGGTTGTCAATACGAATTCCTTTTCAAAGTCTGGGTATTGTAGAATGGGGTCGTTGGTCAATAAAGTCTTACACTTCTCAAAGCAGGCAATATAGCCAGGGTCGTCACAGGTGATTTTGGACCCCTTCTTGAGACATTGCGTCATAGGCTTCGTTACACGGGCAAAATCTGGTATGAATTTTCGGTAGTACCCTAGCAACCCGAGAAATCGTTTTATCTCGGTGGTTGTTTTGGGTATTGGGAAATTTTCGACGGCTTTGATTTTGTCGGGATTTGGTTTAATACCGTCTTTACTTATAATGTGACCGAGGTAAGCGGTCTCTAGTTTCAAGAATTCGGATTTATCCATTTGGATTTTGAAGTTGGATTCCCTGAGTCTGTGAAATACCTTTTCAAGGTTGACCATATGCTCCTGCAACGAAACGCTAAAAACGATGATGTCATCAAGATACACGAGACACACCACGTTCTGGAGGTCCCTGAGGACATTATCCATCACGCGTTGAAAAGTTGATGGAGAATTTTTGAGGCCCATTGGCATCCTCAAATATTCAAAGTGTCCGTGCTCTACATTGAATGCCGTCTTTGGGATGTCGTCAGGGTTCATTTCTACTTGGTAGAAGCCACTGGCGAGATCCAACGTCGTAAAATATTGGCAGTTGCCTAATTTGTCGAGTACGTCAGTTATATTTGGGATAGGGTATTTGTCGTCTATGGTCTTTTCATTCAACTTCCTAAAATCCACCACTAGACGCCATTTAGTTTTCCCAGACGCATCTGCCTTTTTGGGAACAACCCAGATAGGTGAGTTCCATGCCGACTGAGAGGGGCGGATTATACCCTGCTCTAACATTTTTGAAATTTGGTCTTGTACTTCTTGCCTGTGAATGTACGGGTATCTATAAGATTTTGTATGTACCGGTACTTCATCTGTTGTCCGAATGCTATGCTTAATTTTATTCGTGAAAGTAAGTGGCTCGCCGTCTATGTAAAAGACGTCAGCATAGCGAGAACAAAGTGTCTCTAAGTTAATCCGTTCCTCTGGGTTCAAGTGATTTGTGCGTAATCGCGATAACACCTCACTAACACGATCCAGTGGTTGTTCACTAGACCGTTCGCATTGCATGTTAAATAGTTCTGCACTAACAGGGCGGTCCATTGAAAATACTACATCATGCCGTGACGGGTTGCATATCTCTATGATACCACGACTGTTTTTAATTGTAGTTATGCAATCACCTATAACGCAATTAGATATTGATTGCTCTGGGATATATGCTTCGCCGTCATGAAAGTTAATCGGGACTTTAACTAACTTGGAAGTATTGGCTGGTATAATTTCTTCATACAAGTTGCAGTTACGTGAATCGTACATTTTCAGTTGGTTAGTCGATTGTCTCGTCACTAAAGATTTAGTTTTTAGGTCAATGTTTGATTCCCATTTTTCAAGTAAATCTAGCCCAATCAAACCGTCAAAATAGTCATGAAATTTATAAATGAACAGCGTTATTTCGTCTTGTTCATTTATCTCCTGAAAACACGGTATTGTAATTGAATAATCATTCCGAGTGGTGGCGTGAATATTTGTGACTTCAAATGGGTCATAGTTGCATTGTACATGCTGGTAAAATTGAGCAACTGCTTCAGGGCTAATAAATGATTGGTTCGCACCTGTATCAATTAATAACTTAAGAGGAGGATCATGTATCTGTATGTATGGTAATTGTCTTTGTGTCTGTAAGTTAAGTTCTATTTTAACTTGTCTGACGTCTGAGGTTTGGAAAAATCCTCATTATCTGGTGTAGGGACATCTTCCTGTGTCGCTTCTACACAGTACGAGTAACTATCGGAGTAGCCGGGGTGTTGGTCTTGCGAGTACACGTAGGTAGAGTCGGGATGTTCGTAATAGTCTTGGTAATAGTCACAGTCATCGGGCTGATAATAGTCTTGTGCGTCATTGTAAAATTGCTGATCATAAAACTCATTAAAATTCATTTCTCTAGTCTTAAAATAATTTGAAGGAGGAGGATTACCGTATTTGCTCCAATCGTGAGGTTGACGTGCAGGCGCGGGGAATGGTTTCGTTACATAGTGGCTAACGCCACTCATAGGCTGCGGGTAAGTTGTATTACGTGGAGGTAATTTAAATAAGTTACTCTGGGATCTGTAGTTCGGCGGCTGTGCGGCAAACATCTGCTGGGTTCGTGTCGGTCCTCGGAACTGAGGTGGCTGTGGCCTCCAGATAGGTAAAGTTCTCTGAGGCTGGGCGAACATGGGCCGCGATGGTCCAGGCATGTTGAAAGGTCTTGGAGGCTGTGGTGCAAACGATCTCGGCAGAATAGCGGCAGGGGGTGGAACATAGCCATAGTTATATCTAGGTTGACTTACCTGAGGAAGCATGTTCATCTTCCTATCGGGAAGATGCTCGTTGCGCTGCTGCAGGTACAGGGTGTTCACCTCCTCGTGCACGTACTCTAGCGCTTTCTCTATTGTATCAGGCCGCATGCAACGAATGCGAGATCCCAATGGGTCACGGAGACCCCGTAAGAACGATTGCAGGGTTAACTTTTTATACAAAGTTCGCTTAGCTTCAATCGTACTCAGGACTGTTTCATGCAGGCTTATATATGTTATAATAGTGCTTAACAAGTTTTGACATTTGTCATAAAATTCCTGTGGGGTAGACGAGCCTTGGTTCAGTAGCGCGAGGTCATTGTATAACGATGTTTCGTCGCGCTGATCCGAAAAGTTATTCACGAGAGCACAACGAATGCCATCCCAGGACTCGGGAATTCCGTTGGAATTTATAAGGCGGGCGGCTGGTCCTACAACCTTGTTTAAAATACCATTTAACAATGATAAGTTGCTTAATGTATATTCGGGTTCTATTCTCATGAACTGTACTACTAGCTGGTCACATAGCCGAATAAACCGCGTTAAAACATTCGGGTTTCCGTCGAATTCAGGCAAAAGCCGGAGCGCCTTGTAAATTTGGTCAATTAGTGAGTCCGACATATTTTCACGATGATCTGCTAATATATTATTATCACTAGAATTATTATAACTAAAATTATTTTCTTCTGCAATATACTCTAAAACTCTTCTATTTGCGTCCTGCAAATTTTGACGATTACTACTAATTAACCTACGGTTCCGAATTTGCCTTAAATGGAAAATTTTGGAAAATTAAGGATACACTTATGGGATAGAAAAGGAAGCAATTCTAGATAGAAACTAGCACTTACATCAGCATCTTGGTGTCTGCGCGATCAATTTTTGGATCACTCCCGGACTATCACTCGCGTAGATTCTTTTAATTCTCGAAATTCCACTGAATTTACTTTTAAATTATCCGTGAGACTGCGCCAATTATAAAGAGCGAGCCCAGGAGTCGCAAAAAAAACCTTGATTTATTTCACTTAGTTTAATTATAAAGATATTACAAAGTTAATATAAAGTACAATTAAAGACGTGTCGACTGGTCGATGTGAGAACCAGAAGTGTCGAATAAAGTTCCGATGCCGCGATGGTCTCAGGCTCGCAGGTGGTCGATGCAGTTGCAGGAATGCTGCGTCGGCTATACCGTGGGACAGTACCGTGGGACTTGAATATAGAATACATGGCATCAGCGGTATCCGTGGTGTGCAAGTGTGTAACACGCGGATAACTTCTTCGTTTATGAACCGATTTTGTTTATTCTTTTTTTTTTGGAAAGGAGATATCCCAAGCGTGGTACCATGGTAATTTTATCGAGGTCTGCTAAGTATCTCCAGAGATATGGAGATAAACACCTCAAAATTGGTACTGAAAATTAATAGCGCGGCATTGAAGTCGGTTCTTTTTAGTTCTTTAAACGATCTTTATATTTAAATGTTGTAAAAATTAAAAGTACAATTCGCTTGACATCCGTGAAAAAAATCTAATTTATTTATGCACCTTGATTAACAAAGTGAATAATAACAAATCTTCATTGCAGTGGCAACGGTGTCAGTAATCCAGAGTACATGTCGTGGGAGCAAGATGTGCTAGCGCCGTTGGCTGGGACCAACAAACTTTATGCTCTGCAGGTAAGCAATTGGATCTTATTTTTTTTTAAGTTATAAATTTGTAAGGCTCGCTTTGCTCTTTATTTTGTGGGTAGTAAATGAGACAGAGGCGTCACACAGGCTCGTTCATGTATAGTCTGCTCGAGTTTGGGTAAATTCGGATTGTAACGAGTTCATGTCAACACATGTTCGGGTTAAGTCAGCTCGTTCGGGTAAAGATGGCTCGAGTTCGGGTAAATTCGAATCGTAACGAGTTCATGTCAACAGTCAACACATGTTCGGGTTAAGTCAGCTCGTTCGGGTAAAGATGGCTCGAGTTCGGGTAAATTCGGATTGTAACGAGTTCATGTCAACACATGTTCGGGTTAAGTCAACTCGTTCGGGTAAAGATGGCTCGAGTTCGGGTAAATTCGGATTGTAACGAGTTCATGTCAACACATGTTCGGGTTAAGTCAGCTCGTTCGGGTAAAGATGGCTCGAGATCGGGTAAATTCGAATTGTAACGAGTTCATGTCAACACATGTTCGGGTTAAGTCAGCTCGTTTGGGTAAAGATGGCTCGAGTTCGAGTAAATTCGGGTTATACTGAGTTTATGTGAACGCTCTTTAGGGTTAAGTCAGCTCAAGTCGGCTCATACGTTCCTTGGTAAGCGTCCTTTGGTAAACTTTACTAGGTAAGCGTACTACATCGTCGACCGCATCGTCACTTAACATCAGGTGAGACAGTGGTCAAACGCTTGCCTATACAGCATAAATAAAAGAATTAAAAATAACAAATCCGATAGATGACGTTGTATTTAAACAAGCAAGTGTTTAATTTTCACCCGAATTCAAAAAAGGAGGTTTCTCTATTCGACCCTATGTATATATTTTTTGTTTATTGAGTTTGTTCGCCCGGGTACCTTAATCGCTTATGAACCGATTTTTATGATTATTTTTTTGTTGGAAAAGAGATATCTCAAGTGTAGTAAGTAAGTACCATAGCCATTTCATCGAGATCTGACTAATATCTCCTGAGATATGAAGATAAACACCTAAAACTTGGCACTGAAAATTAATAGCGCGGCATTTGAAGTCGGTTATTTTAGTTTTTTAAACGATCTTATTAAGTTGTCACTTGTGACGTGCAGTCCTACGACTACGACAGTTTATTTTTCATCTGATTGGCTACCGTTTGACCACTATTTCGTCTGTTGGTAAGCGATGATGTCGTAGAGGATGGTGAACACTGCTGGAATACTATTCTACACTTTCTACACATTTCTATTCTACACTTTTCACTGGCTAGAATAGTCTGGCTTAAAGGCTGTGTTACCGGAACACCGACAGGAAAAAAAGTTGTTGCATACTGACTGAAAAATCTAGTGTAATAATTTAAAATCGTTTACTAAACGAAAAAAACCGACTTCATATGCTGCACTAGTCATTTTCAGTACTAAGTTTGAGGTGTTTATCTCCATATCTCTGGAGATACTTATCTGATCTCGATAAAAACACAATGAGACCAAACGGAAAGCATACTCTCTCAAACAAAAAAAGATTTTTTCAAATCGGTTAAGAATTGACGGAGTTCTGAGGTAACAATCATTAAAAAAACAGTCGAATTGAAAACCTCCTCCTTTTTTGTGAAGACTGTTAAAAAAAGTCAAAGAGACTGACTTTTAAACTGTTAGTCAATACAATATTTATATTTAAACTAGAAGTGCCCCGCTGCTTCACCCGCGTTAAAAACTTCTTGTAAAAACGATTCTATAATTAAAGACATCAAATAAGAATTACCCAAATCGGTTCACCCGTTTTCATGTTATCGCGTGACTAAGGCAATTCGGGATTCATATTTATAAAACACGAAATCCCTTTTTTACCTACCCCATTTAGAAAAATCCTTCAACACGTACTTTATCTCATCTTATTTCGCCATACAAACTTTGACTCCCCGTTCCGTATCCGGGAGGAATGTTTAGAAAATCCTTTCTGAGCGGATACCTACGTCATAATAACTATCTGCATTCTAAATTTCAGCGCAATCCGAAACAATATTGATTTTTAGACTTTGTTACCCCAGTTTATCCTCTTAGGGTGGCATTTTGAAAAAGTCTGAAACTCGTATTTTCTTATTTATTTACATAAGTACTTGTGTGAAATGTCGAATAAAATGACTATCCAAACTTTGAACCACCGCTTCATCCCCTAGAAGAGTGAGTTTTGAAAAATTCTTTCTTAGCGGATACCTAAGTCAAAATAACTATCTGCATGCCAAATTTCAGCGAAATTTGAAACAATATTGATTTCAGACTTTGTTACCCCATTTCACCCTTTTAGGGGTGGAATTTCAAAAGAGCCTGAAACACGTACTAACTTACTTAAGTACTTGTGTTAGTGTTAAGTTTCGAATATAAAAGACTATCTAATCTTGTTTCTCCATACAAACTTTGAACCCCCGTTTCATCCCCTTCAGGGGTGCATTTTGGAAAATCCTTTCTCAGAGGGATATAACATCGTAATAACTATCTGCATGCCAAATTTCAGCGCAATTCGAAACAATATTGATTTTCACACTTTGTTACCCCATTTCACCCTCTTAGGGGTGGAATTTAAAAAAAACCTGACACACGCATTTACTTATTTTTTTTACTGAAACACTTGTGTGAAGTTTCGGATAGAAAAGACTATCTAATCTTGTTTCTCCATACAAACTTTGAACTCCCATTTCATCCCCTTAAGGGGTGAATTTTGGAAAATCCTTTGTTACCCTTACGTACTAAGACAAATATACCCTCCAAATTTGAAGTCTCTACGACCAGCGGTTTAGGCTGTGCGTTGTCTGTCAGTCAGTCAGTCAGTATGTCAGGACAAATATTTTTATAGTATTAGATAACTAATCATTCATTCTAATAATAGGTATTTGATATTATTATTTAATGCATTTTTTTTACTCTGTATATTTCAGGTAACGAACTGGTGGTCTCAAGTAAAAACCGCCGGATCGGCTATATACGCTAACCGACACTACCTAGAGCTGCACAGACACCGAGAGTCTCACGCACAGTGTCAGACACTGCCCGATGTATACGTACATCCCACTGCTACGGTACACCCCACTGCCCTTGTAAGTTTTTAATTTTTTTTCTAAAAAAAAAAAAAAAAAAAAAACTTTTCAAATACAAGTTTATACAGGGTTATTTTTAAATACCTGACGACTTCTTAGGAACACCTCTTATCTGTACATTATTTCGAAAAGCTTTATTTTCTACAACTATTACTATTTCAAAACTTCGTCAATACAAAAATACAGAAATGAAATTGTGCGATCTTAATACGTATAACGCTGTAACTCTACACAGTGAGGAATAATTCAAAGAATCGAAGCATTTATCCAGTATGTAGGCAGTATTATTATACGCACATATACACGTCAAATCATAAATAATAAAATAAATCATAATCAATTATAAAGGAAACATAGCAAAAGCAGGATTTAAAGCTTTGAATTTAAAAAAAAAGCAGTAATGAACCATTCAGCTGTCATAAAATCGTTGACGTCAGACTATTACAAAAATATTAAAGTAGGGTTGCCAACCATACACGTACCTGTGTGTTTCATTACTTCAGACAATTTTTATATATAAAAAAAAGTGAAAAAGTGAAACAAAACTTAAAGAAACGCATACCGATCACAGTACATATCATGATCCGAATGGAACTGATTGTCCGTCTGTCAGCTGCATAATATTAAATTATAGTAACGAACAATTTATATAGTGTAAATAAAAAAAAAAAAATCTGATACAAGTTTATACAGAGTTATTTTTAAATACCTGACAACTTCTTAGGAACACCTTTTATCTGTACATTTGTTCTACTACTTTTACTATTCATGATACTTTTCACATAATACAAAAATAGAGAAGCTATAAATTGTGTGGTCTGAATACATATAAAACGATGCAAATCTACGCAGTGACGGAATAATAATCGTTTCAGCAGCGACGACGCGATGCGGTTTTATAGACAGGGCCTTTTCGTATGATAATTGTATATTGTATATATTTAATTGTATATATTTATATTTCCTTATAAAGCTTACTAGCAATGTAGGTTGCACATTACTAGTAGTCTTGTTAACTCCTCCAACTAAGCTAAATATGCTTGTGTCTGGAGTGGGTTCACGTCAATAGTGCAATGGGTAGAGATCGAACTCACGACCACTCGATCGTAAGTCCGACTCCTTAGCCATTGGGCTATTACCGTTTTATAATAATCATCAAAGAAGAAAATCCATGACAGTCATACACATTTTTGACAGGGCTTAAAAGTGTATGACTCCATCGGACCCTGAAGTGACTGTATGGAGCCATTATAAAACAAAAATAAAACTGGCCAAGTGCGAGTCACACTTTTGTCCCGCACACGGAGAGTTCCGAACGCCATCTAAAGAATATCTAACGAACTTCTAACACCAACTAAGTAAACGTAAACACAAAGGTAGAATAGTATTATATAGTAGTAATAGTAATAGTAGTAATTAATATTATTAAATATCTGGTTGACCGAGCTTAGCTCGGTAGTTTTTGCCACTTAAACAGACATTATTTCACAATTTTTTGGATAAACATTTTCTGAAGTACTGAAACATGCACTGGGTTGCGGGTGCACGTAATAGTACGGTTGGCAACCCTACATTAATCAGGGGAATTAAACATGTGTTTTAAGTGTGACGTTCGACGTCTAGATGAAAGCTGAATGGCTCAATACCTATGTTTTTTTTTGTAAATTCAAAGCAATAAGTTATGTTTCTGTTACATTTTTATTTTTGTATTTTTGTATGTTTGTAATGATTTGGCTCAAAAACTACTGAACCGATTTAAAAAATTCTTTCAGTAATACATAGAATGGACTTTCGGAATGAAAAAATGGGCTATATATTATCCTGTTTAAATCAAAGGTACATTCGTGGAGACCTAATTTGCAACCTAAGTCGGCAAAAAAACGGTCGAAAAAGCACGTTTCTTACGAACGCTGCTTAATTGAAAATAGATAGAAGAATATTTTCTATGCAAGAGTTTTACAACTTAATAAGACCTACAAAAAAGTCCGCGACAGCATATATGCTGAGATACCTTAAGAGATAGACATATATGTCTATCTCTTAAGGTTGACTCACAGTAACCATTTTAATCTTAAAATTTTTGTTAAAAAATATTACATAACTTCCAAGGCTATTTTCAAGTATATAGTATTAATCCTTATCCAAATAATTACGTTAATTAGCTTGGACACATATTATAGATTAAAATTGTCCTTTACAGTATATAATTCAAATGAAAACTCTAGAAGATATCACGAATTTCACATACACGCATCGCAAAATTAATAAAATTGCAGTAACACCACAGATTAGGTCATAGTTACTACGAAATATTATTATAAGCTTAGCTATGCTCTAGATCCCCACCGATCACAATCAATTTGAAGTCAATATAGTATAATAATATGATCTATTGTGTAAAATAATCTTTATATATATTATATATAATAATATAATATTTTAAACCACCCCGACTGATCTATGTATACCTAATCTTTTCATTAACTATCCTTTACGCCAAAGGGCCGTCCAATATCACTACGTAAGTATTATAAAACAAAGTCCATCACTGCTTCTGTCTGTCTGTTCGCAATAATCTCAATAGCTACTGAACGGATTATCATGTGGTTTTCACCAATAGCCAGAGTGTTTATGAGGAAGGTTTAGGTGCATAATTCGTTAAGGTTTTGTGTAAATTGGATGAAATTTGACGATGATTGTTAAATATATTCATATTTTATATTCGATGCAAGAAACTGATGCAAATTTTGTAGGCACATATGTTCTACCCGTGCGAAGCCGGGGCGGGCTGCTAGTCTATAATATTTTTTATTGAATATGATGATATAATATTTTTTATTGAATATGATAATATGATGATAATGTAATTTGACGTGTGTAAGTGAAAATTTTTAATTTTCCCATATACTGAATAAATGCTTTGACTTTTGACTTTTGAGACAAATATGACTCTTCCCGACATCTATTGACGAATAATAATACTATTTTTTTAATTGAGAGCAACTAACTGCTTTAACTGCTGCTAACCGACACAGTAACACTAAAGCTACTTCTACTCGCCAGTAGATGTCGGGAAGAGTCATATTTTAAGTTGATTATAAATAAAGTTGATTATTGAAAACACGAATAAAACAACATTTTCTGAAAATGTTTTTTTTTTATTTTTTTTTTATTGCGATTTGTCCAAGCGTTTGGCCGCTATCTCACCTGATGGTAAGATTCCTAGCTAGATCGATTTATCGCCCCCAAAATCCCCTGTATTCTAAATTTTATTAAATCGTTGGAGCCGTTTCCGAGATTCAGATTAAGGTAAAGACGATAGCGCCATCTAAGATGATGATCTAGCTAGATGGCGCGGCGCTATCGTAAAAAACTGTTTTAAAACTTTTCTGTAATTTTTAACTTTGTTCTGTTCTTAGTATTTATTGTTATAGCGGCAACAAAAATACATCATCTGTGAAAATTTCAACCGTCTAAATATGAAATCATGAGATACAGCCTGGTGACAGACGGACAGACAGACAGACAGACAGACGGACAGCGGAGTCTCAGTAATAGGGTTCCGTTGGTACCCTTTGGGTTCGGAACCTTAAAAATGTCGATAATTTATCGATATGAATTTCTCTTCACTATGTACTACTACCATTTGCAAAAACTGTCAATAGTGTCAAATTTAGTTCCAAAGACCCTATGTAGAGGGTGCTTCAAATAGGATCATGCAAAATATACAGCGTAGCATATCTAGCGTACTAGTAAATATAGGATATATTCTGTGCTTCTGTGAATCTAAAGGTCAGACGTTTATATCGGTGCCGGGAGTTACAACCCTTCTAACCGCGTATTCAGACCTGTCAGGTGTCGGATCCGATTTTTAATCAGGTTGTCAAAACAAACGACGAAATCGGGGCGAAGTATGAATATCTTCATATAAAATGTTCTGCCACTGGATCATCCGATTAAAAATCGGAGCCGATACCCGACAGATGTGAACACGCGGTGAAGGTTGATTAAAACTAATTTGTTGTTTACAGATCGGTCCCAACGTATCGATAGGCGCGGGTGTGACAGTAAAGCCGGGGGTTAGAATAAAGGAGTCCATAATACTGAACAATGCGACCATCAACGACCACGCTCTCGTCATGTATTCCGTCGGTAAGTTTTACCACTTTTTTACCCGACTATAGCGAAGCAAAAAGCAGGGTTATGTTATTGACCGGTACGTGGGTATGTATGTTTGTATGTATGTTCATCTGTTCCCTCATAACTTCTAAACTACTTATCATAATTTGACAAATGAGATGTCGTTGGACGCATCTTATTACATACCTACACTCATACATAAAAGCACGCCTTTTTCCCGTTGAGGGTAGGCAGAGACTACTTCTTTCCACATGATCCGATCCTGACATACCTCTTTCGCTTCTTCTATCTTTATATATTATAAAACATTGTCGCTCCCGCATGGTCGGATTTTAATGCGGTTTTCATCAATAGATAGAGTGATTCAAGAGGAAGATTTATAACCAAGATTAAACGCGGGCAAAGCCGCGGGGCGCGGGGCTTTTTCCATTGAAAAATGTATGTTCGCTTTTCACAGTGGCCCTCTGGTTAAGGAAAACATCGTCTCCAACCCCCGCATGGTGGTAGGACACTATATAGTGTCCGCCTGGCCAGCTACCACCCTCAAGATAGAAAATCTGTCGCCAAACATCTAATTAGTTGCGGCAGCTATCCTTGAGATCCAGTTCCCATACTGGGCCTAGCGTGCTACCATACAAATAGTCAGGAAATCTAATTCAGAACAAATTCCACACAAAAAATGGCCAGCCTTCAAAGATTAGTACGTACGTAGATTCAAAATAAGAATCACTTTCGAAGTAACAAATGTGTGGCTTAGAGATTGATTTAGATTCGGAACGAAAGCAGAGATTGGTTCGCGCATGTGCTGCAATGTCTGTTATGACAGTTGAGTAAACAAGACAAATGTCCGACTAATGACGCGCTGGACACGACTTTTAACCCCGCCTGCTTGGACACGTTTGTCGGACAATTTTTTTAACGCAGTTACAATTCCTGACCTATTTTTTATTCGTAGCTGGATATCGATATTTTTGGTTGCAGTGGGTCAAGAAGCGACGGTAGGCGCATGGTCGCGAGTGGAAGGAACTCCATCGGACCCTGATCCGAACAAACCGTTCGCTAAGATGGACAATACGCCGCTTTTCAACTGTGATGGAAGACTGAATCCCTCCATTACTATATTAGGTAAGAATTCTTGATCTTTCAGTGCCCCGGAGACGGTCATTCGCAATTGTCAATTTTCACGTTATTGATGGACCAAATGATCGTCTACAGAGGCAATTTAATTGAAGCCATTGTCATTCGAAACTACGAGGTAAAAAGCTAATGATGGAAATATTGATTGAAGCCAATTGAAAATGTCTAATGACTGTTTCTGGGGCACTTTACACGCATATTCTTAGCCTTAAGATTTCCTCAGCTCGACTGATCCTTAATCAGGTACTTATTTAAAAACGTTTAAAGACCATTTTTTATATCTTATAGGCTAGCGTTTGACCACTATCTTGCCTGGTGGTAAGCGATGATGTGTTCGAAGATGAGGACATAAATTTAATATATATATATATATATTTTGTTTTTATGTGTGTTCACGGATAACTTCATCGTTTATGAACCGATTTTGATGATTATTTTTTTGTTGGAAAGGAGATATTCCAAGGATGGTACCATAGTAATTTCATCGTGATCTGATTAGTATCTCCAGTCTTAGAGACCAGAAGGGCAAAAAAATAAACACTATCACAAATTCACAATACCCACAGCTATATATATATATATATACCACAGAACCTCAACATAATGACAATTACATACGGCCTTACTAATAAAAATTTGCCTATACATCTGTTAAACGGTTGTACAGTTGCACGATGAAAAAGCGCTAAACACGCGTCAATCCATTGTTTGACTAATAAACGTTGAATAGGCGGTGGGTATCTACATAGACGTTTAACACTTTTTTTCTTTTTCATCTGGCAACTATTAGTCAATTCGTTTAGAAACTGTTTTCGTCTTAAATAGTTCCGTAAATTATTATTTCATAAAGTTTACTAATTATTAATATTAGTCATGAAATTTTGTTTTAGGAATGCAATATTAATCAAACTACGTTGTTTTTGGAACTTTTTATTGAAATTAGTCGACGTAATGGAAAATATTTTCTTTTAGTAGGAGTGAAAGAATTAAAACAAATTTTAGAACGAAACACTCAAATTGACTGTTGTCCTCTGTCTACGTGTTTATATTGTAGCCATGGAGACCGCTAGTCTCCATGGCTACAATATAAACACGATTGTAGCCATCTTTGAATAAATTGTCAATTTCCAAAGATAATGTAATCACTGCGTTTAGTTTCTTTCGCATACCTTTTCGAAAACCTGTAATTTGTATTTAAAATGGAAAATCTGAATTGTTCAAAAAAATGGATCTGCACGGTCTTCATAATGTTTTCGATTTTTTTATTTGCCTCCTCTATCTCCCAATGGTCAAATATGTCGAAATAATTTATGTTATCCATTACAATGAGAATAAATCTAACACATACAAACGATCCTCAAATAACAGCATACTTTTTGAAGTTTGAAGAATCAAAACGTTTTTTTTTACAGAATACTAGACACAGATTCAATAATAGTTACATGTCTAGACATGATTTCAATCAGCTGCTAATAGAAAAATCCGCCATTTTAATCCTTAACACACTCGCTAAACTAGGGTCCCAGGCTGTTTAAGAAATGGACAGCCTCCTTTGATAATGGCACATATGTATACCAACATTATCCAAGGCTTACGTCAAAAATATTTTTATTGGTCAGCTTTTGTGGTATACAACGTGTGTACAGAGTGAAAAAAACTTTATTAGTAAGGCCGATAATGTCTAAGCTAACAACAAAACCATTACATCCGAACAGTACGACGTCCACACGAAGACTGACCCTGATACCCGCTCGCTGTCCGCTTTTATACTATCGAGCCCAGTCGCAGCGTGGGGGTAGTTGGAAATCTTCTAATACCAGAGATATGGAGATAAACATCTCAAACTGGCGGCAATAGCCCAATGGATAAGATGTCGGACTGGCGATCGAGAGGTCGTGACTTCGGTCCCCACCCCACCCATTGCACTATTGACATGAACCCACTCCAGACACAAGCATATTTAGCTTAGTTGGAGGGTTTAACAAGAATACTAGTAATGTGCAACCCACATTGAGAGTTAAAAAAAACTTGGTACTGAACATTAATAATAGTTTATTAAACGACCTTATAAAATATCATGTTATAGTAAAATATCATTGCAATTTATAAGTAAGTCAAAATAATAATAACATTATTATCCACAGGTGCTGGTGTGATTGTTCCCGCAGAAATGATTCTACTCAACTCAATAGTACTGCCGCACAAACATTTAACGAGGAGTTTTAAACATGAAATCATATTATAGTACAAAATAAACACTACTGTATACATATACCTTAATATTATAATATTAAATGATAAGGAGAAATATGCTATTTAAAATGTGTAAATTGATATTTATGTTGCCATATATTCACTTTATTGATCTATAAAACAGGCAGAATTTAAAGAGGATGTTTTTTAGTGTTCCGTACCCAAAGTGTGCCAACGGATCTAAGCACAACTATATTGTCAAACTATGAAAATAAATGAATATGAATAAGGGAATCTATGGTAACGCTGCAGTACGTCCGTCCGTCCGGTCCGTCTTTCACAGGCTTCTATCTTCTGTAGCGTAATAGTAGACATAAAAATATTTCACAATATGTGCAATGTGCATTACTCTGGCCGCTATACCAACAAATTATTTAAAAAAATTAACTGATTTTTCCATAAGTACAAGAAACTTATTTAAGATAGTGTTTGCTTCGGCCTTTTTTGCTCGTGTTTTTTTAAATGTAATAACGTTGGTACTGAACCCTTTGTGTGCGAGTCCTACTCGGACTTGGCCGATTCATTACCGCAGTTTCAGATTGCGATCGTGTTTCTATGAATATGAAGCGTAAAATATTACGTTCGTTAAAGTCAGTTGTCATTAAAGTATTTCATATTATATGAAATTAACAACTACAAAAAAGTTCTTATTGAAGATTTAAAAAAAACATTAAAATATGCATCTATTGTTTTTGTGTTTTGTGTACACAATTTTAGGGCGAACTTTTTTAATTTAATTTTCCTTTTCCATTTCATTAGTTTTTAAAAGGGCTTATACTGATTTTGTATATTTTGTATTGTAATTAAGTATAGGATTTATTTTTTGACGTTTCATATTATGCTTGGACTGATTATAGAACCAAATAGAATAATTATAATTGTTAAAATATATTATATAATATAACACAATATATTAAGTCGCAGTCTCATTGTCGTTTCTTTTTATCCATTCTTTAAGGTACAGATTTTGCAACTGTTTTAACTGGGCTTGCTATAATCCGAAGTACTACTCATAAGACCGGTCAAGTTTGCACAAAAAAATAGGGGAAAATGCAATTTTTGTACATTTAACATGTACAAAATCAACATGTACATGTACAAAAATCTAAATATTTTTTAAAGAAATTTTAAAAAATCCCTTTCATCCCCATGTGTGCAAACATTTTTATGCAACGTCAAATTCACTAAGATAGGTGTTTTGAATTTAGTAGCGAAATGGTTAGTTTTATGATTAAAAAGCCTTAGACAAAAATTAAAGATGACTTTTTCTTAAGATTTTTCTTGGAAAAAGCGCTTCTAAAATGTACTACTTATCGCTTTTTTTCGATTAATTTTAATTATAAAATGTAACAGGACAAACACGATGCTCGCGTGATGGTAAGCGATGACGTCTACCTATTACAGATACAGCGACATGCAATTTTCTGGACAGTCAAAATTTTGCATGTCGCTGCACTGCGCATGTACCTCGAGACATAAAAATGCCCTGTAATTTCACTGGCCACATTGTCATTCAAACCGAAAATATTCCTGTTTATCTCCATATTTCTGGAGATACTTATCAGATCTCGATAAAATTACAATGGGACCAAATAGTAAGCATACTCTATAGTCGAATTTTTAATTAAACGGAGTAAAATGACATTACGAGTATTGCCCTACTTTTTCATGAAATAAAAATAGGCATGTGGTATAAAATATCTAGTTAATTGAGTCATATCAATTCAGTGAACTAGTTCAATAAGTCATATTAATTGAGTTTTGGCGGGAACGTGGAAAAGTGTGTGTGATCTCATTGTATTTGTTCCTAACACTTCTTCCGCGTGTTAATGTGTAATAAATGTGGATTATTAACCATTAAGTGCCGGTGAATGTGTGCCAGTGTAGGGAAACAGCACAAGGTTGAAAAACATGCTATTTGCGTTCTCACCAAAATCCCACTGAAAATCTTCAGTAAACACCACATCTTTACTGAAGGCATGACTTATACTAGACTATTACTTTAAAACTGACCTGAAATGTGACTTTGACCCATCTCTACGACAAAAATTCATAAAAACTTGAAAAATTTCAATACTTGACAATGGCTAAATACACTAATCGTGTGGAGCCATAAAGAAACTAAAAAAAAGTCATTAAAGTTTTCTTAAAAGTACTACATATTTAATCATCCTTATTCAACTAGTACGCTGGACTTTAAGTGCTTATGTCTAATACATTGATCAAATACATAATTCAGTTAACTAGAACTTATACGTAATAAATGATTTAAGTGTTTTTAATCTATAGCTCAGTTCTTTGAACGATAAAAATAAAAAAGATCATCACTACGTTTGAATGTTGGCAACATTATTTTGATAAGTAACATTTTAACCTGTCAGTTTACTCCGTCTAATTAAAAATTCGACTATACTCTCTCAATCAAAAAAATAATTTCTGAGGTAACAAACAAAATAAAAATACAGGTGCAAAAGAAACTTCTTTTCTGGAAGTCTTTTGAAAATGATAGCTCATGGTGATGCGCGATGACATGGCAGTTATAATGCGTCCATTACACGATAGGTTATCCGTCATTCAAAACCATCATTCATGACTGATGGTCTGATGGTTGGCCGACGCACAAAGTCAAAGTTTCTAAATATCGGTCAGTAACCGTCATTCACCCCATTGGACGATAGGTTATCCATCAGTCACTTTCATGACTGTCAGCAAATTGACAGCAAAACCTATTGTGTAATGGACGCCTTAAGAGGGAACGCGGGTTGCACTTTTCCATACAAATGTATTCCCCCGTTTACTCCCTGGAAAATGCTTTTGGAGCAAAATTTGTTTCTACAAAAAATCAAGGTCTGCTGTAGCTACGCCCCTATCACATAGAAATATGACCCTTCATAAATCTTAAAGAGGAGATTAGAATGCTTATTTTTCTTATTGCAATTGGTTGGTGAAAAAAAAAGAAAATGGTAGGGGCGTAGCTACAGCAGACCTTGATTTTTTGTAGAATCTAAATTTGCTCTAGAAGTATTTTCCAGGCAGGAAACGGGGGAATACATTTGTATGGAAAATTGCACCCTGCGTTCCCTCTTACGACTATCGGGACAATGCTCGTCGAGGTAACATCTTACATCCCATATGGTAATCGGTAACCTCGTGATGTGACGTAAACTATGTCATTATTTTTATATAATAGCATAGAAGATAATGCGTTGTCAAACGTTATAGGTACCTAGATGTCATACTGAAACAATAGTTTATTTTTAGAAAGAGTACAATTTCAATAATTTAAATATGCAGGTAAAAGAGGTATTAGCTATATAATTAGCTCGGAACAATGGAGATAATTAGTTACCGAATGTCATTGGATGTCACACCAAAACAATGCAACCTTTTTCGAGTGACAACTCTTTGGTTGCTCTCTTTAAGACATTGCATTGCTTTGAATAATAACTAGGTAGGTACCTACCACTAAACATTCTAGGGTCAGTTCACACCGCGACGAGACGCGACGCGACGATGCATTTGGAATCGCGCGGCGCAGCAAAACGCGCGCTGCCACCAAATTATCTCAACGCAATTAAGATGCAAATTGCGTGTGTAGTTTATAAAGTTCAATTGTTTAACACGTGGTTCAATTGTTTCTTCCCGCTGTGCCGCGTGGTGCAGCCTGAAGCCGCCGAACTAACTCAATGAAATGTGTATCTTTTGGTAAATAAAGTTCTTTTTTGTAATACTCTCTTAATAAGTGCGCGCCGCATCGCGTCGCGGTGTCGGCCGACCCTTAGTCAAGTAAAATGCATTATAACAGCCACCGTACCTGGAGGAGCAGCACTCATTAAATAATTAGTTACACTCCTCGATTTCTCTCGCGTTTTGAAATATTTTGTCCTATGTATTTAAACATATAGGTTAAGTTCCTATATAACGTGTAGGTATATTCTCTCATAAAACATATAAATTCGTTGAGCCGAATGTTAATAATTTATGGTCGTATAAAACGAAAAAACCGACTTCACATGCCGCGATAGTCAAATTAGCCAGTAGTCAGTATCATGTCATCAAGGTAAACAAATGCATCGATTTCGAGTAAAAGATGTTTTCTCTATATATCTCCGAAGATTATTATCAGATATTAATAAATAAATAAATTTTAATGGGACAAAACGGGAGGCATAATCTCTCAAACAAAAAAAGAATTTCTCAAATCGGTTAAGATTTGATGGAGTTCTGAGGTAACAAACATAAAAAAATACAGTCGAATTGAGAACCGCTTCCTTTTTTGTGAAGTCGGTAAAAAAATAGCGCAGTTCTGTAAAAAAGTAGGTGATTAATTCTCTGCTTGCCATTGGCACAGAATAAACAATAGTACCTACAAGTACCATAGGTATATTAAACTGACTTTCGTATAATTTTATAATTAAGTATAACAATAAAATGCTGGAATGACGGTGACCACTTCCCATCACATGAGCTGTTGGCTACCTAAGTATATCATAAAAAGTGTGATGTGGTTTTATGAAACCACGATGCAAGAGAAATGTGTTTATGTGTAGCTATGGTAGCTAGCTACTATGCCAGCAATTAACATTACACGTGTTAGCGTTTTGCTGTAATAAAGCCTGCATGGTGCGTCTAACCGAGTGGGTGGCGCCTCTAGCGGTGAAAAATAGAAGAGCGACTACGAACTCTGTGGTTACAGAGTAAAAGAGGGAGAGATCAGTATTGTATTATGAGCGAAAATAAATGCTTGTTTATAAATTGTAATACAGATTTTTATTACACGTAAGCATGTATACAAATATGGCTGCAGAAGCGTCCGCCAATCACAGCTAAACCTAATTGTCACACCCGTGTCTTCCAATCAGAACCGGATGTAATGCGACATGCATGCCGGTAACATGCCATAGATGGACTAAAAAAATTGAGGAAATGTAAGTAAAAAAAGTTTCACTTAAAAAAAAACTTCCATCGCCTCTAGCTGAAAAAGTTAGATAGCTAGCTGGTCTGCAAGTATATAAGTAGGTAGATAATGAAACCAAGTCTTGAAACCGGTTTATGTTTAACCGTTTATTAAAGGTTTAAACCACTTTTAAGCAATTATTTCGCTCGAAGCAGGGCTAGAAACCGGTTCATGTATAACCGGTTTAAATACGGCAGAAACCGGTTTTTTAATTATTTCGTTCAAAAACCTCTATAAACCGGTTTATTCCGCGAGAGGCTCACGCGTACTTACTTGCATTTGGCACGGGAGATAAAAAAACATGCTCTCGCACTTTTCGAAGTTTGCTTGCCATATATGTATAATTTTTATAGCCGACCGCTGTTTTCAATATATGATTTAGAATTACTAAATCGTTGTTTGCTTGCTGCCAGTGCACACACGGCTGTAAATTGAAAAGTGGTCGCTGACCATAGCTAAAACCGTTCTAAACCGGTTTATTCAACGAATCCTTTATCAAAAAGTTCTTTGCACAATATCGTTCAATAGCGGTTTATAGAACGAACTAAAACCAAAATAAAAAGTTCATACGTACTTACGCCCAAACCGGTTTGAATTTTTAACCCGGATTCCAAGCCTTGTGAAACTGCGACCTAAAAAACCTATAAAACCTTTGACTCTGTAGGTAAACTGGTTTACCTAAGTTTTTATAATAGGATGTAAATGTAGCAATACAAAATACAAGATTACAAGGCTGTAGTGATTATAATAAAACCACTAGTAGGTATATTGCGTAATAACTCATCTAGATTAAATATTTGATGACAATCCTACTCGTACCAGTATTATAAATGCAAAATGTTATTATAAAGAGTTCAAATTTTAAGATAACGAAGCAAGTGCATTTAGTTCTAGCCTAGCCATAGAAAAGATAATAATAGAAAATTCAACCTCGAATTTTCAAAAAATCTTATATTTATAATTAAATAGAATATATATATATAATTAAATATAAACCTATACTTCACAAAGTAGGTAGGGGAAGGTGGGGCAGCCTCATACAGGTTTTATATTTCGTCTTATAGAATTTTCTCTGTTATCAATATCTGTATAGATTTATTAAAAAATAGTACTCTATCTGACTTTGTATCAAAAACATGTAATTTGTGTAAATACAATGTGAGACTTTCTATAAAAGTTAAAAAAAAAGAGAAATGTATGAATGTACCCCACATGCGGGGCACTCTCATGCAGGCTATGGGGCAGCCTAATACAGTTTTATTATTTCGTCTTATATAATTTTCTCTGGTATCAGAGATAGATTCATTATAAATTAGTATCTGACTTTGGATCAAAAACATGTAATTTGTGTAAATACACATGTGAGGCTATTTTATAAAAGTTTAAAAAAAAAGATATAATTAACATGAATATATGATGAGTAGAAATGTATGAATGCACCCCCGTGCATTCATACATTTCTATTCTATTCCCCGCATGGGGATGCGGGGCACTCTCATATACTCTCATACTATACACAGAGAGTATGTATGTATGAATGTACCCCGCCTACTGCTGTATGAACCTACCCCATCAAAAGAAAATTAAATAAAAATATTCCTATAAAAAAACCAACCATATACAACCATTTTACATTATTCACGTATCAATTCACAAACTTAATCCTATTATCTTTGAAATAAAATAGTACTGAATAGTCTAGATAATAGCTTTTGTTAAAATAAAGATGTCTAAAGTGCGGTTACAAAATTACTTACGCGTGGCCGAATCACGTCCCGTGTGACCTCATCGCGAGTTTCAAACTGACTTCTGTCAAACTCCGTGTGCCAACACACACATGCGTAAGGTACGCGTACACGCATATGTCGTTCAGTTAATGCGCGCCTAACAGATATCTCCAGTGTATAATGACGGTGCTCCTTGTATGAATCAGCCCAACTTTCCCCTATACACCCTCCAAATTTAACCTAGCATCGCGGAAAATATCGATTGCGCTATGCAGGATCTCATAGATTTAGGCAATACCTATATTTTGTACCTATATCCTCAATTTTTAATTTAAATTTCATTACCTTTTATAATTTTTTGTGATTATGTATGTAAAGGCTTAAGAAAATAAATTTTATTATTATTATTCACGTTATTTATTTTCTTTCTTAGTTTTAGGTTTTTTTACAATAAAGATATCCAAACAAAAATAGAAAAAAATCATTACAAATAAACAATATTACAAAAAAACCTAAACCTAGAGTGCCGCCAGCAGCGGGGCAGGGCCCAAGCTACCGGTGGTTAGGGCTGCAGAGAGAGGAACCTCCTGACGATGCGTGCCGTGTCAAGAAGTACTGCCTTCTGTATCTGGCCCTTGATCCAGCCGTCTAGCGAGAGTCTCTTGAGATGTTGGTCGAGACTCTTCGCTATTAGGCCGTTCGCAGAAACGACTATTGGGACAATGCTAGTCGAATCAACATCCCACATGGCGGTAACCTCGAAAGACAAGTCAAGGTACTTGCTGATCTTGTCCTTTTCAGCCTTCACGAGGTTCTCGTCATGCGGGATGGTGATGTCAACTAACACTGCCCGCCGCTGGGACCGGTCGACTATCACGATATCAGGTTTATTGGCGACAATAGTCCTGTCCGTGATAACCGATCGGTCCCAATAGAGCAAAGCATGACCATTTTCAAGAACTGGCGCAGGTGCGTACTTATAGTACGGCACCTCAGACTCGACAAGGCCGTATTGAAGAGCAAGTTGCTGGTGGATGATCCTGGCTACGAGGTTATGTCTGTGCAAGTACTCGGAGTTAGCAAGATGAGAACAACCGGAAATGATATGTCTGAGTGACTCTCCGGGACGGCGGCATGCCCGACATATGTCGACCGTACCGTCCTTCATAATATATTTCCGGTAGTTGTTCGTCTTGATAACTTCGTCCGCAATTGCACAAACAAAACCTTCGGTTTCCCCAAAGAGGTCCCCGAATCGTAGCCAGTTCACCGACGCGAGCAGGTCCACATCGGGTCCCGTTAAGACTCGATAGAACCGGCCATGCAGCTCCTTGCTCTTCCATACGTCCTTGCGGTCCTCGGTGCTCAGCACCTGAGGCTTGCGCCAGTTCTCTTTGCCTAAGGACAGAGGGGTGAAAGTCTTGTCAACTGACACCACATCGCAATGCATCCCACACTCGTTGTTTAGGAAATATTCCCGGAGACTGCATACCTCACGGTTGTGGAGTGTCTTGGCATTTAAAAAGCCTCGACCAGCCCATTTCCGTGGGATATACAGTCTCATAACAGACGAGCGTGGGTGAAGCATGCGATGTGATGTCAATTGCTTTCGAACTTTTCTATCCAGGGCGTCTAGTTCAGTCTGAGTCCACCTTAGTATGCCAAAGGTGTATATAAGTAGGGGCATAACCCAGCCGTTGAAGGCACGTACCTTGTTGCCTCCTGACAAAAGACTGTTAAGTACTTTTGTCAGGCGACCGAAGAAACGTTCCTTCACCGACTGTTTTATGCCCCCACTCTCGATACCCAATGACTCTGACATACCAAGGTATTTATAGGTGTCGGCTTCGGAGAGAGATCTGAAACTCATTGTATCAGAAAGTTGTAAATTCATTGAATTAACAACTTTCCCCCGCTGCACGTGCATGACCGCGCACTTATCTACACCGAACTCCATGTTGATGGCGTTGCTGAAAGTCTCAGTGACTTTCAATAACTCCATCAAATCATGGCGCTTCGGTGCAAAAAGTTTGAGGTCATCCATGTACAGCAAGTGTGAAATGACTTCACCCTCTCTCCTAAGCCGATAGCCTAGCCCTGAATCCTCTAATAATGTGCTTAGAGGATTTAGGGCTAGACAGAACCACAACGGACTCAGACTGTCACCCTGGAAGATGCCTCGCTCAATCCTTATAAAGTCCTGCGGACCAGAGAGACTGTCCCAACCACCCGGTTGACGAAGGACTGTGGTCCACTGCCTCATACAAGAACCTAGAAAAGACCTCAGAGTTGTATCAATTTTATACAACTCCAAGATCCTCTCCAGCCAGGTATGAGGCACTGAATCATAGGCCTTCTTGTAGTCAATCCAGGCGGTGGAGAGAGCACCTTTGTTCCGCCGGACTTGTTGGCAAATGGCCGTGTCGATGAGGAGGAGCTCCTTAGTACCACGGGACCCAACCTTACATCCATTCTGAGAGGGGGCCAAAATATTGTGCGCAACAATGTGCGAATTAATTTTAAACCTCAGAATAGATGTAAGAAGCTTGTACAGCGTTGGCAAGCATGTAATGGGTCTATAGTTCTTCGGTTCCGTGGTACTACCGGACTTGTGGAGCAGGAAGGTGACACCGGTTGTCATGAATGTTGGCAAGGAACCAACCTCGAGGGCTTGTTGGAATTGCGCCGCTAAGCAGTCGTGTGAGCATCGAATCCACTTTATCCAAAAGTTGTGTAATCCGTCCGGTCCTGGACTTTTCCAGTTCTGGGCCGTACGGATCGCACAACTAACGTCTTCGGGGCTAATACTAATAGCCCCCATGGATTCGATAGGCTCACACGCGCGCTCAACGACGCTCATCCAATCGCCCTCCGTGTGTTCGACGGGCACCGACCAGATACTACGCCAGAAGTTATTCATGGTAGTAGTATCCGGACACTGCTCCTCATTCACACGTTGATTGGTTCCTTCCCAACCTCGGTAAACCTTCCTTTGGTCACTTTGGAAGAGGCGATTTTGATAATAGCGATCTACACGCGCTCTATAGCGACGAATACGGTTTGCCAATGCATAAACTTTCTGCTTCAGAAAGTCAATGCGTTCCGTGACACAAGTCATGTAGTCCCGGGGTCTAATCCCGGTCCCAGCAAAGGCCTGATTCACGAAACGCATGACTCGGGGGCGATGATTACCCCCTCTGAAGCAGATCAACTTCGCAATAAGAGTCCTAAACATATTGATGCGACACTCGATTCGTTCTTGCCACGCAGGGATAGCGGGGCGTCGCGGTATTCGGTCAGTATCCGGAAACTTGACGCGAACAACGCGACACGCCGCTATAGCCGCGCAGTAAAGAATCGAGTGTGTATCAACTAATGTTTCACTAGTCTGCATATATGGGACTAGCAAAACGTTTAGGGCTCCCATTAACGCCAGGTTACGTTTATTCATTGGCAAACGTGGTAGTCGCGGCCTAGAGTCAGGAGTAGTGCGATACTCCAAAATCGCGTCTTCCAAAGCCCTCCTCAAATGCTCATTAGTCTGGGTACTTACGTTAGTATTCGTACAATCGTCTGCGTCTAGCGCGGCATCCGCCAGGGCAGACGTCGAAGCCGAGCCTGTCGGCCCCTGCGTCGACGACACACTGGGCGGGCCCCGCGCTAAAGCAGAAGTAGTAGGAATAATAGGTAACGCCTCCAGACGCAGCCGATCAAGCGCAGAGTCGTCCAACAGCTTGAGCCGCTGGATGGCCCGCACCTGATCCGATAGTCGTTGTGCGGTAACGGTGACGGCTGGTTCAAGGGCCTGAAACAGAGGTAGTATCCTATCGCGGTACGCGGTCAGGTTAGTTCCTCCCTCTGTAGCCCCGTAGTAGGCGCGCATGCAGTTCTCATTTAAAGACTGGGTCCATCGCATGCGACGCGCTACACCACCGGTAGCGAGGGCCGGGCGCGGAGCAGAATGCCCCACAGGCCCCAAGCGTGCCGGTAGCGGTGGCCGTCCTCGTCGTCGCGTAGATGGTGGTGGCGGCGGCGGCGGCGTAGGCCCGTCGTCATCACTCGACGAGCTGCCCTCCGGGGGAGTGACAAACTCGTCTCCCGACGATGTGCTCGGAGATGATGCGGCGGGCGGAGGTGGTGGGTGCGCGCTTCTTGTCTCCGCTAGACATCTTCGAGATCTCGTTATCATTTTTTATCACTTTTATCGTAGTTATTTTGCTTGCACATTATTTTGGGTTTGTTGATATATGACATGATACGTCAAATGAGAAAAACGATGTAGATTAAATTAAATGTATACTGAATTTTGAACACTATTTTCTTGATGTAAGATTATTTGTTTATTGTATTTACTGTTTTTATGGTATAATCAAGGTTGAAATAGCAAAATTCACAAATAAAAGTAATATAAAAGAAAAAAAAATTCTAAAAGACGTCTCGTCTGAGCGGTGTCAAATTTATAATTAAAAAATTAAATTTATTATTATACTCTTTATTCAATTCACATCACGGGCTGCAAATCGCCCGGTCCTTTGGAAGGCATTGACGGAGCCGAAGCCAACGTCAAGAGGCCCTTTACAATATTAAATTAAATAAAAATATGATTTGTGGATGGAGACATGAAAAACTATAAAAAGATGGTACTATAATTTATTATGGCTATGAATGTGTGCTGCTTGATGACTGTTTTCTGGTCTATGGGATGAGGTACGGCACCCGCCAATTATGCCTCATTTCAAAATATTAAGGCGGGTGGTGACTAGCTATACACTGAATGGACCCCCCATAAAGGCGGACCGTTATGTCGGCGCCGAGGGGCAACATTGGCGTGGATAGCTAAGGGTGTTGAGAGGTGTGCTGCACTTTCACTAAACGCTACTAGCGGCTTTATGCCTTTAACACTTCCACCCTGGAGCTTTGGTCTTAGCTCTTGCGATTCCCACCACCGGCCGGCCGGTCAAGGCAAGCCGGGGGTCAGAGGGTCTCATTTATTATTATTATTATTATTATTATTATATTATAATTTTAAGATTTTTGACATGTACTTATGTGAGATTTATTTGCTATTTTATTAATATGTGACATTAATTATTACCTTTTCTTACGTTCCTATCAAAATGTGTGTGTGTGTTGAAAAATTGTTATAATATGGGTTACAACCTGAGATAAATGTTTTTTTTTTAATATTATACAAGGAGAACTGTGCAACCTACTCCAGTGCCATCTAAATGCTTTTATATTAAGTTAAGTCAGTAATTTTAGATGGATGGATACATTGTCATGTTAGTTACTCTTTCACGCAAAAACAGCTGAACGGATTAGGACGAAATACAGATAGATAGATAAACTCTTTATTGACCACATATAAAAAACAGAAACACATTAAAACTAAAAATTTTAAATCTAAAAGCGTCAATGGGCGGTCTTATCGCTTTAAGCGATCTCTTCCAGACAACCATGACAGACAGACAGACATACAAATATAGCACACAGATAGGTACTTTTTTAAACATAATTATACTTATACTTAGGACTTTGAATGGCGAGACGAATGCGTTGCCCGACTTAAGCTGCCATTCTTTTATCATAGGTACTGCTCGGCACCGGCAAAAAGCCCACCTTCACATTTTACAGACTTGGACGTCTCGCACTACCCGTTTTCACCAAGGATTTTTACCGCGTACCTGTAAGATGTGGAATGACCTGCCCGCCTCGATCTTCCCAGCTAGCTATAGGATGGAATCATCTTTTCATTCATGCAAACCTCTTTTTAAAGAACTAAAGATACTAACGCTTCCATCAATGTATATTTTTGAATTATGTAATTTTGTAAGAAAACACCCACAACATTTTACAAAGATAAAAGATTACAGTAATTATAACACTAGGCACCCCAATAAGCTTATACTACCACAATGTAACAATGAATTGTTGCACAGAAATGGTTATATAAGGCCTAGCGCGCACCACGATTTTCTGTCGCGCGATAATTTTGTCGCAGAAATGCAACGTATGAGTTAGTAAGTATGTGCGCGCATATACGACAAATAACAAGTTGCGATTTTAAAATTGTGATTTGTCACATTTTTCCGCGACAGCATTATTTTTTATATTATTAGTAGGCAGTATTATTTTTGCGATTTTTTATAGCACGATTTTAAAATAGTGTCGCAAAAAATATAATCGTGATGCGCGCTAGGCCTAATGGCTATAAATGTTTACAACCACATTCCCGAATCTCTCAAAACACTTACATTTGTACAGTTCAAAAAAAAATATGTAAGTGGCTACTAGAGCACAATTTTTATTCCGTAAAAGAGTTCATGGAATATTAACATTAGAGTACCTACAAATGTAAATAAAAATATAGTATAAATACAAAAAAAAAAAATATTAGAACCTTGTACAAAATTTTATTATTAATCTTATATAAATTTAGTTTTAAACTACTTGGTCTCATTTAGACTTTACCTAAGTTATTATAATTTAAAAAAATGTAAGTACCTATGTGGTTCTGATTTGTGCTAACAACATAAGTTCTACTTATTGTACCTGCGTGTACAAATATAATTCACATGCCAATAGGCAAGATATGCTGGAACAATGCCTTTTTTAACTCTGTGCATTACCATATCTGAAGTGAATAAATATTTTTGAATTTTTGAATTAAAAAAGAGTATCCACAGACTCCTTTAAGGTCGGCAACGCATCAACAGCACCCATGGTGGTGCAGTTGTCCATTGGCAACGGTAACCACTTTCCATCAGGCGGGCTGTCTGCTTGTTTGCCCACTATAACATTAAAAAATAAACTGGCCAATCGCAAGTCGGACTCGCACTCGTAGGGTTCCGTACCACACTACAGTATTTTATAAGATCGAGCAAAAAATACCACTATCATTTTTCGCCAGCAAAAAATAATAATTAATAAACATTTTATTTCTTATAACGCCATCTAACGTCTAACAAAGGTGTTAGGGATCGACTTTTCAATATAACGCCATCTATGAGACGTTTACCTAACTAAGCGTTCACAAATGGCTTGAAATGCCGAAAAAAACACGTTTCTTGTATGGGGACCCTCTATTATTTTTTACTTTATTCTGTTTTTAGAATTCGTTGTTATAGCGGCAACAGAAATACATCATCTGTGAAAATTTCAACTGTCTAACTATCACGGTTCATGAGATACAGCCTGGTGACAGAAGGACAGACAGACAGACAGACAGATGGACAGTGGAGTCTTAGTAATAGGGTCCCGTTTTACCCTTTACGTACGGAACCCTAAAAACTGCCAGCTCTTTGGTCGTGAAAGACGTCTATCAGGCGTCTGGAAGAGATTACTTTATGGCATAAAGTAATCTCTTCTAGACGCCTGATACATAAAGTTTATGCGATAGACCGCCGATTGTATTCTAATAAGGTTGTTGCTATTTTTAGGGTTCCGTACCCATTTTACCCAAATGGGACCCCTTTTAATTTTATTTTTTTCCGTTTTTTTTTCGATTACTTCGACTCCGCTGTCCGTCTGTCTGTCTGTCTGTCTGTCCGTCTGTCACCAGGCTGTATCTCATGAACCGTGATAGTTAGACAGTTGAAATTTTTACAGATGATATATTTCTGTTGCCGCTATATCAAAAATACTAAAAACAGAATAAAGTTTAAAATTATAGGGAGTCCCCATACAAGAAACGCGTTTTTTACGGCATTTCAATACAATGCCATCTATGAACGCTTAGGTAAACGTCCATAGATGGCGTTATTTTGAAATGCCGATCCCTAACATCTTTGTGTTAACTTTCACTTAGATACCGTGCGTTAGACGTTAGATGGCGTTATAAGAAATAAGCACGCGGCTCACAACTCTGTTTTGATAAAATGTTTATCAATTATTGTTATTTGCTGGCAAATAATAATAGTGGTATTTTTTACTCGATCTTATAAAATGCTGTAGTGTGGTACGGAACCCTACGAGTGCGAGTCCGACTTGCACTTGGCCAGTTTATTAGATATAATGTTATTGTTGTATACAATGAAAAAAAAGTTTCCCATTCTATTCGAGCTCTTAAGTCCGAACGCATCTATTAGATGTTTGGTGACAGATTTTCCAACTTGAGGTGAGGGTGGTAGCTGGCCAATAAGACACAAGCAAACTGTTGGGACAATATTTTTAATTTAAGACCTGAACTATTATATATAGGTACACAGTTTTACACAGTAAAATATTTCTATTCTAAGTATTCTATTCCCTACATGCAGGGAGGGCATTATTAGATGATACAAGTTTACCCAATACTTGTATCCTGCCTGTTATTTAGCTACGAGGGTGTCCGCACGATGTTTTCATTCACCGAAGGGCACTTGTGAATGTGAATTTAAAATGTTCGATTGAAAATGAATTGCACCAATTCATTTTCAATCGAACATTTTAAATTCACATTCACAAGTGGCACCCAAATTCGCTACAGAGCCCCTCCCTGTATAAAGGAAACCATCACGCCATTAAAGCCCAATCAACAGAAGATACATAAAAATTACGATTAGAACAGAATAGGAAATGATTGCTGACACTATGCCTACAAGCACTTGTCAAAAATTGCGAGTACTGTGCTCATAGCAGTATTAAAGATGTGGATCGACAATATGTAACAAAAGCTGTTTGGTAACACGATCCACTTTCGAAATCCAATTAATTTTGCAGATTTTATACAAAAATCTAGTCCAGTACGCACATAGAAATGTATTTGCGAAAATAAGATCAAGCTGTTGAATATAAGTACAGCCGAACACTCAGCGATAGTTGCAGCGACTAGTTACATGTTTAGGGTTCCGTGCCCAAAGTATACCAATGGAGCCCTCATACTGAGACTTAGGTCTCCGTCCGTCCATCTTTCCATCCGTCCATCCGTTTGTTCGTCTATATCTCTACTGTATCTTCTAAATCGTAAAATATGGCCGCTATAACAACAAATACTAAACACAGTTTAAACCAAAATCCTCAATAGCCACTCAGGTGATGCGAGTAACCACGGATCTACTCTGTGTAAACTGGCCCTAATCTGTGTTTGGTTATAGGTCCGTTGGAAAACGTAACAAGTTGTTATTGCTTGAATCACTGTGCTGATTTTTTAGCGGTTTTATATACAGGGTTAATTTTTCTAGTGGGCGTGGATGGCCAAATCAGAAACTATGAGGAATAGCGAAAAGAACTCTAGATTTTGATGAAAACTAAAACTGCATCATTGGAATTACCTAGTTTGGTAAGGCCGTAGATTTTGCCACTTTTTGTAAAAAAAATATGGCCTAAAATTTGACTGCCTATAAGAAACGTACTTCATTCATTGTTATGAAAGTTTTTTTTATTAAATTATGGAATTCTTAAACTCCTAGAAAGTGTTTTTAAAATGCATGTAAGTCGTACTACATTAAAAAAATACAATAACTTAATGACGACCAAACCCCGAAATTTGGCGAAAAATACGCTGTCTTTTTGAGTAAGTATAACATTTGCCACTATAAAATTATATTTTTTTCCATTGAAACCCTAATTGATTATGGCTATTTGAAATTTCTATAAATTAAGCCGTTGTATCCTGGGTTCCATATCTTCAAATATGCGTTTATAAATGATTTATCACAATTTAAAATGTTGTCTCCTTATTTTCGGTAATATGTTACTATCTTGTATGTTACCAAAATTGGGCATCTAAATATTCAATACACTTGAGGGTAGTATTTTAATAATGACACTGGCAACACTTAGGATCCTGGCAACATAATAAAATAAACTGGCCAAGTGCAAGTCGGACTCGCACTCGTAGGGTTCCGTAACACCGTTAAGTATTCCATAACTATGATTTTTCGCAACTACAAAATTAACTTTGTTTTTCATAGTGTTTGTATGAAAAAATGTCATTTTTGAAGATCTATCCATAGACACCCCACCCCACCCCACACGTATAGGTTTGAAGAAAATTTTTTTTTTGTTTCAGTTCCATGTATGGGATGTATGTCCCTTAAACTTTTATATTTTTTATTTTTGTATAAAAATCGGAAAGCGGTTCACAGAATACATCTACCTACAAAGTTTCAATTCTGTAGTCCAAACAGTTTCGGAATAAAATGGCTGTGACATACGGACGGACAGACAGACAGACAGACAGACAGACAGACATGACGAATCTATAAGGGTTCCGTTTTTTGCCATTCGGCTACGGAACCCTAAAAATAGAAACCGCCATTTTGTAGTCTGTAGAGTTTGTCAAAGGTGTGCGCATGTGTTTCGTCAGCGGCATTTTTTGAGAATTTTGGCGATTTTTTAGGTAAATAATCGTTTTTATTACACATATAGTTCTATACTTAAGTGGCTAATAAAGCATTGGCATTGTGTCTTTCATTAAAATGGGCTTGCATTTAAAAAATATTTCTGTTTATAACCTCAAAAATGACGCTTCGACGTTACTCTCTATGTGACTTCTATGTTACTTTCGAGCTACTTCTAAGTTACCGTAGTATAAAGGTGTCTATGTTACTCTTTGTTACAAAGTGGCAAAATCTACGGCCTTACCCAGTTACCTAGCCAGAAATCGAACACAATAGTGACTTTCACAGTTTTTTTCACAGTTTTAGTGTCTTTCAAATAGTAATCTTTGCATTTTAGTAGAAAAATTAAGCATGCTGATGATAAAATAAAAAAAACATGGAAAATCATCAATACTGAAACTGGAAAAATAAAACAAAGAGACAGTAAGATCATCTTAAAAGTTAACAATAAATTAATCATGGATAATAATGAGGTTGCCAATACATTTGATGAGTTCTTCTTTCAAGTACCCATTACTACCACTCAGTTCTTAAATTCTAGTCCCACTGATGCTTATTCTATATTATCAAAGTGTGTAAATAAATGTGATACCTTGTTCCAGTTTAAACACGTAACTGCAGACTCAATTGTGAAAACATTTAGAATGCTCAAACAAAAGAAAACCGAGGACCTGTGGGGAATGTCAACCACAGTTCTTAGTAACATTATTACTGTTATTAGCCCATACTTAGCTTTTATTTTCAACAGATGCGTTGATCAAGGTGCCTTCCCGGATTTAATGAAAAAAAGTAAATTTATTCCTTTATTTAAATCAGTAAACAAAAATGATTCATCTAACTATAGACCACTCTCTATACTACCGGCGTTGAGTAAAATTTTTGAAAAAGTAATATTAGACCAGCTTTTAACATGAATGATCTTATATTGATCTTGTATAAATATAAAGTGTGAAACACTTCAAAGAAACATAATATTTGATTTACGCAGTGCAACATCTCTCGTCGGATTAGAAAACTGTAATGATTTCTTCCGAATGATTAACTTACGTAATAAGTAGTCATAGATGGCGCCACCAATGCATAATTGGGTTAACAAAATGCAATCCACTAATTTCGTCGTAACGATACTTCGCACCGTGGCTTAATTGGCAAAGCACTGGAACATGTCATTCCGGAGATTGCGGGTTCAAGTCCCGTCGGTATGATGAAATTTTGGATTGTCTTTAACAATTTACATGAATGATCTTTTAAATAACAAACAATTTGGATTTATGAAAGGGCGTTCTACTACTGATGCTGGAATAAATCTTCTTAAATATGTATTTGATGCCTGGGAGAAAGCACAAGATGCTATCGGCGTTTTTAGTGACTTATCTAAAGCATTTGATTGTGTCTGTCATGAAACACTAATTTACAAATTAAAATACTACGGCGTTGAAAGTAAGGCACTTGATCTGGTATCATCATACTTCTGTAATAGAACACAGATGGTTGAAGACAATGGCGTCAGGTCATCTGGATCCCTCATAAAAATGGGAGTCCTGCAGGGATCGATCCTAGTACCTTTTTTATTTCTAGTTTATATCAATGATTTACCATCATTCGTACAGAACCTATGTGATATTGTTTTGTTCGCAGATGATACTTCCTTGATATTTAAAAAAGATAGGACTACACCCAACTTTGACGATGTAAACAAATCAATAACACAGGTTCTGAATTGTTTACAACCAATAACTTATTGTTAAACGCAAAAAAAACTAAATGTATTAATTTCTCTCTACCAAATGTAAGAGAGGGTATCCTAAATAAAAGTATATTAATAAACTAGAAGTGCCCCGCGCCTTCGCCCGCGTTAAACACTTATTTTATTTACTTATAACTTTTCTTTTGTAAAAACGATTCTAGCATTAAAGACATCAAATAAGAATTAGTCATATCGGTTAACCCGTTTTCATGTTATCGCATGACTAAGGCAATTCGGGATACATATTTATAAAACCCGAAAAACCCATATTTTCAGACTTTGTTACCTACCCCATTTCGAAAAATCCTACAACACTTACTTTATCTCATCTTATTTCGCCATACAAACTTTGAATCACCGTTCTGTATCCGGGAGGAATTTTTAGGAAATCCTTTCTGAGCGGATACGTCATAATAACTATCTGCATTCTACATTTCAGCGGAATCCGAAACAATATTGATTTTAAGACTTTGTTACCCCAGTTTATCCTCTTAGGGTGGCATTTTGAAAAAGTCTGAAACTCGTATTTCCTTATTTATTTACAGTACTTGTATGAAATGTCGAATAAAATGACTATCCAAACTTTGAACCTCCGCTTCATCCTCTTGAAAAGTGAATTTTGAAAAATTATTTCTTAGCGGATACCTAAGTCAAAATAGCTATCTGCATGCCAAATTTCAGCGCAATCCGAAACAATATTTATTTCAGACTTTGTTACCCCACTTGACCCTTTTAGGGGTGGAATTTCGAAAGGGCCTGAAACACGTATTTACTTACTGAAGTACTTGTGTTAAGTTTCGAATATAAAATACTATCTAATCTTGTTTCTCCATACAAACTTTGAACCTCAGTTTCATCCCCTCCAGGGGTGAATTTTGGGAAATCCTTTCTCAGAGGTAACTAACGCCGTAATAACTATCTGCATGCCAAATTTCAGCGCACTTCGAAATAATATTGATTTTCACACTTTTTTACACCATTTCACCCTCTTAAGGGTGGAATTTCAAAAAAACCTGAAACACGTATTTACTTATTTTTTTACTGAAGCACTTGTGTGAAGTTTCGGATAAAAAATACTATTTATTTTGTTTCTCCATACAAACTTTGAACCCCCATTTCATCCCCTTAAGGGGTGAATTTTGGAAAATCCTTTCTTAGTTACACCCTTACGTACTAAGACAAATATACCCTCCAAATTTGAAGTCTCTACGACCAGCGGTTTAGGCTGTGCGTTGTCTGTCAGTCAGTCAGTCAGTCAGTATGTCAGAACAAAGATTCTTATAGTATTAGATGATGTACCATCAGAACTTGTTGAATCCACAACATTCTTGGGCATCATCCTGGATTCAAAGCTTCAATGGGGTTCTTAAATATCGGTTCTAGCTGGTAGGTTAAGCTCCGCTGCATACGCAGTACGTAATATTAGATTTTTAACGGGCGAAGCCATTGCAAAATTGGTCTATTTTAGCTACTTTTACAGTATAATGTCTTATGGCATTTTATTGTGGGGGAAAGCCGCTGAAATCCAATCAATAATTTGTTTTACAGAAACGAGCTATTCGCTCGATATATAGTACTAGAAGTGCACCGCGGCTTCGCCCGCGTTAAAAACTTCTTTTGTTTACTTTAAACATTTCTTTTGTAAAAACTTCTATCATTAAATACATCAAATAAGAATTAGCCAAATCGGTTCACCCGTTTTCATGTTATCGCGTGACTAAGGCAATTCGGGATTCATATTTATAAAAACCAATACCCAAATTTTCAAACCTTGTTACCTACCCCATTTGAAAAAATCCTACAACACGTACTTTATCTCATCTTATTTCGCCATACAAACTTTGAATCCCCGTTTCGTATCCGAGACGAATTTTTAGAAAATCATTTCTGAGCGGATACCTACGTCATAATAAATATCTGCATTCTAAATTTCAGCGCAATCCGAAACAATGTTGATTTTTAGACTTTGTTACCCCAGTTTATCCTCTTAGGGTGGCATTTTGAAAAAGTCTGAAACTCGTATTTACTTACTTATTTACAGAAGTACTTGTGTGAAATTTCGAATAAAATGACTATCCAAACTTTGAACCCCCGCTTCATCCCCTTGAAGAGTGAATTTTGAAAAAATCTTTCTTAGCGGATACCTTAGTCAAAATAACTATCTGCATGCCAAATTTCAGCGCAATTCGAAACAATATTTATTTTCACACTTTGTTTCCCCACTTCACCCTCTTAGGGGTGTAATTATATATATTATATTATATATAATATATATAAAAAAAACCTGTAACACGTATTTTCCTAATTTTTTTACTGGAGCACTTGTTTGAAGTTTCGAATATAAAATACTATCTAATCTTGTTTCTCCATACAAACTTTTTTTTTTT
Organism: Cabera pusaria; assembly: GCA_954871355.1. Lineage (NCBI taxonomy): Eukaryota > Metazoa > Arthropoda > Insecta > Lepidoptera > Geometridae > Cabera > Cabera pusaria. The sequence goes on from OX940908.1 coordinate 8,280,863, forward strand.
TTTTTTTTTAAAGATTACTCGCAATGTGGGTTACACATTACTAGTATTCTTGTTAACCCCTCCAACTAAGCTAAATATGCTTGTATCTGGAGTGGGTTCACGTCAATAGCAATGGGTGGGGTGGGGATCGAACTCACGACCTCTCGATCACCAGTCCGACACCCTATCTATTGGGCTATTGCCGCCTTATACTTTACTTATACTTATACTTTGAACCCCCGTTTCATCCCCTTCAGGGGTAAATTTTGGAAAATTCTTTCTCAGAGGGAACTTAAGTCGTAAATTTACTTGCACGCTAAATTTCAGCGCAATCCAAAACAATATTGATTTTCACACTTTTGTTACCCCATTTCACCCTCTTAGGGGTGTAATAAAAAAAACCTGAAACTGGTATTTACTTATTTTTAGGGTTCCGAACCCAAAGGGTACCAACGGAACCCTATTACTGAGACTCCGCTGTCCGTCTGTCTGTCTGTCTGTCTGTCTGTCTGTCTGTCTATCTGTCTGTCTGTCTGTCTGTCTGTCCGTCTGTCACCAGGCTGTATCTCATGAACCGTGCTTGTTAGACGGTTGAAATTTTCACAGATGATGTATTTCTGTTGCCGCTATAACAACAAATACTAAGAACAAAACAAAGTTAAAAATTAAAGAAAAGTTTAAAAAAAGTTTTTTACTATAGCGCAGCGCCATCTAGCTAGCATCAAAGATGGAGCGGCGCTATCGTCTTTACCTTAATATGAATCTCGGAAGCGGCTCCAACCATTAAATAAAATTTAGTATATTTACAGGGGATTTCGGGGTCGATAAATCGATATAGCTAATCATCTTCAGAAAATGTTGTTTTATTCATGTTTTCAATAATCAACTTTATTGATAATCAACTTAAAATATTACTCTTCCCGACATCTATTGGCGAGTAGAAGTAGCTTTAGTATTACTGTGTGGGTAAACTAGTTAGTGGCTCTCAATTAAAAAAAATAGTATTATTATTCGTCAATAGATGTCGGGAAGAGTCATATTTGTCTGTTTAAGTGGCAAAAAATACCGAGCAAAGCTCGGTCAACCAGATATTTAATAATATTAATTACTACTATTACTATAACTACTATATAATACTATTCTACCTTTGTTTTAACGTTTACATAGTTGGTGTTCGGTTCGGAACCCTCCGTGTGCGGGACAAAAGTCTGACTCGCACTTGGCCAGTTTTTTTTACTCGAGCACTTGTATGAAGTTTCGAATAGAAAAGTCTATCTAATCTTGTTTCTCCATACAAACTTTGACCCCCACTTCATTCCCTAAGGGGTGAATTTTGGAAAATCCTTTCTTAGTACGCCCTACGTACTAAGACAAATATACCCTCCAAATTTCAAGTCTCTACGACCAGTGGTTTAGGCTGTGCGTTGTCTGTCATTCAGTCAGTCAGTCAGTCAGTATGTCAGGACAAAGATTCTTATAGTATTAGATGAGGTCGCGAGATTAACTTCGTGAAAAATTTAAGGAAATTAAAATTCTAACAGTGGCATGTCAATACATTTATGAAAATACTAGAAGTGCCCCGGGGCTTCGCACGCGTTAAAAACTTCTTTAATTTACTTAAAACTTTTCTTTCGTAAAAACGATTCTATCATTTAAGACATCGAAATAAGAATTAGCCAAATCGGTTCATCCGTTTTCATGTTATCGCGTGACTAAGACAATTCGGGATTCATATATAAAAACCGGAAAAACCCAAATTTGCAGACTTTGTTACCTACCCCATTTCTAAAATTCCTACAATACGTACCTTATCTTATCTTGTTTTGCCATACAAACTTTGAATCCCCGTTCCGTATCCGGAAGGAATTTTTAGAAAATCGTTTCTGAGCGGATACCTACGTTATAATACCTATCTGCATTTTAAATTTGAGCACAATCCGAAACAATATTTATTTTTAGACTTTGTTACCCCAGTTTATCCTCTTAGTGTGGCACTTTGAAAGTCTGAAACTCGTATTTACTTATTTATTTACAGAAGTACTTGTGTGAAATGTCGAATAAAATGAGTATCCAAACTTTGAATCCCCGCTTCATCCCCTTGAAGAGTGAATTTTGAAAAATTATTTCTTAGCGGATACCTAAGTCAAAATAACTATCTGCATGCCAAATTTCAGCGCAATCCAAAACAACAAAACAAATACGTTTTCAGATTTTGTTACCCCACTTGACCCTTTTAGAGCTGGAATTTCGAAAGAGCCTGAAACACGTATTTACTTACTTAAGTACATGTGTTTGGTTTCGAATACAAAAGACTATCTAATCTGGCGACCGACAAATGGCGGTATATCCATTCAGAACGACGTAGCTAAATACCACAGGCCGGTGACGGGCAGCAGCGTCACCGGTGCGAATAGCTACGTCCTGCGATCACCCAACCCGACTGCCTAGCGCGTGGTGATTATTTGGGCAAAATCTGCATGGCAAGCACAATTTTACAACGGCCCCCAGTTCCCGGTCACCCCGCTATTCCTAACCAAGGCGGCGGTTACGGTAACGGCGGGGTAGAGGGTGCTAAGAATCCCCGGGCTACGGGTGGCCGCCAACACCGACTGACACTGGCAACGTTTAATGGACGCACGCTACGGCTTGATGAACACTTGGCACTACTGGAAGAGGAGCTGAAAAACATAAGATGGCATATTCTAGGGCTATGTGAAGTCCGAAGAGAGGGGGAGGACACCGTTACCCTAGAATCGGGCCATCTTATGTATTTCAGAGAGGGAGAACAACCATCCCAAGGCGGCGTCGGGTTCTTGGTCAACAAGATCCTCTCTGACAACGTTCTAGAAATCTGCAGTGTGTCGACAAGGGTAGCGTATTTTCTGATCAAACTCACCGAGAGGTATAACCTCAAGGTTATCCAAGTATACGCACCGACTTCGGCACACTCGGACGATGAAGTTGAGAAAATGTACGAGGACATTTCTAAGGCCTTGCATACCACCCAAAAGGCCCACTTCAACGTTTTCATGGGAGATCTTAACGCTAAAGTGGGAGTACAAGCAAGCGGCGAATCGGTAGTAGGACCACACTGATTGGGAAGCAGAAATCATAGGGGGCAAATGCTCGTCAATTTTCTAGAAAAAGAGGGGCTTTTTCTGATGAACTCCTTATTTCAGAAAGACCCCCAGCGGAAGTGGACGTGGCAAAGCCCCGACGCCATGACCAAAAACGAGATCGTATTCATTATAACGGACAAAAAGCGCATATTTAGGAATGTCTCAGTGATCACTAGGTTTAAAACCGGCAGTGATCACCGACTAGTCCGAGGCTCTCTAGATATCGACTGCAAGCTTGAACGTGTTCGTCTAATGAAGTCCACGCTCCGACCCAACATGCTACAATCCGTGGTCGGGTACGAAACGTTCCAGCTGAAACTGGAGAACCGATTCGCTGCACTGGAAACCACAATTGACGTTGACGTTGACCAAGATCTAGACCATGTGGTGGGTATTCCAGGGAGGAGGGGACAAAATTCTGTGAGACGCGAGGTGCTGGCGAGAAGTCGAAGCTTTTAGAGGAATCTCTACAGCTAATGCAGAAGCGACCAGAAAACCGCAGTCACTTCGTCAGATCAACGGAGTCTCAACAAAAAGATTTTTAAATTGGTACGACGTGACCTCTGGAACTCCAACACACGCACAATTAAAGAAGCGATAGAGCAAAACCAGGGGCCAAAAGTCTTTGTCCAACAGCTGGGCCGAAGCCATCTGATGAAGTTGACCACTTCTAGCGGGAGTGTCGTCGCTTTTAAGCCGGAGATTCTTAAGGAAGTTTTACTTCCTGCACAGCCAAAATTATACACCTCACAAGCGTCCCTTCCCCAACCCGGTATTGAGGATCTTAGAGCCACTCTAACCCGCCACTATACCGAAGATCTGCCAGAAATCAGCCTAGATAAAATTGTGATGGCTCTCAAACAGCTTCAAAACGGAAAAGCACCCGGAGAGGATGGAATTACAACGGAGCTCTTAAATGCCGGTGGAACTCCTATGCTACTACAGCTTCAGCGTATTTTTAATTCCGTTCTTTTTTCGGGGAGAACTCCGAAGACATGGAGTAAAAGTGTGGTTGTTATGTTCTTCAAAAAGCGGGACAAAACCCTTTTGAAGAACTATCGACCTATCTCCCTCTTAAGCCATATCTATAAGCTTTTTTCGAGATCATCACAAATCGTGTCGCGCGCAGGCTCGACAAATTTCAGCCTCCATAGCAGGCTGGGTTTCGAGGAGGATACGGCACATTCACATAGTGCGGCAGGTTATACAGAAGACCGAAGAGTATAACCAGCCCCTGTGTTTAGCGTTTGTGGACTATGAGAAAGCCTTTGACTCCATTGAAACCTGGTCTGTACTGGAGTCTCTGCAACGGTGCCAAGTTGATTGGCGATACGTGCAAGTATTGAGAGGTCTGTATGACGCCGCGACTATGACCGTCCAAGTACAAAATCAGCAGACTGAACTATCCACTTACATAGAGGTGTGAGACAAGGGGACGTTATTTCCCCCAAATTGTTCACAAACGCTCTAGAGGATATATTCAAAACGCTGAACTGGAAATGACGGGGCATAAATGTCAATGGCAATTACCTCTTACACTTGAGATTTGCAGATGATATCGTCATCATGGCTGAAACCGTGCAGGACTTGCAACACACGCTTGCTGATTTTTCTGCACGCATCGGTCTCCGGATGAACTTGGATAAGACCAAGTTCATGTTCAACGAACATGTTATTCCGGAACTGATTGCCCTAAACGGAGTTACTCTCGAAGTTGTTCACGAATACGTCTACATTGGGCAAATCTTGCAATTGGGTAGAAACAACTTCGAGAAGGAAGCTCGCAGAAGAATACAGTGGGGATGGGCAGCATTCGGAAAACTTCGTTGAGTCTTTTCGTCGCCCATACCACAAAGCCTAAAGACGAAAGTCTTTAACGAGTGCATCCTACCTGTATTACTTACGGAGCCGAGACGTGGACACTGACGGTGCGACTAGTTCACCAATTCAAAGTCGCTCAGCGAGCTATGGCGAGGGCTATGCTCGGAGTTTTTCTAAAGGACCGAATTTGAAACGAAGTCATCCGTCAGAGAACCAAAGTTATCGACATAGCTCAAAGGATTAGCAAGCTGAAATGGCAGTGGGCTGGTCACATCTGTCGTAGAACCGATAACCATTGGAGTAGACGAGTTCTAGAGTGGAGACCGCGGCTCGGCAAACGTAGTGTAGGACGCCCTCCAGCTAAGTGGAGCGATGATATACGCAAGCTGGCTGGCAGCGGTTGGAAACGAATGGCTGAAGATTGAGCTCAGTGGCGTACCATTAGAGAGGCCTATGTCTAGCAGCGGACGGAAATTGGCTGATAATGATGATTTAATCTTGTTTCTCCATACAAACTTTGAACGCCCGTTTCATCCCCTTCAGGGGTGAATTTTGGAAAATCCTTTCTCAAAAGGAACTAACGTCGTAATAACCATCTGCATGCCAAATTTCAGCGCAATCCGAAACAATATTGATTCTTATACTTTGTTACCCCATTTCACCCTCTTAGGGGTGGAATTTCAAAAAAACCTAAATCACGTATTTACCTATTTCTTTACTGGAGCACTTGTATGAAGTTTCGAATAGAAAAAACTATCTAATCTTGTTTCTCCATAAAAACTTTGAACCCCCTTTTCATCTCCTTTAGGAGTAAATTTTGAAAAGTTCTTTCTCAGAGGTAACTAACGTCGTAATAACTATCTGCATGATAAATTTCAGCGCAATCCAAAACAATATTGATTTTCACACTTTGTTACCCCATTTCACCCTCTTAGGGGTGGAATTTCAAAAAAACCTGAAATACGTATTTACTTATTTCTTTACTGGAGCACTTGTATGAAGTTTCGAATAGAAAATACTATCTAATCTTGTTTCTCCATAAAAACTTTGAACCCCCTTTTCATCTCCTTTAGGAGTTAATTTTGAAAAGTTCTTTTTCAGAGGTAACTAACGTCGTGATAACTATCTGCATGACAAATTTCAGCGCAATCCGAAACAATATTGATTTTCACACTTTGTTACCCCATTTTACCCTCTTAGGGGTGGAATTTAAAAAAAAACCTGAAATACGTACTTACTTATTTTTTTACTGAAACTTTTGTGTGAAGTTTCGGATAGAAAAGACTATCTAATCTTGTTTCTCCATACAAACTTTGAACCCCCATTTCATCCCCTTAAGGGGTGAATTTCGGAAAATCCTTTCTCAAAAGAAACTAACGTCGTAATAAATATCTGCATGCCAAATTTCAGCGCAATCCGAAAAAATATTGATTTTCACACTTTGTTACCCCATTTCACCCTCTTAGGGGTGGAATTAAAAAAAAACCTAAAACACGTATTTACTTATTTCTTTACTGGAGCACTTGTTCGAAGTTTCGAATAGAAAATACAATCAATCAATCAATCAATTTATTTATTGAGAATATAGGTATATGGATACAAGATCTTCGTTTAGATGATTAAGAAAGTGCTCTGTACTCAGCCATATAGACATTCAATAATATTTTTTTAAATTCATTATAATAGTCATAGAAATAATAATAATACAATTACACATTAATTATAAAATTTTAAAAATACAATTAAATACATTATTTAGCTAAAAAATGTCAGATTATTAATACACACATAATTGTAAAATTAAATTGCCCGATAAAAACAATGTCAATTTATGAAAAAAGTTAATAATGAATGTCACTCAAAATTAAAAATTTGTCATTTAAATAGTCTTGCACACTGTAATAGGCTTTGTCGATTAAAAATAGTTTCAGTTTTGATTTAAAGGTATCAGGATTATTACAGACTAGCAGCAATTTCGGTAAAAGATATATATTCGTGGCGCCATGCAAAAAACACTATTACCAAATTGTGCAGTTCTACAAGGGGGAAAAGCTATTTTCATATGGTGTCGCTTGCTTGCATGTTGTTCAAACAGTGACTTATTTGTGTACACGAACATACTTATCTCATATATGTACATACATGGTAGGGTCAAAAGCTTTAGACTTATAAAATATGGCTTGCATGTGTCAGGCGGTTTAAGTTTTCAAACTGCTCTAACGCATCTCTTTTGAGCTTTAAATGCGGTATCTTTATCTACTGAGTTACCCCAAAAGATAACACCGTATCTTAGAACAGACTCTACATGACCATAATATGCAGTGAGTAAGGCAGATTGGTTCACAACTTTACTGAGCATGTAAAGTGCATACGAAAATTTATTTAAGCTATCTAATCTTGTAATAATACTATCTAATCTTGTTTCTCCATACAAACTTTGAACTCCCGTTTCATCCCCTTCAGGGGTGAATTTTGAAAAGTCCTATCTCAGAGGTAACTAACGTCGTAATAACTATCTGCATGCCAAATTTCAGCGCAATCCGAAACTATATTGATTTTCACACTTTGTTACCCCATTTCACCCTCTTGGGGGAAGAATTTCAAAAAACCTGAAACACGTATTTAGTTATTTTACAAGCTTTTATTTAACTTGCAATGTACGTATGTATGTATGTCACTATGTATGTTCGGGTGGAATCTTGGAAGCTAAATTAGACCCACTTCCTGATGTCCGATTGGACTCAAATTTGGTGTACTTATGTATCTTCGGTGACAATACAATGATATGGTACCATGGAGCTAGTCTGATGATGGAGACGGAAGGTGGCCACGGCATCTCTGTGATAAAACAACATAACCCCACCGAGTTTGTGCTCGATTGATTTGTCTTGAAGAGAACTTTACGCCTAGATGATATCCAGGGTCTGATGATGAAGCTGGAAGGTGGCCACGGCAACTCTGTGATAAATCAACATAACCCTACCGAATTTAAACTCGCTTACTTCGTCTTGAAGAGAACTTTTCACCTAGATGACATCCAGGTTTTGATGATGAAGCTGGAAGGTGGCCACAGCATCTCTGTGATAAATCAACATAACCCTACCGAGTTCGGGCTCAATTGATTCGTCTGGAAGATAACTTTACACCTAGATGATATTAAGCGACTGGTGATGAAGGTGGAAGGTGGCCATGGCATCTCTGTGATAAAATAACGTAACCTCAATGAATTTGGGCTCAAATTATTTGTCTTGAGGAGCACTTTACACTTAAATGATAGCCAGCCTCACCTAACCTAGCCTGAAAAACGGGAAGTGCTTCAAGCTTTTAAGAATATAGGTAAGTACCTACACGCCAAATACTCACTAGAATTTATTTTTAACATTTTAGTTCATTGTCCCAGATAAAAGTTTGTTTTTAAAAATATTTCTTTCTTATAATTTAATTTTACTGAAGCACTTGTTTGAAGTTTCGGATAGAAAAGACTATCTAATCTTGTTTCTCCATACAAACTTTGAACCCCCATTTCATTACCTTAAGGGGTGAATTTTGGAAAATCCTTTCTTAGTTACGCCCCTACGTACTAAGACAAATATACCCTCCAAATTTCAAGTCTCTACGACCAGCGGTTTAGGCTGTGCGTTGTCTGTCAGTCAGTCAGTCAGTCAGTATGTCAGGACAAAGATTCTTATAGTATTAGATTATGTTCATACGCAAGAATATTAATGATTACAAGAAAACTAAACGATTCACTGAGTGAAAAAAGCGATATAATTATTAATTTCTGTCTGAGAACGTGACCAGAAAGTAAAAGTATATACTTACGTGAGGTGTACAGTGCTTTGGACAAAATGGCTTGTGTTGTTAAAGGGTGTATTACGGATTTACGCACCATTATCATACTATTTCTACATTACGATGCAACGCTTTTTATAATTATACTGAGTGAAGAAATGAAAATTTTAAAGGAAAATTTCATGAACTAAATTTTCGCTAAATAACTAGGTTTTTTATAATTTAAAAACCTAATCGGAACTAACTTTTTTCATTAAGATTGATTAATTGATATCATAGCCATTGTCTAATTTTTCGTGTGTTCCCAAAATCCTACTATTGTTAGCAAAAAACGTTTTATCAATAATAACTACGACATACACAACTCATATAATGAACAGTCTTGTATTTGGATTTTTTAATAAAATTAAATACATATTTGCTTTGATGACTGACATCGACACGATAATGTCGATGATAAGCCCATCACTAGCCAAACATTAACTTGTTGACAACCTGAATGATAACGAAACAGAACGGCATTATACGTCTCTTTCCTACGCGCTATTAACATCGTAAGTAAAAAAAAGTAAACATACGTATTTCATTTCTTATTTTAGCCCGGCTTCCATGCTTTAGTCATTGTTCCGAGGATTATTAAGATTAATTGCTGCCATATATATGGCCCACCCAGTCAGAATCACTCTAATGCGTTATAAGAGTTGGCACTTCCTTACATTGTTAATACCCGAATTATGAAAGCACTGTGTAGCCAACCTAACAACGGAAAGTATTATTTACGTAGTAACTATTATATAATCTGTGGTATTATGCTTATAATATTTTTTGCAGTGTTGGTTGGTACAAAGTACGTTCATAACTCTGAGTTATTTAATTATGTATGCAGTGTCGCGGGACTGATATGGCCGCCATCTTCGCCAAACGTCTTGTCATGTCAAAAAATATTAGGTATGTTCAAAAACTTTGCACATTAATAAGACTTTGCCCGGTAGAACATTCCTGTGAAGACGAATTAATTCTCCCTACCTTTGTTTCTATCTCGCTCACAGTTACCGTAACAATATCTGTCAAAACTACTAAAATTCAAAAAATTAAAACCAACCCTGACTGATTTGTTTACGTAATCCGAGTTTATAATCAAAGCATATGTATAACTTTGTATATTTAGACCATTCCAAGGAGATGTCTCATAATTAGATCAAGTTTACCATATTTTTGAAATATCATTGAAGTAACAAGATACTGCGACAGCGCCATTTTGATTTTTTGACGTCCGCGGTCAAAGGACTACGAGCTTACGAAAGTAGTTTTTTTAACCAAAAAAGAGCTCATAATGTTTAAACGGCTGAACAGATTTTCATGAAATATAGCTAAGAATACTCTCGACAAAGACATCTATAAAACAAAACAAACTAAATCAAAATCGGTTCATCCGTTTGGGCGCTACGATGCCACGATGACAGACACACAGATACACAGATACACATGACAAACTTATAACACTCCTTCGTTTTGCGTCGTGGGTTAAAAACCAAAATCAACGTGAAGAAAGATGTAAAAACATTATTCAAGGTCATATTTTTTAGTCTTCAAAAGTATATGCAATAGCAACCTCCAATGTGTATAATCTTCTTGGGACTCTTCTTCTAAGACCAGTACATTCTCCTATGTTTGAGGTATTTATCTCCATATCTCTGAAGATACTAATCAGATCTCGATAAAATTAAAATGGGACCACCTCGGAAACGTACCTTACCCATTAAAAAAATAATAATTTGAATCCGTTCACAATTGACGGAGTAATCGCGTAACATACACACACAAAAAAAAACATACAGACGAATTGAGAACCTCCTCCTTTTTTGTGAAGTCGGTTAAAAATTGTGAAAAACTGAAACACACAGTTACATATATGGTTGGTTTTAACCTACTTTAATATTTTTTTTAATTTTCTGACGTAAACGATTGAATGACAGCTGAATGGTTCATTACTTTTGTTTTTGTTTTCTAATTCAAAGCGTTAAAATTCTGCTTTTGCTATGTTTACTTGATAATTGGTTATGATTTATGATTTTGACGTGTATATGTTCGTATATTAATACTGCCTACATACTGAATAAATGCTTTGTTTCTGTGATTGATTCTTTGAGTGTCGCTAATAAGGAACGAATTATCGGAAGTAATGACATACGGCAAACTTAAGGAAAAAATAAAGGCTTAAAGGCGGCAATAGCCCAATGGATAAGGATTCGGACTGGCGATCGAGAGGTCTTGAGTTCGATCCCCAACCTACCCATTGTACTATTGACGTGAACCCACTCCAGGCACAAGCATATTTAGCTTAGTTGGAGGGGTTAACAAGAATACTAGTAATGTGCAACATACATTGCGAGTAATCTTTATTATAAAAAAAAGACGTGTGGCACTCGGGGACTGCCGCGGTAAAGCTATTGCATAGCATTTTTTTTATTTATGCAGTATTTTTTTTCATTGATATTAAATGAAGTTACACTTTTTGAGCGTGGTGACCGATAAGAAAACATTTTTTTTTTAAATAAATGATAAGTGAGCTACTTTTAATATCGCTCATTTTAATATCAAAAAATTTGGTCATATTTATAGCAGTATTATATATAAATTAACAAAACAAAAAATAATACTGAATTTGTCATAATAATAATAAATCAACACCAATATTATAAACGCGAAAGTCAGTTTGTTTATTTGTTTGTTTGTTTGTTTGTTTGTTTGTTTGGGACATCTTCACGGTCAAACGGCTTGACCGATTTGGCTGAAATTTTGTACAAAGATAGAACATATGGCAGAATAGGATATAGGATAATTTTTTTTTGGCTATCGAGTCAGGGGGTCTAGATATTTTTAATTGAATTTTGTAAATATAAGGCTTCTTTTCGAATAAACGGCTTGACCGATTTACCTAAAATGTGGTATAAGGACAGTTCATAACGCAAAAAAGAATATAGAATACTTTTTTTCTGGCTATCGAGTCAGGGGGTTCAAATATTTTTAATTGAATTTTGTAAATATAAGATCTCTTTTCGAATAAACGGCTTGACCGATTTGCCTGAAATGTTGTTTAAAGACAGTTCATAGGGTAGAATAGGATACAGAATACTTTTTTTTTGGCTATCGAGTCAGGGGGTAAAGATAATTTTAATTGAATTTTGTAAATATAAGGCTTCTTCTCGAATAAACGGCTTGACCGATTTACCTGAAATTTTGTGTGAATACATGTCATAGGGCAGAATAGGATATAGGATACTTTTTTTCTGGCTGTCGAGTCAGGGGGTCCAGATATTTTTATTTGAATTTGGTAAATATAAGACCTCTTCTCGAATAAACAGCTTGACCGATTTGCCTGAAATTTTGTGTGAATACATTTCATAGGGCAGAATAGGATATAGGATACTTTTTTTCTGGCTGTCGAGTCAGGGGGTCCAGATATTTTTAATTGAATTTGGTAAATATAAGACCTCTTCTCGAATAAACAGCTTGACCGATTTGCCTGAAATGTTGTTTAAAGACAGTTCAAAAGGCAGAATAGAATATAGAATACTTTTTTTCTGGCTATCGAGTCTGAGAGTGCAAATATTTTTAATTGAAATTTGTAAATATAAGATCTCTTCTTGAATAAACGGCTTGACCGATTTGCCTGAAATTTTGTGTGAATACATGTCATAGGGCAGAATAGGATATTGGAAATTTTTTTTTCTGGTTGTTGAGTCAGGGGGTCCAGATATTTTTAATTGAATTTTGTAAATATAAGACCTCTGCTCGAATAAACAGCTTGACCGATTTGCCTGAAATGTTGTTTAAAGACAGTTCAAAAGGCAGAATAGAATATAGAATACTATTTTTCTGGCTATCGAGTCAGAGGGTACAAACATTTTTAATTTAAGATCTCTTCTCGAATAAATGGCTTGACCGATTTGCTTGAAATGTTGTATAAAGACAGTTCATAGGGTAGAATAGGATATAGGATACTTTTTTTTTTGCTTTCAAGTCCAGATATTTTTAATAAATTTTTGTAAATTTAAGACCTCTTCTCGAATAAACGGCTTGACCGATTTGCCTGAAATGTTGTAAAAAGACAGTTCATAGGGCAGAATAGGATATCGGATACTGTTTTTTGTCCATCGAGTCTGAGTGTTTAGATTTTTTTCATTGAATTTTGTGAATGTGTGTCCTCTTATCAGCTTAACAGCTTGACCGATTCAGCTGAAATTTTATACATACGAGTATTACAGTTCATATTGCATAGAATCACATGGGATAATTTTTTTCTGGCAGTCGAGTCCAGGTGTCTAGAATTTATAAATTTAAGTTTTTAAATGTGTGGCCTACTCTCGGTCGAACGAGTTAACCATTAAAGCTGAAATTTTGTACACAGACAGTCAAAAAGACATAGAAGGGCAACGAATACTTTTTTTTGGGTGGAAATTTCGGTTGTCTATATTTTTACTATGGAATTTTGTAAATGTGTGCCCTCTTTTTGGCCAAACGGCTTGACCGATTCAGATGAAATTTTGTACAAACACATTGAATAGGGCATAAAAGGGCAAAGAATATTTTTTTTTGGCAGTTAAGTGTGGGTGCCTATATTTTTTGTTAACTTTACATAGAGTTTGCATAATCATAAAAGTTTGACCTTAGGTTCATAGATTATGACTAAACTTAATAAGTACCTTAATTAGGCCATAAAACTGTCAGGGTCATTAAAAGTTATTAAAATTTACGCGATGGCTTTGCTTGCCCAACGTGTTTTATCTGCTTTGTGGGAAGTATTTCATAAGTATTCGTGTTCTAACAGCCACATTTAACCTTAGGGTCATTGGTGTTGACTTAGTAGGTTATATAAACTGTCAGTGTCATAAAACGTAAAATTTTTTGCGCTCAGTTCGCTCGCGCTGTGATAGCGCTCGCTGCGCTCGCGCAATAATTTGTTTGGTTTACTTTGTAGGTAATATTTCAGCAACTTTTGTATTTTAATAGCCACATGCATCAGAACGAGTCCATAAATTAAAACAGTACAATCTTCAATAATCATAATGATTTCTATTCCTTAAATGATTGGATATCAAGTTTAACCTTTGTGTCATCAGTGTTAACTTAGTAGGTTATAAAAACTGTCAGGGTCATAAAAGGTCGTAAATTTTTTCGCGCTCGCTTCGCTCGCGCAGTGATAGCGCTTGCTTCGCTCGCGCAGTGGTAGCACTCGCTCCGGTCTCGCAGCATTTGTTGTATCTACTTTGTAGGAAACATTTCAGCATCTTTTGTATTTTAATAGCCACATGCATCAGAACGAGTCCATAAATTAAAACAGTACAACCTTCAATAATCATATCGAATATTAACCTTAAAATAAGTGGATATGAAGTTTAACCTCTGTGTCATCAGTGTTGACTTAGTAGGTCATAAAAACTATCAGGGTCATAAAAGGTCGTAAAAATTTTTCGTGATTTCAGTTTCGTTTTCAGTGATAGCGCTTACTACGCTCGCGCAGTAATAGCGCTCGCTCCGGTCGTGCAAGCATGAGTTATATCTACTTTGTAGAAAACATTTCAGAAATTATTGTATTTTAATAGCCACATTCATCAAAACATGACATGAATTAGAACAGTACAGACTTCAATAATCATAATGATTTTTACCTTAAAATAAGTGGATATCAAGTTAAACCTTTGTCTCATCAGTGTTAACTTAGAAGGTCATAAACACTGTCAGGATCATAAAAGGTCGTAAAAATTTTTCGCGCTCGCTTCGCTCGCGCAGTGATGGCGCTCGCAAGTATTTGTTATATGTACTTTGTTGGATACATTTCATCAACTTTTGTATTTTAAAAGCCACATTCATCAAAACATGACATAAATTGGAACAGTACAGACTTCAATAATCATAATGATTTTTACCTTTAAATAAGTGGATATCAAGTAAAACCTTAGATTTATCGGTCTAGACTTAGTAGGACATAAAAACTATCAGGGTTATAAAATGACGTAAAAATTTTTGCGACTGTTACGACGGTATTATGCGGCTGATAGTCGGACAATCAGTTCCATTCGGAACATGATTTGTACTGCAATTAGTCTGCGTTTTATTTATCTATTATGTTTCAGTATTTCACAATTTTTTGGATAAAAATTGTCTGAAGTACTGAAACATGCACTGGGTTGCGGGTGCACGTAATGGTACGGTTGGCAACCCTACATTAATAAGGGGAATTAAACATGTGTTTTAAGTGTGACGTTCAACGTCTAGATGAAAGCTGAATGGCTCAATACCTTTGTTTTTTTTTTTGTAAATTCAAAGCGTTATGTTTCTGTTATATCTATATTTTTTGTTGAATATGATCTATTTAATGTTATTTGACGTGTGTAAGTGCTAATTTTTAATTTGCCCATATACTGAATAAATGCTTTGACTTTGACTTTGACTTTGGTCATTAAAACTGTAAGGGTCATAAAAAGACGTAAAAAATTTTCGCGCTCGCTTCGCTCGCGCATTGATAACGCTCGCTGCGCTCGCGCAAACCTTTGTTTTATCTACTTTGTAAGTAATGATTCAGCATTTTTTGTATTTTAATAGCCACATGCATCAAAACGAGTTTATAAATTGAAACAGTACAACCCTCAATAATCATAATTATTTTTACTTTAAAATAAGTGGATATCAAGTTTAACCTTAGGGTCATCGGTGTTGACTTAGAAGGTCATTAAAACTGTAAGGGTCATAAAAAGACGAAAAAAATTTCGCGCTCGCTGCGCTCGCGTTCACCTTTGTTTTATCTACTTTGTAAGTAATTTTTCAGCATTTTTTTTACTTTAATAGCCACATGCATCAAAACGAGTTTATAATTGGAACAGTTACAACCTTCAATAATCATAATGATTTTTTTACCTTAAAATAAGTGGATATCAATTTAAACCTTTGTCTCATCAGTGTTAACTTAGAAGGTCATAAACACTGTCAGGATCATAAAAGGTTGTAAAAATTTTTCGCGCTCGCTTCGCTCGCGTAAACCTTTGTTTTATCTACTTTGTAAGTAATTTTTCAGCATTTTTTGTATTTTAATAGTCACATGCATCAAAACGAGTTTATAAATTGAAACAGTACAACCTTCAATAATCATAATGATTTTTACTTTAAAATAAGTGGATATCAAGTTTAACTTTAGGGTCATCGGTGTTGACTTAGAAGGTCATAAAAACTGTAAGGGTCATAAAAAGACGAAAAATATTTCGCGCTCGCTGCGCTCGCGTAAACCTTTGTTTTATCTACTTTGTAAGTAATTTTTCAGCATTTTTTTTACTTTAATAGCCACATGCGTCAAAACGAGTTTATAAATTGAAACAGTACAACCTTCAATAATCATAATGATTTTTCCTTAAAATAAGTGGATATCAAGTTTAACCTTAGGGTCATCGGTGTTGACTAAGTAGGTCATAAAAACTGTCAGGGTCATAAAATGACGTAAAAATTTTCGCGCTCGCTTCGCTCGCGCATTGATAGCTCTCGCTGCGCTCGCGCAAACCTTTGTGTTGTCTACATAGTCTTAGTCTTAGGTTATATTTCAGCATTTTTTGTATTTTAATAGCCATATGTATCAAAACGAGTTTATAAATTGAAACAGTACTACCTTCAATAATCATAATGAATTTTTACCTTAAAATAAGTGGATATCAAGTTTAACCCTAGGGTCATCGGTGTTGATTTAGTAGGTTATAAAAACTGCCAGGGTTATATAATGACGTACAAATTTTCGCGCTCGCTGGTAAACCTTCGTTAGGTTTACCAAGTACCAAGTAATGATTAATGACTTCAACAATTGACGATATCGAGTTCGACCTAAGAGTCATCTATATTGACTTGATGATTAGGTCATTAAACTGTCAGGGTTATAAAACGCCATAAAAATTTTCACTCGCCCAATAATAGCGCCCGCTACGCTCGCGCAGCTTTTCACCTTATTTTCTTTGTAAGAAATGTTTGAGGAACTGTTGTATTCAGTCAAACATTTAAACAGCACAATTTCGTATACTAACCTAACCAAAATTATTAATGACTTTAACAATAGAGGATATTGAGTTCGACTTTGAAGGCACCTATGGTGATTTGGCCTAAGAGATCATCCATCTAGACCTCAATGGTCATAAAGACATAAATAACGCGGGCGAAGCCGCGGGTAACAGCTAGTGTATGTATATAGAGTACTCACTCCTTTTCTTTCACTATTTTTTTCGTGACTTTCTTCATTAATAAATGCACTTTGTTTATTCATATTTACAGATAGAGACATAGTACAGATATTCATTGTTGTACATAGATGATAAATACCTATACACCTATCTGTGTCACGGCTACATGTATGAAGGCAGTGAGTGTTTAACAAGGAGGAATTATGTAAAGTTCCGAAGACTTGTTCACCCTTGGCATAATTTGAAAATAGAATTCGGAATTTATATTTGAAAAAGGAACGAGAAGACAAAATCTAAATTAGCCGGTCCGAGGGGTATATAAGCGGTTAGGGTAGATCCCCTACATGTGAAGTGGGGATGAAATCCGATAGATGGCGTTGTACACCGTTAACACACGCAAGTGTTTCATTTTGTATTTTTACGTATATCAAGTTTTAGTAGTTAGGCATTACATACAGTAATATAAGTAAAAATCCGATAGATCCGTTGTACACCCTTAACACACGCAAGTGTTTCATTTTATCAAGTTTTACGATTAAATTGAATGATGTGTGAAACTAAAGACGACCTTATCCCTACTACGCTAAGGCTTAAAAAATGAGGTTCGTTGGGGTCATTGGGGTGTTAGGTTTTATTATCGTTACGGAATTTCTGGATTCGGTCTCCACGCTCAAGGCCCGCGATAGAAGCTATGCAATAGCTTAAAAAAAACGTGTGTGTACTTATGTACACGCGTTAGAAGTTACACTTCTGTGGCGTATGGAAAAAAAATAACTAAAATGCAGTAGTGATTAACGATAAATATTAAAATTAATCAAAAAGATTTTATTTAAATAAAAAAGGTTTTATTAACGTAAAAATATGACGTTAAATATGACGTTCTTACGAAATTACATATACAACTTGAACATAGTTATGCCACCTAGAACTAACTTGACGGTGTAGAATTTAGGTGGCGGTATGCGCGCGCATCGTACCACCTAGAACTAACTTCACGATGTTAAATTTAGTTGTCGGTGTGCGCGCGCATCGTAAAAATTCACTCTCATCATTTTTCTCTATCGCGCCAAAAGAAGTATAGCTTCAAAAAGTAAAACGTAGGATTTTAATAAACTCTTCATACTTAAAGGTAATGTCTTTAATAATTTTTTAACACCGTTGCTCGTAAAGCTGATGTAATTCCACCGGTTTTAAATATGTAAAGCGGATCATAAAAAACGCGTATGTTACCAAAACAAATAGTTAAGTTATAGTCCATACAAATTCCATAACAGTATTATTTGCTATTTCGCGCGCTGTTGCTATTCAAAATTCGAACTAATCGCCGCGCGGCGCCAGTCAGTAAGCAGCGCTAGCGCGCTGTTAAAATGGCGGGAAAGCAATAGTGTGCATTCACAGATTCAGTTTATTTAAAATAAAAAAATCAGTTTATTCGGTAATTTAAAAACTTGGCTGCATGCTCTAACGTCTTTGCCAACATTTTCACGCAGCTTCGGCAGAAAATAATCCTCGCGCCATTTTTCTCAAATTTTCTTTTCTTTGTTCTTGTATTGTGAAAATTTAAATATGACAACTTTCAATAATGAAGAAGAGCCATATATTACTTCAACTCCACCGGATATACTAACAGAAGCGCGAACCGTATGCGACAGCTTGCTGCCGTCAATATCCAAAGACAGATACATAACCACGTATGAAAATTTTTTGAAGTGGTAAAACATGAAAAATCCCAAGTAATTTTCCGAAAATGTAGTTTTGGCGAATTTTAATGAACTAGCTAGTAAATATAAGCTTAGCTCGTTGTGGACAACATATTCGATGCTGAAAAGTACCCTCAAGATGAAAAATGGTGTCGATATTAATTTAGATTCAAATCTCATTGCATTTTTAAAGAGACGCTCTGATGGTTTTATAAAGAAAAAATCTAAGGTACTGTTATCAAATGACGTCGAAAAGTTTCTAAGAGATGCTCCAGATAGCCAGTACCTGGCAACTAAGGTCAGTTTGCCTCCTTATTTAATGTTTTGATCTACCTACTGTACATACTCTTTTACATATTTTTTAACGACCGTCTGTAAGCTAAGTACCTATACCTTATCTTACACATTTTTATTTCTTTTTAGGTTGCGTTAATATTTGGTATTAATGGTGCATGTAGACGGCAAGAGCTTCACAATATTACCACAAATGACATTGAAAATCAAGGCAAAATGCTTTTAATTAAAATCCCAAACACTAAAAACAAAATACCCTGATCTTTTATTATCAACAGCCCATTTTATGACGTGGTCAAAAAATATGAAGCTCTGCGTACGACTAAGGCAAAAAATAATCATTTCTTTCAGAATTACCAAAAAGGTAAATGTACTGCGCAACCTATTGGCATAAATAAATTTGGTGCCATGCCAAAGGAAGTCGCCAAGTTTTTAGGATTGCCGGACGCTGATTGTTATACAGGGCACAGTTTCAGAAGAACGTCAGCTACATTACTTGCTGATTCGGGAGCTGATATATTGACTTTAAAGCGGCATGACGGGTGGCGTTCTAACGCAGTAGCAGAATCTTATGTAGAAGATTCCATCCAAAACAAAGCAAATATAAGTGCCAAAATAACTCAGGCAATAAATTGGGAGCCACAAACGAAGAAGTTTTGCCCTGAGCCGCGCTTCTCTACTTCTACTGAGGATATTTTTTTATTTACAACTAATGACGAATTACAATGCTCTTCTGCCGCCTTTCAAGAAGTTTCGTCGTCTCCAAAATTTACCCTAACACAAAACAATGACATTATGAATAGTAATAATAATAATAAAAACATAATTAAAAAACCAACTACAACTACGTATCATTTTAATAATTGTAATTTCACTAACTGTTTCAATAATTAGAAATGAACAAAATATAAAAAGTTTTTTTTTTCTGTTTCCTCGCAAATGTGTTAAAAAACGTCGTACGATATACGTGCATATTGGTTATAACATGCTCGGCTCAATTATGCCCTCGCCTTCGGCTTGGGCTGAAATTCCGCCTCGCATGTTATAACCATCATAACGCACTAATATCGTAATGTACTATAACACCTACCATTACCTGAACCTTGTGCAAAATGATGCTCAATATTTATTTAACACACGCCCGCAGCGTAGTCATTTTCACAACAGTATGTTCTAATTTCAAACTTTTTTTATCTTTCCGCGGTTAAAAGACACAGTAACTGGATCTTACACCCTTATTTTCTCTTGGGCACATGAGTAAAGAAAAGTTGGGGTATGTAAAAAACGAAATCTACTAAGACATGTATTCATGCAATTATGATTATAATTATATATGTATATAACTTGATATACTATATATATTATATTATTATATACATATATATATGACTTGATATATGACTAAAAACGATCTTTGGAAAATATTCTAAATGGAATCAATAATTTTGGAATGCAGTACAATCCTTGAGATGACAAATCCAGGTAGTATACAGTATTGAGGACAATATGGCCATCATTTGAATAATTGATCAGTTAAGGTTTAATAGGTAGTAGGTAACGTAAGAAAAATAAAACAGTATTTTCTTAAAAATTAGCTCTTTCCTAAAGTTGTCCGTATGTCATTACTTCCCGTAATTTGTTCTTTATTAGCAACACTATTGAATGGTGTAATAGTACAGAGTGTGTTTTTTACGGTTTCAACGGTTTCGATTTTTGGCTAGGAATATTAATTTTTCAAAAATCCAATGATGCAGTTTTAGTTTTTATCAAAATTGGGCCAGAGACTCCTTTAGGTTCTTTAGTTATTCCTCATAGTTTCTGATTTGGCTAACCACGCCCATTTGAAAAATTCATTCTGTATAATACATAAAAATATTTACCATGTTGCTGCTAAATTCCGAAATAAATAAATTTACTTTGAGTAAACGTAATAAACTTTTTTCTGTGCGTGATTTGTGTGTATTATAAACATCAACTTTTCGATTCCAGTTTTAATTATTAGATATTTAGAAAATCTGTTTATAATTAGGTAATAGCAATTAAAACAAAATACCATATGGTGGTATTTTGCGGTTGACAATTTATTTCGCCCGCGGAGCGAGACATCGCGTTGCAATCGCGCCAGAGTGGTGTAAAAGAAAACTGCGGTACGACTTTAGTTCTACTCCAATCGATTTTAGGGGTAGGAGGGGGTCAAGGGGGTGGGAGGACGGGGTAGAGCCCCCCCACTTGAAGGAAAAGTTGCGGAGACCCCCCCTTTCGGAGATATGATTTTTTTTTGTTTTGAACATTTAACAATTAAATCATCTAAATAAGTGAAAAATTGGTAGGAATGTTACATTAGCTGACATCAATTTTAGGGAGAAGGGCATCAGGAGGCGGGGGGATGGGTAGTGCCAGCCCCTGAAGTGGAAGTTGCAGAAACCCCCTTTTCGGAGATTTTTTTTTTGTTTTCTAACCAAACTTTTTAAAATTTTAAAAAATTAGCTGGAGTAGGATATGGAAAGGGTGGGTTGATGGGCTCATACACTAAAGGTCATGTACGCATTATGTCAAACACTTAAAATAACAAGAGAATGTAAGTTTGTCATTTTCAGTAGCAAGTTTGAGGTATTGAATTTGGTTAAAGTGTGTTCCTTTTTAGCGCTTCGCCGGCTGCTGACGCGCGAGCCGAGCGAGCGAAGCGAGCGCGCTTCGCTCGCTCGGCTCGCGCGTGGTGTTGTCGCAGTTCAAACCTAAACCTAACCTAGTGATTTTTGTTATTTACTAATTATCTTAGAAATTATATAATCAGCTAGAGTAGTAGGATGTGGAAAGTAATACAATAAAACAGAATTCATAAACAAGATATTTTATTGTCATTATTATTTTAAAAAAAACATTTTTTAAAGTATGGTTAGAAACCAAAAAAATAATATCTCCGAAAGGGGCGGTTTCTGCAACTTTCCCTTCAGGGAGTGGCTCTACCCATTCTCCCGCCTCATTCTCCCTCTAAAATTGATGTCAGTTAATGTAACATTCCTACCAATTTTTCACTTATGTAGATGATTTCATTGTTAAATGTTCAAAACAAAAAAAATCATATCTCCGAAAGGGGGGGTTTCCGCCACTTTTACTTCAAGGGGGGGCTCTACCCCTTCCTCCCACCCCCTCGACCTCCTCCCACCCCTAAAATTAATTGGAGTAGAACTAAAGTTGAGTTAAAACTGCTCACTAAAAAAATCTCCACTAAAATCCTGTACTAAACACTTTGTGCTAAAAACGTGCCTGCTTTTAATTTTATGAAAGTGTTTAAAATTCCTCGTCCTCATTACAAAAACTACGTTAGTCATCAAGTGAGCGGCTACACTTAACTCTATATAAAACCTGAATCTGTCTCCGCCCAGGTCATAGAATAGGTATCAGCATGTATACCTTAACATTGACCACTCTAATGGTATGCACTTGACCCGTTGATTGACGTACGATTTTTTGCTGCGAGTTTTGTGTATATTAATGTTTTCTTTACGCAACTGTGTAAGACGGTGGGTAGTGTTTTTTGAGTTAAGCATCTATTTTTGTCTCTGTGTGACCGCCTATAAAAAGCTGGACATATTTTGAAGAAAGCTGTTTGATATAAAAATACTAACTTATTTCGATGACATGATCGTTTCTGCAGCGTAACTTCAAACCACTCGGGCGATATCTAAACCTGCTTTAATATTATTATTTAATTAATATAACTATAAAAAATAGAATATAGAATGCTAGGAGTTATGTCAAGTTTTGACTAACTTTAAACTCAAGATGACAAACGGTGTAAAACAAAAAGTCGTTCATCAGGTCTATCTCTCTTTATTAACCGCCTTCACAAAAAAGGAGGAGGTTCTCAATTCGTCGGAATCTTTTTTAGGGTTCCGAACCCAAACCAACGGATACCGGGTACCAACGGAACCCTATTACTGAGACTCCGCTGTCCGTCTGTCTGTCTGTCTGTCCGTCTGTCCGTCTGTCACCAGGCTGTATCTCATGAACCGTGATAGTTAGACGGTTGAAATTTTCACAGATGATGTATTTCTGTTGCCGCTATAACAACAAATACTAAGAACAGAACAAAGTTAAAAATTAAAGAAAAGTTTAAAAAAAGTTTTTTACGATAGCGCAGCGCCACCTATCTAGTTGCTAAGATGGCGCTATCGTCTTTACCTTAATCTGAATCTCGGAAGCGGCTCCAACGATTAAATAAAATTTAGTATACCTACAGGGGATTTCGAGGGCGATAAATTGATCTAGCTAGGAGTCATTTTCAGAAAATGTTGTTTTATTCGTGTTTTCAATAATCAACTTTATTGATAATCAACTTAAAATATACTCTTCCCGACATCTATTGGCGAGTAGAAGTACTGTATCAGTAAAGCAGTTAGTTGCTCTCAAATAAAAAAATAGTATTATTATTCGTCAATAGATGTCGGGAAGAGTCATATTTGTCTGTTTAAGTGGCAAAAAATACCGAGCAAAGCTCGGTCAACCAGATATTTAATAATATTAATTACTACAATTACTATTACCACTATTACTATTACTACTATATAATACTATTCTACCTTTGTGTTAATGTTTACTAAGTTGGTGTTAGAAGTTCGTTAGAAATTCGACAGATGGCGTTCGGAACCCTCCGTCCCAAAGTCTGACTCGCACTTGGCCAGTTTTATTTTTAATGTATGTGCACCCATTACTCGAAGATGCCTGAACCGATTTGGAAAATTCTTTTTTTGTTTCAAAGGGTAGTTCCCAGGTGATCCCATTTAAATTTAAACGAAATCGGCCGAGCCGTTTTTAATATATCAACAATTGTATTACGACGCATTTACTTATCTCGACGACTTACTAACTACTGGCACAGATTATGTAATAGTTACTACGTCTATTGGCAAAGCACCGGAACATGTTATTCCGGAGGTTGCGGGTTCAAGTTCCGTCGGTACGATAAAATTTTGGATTGTGTTTAACAATTTTACAAAAATATAAAGTGTGAAACACTTCAAAGAAATATAATATTTGATTTACGCAGTGCAACATCTCTCGTCGGATTTGAAAACTGTAATGATTTCTTCCGAATGATCACTTACGTAATAAGTAGTCATAGATGGCGCCACCAATGCATAATTGGGTTAACAAATGCAATCCACTAATTTCGTCGCAACGATACTTTGCACCGTGGCTTAATTGGCAAAGCACCGGAACATGTTATTCCGGAGGTTGCGGGTTCAAGTCCCGTCGGTACGATGAAATTTTGGATTATGTTTAACAATTTACAAAAATATAAAGTGTGAAACACTTCAAAGAAACATAATATTTGATCTTAAATTATTGATTGTTATAAACAATAAGCTTATGGAATGGATTGCTATAAGGTTTTTGAATAATGTTACATATTTTTCCGTAGAACGGCATAATATGCGTACTTTACTTAGGTATCTACATAGATTTAGAACGAATAAACTGGCCAAGTGCAAGTCAGACTCGCACTCGTAGGGTTCCGTAACACCGTTAAGTATTGCATAACTATGATTTTTCGCAACTACAAAATTAACTTTGTTTTTCATTGTGTTTGTATGAAAAACAAAGTTATCTTTGCGGTCGCCATATCTCTAAAACTGCTTACTGTATCTCGTTCAAACCAATTTTCGTTGTTAGTTTTTATTGAGATCTACAACATATATTTTTTTTAGATTTTTCACTCCTATACTTTAAAAGTTAGAGGGGGGGGGGGGGGGGACACACACATTTTACCACTTTAGACGCGCCTATCTTTCAAATGATTGACTTTGAGAAAACATGATTTTAGGAACTTCAATGTCATTTATGAAGACCTATCCATAGACACCCCACACGTATAGGTTTGAAGAACATTTTTTTTTTGTTTCAGGTCCATGTATGGGATGCCCTCCCTTAAACTTATATATTTTTTATTTTTGTATAAAAATCAGAAAGCGGTTCACAGAATACATCTACCTACAAAGTTTCAATTCTGTAGTCCTAACAGTTTCGGAATAAAATGGCTGTGACATACGGACGGACAGACAGACAGACAGACAGACAGACAGACATGACGAATCTATAAGGGTTCCGTTTTTTGCCATTCGGCTACGGAACCCTAAAAATCCGTCTAAAATAGTGTGCAATGAACAGTACCTAGGTATTGGTACAATTGTTTACAAACATTTTGTCGGTAGCTCCAACAGTACCTTAACACGCACGTGAGTTGTGATGTAGTCTCTACAACCACCAAGGCAACGAACTATTGTTTAAATGTATCAAAGAAAACGTTAAGGTTAAAGCCAAATATTGTTAACTAAACAGGCTATAGAATAGGAAACAATATCTTTAAAATTATTATCATATTATACCAGAAATACTCCAGATCGAATCGAAAAGCGTTCAGGGTTCCGACCAGTTTCATAAAAACAAACCCAAGAACATATTAACTGGCCAAGTGCGAGTCAGACTCGCAGTCTTAGGGTGCCGTAACACAGTGTAGTATTTTATAACTATAATTTTTGCCACCATAAAATTAAATATATTTATTTTCATACAAACATTATGAAAAACCAAGGTATATTTGCGGTTGCTATTCTCAAAAACTACTGACTATATCTCGTTTTTAAACCATTTTCGTTGAAAGTGTTTATTGAGATCTATCGAACATATTTTTTTAGATTTTTTACTCGCTTACTTTACAAATCAGAGTGGGAGGGTCAGCACACATTTTACTACTTAGAAGTGGCTATCTTTCAAATGATTGACTTTGGGAATAAATGGTTATAGGAACCTCAATGTCATTTTTAAAGACCCATAGACACCACGCACGGATAGGTTTGATAAAAACATTTTTAAAGTTGCAGTTCGATGTATGGTGATTGATGTTATTTATTTTTATGCCCCCCCTTAATGTTATATATTTTTATTTTTGTACAAAAATCGTAAAGCGGTTCACAAAATACATATTACCTAAATACCTACCAAGTTTCAACTGTGTAGTCCTAATAGTTTCTGTGACATACGGACGGAAAGACAGACGAATGACGAATGACATGACGAATCTAAAAGTGTTCCGTTTTTTGCCATTCGGCTACGGAACCCTAATAACAAGCTTCATGTATGATGGAAAGTACCTACTGATTATAATAAAACATACTAGTCCTACCATAATCCATCAGGGCTTTCTAGTCCCTGCATCCAAACTCCATCATCAGATCAGGCCAATGTCATTCGCGAATTTTCAGGCAATTACATTCGTTATTTACCTTACCTTCCATGATAACATCAATAGCTTTAGGGCTAGTTTCACCGGTTCCTGATTGGCAACTTAAATGACAGATTTTTGACATCATTAATATGGCGTCATGTATCAGATAACTATCTAACGCATTATCAGGAACCGGTGAAACTGGCCCTTAAAGTTGCAATCAAGTATCTGTGATATTAAAAAAATATATAAAATTATAATTTAAATTTAATGTATACTTTTTCTTTATTTAACGATAATTGACTGTAGTGCTTAAATTTATTTAATGTTTTTGAGATTATTTTTTGTAACATTTTAATCAATTTTACCAATCATTTTTTTTTCCTTTTTACACAAATTACATTTTAAACTCTAACTTTATTCTTAAATACTAGCAGCCCGCCCCGGCTTCGCACGGGTAGAACATATATGCCTACAAAATTTGCATCAGTTTGTTGCATCGAATATAAAATATGAACATATTTAACAACCATCGTCATATTTCATCCAATTTACACAAAACCTTAACGAATTATGCACCTAAACCTTCCTCATAAACACTCTGGCTGTTGGTGAAAACCGCATGATAATCCGTTCTACTGAACGGATTATCATGCGGTTTTCACTATTGAGCTATTGAGCTAGCTATTGAGATTATTGCGAACAGACAGACAGACGCAGTGATGAACTTTGTTTTATAATACTTACGTATTGATATTGGACGGCCCTTTGGCGTAAAGGATAGTTACCCTGATTCTGACCCGACAGTCGTTGGTTCTAATCCTAGCTATAAACCTACCAATGAAAGTTTTATGTGCATTCATGAATCATGAGTTTTCGTACAGTGGTAGTGGAATCATTAAATCTACCAAAAAGTAGCTTACCACCAAGGAGTACATCTGCCGCCGTAACCTTACGGCTTTCCCCGACGCAAAATGTAGGGGTAATATACGTTTAACGTGTGTATCTGTGTGTCTGTCTGTATCATCTTAGCACCTAACCGGATGAACCGATTTTGTTTTTATTATTGATAGTTTTTTTTTTGTTTGATAGATGTCTTCATCGAGAGTTTTCTTAGCTTTGATTCATGAAAATTCGTTCAATCGTTATAAAATTATGAGCATTTTTCTAGTTAATTGCGCTATGAAATCAACTTTCATAGGTTTGATCAATTCGAAAATCTTCTTCTTCAGCGATATTGTAAGAACATGGAAGCCTCCTGGACTCTACAGAATACTCAAATCCTCACCAACTTACAGCTCAGATTTTAAATGTCGTGTTTAGAGTCATTGAAAAAAAAAAGAATTTATACATAGATCAGTCGGGGTGGTTTACAATATTATATTATATTATTATATATATAGATGAATATTATTTTATACAATAGATCATATTATTATACTATATAGACTTCAAATTGATTGTGATCGGTGGGGATCTACAGCATAGCTAAGCCTATAATAATATTTTCGTTGTAACTATGACCTAATCTGTGGTTTCAATGCAAATATTTTATTAATTTTGCGATGCGTGTATGTGAAATTCGTGATATCTTTTAGAGTTTTCATTGGAATTATATACTGTAAAGGACAATTTTAATCTATAATATGTGGCCAAGCTAATTAACGTAATTATTTGGATAAGGATTAATACTATATACTTGAAAATAGCCTTGGAAGTTATGTAATATTTTTTAACAAAAATGTTAAGATTAAAATGGTTACTGTGAGTCAACCTTAAGAGATAGACATATGCTGTCGCGGACTTTTTTGTAGGTCTTATTAAGTTGTACAACTCTTGCATAGAAAATATTCTTCTATCTATTGTCAATTAATCAGCGTTCGTAAGAAACGTGTTTTTTCACCCGACTGCGCGACGCAAAGGAGAGGTAATGTGTTTATCAGTCTATATATGTATGTATGTATGTATGTATATATGTATGTATGTATGTATGTTTGTTCCTTTGTGGCACACTAGAGACCAAACGCGTGGGCCGATTTTGATAATTGGCACGTCTATAGATTTGCCATGCTAGCGCGAGTGTCAACAAAAACATAAAAAATTGAAAAATTCAATATGGCGGATTTCAGACGCCAAAATTTGGGGTTCAAAAAAATTTTTTTTTATAGAGATATATTCTATCAAAACCTATCGAGTGGGGTATCGAATTAAAGGTCTTAAAATGGAGATTCAAAATATATTTAAAACAAATAATTTATGATCGTACAAATCGAAAAAAAAACGATTTTACATGCCACGTTAGTCACTTTCAGTAACAAGTTTGCGGTGCTTATCTCTGAAGTTACTTATCACATCTCAATAAAATTACAATGAAACCAAACGAAAATCATATTAACTCAAACAAAAAAAGAATTTTCCAAATCGGTTAAGAATTGATGGAGTTCTGAGGTAACAAACAACCTCTTCCTTTTGGTATAGTCGTTTAATAGTACAACTGTAAAGTAAGAAAGCTTAAAAAGCAATACCCTATCTATTTCACGCATTTCGGTTTTTTGTTCAGATTACGTAATTTGCCATCCTTTACTTAACTAAAAAGTGTAAAATAAAACATTAAATTAAAAAATCAAAAAACCCGACCGCGCAAAAAGTGAAGTGTTAAAAAACGAACTGAAAAGAAAAAAACAAGTAAGTCTAGTAGTTTAGACTTCTGCTTAGGGATATCGAAAAACTATACCATTTAAATTCTTTCTCGGTCGATACACTCATAAAATAAATTATACATTGTTATATGGAATATAGAGACTTTAACAGTCGGGAAACATTAATCCCCATTCGTTAAGCCATTAATATGTCCCGACTGTTAAAGTCTCTATATTCCATATAACAATGTATAATTTATTTTATGAGTGTATCGACCGAGAAAGAATTTAAATGGTATAGTTTTTTGTTATCCCTAAATATAGCCTATTTTCATTCCGAAAGTCCATTCTATGTATTAGTGAAAGTATTTTTTAAATCGGTTCAGTAGTTTTTGAGCCAAATCATTACAAACATACAAAAATACAAATGTTCTCTCTTTATAATATTAGTATAGATTACTTGTCTATAATTTTATGTGCATGCAGTCTTCGCCTGTAATTATAATAATATTTAGCATAACAGTACTAAGATTTTGATATTTAAAGGTTTATAACGAAAATTATTATGTTGGCGATCTATTAAGATTTAAATAATATAAAATATAAAGGTAGCTACTATAATACTACACTACTACTACTTTTTATTGGATTAGTAATACTGACCTATTTCCACAAGTTGTAGGAGCATTATATCGATGTTCCGCCTGACTTGCTACCAAACAGTAGATTATCACCATCAAGGAGAAAATATGCGGCCATAACCTTACCAACTATTTATTATTCTGTGACCTTACAGAGCTCTGGCAGCACACAACCATTCAGAATCAAAACAGTCTAGCGTATTCACAATATCTTTTATCATACGAGTATACCAGGCGAGATAGTGGTCACACTCTAGCCTATCAGATATAAAAAAATAAGTATGTATAAGATCGTTTAAAAACTAAATGAACCGACTTCAAATGCCACGCTATTAATTTCCAGTACCAAGTTTGAGGTGTCTTCATATCTCTGGAGATACTTATCAGATCTCAATGAAATTACTATGGTACTTACCCTTGAGATATCACCTTTCCAACAAAAAATAATCATCAAAATCAGTTCATAAACGACGAAGTTATCTGCGAACACACATGAAAAAAAAGTATATATAATAAGATCGTTTAAAAAACTAAAAACAACCGACTTCAATGCCGCGCTATTAATTTTCAGTACCAATTTTGAGGTGTTTATCTCCATATCTCTAGAGATACTCATCAGACCTCGATAAAATTACCATGGTTTCACATTATCATGGTAACACTTGGGATATCTCCTTTCTAACAAAAAAAGAATAATCAAAATCGGTTCATAAACGACGAAGTTATCCGCGAACAAACATAATTTTTTATTTATTTATTATAAAAATAAAAAAAACATATATACGGTCGAATTGAGAAACCTCCTCCTTTTTTTGAATTCGTTTCAAAAGTATGCTAAAGTGATTGAAAATTTGTTGAATATAATCGTTGCAAGTTAAATAAATGATTGTTAAATGAGTAACCTACTTATACGACCTTATTCACGCTTATATAAAAAAGAAAAAAATATAACGTTACTAATAATAGCATCATGTCCTTGGACTTAAACATAAAAATACCGCAATAAATACATTATTACAATGTTTACCGCCAGCAAGTACATACTGGACTTTTAAACGCATTACCCCTATGTAATAAATTGTTAATTTATGAAGGATTTTCTAAGGTATTTAAGGATTTTCTATACTTTATGGTATATATAGGTATGCCGTGAAATGTGATAGGTAAGTACCTATCACACATTAGATAGGGTTTTGATTTTTAAGTCTAAATTTTACCAATAATACTTTAAGATCGTTTAAAAAATAAAAAAACCGACTTTAAATGAGTTTATTATTGTTTGTCCCCTTCTGTCCCCTTTAGTGGACAAACAGGAAAAAGAGTTCACGCTGTCCCCTTACTCGTAGCAAGGACATAGAAAAGATAATAATACTACGGCAAGGAGACTGACCGGAAAAAAAGTTCAAGCTGCCGCGCTATTAATATTTAACCGACTTCACAAAAAAGGAGGAGGTTCTCAATTCGTCTGTAGGTTTTTTTTTTTTGTGTGTGTATGTTACGCGATTTCTCCATCAATTGTGAACGGATTCAAATGATTCTTTTTTTAATAGGTAGAATACGTTTCCGAGGTGGTCCCATTTTAATTTTATCGAGATCTGATTAGTCCTAGTCCTAGTTAGTACCTCAAACATAGGATAATGTACTAGCTTTAGTAGAAGAGTCCCAAGAAGATTACACACTATGGAGGTTGCTATTGCATATAAGATATTCTCACGGTAACTGTGAGCGAGATAGAAATAAAGGTAGGGATATTTTTTTAAATATCTTATAGGCAAGCGTTTGACCACTATCTCACCTGTTGCTAGGTGATGATGCGGTCGAAGATAGAGAAGTGGACTAGAATGGGAACTGGCTCTCAAGGATAGCTGCCGGAACACATTAGATGTTTGGCGACAGATTTTCTGACTTGAGGGTGGTAGCTGGCCAGGCGGACACTAACCACCATGCGGGGGTTATTGGTTTCTTAACGATGTTTTCCTTCACCGGAGGGCCACTGTGAGAAGCGCACATATATTTTTCGATAGAAAAATTCATTGGTGCACGGCGGTTTGAACTCGGTACCACGGCATCAAAGCCGACCGTTCTCCCAATTACGCCACCGGGCCCTCAATAAATAATTATATATTAATAATTATAATAAATAATTATATATAAATATAAATAATTTGTCTTCACAGGAATGTTCTACCGGGCAAAGTCTTGTTAGGGTGCAAACTTTTTTAAACATACCTAATATTTTTTGACATGACATGACATTTGGCGAAGATGGCGGCCATTTCAGTTCCGCGACACTGCATACATAATTAAATAACTCAGAATTATGAACGTACTTTGTACCAATCAACACAGCAAAAAAAAATTATAAGCATAAAACCACATATTATATAATAGTTACTTCGTAAATAATACTTTCCGTTGTTAGGTTGGCTACACAGTGCTTTCATAATTCGGGTATCCACAATATAGGGAAGTGCCTCTTATAACGTAGTAGAGTGATTCAGTATTCTGTTGGCCATATGGCGGCAATTAATGTTAATAATCGCAAATAATACTTTTTAATATTCATTTTGGAATACAACTAGTCCGTGTTATAAAAGTATTTGGAATTATTGTAATAAAATAGACAATTAATTATCGTGTATGTCAGATGCTTTAATTGCACATGGCCATTTTGGACATTTCGTCCGTCCGTCCGTCCGTATGTCTATATGTGCGCACTTTACAGATCTGTATCTTCTTAACCGTTATAGGTACATACTTGAAATTTTCAAAAAGTATATATCCGTCAGTGTATAGCGGCCCAGACACGAAATTTAATAGATGCATGTAATTTCATTAAAACTTTTTTTGTACAAAAAAGGGTAAAATAAGTTATTTTTCAAAAAAAATAAAACCGACTTCGTAACCACAAAAAGGCACTCAAAAGCGAAAAATAATTTACTTAAAATTATTATAAGCGTTACCCAATTCTCTATTTGAAGTCGGTGCCAGCCAAGTCTATTGGATATTAGATAGATACTATGTATGTAGTAGTAGTAAGTAGGTACATGTAGGTTAGTAAGTAGGTAGATACATGTAGGTATTATCTATCTACTACCTATTAGACTTGGCTGGCACCGACTTCAAATAGAGAATTGGGTAACGCTTATAATAATTTTAAGTAAATTATTTTTCGCTTTTGAGTGCCTTTTTGTGGTTATGAAGTCGGTTTTATTTTTTTTGAAAAATAACTTATTAGTACCAAGTTTGAGGTGTTTATCTCCATAATTCTGGAGATACTGAACATATATTATCTCCATGAAATTTAAATGGGACCACCTGTGAAGTTTCAAACAAAAATATAACTTTCTATATCGCGATCGGTTCAAGCGTCTTCGAATAATCGGTGAACATTCATAAAAAAAGGAGGAGGTTCTGTTAAGTATTTTTTATTCTTGTTTTGTTTTTTGTGAACAGAGCAAAACTTAGTCGCCCTATCTTTAGACTGTTCCAATAAGCCTAAGCACGATATCTCTGCTGTTAATTGGTAAGGAATTGAGTATTCTGCAGATTCCAAGAGATGCCCCAGCATTTGTCAAGGTTACCACGTTCCTGCAATATCATTGAAGTAAAGATAAGGCGCTATAATATATCTAGGCGGCGATCAGATAGCGCAGTAGTGTTTGTATTGACGGGTTCACACCAAACGCGATCAGAAAACAATTGAAATATACTGAGATCAGGCCCGCGGATCGCAGGACGCGCGGTGTGTTCGTAACTTATCAGAATTTCGAATAGATCAGAACTATGAAAGTTTCTCTCATAGCATAGTCAACTAGAAAATAGCTCATAATCTTCGAACGGATGAACGGGTTAAGAACACTCTCCATTAAGCACCAGTCAAACAAAAGAAAAACTAAATATCACAATCGGTTCTTCCGTTTGGTAGCTACGATGCCACAGACAGACACACACACACAGATTCTGAAGTGGAATGGAATCCTTCTTGTCTGGATGTAAAAGAAGGTAGTGAGACTAGAACACACTATAAAACATAACGCAACGCAAATATTCCAACCCGTCTGCCAAAACAGAAATATATTAAACAAACACAAAATTTAAATTTCTATAGTGGTCGGACTTCTGCTAGTCAGCCTGGGAGCGGTAACACCATGCTTTGCCAATGAATCGGCTGTAAAATACGAATGTTTTTCGGTTTGTATGGCAATGTGTCCAGGTAAAATTACAGGGCAAGTGAGATTTAACACCCTTATGTAACAGGGTAACAAGCGCAAAACTCTGGCTATCCACTATCCAGAATTGTGTATGCCACTGTATCTTTAGACGTCATCGCTTACCAACAGGCAAGCGTCGTGCTTGTCTTGTTACCTTTTATCTTAAAAAAGTAAATGAACAAATAATTAAACGTATAGATTACACGTATGTTACGTAAGGTATTCCAGTAAGCTTTCTCGAGCTTTCACTACTTATATCCGAACAAGACGAGTATCTTAAACCGACAACAAAAAAATCAAGGCCTCGAGATGACCTGTATGAAGGCTGTTAGCGTATTAACTGTGGGTACTTACTTACACTTTATACCTAATAGGTACTTTTACTTGCAAGTATTTTATGGTGGTGGTCCGTTTCTACGTAGTGTGTTACCAGTGATCGAGGGGATGGTCTAAAACCCTTTGTGTCCACAACACTTTCTATGTATGTATGTGTTTGTACACTTCAAAATTGAAGTATTTTCATTCGACTACCAAAAAGGAGGAGCTTCGATCAATTCAACTGTATGTTTTTTATGTATGTTACGAGATTACTCCGTCAATTGTTAACCGATTCGAATGATTCTTTTTTTAATTGGTAGTGTACATTTATTAGTTGGTCCCATTATAATTTCATCGAGAGCTGACAAGTTTCTACAGAGATATGTTGATAAACACCTCCAACTCAGTACTTTTAAAAGGCTTTTGAAGTTGATCTTGTTCGTTTTGTACATGATCTTAAATTGTTCAGACAAGCGTATCACTAGTTACTGGCAAGATCTACTATCCGGAAACTCAGTATTGTTTGTGCCAAGTATATACGTATAAAATATTTTTTTAGCCTGACAATCGGCTACAACATCCAAAGAAGTATAGGTATGCAGGCGTCCTAATTATCCACTCGCGTCACAGGGCACAGTGTGTTATAGAGACAATTTTTCAGACATCAGCTTTTTATTGTATAATCCGATGAACTTCATCATATTAAGCATTAGAGTAAAACTCCTGAATGAAAAATATACTTATTTAGCGGGGAAAAAAATGGTGAACTTTCATCAATGTTTTTCCTAAAAATAAAAAATAAAATCTTAGCACTAAAACTAACAACACTATATCTTAATGTTTTATGTAGTTTAAAAGTAACATATAAGCAGCACTTTTCAGAACTTTAATGAATGTCGTAACTTGCTTAGAATCAGAGAAATTAATATATTTTGATTTCCCGTGTTATATTTTTTACCGATTTTTTTTTGCCGTTTTGGGAACAGATATTTATATGAAAATTAAGATATTTAACGGATCTATGCGCCACAAAAAAATCAGC
This sequence comes from Cabera pusaria, assembly GCA_954871355.1. NCBI lineage: Eukaryota > Metazoa > Arthropoda > Insecta > Lepidoptera > Geometridae > Cabera > Cabera pusaria. The sequence continues at coordinate 8,315,866 of OX940908.1, forward strand.
TCCCAATCTTGTGGAGTTAAGATACTACAGCCATTTCAATTTATATCCGGAGATTTTGTCAATAGGGTTGTCACTCTTTCGGATAATGTAAGTATATATTATATGCTATATCAGCTGTATGATGATAAGGTTGACAATAAGGCTGTTGCATTTTTGGTGATTAGAAGAAGTTGGAAGTGCATAGACTAGTTTTATAGGGTACCTTACCTCAAAAGGAAAAAGGAACACTTATTGAATAATTTTGCTGTCCGTCTCTCTGTCTGTTTGTTTGTCAAGACCCTTTTTTTCTTAGGAACGCGTAGAGATATCAAGTTGAAACATGTATCAAATACTCGACTCAACAGCTGAATGGTTCATTACTTTTGTTTTCTTTTTAATTCAAAGCGTTAAATTCTGCTTTTGCTATGTTTACTTGATAATTAATTAAGATCTATTAGATCTAGATTTTGACGTGTATTAATACTGCCTACATACTGAATAAATGCTTTGATTTGATTTGATGTGATGAAAGTAACTCTGTCTGTCTCTCAGTCTGTCTGTCTCACTTTCATGCCAAAACCACTGAACCGATTTAAATCAAATTTGGTACACAGATAGTCTATTGGGGAGGGGAGGAAGGGATGTGGAAGTGAGGGGAAGGGGGAGGGGAGAGGAGGGTAGGATTAGTTAGGGGAAGGAGAGGAAAGGGGGAGGGGGTGGAGGGGGAGGGGAGGGGGAGTGGAGGGGAGAGTAGAGAGAGTGAAGGGGGAGGGGAGGTGGCGCTGGGGGAGGGGAGGAGGGTAGTGGAGAAGGGGATGTGGAAGTAAGGGGAAGGGAGAGGCGAGGGTAAGTGAGAGGAGAGGGGAAGGGGGGATTAGCGTGGTATGGTAGGGTGCGGTGTAGCTGGGATACGTATCTGTCTTATTAGTTAATGCTACCCAAAGACACTATTCCACGCGGACGAAGTCGCGGGCACAGCTAGTACATTACTAAAGTTAATATCTCGTTAGTATTCATTGTATTACGTTCATAAACGCCAAAATTTTTTTTTTTTGTAAAAGATTATTCGCAATATGGGTTGCACATTACTAGTATTCTTGTTTACCCCTCCAACTAAGCTAAATATGCTTGTGTCTGGAGTGGGTTCACGTCAATAGTGCAATGGGCGGGGTGGGGATCGAACTCTCTCTCGATCGCCAGTCCAGCCAGCACTATTGCTGATATCATCTATATGATAAAAAGTTTGGCGAGCTTTGCAAACAGATCGCTTTTAAATATATCCAAAGTTATAACTGGCATCCAATGACAGTGACGTTACACAAGATATTGGTGCACGGTGGCGACATTATTAACTCAACAACACTGCCCATTGGTATGCTCTCAGAGCAGGCCTCTGAATCTAGAAACAAATATTGGAGAAGTGATCGCGAGCGTCATTGCAGAAAAATGGATCGCATAAAAACAATGACAGACTTGTTTCACAGGGCTTTGGAATCGTCTGATCCTTTGATTTCAAATGCACGACTTCATGAAAGACAAAAAAAAACAGCAGAAAATACCGCTTCCTGCAGCAGCAATAAAATTACTAAAGCCTGTGGTTAACCCAAACTCACATCAAGATCTTCGCACCGCCTACAACAATGAGTTGGAAAACTTTGATTCCAATGAAAGCTTAGTACTCTGCAATGAAGAAGAGTGATTCGGTAAGCTTTATCCAGATTATATATATGACGAGGGAGGATTGTTTTTACAAAGTGTGACGCCGGCAGTGCTGACGTCATCATGGTGACGATCGCCCATAGTGGAATTTTGAAAAAAAAAGTCTTCTGTTCAAATATCAAGTAACTTTATGTGGGTACAACATAAATATTACAAGTAGACAGCAATGTTGGGAATTACGTACCGCTCGACGGTCCGGGCTCAAAATAATAATGAAGTGATTTTAAATTTAATAGTACATTACGATATTAGTGCGTTATGATGGTCATAACATGCGAGGCGGAATTTCAGCCCGAGCTGAAGGCGAGGGCGTAATTGAGCCGAGCATGTTATAACCAATACGCACGTATATCGTACGACGTTTTTTAACACATTTGCGAGGAAACAGAAAAAAAAAACATTTTATATTTTGTTCATTTCTAATTATTGAAACAGTTAGTGAAATTACAATTATTAAAATGATACGTAGTTGTAGTTGGTTTTTTAATTATGTTTTCATAGTCAAAGTCAAAGTCAAAGCATTTATTCAGTATATGGGCAAATTAAAAATTAGCACTTACACACGTCAAATAACATTAAATAGATCATATTCAACAAAAAATATAGATATAACAGAAACATAACGCTTTGAATTTACAAAAAAAAAACAAAGGTATTGAGCCATTCAGCTTTCATCTAGACGTCGAACGTCACACTTAAAACACATGTTTAATTCCCCTTATTAATGTAGGGTTGCCAACCGTACCATTACGTGCACCCGCAACCCAGTGCATGTTTCAGTACTTCAGACAATTTTTATCCAAAAAATTGTGAAATAATGAAACATAATAGATAAATAAAACGCAGACTAATTGCAGTACAAATCATGTTCCGAATGGAACTGATTGTCCGAGTATCAGCCGCATAATACCGTCGTAACAGGCAACCCTAGATCTGCAAACAAAAGATGAAAACTGATTGACTGTTGAATCTACTGGTGTTTCGGAAGTACTCCCATCAGAGAAGAAACACCAAGAAACTCTATGGGGCTTGTCACTTATTTTAATTCATTTTTTTTAATTCATATTAAATAAATGTTTAATGTACAATAAGTAATTCTATTATCATACAATTTATATTATATCTTGGAGCTTGGGGCATTCAGGCCAAGCATTTTTGTCATTCATATAGTCATTTATTGTATAGTACGATTTCTTCATTAAATTGGATTTTACAAAGGTTTTAAATCTGCTTATAGACAGTTGATCAATATCTTTAGGAAGTTTATTATAAAATCGTATACAGTTCCCCAGAAAAGAACCACTAACTTTCCACAACCTGAATTGAGGTAGAATTAATCTATTTTTGTGTCTTGTATTGAAATTATGGACATCGGACCTCTTATCATACTCATTCAAATTTTTGCGTACATACATAATATTTTCATATATATATTGACATGCCACTGTGAGAATATTAATCTCCTTAAATTTTTCACGAAGTGAGTCTCGCGACTTCATGGTATATATAGATCGAATAGCTCTTTTTTGTAAAACAAATATAGATTGGATTTCGGCGGCTTTCCCCCACAATAAAATGCCATAGGACATTATACTATGGAAGTAGCTAAAGTAAACCAATCTAGCAGTGGATTCGTCAGTCAAGTTTCTGATTTTACGTACTGCGTATGCAGCGGAGCTCAATCTACCTGCCAGAGCCGATATTTGAGAACCCCATTGTAGTTTTGAATCCAGGGTGATGCCCAAGAATGTAGCGGATTCAACAAATTCTATCGGTACATCGTTTATTAATATCCTGCTATTAATGACACCCTTTCTTACATTTGGCAGCGAGAATTTAATACATTTAGTTTTTTTGGCGTTCAGTAATAAGTTATTGGTTGTAAACCAATTCAAAACCTGTGCGATTGATTTGTTAACATCGTCAAATCCAGGCGCAATCCTATCTATTTTGAATATTAAGGATGTATCATCCGCGAACAAAACAATGTCACATAAGTTTTGCACGAAAGACGGCAAGTCATTAATATAAACTAGAAATAAAAATGGTCCTAAGATCGATCCCTGCGGAACTCCCATTTTTATGAGGGATCCAGATGACCTGACGCCATTGACCTCAACCATCTGTATTCTATTACTGAGGTAGGATGAGACCAGATCAAGTGCTTTTCCGTTAACGCCGTAGTGTTTTAATTTGCAAATTAGCGTTTTGTGACAGACGCAATCAAACGCTTTAGATAAGTCACAGAAAACGCCGATAGCATCTTGTGTTTTCTCCCAGGCATCAAATATATGTTTAAGAAGATCTACTCCAGCATCAGTAGTAGAACGCCCCTTAGTGAAACCATATTGTTTGTGATTTAAAAGATGATTAATATTAAAATGTGCCAAAAGCTGGTCTAATATAACTTTTTCAAAAACTTTACTGAGCGCCGGTAATATAGAGATTGGTCTATAGTTTGAAGGGTCATTTTTGTTCACTGATTTGTATAGGGGAATTAATTTACTTTTTTTCATTACATCAGGAAAGACACCTTCATCGACGCATCTGTTAAAAATAAACGCTAAGTGAGGGCTAATTGCATTAATAATATAACTAAGTACTTTGGTTGACATACCCCACAGATCCTCGGTTTTCTTTTGATTGAGCATTTTAAAAGTTTTGATAATTGATATTGAAGTTATGTGTCTGAACTCAAACATAGAGTCACATACATTCACACACTTCGATAGTAAAACAAAAGCATCCTTAGGGGAAGAGTTTAAAGGCTGAGTAGTAATAATAGGTACTTGTGAGAAGTACTCAACAAATGTGTTAGCGACATCATTATTATCTATGATTAATTTATTATTAACTTTTAACATAATTTTACCGTCCCTCTGCTTAATTTTTCCAGTTTCTGTATTAATGACTTTCCATGTTAATTTTATTTTGTCATCGGCATGCTTAATTTTTCTACTTAGATGCAGTGATTTTGCTGTCTGACAAACAACTTTAAAAGTTTTTGAATACAATACATACGTGGTGGACCACATACGTGGTTATGTATCTGTCTTTGGATATTGACGGCAGCAAGCTGTCGCATGCGGTTCGCGCTTCTGTTAGTATATCCGGTGGAGTTGAAGTAATATATGGCTCTTCTTCATTATTGAAAGTTGTCATATTTAAATGTTCACAATACAAGTACAAAGAAAAGAAAATTTGAGAAAAATGGCGCGAGGATTATTTTCTGCCGTAGCTGCGTGAAAATGTTGGCAAAGACGTTAGAGCATGCAGCCAAGTTTTTAAATTACCGAATAAACTGTTTTTTTTATTTTAAATACACTGAATCTGTGAATGCACACTGTTGCTTTCCCGCCATTTTAACAGCGCGCTAGCGCTGCCTACTGACTGGCGCCGCGCGGCGATTAGTTCGAAATTTGAATAGCAACAGCGCGCGAAATGGCAAATAATACTGTTATGAAATTTGTATGGACTATAACTTAACTATTTGCTTTGGTAACACACGCGTTTTTTATGACCCGCTTTACATATTTAAAGCCGGTGGAATTACATCAGCTTTACGAGCAACGGTGTTAAAAAATATTTTTATATTGACTAGTGTTTTTATTTAGTAATAAATAATGAAGTAAGTCGACCATTCCTATTAAAACCATCTCAGACCCACCTCGTTTCTATCCGGAGTTCCGGACACAAAAAGTGACAACCCTAAAAATAAAACTGGCCAAGTGCGAGTCAGACTTTTGTCTCGCACGCGGAGGGTTCCGAACCGCAGTATAATAATATATAAATATAATATTATATTATATAACCGTATCAATACCAAACATGCTTATTAACTACAACGCCATCAAACGAATATTAAACGAACTTCTAACACCAACTAAGTGAACGTTAATACAAAGGTAGGTTATTAATATTATTTATTAATAAGTTAAACAATCGTTCACATAGATGGCGCTATAGTAAAAAACGAACCCCTTTGATTTTTAACTTTGTTCTGTTTTTAGTATTTGTTGTTATAGCGGCAACAGAAATAAATCATCTGTGAACATTTCAACCGTCTAACTATCACGGTTCATGAGATACAGCCTGGTGACAGACGGACAGACAGACAGACAGACAGACAGACGGCCAGCGGAGCCTCAGTAATAGGGTTCCGTTGGTACCCTTTGGGTTCGGAACCCTAAAAACAAATTCTTATATAGGAATAAATCGGAAAACCGTTAGTATGTAGTTTAAATACAAAAAAAATAACTGGCCAAGTGCAAGTCGGACTTGCACTCGTAGGGTTCCGTATTTTATAAAAATTTGCACAAAATACCACTATCATTTTTCGCCAGCAAAAAAATCACTTTGTTATTCATATTGTTTATATCAATTACAAAGTTATATTTGCGGTTATGAAAATATGCTGTATCTCAAAAACTACTGACTACATCCCATTCAAACCAATTTTCGTAGGAAGTGTTGAGATCTACAGCTTATATTTCTTTTAGATTTTTCACTCTCTTATTTTAATAGTTAGAGGGGGATAGGGGGGGGGGGGGGCACACATTATACCACTTTAGAAATGTCTATATTTCAAACGTTTTAACTTTAAGAAAAATTAGGTTTGGAACCTCTATGTTATTTGTTTCTATAGACACCGTATCTGTCTGTACCTATCTATAGACACTGATCACGTATAGATTTGGATTGGGAGCCTCCCCTTTATATTTTATTATATTTATTTTTGTTTAAAGATCGTAAAGTGGTTCACAGAATACACACCTACTTACTAAGTTTCAACTATATAGTCTTAATAATTTCGGAATAAAGTGGCTGTGACATACGGACGGACGGACAGACAGACATGACGAATATATAAGGGTTCCGTTTTTTACTATTTGGCTATAGAACTGTAAAAAAGTGAATTTACTATTACAACACTTATTATTTTTCAAACTTATTATTTGCGGTTGGTGCAATACATTTTATATTGATGGAACTGCAAAGATAAGTTTGTCCTTTAACTTAGTTTAACAAATTTGTACGGAAGCCTCGGTTCACGAGTCCAACTCGCACTTCAACGTTTATTTAAGTAAGAGCAACACAAGCAAATACATGATGAAAATTAATTACTGACTAACCTCGTCTCTATCCGAAATACCCGACACAAAAAGTGACAACCCTAACAAAAACTATGAATTGTTCATAGCTTCTTTACTCCACATGATTGAGATATGGTTTTTTTGTGGCATATTATACTATAACAGACCTACATTTTTATATAAATATCTCTTCCCAAAACGGCGGATTACTTCAGAAAAAAATAAAAACGAAATACCATAATCTTTTCATTTCTCTGGTTTTAAGCAACTTGCGACATTCGTTTATACTATGGAACGTGATACTTATAAGGTAATTTTGAACGACTAATACTATACCTTTACATGTCTTATACTTTTAGTTTAATGTTTTTTTCTAATTCTATCCGGGTGAAATAAGTTAAAATAAAAAAAAATTATAAAACTCTGTACATGCACATTTTTCAGGCGGGAGTTTTACTCCAATGTTTTATATGATAAAGTCTATCAGATTATACAATAAAAAGCCGATGTCCGAAAAATGGTCTCTATAACACATTGTGCAGGTAGTTACAATATTCATATATGATCGTTAAGTAGCATAAAATAGTAAATAACTAGCGACCCGCCCCGATTTTGCACGGGTGCAATGGTGAGTAATAATTGTTAATACCGCCGCAAAAAAATTTGCAAATTAAGCGCAAAAAAATGTGTGATTAGAAACCTCTAAAAGTATTAGTGTTTCTCTACTATATTATGATATATTGTACATAAAAACCTTCCTCTTGAATCACTTTATCTATTTTAAAAAACGCATCAAAATCCGTGGCGTAGTTTTAAAGATCTAAGCATACATAGGCAAAGACAGCGGGAAGTTTTATACTATGTAGTGATTTTCAAAAAAATTTTACTAATTATAAGTGTTAATAATTAACAAAAAAATTTAGGTCACACAATTTCGTGATATTATATCTATTGGCCGCGAATTACAAACCTCGCGGAAAAGCATTAATGTAAGTACTATCAATGTGAAAAAGGAACAAACAAAAAAGTTCTTTCTCGAAGCATATATCCGCGCTGAGCAAAAAGAAGGTTCTATTATCACGCGATCGCAAATCGCAATCCAGCGCAGTTTTACTTGCGAAGTGTGAAGCCAGTTCGATCAGAGACGGCTTCGCGCGTGCCGGTTTCGTTAATTAAAAAAAATTAAAACTAAGTGATCTTAATTAATTTGTAAAAAAAACTAGTGAATAATAAACAATGAAGTTGTTAGTGACGAATTTTTTGTGGTTTAGGGGAACAAGAATAAATCAGTATTTATTTGCTATTATAAGTAAGTAATTTTGTTCTTTTTTTCGCACATTTGTAGGTATATTTTGTATTGTTTTAATGCCGGTAGTCTATACAAATACTTCTTCTGAATTGGCGATATAACTTGCATTTAGTGGATTTGTTATAATAGAATAATAACTGATTATATATGTCTATACAAATACTTCTTCTGAATTGGCAATATAACTTGCATTTAGTGGATTTGTTATAATAGAATAATAACTGATTATATATGTCTATACAAATACTTCTTCTGAATTGGCAATATAACTTGCATTTAGTGGATTTGTTATAATAGAATAATAACTGATTATATATGTCTATACAAATACTTCTTCTGAATTGGCAATATAACTTGCATTTAGTGGATTTGTTATAATAGAATAATAACTTATTATATATAAGTTATTAAATTAAATTATGACTAAGCAAAAACTAAATTTAATCATAATTTAATATCTTAATTATAATAATCATTGAGTATATAAATACATATGTATATTTTGTAATTATATTCATTTTTAAGCCAATGTTTCGAAAGAGTTGTTAAGTTTACTTATTATTTATTTATGTTATGCTTATTTTTAATATTTACATAGTTTTTAAATGATTCTATTTACGTTTCATGTATGTTTATTTCTATTTTATTATTATTAAATTAAAGTGGCGTATATAGTTAAGTACCACTTAGCACAGACACAACCTATTTGTAACACATAATTTAAGATCGTTTAAAAAACTAAAAGAACCGACTTCAAACCTCGCATTAGTCAAAGTCAAAGCCAGCTGCAGTCACTATCATCATCCGTAGGACTATTATTTTCTGTGCTATCATGTCGTCTAAGTATACAAATGCATCGTAAAACAAATATTAATTATATTCATAACGGCTCAACCGATTTCGTTAAAATTTAAATGGGACTACCTGGGAAGGGTACCCTTTAAAACAAAAAAAATATTTTTTCAAACGGTTCGGGCATCTTCGAGTTATCGGTGAACATACATTAAAAAAAAGATTCCGACGAATTGAGAACCTCCTCCTCTTTCGTCAAGTCGGCTAAAAAGTGAAACAAATTATTTTTGGAAACTATAGGTATGCTTTTATTTATTTTTAAGAGATTTAACATACTAACGGTCTTTCGCGTCGGCATAAATAATATAATGATTATAGCTTGCCTTCTAAACGGAAGGTTGCCGGTTCTAATTTTGGCCGTGCGCCAATAGTTTTTTTATACTTATGCATTCATGGGTGTACGTCCAGATAGTGTCAGGTAGTAGGAGCATCATATAGATGTTCCGCCTGACTTGCTACCAAATAAAACAGCCTACCACCATCAAGGAGAAAATCTGCTGCTATAACCTTTCGGTGTTCCAGCAGCACACAGCCCTTGAGAGTCGGATTTTTCTAGGCCTAGCGTGTTCACTATCTTTAAACACATCATCACTTACCACCAAGCGAGATGGTGGTAAAATATGTACATATCTGACTAGCTATCTATGCCAACGGTTTCACACTCATGAACTAAGGCAATTTCAGCCCCAATTTAAACCCCAGTTTAATTCATCCCCTCTTGAAATATCCTCCACGACAAAAATTCAGTTAGCACAGGTCAGCATGTATGGAGAGTAACATACAATACTGAAATAACGATAAATGGGGTGGGACCGGAAGTTGTAGATCGTTTTGAGATAAGTACACCAGACGTATTGATATGGCTGTGCAGTCTATTTGTTTTGTTTTTTTAACCGACTTCCAAAAAGAAGGAGGTTCTCAATTCGTCTGGATGTTTTTTTTGTGTATGTTACACGATTACTCCGTCGATTGTGAACCGATTCAAATGATTGTTTTTGTAATCGGTATCGGTAAGTACGTTTTCGAGGTGGTTCCATTGTAATTTCATCGAGATCTGATAAGTATCTCCAGAGATATGACGATAAACGTCTCAAACTTGCTACTGAAATTGACTCGGGGGGTACGTAAGTCGGTTGTTTTAGTTTTTAAACTATCTGAATTATACATGATAATATGTCAGTCAGTGTTAATTCCCTTTTCAACCTACTTCAAAAGAGGAGAGGTTCTCAATTCTGATGTTTATTTTATATGCATTTTCGGGTTTAACTCCGTCATATCAATAAATTTCTTACGAATACAAATTTATTTTTTTTCGTAAGAAATTTAATTTTTTTTCGTAAGAAATTTATTCCAAGAAAGTCCCATTCTAATTTTGTATTCATTTGATAAGTATCTCCAGAGATATGGAGACAAACACCTCAAACTTGGTACTATGACTTAATTTTTAGACATATTACAATAAAATATTAAAATTATATTACATAGGTATACAATACTATATACACGTGCCCCGCGGCTTCATCGGTGTTAAATAGTATCTAAATATGTCATTATAGGCGATATGTCATTTACCGGTAGAAAAAGTAGCCCTTGTGTTAATTCAAGTTGTAAGCTATCTAAAAATCTGATTGAGTAACAAAAAACATACACATTAACAATTTTATAATATTACTTATTACAAGCTACTTCCCCCGGTTTCGCCCGCGTTTCCTAATCAAACATATCACCTATCCTTTACAAAATGTCAGTATACTCTGTTCAACAATTTATTTAATACACACATCACCACTGTGACCACTTATTTTTTTTAAATGTATAATAATTTGTAATTATATTAATGAATGTTTAAACTTAAATGAAATAAGCTTCATACACTATGTCAATAATTTAAGTCATATTGTATTTTGTAATGCTTATTGTGTGTGAATAAATTGAATTGAATTGAACTGTCTAGGGATAATTTGTAAAAATTTCTTAAACTCATAAAATACTGGCCGGTTTAAAAATATTTTAATGTAAGCTTATTGTATAGGTTTTAATGTATGATACCAAATTCGAATTTGAAAAATAAATTAAAAACAAAAAATTTGCGTGGCATAATTGTAGCGAAGTTCGAATGTTTTTATTTACCTAACCTAGTTTTAGGTATTTTTTTGTTTCAAATTAAAGTTTTAATAACAATCATCGGTTAATTTCGAGTGTATGTAACTGTATGCATCATGCAGCGGCGCCATTTAACGAGAAACGAGATGTTAAGGGCAGTAAGCATGCTTCAAGCTGGGGCTACTCAACGGAGTATAGCCGAGGAGATAAGAACAAGACAAAACGTGATATCAAGGTTGTGGTCACGTTATTGCACCACTGGTGAAGTGGCTGAAAGGCACCTAGGCGGGAAGCGCATAACCACCCAAAGACAGGACCGATTTTTGCAAGTGGCCGCGAGAAGACAACCTGACGTTACGGCTATGCAGTTGGTTCAAAGGCTCCAGTCAGAGCACCAGTTGCTTGTCAGTGACCAAACTGTGAGGAGAAGACTGCATGAGGCTAACCTTCATGCTCGCAGGCCGCTTCGTACTCTAGCACTACGCAGAGGAAATCGCGGACGAAGATTAGAGTGGGCTCCAGAACATTTGCTCTGGAAAGATAACCAATGGTCTGTAGTGCTGTTTACCGATGAGTCCCGATTCGGTTTTTATCCTGATTTACGAAGAGTACGTGTACGGCGAGCTCCTGGACGTGAGAAGCGACTGCAACACCCTCAGGAAGTCCATCCATACCACGGCGGAACAATTATGGTTTAGGTGGGTATTCGTGTTGGTGGAAGAACAGATCTCGTTTGGATCAGAAACACCAAGACTACAGAAAAATACCGAAATCAGGTGCTAGCACTAATAATCTATCCTCATCGAATGCAAATGGGCCAAACTTTCACGCTCATGCACGACAACGCCCGTCCGCTCACTGCGCGAGTGGTGACCAACTGGCTACAGGAGCACGACGTGTCGGTCTTAGACTGGCCCGCGCATTCACCAGACCTAAACACCATAGAGCACGCGTGGGACATGCTCCAAAGAGGGGCTTTGAGGAATTTTCCTCCAAACGTTGCGACTGAAAAGCAACTTTTTTTGCATCTTAGCAGAACCTGGGACAATATCCCGCAGCAAGACTTTGATAACTTGATTCGAAGCATGAAAAACCGTTGCAGGACCGTGGTTAACGTCATGGGTGGTTTTACTGACTACTAATGTTTCGGGTAACTGCAAAAAACTTGATAATTTTGCTTTACTTTTACTTTTTTATTTAAAAGAAATTCATCTTTAGGTTTACCATTATTTCACTTTTTGTCTTTATTTCATAAAAAAAATATTTACGCAAAACAAATAACTTTGTTTATTCTAAGGCATAGTCTGATAAATGGGCTCTATAAAAATATATACATGTTGTATGTTAGTAGTAACACATTTGGAAAAAAATGAGAAAATCAGAATATCCCTAGACAGTGTTGGTGTGTGTATTTAGCTTGAGTACTAATTCATTTATAATGTCTGAATGCGTTACTAATTAATATTTTTTAACCGACTTCACAAAAAAGGAGGAGGTTCTCAATTCGTCTGTATGTTTTTTTTTTGTGTATGTTACGCGATTACTCCGTCAATTCTGAACTGATTCGAATGATTATTTTTGTTATCGGTAGGGTACGTTTCTGAGGTGGTCCCATTGTAATTTTATTGAGATCTGATAAGTATCTCCAGAGATATGACGATAAAGGTCTCAAACTTGCTACTGAAATTGACTCGCGGGGCATTGAAGTCGGTTGTTTTAGTTTTTAAACTATCGTGATTATTATTACCATCAAATTCATGTATTTCAATCGATTTAACTTATTGATATGATAATATCGCTCTGCATTTTATATTTCTTCATTAACAGATATTAAGTATTACATTTATTTTTAAAACCGAGATATATAAGGCATTTTAATGTTTTTGTTTTTAATAATCGTAGTTAGCACGTGGGAAGTGAGTTATTTGCTTGTACGCTTTTGATTAAAATAAGTAAAGTCAAATAAATATGTTTAGGTACAATGTAGTACCTACCCATTTGAAGAAAAATTGTATTAAATAAAAAAAAAATAGACCTACAATTTTTTTTTTGTAATATTTTTTTTGGGATATGCAATTTTTATTTATAATTAATGAGATAAGTTATTTTAATGTTTTATTAATATACTGAGGCTGAGTTGCACCATCTTACATTAACCGTAACGATAACCGGTGTTTTTGAATGGAGTTTGACTGACTTTTGTTTGTTATAGTTAAAGTAAGAATTTTTTTATGGTAAAGTTAAAAGGTAACAGGACAAGCACGACGCTCGCCTGACGGTAAGCGATGATGTCTACCTATAACAGATACAGCGGCATGCAAAATTATGAACTGCCAGAATTTTGCATGTCACTGCACTGCGCCTGTTACCTTGAGACATAAAGATGTTGAGTCTCACATGCCCTGAAATTTCACTGGACACCTTGCCATTTTATCCAAAAACATTCCTATTTCACGGCTTAATTGACAAAGTGGTGGTACCGCCCCAGGTGGACTAGCAGAAATCCTACCACTACAGAGTTGGTGTAACCCAGCCTTATAGTATGACATGCAATGTTATGAACAAATATTAATGTAGTTAATTAATTAACTAAATTATTAACGAATGATAATTATTGTGCAATTATATATAACTATATAACATAAATAATAATTGATCATACTCGGTCGAAGAAAAAGAGTTCTAATGCATGCATAATCAATCTTACTAAAAAAATAATAATTATTATTATTGCTATTTCCATTTCACGCATTTATTCCGGCATTTTAATTGTTCTGTAATAAAAACGACAATAATCTTTATAGTTTTGTCAAGGAACATAGATTTTATTGTAAAGTTATAGATCAATGAAATTTATCAATATTTCATTATTTATCTATCTACAACTATCTATATATCTATAACAATGGAATATAATGAAATTATTAAGATTTCACTAATGATTTTTGGATGCGGTGCGGACACACCACAGCGTCCTGCGTGCGCGATCTAAGCGGCGATCAGATAGCGCAGTAGTATTTGTACCGACTGGTTCACACCAAAAGAGATCAGAAAACAATTGAAAAGTACTGAGATTGCGCCCGCAGATAGCAGGACGCCGCTGTGTCGGTTATTGCAGCTGACAGCAGAATATTTTGTCGCGACGGCATACTTTAACAATAAAAAGTATATTATAAAAAAAAATATACGAAAATATAATGGTCTAATGATGTTTACAAAACGAATAATTATGATAGTTTAAAAACTAAAAAAACCGACTTCCATGACGCAAGAGTCAGTTTCAGTTGCACGTTTGAGACGTTTATCGACATAAATCAGATGCTTATCAGATCTCGATGAAATAACAATGAAACCACCATTGGAATTTCTCCTTTCCAACAAAATAAAAAGAATTATTAATATCGGTTCATACATGACGAAGTTATCCCCGAACACATAAATAAATATATATTCACGGTCGCATTGAGAAAATTCCTCCTAAGCGACTTCAAATGCCGTACTTGTAATTTTCAGTACTAAGTGTGAGGTGGTCGTCATCATATCTCCAGAGATACTAATCAGATCTTTATCAAATTTCAATAGGTCCAAACGAAAAGCATACTACATATCTCAAACAAAAAGATTTTTCCAAATCGGTTAATAAATGGCGGAGTTCTGAGATAACAAACAAAAAAAATACAGGCAAATTGAGAACCCCTCCTTTTTTTGAAGTCGGCTGTAAAGAAAACAAGAGTCATGAGCGGTCTTTGGGGACTGCCGATAGAAGTGAAAAGTAAGTAACTTGTGAATTGTATCTACGGGAATACCACAGTATACCTACATATAGCTCATGAAAAGCGATCGGTGACGATGACGCGAGTTCCATGATTTTTGCTCACCCAAAAAGTGCTCAACCCGCCTGAAGAAGTTTTCACTTCAAAAATAAGTAACTATAGTCGAATTTTAAATTAGACGGAGAAAACTGACAGGTCAAAATGTCACTTATCAAAATAATGTTGCCAACATTCAAACGTAGTGATGATCTTTTATATTTTTATCGTTCAAAGAACTGAACTATAGATTAAATACGCTTCAATCAATTATTACGTATAAGTTCCAGTTAACTGAATTATGTATTTGATCAATGTATTAGATATAAGCATTTAAAGTCCAGCGTACTAGTTGAATAAGGATGATAAAATATGTAATACTTTTAGGAAAACTTTAATATGAGTTATTGAACTAGTTCACTGAATTGATATGACTCCATTAACTAGATCTTTTATACTACATGCCTACTTTTATTTCATGAAAAAGTGGCAATACACTTAATGTCATTTTACTCCGTTTAATTAAAAACTCGACTGTATGTACATACTTGATTGTTTTGTTATTAAGTAGCTTACCTACCCGCATGTCTCTGTTATTGTTTGACGTGAACCCACTCCAGACACAAGCACACTTAGCTTAGTTGGAGGGGTTAACAAGACTACCAGTAATGTGCAACCAACATTGCTAGCCTTATAAAAATAAAATGTTTTGAATTTTATTATTCTTTTACGTACACGCATCGCTACGATTTTATTATAACAACTCGAAGGGTCTGAATAATAAAACTTACGAACAGTAATAACAATTAACTTTAAGCCCGTCACGCACATAACTATAATATATATTTTAGCAAAATATATTGCTATATTCCCCCTAGTAAATCTCGAGCGACCACAGAAGAAGCTGTAAAGTAAAGTAAGTAAGTAGCTGTAAAGTAGCTTATCAACATCAAGAAGAAAATCTGCCGCCATAATCTCACGGTGTTCCAGCAGCACACAGCCCTTGAGAGTCAGAGTTCAGAGTATTCTAGGCTAAGTGTGTTCACCATCTTAGTCCATATCATCGCTTACCACCAGGCGAGATAGTGGTCAAACGCTAGACTATACGATGTATGTGTAATATATTTCAATTACGTCACTAAAATATATGGACAGAGACATGGTATATTACCGCAGAGAGAGACTTTTGGCATAAAGATGCTAAAAATATATATTATAGTATAGGTACTGAATGTGGTGGCTTGCCGTAATTTAATATATAGTACACATATAGTAGTAGCACAGTTGTATATAAAATTATATTATTGCTGTCTTTAACGGGTTTAATCTGTGGGTTTAATACTAGTAACAATAATTTAGCAGTACAGTCGTTGCCGGAACCGGTTATCATTAAAGCCAAAATTTAAGCCGTGTTTTCATTAAACGAACGAATATTTTGGTGATGCGCGAATAATCTTTGACTTTTTTTCATTTGACTTTTACTCAATAAATAATACTTTAGTTTAAAATTCAAAACCACCTCCGACTGATCTATGTATAACCTGATCATTGAGACCATTCCAATGAGCTCAAACACGGCATCTCTGCTGTAAGTTGGTGAGAAGTTGAGTATTTCGCAGATTCCAGGAAAAGTCTCAGATGGTAAAAAAAGCTGGTAAAGTTCTAAATCGCTGAACGGATTTTAATGAATCAAAGCTAAGAACACTATCACACCTATCAAACAAAAAAAACGACATTAAAATGGGCTCGCCCGTTTTGGCGCTACGATGACACAGACAGACACACAGATACACACGTCATACATTAATAGCACCCCTTCTCTTTATTTGTTGGGGGTTCAAAATAGTGTTTGCAGATAGATCTATGTTATTATGATATGATATATATATATGACCGCTTTGTGTGCGTTATAATATAAAGTGTTTATGTCATATTCTAGTCTATTGGCTATCTATGTGCAAGATTTCAGAGAAATCTGTCAAGCTTTTTAACCATGAGAGGCTACAAACAAAGTCATAAACAAACTGGCTTTCGCATTTATTAGCATTCGGTTGGCAACCCTACATTGATCAGGAGAATTAAAAATGTTTTGTTCGACGTTTGGATGAAAATTGAATGGCTCATTTTACTACATTTTTTATTACCTTTTTTTTATTCAAATAATGATTTTTATTTTTTATTCTAAAGTCAGTTTGTATGATTGTTTAGGACTTCTTCACGGTCAAATGGCCGAACCGATTTAGCTGAAACTTTGCCTTTGTATAGCCAGTAGGTATTATGGATTAGGCTATTATAGGATACTTTTTGTAGCGGGCGAATCCGTGGGTCACTGCTAGTACTGAATAAATGCTTTGACTTTTGACTTTTATAATATTAGCTGTGCCTGTCGACTTCAAAGTACATTGCATGAAAAATGTGTTTGTTAAAATAGTTCCACATAATGAACACGTGGCTTAATGTGAAAAACTTGAATAAATATAGGTACAATTTTTGATACAGCTGGTCAACAATAGGTACATGCTACCTATGAGTAATGCATAATTCGAATATTACTTATTAAAATACTTAACTATTCACGTTATTGTCTGTTTATTTCTTTTATAAAGTATATGTGGATTGGATGCAACATATTCTTACTTACCTACCTTGTTTTTAAAGTAGACATTTTCTTAGATCGCCTCAAATATTTCGTCCATCTATCGCATGTCACCGACATGCATGTCGCCGGTGCTTTACCTTGATTGGTGGATATAACGTAAGGCTCAAACTATCATAAAAAAGGCAGACGGATTCGTGCCGAACACCCGTGTGAACGCAAGTTCAGTAATACTAAATGCTTGAGTAATACGCTTCCGCGTTCAGTTTGCTACCAAGCGGCAGCAGGGTCGGACGCTTCCGTGAAGTATTACTTCGCAGCGTTGCTTACGTAGTAATCATGCCAAACTGAGCGCGAAAACTTATTACTCAAGAATGTAGTATTACTGAACTTGCGGTCACTTGGGTATTCGGCACGAATCTGTCTGCCTTTTTTATGATAGTCTGAGACGTAAGGCATTTAGGTCTAGCTGTGATTGGCGGATGCTTCTGCAGCCATATTTGTATACATGCTAATGTGTCATGTTAACTGCTGTCACAATAGCTAGAGCTACCAATAGCTATACAAAAAGTGTCACTTGCATCGTGGTTTCATAAAATCACAGCACAATTTTACTTGGTTTGAAACGGCGCCACAGATAGCCGTCATCACAGAACAGGGAACAATAAGTGCCCATTGATTTAGATATTGTCATTACCATGTCTCTTAAAATTTGATGAGCTATAACACCTTCGTTTATGAGAATAAAATAAGGCCTCAAGTATAATCTTCATCATTATTAGCCAATTTCCATCCACTGCTGGACATAGGCCTCTCCCATGGCATGCCACGGAGCTCGATCTTCAGCTATTCGTTTCCAACCGCTGCCAGCCAGCTTGCGTATATCATCGCTCCATCTAGTTGGAGGGCGTCCTATACTACGTTTGCCGAGCCGTGGTCTCAACTCTAGAACTCGTTTACCCTAACGGTTATCGGTTCTGCGACAGATGTGACCGGCCCACTGCCATTTCAGCTTGCTAATACTCTGAGCTATGTTGATTACTTTGGTTCTCTGACGGATGACTTCGTTTCGAATTCGATCCTTCAGAGAAACTCCGAGCATAGCCCTCTCCATAGCTCGCTGAGCGACTTTGAATTGGTGAACTTTGAATTGGTAAGTAATAACAGAATGAAGACGAAAGTCTTTAACGAGTGCGTCCTACACGCACTCGTTAAAGACTTTCGTCTTCAGGCTTTGTGGTATGGGCGATGTAAAGACTCGACGAAGTTTTCCGAATGCTGCCCATCCAAGCTGTATCCTTCTGCGAGCTTCCTTCTCGAAGTTGTTTCTGCCCAATTGCAAGATTTGCCCAAGGTAGACATATTCGTCAACAACTTCGAGAGGAACTCCGTTTAAGGCAATCGGTTCCGGAATAACATGTTCGTTGAACCATGATCTTGGTCTTATCCAAGTTCATCCGGAGACCGATGCGTGCAGAAGAATCAGCGAGGGTGGTCAGCATGTATTGCAGGTCCTGCACGGTTTCAGCCATGATGACGATGTCGTCCGCAAATCTCAAGTGTGAGAGGTAATTGCCATTGACATTTATGCCCCGGCCTTTCCAGTTCAGCGTTTTGAACATATCCTCTAGAGCGTTTGTGAACAATTTGGGGGAAATAACGTCCCCTTGTCTCACTCCTCGATGTAAGCGGATATGTTCAGTCTGCTGATTTTGTACTTGGACGGTCATAGTCGCGGCGTCATATAGACCTCTCAACACTTGGACGTATCGCCAATCAACTTGGCACCGTTGCAGATACTCCAGAACAGACAAGGTTTCAATGGAGTCAAAGGCTTTCTCATAGTCCACAAACGCTAAGCACAGGGGCTGGTTATACTCTTCAGTCTTCTGTATAACCTGCCGCACTGTGTGGATATGGTCTATGGTGCCGTAGCCTCCTCGAAACCCAGCCTGCTCGGGGGGTTGAAATTCGTCGAGCCTACGCGCGAGACGATTTGTGATGAGTCTAGAAAACAACTTATAGACATGGCTTAAGAGCGAGATAGGTCGATAGTTCTTCAAAAGGGTTTTGTCTCCCTTTTTGAAGAACATAACAACCACACTCTGACTCCATGTCTTTGGAGTTCTGTCCGAAAAGAGGACGGAATTAAAAATACGCTGAAGCTGTAGTAGCGTAGGAGTTCCACCGGCTTTTAAGAGCTCTGTTGTAATTCCATCCTCTCCGGGGGCTTTTCCGTTTTTAAGCTGCCTGAGAGCCATCTCAATTTCATCTAAGCTAATTTCTGGCAAATCTTCGGTGTAGTGGCGGGTCAGAGCGGCTCTAGGATCCTCGATGCCGGGTTGGGGAAGGGACGCTTGTGAGGTGTATGATGGCTATAGAAGTCTTTTACTTCCCTAAGAATCTCCGGGTTAGAAGCGACGACTCTTCCGCTAGAAGTGGTCAACTGCGTCAGATGGCTTCGGCCTAGCTGTTGGACAAAGACTTTTGACCCCCGGTTTTGCTCGATCGCTTCTATAATTGAGCGTGTGTTGGAGCTCCGGAGGTCACGTCGTAATCTTCATGTAAATGTTAAAATCTGTCAATGTAGTCATAAAACATACAAAATAACTCATTTTTAGGGTTACGTACCTCAAAAGGTAAAAAAAGGAACCCTTATAAGATCACTTTCTTATCCGTCTGTCTGTCTGTCTGTCCGTCAGTCTGTATGTCTGTCCGTCTGTCTGTCCGTCTGTCTGTCCGTGTGTCACCACTAATTTTCTCAGGAACGGGTGGACCTAGCAAGTTGAAATTTATACCTGATATTGAAGTCTATAGTGCCTATTGGGTGTATAAAAATCAAGGTCTTGAGTGAACACAATAAAAAGATATGGGCAAATTTAGATTTTTGCGAAAACTTGTTAGTACCGAAACGCACCCTAATTTTCAACTTTTTTATCTTTCGGAATTTTTCGTTTACTTGTGCTCTAAGACCTTGCTTATAACCAAAATTGACAATTCTAGGTAAACCGGTAGTACCCTATAGGTTTTGGGTCAAAAACCTATAGGGTACTTCCCGTTGACCTAGAATCATAAAATTTGGCAAGAAGCAAGGTCTTACAGCACAAATTAAGGAAACATTCCAAAAAATAAAAAAGTTGAAAATTAGAGGGTACATACATAGTTTGCGCCAATTAATGTAGACCTGAGTTATATGAGCGCTGATACAATTTAGAGGTCTAGTTTAATTGGTTGGTACGGAAGCCTCGGTGGGCGAGTTCAACTCGACTTAGACGGTTTTTTTTTTAATCAATTTATCAAAACTGCATATTTCTCAGGAATTACCCATAAGGATTTGGCCGAGAAAACATTTAACTGATCATGAATGGGGCCTGAGATCGCTCGGATCGAGGCATTTATACTAGACAGAAACCAATTTAACAAATTTAAAATTTAAAACCGCCCGAAATTAAAGCCGACTGATCTATGTATAATCTGTTCATTGAGACCATTCCAATGAGCCCAAACTCGACATTTCTGCTGTAAGTTGGTGAGGATTTGAGTATTCTGCAGGTTCCCAGAGATTTATTTATTTACTATAGGTACTTTAAATATAACATAACGGATACTTAAACCTAAATCATTATGTGTAATATATCTAATACTTACAATAAAAATCAATTATACTTATATCTATTTATCCGAGTATCAAGTCAATGGTTCCATGTTCTTACAATATCGAAATACCAAATTTTGAATTGATCAGACATATGAAAGTGGATTTCATGGCATCATCGTCATCAACCAGAAATAAAACATTAAATTAAAAAATCTAAAAACCCGACTGCGCAAAATGTGAAATGTTATAAAACGAACTGAAAAGAAAAAACAAGTAAGTCTAGTAGTTTAGACTTCTGTTTAGGGATATCAAAAAACTATACCATTTAAATTCTTTCTCGGTCGATACACTCATAAAATAAATTATACATTGTTATATGGAATATAGAGACTTTAATAGTCGGGACACATTAATGGCTTAACGAATGGGGATTAATGTGTCCATTGACAAGACCATGGTTAACGTTCAAATTTCTCCGCAACATAACTCGAGATCCTAACCCAATTGTCAAATATTTTACGATTCCTCCAGTTTTGTTTGGGTCATCAGACGCATACAAATCTTTAGGTTTTTGACCATATAACTATGACCGTTATTACAATTATGGAAAAAAAAAGAACAAAAAACCGAAATGCGTGATAGGGTATTGCTTTTTAAGCTTACTTACTTTACAGTTGTACTATTAAACGACTATACCAAATGGAAGAGGTTGTTTGTTACCTCAGAACTGCATCAATTCTTAACCGATTTGAAAAATTCTTTTTTTGTTTGAGTTAATATGATTTTCGTTTGGTCTCATTTTAATTTTATTGAGATCTGATAAGTAACTTCAGAGATAAGCACCGCAAACTTGTTACTGAAAGTGACTAACGCGGCATGTAAAATCGTTTTTTTTTTTCGATTTGTACGATCAATATTTGTTATAAATATATTTGAAATCTCCATTTTAAGATCTTTAATTCGATACCCCACTCGATAGGTTTTGAAAAAAAAATTTTTTAGAACCCCAAATTTTGGCGTCTGAAATCCGCCATTTTGAATTTTTCAATTTTTTATGTATTTGTTGACACTCGCGCTAGCATGGTGAATCTATTGACGTGCCAATTATCAAAATCGGCCCACGCGTTTGGTCTCTAGTGTGCCACAAAGGAACAAACATACATACATAGTCTTAAAACGGTTGAACGGTTTTTCATAAATCAAAGCTTAAAACACTTTCAATTAAGTCACCTATAAAACAAAATAACAAAATCAAAATCGGTTTATCCGTTTGGGCGCTACCATGCCACAGACAGACACGCAAATACACAGATACACACATCAAACTTATAACGCCCCTTCTTTTTGTGTCGGGGGTTAAAAAAGACGTAAATTAAAACCCATAGTATCGATACCTTTCTTTTCCGTCTATTAACTATTATTATGATAAATCGCATTCCGACAATAATTAAAACTAGTTTTTAACATAAATTATAACCGAACATCCTTATTGACCACTTTCTCCGTCGGATATTCGAGAAAATGCATTTTTTTTGACATAACACGGTTTTTAATTTAAAAATCCTAAGTTTTTAGGTCAAGAAGTTCATATACCTACAAATGGGAAGGTGCATGTAGAATAAACTTTGAAGATTAAAAATGTATTTGCTCTTTTCTGCACGTTAATTTTATTGTTTGATAGATTTATTTATTACTTATTTTTTTCTTTATTTTGATAAAATCTTACTACCAACGGTACTAGTAGTATTAACCGTAACTTAGATTTTATTACGGTAAGTGTGAGCGAGATAGAAACAACGCTGGGGTAAAGTTAATTTGTCATCACAGCAATATTCTACTGTGCAAAGTCTAGTTAGGGCACGGGTTAAGGTTCAATAGTTAGATTACGTACATTGTATCGAAATTAAAGTTTGAATGACAATACTGTAATGGATGGAATGGATGGAGCTAGGAGGTGGATAGTGAAACTCTTCAGTGGCTACTAGTTAACCCCTCGAGTTTGGGCTCATATGATTCGTTTTGACTTGTCCAATCGAGCTTGGTAACTAGTGTCTTAGTATGGAGCTATGTGTCTTCTTTTTAACTTCTTTTTTTTATATCTTATAGGCTAGCGTTTGACCACTATCTCACCTGTTGGTAAGTGATGATGCAGTCGAAGATGGTAAGCACGCTAGGCCTAGAATGGGAACTGGCTCTCAAGGATAGCTGCCGGAACACATTAGATGTTTGGCGACAGGTTTTCTAGCTTGAGGGTGGTAGCTGGCCAGGTGGACACTAGATAGCGTCCTACCACCATGCGGGGTTGTTAGTTTCTTAACGATATTTTTCCTTCACCGGAGGGCCACTGTGAAAAGCGCTCATAATTTTTTTCGTTAGAAAAATCCATTGGTGCACGGCGGTTTAACTTGGTACCTCTGGCATCAAAGCCAACGAACCGTTCTCCCGATTACGCCACCGAGCCCTCAAACTTACTTCTTACTTTAGACTTCAAAAAACGAGAAGATTTCTCAATTCAACTGTATATATATTGTGTTCGCGGATAACTTCGTCGTTTATGAACCGAGATTTATGATTATTTTTTGTTAGAAAGGAGATATCCCAAGGGTACCTTGATAAGGAAACCAGGATCTGATAATGGCATCTCAGAGAAGTCGAAAGGAACCTTTGAAAATCGTAGTGGCGACTAGTGCGTTTGTAATTTTTTTTCATTAAGTATTTTAAAGCACTGCAGGTATGGAGTCGATCTGATGATGGAGCGGAAAGACAGTCGGAGGAACTCCTCCACGATTTACTGCAATTACCTGATGTTTGAGCTTGATTAATTTGTAATAATGAGAACTTTACACCTAGATGGGTTCTGACTGTATGAGGAGGAGGTTTCTCAATTCGGCCGTATATAATATTTTTTTACGTTTGTTCGCAGATAACTTTGTCGTTTATGAACCGATTTTGATTACTCTTTTTTTATTGTCAAGGAGATATCCCAAGTGTGGTACCATGGTAATTTCATCGATGTCTGATAAGTTTCTATAGAGATATGGAGCTAAACACCTCAAACTTAGTACTAAAAATTAATAGCTCGGCATTTGAAGTCAGTTTTTAGGGTTCCGTAGCCGAATGGCAAAAAACGGAACCCTTATAAATTCGTCATGTCTGTCTGTCTGTCTGTCCGTCCGTATGTCACAGCCATTTTATTCCGAAACAGTTAGGACTACAGAATTAAAACTTGGTACGTAGATGTATTTTGTGAACCGCTTTCCGATTTTTATAGAAAAATAAATAATATAAAAGTTTGAGGGTGGGCATTCCATACATGGAACTGAAACGAAAAAAAATTTTCTAACCTATACGTGTGGGGTGTTTATGGATAGGTCTTCAAAAATGACATTGAGGTTTCTAAAATCATTTTTTCTCAAAGTCAATCATTTGAAAGATAGGCGCGTCTAAAGTAGTAAAATGTGTGGGGGACACACAACCCCTCTAACTTTTAAAGTATTGGAGTGAAAAATCTAAAAATAATATCGTTTAAAAACTAAAAAACAACCGACTTCAATGCCGCGCTATTCATTTTCAGTACCAATTTTGAGATGTTTATCTCAATATCTCTGGAGATACTTATCATACCTCGATAAAATTACCATGGTACCACACTTGGGATATTTCCTTTCGAACAAAAAAAGAATAATCGAAATCGGTTCATAAACGACGAAGTTATCCGCGAACAAACATTAAAAATATATGATTTAGATCTCAATAAAAATTAACAACGAAAATTGGTACTATTGAACGAGATACAGTCGGCAGTTTTAGAGATATGGCGACCGCAAAGATAACTTTAAGTTTTTCATACCAACACTATGAAAAACAAAGTTAATTTTGTAGTTGCGAAAAATATTAGTTATGGAATACATAACTGTGTTAGGGAACCCTACGAGTGCGAGTCCGACTTGCACTTGGCCAGTTTTATTTTAATTTCTTTAAACGATCTTATTTACTTTGTAGTATCCTGTTTCAAGTCGGTTTTATTTTGTAAAAATGTTTTAGTTCAATCGTGTTTCGAGGTGATTAAATCAATAGAATATAGGTGATTATCAATGAGGTATCAATCCCCATTCATGGGTAATGTCAATGGGGATTTTAGAAATAACCCTTTAAAACCACAACTTATATGAATGTGAAGATAACTTTTTATATACCTATATTATCTTATAGGCTAGCGTTTGACCACTATCTCGCCTGGTGGTACCTTGTAAAGAAGTTTTGTGTAATGAAATTATTAGGTGTGCCAAATGACAGTGTGTAAATACCAATCCAGTTTATACCGTAATACAACAACTAGGTTTCTCAAACTGACCTGCATCGGCTTTTTGAGTTTAATGAGACCAATGAAATCCAAAATATTTAGTACCTACAATATGAAATATTACGAGATAAAAATAATTAAGATAACACACACTAACGAACACACACACGCACATAAGCGCAAGTTCTTTATTTTAAATTTCTAATGATTTGCATATATTTATTAACCAATTGTGTCTTTTAAATGTAGTTATCTAAATAATGTGTATGTACATTATGTCATAAGCTATCTAACGGCGAGCGATGGTGTCTGTAACACAGTTTTATAAACCCTACGGACACCGACAAACTTATAGCACAGATTATATAATACTACTAATACTACGTAACTTATAGTGTATAAATAGTTACTAAGTACATAACCACTTAACTTAAGTTTATAAGGCTCATGTATTTAAAGTCAATAAAGATAGTAATATTTTTTTTTAATATAAAAGAACGATCTAATTAAAACTTTCTTCACGTTTAATTTACTAATTCTATAATATTAGATAAATAAGATAGTTTAAAAACTAAAACAACCGACTTCCATGCCCCGCGAGTCAATTACAGAAGCAAGTTTGAGACGTTTATCGTCATATCCCTGGAGATACTATCAGATCTCGATGAAATTATAATGGGACCACATCGAAAATGTACCCACCCTACCGATTAAAAAAATAATCATTCGTATAGGTTTACAATTGACGGAGTAATCACGTAACATAAAAGAAAAAAAACAACGGGTTGCACTCCGGGAGTGCCGGCAGAAGTGAAAACTTGAACATTAACGTTGTGCATTTGGTCTACTCTCCCTCCGTCCTACGAATTTTCGATCAGGTCACGTGTCCTGGCGCGAGGTCCTGACGAGAGTTTAACATTTTTTACCCATCCCAAAAAAAGTTTCTACTCTCCCTCCGTCTTACGAATTTTCGATCAGGTCACGTGTCCTGACGCGAGGTCCTGACGAGAGTTTAACATTTTTTACCCATCCCAAAAAAAGTTTCTACTCTCCCTCCGTCTTACAAATTTTCAATCAGGTCACGTGTCCTGACGCGAGGTCCTGACGAGAGTTTAATATTTTTTACCTATCCTAAAAAGTTCACTACGCCGCTTAAGAAGTTTTCACTTCAAAGAAACACACAGACGAATTGAAAACCTCCTCCTTTTTAGAAATCGGTTGAAAATACAATATGAGAGCCCCGTTGGCGTAATGGATAGATGGCGTTACTTCTAAGCGAGAGATCATCGGTTCATATACTAGCACGGGTGTTCGTCTACAGTTATACTTCGGCCGTTCAGAGAATACGTACCTGACACCTATCAGTTAGTCACGACTAGTGATGGGCACAACATAACACTGAGTTCGTTACCTTTCCTCCAAAGTAAACCGCCGCATTATTTTTAAGATTATTTTCGTTTTAAATTGGCGGAATCATTTAAAATTTATATTTTAGTTATTTAAGTGGAAACCAAAAAAAGGTAATATTAATATAATAAAATTGTTTTATTTATTCTTTGTTACAAAGTTACAATCTGTATTTCTATGCAATAAAGTACATTGAATTGAATGTGCGTACAGAATATTAATCAGACTCCGATTCGCTTGAGGAGGTGGTGTCTTCATCATCATCTTCGCCTACATGTATAATTATATTATTACTAGCTGTACCCGCGACTTCGTCCGCGTGGAATAGTGTCTTTGGGTAGCATTTTTAATTATTTAGGCTAATTATTTTACAAATAAGATATATGCGTATCCCACCTACACCGCACCGTACCACGCCACGGTAATCCCTCCTCCCTCCTCTCCCTACCACTCACCCCTCCCCCTCTCTCTTGCCCTCACTCCCCTCCCCCTCTAACTTCCCTCTCCCCCTCCCTTTCCCCCCACTCCCCCCCATTCCCATCCCCTTCCCTTCCCCTCCCTTCTCTCTTCCCCCCACTCCCTCCCCTCCTCTTCCCCTCACTTTCCTCTCCCTTCCCCCCACTCCCTCCCCTCTCCCTTCCCCTCACTTCCCTCTCCCCTCCCCTTACCCCCACTTCCCCCTCTCCTCCCTCCCCTTCCCTTTCACCTCCCCTCCCCTCCCTTCCCCTCCCCCTTTTCCCTCACAAACTTTGAATGTCATATTTATTTATATCGAATCAACAGCCTAAACAATAAGTTTCAAGCTTCTAGATTTTACAATGACGATACTTCCGTACAACTTTTCATCCCCCTATCAACCCCTGATAACCCTTTCTTTGCATTTATAAGTAACCTATGTCCTTTCTCAGGCTCTAGATTATCTGTGTACCAAATTTTATTTAAATCTGTTTAGAAGAACATTTACATTAACCTTACATATTTCCTTACAAACTTTCATCCCCTATCCCCTATTGTTATTTTACTCCCTTGAGGGTAAAACTTTTACAAACTTTTAATGTCATATTTATTTGTATCAAATCAACAGCCTAAAAAATAAGTTTCAAGTTTCTAGCTCTTAAAATAACGATACTTCCATACAACTTTTCATCCCCCCTTTCAACCCCTTACAACCCTATTTTCGCATTAAAAAGTAGCTTATGTTCTTTCTCAGGCTCTAGACTATCTGTGTACCAAATTTCATTTAAATCGGGTCATCGGTTTTGGCGTGACAGTGACACAGACAGACAGAGTTACTTGCGCATTTATAATATTAGTTAGGATCAATAACAGAATCAATCCTGATATCTCGGTCAAAATGTTCCAAAATCAGGTTTTTAGTCTTCTCAACAAACTTTGCCCAGTCATCTCCTGTGACTTCCCCGCAGGCTTCTTATAATAGGGTCATCATCTTTTTCGTGCTGAATGGCGGGGAAGTATTGTGATGGGCGGCGTAACCTTTTATTTGAACCCAGATTAGCTCGATCGCGTTATATTGGCAATGATACGGTGGAATTCTTAGAACGCGATGACCGTCCTCCAGAGCCAGTTCATCGATTTCGTATCGCACATTTGCCGCTTTATTTTCTTTAACAAATTTAAATAGCTCTGCTTTTAGCATCTGCATATTTGCGTCAATGCCTTTTGCTTGTAACCAAGCCACCATTTCTTCTTTTTTATTGGCTTGGGTAGGTGGTTTCTGTATTTGAACCGAGTGATAGGAGGCATTATCCATGAATATTACAGAAGGCTCTGGTAGGCTGGGCAAAAGCACGTTCTGGAACCACTCTTTAAATGTAGTGGCGTTCATTTCCTCGTGGTAGTCATTTGTGATTTTTGATTGAAATGCCAGTAACGCGTTCTCCACAAATCCGTATTTTGCAGAGCCTGCGTGGCATATTATCAGACGGGCCCCCTTACCCATTGGTACTTTCCACGTCGACGCTTGTGTATCATCCGTCCATCCGTCCAAGAACGGGAAACCGTGTGATTGGCGTTTAGCCATGTCTCGTTAATGAAACACGACATTATCCCAGTTATAATTTTTTTTTGCTTCTCTCCAAAAACTTATCCGTTTTAAAATGATGTCGTATTGTTCTAATACATTTTTTCTTTTGTCTGTTTTTTTTTTTACGAAAAACCTCTAAAAATCTCTTTTAAGGTTTTGGTTAAAGCAGTTTTACCCCCGCTAAACAGTCCGGCTTCTCTTAACGATGCCAAAAGCTTCTTCCTGTTCAGATATTCATTTCTGGAATAGTAACCATATATATGATTTCTGATTGCATCGGCGTCAAAGGTGTCAATATCTGTCACGGGTTTAGTTCTACGTTTCTTCTTCGGAGTACGTAAAATATTATCTTCCGTGCCAGTAGAGCCGAACTTTTCTTTATTAATATTTGTTATCGTTCGTTTGCTAACTCCCAGCGCCTGAGAGACGCGTTCTTGTACTTGTTCGACAGGTACCAGGGGTCCGCAATTTTGCCGCTCCCGCTCAAAGTAATCTTGCAGCTTGATGATTAACTCACGGGCTCCACTTTTCAATGTTTGTCCACGTTTAGGCATTATTATGCACCAAAAGTAAAAAGAACGCAATACATAACACAATAGAAGTCCGATTTAGCGCCGATGTCAGTTTGAAAAGCAGAAACAGTCCATTAAACGAAAGCCGGGTAATCAAATAAAAAAAGATCGAAAACACTTGAAGAACGTGGTCTATGCGCACGAAACGACCACAGACGACTGTTTTAGCGTCACAAAATGGCGGCCCATAACGCCATTTGGGGTTACCATTTTTAATCTAAGTATAAAAATGCTAGTAACGCCATTTGGGGTTACTATTTTCAACCTAAATATAAAAATGCTATTTCTTTCGCGCGTTCGGTTTGGTCGTAGTTTTATTTTTATATTTCATAAAAGTTATCTTATAGTCTATTATTTTCAAATTCTTAAAAAGAAAAACAAAACGTATTATTTTATAAAGTAAAACTGTATAAGAACAGATTACGATACTATTATTGCCTGTTATTGTTAGCACAGCACTACAATTATAAAGCGCTGACATAACCTTGTAATAGCGCAGTATAGATTTAGAAAAATATTGTTTACCAAGTTATTTGACACTCAGTTTGGCATAAAATTATAACATTCATTGATTATTGATATAATAATGTTGTTTTAATGCTCATCAACTGTTAAAACGGTAAACAACCAGCAAAAATATTTTTATCGTAACTGCAACGCCATTACAAAGTTACGTCGTCAGTTCAATCGCGACGTGTCAGGAACGCATTCTCTGAACGGCCGTAGTTTTTTTTATAGTAGCAGCATATTATATCGACGTTCCACCTGACATGCTAATAAAAAGTAGCTTACCACCATCAAGGAATAAATCTGCCGCCATAACCTTATCGTACGGACACACCGTAGCGTCCTGCGTGCGCGATCTAGGCGGCGATCAGATAGCGCAGTAGTATTTGTACTGACTGGTTCACACCAAACGCGATCAGAAAACAATTGAAAAGTACTAAGACCGCTGTGTGGCCGTACCTTTAGGGTCGTTCCGCCAGCCCTTGAGTCAGAGTATTCTAAGCCTAGCGTGTTCACCACCTTCGACCACATCATCGCTTATCTCCAGGTGAGGTAGTAGTCGAAACGCTAGCCTATAAATAATAAAATAATATATAGTTTATTGTTCTTGATTGAGCGAACGTGGGATGCGCTTTTCCATACAAATGTATTCCCCCGTTTTCTCCCTGGAAAATGCTTCTAGAGCAAAATTTGTTTCTACAAAATATCAAGGTCTGCTGTAGCTTGTAAATAGAAATATGACCCTTCTTAAATCTCTAAAGAAAGGGATATTAAGTTTCTTTTTGCAATTGGTTGGTCACAAAAAGCAATTATAGGGGCCATAGCTACAGCAGGCCTTGATTTCTTGTGGAAATAAATTTTGCTCTAGAACCCTTTTCCAGGGAGGAAACGGGGGGGAATACATTTGTATGGAAAAGTTTTTTTTTTTTTTTTTTTTAATATAAAGATTACTCGCAATGTGGGTTGCACATTACTAGTATTCTTGTTAACCCCTCCAACTAAGCTAAATATGCTTGTGTCTGGAGTGGGTTCACGTCAATAGTGCAATGGGTGGGGTGGGGATCGAACTCACGACCTCTCGATCGCCAGTCCGACACCCTATCCATTGGGCTATTGCCGCCTTCAAAGTGCACCCCGCGTTCGCTCCTAAGCACCCGGTGAATTTAATTTGATATTTACGGAGACATTTTAAAGAAAGGCCAAGTCAAAAGTACCTATAACCGGCGAGCATGTAAGAAGGCGCTCATGAAAGTGGAAGAAGCGAAGGATACCTAGGTATGTCAAGATCATAGCATGTGGAAAGAAGTAGTCTCTGCCTACCCCAACGGGAAAAAGGCGTGATTGTATGTATGTATGTATGTATTTGATATTTAAATACTTACCTAATAAAAATAAAGTAATATTGTGTAATAAAATTGAAACAAAGTAGTATTATATTGACGAAGACGCTAAAGTTGTTTGTCCAACTGTTCAAGGCTCTCAAGCTTTTGTTCTGTTTATTTTAGACTAAACAAAAGAATACATAGGTATAAACAACTTGCCATTCTTTGTTTTTATGTTTATTTGCAAATCACTGCCAATAAAATACTACTAAAGTTATAATCGTACAAAACGAAAAAAACGACTTCACATGCCGCGATAGTGAAAAAATCCACTAATAATAATCAAGGTATCAAATTTATTTATTTTGTTTATCCTCATATCTCCGGAGATAATTATCAGATCTCTATAAAATTTGAATGGAAACAAACGGGAAAAGAAGAGAAAAAAAAGAATTTTCAAATCGGTTAAGATTTGACGGAGGTAACAAATATTGTTTTTAAATACAGTCGATTTGAGAACCTCCTCCTTTTTGTGAAGTCGGTTATAAATTACTTAAAATATTAAAACAATTTTTTAACACAAGCTTTTTGAGGATGCGTAAGTATAACAAAGTTGAGTTCAATCGACCGTCAGGAAGTGGTTCTTATTTCGCTTCCAATATTTGACCCACACAAACATACATACATACTAACACGGCAAGTTAAACAATTAAGATAGTTTAAAAACGAAAACAACCGACTTCCATGCCCCGCAAGTCAGTTTCAGTTGCAAGTTTGAGACGTTTATCGTCATATCTCTAGAGATATTAATCAGGTCTCGATGCAATTGCAATGGTACTACCTCGGAAATGTACCCTACCGATTAATAAAATAATCATTCAAATCGGTACACAATTGACGGAGTAATCGCGTAACATACATAAAAAAAAATTAAAAAAACATACAGTCGAATTGAGAACCACCTTCTTTATGGAAATCGGATGAAAACTTGTAATAATTTAATCTATACTAATATTATAAAGAGAGAACTTTTGTATTTTTGTATTTTTGTATGTTTGTAATGATTTGGCTCAAAAACTACTGGACCGATTTCAAAAATTCTTTCACTAATATATAGAATGGACTTTCGGAATGAAAATAGGCTATATATTATCCCGTTTAAATCAAAGGTACATTCGTGGAGACCTAATTTGCAACCTAAGTCGACTAAAAAAGGTCGAAAAAACACGTTTCTTACGAACGCTGCTCAGTTGAAATAGATGGAAGAATATTTTCTATGGAAGAGTTGTACAACTTAATAATACCTACAAAAAAGTCCGCGACAGCATATGTCTATCTCTTAAGGTTGACTCACAGTAACCATTTTAATCTTTAATTTTTTGTTAAAAAATGTTACATAACTTCCAAGGCTATTTTCAAGTATATAGTATTAATCCTTATCCAAATAATTACGTTAATTAGCTTGGCCACATATTATAGATTAAAATTGTCCTTTACAGTATATCATTCAAATCAAAACTCTAGAAGATATCACGGATTCACATACACGCATCGCAAAATAAATAAAATATCTGCAGTTAAACCACAGATTAGGTCATAGTTACTGCGAAAATATTATTATAAGCTTAGCGATGCTGTAGATCCCCACCGATCACAATCAATTTGAAGGCAATATAGTATAATAATATATTTTTACTGTATAAAATTCTATTTTATAATATAGTTATGATCTATATATAAACCACCCCGACTGATCTATGTATAATCTTTTCAATAAAAGCATTCCAATGACTCTAAACACATTTAAAATCTGAGCTGTAAGTTGGTGTGGATTTGAGTATTCTGTAGAGTACAGGAGATGTCCCAGCATCAGGTCAATGCTTCCATGTTCTTACAATATAGTTGAAGAAGAAGATTTTCGAATTGATCAGACCTATGAAAGTTGATTTCATAGCGCAATTAACTAGAAAAAAGCTCATAGTTTTATAATGATTGAACAAATTTTCATGAATCAAAGCTAAGAACACTGTCGATGAAGACATCTATCAAACAAAAAAAAAACAATAATAAAATCAAAATCGGTTCATCTGGTTGGGTGCTAAGATGCTACAGACAGACACAGATACACACGTTAAACGTAAAATACTTTTAATATTTCTTTGATCCCATGATTTGATTGATTTTGATTCCATGATCCCACTACCTCTGTACGAAAACCCATGATTAATTATTAATATTATAATTGGTAGGTATATAGCTAGGATTAGAACCAACGACCGTCGGGTCAGAATCAGGGTAACTATCATTTACGCCAAAGGGCCGTCCAATATCACTACGTAAGTATTATAAAACAAAGTCCATCACTGTGTCTGTCTGTTCGCAATAATCTCAATAGCTACTGAACGGATTATCATGCGGTTTTCACCAATAGCCAGAGTGTTTATGAGGAAGGTTTAGGTGCATAATTCGTTAAAGGTTTTGTGTAAATTGGTTGAAATATGACGATGATTGTTAAATATGTTAATATTTTATATTTGATGCAACAAACTGATGCAAATTTTGTAGGCATATATGTTCTACCCGTGCGAAGCCGGGGCGGGCTGCTAGTATTGTATAACTATAATAGTTGCCTGGCAGCTTCGCACGTGTTAAACGTTTAGGCCAATTTATTGGACTAGTCGAAACTAATCAAATATTTGAGCCGTTTACTAGGAGCCACTAAAGAGTTCCACTGGTGGATAGTGACTTTTATCATCAGATCAGCTCCAAAATACCAATAGAATAGTATTAGGATTTGAACTACATATACTGTGCACTTTTTATATTATTTTTTTATATCATAATATAGGCTAGCGTTTGACCACTATCTCACTTGTTGGTAAGTGATGCTGCGGTCGAGGTTAGTAGCACGCTAGGCCAAAAATGGAAACTGGCTCTCAAAGATAGCTGCCGGAACACATTAGAGGTTAGGCATTAGATTTTCAGAATTCGAGGGTGGTAGCTGGCCAGGCGGACACAAGATATTTTGAATTGTCCTACCCCCGGCACCATGCGGGGATGTGGGTTTCTGAACGATGTTTTTCAATTACCGGAGGGCCACTGTGAAAAGCGCACATAAATTTGTCGATTGCAAATTCCATTGGTGCACGGCGGTTATAGAACTCGGTACCTCTGGCATCAAATGCGACCACTCTCCCACCACAGTCTACACCACTACTGTCTCTAAATATTTTAGCTTAGCCCTCTTAGCATCTTTAAATAAACTGGCCAAGTACAAGTCAGACTCGCACTAGTAGGGTTCCGTACCACACTACAGTATTTTATAAGATCGAGCAAAAAATACCACTATCATTTTTCGCCAGCAAAAAATAATAAATAATATACATTTTATTTCATATAGCGCCATCTAACGTCTAACAAAGGTGTTAGGGATCGACATTTCAATATAACGCCATCTATGGGACGTTTACCTAACTTAGCTTTCATAGATGGCGTGAAATGCCGAAATAAACACGTTTCTTGTATGGGGACCCTCTATTATTTTTAACTTTATTCTGTTTTTAGTATTTGTTGTTATAGCGGCAACAGAAATACATCGTCTGTGAAAATTTGAACTGTCTAACTATCACGGTTCATAAGATACAGCCTGGTGACAGACGGACAGACAGACAGACAGACAGACAGACGGACAGCGGAGTCTAAGTAATAGGGTCCCGTTTTACCCTT
Source organism: Cabera pusaria (assembly GCA_954871355.1). NCBI lineage: Eukaryota > Metazoa > Arthropoda > Insecta > Lepidoptera > Geometridae > Cabera > Cabera pusaria. The sequence goes on from OX940908.1 coordinate 8,350,805, forward strand.
TGGGTACGGAACCCTAAAAATAATACTGTCCAAAACTGTTCTAAGTAATTTCGATATCTTATGAGTGTTATTCGCACGCTGATTTTCATGGACAAATACAGCCTTTGTTAATTCCGTGCGCTCGGTTTATGGCCCGGAAATCTACCTAAACATTTACTCTCTCGATAAACCCTTGCTAAGTATACACACATCGAGTCACTAGAAGCCTAAATTATAACAATCATGATTAGCTACTTGACATTTAATTATGACCCATATTATGTTCATTTAAAATATTTAATGATTTATGTAAGATGACTTTTTCTATACAAAAATGCATAGTTTTCAAATTAGAATAATTGATTTTGTTTAAAGGCTGCATAAATAGACATAGATATATAGATATAGACTCATGTATAAACGTCATAATAAAATCGTGTAAAAAGCTAAAATAAAAGAACTTCAAATGCCGCGCTAAGATTTTCAGTACCAAGTTTGAGGTGTTTAGCTCCATATCTCTGGAGATACTTATCAATTCTCGATAAAATTACTATGGCACCCTTCTTGGGATATCATCTTCTTTCCAACAAAAAAATAATCATCAAAATCGGTCCACAAACGACGAAGATATATATATATATATATCTATACGGTCGAACTGACAAAACCTCCTTTTTTAAAGTCGGTTAAAAAGTTATCAAAACTACTCAATAAAGAAAATAACAATAATGACTATAATTAGCCATTTAATGAGTCAATTTGCCGATGTCAGACTACTGATAGAAATGTTTCTTATAATTAATGTAGGGTTGCCAACCGTAATATAACTTAAAGTTCTCCCTGTATTCATAACATAAGGCATAGTAATGACACTATGCGCCAGTTTCATCAGTTCCCGCTAAAATGAAGAAATCTGACAGATTTTTGACAGCTCTTATATGGTGTCATGTGTCAGATAACTTTCTGACGCATTATCAGGAACCGGTGAAACTGGCCCTTAGTGTTATGTTATGCGACTATTCTTATGTATTGTATATTGGTTTGAATGATCAAACCAATATAGGTACAATAAAAATTAATGACATAACTTGTGTCAAATCCACCGTATGCGCTTGTTAAAATCCTCAAAATAGAACTCACATAGCCTTTGAGAGTCAAAGTATTCTAGGCCTAGTGTGTTCACCATTTTCAGATATAAATAATAACCGGCCAAGTGCGTGACAGGCCACGCGCAGTGTAGGGTTCCGTAGTAGCCCGTTATTCAATGCAAGTCTTTACCCGTTATAAACTATTTATTCTAAGGATTTTCTATTTGGTACAAAATTATTTAACACCCAAGTTCAGTTATCTGAACCGCTATAGTTTTCATTTAAAGTTCATGAAATGCACTATTACCACGAATTTTTCCAGATTTTACAAACCAGCAGTTTAACTTTTAGAGGGGGGACGCGCTACTGGAACAAAAATTTGCACTTTGAAGATTGATTTTTGATTTTAAAAATATCTTTATTTACAATGTAACAAACAATAAGTAATACACAATACAGTTACATATTATGCACAACAGTCTTATACAAATATTATTTTTACAGACTGACGCCGCCTTTATAAATATTTAAATATTATTGAAATAATAGTTAATTTTTTATGTTGATAATAATATTAGGAGTTTTAATATTAAGTATGTGGGACTTGCGGTCGCACATTTAGTATACATGTTGAAATTATAGTCTAAAAAGGTTCAAAATAACGCATATAGGTAATCTATAAAACGCTATTAAACAACATTTGGCATTATTTCTGCACAAAACAGTTAGCTTAGAATAAGTTACTAGTTTACAAATTTAAACATAAAATTATAATCTTGTCACAAAATAATGTAAAACAAATAGATAAATTGGCGGGTACCTAACCAACTAGCCATACAATATTAAGCTGCTCATCGGTCGCACAATAACAGTGCGGAACCGGTCTTGCGATAAGAAGCCGACGTCATGCGCAACTAAGAAAATAGTGATGGGGAAGGCGATATCGACAATAAGTTGATGTATATACGGAGTGTTAATAAGTTTAGTTGTACCAATTGAAGAAATTAAATGATTTTTATGATTAAAATTTTTGTGTCAATAAAATCGGCGTGATAGTTTGAGAACGTAATCTTTAATTAGCGGAAATTGTATTCTATTTTGGAGTTTAGTTAGGTTAGTCCGGAACGCGGTGTTATAGGAAATTTTAATAGCTTTATTCTGAACTAATTGCAGTTTTTTGTAGTTAGTATCGCAAGTGCTGCACCATACGGGCGCAGCATATGTTATACATGGCCGAACAAGGGTTTGGTATATTCGACGTTTTGTTTTAGAGCTAATATTAGATCTACGGTTAATGATTGGAGCTAGTGCGTTCATAGCTTTTATACCTTTTGTTTGTAATTTATTAGAGTTACATGTCCAGTTTATTTTACTATCAAATGTCAGTCCTAGATACTTAACTGATAAGGACCAGGGAATAAACTGACTGTCGACTTTTAGGCGTCTCACGGGAACTGAGCGTTTTTTACTGAACATAATGGCCTCGGTTTTGAGGGTATTTAATTTAAGTTTCCATTTGGTAAAATATTCAATTAAAAGATCCAGAGACCATTGTAATCTTGATATTACAATATCAAGATCATGTGATGAGGAAAAACTCGCAGTATCATCAGCAAAACCTGCGAGATGAGTATGAGGTTGTTTGGGAATCTCGTTAAGGTAAATTACAAATAAATACGGGCCAAGGATTGATCCCTGTGGTACACCAGCTGGAATTGGTCTTACGCTAGAAAAGGTATCACCTATGTGAACAGATAAAAATCTATTATTGAGGTACGATTGAATCAGTTTAGTAAGACTTAGGGGAACATCGATTAATAAAAGTTTATGTAGCAGGCCGTCGTGCCACACGGTATCGAATGCTTTTTCCACGTCCTGTAATATCATTCCTGTTGATTGACCAAGGTTCAAATGATGAGAAATATGTTCTACTAATCTGGCCATTTGCTGAGTAGTAGAATGCGACTTTCTAAAACCGAACTGTTCAGGGATAAGTTTATCTTCCGTAACTTTTGTCAGACGGGAAGTAATGATTAGTTCAAAAGTCTTACCTAGTGAGGGCAATAGACTTATAGGACGATAGCTGGTGGGAATAGAACTGTCTTTACCAGGTTTCTTTATCGTTATCACTTTGGCATGCTTCCAGATGTCTGGAAAGTAGCAAAATTTGAAACAATCGTTCAATATTTTAGTAAGAAGCAGAATGCTTTTCATAGGCATATTTTTGAGTATTAAGTTGCTAATGCCATCAATACCAGGAGATTTTCTATTCTTAAGCTTAGAGATAGTTCTTTTAATTTCAAAGGGAGTTACTGGGAATTCGACAGCAGAATTACTAAAGTTGTTTAAGAGTGACGTGGATTCTGCAACCATCTCTTCTATATAAGGATCACTGTTCCACTCTTTAGTCAAAAGCATGTTTGAGAGAAAAGCATCGGCCAAGACTTCACATTGCTCAAGGGTAGTAGTTGTTAGATGACCGCTAGCATGTTTTAAAGGAGGAATAATAGACGGTTTATTACTAACCGATTTTACAACGCGCCAGATGTCTGAGCTGGGGTTATCTACTTTTGCAAGTTTTTTGTTCCAGACATCATCGTTAAAAAGTTTGATTTTTTCTTTGATTAAATATCGCAAATAATTAACACGATGGAGTAACAACTTCTTATTATTACAATTTATTTCTTTGAGTGAGAGTCTACGTAAATGATTTTTTTAATTAATAAGTTTTTTAATGTATTTTGGTAATTTCTGCGTTGCTGGACGAACTATACGTTTTGGGATGTATTTATCACGGGCTTCTATTATTAATTTTGTAAGATATGTTACGGAATTATCAATTTCTTTGGGGCAGTTATGTGTTTTTGAGGTAAGGGTTATGTTGTCATTTAAGTGTCTACGAAAAGAAATCCAGTCAGCCCTAGAGAAGTCGAAAGTTGTATAAACTTTACGAATAAAAGTGCCACCTATTTTAAACATTACGGGTAGGTGATTGGAAGATAATTTAGATAACGTTTTAAGGTCGCCGTTTGGAAAAATATTTCGACAGAGAAGAAGGTCAGGTGTTGATGGCTTATAATCGACATTGTAATGAACTAGAGTGTGATCATTTGGGGCTAAAATAGCATAATCATTGATAGACATATGATCATAAAGAGTTCTACCTCTGAAGTTTATAGAACTACAGTTCCAAAAGGTGTGCTTAGAATTAAAGTCACCCATTATAAGGAAATTCTGAGATATATTCGTAATTAAATCAAGATCGCTTTTCAATAGGTCGGTATTAGGCGACTGGTAAACTGAAAATATTGCTACAACTGTATCAGATACGTTAATAGTTATACCTACGCATTCTAGACTAGATGTTAAAGGAACATTAATTTGGGAATGAGGTATATCTGACTTTACAAGTAAGGCAACACCTTGGCCGTTGCCATCTGCTCGTTTGTCACATCGATAGCAATCGAAACCGGTCGTATTTAAGAAATAGTTAGGACTTAATCGAGTTTCGCAGATAGCAGCAATATCGATAGACATATTTAGGGCTAAATCGAGAAATTCACTGATCTTAGTGCGAATGCCGTCAGCATTCCAGTATGTTATACACAATTCGTCTTCGTTAAACATAGTGTCCCAAATGGGACAAAATTAGTAAAACCTTATCTATCATGGAATGGCAAGCTTTAAATTGATCTTTTAGAGACTTTATTGTCATGAGAATGCTTAACATTTCTGCAGTGGTGTCATCATGTATACTTGTCGATCCTGCCATTGGCTGTGCGCCATTTGAAAGGATACTTGTACCAGCTTCAGGTAATGACTGATCCTTGACGAAAGGTTTTGAGGAGACAATATTGGCCCAACTGCGCGCATTCGAGGTAGCAGCGCCGCCATATACGCTCTTTGAGGATTGAAAGCTTCTGAGTTCTTCTTTTTTAGTTGCCATAATTTTTAGATACTTTTGTCGCTCAATGCAGTGTCTGAAGTTGGCGGGATGCTCAGCACCACAATTACAGCAAAGGGCTGGTGTAGTACGATCTTTCTTGGCGCAATCATGAGTCAAATGGGCTCCAGTACATTTAACACAACGTGGGGCCAAGTTACAATTCTTAGAAGAATGTCCAAAAGACTGACAACGATAACATTGTGTCCCCATGAAATTTCTTGCCTTATACTTTTGAATTTTGACAATACAGCTGCTAAGGTACTTAATTTTTCGGAAAGAAGACATGTCAGTTTGTGGTGGTAGCTGTACTAAAAATAGCGGACATGGTACTTCTTTATCTCCAGCTATTTTTAGTTTACGAATCGAGGCATTTTTGAATCCCAATGCGCTCAGTTCATCAGCAAGAGTTTTCTCAGCATAGGCGGGAAGACCAAAAATGACTGTTTTGAAATTTCTTTCGTCCTTGCGGGAAAATGTATGAAAGCAGACACTTTCCAATCGCAAACCTTCTTGGAGTTTGTTGTGGCTCTCTGGTGAGTAACAAAATATGGCAAGCTTGTCATTACCTTTGTATTGAAGATGATAGTCTTTAGCATGACGAGAAATCATAGTTTTGATAGAGTCGTGGGTCCAATCCGATTTCAATTGCACGAAAATTGGCGGTATCTTGTTGTATTTTTTGGCCGTCGTTGCTTTCTGTAATGGGGCACCTGCAGATGTAGATGGTCCACTATCTGAAGAGAGGCTGCTAAACATGTTCTTAGTGATGATGCTTGATTGAGGCTTGAAGCTCGTCCTTTGAGCGAAGTGTTTAGGCACCTTCCACTCATTGGGATTTTGAAGATCAGGATCACCAGATCTTTTCGCTGGAAGCGAGTTCGTAGAACTAGACCTGGTTAGATATCGATCCATTTTGGGCACAGCAATAAGAACACTAATCGATGTCGATATGATGGGTATGTCCCATTACTAGTTGAAATCGCTCACATAAAGTGGGGAGCGTATGCAAGCGCGTGCGTTAGCAACGGGGGCTCGCGCCGTACTTTGAAGATTAATATTTCGTAAAAGGAGCATTCAATCGAAAAATGATATTAAAAACCCTTAAGTCATTTTAAAAGACCTATTCAACGATACTCAACTCAATGGGGTAGACGGCGAAAAAAAATTCATCCCCACTTCACATGAAGGGGAGCTACCCTAAAAAAAAATATTTTGCAAATTTTTATTTCTCCACTTTGCTGGCGTAATTTATATACATACCTCTACAAAATTACAGCTTTCTAGTATTAACGGTCTTTTAGCAAAACCTTGGACAGACAGACAGACAGACAGACAGACGGACATGACGAAACTATAAGGGTTCCTTGTCAGGACTTGACGGAACCCTAAAAAATGCTTGTATCAAATCCACACCATGCGTGTGTCAAAATCTTTACAAATATGACCTACATCTAATTGAGATCAATCTTTAATTAATGATGGTTTTTAAAAATACTAGCTGCATACCGCGGCTTTGCCCGCGTTTAATCCTGGTTATATACCTTCCTCTTGAATCACTAAAAACCACAAATAGCAGCTGTGAGTCGCAAAATGTTTGCATCCGCCAGCTCGTTGAAGCGTCTCAGGAACTTTCTGCCTACCGCTACCAAGCTACGCTTGCACAATCTCTATTGCTGCCAATTTTAGATTATTCAGATGCCTGCTATCCCAATCTTACTGCGGACCAGTTCAACAAACTTGAGCGACTCCAAAATTTCGCTATTAGGTTCATATTTGGCTTACGCAAATATGACCACGTTTCCAACTTCCGTCATAAGCTTAAGTGGCTCCCCATTCGCCTCCGCCGGAATACTCACATCCTTTCCCTCCTGTACAGCATTCTTTTCAACCCCTCATCCCCGCGTTACCTTAAAGAACGTTTTCATTTCCTATGTTCCAATCATTTCCTGTCATTGAGGTCATCTGAAACCTTGGAGTTAGAAGTGCCTTCTCACACTACAGTCTTCTATGACTCCTCCTTCACTGTACAAGCAATTCGACTCTAGAACAACCTACCTGTCACGATTCGCCATGCTCCCTCATTGTATACTTTTAGGGAAAAAGTTAAAAAATTGTACTTATCTCAAACTGATATTGAAGATATTTAAGCTTTCTTGTGTATCATTAATTGTATTGGTATATGTATAGTCGTAGTATATATATGTGTATATATATATATGGTTATGGTATGTTTGTATATATTTGTATTTATTGTGACTGTATTATATATTTTTATATATATATAGTGCTTGTTTATCGTAAGTATGTTTATGTATATTAGTTTAATGTAGTGTTTTTGATTAGTTTAATTCTTAAATGTACAACTCAGCCCTTGACATGTTCGTACTCTCCACTCCATCCGTAGGTTGTCTGGTAGAGATCGCTTTAAGCGATAAGACCGCCCATTGTACTAGTTTTAGAACCTTTATATTGTTATCTTTATATTTTGTACAATAAAGAGTTGTCATTCATTCATTCATTCATTCATTCACTATCTATTGCTGAAAACAGCATTAAAGTTCTTTGCGTTTTCGTCGATACGTTGTAGTTTAAAAGATCTAAGCGCACTGACAGCGGGAGCGACTTTTTTATACTATGTAAAGATGACTATGTTGATTACAAATGAGAATCCAGCAGCCTCCATATCATGGAGAATGGACTATAGGTAGAAAAAAATCATTCAGGCACATTTTGAGATACGACATTTCCGCTTTCTGCCGTCGATATATTACACTAGCGACACAGGCATTGAAACGGCGGGCCTTACACTACTCTGCGACAGATTTTCAGAACTTTTTAAGACGTTAGTTTCCTATCCTTCTGTCTTTATCCGTGCTCCATATAACCCACTTTGACAGTTGATTATTGAATGAACAAAATGAAAATAACGACGGGGACGCCGCCACAGATTATATAATAGTTACGACGCAGCTATGCCACATGAGTAAAGAAGGTACAGAGGCAAAGCTTCATACAACTGCGCTATGATGATGACGTAGACGCGCGTGTGTGCCTGAGCACTAGCGGCCGGTGTGCCGCCTGTCACATACGGAGTGAAACCGGTTTATAGTGGCTCGGCTGGTGCTTTAATTTAGGGCTGTCGCTCGCAACGCGTCACTTTATAATTTTTTTTTCATCCCATCTATTCGAAAAGTGATGGTTGGTTCCTCGATAAGTGCGCGCAAAGTAGGTCTTTTCCGCCCTAGGGTAGGAAAGTGATTTTTTATTTTTTGGCTTATGAATGTTCTTTTATAGTGCCCTGTCTAAGGAGGTTCAATGAAATTCCTTGACATTTCGTAACATTATATGACATTTCGTGACATTTCATGAAATTTCGTGACATATCATGACATTTTGTCACATTTCATGACATTTCGTAACATTTTGTGACATTTTAAGACATAAAATTATATTTTATGAATTTTCGTGACATTTCATGACACTTAGTTAATTTTCACGACATTTCGTGAAATTTGACACTTTATGACATATCATGACATTTTATGACATTTCGAGACATTTCATGACATTTCGTGACTGACATTTTATGACATTTATGACATATCCTGACATTTCATGACATATGACATATCATGACATTAAATGACATTTCGTGACATCTCATACATCGTTGTCGACAATGATGTAGCTTGAAAAATAAAAAAGCAAGTCATGTTTACTTGAAGGAGGATTTTATTACGATGAAGATTTTACTTGTTTTTTTTTTACCAACCCTACAAAAATAGGTAAACATTTTGTCCGTTCCTTAGAAGGTTTGTCTCTGTTCCTTCTTTACTCATGTGGCTATGCAGACTGTATAGCCACATGATTACTCATGTGGTATAGCTGTATATCTCTGTCATTTCGTATATTTCAATCCCTATCAAACTTCGTGATAAGTCTGCTCCACCAGATTCAAGTCCCACGATTCCGTGAAAATGTCTCGTGCATGTCATCAGTAATTTCATCATTATCTACAATTAAATTAGATTCATTTAGCTATTTATGAACTGGGCTTATTTATGTATTATTTGTCATGGCAGTTGCATTAATTTAGTTGTTAGTGAACACGATAGGTCTATTTATGAGGTAATTATTGACTTGTCCGACCAAACGTGCTTAGTAGTAAGTAGTTAGTCGGTTTTAGGGATGTTCCTCTATTTACCATAATACCATACAAAATCGACATAGCTCCACGGATTAGTAAACTGAAGTGGCAGTGGGCTGGTCATATCTTATTAGCGCGGCCCCATCTTGCCCCATTTCAGTGTAGGACTTCTCATCCCAGGTTTTTAGTGAGTATACTGCCCTTTTGGCAGTGACTCCCACATAACCATCTCGCTCCCCCGGGCGAGAGGATTTTCCTGGGTCAAAAAAGACTGATAATCGTTGGAGTAGACTTGTCCTAGAGTGACGACCGCGAATCGGCAAACGTAGCGTAGGACGTCCTGTGACCAGGTGGAGCGACGACATACGCAAAGCGGTAGGCAGTGACTGGAAAAGAATAGCCGAAGATCGGGCTCAGTGGCGCATCTAGGGAGAGGCCTACGTCCAGCAGTGGACTGACACCGGCTGATGATGATGATGATGATACAAAATCTATTATAAAAAAATAGTTCAAATTGGCCACAGTTCCCGGCTAGCTTTTTTATATCTTTTATGCTAGAGTTTGACTTCTATTTCGCCTGGTGGCAGATTTTCTCCAAATGATGGTAACTGGTAAGCTACTTTTTGGTAGCAAATCAGGCGGAACATCGATGTAATATGTTCATTTTTTAAAGCTTACTAGCGATGTGGCTCGCACATTACTAGTATTCTTGTTAACCCCTCTAAGCTAAATATGCTTGTGTGAAGTAGATTCACGTCAATAGTGCAATGGGTGGGGATCGAACTCACTACCTCTCATATTACGCGATTACTCCGTCAATTGTGAACCGATTCGAATGATTCTTTTTAGGGTTCCGTACCTCAAAAGGTAAAAAGGAACCTTTATAAGATCACTTTCTTGTCCGTCTGTCCGTCTGTTAAGTATGTCTGTCCGTGTGTCACCACCGATTTTTTCAGGAACGGGTGGACCTATTTAATCGGTAGGGTACATTTCTGAGGTGGTCCCATTGTAATGTCATCGAGATCTGATACGTATCTTCAGAGATATTACGATAAACGTCTCAAACTTGCTACTGAAACTGACTCGCGGGGCATGAAAGTCGGTTGTTTTAGTTTTTAAACTATCTTATTTATATTATTATTGTGTTAAGTGGATGTAATCAGTGAAATAAAAATATTTTTAAAAATCAAGTATATACCCTATTATTGCACTTAATTGATAACTCAACTTTAATTGTTTTTGACTAGAAATAGGCAAACGACAAGCGACGAGTCCACGATGTCAAGGTCACCCGATGGAAACAATGATGCGGTCTTTGAGACTGAGACTTATAATACGATTGTTATACAGTGATAGTCTAATGCCAGATTTACACGAGCTTTGTAATCTTTTTTGGTACTAAGCGCTTAGACTTTTTTTTTTTACCATACAAAAGCTAGTGTTTGACCCACAATATGAATAATATGACCTAGAATTTCACTACGTTGAAAGTCTAGGTCTGTGGTCCTGACATACTGACTGACTGACTTAGAGACAACGCACAGCCTAACCCGCTGGTAGTAGAGATTTAAATTTTGGAGGGTATATTTGTCTTAGTACATAAAGGTGTACTGTACTAAGAAAGAATTTCCCAAACTTCACCATTCAAGGGGACTAAACGAAGTTTGTATGTATAAATAAGATTAGATGGTCTTTTATACTCAAAACTTCAGAAAATACTTTATATATAGAGATTAAACGGGGATTCAAAATTTGTATAGAGAAACAAGATTAGATGGTCTTTTTTTAGGGTTCCGTAGCCGAATGGCAAAAAATGGAACCCTTATAGATTCGTCATGTCTGTCTGTCTGTCTATCTGTCTGTCTGTCCGTCCGTATGTCACAGCCATTTTATTCCGAAACTGTTAGGACTACAGAATTGAAACTTGATAGGTAGATGTATTCTGTGAACCGCTTGTCAATTTTTATACAAAAGTAAAAAAAATAAAAGTTTTAGGGGGGGCATCCCATACATGAAACTGAAACAAAAAATATTTTTTTTCTTCAAACCTATACGTGTGGGATGTCTATGGATAGGTCTTCAAAAATGACATTGAGGTTCCTAAAATCATTTTTTCTCAAAGTCAATCATTTGAAAGATAGGCGCGTCAAAGTGGTAAAATGTGTCCCCCCCCCCCCCCCTCTAACTTGTAAAGTATGGGAATAAAAATCTAAAAAAAATATATGCTGTTGCTGATGCTCAATAAAAACTAACAACGAAAATTGGTTTGAACGAGATACAGCCAGCAGTTTTTGAGATATGGCGACCGCAAAGATAACTTTGTTTTTCATACAAACACTATGAAAAACAAAGTTAATTTTGTAGTTGCCAAAAATCATAGTTATGGAATACTTAACTGTATTACGGAACCCTACGAGTGCGAGTCCGACTTGCACTTGGCCAGTTTTTTCTATATCTTATAGGCTAGCGTTTGAACACTATCTCACCTGTTGGTAAGTGATTATACGGTCGAAGATGGTAAGCACACTAGGCCTAGGATGGGAACTGGCTCTCAAGAATAGCTGCCAGAACACATTAGATGTTTGGCGACAGATTTTTTTAACTTGAGGGTGGGAGCTGGCCAGGCAGACACTAGATAGTGTCCTACCACTATGCGGGGGTTGTTGGTTTCTTAACGATGTTTTTCCCTCACCGTCTCCGGTGTGAAAAGGCCACTGTGAAAAGTGCACATAATTTTTTCGATACAAAAATCCATTGGTGCACGGTGGGGATTGAACTTAGTAACTCTGACATCAAAGCCGACCATTCTCCCACTTACACCACCGGGTCCTCGAATAACAATCGACCCGTGTAACAAAGTCTGAAAATAAATATTGTTTCGGATTGCGCTGAAACTTGACATGCATATAGTTATAGTGATATAGGTATCGGCCTAGAAAGGATTTCCCAAAATGGTACGGACACATCGCAGCGTACTGCGTGCGTGATCTAGGCAGCGATCAGATAGCGCAGTAGTATTTGTACCGACTGGTTCACACCAAATGCGATCAGAAAACAATTGAAAAGTACTGAGATTGCGCCCGCAGATCGCAGGACTCCACGGTGTGGCCATATCTTTAAGGGGATGAAACGGGGTTCAATGTTTGTACGGAGAAAAAAAATTAGACAGTCTTTTTTATTCGGAACTGCACACAAGTACTTTTGTAAATAAATAAGTAACTATGTGTTTCAGGCTGTTTCAAAATTTCACTCCAAAGGGGAGGTAACAAAGTCTGAAAATCAATATTGTTTCGGATTGCGCTGAAATGGGTAAAAAAAACCGGTTGACGCCAGTTACTGATAATTATTACTGCGTAGTTAATGCATGTAAATGCACGTAATGAGTCAGAGTACTTTCCGTGGTAGTTTTGACTTTGGTGATACTGTTCTAGTAAAAAATACCAACTGTGATACTTTTTTGGAACGCTTAATAATCTAGGCAGTTTTATTAGTAATATGCACGTGTAATGTCATAGTGTTTTAGAAAAATTACATTACTTAGTAATCGTAAAATAGTTTTCTAATCGTAAAAATTTTAAAATAAATCAAAAATTGTTATAAGTTATTATTTATTATATTCTAAGTATTTTTGGATATTTTATTACTTCTTAAGCTATATTTTTCTTAGTACAAAGTTCTTTACGAATAAAACAAATATTGAATAACATTGAATCAGCCAATTTTGTTTTATTTTGGTAAAAAACTCCAAAATTGGGTATTTTCCAATTATTTTATTATTTTATTATTTAATTATTATTTGCAAAATAAATATCTCGTAAACTATTAATATTCGTACATTGTGGGGGCTAAATATGTCGCATTTTAGCCCCCTATCTGCTCCTGCCGGGAATACATCGAATTACCAATAGCCCTGTATACGGTCCAATTGAGAATCCTACTTTTTTTTGAAGTCTGTTAAAAAAAAAACGGTCGAATTGAAAAACCTCCTTTTTTTGAATTCGGTTAAGAAATGATCGGATCGGATTAGTAACAAGCACTAAGCACTAACTACAATGTCCATATAAACCTGACATTATAACCGGTCATAAAACTAGTACTGGGCACGTCTGCCTAACCGCAAATACCATGTGAAATCAGTTCAATGTTAATTATTAACCGTTTAAGAATGTATTTATCAAATACTTATACTCGGTGACATCGACTTCATAACAATAAGTCGATGCTCGGTGACGATTAATTACTCATTGTATTTTATAATTACATCGAACTCAAGATGACTTTGTTTTTGATAATAATCCAAGGCTGTCTATTTTTTTTCTTTCTATATTTTTTTCAACCGACTTCCAAAAAGAAGGAGGTTCTCAATTCGTCTGTATGTATTTGAAGTGAAATCTTCTTTAGCGGCGTTGTGAACATTTTGGATAGGTAAAAAATGTTAAACTCGCGTTAGGACCTCGCGTCAGGACACGTGACCTGATCGAAAATTCGTAAGATGGAGGGAGAGTAGAAACTTTTTTTGGTATGGGTAAAAAATGTAAAACTCGCGTCAGGACACATGACCTGATCGTAAATTCGTAAGACAGAGGGAGAGTAGACCAAATGCACAACTAAAACAAATATTAATGTTCAAGTTTTCACTTCTGCCGGCACTCCCGGAGTGCAACCCGTTGTTTTTTTTCGACCGACTACCAAAAAGGAGGAGGTTCTCAATTCGCCTGTATGTGTTTATTTGTATGTATGTTACGTGATTACTCCGTCAATTGTGAACCGATTCGAATGATTCTTTTTTTAATCGGTGGATTACATTTCCGAGTGTTCCCATTATAATTTTAACAAGATTTGATAAGTATCTTCAGAGATATACGATTAACGTCTCAAACTTGCTACTGAAACTAACTCGTAGGGCATGGAAGTCGGTTTTTTTAGTTTTTAAACTATCTTAATTTTGAAATAAAGCTTACTAGCAATGTGGGTTGCACATTACCAGTAGTTTTGTTAACCCCTCCGATTAAGCTAAATATGCTTGTGTCTGGAGTGAGTTCACGTAGCTATTGGGCTATTACCGCTTCTATTAACTTTATTGTGTGGATAGTTTTTATCAGATAGTGTAGACTGGAGCCAATTTTGTTTAGGAACTCCTCAAAAAAATTAACTCCAACTTACTGGCTATCTGATAAAAAAATACTATATCTGTGTACCAAATTTCGTTTAAATCGGTTCAGTGGTTTTGGCGTGAAAGTGAGACAGACTGAGATATAGACAGAGTTACTTCCGCATTTATAATATTAGTAAGAAGTAAGGATTTTAAAAAATCTATCTGTCTCTATGGTCGTCTACGTAACATTTATCCAAGCTAAGTAAAACGCAGATAAAATGTCCCGGGATAAAATTGTATCAAACTTCCGGCAGCAGGCCAGCAACTGGCGCTAGCGAGTAAAAACTATCTAGTAATAGCCCTGTAATTAATGGGTCCCGGGAGTTAAAAACTTGTTCAGCGGTTCTATGTGGATGCGGGTACAGCGGATGTGATGTGGGTACCGAGTCACAAGTTAATTAGTGTAGTAATTTTTATTCATTTACCACAGTTATAGTGACTATTTTAACCCAAATTGTAGTAAACCTTAGACTTTATATGTATTTGTGGAAGTGTAGTCATAAATATTATCATTTTGGAGAGTGAAAAACTAATTATTAATGAATTTGTGTCCCAAGAATACGACCGCCTGCAACTCAGTGATAGTTCGACGTAAACGCGTAAGTGGCTTCGAAACCGGCGGCGCTTACGACCTTCTGGGCGCGACGTACGGTAACACTCACTGTGGTGTCATTATTTACCTACCTACGCGACTTATTAAAATTTTACTGTTGCTGTTGCTTTGTTTACATATTGATTAACACCAGCTGATCATAATGCCGCTCAAGCGCACTCCACCACGTGAACTATCACCACTGCCAGCTGCTTTTGCGACTCCAATTCAGCATTTTTCCTCGGAGTCCAATATCCATGAAGTGGGTAAAGAAGCTGGGTTGAGCGCCGCTTCGTCCATTAGCGATGTAAGCTCACGCAATGCATCGAAGCGGAAAAGGAGGGAGTTGGACAACAAAGGCCACGACTCGGAGGAAATCAGCAAGGCGGACGTAATGGAAATGTTCCACATGCTTCAGGCGCGCCAAGATGAAAAGTCAGATATAATCTTGCATTCCATTAATGATGTAAAGTCAAAGTTAAATACTATGTCTGCTCAGTATGAAGAGGCTGTCACCAGGATTGGTGTACTAGAACAAGAACGTAAGAGTGATAAAGAACTTATCCTAGACTTACAACGCCAAATTGAGTTATTGCAGCATAACTCTCGGTCTACTAGCATCGAGCTAAGAAACGTCCCGCAAGCTCAAAAAGAGTCGAAAGAAGACCTAAAAAGAATAATTTGCAACACCGCAACCTTTTTGAAAATTCCGATACAGTCTATCGAAATAAAGGACGTCTATCGCATCAACTCTAAAGCAGCAACTAAGCCTATAATAGCAGACTTTACCACAGTCACTCTCAGAGATAATTTCCTGGGCTCTTTTAAAAAGTTCAACAGAGAACACAAGCAGGAGAGATTAAACACCTCTAACATAAAAATTGAGGGTGCACCCAAACCAGTCTATTTGTCGGAAAACCTCACGCCGCAGGAACGAAAGCTTTACTATCTTGCACGTGAGTTCGCAAAGAACCACAACTTCACTTTCTGCTGGACCTCTTTTGGAAAGATTTATCTGCGTAAAACCGAAGGCTCGCCGCAAATACGCATTCTGAATGAATGTGATCTCGAAGAACTGAGCCACAGCCACAAGTGACTATGTGCAGCTCTTTCACAAACTACTTATCAAAGTTCCCACAACCATTATAATCGCTGTGTTCTGACTTTGATCAACCTAGTGCTATATTTAATTATTTTTATTAAGTTAAGCTTGAACTTTTCGAGCTCGCTGATATCGGCAGCTTATGTACTACATTATAATGTGTATTATAACTATCCCAAGCTTTTATTGAAAATACTTGACAATGCCACACATCATAGGACTTACTCACTCACAACATTGCTAACTTACAACACAACTGCACAATATTTACACACCACACATACAAAAACTACACACTACTTACTCATTATTCTTTTAAAAGTACTCCCCCTCCTAAACAAAGCCCTATACCACTATACTTCAAACACACTGACATTATCTAATATTATATTACTACATAGGCATAAAACAAGTGCCCGTGGCTCCAGTTACGTAACTGGACGCATCCATCGAACCCGTCCAGTTGCAAAACATTTACCGTGTTACTCATACACAATAATAACTAATGTCATGATCTGCATAGCTCCTCACGCCCGTCAAGTTGGGCTTTTCTCTAAAAGCGACATATCTATTATTCCTCATCTCAGTTGTCAATGCACTAAAATAAGAAATAAATATATGTACATTATATGCGCAGACATTTCTGCGTGCATCTTTGATTTTGTATAAAATCACAATGAATCACAACAAAGAACTTATAGAATGTATTGACAACACTAATTTAATAGATAGTTTTAGAGTTTCCTTACCAGAAGAATGCAGGTCTAAATTAGGTAATGTTCAGCTCCAAACCACAATAATCACCCAAAATATTAGAAGTATTAAAAAAAACTTTGATCAATTTATAGTGTTTCTAAACCGCCTTAATTTTTGTCCAGACGTTATTCTACTAACTGAATGCTGGATAGACAGCGATTTCCAACAAATCAATCTCCCTAACTACAACTGCCATCTGTCTACCCTATTTAGAAACCAAAATGATGGCATCGTAATATTTACAAAATGTAACCTACATGTCGAAATACACGAGCCCCTATTCAACGACGCTAACTGCCTTATTATAAAAATTGAATCGGATATAACTATCGTAACAATATATAGGTCACCTTCGATTAGAGATGTAACAAATTTTTTAAAATCCCTAGAAGAAACGATTATGTGCATCTCTACTGACACCTGTATCATTACTGGTGACATCAATATTGACATCAAGCCAGGCACTAGTGATCCCAAATATCTTGATTACATTGAGCTGACTTCCTACCACGGATTCACCCCGGGTCACGTCCTACCTACGAGAGGACCAAATTGTTTAGATCACGCCATTATTAGAACCAAAAGGATTAGCCGTGTAGTAGTATGCGATTCAGATATTTCTGATCATGACACAGTAATAACTGGAATTGACAACACCATAATGAAGAGCGCCTTTAATTCTAAATTTCAGACCAAAGTTAATCTTCCTGGTATTATCGGATCTCTCGAAAAAATTAACTGGAGTAATCTGTATCTTGAAACCGACGTTAATATTGCTACCCAAATACTGTTAGATCAGTTAAGTAGGATAATCAGAGACAACACCAAGCAAATTCAGGTCCGAAGTGCTGATGTAATTATGAAACCATGGATGACGAAGAAACTAGTAAAACAAATCAGACACAGAGACTTGCTACACCTCAAGGCTAAGAAACACCCAAAAAACATGCAACTTCAAACGAAATATAAGAAACTCCGCAACCATTGTGACTTACTTCTTCAGGGCCAAAAGACAAAACATGAGTCTGAACGTATAGCGGCTAACAAAAACAACAGCAGACAGTTATGGAAAACTGTCAAAGACATTTGTAATATAAATCAAATGAAATCTACTACAAATGATCTTCTCTCGACGAAGCCCTCTCATATAGAATCACTAAATGAAGCTAACAAATTCTTCTCATCCGTTGGTTCCAATCTAGCGAATGACATTTTACGAAAACTGACGAAAACAGAGACGGAGCTTGCCAGCTCTATTCGGACGCAATGCTCACAAGCAAAATCATTATTTATAGCACCAACTGATGCACTTGAAATAAGTAAAATAATTTCTGGTCTCAAAACTGCTTCAGCCCCCGGTAGTGACCTCATTAGTAACGAGATACTCAAACAGGCCCGGCATACCTTGTCCGCTCCAATTGCCCATTTATGTAATCTGAGTTTTCAGAATGGGGTAGTTCCAGAAAGTCTAAAAATTGCTGATATTTGTCCGATATTTAAATCTGGCTGCACCAAAACAATATCACACTACAGACCTATATCTTTGCTACCATCGATATCCAAAATATTGGAAAAGGTTATGAACAAAAGATTACTGGGATTCCTCGAAAAGCATAACCTTCTCTCTCCTAACCAATTTGGATTCAGAGCCAAAAAGTCTACAGAGGATGCTGTTGTGTCTTTAGTAGATAGAATATCAGAAAGGCTTGATGCGGGTAAGAAATGTGTCGGTGTTTTTTTAGATCTCGCAAAAGCATTCGACACCGTTTCGTGGCCAATTCTTCTAAATAAGTTAGAACTTCTTGGGGTACGTGGAACAGCATTAAGTTGGTTCCAATCATACTTAAATTGTAGGAAGCAAAGAGTCCGCATAGGAAATGAATATAGCGACTACGCTAACATCGCTTATGGCATTCCTCAAGGCAGCGTGCTTGGTCCTACGCTTTTCATTACTTATATTAATGACCTGTGCCAATTCCAGATGAGTAACTTGGACATCTTTACATTTGCTGACGATACTGCGCTTGTCTTTTATGGAGATAGCTGGGATGCCGTTATCGATACTGCACAGCGAGGAATATCGCAAGTTGCACAGTGGCTTCAACACAATTTACTCACTCTGAATGCAACTAAAACAAAATATGTAACTTTTCACATTTCTAAACGAACAGAACCAAAGAACGTTGAGTTAAGAATTCACACATGTGGCTCCCATGTAGACCAAACATGCGCCTGTCCAAAACTTCAACGAGTAGATCATATAAAATATTTAGGGGTAACTATCGATGAGAAACTTAACTGGCATAATCAAATAGGAGCACTTTCTGGTCGCTTGAGAAAGATGATCTTTATATTTAAGCGCCTCAGGTCAATAGCCGACCCAGACACACTGAGACTAGTGTACCAAGCACTTTGCCAATCAATATTAACTTACTGCATAGTATCCTGGGGTTCCGCAAACAAAACTCTAATGATGAAAATCGAAAGAGCACAAAGAGCTCTCTTAAAAGTTGCTTACAACAAACCTTTCAGGTACTCAACTGACCAACTCTATAAGGACACGAATTTTTTACGGGTCAGGCAACTGTATATCCTCTCAGCAACGATGCGGTTTCATAAAAAATCTCAAAATGCAGTAACTACAAATAGACGCACGTTAAAACATTCATGGGAGACTCCTCGGCGAAAGACATTACTAGGCCAACGAGCTTACAGTTACAAGGGTCCTTACTTATACCAGCGCTTAGACAGAAGTCTCAATATAATCAATATAACACGCTTTTTATGCAAACGTAAAATTATTGCCTGGCTGTCTTCTACTGATTACTTGGAGACTGAAAACTTAATTAAAGCCAATATATGACACTAAGGGGCCTGCTCCTCCACCAGTGGATAGCTCTCCGTCATACATGTGAGCTCCAGACCAAAACACTCTTGATACCCAATTTCAGCAATATCTCTGGATTCAAGCCAATGCGTGGTGAATCAGGCCCCCTAATCACTAATATGTAAATAATGTAAATGACATTTATTACGCAAAACGACGCACAACGACACAAATATGACATTTTAAAACTTACATTTAAACAATAATACAGCTCACTTTCGTGCACACTCACACACTTCTTACTCCCATAACCACACACACAAACCCATAAATTAAATAATTCATATTCAGATACAAGCAAGTACCTATATAATATACCACACATACCCCTCACCCTGTTATGTGTGCAATGTACACACGCATCCAGGCACGCAAACACACACACACACACACATACACACACTCGCATGCATTTTTCTCAGCCACATAAAATACATGCCACCCACATACTCATATACAATCAAATCATCAATTAAAAGCTTGGGAATATTATATAATATATCTTAAATTTTAAGTTATCATTACTCTCAGTTGCAACTAGTTGTGTAGGTATATTATTATTAGCCTGACTATATTTTATTTTTTAACTTGTGCTTCTTTAGCTTGGTTGATTTATTGTAATATCAGCTAATTATATTTTCATTAACACTACCATAGCACAGAATAATGAATAGTCCATAGTAATACTAATAGTAATACTAACGTGTAAGTGTATGTATACATTGTTATTATTACTCTGGCTCCAATTTCTTTTTAATATTACCTATCTATATCGAGCATACTTGCCGTTACCTGTTACACTTGTACAATAAGCACATATTTATTTATATATAAATAACAGGACGAGACTAAATTCCACGACACAGGGTATCCTAGTGTGGAATTTCAGGGCTTCACTCCAAAAATTCATATAGGATGTTCACATATTTAAGTTATCAATGTAAATAGCATAAGATTTGCTTACCTAATAAATTCATTCATTCATTCATTCATTCATTAACAGATCATTTCCCATTAACTGGCTGACTACACAAGGCCTTGCAGGTTGCAGTCCGTAGGGATGTCGCGCGTAAAGTTTCTATTTGTTTTTTACCATTTATGAAAAAGGTGTTAGATAATATACAATCTGTATCCGCGGTTTTCAACCGTGTTATTAAATATCTTTTTTTAAATAATATAGAGCGGCAAATAGGCAAGCGGCCCACCTGATGATAAGTGGTCACCGCCGCCTATTGACATCTGCAAAACCAGAGGTATTGCCGGTGTGTTGCCTACAATTATTAGAGAGCACTCTGATTACTCTTCGTTTAAAGCTACTCAGATAAAATGTTTTTGGGAAGGTTTCAGATGAAGGTCATTCCACTAGGTACGTGGGAAGAATAATCGTGTCAAATGAGTAGTGTGTGATGCCCACGTATCTATAATGTGCGGATGTGCTTTTTGACGGAGTCGGGAGTTTCGTTGGTAGAAACGGGACGGAGGTATGATATTAAAAAGCTGTTCAGAACATTCCCCGTGAAAGTACCTATAGAAAAGGCTATGAGAGCCAACGTCAAGACGAAAAGTCAAAGGTTCCAATTTCTTCTCTCGGAAGGCCATCTCGTAGGCCACTCACACAGTGTGTGTGTGTGACTGTGTCCTGCCGGAACAAGATAAGGTTATGGCGGCAGATTTTCTCCTTGATTCTCCTGAACTCCTCCTGGGATGTCTAGGTTACAACTCTCTTGAGGTTCGGCGGGCAAATGACCAACTAACAGTAACGTGCAAGATACTCCGCGATAGAATAGATTGCCCTGAACTAAGCAACGAGTTGTGTCGACTGTATACGCCAGATAATTACTGTAGAAGCAGACGACACGTATTATTCGCTGTACCGAGATGCCGCACCGTTGCATCCCGCGCATCTTTGCCGCACTCAACGCTCTCCTGCTCTCGTATCCCGAGACAGATTATTTTAATGACAGATGGTCCAAGCTCGCAGCAATATTTTTTTACAATTCTGTGAAAGTAAAAATTCTTGACACAATGAATGTAATGTGTATTTTAACGATGTTATTACTGATTTTGTCATGATTATTCTTTGATTATGATTTAAATAATGTAATTGGTGTAAACCGTATTAATAAATATATAAATAAACGTTTATTATCGACCAACGTGGATCATATTCAACACAGTACAGTAGTAAAAGAAGCAATACATTTTAAAAATACATATAAACAGATTTAAACACAATTTCAAAAACACATTTTGGATCTTGTAAATTGAGACATTAAAATCAAAAATAATAATAAAATAAATTGAATTGGATCGGATTGAATTGAATGTCAGTAATATGAATTAAAATTAAAAACGAAGTACTAAGTGCCGCTCAAATTCATACTAAACATAAATGTAAATGTATTAATTGAATTGAATAAATTGAAATTGAAAATTGAAATTGATGGTGGATAGCTAATTTTTGGTAGCAAGTCAGACGGAACATCGATATAGTACTCCTACCACCTGTGGAAGTTCTTTGTATATGAGAGTGACGATCACGAGAGTTCTGTGTTATTCCCCATCAAAAAAAGTGCCAAACTTACCTATAGAAGTGTTACCTATTGATATTGTTAATATAATTTTTATTTTTGCTGTTATATATATATATATATATATATATATATATATATATATATTCACCCGCTAACACTTAAACCTAAGCTCGACAAACATCTTAGTTTGAGCAATGGAGTATACTGAAAACCAAATCTGTGGATATTTACATCTCCGCAGAACAGTGCTGAGTATAATATTCCGATTGTAAGATTAGAAAACGCTAATTTTATGTTTCTTTTCTGACAATAAACTTTTTTTTTTAACTTTACCTTCAAATATGTTGTCAATGATTTATAAATAAATAAATAATAAATAAATAAACGTTTATTATCGACCAACGTGGATCATATTCAACACAGTACAGTAGTAAAAGAAGCAATACATTTTAAAAATACATATAAACAGATTTAAACACAATTTCAAAAACACATTTTGGATATTGTAAATTGAAACATTAAAATTAAAAATAATAATAAAATAAATTGAATTGGATCGGATTGAATTGAATGTCATTTATGCGCCGTTAGAACAGATCAGTGGAGGTGACAACCCTATCCAGTTAAGCGCCACATTTAGAAGCATCTGCGTGCCTCAGTACTGGTTTCAAATCTAATATTAGAACCGTTGCTTGCATATATTTACCCTCTTAAATACCCGCATAGGCTTTCGAAATGAACTAAACGGGATTATTCTAGAATCTATATTAATTACATTGAATTTAAATGGGCCGTTTTCCTTAAAAACATATAGTTCAACGGCACTGCAATGTGGCTTTTTGATTCGAACCTTCTGAGATGTCACTGTCATAATATTATAGCGTCAAAGAAAATTTTGTTTATATTTTTTTTGCGAAAATATTAGATAGTAATTTAAAAAAATTAAATGTTAGAAATATAAGCATTGTCAGCAGTATAGATATCAATCAAAAAAGAATTAAAATAAAACATAGGGCTTGTTAGATTGATCGGTTTAACAGTATCAGATCCACTGTTTTACAGACCATTGCGTTCATTTTAAAAGACATCTGTTGAGTATTCAGATACTTGAATGGTTTTTAAAACTTATTTAATGCCAACTTATCACATTTTTATACCAGATTTATAAGCGTTTGACCACTATATCACCTGACGTTAAATGATTACAATCGACCACTTAGCATGCTTCCTTACATACTTCGAGGTACATGTAAACCAGAGATGCCCATCATAAACTGACTACGTAACGTAAGTTACGTAGTTTTATTATCTTTTCTATGCTTACATGCCGAACGGCGTGCGATCGGGCGTGAGGAGTACTTACGCTAAACTAAACGATATGTAGCACTGGGGCCTTATTCAATATGACCATTTTAAAGTCTTACCGTGCCGTGTTACGTTATCTCCGCGTTATGGTATTCTCTATGCCAATTAAAACGCGGTAGGGTAAGGTTATGAGCGCGTTTTAAGCTGTCAAAATATCGTGACATATGAGGACGTGTAACGCGCGCGTTTTGTATAATTTACCTATCGTGTGGCATACAGAATACAATTTTTGAATAACGTAACGTGGCGCGTTCAGGAACGCGTTATCTCATTGGTCATACTGAATAAGGCCCCTGCTTTTGGCTGGTTTTAGTGTCACGCGTAGAGACGCGTACCGTCGGCGCTGATAGGTTGAATATGTATGGTTGCTATAGAAGCGTTTTAGAACAACGCCGACTCTCAGCGCTGACGAGTTCATACATTTCGGCTGTCAGCGCTGACGGTACTCGTCTCTACGCGTGTCACTAAAATCCGCCTTTTATTTGAACGTAGAGCTATTCGCGACGCGTCATCTGGTACATAGTACGTATACATGGATGCTTACATATGTTTTTTTATCTAAATTGGATTGGATTGAAATCAGTTCTTTTTCTAGCGCCTCGCCTCACTACATACCGTCTTAGCACGATTCTATCCTAGACCGCATCTTTGAGGTCAAGTCCTTATCTGTCATACTTAAAAATATGTATTCTTTTCTAACATAAGTTTATTTTATTTCCAGTAACCATACCACTGCTAAGTTTTGGCATGGTGCAAGGCTGGCTGTCGCCCATGATCTCAGTTCTTCAGTCCTCTGATGGTCCGGGAGAAAAGCCGTTTTCCAACTCTGACATATCTTGGATGACGTCAGTGACATATATCACTGCTATAATATGTGGTGCACCGATGGGGCATCTCACTGACAAGTTTGGGAGGAAGAATATGACGCTGGCTACAACACTTTCTTTAATAGTAAGTTTGAAATGAGTGATATATTTAAACAAAAAAGGTTTTTATCTAATACTTTAAGAATTTTTGTCCTGACATACTGACTGACTGACTGACAGAGACAACTTCAGCCTAAAGCACTGGTCGTAGTGACTAAAAAATTGAAGGGTAAAAATTGTCTTAGTACGTGAGGGTGTACTAAGATAAGATTTTCGGAAATTCTACCCCGAAGAGGGTTAAATGGGGTAAAAACCTTTGTATGAAAGTTCTTTGAATTGGTATTCGAGTAGTGCATTTATTGTAAAAATTAAATTATCAATATTTTTTACCAGAGGTGCATTGAGGAGGTGCAAAGGGGGATGAAAGTTTTGTGACGAAAGTTCTTTATTTATAAAGCCATTACTTGAGAACTGGTGGACCGATTTGGCTATTTCTTTTTTGATGTGTTTGCACCACAGAAATATTAATAATTATTAATAATCAGGTTTGTGCCTAATTGTCAGGACAAGGTTCTTAAGAAAGAAAAGTTTTAAATGAATGAAATATGTTTTAGATGAATCAAAGATTTTTTAAGTGCGGCCGAAGCCGCGGGGTACAGCTAGTTACCTATATTATTAAAGTAAGAAGACAAATCCATCGAACCCAAATACGACGAGTTTATCATCTTAGAAGTCTAGTCTTCACAACTTTTTACTTGCCAGACTCGTTATAATAGGTTTACCGCTCACAGACCCACTATATTATACGAATAAAAAGAAGTGAAACAAAGTTGTTAGGTACCTATTTACATAAACTAAGTAAACAAATGCATTAGTGCATATAACTAAGGAGATCAGTCAGATTACAGATACGTGCTTTTTAAGCATTTAGGAAATCTTTACATAGAATTATATTTTTAACAACAAAGTTTCATTTTCTTTATCATTTTTGCGTGACTTTGCGGACTTTGCAGACAGGTCACGCAGTAACAATGAGCCATATACGTATACGCCATAGCTCATAATATGTCTAGGTTAACTGAAAGTACCCTATAGGTTTTTGGTCGAAAACCTATAGGGTACTTCCCTTTCATCTAGAATCATGAAATTTGGCAAGATCTTTAAGCACTTATATAGGAGTAAATCTGAAAATCGTAAATATGTAGATTAATAACAAAAAAGGTTAGTTTACTATTACATACTTATTATTTGTAGTTGATGCAATATATTTTCTATGGATCGAACTACAAAGTTAAGTTTGTTCTTTAAAAACAAGTCAGAAAAATTGGTACGGAAGCCTCAGTGGGCGAGTCTAACATGACTTAGCTGTTTTTTTTTCGTTATTATTGCTATAACGGCTCCAAACATTTGCGCTCAAATTCAAGGTAAAGCAAGTGAAGGTCGATCTTAAAGTTTAAACACCTTTTAACTATATTAAACGATGTAGGTTCATCAAAACAAAAAGCGATTAATGTGAGATGCGATTTGATTAAAAATCCTATAAAGATGGTAATCGATCAGCTCTAATAATCGATGTGCTAGTTTTATCTCAATCTACGCTTTAATTACGAACTGCTACGTCTTTTTAATTATGGCTCCACGCGATTAGTGTATTTAGCCAGTGGCAGGTAGATACCTTATTATGATTATTTTATTGTTACAAGGTAACAGGGCAATCACGACGCTTACCTAATGATAATGTTAGGCGATATCGTCTACCTATAACAGAAACTGTGGCACGTAAAACCTTGGATTGCCATTTGCCACCACCCACTCTCATCATCACAATTTCCTTGTGCCTTATTCCGTAAGCTAGCGATCAAAATGCCGAGTCAACTTAATTCCAATATGCTGCTGTGATTGGGTTACATCTAGAAGATTATTGTATACTCAATGTAGGTCGCATGTAAAATAAACTATTGAAGACTAAAAATAAGACCTCTGACTACATCTTGTTTTTGCTAGTTTCTGCATATTGATATTTGATTAAAGAAGTACCGACTTATACTTACTACTAATTTTTTGGTGATTGTCTTGATGGAGGTTTCATTCATGTCTGATGGAATTCCTCGGGGAGTTTACGCAGCAAGATCGCAACGACAACTTTTATAATCATGATTCAAACTCAAACTATAAATCTAAAATATTTATTTTAGTGTTTGACATAATGTTACAATGTTACAGACTATTCTTAAAGGAAGTGTGATTGAGACAGAAACAAAGCCATAGTTAATTAATTTGTATTCACAGCAATGTTCTACCTTGCAAGGTCTGGTTCGAGTGCAACGTTTTTCGTTTTCATCGTCGATAAAAAAAGGTAGATGCGGTACTCACTATTATGCCACGTAAACATAATGGAACTAGAAACAACTACATGAAAACACGAATTTCGAATGTCGAGCTTGATGTGCATGAAGAACAGAGGAAGGCATATTTGCTAATTATTTAAATGGATCTGCGATAATTGCACATCTAATTCTGTACGAGCTACACAAATGCCAGTTCGATTGTGACTAAGGTGAAATTAAGTTCACGAACCTAATTCATACCGTCCACATTAAGGAGCGGGGTCCCTTATCTCCCTTTTTATATACATATGGATGGTTTTCTTACTTCAAGCGCTGTCAAAATCGGCAGTTGGTAGCTTCGTAGCTTAAAGTAGCTACGAACTAATTGGGGCCCTGTAAACTTTAAAACCCCCAGAAACCCACAGACAAAAAACCCACAGACTTATTTTATATTTGTTAGAGAGGCTAGCGTTCGACCACTATTTCACGTGGTGGTAGCGATGATTCGGTCGACGATGGTGAACACGCTAGGCCAGGAATGATCTGACTCTCTATTCCCGAAATACCGTAGGGTTTTGGCGGCCAATTTTCTCAGGCAGATTTTTTTTTGGTCGATTTCGTGGGTTTCTTATTCAGAGTGAAGATGTATGACTACCATACATGCGTACTTTATAACGATTAGATATCGGGCGATATTTATTCAGTCTTCAATCTGACAACTACTCAAACAAACTATCGGACGATAGAAAGTTTTGTAGACTGCGGGAGCTCTTATGGTAACTTCTAACTACAAATTATTTATTAATGCAGTACAGAGGTAAATACATTAAAAAAAATCACATACAAAGATAATCGTAAAATGTTAAAATTATGAACACTGTGGCATGACTTTCAGGCGTACAATATTGAAAAACATAGATATAACCGTTAAATCTTTAAATTTAACAATATATAATGATAACCAATAGAGTAAAAGTGAGAGGAATAAGATCGTTTAAAAAACTAAAGGTTAACTAAAGGTTAAACTAAAAACTTACACACCGCAGTGCGCTGGTTCACACCAAACACGATCAGAAAACAATTGAAAAGTACTGAGATCGCACTCGCAGATCGCAGGACGCTGCAGTGTGGCCGTACCTTAAAAGAACAGACTTCAGTACAAGTTTTAGGAGTTTATATTCATATCTTTAGAGTTACTTATCAGATCTCTATGAAATTACTATGGGATATCTCCTTTCCATTGATACCCTTGGTATATCTTCTTTCCAACAAAAAAAAGAACAATCATTAAAATCGGTTTATAAACGACGAAGTTATCCGCGAACAAACATACAAAAATATATATACGGTCGAATTGAGAAACGTCCTTTTTTGAATTCAGTTAAATGTAAAATCACGTTCTTTCTAGAACTAAGTATTTGTCCCTTAGACAGATATATACAGGAATTCCCGCACCTATTGTAGATTTTTTTTAAATGGTACAAGGCAATCTTTGCTTTTTTTATTTTATCCGATTTGTACAAAATAGTAGGTTTATTCTTACAAGAACTACCTATTTGTTCTACCGTAGTAAGTATAGGAATTCCGTCACCTATTGTAGTTTTTATTGCGTTTTATTGTAACAGTATCGTTTTTATAGGTTTTTATTTATAAGGAACAGAGTCAATTGTCGGATTTCCGCTAAAACTGGATTTCTTTTTATACTCAACCTTTTTACATTTACCTACTTAGCTTATAGAGTTCATAGAACTTGGACACTTTTACTTGTTCTTGAAAAAGGTTATTCATTGACCTTACTTAATATTCACGATTAATTATAATTGTTTATGGGTTCCGTATATCTTAAAAGTAAAGAAGAAACTTATTGTTTAAACCCCGACGCAAAAAGACGGGGTGTAAAGTTAACGTGTGTATATCTGTGTATTTGTATATCTGTGGTAACGTAGTGTTTCTTTGTTTGGGAGATTTAGCGTGGAAGTATCTACATTAATAGCGATGCGTCCTGTCATTGCAAACGTCTAGTAGAAGAAGATGCACCTAGACAGTTGTTATCTGCATCTCTTTTCTTATCGACGATTATCGGTCGAAATGTATCGCTATTCATGTAGAGACTACCGGCCCTGATAGGTTAATGGAGAGTGTTCTTAGCTTGATTCATGAAAATCCATAATAGTTACAATGAAAAGATTAAGTATGCATATGAATATACATCGGGCGGAGTGATTTTAAATTTTAAACTGAATATTATTGTCATACAGGCTAGCGTTTGACCACTGTCTCACCTGTTGGTAAGTGATGATGCGGTCGAGGATGGTAGCACGCCAGACGGCAAAATAATGAATAGGCTAGGCCTAGAATGATAACTGAATCTCAAGCACAGCTGCTGGAAAACATTAGAATTTAAATCTCATAGGATAATTTTATTATTCATCTATACATACATAGGTACATACAATCACGCCTTTTTCCCGTTGGAGTAGGCAGAGTCTACTTCTTTCCACATGCTACAATCCTGACATACCTCCTTCGCTTCTTCCACTTTCATGAGCGCCTTCATACATGCTCGCCGGTTATAGGTACTTTTGACTGGGCCTTTCTTTAAAACGTCTCCGATCTGGTCGTGATACGTTTGCCTAGGTCGGCCTTTACCAGCTGGCCCACTCACACTCGTCTCATAAATCTGTTTCGTCAATCTTTCTTCATCCATCCTCTTTAGATGTCCAAACCATCTAAGCATCCCTTTCTCTATCTTTGTCACTACATCTATATGTAATATTATTTTTTACTTAGCTCTACTCGTTTTGGTGTATAAAAACAGTCTAGCCAGTGCAGGTTTGGCTTACAGTATTAAAAAGAATACAAATGTTTTTTTTTTACATTGTGCTATTTTCCTACACTAGCACACTTTTTAAATGGTTATTAAGCATTGATTTAATATGCTAGTAGGTAATAAAGCAATATTTATTGCATAATATCACGCGAAAGAGGACAAGACCTCGGCGTGCTACATCGCAGACCGCATCGCCACTTAACATCAGGTAACATAATATTATAATCGTCAAACGCTTGACTATACCACGTAATTAAATCGGTTCCCAATTGGCGAAAATATAGATGAACATACAAAAAAAAGATACATACAGACGAACATAGAACCTCCTTCTTTTAGGAAGTCGGTTAAAAAAAGATTTAAAATATAATTTAAGATCGTATACTAAACGAAAAAATTAACTTCGAATTCCGCGAAAGTAATATTCAGTACCAAGTTCGAGGTGTATATCTCCATATCTCTGGAGATACTTATCAAACCTTGACAAAATTACCATGGTACCACACTTGGGATATCTCCTTTCCAACAAAAAAATAATAATAAAAATCGGTTCATAAACGACGAAGTTATCGATCGATCAAACATAAAAAAAAAACATATGTATATATGTTTTTTTTTATGTTTGATCGATTAATTAATTCGACCGTATGGTCGAATTAAGAAACCTCCTCCTTTCTTTGAAGTCGGTTAAAAAGTAGATGGTAAATTTGTTTCGTGGTAGTGTCAACAGTTTGCCCTTATCGGGCGTACAATATATTATATAAATCTAAGCTAGTAAAATATATTACTTACTAATATTAAGCTAGTACTTAGTTTAAGTATTTACACATTTTTATGAGTATGACAATTACTAATTGTTTGGTAGACAGTTTAATAAGAAAAAATAATTATTGAGAAACTCCTTTAATGTATAAAAGTTCTTAATAAGCAACCAAGATTTTAATGGAATTTTAAATTAAATTAATTAAAAAAAATGTGATTTGTTTAAAAAGAATACAAAAGCCATGTTTTTCAACATTGTGCTATTTTCCTACTAGCACACTTTTTAAACGGTTATTAAGCATTGATTTAATACGCTAGTAGGTAATAAAGCAATATTTATTGTAAAATATCACGCAAAAGAAGACAAGACCTCGACGTGCTACATCGCAGACCGCATCGTCACTTAACATCAGGTAACATAATATTATAATCGTCAAACGCTTGACTACACCACGTAATTAAATCGGTTCACAATTGGCGAAAATATCGATGAAAATACATAAAAATAAAACTGGCCAAGTGTGAGTCAGCATCGCGTCTCTTATCGGGGACACTTAGGGAGGGTTCCGTACAATACGAAACATAACAGAGTTTCAACCTCATATATTTGATTGATTGTTATTACCAAGAATATTTGGTTTGGTCGCGATCTAGAAAGACGGGGCTCGTTTACTAGCGCCATCTATGTCATTTTGCTGAAACTAATTAGATAGATGGCTTTTAAAAACACGTTTTTTGTATGGGGACCCCCTTTAATTTTTAACTTTATTTTGTTTTTAGTATTTGTTGTTCTAGCGGCAACAGAAATACACCATCTGTGAAAATTTCAACTGTCAACTGACAGACGGACAGACAGACAGACAGACAGACGGACAGCGGAGTCTTAGTACTACTACTAACCTATGGGACCTAATGGGACCCTATGGTCCCATTTTACCCTTTGGGTACGGAACCCTAAAAAAGATACATAAAGACGAAGATAGAACCTCCTCCTTTTTGGAAGTCGGTTACAAAAAGTTTTAACATATAATTTCAGATTGTATACAAAACGAAAAAATCAACTTCGAATTCCGCGAAATTAATTTTCAGTACCAAGTTCGAGGTGTGTATCTCCATACCTATCACTGGATATCCTCCCTGTACCATAATAAAACTTTTTAATTTTATTTCAGTTGTCCATACATTTAATCTGTCATTATAGTACTATTTTTGAACTCATAGTAATAAATAATTCAGAATAAATAATAATAACGATATGAGTGTAGATAAAGGATATTTTACACTGTACGTATCTTGCTTCATTTATTTCCTATTTGCTTTGTCAAATAATGAGCTTACTTAAAGTAACATCATCTTTATTCAGTCTCCGCCTAAAAAGGTAGTTTATTAGGCAGCTTGTATTTGTAAAGAATTCATCATACGTAAAGTTAAATAACCGGCCAAGTGCGTGTCGGGCCACGCGCAGTGTAGGGTTCCGTAGTAGCCTGTTATTCAATGCAAGTCTTTACCCGTTATAATCAAGCAACTAGGTACTCCGTCTTTGTCACTTTCTAAGGATTTTGTATTTGGTACAAAATTATCCAACACCCAAGTTTAAC
Source organism: Cabera pusaria (assembly GCA_954871355.1). Taxonomy (NCBI): domain Eukaryota; kingdom Metazoa; phylum Arthropoda; class Insecta; order Lepidoptera; family Geometridae; genus Cabera; species Cabera pusaria. The sequence continues at coordinate 8,382,739 of OX940908.1, forward strand.
GACTATTACTGCTAAACTAATAAAATTACCTTAACCGCTATAGTTTTCCTTTAAAGTTCATAAAATGGGCTATTATCACGAATTTTTCCAGATTTTTCAAGCCAGCAGTTTAGCTTTTAGAGGGGGGGGGGGGGGACGCCATACTGGAACAAAAATTTGCACTTTAAAGTTTAATATTTCGTAAATGGAGTATTCAATCGAAAAATAGTATTAGCAACCCTTAAGTCATTTTAAAAGACCTATTCAATGATACACCACACGATGGGGTAGACAATAAAAAAAATCATCCCCACTACTCATTTAGAGGAGCTACCCTAAAAAAAATATTTTTCACAATTTTATTTCAGCACTTTGTCGGCGTAATTTATATACATACCCCACAAAATTACAGCTTTCTAGTATTAACGGGCTCTTAGCAAAACCTCGGACAGACAGATAGACAGACGGACAGACGGACGGACATGACGAAACTGTAAGGGTTCCTTGTCAGGACTACGGAACCCTAAAAAATTGGTGTAATGAAGTTAGCTGCGATAGAAGTGCTTATCATTTACTTTATTATTTTTTTACCGTCCTCACAAAAGTGGAGGTGCTTATTGCGTAAAAAGATACCTAATGTATTTTTTTCGAGAACTCAGAATTCTAATATCCGTTAATAGATTTGGATGATTATGTCTGGTCCCAAAAGGTTACTTTTATATAACTTATACCTACCCGGATGTAGGATGCCGTGGTCCCGTGATTAGTGTTTTCAAGGATGTTTATCTTATCCTTGTATCCATTTAATACTTCCGACTGGAGCGGCATATAAAGTCAGTTTTACGACCCGGTGGCGTAATTGGGAGAACGGTCGGCTTTGATGCCAGAGGACCGTTTTCAAACCCCGCCGTGCACCAATGGATTTTTCTATCGAAAAATGTATGCGCGTTTCTCACAGTGGCCCTCCGGTGAAGGAAAAACATGGTTAAGAAACCAACAACCTTCGTATGGTGGTAGGACACTATCTAGTGTCCGCCTGGCCAACTACCAACCTCAAGTTAGAATATCTGTCGCCAAACCATCAATTGTGTTCCGGCAGCTATCCTTGATAGCCAGTTCCCATTTTAGGCCTAGCGTGCTTACCATCTTCGACCGTATCATCACTTATGAACAGGTGAGATAGTGGTCAAACGCTAGCCTATAAGATATAAAATAACAAAAAAAAAACGACTAAAAGGACGAAATGAACAGACCGAGTTCGCAACTACGTAACGTACTCCGTTCCAATTAAGGCACATATGCAAGTTTCAAAAAGGTGATAGACAAATGATACTTACTAGACGGGCATGTGGTCTGCATGCATACAGCACGGAGAAAACAATCCCTCACAAAATTGTCACACAATCACACAACAGACCACGAAAGAGGTTGCGTAACGACATAGTTGCACAGAATCGTTAGTAGTCTATGGAACCTTTGCCCATCATGGTACACAACGTGGTACACAACACCATAGATAAACAATTTAAAAAAATTTTCTTTATTCTATGACAACACGGAGAATAGACTAGTAGGTATCCGTGGTATACAATAATAGGTTAAAAAAAGCTTGTTTATGACTTTAGGTACAACCGAGGTAGACGTTAGCCAGCGAAAAATCTGGCCTAAGGAAGACTGTCGTCTGGTGACTAACGTCAATTTGAAACTATTTCTAGAACATTTGTGGTGTAAAACTATGTAAAAAATTTAGGTCTTAAATTTAAAATGTTGTCCCAAGAGTTTGTCCATTCCGAATAAACAATAAAAGTTAATACAAAATTGTAAAGAATTTACATTTAGAACCAATTTTATTATATTTTTGGAGTACACGGGCATTACTAAAATTAAACCTAATTAGTCTTCTGCAATCATTTTAAATCTCAGGGACACTACCTATTGATTAAAAATAAATTGAGGTCTCAAATTAAAGGAAAATATTCAAAATCAATCAACGGTTTTTTGTGCCGACCCTACCTAATTCAGAAATAACTTTAGGGGTTATTTTGATTTTATTGACTTTAATGATGTAATAAATTGTGTTCTACTTTAAGGATAAAACTAATTAAATTTAAACGCATTTTGAAATTAAATATTATTTATTAATACACTAAACGGTTCGCCGAAATCCGAATTGTTTTTGATGTAGGCGTGTCAATTATGAGGTCAAAATGTGTTTTGTTTATTAACCGACGAAAAAAAACGGAGGAGGTTATCAAGTCGACGCGTATATATTTTTTATGTATAAGCACGCATAACTTTTTACAGAGTAGTCTGATTTAGATAATTCTTTTTTTATTGGAAAGGGTATACCCCCAAGAGGGCCCCATTTAAATTTTAACGAAATCGGTCGAGCCGTTTTGAATAAATCAACAAAAATAATGGATAAAGGTATCATTATTTTGATGATTTTATCGTATCATCGATGTCTGTCAACAAACACTGGAAAAAACAAAGAGCCGAAAATCGGGCTCAGTTGCAGTTGAGAGAGGCATATGTCCAGCAGTGGACTACTACCGGCTGATTATGATGATGATATTGTACAGGTGGTACCATTTAAATTTCATCGAGATTGTTCAGTATCTCCAGAGATATGAATAAACACCTCAAACTTAGTATTGAAATTGACTAGCGTGACGTTGGAAGTTAGTTTTTTATGTGATCTTAAATTATTTTTATTATTATTACAGAGCATAAATGTTCTATATAACGTTTGTCTAGGCCAGAAGTAAGCAATGACGCCTGCTTTTAACATGTAGATGGCCACAGAAAATTATAAAATAAAACTTTTTAACAAAAAAATTAAACCGCCGAATAAACTGAAAAGCAAAAAATTATTAAACTTTTTTATTTAACCTTAATAACTAAGCTCTTAAACTACTGTTAGTATATATATATATATATATATTGTACATAAGTATATATTTTTGTAATTGTTTTGAGTTTTTAACTAAACATAATAACTAAGTTCTTAAAGTAATGTAAGTATGTATACCTAAGTAATTTTGAGTCGGCGCCAAATAATCAATAAGCAAAGATCACTAAATAACCTCTTTAATTTAAAGAAATAATCAAATCAAATTAACAATGCAACGTGAAATCTCCAGCGATGAACATAAACATTCAAAAAAATGCGCTTCCACACGACCCAGAGACTAAATAGAGATGCACGACCACTCGCAACGACGTGTGCCCCATAGAGTAACTGTGCCCGTCACGGGCCGTCACCACAGATCCGATGTCGATGTCGATGTCTATATGAGGCCGTCACAGATTACTATATGTGGTGCCTGTTCGGGTCGCAGTCTCACTGACTAATTAATATATATGAATAACTTCGCCAACACTCGGCATTTTCCGGCGAACTGGCGTGTCGCGCCATGCCTCCACCGCGCATCACACTTTACGTAATTAATTAATTTGCCTGTTTGGGGCCGACTCAAAATTACTTATGTATACATACTTACATTAGTTTAAGAACTTAGTTATTATGTTTAGTTAAAAACTCATAACAATTACAAAAATATATACTTATGTATACTAACAGTAGTTTAAGAACTTAGTTATTAAGGTTAAATAAAAAAGTTTAATTATTTTTTGCTCTTCAGTTTATTCGGCGGTTTAATTTTTTTGTTAAAAAGTTTTATGTGATGAAACTATTTAGATTTTTTGGGTGCCGTACCTCAAAAGGTGAAATGAAAGCGTATTAATAAAAGGAACCCTAAGATCACTTTCTTGTCCGTCTGTCCGTCTGTCCGTCTGTCCGTCTGTCCGTCTGTCCATCTGTCCGTCTGTCCGTCTGTCCGTCTGTCCGTCTGTCCGTCTGTCCGTCTGTCCGTCTGTCCGTCTGTCCGTCTGTCCGTCTGTCCGTCTGTCCGTCTGTCCGTCTGTCCGTCTGTCCGTCAGTCCGTCTGTCCGTCTGTCCGTCTGTCCGTCTGTCCGTCTGTCCGTCTGTCCGTCTGTCCATCTGTCCGTCTGTCCGTCTGTCCGTCTGTCCGTCTGACAAAAAATGGCCAATGTAGATTTTCGCAAAAACTTTTTTATTTTGGCAAGAAGCAAGGTCTTGCAACACAAATAAAGGCAAACATCCGAAAACTAAAAAAGTTGAAAATAATGGGTGTCCTCATACATACATAGTTTACGGCAATTAACATAGGCCTCAAGTTATATGGGCGCTCATACAATTTAGAGGTCTAGCTTAATTGGTACCAACTAACGTGCTACGGAAGACTCGGTGAGCGAGTCCAACTCGACTTGGCCGGTTTTATTTTTTTGTTTCATGGACTCAAGAGTGTACTTTAGCTTTGATTTATCAAAACCCGTTCAACCATTTTAAATCTATGAGCTTTTCCTAGTTGATGACGCTTTGAAATCCACTTTCATAGTTCTGATCAAATTCGAATCGAAATTTGGTATCCTCTTACTTCAATGATATTGTAAGAAGAACATGGTAGCATGATAGATATTTAGCGACAAATTTTCCGACTTGCTTTTCTAATGATTGTCTTTTTTTTCTTCAGGTGTACTGGCTGATAAAGCTGTTCTGCATAGAACCCTGGGCGATGATTCTGGCCCGTGCTGTCGCCGGTATTCCATGCTCGGCGTGCTATATCGTGCTGCCCATATACTTGAAGGAGATCAGCGATATAGATCTCAGGGGAGCGCTGGGGTCGCTGCTTATTATGAACAGGTAACTTTTTTCTTTATATCATGTAGGCTAGCGTTGGACCACTATCTCATCTGTTGGTAAGTGATGGTGCGGTCGAGGATGATAGCACGCTAGGCCTAGAATAGGAACTGACTCTCAAGGAGCTGCCGGAACACATTAGATGTTTGGCGACAGATTTTCTAACTTGAGGGTAGCAGCTGGCCAGTCGAACACTGGAGTGCCACTGTGAAAAGCGCACATTATTGTTTCTAAAGAAAAATATATCGGTGCACAGTGGGGATTGAACTCATTACCTCTGGAGTCCAAGCCGACCATTCTCCCACTACACCACTGAGCAGACCACTGAAATAAACATAATTATTAACTGGTAGTACAATAATTAAAATGGTTTAAAAACTAAAACAACCGACTTCCATGCCGCGCGAGTCAGTTTCAGTAGCAAGTCGGAGACGTTTATGGTCATATCTCTGGAGATACTTATAATATCTCAATGAAAATACAATGTGACAACCATAGAAATGTACCATAGTATAGAAATGTATTAATTAATATAGGAATAATTCGAATCGGTTCACAATTGACGCAGTAATCGCTTAACATACGAGTACATACGAAAAAAATACAGACGTATTAAGAACTTTCTTCTCTGATGGGAGTATTTCCGAAACACCGGTAGATTCAACAGCCATTCAGTTTTCCCCTTTTGTCCGCAGATTTTCTTTCTAGGCTTGCCATTTTTATTTTTATTTAAACAATATTATGCAGCTGACAGACTGACTATCAGTTCCATTTGGATCATGATATGTACTGTGATCGGTACGCGTTTCTCTATGTTGTGTTTCACTATTTCACTTTTTTTATTTATTTTATATGAATATTGTCTGAAGTACTGAAACACACAGTTACATGTATGGTTGGTTTTAACCTACTTTAATTTTTTTTTAATATTCTGTCGTAAACGATTGGATGACAGCTGAATGGTTCATTACTTTTTTTTTCTAATTCAAAGCGTTAAATTCTGCTTTTGCTATGTTTACTTGATAATTGGTTATGATTTATTTTATGATTTATGATTTTGACGTGTATATGTGCGTATATTTATACTGCCTACATACTGAATAAATGCTTTGATTCTTGAACCTCCAGGATTTTAGAAGTCCATTGAAAATATGTAAAATGTGCGGTTTACATAATGCATTTTAATACCTTTTGTCTACATAATATTTGGTGGGTAGGTAAATGATATACAAAATAAGTAAACCGCAATTGACGTCATATCAAAACCTCAGCTATACGATTATTTGCAAATTATACCTAGATTATAAAATTTTAATGAAAATAATTAAATTACAGGAAAAAACCGATGCTCATGTTGAGGATGATCTCAAGTTTTTAGATGTTGTTATTGTCAGGCATGATTGCAATAAAGTACGTGTACGGACACACCGCAGCGTCATAGAAAAGATAATAATACTACGCAGCATCCTGCGTGTGCGACCTAGGCGGCGATCAGATAGCACAATAGTATTTGTAGGTACCGACTGGTTCTCACCAAACGCGATCAGAAAACAATTGAAAAGTACTGAGATCGCTCCGCGGTTTGGCCGTACCTTAACAGTTTTCCTGTATACTTGACGAGAGTTTGACAAGGAATTATTTGTTTTATGCTCAATAGGCCAGCAACTGACCACTGTCTCACCTGATGATATGATTCAAGAAGTTACGATATGATACCAGATGTAGAACGCTTGCCTAGAAGATACCTATTCACATGCGCCTCAAAGTCCCCCAGATGGTTATAACATTCAACGTTGATTTAGTAGCAAAAACCGGGTTTAAGTTTAGGTATATAATAAACCGATATGAGTGAGTCAGTCAAAAGCTTAAGATTTTATTAAATTTAAAAGCATTACTAAAACATTTTGGACACAAAAAGTCAATTGAGCAAAAAGTAAACACATCAATAAAGAGCATATATTTTTAGTTAGGTACCTAAAATGCTTCGTTCGACGACTCTTTAACATCTCGCGCGAACCTCGGGTGCGCAGGGACCTGGTTTTGGAGCATCACTCCCCGACCAGAGTGTCTTATGCGCTGCGCGTTAATACGCACAGGTATTTGGGTGGCCATTCGGAGGCCGTGGTAGTTTGCCCGACGGGCAGGGTAACCTAGTTGCTGAGTCTCTTCTTCAGTGCTGGGGTGTCGCGTGCGGAGGAGAAGGGTTTTGCCCAGGAACTTAAAAGCCGAGGGAGATGCCCATCACAGGTGAGACTCCGTTCGGGGAAGCCCAGCTAGACGCCAAATTCTAAGTATAGTTTTATACTTTGAGAAAATAAGACTTAAAGATCAAGTTTGAAACGCAGGGCACTATCTAGTTTCCGCCTGGCTAGCTACCACCCATCAAGTTATAGTTAAATATATACAGTACGTGTGTTTTGGTACCGAATAAAGATATTAGAGTGTCGTGAAGAACAGCGAATTTCATCGATAAATTACCCCCATTATATGATAACCAGCCCCCTCCCCCACCCCTATGTTGGAATGGCCGCTATTTTAATTTTTTAGATATATATTTGACGCTTATGTAATAAAAAAAACCTGTACCTTTGCAACAAGAAGCCATAGAGGCATAAAAAACTTCAATCTAAAGATAATAATAATGTCTATCATCACCTAATACGACAGAGCGTTAAATTTTGACCAAAGCTAGTAAAAAAACCCAGCCAAGTGCGAGTTAGACTCGCACATCGAGGGTTCCATATAAACTTGCCAAATAACTTTACAAACTAGGTAAAAGGACAAACATAACATTGCGATCCGACCGATGATGATTATGGGTAACTAACGTGGTTATGGGTTTTCGACCCAAAACATATAGGGTACTTTCGGCTGACCTAGAATTGTCAATTTTGGTTATAAGCAAGGTCTTACAGCACAAGTAGAGGAAAAATTCTGAAAAAAAAATTTGGAAGTTAAGATACATTTTGGTACTTGAAAATCTAAATTTGCCCATATCTTTTTATTGTGTTGACTCAGGACCTTGATTTTTTTACACCTAATAGGGACTATAGACCTCAGTATTTTGTATAAATTTCAACTTACTAGCTAGGTTCCTGAGAAAATCGGTGGTGACATACGAACAGACAGTCAGACAGACAGACAGACGGACAGACGGACAAGAAAATGAACTTATAAGGATTCCTTCTTTTACGTTTTGAAGTACGGAACCCTAAAAACCATGAAAAATACCCTCGACTTTTTGCGGGTTAGCTCTTTTCTTTGGCCGTGATCGACTAAAAAACTGAAAAATAATGAATTGCTAGAATTAACAAATTAGATACAAAAAATATACGGTCCGTCAATAATAATGTCTCTCACTAATTGTATATTCATTGAATCACGATTACATCACTTTGAGGATAAAGGTTGAGATAACATAGATTAGGCAATACAGTGGAGTTACAGAATATTATAGCAATTTGCTTGTAGGCAGGTGCCAAAAAGATTAAATCTTTTCTAAATGGAGTTTTCAACGTATACCTACAGCTCCGAAGAAGAGATCATTTATCTCGGTTTTGTTTCTTTATGCACTCAATGTGATAGATATGAGCGGGATAAAAACAACACCGGCAATCTTTCATCTAAAACTAATACAACGTGAATAACATGCTTGACGACATCATGCTTGACGACATTTCTTTGCTGCTCGGTTGTCTGGAAGAAATCGCTCTAAGCGATAAGACCGCCCTAGTTATAAGTTAAGAGTTTATCTTTTCATATTGTTTCTGTTCTTTTGGTGTGCAAATAAAGAGTTTATCTATCTATCTTTTTATATTTTTCAAGAGTTTGTTCTACCTAGATGCAACCTCCATCGAGTTTAATTTTCTTGGCAGGTGCCAACGACCATACTTGACCAGAAACGTGTTTTGTTTAATTTAACCACAGTAGCTACATTAAATTATTTAAATTAACCACAGTACCTCCATTTAATTAATGTACTATGTGTGTATCTACATACTTTAATAATGGAAGCTCATAGACATAATATAAAAGGATGGTGCACTTCAGATGTTTTGACAAATTCAATTTAATCCGTATGTTGTAACAATAAGGTTTTTATTGTATTGTAGAACAACACGGCCCTATTGAAAGGCACCAGGGTGGGAGTGTGTCCTTGTCTAACAACCTGCTAGTGCTATATATGTTCTATACTATATGTATTGTATATATATAAGTCGTTCATACAAAAGAAAGGGACAAACTCCGTTCTAGTCATCAGGGCCGTTTTGCGCAGTCAATTTATATTACGTCTATGCGTAAGCTGTCATACTGCGCTTGCGTCGTCATTTGTAAATTAACGCACAGACTATATACACTTGAATAAAGAGGTCATATTGTCTGTTGTTTGGCTTACGGAGTAATTGCATATATAAGATCAACAACAAACAATATTATAAATTCGAGAGTCTATTTTATATTGTTTTTAACCAACTTCATAAAAGGAGCAGGTTCACGATACGCTGTTTTTTCTACCTCAGAGCTCCGTTATTTGGAGATAATTTTTAAGAGAGTATACTTCCCGTTTGGTCCAATTGTAATTTCGTCGAGATCTGATGAGTATCTCCAGAGATATGGAGACCTTAAACGTGTTTACTACAACACGGTTAAACGACGGGACCGATTTGGATGGCAGTTTGCAAAGAGATAGCCAATTTTTTATGTAATGGTGGACAAACAAGCTGACAGCCCGAATTATTAATTTGGTATAAAAGGACATAGGATACTTTTTGGCACGACTAAATTCGCGGAGTGCACTGCCTAGGCATAGCAAGTAACAGAACAGCCCCCTGGTGGACATAGACCTCCCCCAAGACACAGACATAAGACACTGAGCTCAATTTTCAGCTCTTCTTTTCAAGTCACTGCCCATGCCGCTCTGCGAATGTCGTCGCTCCACCTCACAAGGCGTTTTACGCATCGTTTGCTGATTCACGGTCTCCACTCTATAACCAGTTTAGCCTAACGGTTATCGGTCCTACGGCAAATATGACCAGCCCACTGCCACGTCTGTTTGCTAATTTGTTAAGATATATCGATCACTTTAGTTCTCTGGCAACTTACTTTCCGAACTCGATCTCTCAGGGAAACACCAAGCATACCTCTCTCCGTAGCTCGCTGAGTGATTCTAAATTGGATTAGTCGAATCGTAAGCGTCCAAGTTACGTTTCCTTGAGTCTTGAGCATGACATAACACATCTTGAATATCGTTATCATCATCAGCCTATCTCCGTCCACTGCTGGACATAGGCTTCACCTTTAGCACGCCACTGAGCTTGATCTTCAGCTCTTCTTTTCAAGTCACTGCCAGCCAGCTTGCGTACATCATCGCTTAAAGGATTAGCAAGTTGAAGTGGCAGTGGGGGTTGGTCACATCTGTCGTAGAACACGTAGAACCGATGGGGTAAACGTGTTTTAGAGTGAAGACCACGGCTCGGTAAACGTAGTGTAGGATGCCCTCCAGCTAGATCATATTTGGAATATAACTTTGTTAAATTTTCTTTTCCAGAAACATAGGGTACCTAATGAGCTACGTAGGCGCAGACCTATTGGATGTCAACACGATGCTGTGGCTGGGTCTCCTAGTCCCCACTACTGTGTTCTTCGTGTTCCTCGCCATGCCGGAGACCCCTGAATACTTGGTTAAGCAGGGGAAAGTCGATGTGAGTATAATAACACACTGCATGGCGGTAGGCACAGAAATATTAATAATAAGGTATAATATTTCTGTGGTGGTAGGTGACCGTCTTGTGTCCGCCTGGCTAGCTACCACCCTCACATTCGAAAGTCTGTCTAAAACTAGTATATTCCGACAGCTGTCCTTGGGAACCAGTACCCATTGTAGGCCTAGCGTGCTGCCATTCTTGACCATGTCTTCATTTACCAATAGGTGCGATAGTGGTAAAATGCTAGCCTATAGATAAAAAAACATAGTTTAGCAAGCTACGTGAGAACTCTATTGACTGATATGCCATTTAGAGAATTGGCCAGAATTTTGCATGTCACTACACTGCGCCTACCTTGAGACGTAAAGATGTCGAGTCTCACATGCCCTGTCATTTCACTGGACACCTTGCCATTTCAACCGAAAAACATTCCTATTTCACGGATGAAAATTAATTGGCAAAGTGGTGGTACCGCTCCAGACGGACTAGTAGAAGTCCTACCACTACAATACTACATACCGTACTAAACTATAATGACTACATGAACATTGTGACAAAGCAATAAATTGTTTTGATTGAATTTAATTGAACATTTCCCATTCCAAACATGTACGATTCTATTTTGACTCTCTTCGATATTGTCTTTCTGGTCATCGTTAAATCTCAGACTACCATAAAAAAGGCAGACGGAGCCGTGCCTAACACCCGAGTGAACGCAAGTTCAGTAATACTAAGCCCTTAATAACAAAATCCATAGCCCTTCTTAAGTTAATAAAAAAAAAGTTTATCCACTTCCCGGTTACCGATTGAGCTGAAATTTGGCATTCATGTGTAAATCTCGTGACAATGCAATATTATGATGACATGAAGCTGATCTGATGATGGAACTGGAAGGTGGCCAAAGGAACTCCTACTCGTAAACTACACGTGTTTATACCCGTCGTGTTTGAGCTCGTTGGATATGTCTTGACTTACTCTGGTGCTAGGTTATGTAAAAGCTTTTGTTTAAAAAGGTTATTTAAATATTACTTATTTTTAGTTCATGACTTTGTCTTAAGGACGCCATATTTAATTTAATGTGACAGCAGTGGCCAATCAACACGCATACCACAGAATTTGACTAGTGGCTTATTATTAAGACTTCTGTGCATCTAACGATACTTTATTTGTCAAATTATGTTAAGGCGTTTAGAAGTTATGCAGGAACAGATGAACGTATATACATACATACATATATACATACCGTTCAAACAAAACTCTCCCGTAGTCGGATAAAAATATACTTTATATCTACATAAGATAGTTTAAAAACTAAAACAACCGACTTCCATGCCCCGCGTCAATTACAAGTCAATTTCAGTAGCAAGTTTGAGATGTTTATCGTCATATCTCTGGTGCTACTTATCAAATCTCGATGAAATTAAAACGGGACCAGCTCGGAAACGTACTCTACCGATTAAAAAAAAATCATTCAAATCTGTTCACAATTGACGGAGTAATGGCGTAACATACACACAAAAAAAAAGAAAGAAAAAAAACATACAGACGAATTGAGAATCTCCTTCTTTTTGCAAGTCGGTTGAAAACATAATAAAATATTATAAAATTACTTTGTAGTAGTCGTAAATATGTCAGCAAAGCGTTAACACGTTTTACATATTAATAGTGCCAAGATCCTCATCTTCCGCGGAATTTCTTCCGGATATGAGCACATTATTATAATATTTATTGTTTCACATTATTATCATAATAGATACTATTATTATTTAAAAAAAAACAAATTGTTTGTTTGTGCATTTGTTTACTAGCAAAAAAGTGTTTTTAAGGAACATTATTAGGGTTTTGTTGAATATTGGTATTTAGAGATATGTATTTATTCTTAGTAATAACAGAAAATCGGCACAAGTTATACAGGGCAACCACGACGCTTCTCCGATCGTAAGTGATGCCGTTTGCCGGTAACTGATACGGTGACGTGCAAGACATTTTTAACTGACTACACAAAAAAGGAGGAGGTTCGCAATTCGCCTGTATTTTTTAGGGTTCCGTACCCAATGGGTAAAACGGGACCCTATTACTAAGACTCCGCTGTCCGTCTGTCTGTCTGTCTGTCTGTCATCAGTCTGTATCTCATGAACCGTGATAGTTACACAGTTGAAATTTTCACAGATGATGTATTTCTGTTGCTGCTATAACAACAAATACTAAAAACAGAATAAAGTTAAAAATATAGAGGATCCCCATACAAGAAACGTGTTTTTTTCGGCATTTCACGCCATCTATGAACGCTTAGTTTGGTAAAAGTCCCATAGATGGCGTTATATTGAAATGTCGATCCCTAACTCCTTAGATGTTAGATGGCGTTATAAGAAACAAAATGTTTATTAATTATTATTTTTTGCTGGCGAAAAATGATAGTGATATATTTTGCTCGATCTTATAAAATACTGTAGTGTGGTACGGAACCCTACTAGTGCGAGTCCGACTTGCACTTGGCCAGTTTATTTATGTTTGTTACCTCAGACCTCCGTCAATTCAAAAATTTTTTTTTTTGAGAGACTATGCTTCCCGTTTGGTTAAATTGTAATTTTATCGAGATCAGATTAGTATCTCCAGAGATATGGAGACACACCTCAAACTTAGTACAGGAAATGACTAGTCCGGCATGTGTATTCTTTTTTTTTTCGTTTTATCCGAGCGTAAATTATTTCTCATATCAGATAGACTAGTGTTTGCCTACTATCTCGCCTGTTGTAAGCAATGATGTGGTCGAGGTTGGTGAACACGTTAGGCTTATACCGGGTTCACACCAGGCGATTCTAGTCGTTTAACTGCCTAGGGATGTACTTGTCTTTTGATTCCAAGTACTTTTAGTATCGATACTTTAGAATCGATACTAAGTAAGTACCGGTTATAAGTACTCGTTTCGTTACTCAAATATTTGTTTTGGAAGAACATTTAGGCTGGCATTATACAGCGATAATAGGTTTTCGAATGAAACTATTTGATTTGCTAATCAAGCGCGATTTAATCGATAAAAAATATCGATTGGGTATTTTTTGTAACTCGTAACGTACATCCCTAGGAAGTTGAACGACTAGAATCGCCTGGTCTGAACCTGGTATTAGAATGGTCTGACTCTCAAGGATTGTGTGCTGCCGGAACACTAAGGTTATGGCGGCAGATTTTGTCCTTGATGCTGGTGGCTTGATGGTTAGCTACTTTAAGGCAGCAAGTCAGGCAGAACAGGCCCGTTGTTGTAAGTGGGAGAATGGTCGGCTTTGATGCTAGAGGTAAAGAGTTAAATCCGCGCCGCGCATCAATGGATTTTTCCATCCAAAAATGTATGTGCGCTTCTCACAGTGGCTCTCCGGTGAAGGAAAAAACATCGTTAAGAAACCCCAACCTCCGCATGGTCGTAGGACACTATCTAGTGTTCGAATGGCCAGCTACCACCCTCAAGTTAGAAAATCTGTCGCCAAACATCTAATGTGTTCCATCAGCTACCCTTGAGAGCTCGTTCCCATTCTAGGCCTAGCCTGGCCTCGACCGCATCATCACTTACCAACAGGTGAGATAGTAGTCAAACGCTAGCCTATAAAGAAAAAAAAACGATATAGTGCTCCTACCCCTTATGGAACTGTAGATTTTCAGAATTTAGCACATTGCAGTATTCGGTTCGATTCCCTGAAATAAAATAAAAAATCGGCCAAGTGCGAGTTGGACTCGTGCACCGAGGCTTCCGTACCAACTTGTCAAACTAATTTAAAGTTATTAAATCCATTCAGTTCTGTGGTTAAAGTACAAACTTAACTTAGCAGTTCGATCCCTAGACCACAGATTATATAAAAGTTATTACGTAACCTAGACCGATGCCAGACACTGTTCATGTACCAATCGGTTCGTAAAAAAGTAAATATGTTTTTTTTTTAAGTGAAAACTTCTTTAGCGGCGTTGTGCACTTTTCTTGGGATGGGTAAAAAATTTTAAACTCTCATCAGGTGTCCTGATCGAAAATTCGTAAGACGGCACGCAGATCGCTTGCGCGAGGTATCGTTCCAAAATATTCACATATGACGTAATCAAGTTTTCACTTCTACTTTCAAAAAGATATGGGCAAATTTAGATTTTCGCGAAAACTTGTAAGTACCAAAATTTACCTTAATTTTCAACTTTTTTTATTTTTCGGCACTTTTCCTTTACTTGTGCTGTAAGACCGAACTACAAAGTTAAGTTTGTCCCTTAACCTAGTCTGAGAAGTTGGTACGGAAGCCTAGGTGGGCGAGTCCAACTCGATTTGGCCGGTTTTTATTTGTTATTTAACTAGGTACATATTTACGGTTAATTCCTACACAATTGCTGTAAGAAGTTGCTTCTTACCAAATTTCATAATTTTAGATCAACGGGAAGTACCTTAGCACATGAGTAAAGTATAATATCGTTTAAAAACTAAAAAACAACCGACTTCAATGCCGCGCTATTCATTTTCAGTACCAATTTTGAGATGTTTATCTCAATATCTCTGGAGATACTTATCATACCTCGATAAAATTACCATGGTACCACACTTGGGATATCTCCTTTCGAACAAAAAAAGAATAATCGAAATCGGTTCATAAACGACGAAGTTATCCGCGAACAAACATAAAAAAAAAAAAAAAAAAATATATATATACGGTCGCATTGAGAAACCTCCTCCTTTTTTTGAAGTCGGTTAAAAAGTAGGCTTATAGGTTTTGATTTCCTTGTGAAATCGCAACATATGCGAAAATATGTGACCACAGAAATATTACATGACATAAACGGACATCTTTTGATCGCTTCGACAAGTTTCAATTTTTTTTTTAATTTTGAACAGTCAAAAGATGCTCTAGTATTTGATATAAGTTTCAACCTGATATCGCTACGCGTTCCTGGAAAAAATGGTCTTGACAGACGGACAGACGGACAGACGGGCAGACAGACGGACAACAAAGTGATGCTATAAGGGTTCCATTCTTCCTTCAATGGGACCTCAAAAAGTACCCTACCGACTAAAAAAATAATCGTTCAAATCGGTTAACAATTGACGGAATAATAGCGTAACATACATACAAAAAATAAACTGGCCAAGTGCAAGTCGGACTCGCACTCGTAGGGTTCCGTACCACACTACAGTATTTTATAAGATCGAGCAAAAAATACCACTATCATTTTTCGCCAGCAAAAAATAATAATTAATAAACATTTCGTTTCTTATAACGCCATCTAACGTCTAACAAAGGTGTTAGGGATCGACATTTCAATAAAACGCCATCTATGGAACGTTTACCTAACTAAGCGTTCATAGATGGCGTGAAATGCCGAAAAAACACGTATCTTGTATGGGGACCCTCTATTATCTTTAACTTTATTCTGTTTTTAGTATTTGTTGTTATAGCGCCAACAGAAATACATCATATGTGAAAATTTCAACTGTCTAACTATCACGGATTATGAGATACAGCCTGGTGACAGACGGACAGACACACAGACAGACAGACAGACGGACAGTGGAGTCTCAGTAATAGGGTTCCGTTGATACCATTTGGGTATGGAACCCTAAAAAACATACAGACGAATTGAAAACCTCCTTATTTTTGGAAGTCGGTAGAAAATATAAATTCATGTCATGTAAACACTAATAAAACAGGTCGTACCGCCCCAGAAATAAAATGCGAGTATTCAAAGAGTATCTTAATAAAATTAGCTGACCAACTCGTAAGTCCCAACTCGACAAAAGAGTTTTATTTTTATTTTAGATTTTTTTAATACTTTGATAAGTTATTTTTGTTGCCGATGCAAAAACGTGTTATTTATTATTATAATGTATGATGATAAGGTTTGACGAAAAAAAATTCAGTACAACAATTAGGTGTACAATTTATACAACTTCGTCAGTCGGAAATAATAATCTGCCAGTATACATTTATTATTGCTGAATGAATAAATGAATGCGCCTAGATTATACTTTTATAAGATCGTTTGATGCCGCGCTATTAATTTTCAGTACCAATTTTGAGGTATTTATCTCCATATCTCAAGAGATACTTATCAGACCTCGATGAAATTACCAAGTTACCACACTTGAAATATCTCCTTTTCAACAAAAAAATAATAATCAAAATCGGTTCATAAACGACGAAGTTATCCGCGAACAAACATAAATATATATATACGATCGAATTGAGAAAGTCCTCCTTTTTTTTGAAGTAGGTTAATAAAATACGGGTACATACAATTCTCTAAGAAAATTAAGCATTTATATAATCAGCACACTTATGAATCGGACACATCGCGGCGTCCTGTGATCTGCGGGCGCGATCTCAGTACTTTTCAATTGTTTTCTGATCGCGTTTGGTGTGAACAAGTCGGTACAAATACTACTACGCTATCTGATCGCCGCGTAGATCGCGCACGCAGGACGTTGCGGTGTGTCCGTACCGTTAGGGAGTACGATTTCCATACAAAAGTATAATGCACAAATATGAGTAAATAGACAAAATAACAACAATTTGTACTGAAATCACATCTATTGGTCTTTTATAAGTATTTGCATGTCGAGAAATTTATTTACCTACATAATTTGATAGAATAAGATTTCATGTAGGTAAATACAATTCCCGACATGTAAAGACTTGTAAAAGACCAAAAGATGTGATTTAAGTACAAGTTTTTACTCCATTTACTCATCATCATCATCATCAGCCAGTGTCAGGCCACAGCTGGACGTAGGCCTCTCCCAAGATGCGCCACTGAGCCCGATCTTCGGCTCTTCTTTATCAGTCACTGCCCACCGCTTTGCGTATGTCGTCGCTCCACCTGGTCACAGGACGTCCTATGCTACGTTTGCCGATTCGCGGTCTCCACTCTAGGACAAGTCTACCCCAACGGTTATCAGTCCTGCGGCAGATATGACCAGCCCACTGCCACTTCAGTTTACTAATCCGTTGAGTTATGTCGATAACTTTAGTTCTCTGGCGACTTACTTCGTTACGGGTTAATTTACTGCCATTTACTCATATTTGTATATTTATTTTATTGTATACATATATTTGTATATACGTTTGTATATGTGTATTATTGTATATATATATTTTTGTATATACTTTTGTATATAAATCGTACCACCTTAATAGCCAAAATTACCATAGTTATTCATAGTAAGGATATCAGTTAAAAGTGGACGAAGTCACGAGGCTCACTCTAGTTTAAATAAAGTAGACGTCTTATTAAAATTCATCTGTAACACTTCCGTATGCTAATCTTAACTTAACTATACTATATTAATCCTTAATATGTAAATACGAGTTTTATGAAGTTGTCGAATGGACGCACCCATACTCTGACTTGTTTTTGTAAATGAGTCAATTTTTTTATATATTCCCCTTTTAAATTTTAATTTATTTGCTATAACTATTGTAAAATAGCGACCTGTCCCGGCTTCGCACGGGTAGAGCATCAGCCAGTCATCATTTGGTTGCGCGAGTATTAACTAACAACTTCAACAATAATCGTCATATTTTAACCAATTTACACAAAACCGAATTATACTCAAAACAAAAAAATCACTCTGTCCATTGGTAAAAACCGCATGAAAATCCATGCATTTTTCGAGTTTATCACGAACAGACAGACAGACGGACGGACGCGGCGGCATAGAAAAGATACTACGTAGCGGCGGGGGGACTTTGTTTTATAATATGTAGTGATATTGTTGCTATATTCAATTTATAGTTTCAACATACGCGACATGAATGCTCGTAGCTTTTTAAGTATATCTTTTTATAATGTAGGCAGGCGTTTGATCACTATCTCACCTCCCTAGACAAAATCAAATATCTGTTTCCATTCACGCTTACGCAAGTTCAAAATGTATAAGGAATTACAACTTTGTTGCCGAAAAATACATGTCATTCCAATACATTTTGAAGTTGCGTTAGCGTGAATGACAACATAAATTGGATTTTAAGTGGGGTGACGAATGTGACGATGCGGTCGATGGTATATATATGCGGTGGTGGATGATGGTAGCACGCCAGGCTAGGCAGTAGGTACTAGTCTAGACACTAACTGCCAATAATTTATGAAAGTTTAAAAACTAAAACAACTGACTTTAATGCCTCGCGAGTCAATTTCAGTAGCAAGATTGAGACGTTTATCGTCACATCTTTGGAGATACTTATCAAATTTCTATGAAAATACAATGGTACTACCTCGAAAATGTACCCTACCGATTAAACAAAATATTATTTGAATCGGTTCACAATTGACGGAGTAATCACGTAACATACACAAAAAAAAAACATACAGATGAATTGAGAACCTCCTTCTTTTTGGAAGTTGGTCGAAAACGAAGAGTCAATCAATCGTCTGTATATATTTTTTTTCTGTGTGCATGTAGGTAAGTAACGCGATTTTGCTGCCAATTGTGAACCGATTAACCAATTAAAATGAACCGATTTTAATTATTATTTTATACTTGACTAGAGTGTAATCTCAGATACCGTTTTTTTATTACTTTTTACCACTTTTTATTTAGTTTCTCTGTCCCAATGTCAGTATTAAATGTTGCAAATTCAATTTGACTAACTTCCTGGTATTTGTTTGAGTTGACATTTAGCATACATATTTAAATCGGAAGACAATGTAATGTTATGGTACCATTAAGGTCGTCTCATAATGAAGCTGGAAGATTTAGGTTAGGAACTCTTGAACGCTCAAATGTGCCTGCTGAACATGCACGCACACCTTGTGTTTTTCGAAACGTTACGAGAGTGCGGGCACTCACACATGGTGATAGAGCGAAATTTACGTTACGGCAATGCAGCGCCACACAGACGGTGTGTGTTTATTTATTTATTTATTTACTTATTTATTTCTTTACTGTAGCAAACTTTACAAGGCTTTTCGTAACTTAGTCTTATTCTAGATAACATTTACGGCCTTATCTAATGATTAAATCCCTAGATCCTGCACTAAATGTGTGTGCGTGCGTGTGCGTGTTTGTGTGTGTGTGTGTGTGTGTGTGCGTGTGTGTGTGTGCGTGCGTGTGCGTGTTTGTGTGTGTGTGTGTGTGTGTGTGCGTGTGTGTGTGTGTGTATGTGTATGTGTGTGTGGATGAGTGTGAGTATTTGAATGTGTGTGTTGTTTGTTAGTAAATAGATGGGTGTGTTGTGTGTGAATATGTGATTGTGTTACTTGTGTGTATCGTGTGTGGATGCATGTCTTGTCAAGTAGGTCCGTTCATTAGAATTTCAGTATCTTCATAGCTCATCGTCCTTAAGTGACCAGTAATTTTAAGTTTGCATTTGTATCGTGTGTCTCTGAGTATGTCAAGAGACCTGTCCAGTGCTTGGTACAGAAATGGACCCATAAAAGCAAAGGATTTTCTTGCAAAAAATGATCTAAGTTGAGGAGTGTCCCATTTGTTACGGCGTGTGGATCTGTGTGAATGTGATATTGTGTAAGGTGCACATTTGTGGTACCGTAAAGTAGTAGCCTGGATGTAAAGTTGCCTAACAGTAAGGTGTTTAGTGTCTGAGTATAGCTGCCTGGTTGGATATCGGAAAGCTTTGCTGTAGGCAACTTTTTAACACTGCACGTTGGGCTCTTTCCAGCATTATAAGCTTGGTTTTGGTGGCAGAATCCCAGCAGACGATTCCATAATTTAAGATTGGCTGACAGAGAGACAGGTAGACGGTTCTTATAATTGATTCGTCTGCCACAGACCTGAGATTTTTAAAAATATGTAGCAATTTTCTTAGCCGGTTCTTCAGCGCGTTAATTTGCATATTCCATGTTAACTGGTTATCTAAAATGATACCCAAGTATTTTATACATTCTGTTTCCTCAATGTGCGAACAAGCACACGTGTGGCGCGGTGCTACTACAGTGCGGCTCACACACCACTTGTGTATTTCTCAGCAGTCATAAAATTAGTAAATCACGCCTGGCGTGTAATCCGCACAGCTGTACCTGCAATTTTCTCACAACTGGTGTGTGCGCCCGCACTGCTGTTGATTTTTTGTTACAATCCGACGCCAGTGCTAAGAAACACAGACGTCGTAAGTGTTGTAGATTCGCATAGCTGGAAAGTTGCGAAAATGGAGCCGCAGCCAAAGTGTATACAAGCCTTAGTGCAAACATAGCTTAAGTAATTAAAATTTATGAATCTATATAACTACACACTCTACGTTCCTCAGAAAAGGGACCATGACAGACATACAGGTAAACTGATGGACAAAAAGTTGCATACTTTTAAAACTTTTTTATTTTAAGAACCCTAACGCTATAGCAGCCTATAACAGCTTAAAAAACAAGTACTTAACTACAAAAAGACATAAGCTAAAATCAAAGTTATCGAAGGTTTTTTCACGTCATTTTCCTTATGAATATTTAAATGTTGCGGTGTGATGTGAACTGACCAGCGTATCCTGTATACTATCCAGCGAATGTATAGTATACAGGAGCGTTTTAGCGAGCATTTTAGAGAGCGTTCTAACTAGCATTTTAGCAAAACGACAGTAAATTTGCTTCGAGCTTTATGCTGAGCCGATCAATTTTGTCATTGTTTCACCGCCGTCCCTCTCCGCGCCCACACCTCCCCCTAGCTAGAGCGTTCTTTATCTTGATCGTTCGCTAGAGTTCGTTGAAATGCTCGTAAAAATGTTCGTAGTGATATTTAGCTCTAAGCTTGGCTCTGCTCGTTGTTCAGTCCGACGAATTTAAAATCGTACCATACAGTGTGAGCCTCCTCGTATTCCATGGTGGACAAATATTAGGCTTCATCGAAAATTTATTGTTATCGCCTACAGGTTGCGATCCGGACATGTACCTTTAGACAGCCTTTAGACCTTTAGACAAATTCAAACATCTTATGAGAAAGCTGAACAGACTGGATTGCAATCTATGCGGCAAAGTTCATGATATCATTTCCTGATGGAATACTCATGTACCCAAAACCTAAGAAACGATATTTTCGAGAAGTTTGAAATCACCTAATTGTGGGCATATTTCAGAGCATTCTATCTGATCCATCGTCAGACGCGGCTAGAATGCTCTATCTATGTGTACACAGGGTGGTTAAAGAGCGTTCGTCTGTTACGTAATAATTATTTACTTTGTAAGCTAATACTTATATAATAATGTCATAGCTATATTTATCCAAAATCCCCTAAATAAAAGTTGATTAAAAAAAACAACATCAAATGCTCGATGTTCTGCTCAAGTGCATGCTCAAGCGCCTAACGAATAATAATTAGCATTCGAAAAATTACTATTTCTTTGAAACAAATACGTGGACTATACCGTAAATTGTTAGTGATATAAAAAATTGTTACAATATGAGAAAAGTTTATTCAAAGCTTTCATAACAGTCCTTAATGGTCAAACGCTTGCCGATCTGGCATAAAAAACCTACAAAATAAAACTGGCCAAGTGCGAGTCAGCATCGCGTCTCTTATCGCACACTTAGGGAGGGATCCGTACAATACGTAACATAACAGAGTTTCAACCTCATATATTTGATTAATTGATATTACCAAGAATTTTTGGTTTGGTCGCGATCTAGAAAGACGGGGCTCGTTAACTAGCGCCATTTGTGGAAACTAATTAGATAGATGGCGTTTAAAAACACGTTCTTTGTATGGGGACCCCCTTTAATTTTTAACTTAATTTTGTTTTTAGTATTTGTTGTCCTAGCGGCAACAGAAATACACCATCTATGAAAATTTCAACTGTCTAACTATCACGGTTAATAAGCTATAGCCTAGTGACAGAAGGACAGACAGACAGACAGACAGACAGACAGACAGACAGACAGACAGACAGACAGACAGACAGACAGACAGACAGACAGACAGACAGACGGACAGTGGAGTCATAGTAATAGGGTCCCGTTTTACCCTTTGGGTACGGAACCCTAAAAAAAGCACGTCGACTTGAGAACTTCCTTCCTCAGGAACGTCGCCACATCCAGCTTTTTGTAGTATTTAACTTACGACAAGTTCGAATGTAATCATACCTAGGTTTGATAGATTGTATAGATTTGCCCAACACCTATAACTTTAAAAAAAATAGAAATATGTAATTTTTAATACAGTTGCTCAAAAAGTGGCGTATTGCAGGGACGTATAGCGTTCGGGATGTGGGCTATTACACACTCGTGCTTTTTCTTTACCTTTCCCGAACTCGTGCGTTCTCTTTTCCAACTGTCAAAATAATGTCTATTAAAAAGAAAAACCAACCATGAAGTTTTTACTAAAAAAATTCAAAAAAGTTTTTATGATTCATGCAAATACGTATATTTCTAAAAAGAAGCTACTAATTTGTTTCAATAACAGATTTAATGATTTGATGGAATGAGTTAGGTTAGGTTTCATTTCATTTCATCTCATTAAATTTCATTTTCATTTCATATCAATAAAAAAATTCTACTGAAGACTTGGCTGTATGAGCATAGTTCCCTTTGCCTACCAGAATGGGTGAAAAAAAAAAACTCTGCTTATATTATATATATACGGTTGGCGCCATTTTTCAGAAATTTTCTTTGCTAGTTTAGTTGTTTGTTGCACAAAATGAGTAATATCGACCCTAGTTTTTTTGAATTAACACCACCGGAACTCAGTATAATTGCACAAAATGCTTCGGAGAACATTTGACCGGAAAAGTCAAGAAGTCGCTACATATCTACATACGACGAATTTATTGCGTGGAGAGAAGAGAAAAAAGCAAATAGTTTTTCAGAAAATTTTATGTTGGCATACTTCTCCGAACTCTTAGCAAAATTAAAACCTTCTACGTTATGGTCGAGGTTTTCGATGATAAAAAGTATGCTGAAAATAAGGAGCAACGTGGATATAAGTGAATACCCAAAATTAAACGCTTTCTTAAAACGACAATCAGACGGTTTTACAAGTCCGTCTCCTTCACATGTTGCAGAGAACGTTCGTCCATCTACCTTCGTTGATAATGATAATTCATCAGATCCAACTCCATCAACTAGCAAACGCCATTGTATGACAAATATACATGAACAATCATACGAAATTAATAATAGTTTGTCTCAAATAGTAAATATGCAACCTAAAATTTCCCCAGTTAGTATAAAAAACTGTACCAATTTCAATGTATATGTGAGTTATAACTTTTCCAAGAAATAAATGTTAATTTAGTTGAGTTTAATGTGTTTTTATTAAATTGCTTCATTTTTTCGCAACTGTATTAAAAATAGTCGTTCAGTACACGTGCGGAACCGTCATTGCAACTTGTTCCGACTGTCAACCCTCGCCTTCGGCTGCGCCTCGGCTCGGGTAGACATTTGTCGGAACTCTTTGCAATGACAGCCTTTCCGCACTTGTCATGAAATATACTATTATACACGGTGGGACTTAAACCCTATAACCTATTTGAACCCTATAACGCACGAAATGTTTTGTTAAGACTGTTTGTTTCTATTACAGGAAGCTAAAACAGTTTTAGCATGGTTGAGAGGAGTAGCAGTAATGGATCAGACGGTACAATCAGATATCGACACCATCATCAGGACAGAGAAGCAAGTTATGGCTGACTCCAAATCTGCCTGGAGTATCATTTGTGAGTAGCCATCATTACACTCTCTCTTTCTCTCTGTCTATCTCTCTCTCTCTTGCTTTTTTATATATTTCTTATAGGCTAGCGTTTGACCACTATCTCGCCTCGTAAGCGATGATGTGGTCGAAGATGGGGCGAACACGCTAGGCCTAGAATATTCTCTCAAGGGCTGTGTCCTGTCAGAACACGGAGGTTACGGTGGCAGATTTTCTTAACCTCATGGTGTTCAGGCATTGATTGAATTATATGAACATACTTTTTTTTTTCAATCAATATATTATTTATTCTATCAAATTATGTAGGTAAATATAAATTACTATAATGTCCTAAAGATTTATATACGACCAATAAATGAGATTTCAGTGCAAGTTTTTACTCCATTTACTGATTTTTTTCAACAGACTTCTAAAAAGGAGGGAGGTTCTCAATTCGTCGAAATTGTTAAACAATTTACAAAAATATAAAGTGTGTAACATTTCAAAGAAAGATAATATATGATAATAAATAGTCTAAAACTTGCTACTGAAACTGACTCGCGCGGCATGGAAGTCGGTTGTTTTTAACCGACTTCAAAAAAAGGAGGAGGTTTCTCAATTCGACCGTATATATATATATATATATATATATATATATATTTTTTTTTTTTTTTTTTATGTTTGTTCGCGGATAACTTCGTCGTTTATGAACCGATTTCGATTATTCTTTTTTTGTTCGAAAGGAGATGTCCCAAGTGTGGTACCATGGTAATTTTATCGAGGTATGATAAGTATCTCCAGAGATATTGAGATAAACATCTCAAAATTGGTACTGAAAATGTATAGCGCGGCATTGAAGTCGGTTGTATTTTAGTTTTTAAACGATATTATATAGTTTATTAATTTGTTTAACTTTCTTAATTTGTTTACGTATCTTAATTTGTTTACGTATCTTAACTTTTGTATGGAAATCGCACCACCTTAACAATTGACATTTCTCCTTCCAGTACACGACAGGCCGACCTTCAAGGCCTTCATCATCACTCTAGTCATCAAGATCACGCAGCAGTTCGACGGATATCTCATAGTCCTCATCTACGCCGGCTTTGTCTTCGAACGAGCGTCGGAATCCATCAGCCTAAAGCTCAGCCCTAACAAACAAATCATGCTGATTGGCTTGGTGCAGCTGATTGGGGCTGCTGTTGCTACTGGTATTGTGGAGAAGACTGGGAGGAAGGTGAGTTATAATACATTATTATTAAATAGGTATTTTTTAACACGTGTGTGTTAGCTTTTCTTGACCCCTCCGGCGACCCTTCACTTAGAAATCAAGCCCTCAATCCGTTGCGCAAACGAGGCTCTTAACCAATCTCAGCCGTCATCATCATCATCAGCCGGTATCAGTCCACAGCTGGACGTAACCCTCTCCCAAAATGTGCCACTGAGCCCGATCTTCGGCTTTTTGTGACTTTTATTGGGGGGATATGCCCTTATCGCCACGCTGGGCAGGCGGGTTGGCGATCGCAGGACATAGCTTCTCGTACCGGTGACGCTGCTGCCCTGTAGTATTTAGCTACGCCATAATTTTAAATGGTTATACCGCTATTTGTCGGTCGCCAGAGCCTCGTTCGTTGGTTAGCAGGATTCACCACGGGCAGGTGAGGTTGGCTGGGAGCACTGAGGTGGTATTTGTACCCACTTCATCCCATCTAATCTCAGCCAACGGTGTACTTCTGATGGCAATACTATAATTCGGTATCTTAAAGATGATTAAGCCAGAAGATGGATAGTGGAACTCTTCAGCAGATTGTGTTTTTTGACTAGCGTTTGACCACTATCACACGCAGTACGCTATCTCATAATGATGTGGTAGAGGATGATCTTTGCATCAGAGGTTAAAAATGTTATAAATTGAAATGTTCCAGCTCCTGCTAGTAACCACATCATTCGCTGTGGGCGTGGGTATGTTCCTCCTCGCAGCGTGGTTCTACGTGACGTCACTGGGCATGTGGTTGCCAGGCTGGCTGCCGGTGATGGCCATGTGTCTCTGTATCTTCGCTGATGCTGCAGGCTTCCATCCCATCTCGTACATCATCATCACTGATCTGTTTACATTCCAGGTTGGTTCTTCTAAGTCATGTTTATCTTTATTTTTAACCGACTTCACAAAAAAGTAGGAGGTTCTAAATTCGACTGTTTTTTGTTAGTCACCTCTCAACTCCGTCAAATCTTAACCGATTTGAATTTTTTGTTTTGTTTGAGAGTTTATGCATCCCGTTTAGTCACATTCAAATTTTATCGAGATCTGATAATAATCTTCTGTGATATGGAGATAAACATCTTAAACTCGAAATGGATGCATTTCTATACCTCGATGACATGACTGACTGACTACTGACTACTGGCTAATTTAATTATCGCGGCATGTGAAGTCGGTTTTTTTCGTTTTGTACGATCATAAGTCAATAGATGTGTAGCAGTAAGTAAGTACCTAATAAGAAGGCTGCTTGCTTTAGAGCAATCATCTTTAAATGACGCCCTGCGTCTTTGCTTGACATACAATATAAAAAATTAGGACCTTTTGTCCTTTTCCGCCTTACTGGCTATCGCTAATTTTCATTTTCATTTCATTTTCAATTAACACGCCGTCCGTCGCGTATATAATATTTATGGTATTGGCACAGATAGAATGCTCCAAAATATGGTCACATCAAAGTGATTGATAGCAAACTTCAAGAAAATAGCGACTCCTAAATTCTGAGTAGGTAGGTACAGTCATTTACATGCACTGTGTAACGCCTGAAGATATATTCAGCGCAAAATATGTATACACCGTGTATGCGTTGCGATTAAACTTTCCAAGGGAGATAGATTAATGGGCACACTCTTTATTACACTTTAGAATACAGAGTCAAAGTCAAAGCATTTATTCAGTGTATCGGCAAATTAAAAATCTGCACTTACACACGTGAAATAACATTTAAATAGATCATATAAATCAACATGAATTATTTTAAATTAACAAAATCATAACTTATTGCTTTGATTTAAAAAAAAAAAACAAAAGTAATGAGCCATTCAGCTTTCATCTAAACTTCGAACGTCACACTTAAAACAAATGCTTAATTCACCTGATTAATGTAGGGTTGCCAACCGTACTATTGCGTGCACCCCCAATGCATGTTTTCAGTACTTCAGACAATTTTTATCCAAAAAATTGTGAAATAATGAAACCGTATTAATAAATATTAATATATTATATACAGAGGTACTTAAAAACTGATGAAAAATGTAGCGATCTCTTCCCGCTCAACCTTTAACAGTTGCTTAAATCGCTCATAATTTCTGCTTATCACAGAAGTTATCATATCCTTATGTTTTTTCTCTTTCTTCCAGTTACGAGGAACAGTATCAGCATTTGCCAACGTCTGCGCGAAGCTGAGCAACTTCATCCAAATGAAATGGTTCACGGCTCTATGTGAGCTGGTAGGCATCCATTGGACTTTCGTATTCTTCGGATCAGTCTGCTTTACAGCTGGCTTTTACACCATCGCGTACTTCCCTGAAACGAGGCAGAAGACTGTTGCAGAAATATACGCCAAATTAGAAGGGAAAAAGGTTGAAAATGAAACAAAAACGGAAGCTGTTCCTTAGGACTTTTTAATAGGTAGCCGACTTCACGACGTTTTTGAAAGGATTGTTTAGTCTTAACAAATGAAATGCTATAAGATTATACAGCGCTTGAGATTTGTATGATATTCTTAATTTCTGATCGATATTGAAGTCAAAACCAATTTCTCAACAAGTCTAGGAGCAACAATGAACTTTAAATTTATCCTTAAAATTAAATAAGAAATTATATGTTATGGACAATTAATTAGTTAGTTCATTCCTATTTACGAGTTACAAAGATATTTAACGAAGGTTTGGTGATTTCTATAAATTATTGTAAAATCTTGTACCTAATGATTATCGAGGAACACAAGGAGCCAAATATAGATTGAATGATAAATGTCGTAATCAAAATACCAGCTACACATGCAATAGGGAATATGCATGATTTTTTTAATATGTTTATTTCACTAAATACATCCATTTAACACAGTAAAAAAATTAAATACATAATACTGAAAGTGTTCAAATTAAGCTACGAAATATAGTTCTAGCATTGAAAAAATGTGAGGTATCTAAAACGCTGCCAAATTTTCGCGCGCCTTTGTGACGTCACAGTGCACAACACAGTCTCCACAGATTAAATATTTTTAATAGAAATACTACCTATTCGTACTACAGTGCATACTATTTCTATAAAAAGATTTAATCTGTGGCGACCGTGTGGTGCACTGTGACGTCACTTTCTAATTGACAAGTGGTGATGTGTTTAGCAAATTTAAATTTCCCACGTTTTTTTTGCATTTTTTATATAATATTTTAACACATGTAAGACTATTTTATTTACAAAAAAATGTTTAACATACAACACCAGAACAATAATGATTCGAAAATAAATTATTTCAAGTAAATTTATACCACATGCATATTCCCTATTGTGGCCAATACGCAATAAGTCGAAGGGTAGAAGAATGAAGACAAATATGGATATAAGATATCTATATATGTAAATGAACATACAAAATATAGGTAGAATATAATTGTAAATGTCATTCTGTGAAGTCGGTAAACTTGAGTTAATGTACATATAAAAAGATGAACATTTATTTATTAATATGGACTTATAAAGTCAAGTCATATTGTGCCACAAATTATAGGCTAACATTATGCCAGAATGTTTTTTTGTGCAAAAACGTTTTTGAAAATATGACCCCAAAAGGCATCACCAAGGTAAACGGTAAAGTTGTTATTAAACGTCGCTACCGCACTGGCAACTGTGCGGTTGCGCGGCCTGCTACCAATCGAATCTATTTATTCAAATTTAAAAATTGCCACCAATCACATTTGTCTTTGATAGGCGAGATAGTGGTCAAACGCTAGCTTATCAGATATAAAAACACCCCCTTGGTGAAGTTCGCCCACTTATTTAGACGCCCATTGAAATTGAATAACACATACACACTTTTTGGCATAATATCAAGAAACGTCAAAAAAGGCGGTTACACGTCACCAAACGCTTAAATGTGTCGGTGAACTTCGCCTTTAGCGATTGGCAAATCACTGAATGGCGAAATTTTGTGTTTATTAAGCGTGGTTGAAAACTATGTATACGGGCCTTTAGTAAAAGTAAGGTAACCTTTATGGTAATGTTTGGATAAACAACTAAATTAAAATAAATTGGTGGGTAAAATTCCAAGTGACACATATAAGCTATCAACGGTTGGAAACTAACCATGGTCGGGGGATCCTATTTTCCACCAAGTCATTGATGCCTTGCATATAATAGTGTCAATGGAATACACCTTATCACCGCTGTATAATAAAGGCATTAAAATGATTAAAGTTTATTTATCTAATCAATATTACTTAATAAAGTTGTGCTGTTGTGCAGCTCAGTGCAAAAAAAAAGAGTTTTAGAGTAAGGGAGCTTGACAACCGAGCGTAGTGTACAACTGTTTCAAACAGTCGCTGATAAACTGTTGCTCGTCTGTCAGCGCCCTAAGATGTCAGTGAATTCTAGTGCATACATATTTTTATATTATATAATTGATAGTGTTTTTAGTAGGTTGTATTGTAAGTTTAAGTATTAGATGCATAAAACTATGCAATAAGGTTAAGTAATTTTTTGTTGACTATTTTCTGGTGCTCCTACCTTATTTAAGCTACGGTCTTATCGTTAGATTGAATAATAAAAATAAACAAGAGATTTGTGATTGTACAGGCTTATACCTGAATCTCCTATTGTCGTTCATCACGATTCTGTGAAAACCATTACAGAATAGTTTACACCAGATTTAGGTACACAGGTAGGCTTCTGGATCAAATTCTGTGGATTATTATGTGAATAAAAAATTTAGTGTCAATTACATGCAGCCTTAAATTTATTAGATAATAATGAAGAATCTTAATAAAACAAATGTATTTATGAATTTACATACGAATTTAAAAAGTAGAGGCGTTTCCCTAACATATACATTAAACATGAAAATATTAACGATTAAAAACATTCGCTTTGTTTTGACCTAGGATTTCACTACGTTATATCCGGCTTGTCACTATCGGATAATATAATGTATTTTTATTACATCTTCAGCTATATATTACATCCCGCGATTGCTGTTCACACGGTAAGATATATAATTCAGCTTCGATTTTTAATTATTTATCTATGGTTGCATTTTGTTTAAATTTTAAACTGAGGGCGAGGCAGGGGGAGGCGCCATGTCCGAGGACGTTAGGTAAAATATATATATTCAAATATCGCTCAGTCGGTGAAAAATATTTATAGCTTGGGTTGGAATATATTATAGCACAGTGTAAACGGTCTCGTATAATATGTATGACAAGCGATTTAAGTATTTTATCTAAAGATATAATATATATTATATTATATCCCATAACGAAAAGCCGGCTTATAAGTGATGTCCTAGGTCTTTGATTTTGACTGTGACAGATCAATTTAAATAAGAGCCATCTAGGGAGTATTTTGGAACCATTATCTGAAATATAACGGATCGTTACAAATATGCAACGTCTGCAAAGATTTAAAAAATGCTGACGAAACTTTCTTGATGACGACAAATTTTCTTGAAGAAAATCTAATTATAGTATAAGCAATTTATGTAAATATTGTGATAGTCTTAAGTGATGTAGCATTTATTATAATTGTTTTAAAAAATAAATTGATGATTGTTGTAACAATTTTGGTTTATTTGTTGTCCCTCAACACGTTTAATACAACCTTCCCAACAAAATTATGTTTTATATTATTTTGAACTTAGCTTGGCAAACACTCGCCTGATAGGAAGTGTTCATGAAAGTGAAAGTGAAAAAGTTTATTCTTGACAGCATAAAGTACAAAATAAAATAATAAATTAGAAAAAAAAAATCATACATAATAGTTAAGATCGTTTAAAAACTAAAACAACCGACTTCAATGCCCCGCGAGTCAATTTCAGTAGCAAGTTTGAGACGTTTATCGTCATATCTCTGGAGATAATTATCAGATCTCAATTAAATTACAATGGGATCAACCCGGAAACGTACCCTACTGATTAAAAAAAAATCATTCAAATCGGTTTATAATTGACGGAGTAATCGCGTAATATACATACAAAAAAAAAACACAGACAAATTGAGAACCTCCTTCTTTTTGGGAAGTCGGTTGAAAACGATAACATCTGCGTATGACAGAAATGCATGAGTGCACATAAAACTTTGTATTTATATCGAACTAGGTGATATCCGCGACTTCGTTTACGTACACGAGACATGTTATCACTGTAAAGCTCTATCAATCAACGTTTGAGTGATCTGGTAAAAATCATGATATTATTTTCACAATCATCATCATAATCAGCCAGTGTCAAATCACTGCTGGTAAGCCTCTCCCAAGATACGCTACTGAGCCCGATCTTCGGTTCATTGGGAGGGATATGCCCTAATCGCTACGCTGGGCAGGCGTGTTGGCGATCGCAGGACGTAGCTCCTCGCACCGGTGACGTCGCTGCCCGTCACCGGCCTGTAGTATTGAGCTACGCCATAAATATAATTTGAAATAGTTGTCGCCAGAGCATCGTTTGTTGGTCAGCAGGATGCTCCACGGGCCGGTGAGGTTGACTGGGAGCTCTGAGGTGGTATTTGCCCTTCTTACATCCTACTTTACTTATTTCCCATTTTGACAATAAGATTGTTCAAATTCCGCGCTATTAATTTTCAGTACCAAGTTTGAGGTGTTTATCTCTATATCTCTGGTGATACCTATTAGATCTCGATGAAATTACAATGGTACCACCCCTGGGATATCTCCTAACCAACAAAAAAATAATCATTTAAAATCAACCAAAATTGGTTCATAAGCGACTAACTTATCCGCAAACAAACATAAAAAATATCTATTGAGAAACATCCTTTTTTGAAGTCGGTTAAAAAGTTGCCTATGTTCATCCTTATGTTCTGAGGTTATAATCTATCTTCTTGTTAAATTTCAGCAAGATTGGATCGTCCGTTTAGGCGTGAATAAGTAACAAACTAACAGAGTGACAGAGTTACACACGTTTTTAACCGACTTCATTATAATATTTGGCTGGTTAGTGGGTTTGGCCCACAAAATATTATTAACCTTATTATATTATACTAGAAGTGTCCGCGGCTTCGCCCGCTTTAAAACCTTCTTTTATTTACTTAAAACTTTTCTTTTGTAAAAACGATTCTATCATTAAACACATCAAATAAGACTTAGCCAAATCGGTTCACCCGTTTTCACCGTGTGTTTGGCGTGTCAGTTATCGCGTGACTAAGGCAATTCAGGATTCATATTTATAAAACCCTAAAAACCTAAATTTACAGACTTTGTTACCTACCCCATTTCGAAAAATCCTACAACACGTACTTTATCCCATCTTGTTTCACCATACAAACTTTGAATCCCCGTTCCGTATCCGGGAGGAATTTTCAGAAAATCATTTCTGAGCGGATACCTACGTCATAATAACTATCTGCCTTCTGAATTTCAGCGCAATCCGAAACAATATTGATTTCAGACTTTGTTACCCCACTTCACCCTTTTAGGGGTGGAATTTCGAAAAATCCTGAAACACGTATTTACTTACTTAAGTACTTGTGTTAAATTTCGAACATAAAAGACTATCTAATATTGTTTTTCCATACAAACTTTGAACCCCCGTTTCATTCCCTTCAGGGGTGAATTTTGGAAAATCCTTTCTCAGAGGGAACTATCGTCGTAATAACTATCTGCATGCCCAATTTCAGCGGAATCTGAAACTATATTTATTTTCACACTTTTTTACTCCATTTGCCATTTGACTGGAAGAGAAGAGCCGAAGATCGGGCTCAGTGGCGCATCTTGGGAGAGGCCTATGTCCAGCAGTGGACTGATACAGGCTGACGATGATGATGATGATTACTCCATTTCACCCTCTTAGGGGTGGAATTAAAAAAAAAACATGAAACACATATTTACTTTTTTTTTACTGGAGCACTTGTATGAAGTTTCGAATAGAAAATACTATCTAATCTTGTTTCTCCATACAAACTTTGAACTCCCGTTCCATCCACTTCAGGGGTGAATTTTGGAAAGTCCTTTCTCAGAGGGAACTATTTGCATGCCAAATTTCAGCGCAATCCGATACATTATTGATTTTCACACTTTGTTACCCCATTTCACCCTCTTAGGGGGGGGAATTTCAAAGAAACCTGCAACACATATTTACTTATATTTTTACTGAAGCACTTATGTGAAGTTTCGGATAGAAAAGACTATCTCATCTTGTTTTTCCATACATACTTTGAACCCCCGTTTCATCCCCTTCAGGGGTAAATTTTGGAAAATCCTTTCTCAGAGGGAACTATCGTCGTAATAACTATCTGCATGCCAAATTTCAGCGCAATCCGAAACAATATTGATTTTCACACTTTGTTACCCCATTTCATCCTCTTAGGGGTGGAATTTCTAAAAATCCTAAAACACGTGTTTACTTATTTATGTTCTGAAGCACTTGTGTGAAGTTTCGAATACAAAAGACTATCTAATGATGTTTCTCCATAGAAACTTTGTACCCCCGTTTCATCCCTTTTTCCCACCTACGTCATAATAACTATCTGCATTCTGAATTTTAGCGCAATCAGAAACAATATTGATTTTTAGACTTTGTTACGCCAGTTTATCCTCTCAGGGTGGCATTTTGAAAAAGTCTGAAACTCGTATTTACTTCTTTATTTACAGAAGTACTTGTGTGAAATGTCGAATAAAACGACTATCCAAACTTTGAACCCCCGCTTCATCCCCTTAAAGAGTGTAATATGAAAAATTCTTTCTTAGCGGATACCTAAGTCAAAATAACTATCTGCATGCCAAATTTCAGCGCAATACGAAACAATATTGATTTCAGACTTTGTTACCCCACTTCACCCTTTTAGGGGTGGAATTTCGAAAAATCCTGAAACACGTATTTACTTACTTAAGTACTTGTGTTAAATTTCGAATATAAAAGACTATCTAATATTGTTTTTCCATACAAACTTTGAACCCCCGTTTCATCCCCTTCAGGGGTGAATTATCCTTTCTCAGAGGGAACTAACATCGTAATAACTGTCTGCATGCCAAATTTCAGCGCAATCCAAAACAATATTGATTTTCACACTTTGTTACCCCATTTTACCCTCTTAGGGGTGGAATTAAAAAAAACATGAAACACGTATTTACTTATAATTTACTGGAGCACTTGTTTGAAGTTTCGAATAGAAAAGACTATCTAATCTTGTTTTTCCATACAAACTTTGAACCC
The DNA here is from genome assembly GCA_954871355.1 of Cabera pusaria. Lineage (NCBI taxonomy): Eukaryota > Metazoa > Arthropoda > Insecta > Lepidoptera > Geometridae > Cabera > Cabera pusaria. Next base: position 8,417,150 of record OX940908.1, read on the forward strand.
CCGTTTCATCCCCTTCATGGGTGAATTTTGGAAAATCCTTTCTCAGAGGTAACTAACGTCGTAATAACTATCTACATGCCAAATTTCAGCGCAATCCGAAACAATATTGATTTTCACACTTTGTTACCCTATTGCACCCTCTCTTAGGGGGAGAATTGAAAAAAAACCTGAAACACGTATTTACTTATTTTTATACTGAAGCACTTGTGTGAAGTTTCGGATAGAAAAGACTATCTTATCTTGTTTCTCCATACAAACTTTGAACCCCCATTTCATTCCCTTAAGGGGTGAATTTTGGAAAATCCTTTCTCAGTGGTGACTAACGTCGTAATAACAATCTGCATGCCAAATTTCAGCGCAACCCGATACAATATTGATTTTCACACTTTGTTACCCCATTTCACCCTCTTAGGGGTGGAATTTCAAAAAAACATGAAACACATATTTATTATTTTTTTACTGAAGCACTTATGTGAAGTTTTGTATAGAAAAAACTATCTAATCTTGTTTTTCCATACAAACTTTTAACCTCCGTTTCATCCCCTTCAGGGGTGAATTTTGGAAAATCCTTTCTCAGAGGTAACTAACGTCATAATAACCTACTTGCTTGCCAAGTTTTAGGGCAATCCGAAAAAAAAATGATTTTCACACTTTGTTAGTTCACCCTCTTAGGGGTGGAATTTCAAACAAAACCTGAAACACGTATTCACTTATTTTTGTACTGAAGCACTTGTGTGAAGTTTCGGATAGAAAAGACTATCTTATCTTGTTTCTCCATACAAACTTTGAACCCCCATTTCATTCCCTTAAGGGGTGAATTTTGAAAAATCCTTTCTTAGTACACCCCTACGTACTAAGACAAATATACCCTCCAAATTTCAAGTCTCTACGACCAGCAGCTTAGGCTGTGCGTTGTCTGTCAGTGAGTCAGTCAGTCAGTCAGTATGTCAGGACAAAGATTCTTATAGTATTAGATTTCTGTGGTTTGAACCACTATCTCGAAAACAGGAAAACACCTCAAAGTTGCCATTGAATAAGAACAGATTTTAATTATTCTTGAGTTGAGTAGGTGTGGCCTTTTTATAAATTTTATCAAGAGCTGAATAGTAAGTTTTTTAAAGTAAAAGCTAGCAAACAAGCCTGCCTGGTGTTAAGCGGTCACAGTAACCGTATTTATCTTCAGAGATATGAAGATAAACATCTCAAACTTGCTCCTGATAACTAAGTTAATAATTTAAATAGCTTAAAAACTAAAACAACCGACTTCCATGCCCCGCGAGTCAGTTTCAGTAGCAAGTTTGAGACATTTATCGTCATATCTCTGGAGATACTTATCAAATCTTTATAAAATTACAATGGGATCACCTCGGAAATGTAGCCTACCGATTAAAAGAAGAATCATTCGATTCGGTTTACAATTTACGGAGTAATCGCGTAACATACATTCAAAAAAATAATAAATGATAAAAACATACAAACAAATTGAGAATCACCTCCTTTTGGAAGTCGGTTGAAAAACCGACTTAAATGCTGCGCGAGTCAGTTTCAGTTTGTGGTGCTTACCTCCATATCTCTGGAGATATTCATTAGATCTCAATAAATTATATAATGGGACCATCGTGGAGATGTACCCTACCCATGAAAGAAAAAAAAGAATTCAAAAGATTCCCAATTAGCGGAGTAACCGCGTAACATACATATCGATGACTTCATAACAAATGGGCGTACAAGCAAAAATGGCGTTTTAAATTTTCTATGCTGTAGATAGTACAAAACACGCTCTTGCTTGTACGCACATTTGTTATGAAGAGCCCTCGTAAATGGTATTAGCAACCCTGAAGTCATTTTAAAAGTCCTATTTAACGATATCCCTCACGATGGGGTAGACGACGAAAAAAAATTCATCCCTACTTCTAATTTACGGGAGTTACCTTACAAAAAATATTTTTCTAAATTATATTTCACCACTTTGTTGGCGTAATTTATCAAAATTACAGCTTTCTAGTATTAACGGTCTCTTAGCAAAACCTCGGACAGACAGACAGACAGACAGACGGACATGACGAAACTATAAGGGTTCCTTGTCAGGACTACGGAACCCTAAAAAGTTAATTTACTAAAACAAACTCAATATGTGTAGTTGGTGCAATATATTTTCTTTGGATCGATCTGCAAAGTTAAGTTTCTCCTTTAACCTACTCTGCGAAGTTGGTACGGAAGCCTCGGTGGGCGAGTCCACTAGACTTGGCCGGTTTTATTATATTTTAACCTCAACCTAAGAAGTCACTTGTGGTGGCGTTTAAAGTGTGCGTGACCCGCATGCAACACGGATTATTGTATATCAACGAACTGACTCATTTCATTCATTATTCCAGAAACCGCTGATACGAGTATCATTTCAAAATCCTATTAAATCAAATAACCCCCCCGTCCATCATTTTGTAGAATTCCTGAAAGTCACTTATTTAGCGTCAACTACTCACCTGGGGACAAAGGATACTGGACCTAGGATTTTTTTATTTAGTCAAGTGTTAGTCGGCGCAGTGCATTTGCACCGTACCTACATTGCAGAATAGGATGTCGCCGATCGGTTTTATGTTTTAACCAACTTCCGACTTCCGAGGTTATATGTTCGTCTGTGTGTTTTTTTTTGTGTATGTTCATTGATATTTTTGCAGATTGTGACACGATTCAAAAAAAATTATTCGAAAGGGTTATTTATACTTCCGAGGTGGTCCCATTGTAATTTCATTGAGATCTGATAAGTATCTCCAGAGATATGACGATAAACGTCTTAAACTTGCTACTGAAACTTACTGTTTGTTATATACAAAACAATTTTTTTCATGTGTATAAAGTATATACCCATATCGCTGTCCGTCTGTCCGTCTATCAGTCTGTACGTTTGTCCATCTGTTCGTCAGTTCGTCTGTACGTCTGTCCATCTGTCTGACCCTTTTTTAGGGTTCCAAACCCAAAGGGTACCAACGGAACCCTATTACTGAGACTCCGCTGTCCGTCTGTCTGTCTGTCTGTCTGTCTGTCTGTCTGTCTGTCTGTCTGTCTGTCTGTCTGTCTGTCTGTCTGTCCGTCTGTCACCAGGCTGTATCTTATGAACCGTGATAGTTAGACAATTGAAATTTTCACAGATGATGTATTTCTGTTGCCGCTATAACAACAAATACTAAAAAAAGATCATAGTTAAGAATTAAAGGGGGTCGCCATACAAAAAACGTGTTTTTACTATAGCGCCATCTATGAACGATGGTTTACCAGTGTTTCTCAACCTTTTTCATGACGCGACGCGACCCCCTTAGTATGAAAAAAAATTTGACCTACTTGCACTGTTTATAAGTTGTATTTTGTTGTAATTCTAGCTTCTACCCGCGGTTTCGTTCGTGTGGCCTACAGGAAACAAATTACATATTTTCTTTTAAACCAAAAATTATAAGCACTCTCAGTCAAAACACCTACTTTACTCACTCTTTAATTAATATTTTCTTTAAAAGTGTGTTTTCAAACTTTGTTTTTTTCTTTTACTGAGGCTTTGCGACTCCCTTATAGAGGCTTCGCGACCCCCCAGGGGTTCGCAAGTGGCGCGACTCACACGTTGAAAAACACTGGTTTTTTGTGTTAACTAAAGATGCGCTGAATATTCGTTTGGTATTCGGTATTCAGCGTATTCGGCATCTTTTCCATTATTTGTATTCTGCCAAATTATTCGGTTTTGTTGCCAAATATATTCGGTTCAAGCATTTCTATTTTCTTGGCTCATGTAGCCAAGGTGTAGAACTAAAAGAAAAAACTTCTTATATAAGATTTATGTTATATTATAAGTCAAAGAAAACATAAATAAATGGATTTAATTGAGGTTTATTAAAATGTTGATTTTAAGTTTAAAAATAAATATTGTTGCAAGATTTAAATTAAATGTTGATTTAAGGCTTAAAATAAATGTTGACTATACCTACTAACTATAGGTTAAGAAGTAAATAAAACATAAATATAATAAATTAAATCCATTTAAATCCATTTATTTACTTCTTAACCTATAGTTAGTAGGTATAGTCAACATTTATTTTAAGCCTTAAATCAACATTTAATTTAAATCTCGCAACAATATATTTTTAAACTTAAAATCAACATTTTATTAAACCTCAATTAAATCCATTTAAATCCATCCAAGTTCCTTGTCTAACCAGCAGCGGCACGTAGCGCACATGCTAGAACTTGTTTACGCGGCAAAACAATGTAATTGTAAACCGAATAATTCAGCCGAACATCTGTTTCGGTAAAGGTTAAACCGAATAATATTCGGTATTCGGTAATTCGGTGAAACCACTATACGGCGCATCTCTAGTGTTAACGTTCACTTAGTTGGCGTTAGAAGTTCGTTAGACATTTGTTAGATGGCGTTGTAGTAAATAAGTATGTTTAGTATTATTGACACGGTATTTATATTATCGATGTACTTTGTACTTTATTTTTCCGGCAAATTTTGTTTAATCGGAACCCTACTTGTGCGGGTTCGACTCGCACTCGGCCAGTATATCTCAGGAACGCGTAAGGTATCAATTTGAAACTTACACACAAAGGTGTTAATAGTAAAGTTAATTTATATTATTAAATATCTGGAAGACCGAGCTTTGCTCGGTATTTTTTTCCACTTAAACAGAAAAATATGACTATTCCCGACATCTATTGGCGAATAATAATACTTTTTTTTTATTGAGAGCAACTAACTGCTTTAACTACTCAATAACACTAAAGCTACTTCTACTCGCCAATAGATGTCGGGAAGGGTCATATTTTAATTTGATTATTGATATAGTTGATTAATAAAAACACGAATAAAACAACATTTTCTGAAAGTGAATCCTAGCTAGATCGATTTATCGCCCCCGAAATCCCCTGTATACTAAATTTTATTTAATCGTTGGAGCCGTTTCCGAGATTTAAGATTCCGTTTCATAAACACGATAGCTAGATATAGATATATCTATGAAGATATATATACATCTATGAAGATTCATAGATGGCGCTATCGTAGAAAACACGTGTTTGTTTTAAACCCTTTAATTTTTAACTTTGTTCTGTTCTTAGTATTTGTTGTTATAGCGGCAACAGAAATACATCATCTGTGAAAATTTCAACCGTCTAACTATCACGGTTCATGAGTTACAGCCTGGTGACAGACGGACAGACAGACATGTCTGTCCGCTGTCCGTCTGTCTGTCGACGGACAGCGGAGTCTCAGTAATAGGGTTCCGTTGGTACCCTTTGGGTTCGGAACCCTAAAAATGGAACTTGTAAGTCAACGAGATTAAAATATATGACTGTATAAGTAGTATTTTTATCGCATATTTTGCGATTTCAAAAGGAAATCAAAACCTATAAGGTAGAGTAGGGGAGAGCGGGGCTGGTTTTAACGGAGGTAAGAATTAACAAGATGATTCCCGCCAAACGTGAAGTATGTTTAAAAATATGATACTCGGTTCAGAAACACTATATATACAGCCGAAATCGTCCTGACTTGTTAGTTGCCAACCGACCGTCACTTGTTATAGTTGTGCGCAGTGACCTCAGATTGACAGGTAAGCGAACATTTTGTGCTTGACAATAAATTGATTTAGGATTTATTTATTTGCTGAATCAAATTATAGCTTATCCTGTATCGAGCTCTATTTTACTGACAGTAACACTCTATTATTTGTTTGTAATTATTGTAACTATTTTATTTCCTGTACACAATTAGGTAAAATAAACTGGCCAACTGGCGCACTTGTAGGGTTCCGTAACAGTAGAGTATTTTGTAACTTTAATTTTAAACCACTCGCCACCAAAAAATTAGCTTTGTTTTTCATAGAGTTTGTATGAAAAACAAAGTTATCATTGCGGTCGCTATATCTCAAAAACTGCTGACTGCATCTCATTCAAATCAATTTTCGTTCTTAGTTTTTTTTTTGAGATCTTCAGCATATATTTTTTTTGGATTTTTCACTTCCATACTTTAAAAGTTAGAAGGGGGGCATAAATTTTACCACTTTAGATGATCTTATCTTTCAAATGATTGACTTTGACAAAAATTGGTTTTAAAAACCTCAATTTCATTTCTAAATACCTATCTGTAGACACCCCGCACGTATAGGTATGATGAAACTTTTTTATTTTATTTTCAGTTTCATGTATAAGCCCCTTCCCTTAATTTTTTTTTTAAATCACAAATCCTACCTACCATGGGTAACTGTGTAGTCCTAATAGTTTCGGAATAAAGTGGCTGTGACATACGGACGGACAGACAGACAGACAGACAGACAGACAAACAGTCAGACAGACATGACGAATCTATAAGGGTTCCGTTTTTTTGCCATTCGGCAACGGAATAATCGAACCCTAAAAAGTGACCTTGGGGCTAAAATTAACAAATTGAGTGGGGTTAGTATTAACATGTTTAACCCCGAATGAATTTGGTATTTCCCGAGTGTTTTTGATTTGAGCGATTTTGATTCTTGATTCTTTCTTTGACTACAAGAGGGTCCATGTCTCAAGGAGTATATGAGCTGGCAGCTAAGGATGTTCTGGCAAAAAAGAAAATATAGAGATGTTGCTACTGACTACGATATTTGTCATGTGACTGCTTTGTATCATTTGTCATTTGTAGGCTTAAAAACTGTGAGTAATAAGTAGATAGTAGTAGAGAAATAAGTAGCTTTAAAAGGTAGTACTATTTTATTGTACCTCATTGAGACTCTTTATGACTGTTAACACTAAAAAGTTTATGTAACTTTTAAATATTAAGTTGAAAGTATTTGTACTTATTTTTGTAGACTAAAAAACTTTAATATGCAATGACTGTTAATATGTGTAGATTTAAAAGAATATGCATACTATATTCTTTCAGTTCCTATCATGCAAAGTACTGATTTGTTCAACTCAAATAAAAATCTTTAGTATGAATGACTTTTATTTAATTATTTGATATAATTTTAGCCTCTGTTAATAATTGCCCCTTACGTTAACACTTACCCCAGCTCCGTACTACCAATATTTACCGCAGATACATGTATCTCTATACATACCATGGTATGTATCAACAAATGATTTTATCGGTTTTGATGACTATTTCTGAAAACAATTTACCTAACTGATTGTTATTGTTACTAATATCAAAGCTGAATAACTAAAGCATGCTATGAATAAAAAAATAAACAAAAACGTTAATTATTATTGAAGACATAACCCATAATACAAAATCTGTTAGTACCAGCCCCGCTCTCCCCTACTTCCCGTTGATCTAGAATCAAGAAATTTGGCTAAGAAGCAAGGTCTTGAAACACTTGTTTGGGAAAAAATCTGAAAACCGAAAATATATAGTTACTAACAAAAAAGCAAATTTACTATAACAAACTTATCCTTTGCGGTTGGTGCATGAACAGTATCTAGGGATCGAAATGCAAAGTTATGTTTGTCTTTTAACCTTTGTTTGAGAAGTTGGTACAGAAGCCTCGGTGGGCAAATCTAACTCGCACATGGCCGGTTTTTTAATTAAAATTGTAAAGAAACTGTGTGCCATGTGTGCCAAAATGTTATCCAAATCCGATATCAACCATTTTTGCGTAATTAAGGAACAAACAGCCATACATACACCTCGAAACATAAATACAAGCTTTGACATTAAATTTATGTAATGAAGAAGTTTCTTCTGTACCGGGATAAGTCGTCTGTAATGTAACAAGTTCAGATTCCAGTATGACATCAGTGAGTGTAAAAAACCGAGCAATGAGCATGCGCACTTTAGTAGGACTAAAAAAACACAGAAAAGATAATAATCTTTTCTGTGTTTTAGTGCGCAACCTATGTGCGCATAATATCGAATCAAAAACCTAAAAAATAAGTTTCAAGCTTCTAGCTTTGAAAATTACGATACTTCCATTCAACTTTTCATCCCCCGTTTCAATGTTACATTTTACCATTAAAAAAACATGCTGTTGCGACAACTGCTGTCATTGCAGGTTTGTCGATCGAGTACAGTTGTAGTACCTACGAGTACACAGTTCAACACATGCAATCTCCGATATCAGCTGTAGGATATGCAGACAAACGTGCAAGACACTGGTCAAGGTTGAAATCGTCCGACGAGTCGGTTTGGGTTTACGCGTACCGTTAGAATCATTCTCAAATTTAAATTCTGCTTTGTAACATATTCTTACAGTAGCTCGTGAACTATAACGTTTTAAAGTAGGCTATTGCTGACATCATATCTGTTGAATAAATAGTACTCTTTTTATTTGTATCTATTTATGGTAGGTAAACGATTCTTATTTGGGCAATTTGAACATATACTTTACCTAAAAATATAATAAAAATGTCTTGTTTGGCAAGCGATGATGTCGTCGAAGATGGTGAACACGCTAGGCGTAGAATACTCTGACTCTCAAGGGCTGTGTGCTTTCGGAACACCTTAAGGTTAAATATTATGTTTCTTTGAAGTGTTACACACTTAATATTTATTTTTTTTTACTGTTAAACACAATCCAAAATTTCATCGTACCAACCTTAAGGTTAGTGCGGCAGATTTTCTCCTTGATGGTAGTAAGCTACTTTTGGTAGCAAGTCAGTCGGAAAATCGATATAAAATTAATCGTGAAGTATTTGGTTACTGAAATCTTTCCTATAAGAATCAATGATTTTTCGAAATGTAGTGTCAAAAGTTACCGATGTACGATAAATAACTGACGTGCCATAGGAGAGGCCTATGTCTAGCAGTGGACGGAAATTGGCTGTTAATGATGATTATGATTATGATTCACTACATCTTCCCTATACAAATTATGTGTACAAAGAACACACGTACAGTATCTTAACGTTTTAAAAAGTTCCAACGACTCCTCGACTAAAGTTGTTTAATCAACGAATTATCACATCTATAACAGTCATAGGTCGGTTTCTGATAGCAATCATTGTTTGGAATCCGGGAGGTCATTGAAGCCTTTTTTGGTTGAGTCACATAATATAATTTTTAATGGTTGTAATGGAATTTTATGACTACATCTGCTCGGCACGCGTATATTCTATGTGACAAAAAGATTTCCCCGATGCTTTTTCTTTATTAACTTTTTCCTTATTAAGTTTCACGTAATGTACTCGTATTTGCAGCTTTTGAACCTTTCATAAAAGGAGGAAGTAGTACGTACCTACTTAAAGGTACGGCCACACCGCGGCGTCCTGCGTCCGCGTGCGCGGTCGCGATCAGATAGTGCAGTAGTATTTGTACCGACTAAATTTAAGCCGCCCAAATCCAATCTATATCTGTTTTGCGAAAAGAGCTATTCGATCTATATATATAACGAGAAGTGCCACGCGGCTTCGCCCGCGTTAAAAACTTCTTTTTTATTTACTTAAAACTTTTCTTTTGTAAAAACGATTCTATAATTAAATACATAAAGTAAGAATTAGCCAAATCGGTTCACCCGTTTTCATGTTATCGCGTGACTAAGGCGATTCGGGATTCATATTTATAAAAACTAAAAAACCCAAATTTTCAGACTTTGTTACCCACCACATTTCAAAAAATCCTACAACACGTACTTTATTATCTCATCTTATTCAAAGTTTGTTCAAAGTTTGTATGGCGAAATATCGCCATACAAACTTTGAATCCCCGTTCAGTATCCGGGAGGAATTTTTAGAAAATCTCTTTTGAGCGGATACCTACGTCATAATAACTATCTGCATTCTAAATTTCAGCGCAATCCGAAACAATATTGATTTTTGGACTTTGTTACCCCAGTTTATCCTCTTAAGGTGGCATTTTGAAAAAGTCTGAAACTCGTATATACTTATTTATTTACAGAAGTACTTGTGTGAAATGTCGAATAAAATGATCCAAACTTTGAACCCCCGCTTCATCCCCTTGAAGAGTTAATTTTGTAAAATTCTTTGTTAGCGGATACCTAAGTCAGAATAACTATCTGCATGCCAAATTTCAGCGCAATCCGAAACAATATTGATTTCAGACTTTGTTACCCCACTTCACCCTTTTAGGGGTGGAATTTCGAAGGAGCCTGCAACACGTATTTACTTACTTAAGTACTTTTGTTAAGTTTCAAATATAAAAGACTATCTAATCTTGTTTCTCCATACAAACTTTGAACCCCCGTTTCATCCCCTTAAGGGGTGAATTTTGAAAAATCCTTTCTTAGTACACCCCTACGTACTAAGACAAATATACCCCCCAAATTTCAAGTCTCTACGACCAGCGGTTTAGGCTGTGCGTTGTCTGTCAGTGAGTCAGTCAGTCAGTCAGTATGTCAGGACAAAGATTCTTATAGTATTAGAAGATACTATCAAGTCGCGAGACTCACTTCGTGAAAAATTTAAGGAGATTAAAATTCTTACAATGGCATGAATGGTGGCATGACAATATTTATATGAAAATAATATGTATGTACGCAAACATTTTAATGATTATGATAAAAGGTCCTATATACATAATTTCAATACACGACACGAAAATAGATTACTTTTACCTCAATTCAGGTTGCAGAAAGTTAGTAAGTAGTTCTTTTTTAACCGACTTCAAAAAAAGGAGGAGGTTTCTCAATTCGACCGTATATTTTTTTTTTTTTTTATGTTTGTTCGCGGATAATTTCGTCGTTTATGAACCGATTTCGATTATTCTTTTTTTGTTCGAAAGGAGATATCTCAAGTGTGGTACCATGGTAATTTTATCGAGGTATGATAAGTATCTCCAGAGATATTGAGATAAACATCTCAAAATTGGTACTGAAAATGAATAGCGCGGCATTGAAGTCGGTTGTTTTTTAGTTTTTAAACGATATTATTGAGGAACTGTATACGATTTTATGATACACTTCCTAAAGATATTAATCTACTGTTTATGAGCAGATTTAAAACCTTTGTAAAATCCAATTCAATAAAGAAATCGTACTACACAATAAATTACTATATGAATGACAAAAATGCATGCCCTGAATGTCCCAAGCTCCAAGATATACTAATATAAATTGTATGATAATATAATTATTTGTTATAAATTGTATTAATATTTAATATGAATAAAAAAATGAATTTAAACAAGTGACAAGACCCATAGAGTTTCTTGGTGTTTCTTCTCTGATGGGAGTACTTCCGAAACACCAGTAGATTCAACAGTAATTCAGTTTTCATCTTTTGTTTGCAGATCTAGGGTTGCCTATTATGACGGTATTATACAGCTGATAGACGGAGAATCAGTTCCATTCTCTATACAAACAAAGTACAACTAATACTAATAAACTAATCGCAGTACAAATCACATTCCGATTTGTACTGCGATTAGTTTGCGTTTTATTTATATATTGTGTTTCATTATTTCACATTTTTTTGGATAAAAATTGTCTGAAGTACTGAAAGAGGAATTGGGGGTTCACGTAAAGTTGCAACGGTTGGCTACCCTACACTAATCAGGGGAATTAAACATTTGTTTTAAGTGTGACGTTTGATGTTAAGATGAAAGCTGAATGACTCATTTTACTCTGCTTTTTTTTTTATCAAAGCAATAAGTTATGTTTTTGTTATATTTAATTTTTGTCTTTAAAAAAAGTAGGGGGACAGCACCGATATGAGAAAATTTAGAGTTTAGAATTTATTTCTGCCTTGACTTGTAACAAAGTAACATTTACACAATTAAAATTAATGTTTAACTATATATATACAATATAAACTACTCCATAAACTATAATACAGACTATATAAAATCTACAAATAAATAACTGAATTTAGGTCGCTGTCCGCTGGTTGGGTACCCAAAAGGGTTTCTGCCTTTAAATATAGACTTATATAATAATAAATTTAAATATAGACTAGTGACATGATATTTTTGCCACAACCCAATATCTACCTATTATATAGGTACTAAAAAAAATAATTCAAGCTCACCAAAAACACTTTCATGTGAAATGGTGCCAAGACGAGACCATGCGGCTCGCACTGTCAAAAAGTTATCAGATCTCATTTAGAACCTAGCTTTTAACTCTACACGCCCTAAGAATTTTGATGATCATCAGTAAGTGAGTGAGTGACGAAATCGGTGCTTTTTAGATATCAATAAAATCTAAAGTATTAGAGCTATGCAATTGAAACTTTATATGTTAATTAAGTCTACTATTGACATCATATCCCGAGAATTTTGTTTATCTGGTATAACCCAAACCCAAGTTATGAGGATTCGAAAATACGACGAAGCACTTCGAGAAAAGGTAGGTAGGTAGTGCCCGCGCTTCGCTTAGCTTTGTCTAGGGGGGCTATGCCGTCAATCGAAACTTCTGTCAATTGCGATCAAGTCGTAGACCGCTTGACGGTAGCGTCAAATCAACGCGGTAAACGATAAATGATTCAATATTCGCTTCAATCACGTAGACTTGTCAAGTGCACTTGATCGTCTCGAGACGCGTTATGTAGTGGTCATTCGACCACTTTACAATACAATACAATACAAAACTCTTTATTGATTACCAGACAACATATTTACAAAATGTACGACTTATCTAGTATACAGTAATATAGTAAGGCAATACAATCGGCGGTCTTATCGCATAGAGCGATTTCTTCCAGACAACCTTGGCAAGGAAAAAGAAGACTTTAACCAGAAACTTGGCAGTAGCGTACCATACAACCTAAATGATCAGAGATAATATAATTTAAGTTATACTATAAACATACAAAAATAAATAATAGAATACTATTTTACTACTATAGTTTATTATAAAATACATAAATACTATAGATAAATACATTACATATTTATAAGCATCCATAAATATATATTATAGACTATATATATATATATATATATATATATGTTATAGAATATGTATGTGTTTATATTCTATATATGTATATACAATATAAACACATACATATTCAACATATAACAAAATGCATAAATACAGGTACAGTAACGTTGCAGTTTTATCATACTATATAACGCTATATATGCTTGCCTTTAAAAACATGTTATCTACACGCAACGCGCTTGACGGTAGCGTCAAATCAACGCGGTAAACGATTCAATATTCTCTTCAATCACGTAGACTTGTCAAGTGCACTTGATCGTCTCGGGACGCGTTATATAGTGGTTATTTGACCACTATATAACGCTAAATATGCTTGCCGTTAAAAACATGTTATCTACACGCAACGCGCTTGACGGTAGCGTCAAATCAACGCGGTAAAAGATTCAATATTCTCTTCAATCACGTAGACTTGTCAAGTACACTTGATCGTCTCGGGACGCGTTATATAGTGGTTATTTGACCACTATATAACGCTAAATATGCTTGCCGTTAAAAACATGTTATCTACACGCAACGCGCTTGACGGTAGCGTCAAATCAACGCGGTAAAAGATTCAATATTCTCTTCAATCACGTAGACTTGTCAAGTGCACTTGATCGTCCCGGGACGCGTTATATAGTGGTTATTTGACCACTATATAACGCTATATATGCTTGCCTTTAAAAACATGTTATCTACACGCAACGCGCTTGACGGTAGCGTCACATCAACGCGGTAAACGATTCAATATTCTCTTCGATGTCGATCACCTTTCTTTGTTCTCTGGCGAATAACTTCGTTCTGAATTTGATCCCTCCCACCACAATGTGTTAATTATACTGTAAAGATCTTTGACGGATCCTTCAATTAAAAAACTGGCCAAGTGCAAGGCAGACTCACACTATTAGGGTTCCATAACACAGTAAAGTATTTTATAACTATCATTTTTCGCCAGCAAAAAAATTACTTTGTTTTTCATAGTGTTTGTATGAAAAACTAAGTTATATTATTGTGTTGTGAAAATGTGCTATATCTCAAAACCGGCTGACTATATCTTGTTAAAACCAATGTTTGTTGCGTTTATTGAGATCTACAGCATATATATATATTTATTTTTCACTGCCTTATTTTAAAGTTAGAGGGGGAGGGGGTACACACATATTTCACCACTTTAGAAGTGTCTATCTTTCAAACTATTGACTTTGAGAAAAAATAGTTTTAGAAACCTCATTGTTATTTTGAAGACTTGTACGTATAGGTTTTTTTTTTCAGTTCCATGTATTTGGAGCCCCCCTTATACTCTCATTTTTTATTTTTGTATATAAATCAAAAGCGGTTTACACAATACCTATAAAGTTTCAACTGTGTAGTCCATAGACGTAATAAAAAGGTTGGTGCACTGCAGATGTTTTGATAAATTCAATTTAATCCGTATGCTTTTACGATAAGGTTGTAATTGCTTTGTAGTATAAAACGGCCCAATTGAGAGACACCAGGGTGGGAGTGTGTCCTTGTCTAACAACCTGATAGTCCTATATATGTTCTATACTACCTATATGTATGGTATATATATAAGTTGTCCATACAAAAGAAAGGGACAAGCTCCGTTCAAGGTCGGTCTCATGGGGGCCGGTTTAATATGTAGCAGGTCTGTGGTGTAGTCCCAATAGTTTCGGAATAAAGTGGCTGTGACATACGGGCGGACAGACAGACAGACATGCCGAATCTATATAAGGGTTCCGTTTTTTGCCATTTGGCTACGGAACCCTAAAAACATAGAAACAATGTCATTTGGTTTTATTTTATTTATTTACATTATATTAACATGCATGACGCATACTGTGTTTTGTAAGCAAATCGATACATTTTCTAAGAATATGGATAGTCGAACAAATTTTTATGTTGTTTTGTTAATGTGACTTGAATATCTTGATATTAATTAAGTTTTTATACTTTAGGTAAACACGTTTTAGAAAACGGACTTCTGCGGAAGTTATTGTATTGAAATAAGTGATCATGATGAAGCAATTAGGGTGAAACCATAGATGTATATGTAGATGCGTATGTACCAGATGACGCGTCGCGAACTAGCTCTACGTTCAAATAAAAAGCAGTAGGGATATTCTGTAAGCTATCTCGACAGCGGAATCCGCGGTGAGATTTTAATTTCGTACCACGAATTTCAACCGTATTACTAACGTGATACGATTGAATTTCGTAGTGCGAAATTCCAATCTCACCGCGGATTCCGCTGTCGAGATAGCTTACAGAATAGCCTAGCAGTGCTGAATCTACATCTCGCTTAGTTTAGCGTAAGTACTCCTCACGCCCGATCGCGCGCCGCTCGGCACGTAAGTCAATTTATGATGGGCACCTCAGGTTTACATGTACCTCGATGGGTGAAACAAAGATGAATAAAGGGTCAGTCAGTTTCTTAAGCCGCCTCATTCTGGTAGTACTTTAGCTGCTAGTCCGCCTTAGGTGGTAAGAACCATCACTTTGTCAGTTATTTAGCCATGTATTAGAATTGGCTGTAGATTTGAAGGGCAATGTGTCCAGAAAAATACAGGCCATGGGAGTCTTAACGTCTATTTATTTCAAGGTACAGGCGCAGTGCAGTGTTGCGCAAAATTATAGCAACCGAAAGTTTTGCATGTTAGGTACATGTTTTTTTTTTGTTATTGACAGAGGTTGTCGCTTACAATCAGGTGAGCCTTGGGCTTGTGCTGATATCTTTTATCAGATAATTAAAAGTCGTTTAAAAAATTTAAAGAACCGAGTTCACATGCTGCGCTAGTCATTTTCAGTACCAAGTTTGAGTTGTTTATTTTCATATCTCTAGAGATACTCGTCAAATCTCTATGGGATTTAAATAGGATCACCAGGAAAGTATATTCTTTCAAACAAAAGAAGAATGGTCAAGTACCTACCTACCTACTTTCTGTCAGGAATTAAAAAATATATATTTTCAATCAGCTCGATGCGAGGGAGAAGGGAATGTAATGTACCTTTTCCTGACGCCCTTTGAACTTTCAACATTTCATTCGTTAAGTGCCCCGGTGACGGTTATTCGCAATTGTCAATTTTCACGTCATTGATGGAGAGGCAATTAAAGCCATTTTCATTTGCAACTACGAGGTAAAAAGCGAATTATGGAAATATTGATTGAAGCCCATTGACGATTTAGAATGACCGTCTCTGGGGCACTTAAAAGACAGTAAAGAAGTTCAAATCCCCGCCATGCTTTTCTTGATTTTTCTATCGAAAATGTGTGAATTTAACAGTGGGGTGCTCCGATGAAGAAAAACCACGTTATACAATCTCTGGCATGGTGAGAGAACACTGTCTATATATTATAGTATATATATATATATACTAGTATATACTATATATAATATAGTATCCGCCTGGTCAGCTACCACCCCCAAGTTGGAAAATCTGTCGCCAAACATCTTATGGGTCCCGCAAGCTTTCCTTGAGAGCCAGTTCCCATTATAAGCCTAGTGTGCCACCATCTTCGACCACATCATCGTTAACGCTAAACTATTACGATAATAAAAAAAAATCCTAGTCAAGTGGTTGCTTGACTCGAATACAAATAATTAAGATAGTTTAAAAACTAGAACAACCGACTTCCCTGCCCCGCGAGTCAGTTTCAGTAGCAAGTTGTAGACGTTTATCGACATATTTCTGAAGATACTTATCAGATCTCGATGAAATTACAATGGAACCACTTTGAAAATGGCCACATTTTCGAAGTGGTTCCATTTAATTGTACTGATTAAAAAAAGAATCATTCAAATCGGTTTACAATAGACGGAGTAATCGCGTAACATAGGTACATACAAAAATAAATAAATAAAATAAAAATACAGACGAATTGAGAACCTCCTCCTTTTTGGAAGTCGGTTTAAAACTATAATTAGGTAATAGATACTGAAAGTATGTACAGGAACATCATTAAAAATATTTTATTCAGACCACATTGCACCAACATCATAAAAATGTGTCACTCGGTTTAATTATTCTGACAAATATTTTTTTCGCATTACAATCTATGTACAAAAATTTGCCAACCAGTATATTTGACATGAGACATTTCATTGCTATGTAAATAAAAATATACTATATAAACAATTCTTGTGTTTTATCAGATTTTTACTAGGTAGTTATACTTACATAAAAGTGGGGGAGTGATTGAAACGCGCTTAGTAAAGCGAAGCGGTTGGCTTGAGACACACGCATTGACGCTTCTTGCCGCGCAAACTTGATTCTCGATCTTTTGACCGACTAGTTAGACTCGCGAAGCCAAAAAAACAATAACTAATAAAAAATTAAGCGTCAGATCTGTGGAAAATAAAAGTGTCAAACCGATTCCTAAAAATCGAACGCATATTTTAGTAACTTTTATTGTGTTGTTGTTAAGTTTTATTAAGCTGAAGTGAAAGCTCATTAATATATTTGCAGTGGTGAATTTGTGTCGTGAATTGTGTTACTTTATAAGCTTTTAAATAATGTGATTGAAGGATACCTTAGTTAATTATCCTTCTGAGAAACTTTCGACGAGATACCCGCTTTTTGTGAAAGGTAGTTTTTTTAATTTATTATTTGCGGCTTTTGCGAACTAGTTTATTTTACCTTTAACGTTTTATTGCTGGTTTAATTAAAATGTAGACTAAACTAATCATATCTAGGGTAAAAGGACCAAATTAATATTGACACTTAGTGACTAGCACCGTAGTATTATTAAGTATTCTGTGCTAGAACCTGAGTTTTAAATTAACAATTAAGATAGATTAAAAACAACCAACTTCCATGCCCCACGTCAATTTCAAGTCAATTTCAGTAGCAAGTTTGAGATGTTTATCGTCATATCTCTGGAGATACTTATCAGATCTCGATAAAATTAAAATGGGATCACCTCAGAAACTTACCCTGCCGATTAAAAAAAGAACCATACAAATCGGTTCACAATTGACGGAATAATCGCGTAACATACACACAAAAAAAAAAAGAAAAAAAAACATACAGACGAATTGAGAACCTCCTTCTTTTTGGAAGTAGGTGGAAAACTGAGTAATATATCTTAAATGTGTCTACAACCTGTTTAGTGTTTATCTGTCTATGAACATAGATGACTATTTAATTTAATAGTACAATGGCAGCCTTATCGCTAAACAGCTATATTTTCCAGGCATCCGTGAGACGATTGGAGACACATTATTGTATTAGATCACATTGGGTATACAATGTTCTGTGGGAATCTCTTTACAATTCACAATGCTCCGATCGGAAACTTTTGACATTTCTATTCGAAATAAATGAATAGTTAATGATTAAGATAGTTTAAAAACTAAATCAACCGACTTCAATGCCCCGCGAGTCAATCTCAGTAGCAAGTTTAAGACGTTTATCGTCATATCTCTGGAGATACTTATCAGATCTCAATGAAATTCAAATGGGACCATTCCGAAAACGTACCCTACCGATTAAAAAAAGAATCATTCAAATCGGTTCACAATTGACGGAGTAATCGCGTAACATACACACAAAAAAAATACAGACGAATTGATAACCTCCTGCTTTTTGGAAATCAGTTGAACACTTTTAAAACACGAGCTTTATGTAGAGATGTTATCATAGGAAACTACTCGTTAAGAAAATTGTAGCTTATGTTACCCGAACTATATTAAATCTTAGATGAATGGTGTTGGTACTACGAAGGAACATACGTAAATAGAAACATACATACATAGACTGCTAAAATCATAATACTTACTTTTGTAGTCGGGTAAAAAAATAAAATTCATTTATTTCAGGTTGTAACTATATTACATATTTATAACAATCTACTACTTTGGTACCTATATTCACAACACTAAATATATTCACAACACTAAATATATTCTGATTTAAGAATAAAATTTAAATTTAGTAATAATATTGTTATGATAACAATACTCGTACATACTAGCCCAAATTCGACTGTTCTACCAACAACAGACTTCCGAAAAGAAGGAGGTTCTCAATTCATCTGTATGTTTTTGTATATGTATGTTACGCGATTAGTCCGTCAATTGTGAACCGATTTGAATAATTACTTTTTTGGTCGGTAGGGTACGTTTCCGAGGTTGTCCCATTTTAATTAAATCGAGATATGATAAGTATCTTCAGAGATATGACGATAAACGTATCAAACTTGCTACTGAAATTGACTAGCGAGGCATGTCGGTTGTTTTAGTTTTTAAACTGTCTTAATTATCTATTACGGAATTCCAGTCCCTTCAGCCCGGCTTCATCATCAGCTCAGCACGATGGTACCATATTACTTATTGCATTGTCACCGAAGATACGTAAATACACTAAATCAGATATTCTAGTAAAAAAAATAAAACTGGCCAAGTGTGAGTCAGACTTTTGTCTCGCACGCGGAGGGTTCCGAACCGCAGTAAAATAATATATAAATACTAGCTGACCCGGCAAACGTTGTTTTGCCATATAAATAAATGGCTATTAAAAAATAAGGGTTGATCGTAGAAGGGTGAAAATTGAGGATTGTATGTATGTTGTATGTTGTATGTATGTTGCATGTAAATTAAAAATTTTGTCTAAAAAATAAAATAAAAAATTTAGGGGTGGACTACCCCTAACATTTAGGGGGATGAAAAATAGATGTTGGCCGATTCTCATAGACACCGGATAAGCACAAAACATTTCATCAAAATCGGTCAAGCCGTTTCGGAGGAGTATGGCAACGAAAACTGTGACACGAGAATTTTATATATTAGATAATATTATATTATATAACCGTGTCAATACCAAACATGCTTATTAACTACAACGCTATCAAACGAATATTAAACGAACTTCTAACACCAACTAAGTGAACGTTAATACAAAGGTAGGTAATTAATATTATTTATTAATAAGTTAAACAATCGTTCACATAGATGGCGCTATAGTAAAAAACTAACCCTTTTGATTTTTAACTTTGTTCTGTTTTTAGTATTTGTTGTTATAGCGGCAATAGAAATAAATCATCTGTGAAAATTTCAACCGTCTAACTATCACGGTTCATGAGATACAGCCTGGTGACAGACGGACAGACAGACAGACAGACAGACAGACGGACAGCGGAGTCTCAGTAATAGGGTTCCGTTGGTACCCTTTGGGTTCGGAACCCTAAAAAGTACCCGCGACCAAAAAGCTCGAAATGAAGCTTCAAGTTATAAATATATATATATATATATATATATATATATATATTTATAACTACTACGGCAAATGTTTATTACAGTATTTTCACCCCACGTACAATTTTGAAAGGAGTATTGTATGATTTCGTTTTTTAGGTTCGCTTACATTCCAACAACAAAACAAACTTGTTCTACTTAAAATAAAAAAGAATATTTATAGTCTGCTGTAAAGCCAGGTGCAAAATAACCAGTATGTTTCTAACACGTTATTCTTAGATCTATCTCACTGTACTAAGGTCTGTTTTCAATCGCTGCTCTTGCGATTATGCTATAAAAAGTTAGAAGTGTCAGCCTTTGTAATTTGTGGTTTATTGACGAGGGTTCTATACATTCCTACTTCTATGCTATGTCCATTGCTTAATAACAAAATAAAGTTTTTTCGTTTATCTCATAGGCTAGCGTTTGACGACTATTTCGCATGATGGTAAGCGATGATGTGGTCAAAGACTTTGAGCATTTACCGATGGCGATGTTAACGTTGTAATCCGCAAACATTATTTTCTACTTTTTTAGATTTAGGAATGAAAAGGTAAACACGCATTGCACACACACAAATCACTCACTTTAGCGATCCCGCACACTAGCTTGAAACACGCACACAGTATTAAAAATACAGCGTAGTTACGCACGCTCATATGGCCAAAAGGCTATGGCCAGCAGAGGGGTACGCCTTGCGTTAACATCTCCATTGGTAAATTCTCGAAGGGTCAAAGATAGTGTACACGCTACGTACGCTCCGTAAAGTTTTGGCAGCAGATATCCTCCATGATTACCACCATCATTGAGGAAATCTGCTGCCAAAACTACTGTTTGTTTGTAGTCAGGCGGAACATATCTATGTCTATATCTACATATATCTATCTCTATATATCTAGGATGCTCCTACTACCTTTGGATAGTTACTCACGAGATAAGTGCACATAGAAATACATACCTATTGGTTCACGGCTTCGAGCATTTTCCAATGGAGATGTTAACGCAAAGCGTACCCCTCTGCTGGCCATATAGCCATTTTTGGCTATATGAGCGTGCGTAACTACGCTGTATTTTTAATACTGTCTGCGTATTTCAAGCAAGTGTGCGGGATCGCTAAAGTGAGTGATTTGTGTGTGTGCAATGCGTGTTTACCTCGTCCCCCGTAAGTATCGGCAGAAAATAATGTTTTCGGATTACAACGTTAATTTCAACGATATCAACTGGCGTTCTCCGGGTTAAAAATCCTTTTGCACCAACGGGCCATCCAAAATACATTTTAGAGGGAACGCGCAATTGCTTACTGAAAAAAAGCAAATGATAGGTAGCTACAGCAGACCTTGATTTTTGTAGAAACAAATTTTGCTCTAGAAGCATTTTCCAGGGAGGAAACGGGAGAATAAGTTTGTATGGAAAAGTGCACCCGCGTTCCCTCTTACGAATTTTGATAAGTTTACTTCCTACTTTCTTTACAGTTTACATGGGATTTCGGAGGAACGGAAAAGTAAACATTTGCGTAGGTATAAGTACCCTCTTTTTCAGTTTACTTATGTTTGCCACGTGGTTATGTATCTGTACCTAAACGTGAACGAGTGAAGGGGAAATAGCACAAACTTGAAAAACATGTCTTTTAAGCCTATGCTTAAGACATGTTTTTCAAGTTTCTTCAATCCAGTTTGGATCCTTTGATCCACACTTTTAGGGGTATGTATGACGGAGGTGGAATTGTAGCTTGCAGTCAACTTGGATATTAAATTATATTTAAAAAATGTATTTTTCTAGTAATGGGTTAAGTAACGTCGCCAGCTTTTTGGGAACATAACCGGCACTCGGCGTTATTATATTATGTATTACATAGTTTATATTTTTATTATTATCCTCAGTTAAAATATTTACTAGGATACTATTTTTTTTATTCTTTAAGATAATAGGACAAGTAAGACGCTCGCTTGATAGTAAGCGATGGCCTCTACCTATTAGATAGGTACACGATACAGCGACATGCAACATTCTGGATATCCAGAATATCGAATGTCACTGCTCTGCGCCTGTTGCATCTAGACATAAAGATGTTAAGTCTCACATGCTCTAAATAAACTGGCCAAGTACGAGTCGGACTCGCACACGTAGGGTTCTGATTGAACAAAATTTGCCGGAAAAATTAAGTATCTACATAGTTTTAACATCGATATATATAAATACCGTGTCAATACTAAACATATTTACTACAACGCCATCTAACGAATGTCGAACGAACTTCTGACATCCACCATGTGAACGTTAACACAAAGGTCAGTGACCTTTTCGTTGGTTACCATCGTTCATATGTGGCGCTATAATAAAAACACGTTTTTTGTATGGGGGGGGGGGGGGGGGTCCCCATAAAAAAAACTTTAATTTTTAACTTCGTTCTGTTTTAAGTATTTGTTGTTATAGCGGCAACAGAAATACATCATCTGTGAAAATTTCAACCGTCTAACTATCACGGGTGATGAGATACAGCCTGGTGATAGACGGACAGACAGACAGACAGACAGACAGACGGACAGCGGAGTCTCAGTAATAGGGTCCCTTTGGGTTAGGAACCCTAAAAAGTCAGATTTACTATTACAAACTTATTATTTGCGGTTGGTGCATGAGCAGTGTCTACTTAATCTGCAAAGTTAAGTTTGTACTTTAACCTAGTTTAATAAGTTTGTAGGGAAGCCTCTGTGCGCGAGTAAAACTCGTACTTGACAGTTTTTTAAGAATTATATTTTTAAAAAAAGTTTTATATTTAAGTTCTTATATTAATACATCAGCAAAGGAAAATAATATAATAACATAATCATAGTGTAAAGGTACGTACGGACACACCGCAGCGTCCTGCGTGCGCGATCTTAGGCAGTGATCAGATAGCGCACTAGTATTTGTACCGACTGGTTTACACCTAACGCGATCAAAAAACAATTGAAAAGTACTGAGATCGCGCTCTAAATATCCCGTTCCGTTTAATAAACAAAATATTTCCATGTTTTTATGATCGAGAACTTAGAGTAACCGAATCGGATTCCTTCTGATATTTCCGCCACGATATTTTAAATTGATCACTACTTAGTTATAACCAATCATTCAATAAATGCCAAGGTCGTGTATAAGGATAGTTATTATTATTACTATATTGTACTTACCTTCATGCAATCAAACTCGTCAAATAATCTCAGAAAAAAAAAATATTATTAATATATTAATTTTTAATTATATTACTATTAATCAAGCATTTAGTATTACTGAGCTTGCGTTCACTCGGGTGTCGGCACGAATCTGTCTGCCTTTTTAATGACAGTTTGAGATCAGTAGGTACTCTATGTCCTATTCTACTCTGCTGGCTATGATATTGTTATGACGTCTACCCTTGTTAGTGTCGCATACACATACACCGCGCTCAGCACAGCTCACTTGACACGTTCTACTATTCGTTCTAGTATATTATAATATACATATTATTCTTTGCTTTCTACTATTTTCACCGTCACTTGTAAACTTTTTTCAAGACCACAAAGATTCTCTACTTTTAAATTAAATGGGACTTTTTAACGCGGGTTAAGCCGCAGATTGCCGCCAAAGAACTCACAGGTGGTAGGAGCATATAATATTATATCGATGTTCCGCCTGACTTGCTACCAAAAAGTAGCTTACCACTATCAATGAGAGAATCTGCCGCCATAACCTTACGGTGTTCCGGCAGCACACAGCCCTTGAGAGTCAGACCGTTCTAGGCCTAGCGTGTTCACCATCTTCGACTACATCACCGCGTACTACCAGTCGTGATAGTGGACATTGGACAATCGCTAGCCTCTCAGATATAAAACTTATGTATATTATTCCCGAAACCTACAAAGTCATAAACAATATTTAAATATTAGTTAGATTGGTATCCAATGATCCAACCGGCAGACACTGGTCATATCGGTCGATATCAATAATTCCGGATACAATCGGCGCACTGATCAATTACCTACTATGAACATTGAGACGTCTCGTTCATGGAGAATGAAGGACAATGTAATGTATACAATACTAGCTGTACCCCTCAGATTCTATCATGTTAAAAAGTCCGTCACTAGTTCTTTTCGACCGACTTACCAAAAGGAGGAGGTTTATTTTCACCTCATTTCAAGCTTCTAGCTCTAAAAATGACGATACTTCCATACAACATTTCATCCCCCCTTTCAACCCCTAACAACCCTTGTTTCGCATTAAAAAGTAGACTATGTCCTTTCTCAGGCTCTAGACTATCTGAGTACCAAAATTCATTTAAATTGGTTCTGTAGTTTAGGCGTGAAAGCGAGACAGACGACAGACAAAGTTACTTTCGCATTTATAATATTAGTAAGGATGGTTAAGCGCTTGAATACTAACTACCTCATCTGATGTTAGGTGACGATGCAATCGACAAATATAAAAAAAAACCCACCGTTTTTCATTTAGAACCGCTTCTAATAAATTATAGCTAACCCACCTGTATAAACCTGCTACCTTAATCAACGGCAAGTGAACGGCAATCTGTAGATCTACCTTAGGTTGTACTATTCATTATTCTGTGCCTTAGGTAGGACAGACCTTGATACAACTTTAAACGCCTTTTAGTTAAAACACTAGGTTACTAAACGTTGTAATAATAATTATAATTTGACAAGTACAGTCCGGCAAGTATAACTTGGCGTGCCTGTGCGCCACTGTGCTTTTACTTTGTACTTTGATAACAGTTTCTCTTAAACCACTTTTAATTACTTTTGGCATTATTGAACTATTTTAATGTAGCAGATTTATCAGCAATGCTGTCGCGGTCAAAGAGCAATAATTACAAAGTAATTATTGCTCTTTGGTCGCGGTAATCTCTCAAACGTCAAACTCACAGTTTCAAGAGAGCGGAATTAGTTCCAAAAACCACCACCGCCAAGTTATACTTGTGGGACTGTATCATTATTTACAGGAGCATTTAATTCATTTAGTTTTAAAATTTGTACGTTGTGATAGAAAATCTTATGTTTTCAACCGACTTAAAAAGAAGGAGGTTCTCAATTCGTCTGTATGTGTTTTTTTTTTCTTTTTTTTGTGTGTATGTTACGCGATTACTCCGTCAATTCTGAACCGATTCGAATGAGTCTTTTTGTAATCGGTAGAGTACTTTTCCTCTAATAATCTATATATATAATAATATCTCGATAAGTATCTCCAGAGAAATGACGACAAATGTCTCAAACTTGCTACTGAAATTGACTCGCCGGGAATTGAAGTCGGTTGTTTTAGTTTTTAAACTATCTTAATTATTAAAGCCAATATTTAAAAAATACATACGTTAGTATGTTGTTGAAGTCTAGGTCGAAACCACACAGCAATCCAAACTAAATGGCATATCTACCGTTAAGTTGCACACTTACAGTACACTGTACTTAGTGAATTTAATGTCTTATTTACATGAAGCAAGTATGCATAAGCCAGTGGTACAGTTGAATACGTAATATCATGGCTTTTCTATAAAAAAATGTATACGTGCGTATTTCACAGTGGCTCTCCAGTGACTGAAAAACATAATTTAGAAACCCTCTGCATTGTGGTAGTACTTACCTTATTATTACAGATTCACTTAATCTTCATTTTTCTTGTTCATCTGATATTTCTGACTCGGATAAAATCAAAACTTTAGATCATTTATCAAATTTACCAATTCCCGACTATCCTTCTTTTGTTTTTGATCGATTATCCACTTGTGATGTTAAGAAGAGCGTACTGTCCATAACTTCTAATGCTGTAGGTGGTGATTGCTTAAGTCGCAACATGCTAGTACCAATCCTTGATACCATTCTTCCTGTACTATGTTTTATTTTCAATAACTCCTTTAACAATGGTGTGTTTCCCTCTATCTGGAAAGATGCCCAGATCATTCCTTTACCCAAAAAAGCGAACCCTAAATTACTCTCCGAATACCGTCCTATATCCATTCTTCCTTTCTTATCCAAGGTCCTTGAGCGTCTTGTCCATAATCAAATTAGTAAATTCCTTTCCTTTAACAATCTCCTTAATCCTTTTCAATCCGGTTTCCGCCCAGGCCATAGCACAGTTAGCACGTTAGTTAAAATTACAGATGATATCCGCCTGGGTATGGAAAACCGGCACCTTACGGTACTAGCACTGTTGGACTTTAGCAATGCTTTCAACACTGTCGACTTTGATATCCTACTAGCAATACTACGTTCTATTAACATATCTCCAATGGTGGTCGACTGGTTTCACAGTTATCTGTTCGGGCGCCGGCAGCGTGTTCGCCTTGATGAAACATGTTCATTGTGGTGTGACACATCAGCTGGCGTTCCTCAAGGCGGCGTGCTTTCTCCTCTTCTCTTTGCTGTTTTTATAAATTCTATCACTCAAAATCTTTCTTCTTCCTACCACCTGTATGCAGACGACCTTCAGATATATTGTCAAGCCCCTCTTGATAATCTACCCAATGCTATTGCCTCCATTAACACAGACCTACAGCGCATATTAGACTGGACGAAAGCTTTTGGACTCAAAGTCAATCCAACAAAAACGCAGGTCATGGTTACCGGAAGTTCTAGACTTATTGTCAAAGTTGATTGGCAAATGCTTCCAAAAGTTAGTTTCGGTGGAATAGATATTCCTTTTAGCAGGTCTGTGAAAAATCTTGGTCTCATAATAGATCAATGCTTGACATGGGATTTACAAATACAAAACACCAGTCGCAAGCTCTATGCAGCTGTGGCGTCACTAAAAAGGCTACGCAACTTTCTTCCTACAACCACTAAAATTGCACTCGCTCAATCTCTCCTACTTCCTATTCTTGACTATTCTGACGTCTGCTATCTAGATCTTAGGGAAGATCAGCTAGATAAACTTGAGCGGCTACAAAATTTATGTATTAGATTCATATTTGGTTTGCGTAAATATGATCACGTATCTCAGTTTCGCACAAAGCTCAAGTGGCTCCCTATTCGCCTTCGCCGGAATACTCATATTCTTTCTCTTCTCTATAACATTCTATTCAATCCTTCTACTCCGCGATATCTTAAAGGACGCTTTAACTTCCTCCACAATTCTAACTCTCTTTCTCTAAGGTCATCAGAAAACTTAACCCTGAACTTTCCCGCACATGGTTCCAGTTTTTATGATAAGGCATTTACTGTCCAGGCTGTTAGGCTCTGGAACTCTCTTCCCGAACCTGTGAAATCTTCACAATCCCTTCATATTTTCAAGAGCCGTTTAAAAGCTTATCTTTCATTATAAATAGTGTTAAGCTGCTTCTGTCTGTTCTGTCAATCTGTTTAAAATTTATAGAATGCGTGTTTAGGAATTTATGTAAGTAATCTGTGTTTGTTGTTGTAGGTAAGTAGGTATGGTTATGTTAGTTTAGGTATAATATATTATTGTTATTCTTTTCATTTTAATTTAAATTAGGCGCACCCTGCATTAGGCTACTATTTCGATCCTATCCATACAAAGGTTTGTCTGGAAGAGATCGCTGTTAGCGATAAGACCGCCCATTGTTACACGTTAAATTTAAGCTGTAAAAGTTATATGTGTCTGTATCTTTGGTGTCGCAATAAAGAGTTCATCTATCTATCTATCTATCTATATAATATTACATACATATTAATATTTCTGTGGGTAGTACACAGTCTTTAATAGTGTCCGCGTGGTCTGCTATACTGATAGCACTATCAAGTTGGAAAATCTGTCCACCTGTTCCGACAGCTGTCCTTGAGAGCTAGTTCCTATCCCAGACATATAGCGTGCTATCATCCTTGACTGCATCATCATTTACCAATAGTTGAAAAAGTGGTCAAATGATAGCCTATATAATATAGACGATATAATGCTAGGCTATATAAAAACAACGGGTTGCACTCCGGGAGTGCCATCAGAAGTGAAAACTTGAACACGTAATTTTTTAATATTTTGGAATCACCTCGCGCAAGCGCCCTGCGCTCCGTCTTACGAATTTTCGATCAGGACACGTGACCTGACTCGAGTTTAACATTTTTTACCCGTCCCAAGAAAAGTGCACAACGCCGCTAAAGAAATTTTTACTTTAAAAAATAAATAAAATCTAAGTAAATTGGTCAAGTGAAAGTTAGTCGAATTGAGATATAGGAGTATTAGTACCTTGTACTATATATAATTATTTAGTTGTAAAAGGTGTATTGACAACTTTAAGCAATGAGGGTAAAGACACGAAAAGTGGCAGTTGTTCTTTTTTCTCCATGGCTGGGTACCACTCTGTTGTGGGGTCAACGGAGTTCTTATGTCGGGCTCTAACCGACTAAGGACGTCCGCACCATTAAGCAGGCTCACGGCGCGGGTAGCCACGAAGGGCTATTTGCTTTCGTTTCGTGCGACGGGCGCTACGCCTAACTCAGCGCTGCTTTATCAACACGTACATGGAGCGGGGCGCCCGGGCAGGAGCCCGCTTAAAGCCCTTTAACCCACAGACTATCAGTTCACCGGATGATAACAGCCTGTCAGTAATCACAACAGACCATACACTCACAGTTTCGCTTCAGGTTTAGGACTGACGACCATCTGACGAAAAACTCGAACCGAGAGCCGGACTCTACCGGCTCGAACTTAGAGCCGGTAGTCGATCATTTCCGGCAGGCCGCTGGTAGGCCGCCGGCAGGCAATACTCATTTTAATAAGTGGGCTATGCTTTGGACGGCAGGCCACCTGATACGACCAGGGACTGCCGGTGAACTGAGAGTCTATGGAGCCCTGCACGGTGTGGACGCCCTTAAGGTACGGAAACATCGCGGCGATCTGCGAGCGCGATCTCAGTACTTTTCAATTGTTTTCTGATTGCGTTTGGTGTGAACCAATCGGTACAAATAGCCTAGATCGCACACGCAGGACGCTGCGGTGTGTCCGTACCTTTAAACCCCATGGTGCTCCGTCTCAGCATCTTATGTCGGAGCTGCATGTACGCTTACACATTTGTCCGCAGTAAATATGTAAGCATACGCGTCGCTCCGACGGAGCACCAGGGCTGCGTTATCCTCAGAGCTACATGCGAGACTAACTGTCAGTGTCAAGTTTACAGTATTCGACACCGGGCTAGTGCAGTGGACGGTAGGTTACATACATGCTTATAATAAGACAAGTTTATTATCAAAGCATACATCCATTGTTTGGTCAGGAATTAATTCCCTTTCCGTGGGTACCTCAGGACCTTTTTTGAGTGAAAACAAAGTGCGTAGCGATTCGTGACTTTTTCTGAATTATCAAAAAAGTAATAAAAATATAAATAGCATTTCGTGATCTCAAGAAAAGATGTGATTACTTTTTTATTTGCAACACTAACTCAGAATACAGAATCAACTAGAAGGCATCATCAACACATCTAAAAGTGAAGCCACTAAAACCACTTATAAATAGTGCGGTTTTCCGACGCCGGTGATTCGATAAGTTACTTTGTGAACGTCGTTGTGTAGATAGGTAACGTGTTTAATAAATGTCTTATTAAATTTTACTAAGTCATCTTGTGCCGTTCCTACCTGTAAAAATGCTAGCTAGGCAACTTTACACATAGCTTTACACGTAACAG
This sequence comes from Cabera pusaria, assembly GCA_954871355.1. Taxonomy (NCBI): domain Eukaryota; kingdom Metazoa; phylum Arthropoda; class Insecta; order Lepidoptera; family Geometridae; genus Cabera; species Cabera pusaria. Next base: position 8,446,816 of record OX940908.1, read on the forward strand.
GCTAGAAAGAAGGCGCGCGTGGATTTTTGGATCGGTTTATGGACACAAAGCGTCGCTTGTCGCTTTTCATGAGCTTGTGTTCTTCTGTGTATTAAGTATTTTTAGACTCCGCGGCATAGACACATTATTTTTAATTGAATTATTGATGGTACATGCCCCGATTTATCCTAATTCCTACTTAATATTATAAAGGCGAAAATGTGTGTGTATATTTGTTACTTCTGTACGCTAAATCGATTCAAGCGATTTAGCTGAAATTTGGTATCTAGATAGCCTAGACCCTGGAATAACACATAGTTTACTTTTTTATCCTGATATTTCCAAGGGAACGATGTCCACGCGGGAAAAACCGAGTGGCACAGCTAGTTACACTATAAATAACCAAATATATATACAATTTCCTATCTTCCCTCCACAAAAAGGAACAAGGAAAATCTGTATACGAGTATTCATCCTTTTAAGAATACTAAATCATAGTCTATGGTACTAAATAACCTTTACTTTGTCCTCAGCCAAGGATCCAGAGAATGCGTCACTGAGACACACGTTTGACCGGAAGTACCGGTGTCACTGAGACCCTCGTTTGACTGGAAATCCGCAGTATGCTAGTACTTCCGGTGCGATGGCTCACTCGGTTACAAGAAGGTGGCATCGCCAACCAATTTTTTATGGCCTTAATGGGTAAGTTCAATCTACTACTAATATTATAAAGGCGAAAGTTTGTTACTTCTTCACGCTAAAACGAGTTGTCATTTGATACTGATACTACTAATAAACTGGCCAAGTGTAAGTCGGACTCGCACTAGTAGGGTTCCGTACCACACTACAGTATTTTATAAGATCCAGCAAAAAATACCACTATCATTTTTCGCTAGCAAAAAATAATAATTGATAAACATTTTATTTCTTATAACGCCATCTAACGTCTAGCAAAGGTGTTCGGGATCGACATTTCAATATAACGCCATCTATGGGACGTTTATCTAACTAAGCGTTCATAGATGGCGTGAAATGCCGGAAAAAACACGTTTCTTGTATGGGGACCCTCTATTATTTTTTACTTTATTCTGTTTTTAGTATTTGTTGTTATAGCGGCAACAGAAATACATCATCTATGAAAATTTCAACTGTCTAACTATCACGGTTCATGAGATACAGCCTGGTGACAGATGGACAGACAGACAGACAGACAGACAGACGGACAGCGGAGTCTTAGTAATAGGGTCCCGTTTTACCCTTTGGGTACGGAACCCTAAAAAGTATCTTAGGAGAAAATCTGCCGCCAAAACCTTTCGGTGGTGTTCCCTTGAGAGTTAAAGCATTCTAGGCCTAGCGTGTTTACTATCTTCAACCACATTTACGCTTATCACCAGACGAGATAATGGTCAAACGCTAGCCTATAAATAAAAATAATAAAGTCATCATTTGGTTTAATTTATACTCTCAATAGTTATCCTTCGTATTGATAATAACTTTTGTAATCTGTGGTATTGCCCTTTGTACTACTATAATTTATTCTGTGGTATTGCATAGGACCTTAATTAACGTAGAACTGTAAATGACGTAGAAAGAACTGCTCTTAGTGGAAACTTTCTGCGGAAGGCGATTGAATGTTTGTAAACTTGATACTGCCGGCCATTTATTCGATAATACGATTTAATAACATTGCATTCATTAGAGTACTTTAGTCACCATACGGGGGCCTCTACTATACGAGTGATTTCACTGCTTAAGTTAGATAGTAAAATAACAAACAATCTACTTAAGCTACAGCGGCAAGACCTTCGTCTTATATTAGGCTTTATCACAGGACACTGCAATTTAAACTATTATCTTCATAAAATAGGGGCCACGGACAGTCCTCTATATAGAGGATGTATGCAGGAGAACATGTTATGTTCCAATTTCCAATGCACAATCTTAGAAGATATAAGGGTCACGGTCGGGACGATCGGGGCATGGATGCAGCAGGGCACCAGCCCCTGCAACAACAACGATAGGCGTGACGGAAGATTTTGAAATCCTCTTCCGTAATGTGGGAACACATTTACTATTCACGAAAAACCCTTTATTTCGGTAATAAACTTAAGTTTAACGAAGATTAAACCAATTTTTCTAATATTTTTTCAATTGTGCGCGAAAACAGCTCACATGGCGTCGGCTGTGACGGCACGCGTAGGTTAATAACATACTTAAAGTAGTAGAATAGAATAGAATATAATATATTTACTGTCATAAATTGTACATTTCATATGATTATAACTAGTATTATTATGAATGATTATCTATGGACTCGTCGGTTTACAAAAAATAAAATAATAATGATACACAGACAAAATCGGAGATGCAGTTACATAATAAAAAGGTACGTTATTGGCAACGATTTTGAAGCTGTAAAGAGGCTTAAGTCGTAAAAATATAATAAAAAAAAATACAATATTATAATAATAATAATTTAAAAAAAAATGTTATTAATAATATTAATATTTATGTTAATTCGCTGTGAAGAAGCTTCGTCAAAATTATCTGATGCTATGGGAATCAGTCTGTATAATAAATTACCTGAATCTGTAAAATCTGCCGATACATATGACAAATTTTGTAGGAACGTTAGAAACTTTTGCTGTCAAAAACATTGTACAGTATTAAAGAATTTCTAACAAACGATTATCGTAATTTTAAATTAGGAACATAAGTAGTGATACAATTTTTATAAGTTGCTCAGCGTTAATCTTATCCGGATCGGAACTAAAGTAACTATTATATAATCTGTGACAATGGATATGATGGGTTTTCCAAAATTTGATTGGTGTTTCAATCAAAATGGCCGATTGCAGTATTGTAATGTTTTATTTTTATGAAAATCTTAATAATCTCAATATTTTATAAAAACCTGAACTAGTGTTTTAAATTGTTTTAGTATGTATTTTCCCCTTAAATCATTAAATCTTAGATTTTTTGATACTGTCGTCATGCCTATTACCACCGCCCTCATCATCAACATCATCACTGCCTGTCGCTCTTGGCACAGCTACACACACACACTTACCATTCTCCATCATGTCTCTGCTTCGACATCATCAACACCATCACCATCTACTTCACTAGGAGCGCTATGCCAGCAACCCCAGGCCTACCTTCGCTTCGTAAAAGAGCTGGGATGGTTTGGTTAGTAGCTGTCAGGAGGGAATGCACAATACACCCCAAGCGGGACGTCAGTGCAGGACGTATCGCCCCCATCTCAAATTAGAATTAGAATTATACGAGTGATTTAGACTTGGAATTTTATTCTAGGCCTAGCGTGTTCAGTTGTTGACCATCTTCAACCACATCATCGCTTACCATCAGGCGCAATAGTGGTCAAACGCTAGCCTATATAGATATATAAATATTACATAGATAAAAAAACTGGCCAAATGTGAGTTGGACTCGCGCACCGAGAGTTCCCTACGAACTTTTCAAACTAGGTTAGAGGACAAACTTTGCGGTTCGATCCCAAGACCGATGCCTATTATAGGCATGGTTAATGGTTAATGCACCAACCGTACATTTTCCTTAAACGGAGGGTCGCTGTGAAATGCGGTCATCTTTTTTTTCGATACAAATCCATTGATGCACGGCGAGGATTTGAAATTAAATTTCATCATAACGCTCAGGATGTATATGAGCCAATACTTAAGTAATTACTCATAACACAATAGAAAATTAAATATATTTAAATGGCACATAATATACATTTTATGGATGGGTGTAATGCAACCATAACTAAGACAAAAGGATAACCAGCCCACTACTGGCGGTATTACGTAGGTGGATCTATTGTATTTTAAGACTTACTTACGCTATTAAATAGATAAGTTTAGAATGTTATTATGTAACTGTGAGTTAAACTATCTATGTATAGTGTAACAAAAATTAAACGCTATTGATAAACGCGTCACTTGTGATCGGCTGGATCGCTTAGTAATTTATTCTTCATAAAACTTCACAAAACTTCACACAAAAGGAGGAGGTTCTGCGTACTATTATTTATTCTTTAATCAATCAATTCACCTGTTTTTTTTATGTTTTTTCACCTCAGAACTCTGTCATTTCTGAACCGGTTTTTAAATTATTTTTTTTGTTTGAGAGAATATGATTCCCGTTTGATTCCACTGTAATTTTATGGAGATATGTCCAGTATCTGAGATACTTAAATAAACACCTCAAACTTAGTACTGAAAATTACTAGCGCGGCATTTGAAGTCGGTTTTATTAGTTTTGATAACAATCTTTGATTATTAATGTTCGCAATAGTCCGAATACGAATTATTGAAATAATGTAAGCTCGTTTACAAAACGAAAAAAACCGACTTCACATGCCGCGGTAGTGAAAATGTCCATTAGTCATAATCAAATTGCTTTATATTGTTTATCTTCATATCTCCGGAGATCTTTGTCATATCTCGATAAAATTTGAATGGGACAAAACGGGAGGCATAATATATGTCAAACAATTTTTTTTTTACATCGGTCAAGATTTGACGTAGTTTTGAGATAACAAACATAAAAAAATTAAAATAAAAAAATATAGTAGAATTGAGAACCTCCTACTTTTTAGTGAAGTCGGTTAAAACAATTTGAAATTGCTCGGCAATTAACAAATTGCTAAAAAACTTAGATGTACTTTCTTTTCTCTTTGAGATTTATAGATATTTTTTTTGTGATAAATGTTCTGCTCGATCAGCCAGATTAAAATAATAAAATAAATTATTTTTAACTGATGAAATTGTGAACAGATGACGTCGTTGTATTGCTTTCTTATATGCCAGTGACAAGTACATCGTTATAGGCTGCCAGTCATCAATAATAAATTAATAGTTAGTATCGTTTGTTGTCGATTGTACTTGCGATGAGATGCACGCTCTGTCGAGTTGAACCATTGATCTCTGAACAAGTTTCGCCACACATGAAGATAGGGTGCATACGTTGTATGAAGACCAAGGATGCAGAAAATCTTTAACATTTTGTTTGCGAAGCGTTAGCGAGGCTAGTGACAAAAAGACCTACGGCGTAGCACTCTTGGTTATGAGCTAAATATTTTGTACTATTATTTATTCTGTGCTGTTACGCGTTTGTTAGGGTTGTGTAAAAAATATTTTTTTCCAATTTTTTTAATATAGTTTTTAGCATTATTTATTTTTAAGTTGTAATTATATATGTACTACATATTTTTGTGTAAAAGTATCAACGAAGTAAGGTTGATAGGGTAATAAAAATGAATGATTAAACAGTTAAAATTTTGTAATCGGGTAAATACATTTTCAGTTTCCTGATAATAAATCAATGCATAATAATTGATTAACATAACAGATTGGTTCTACAGAAAATAATTTCGTACTCAGTAATTTAAACACTTGCTATATAAGTAGGTTTACATATGGCAAGTCTCGATGCAGACGGAGACCTCTTGGATAACTATTACGAATAACTCGATCATTGTAGTTTTTTGTACATAATGTAAATATTATATGAATCAAGTTATATTACAAATAAATGTATGTAGTCTAGAATGGCAGGTAGCAAGCACGCTAGGCCTAGAAAGTGAACTGGCGATCCTGAGATTTGTCGCAATATATCCTCGTAAATACTTAAATATGGAAGCGCTACCAATGCAAGCAGTACCTAAGTTCTGCAAATGACATGGCCTGAGGTGAACCAAGTTCATACAGGTATATTTATATACGTCACTGCGTGGGTTTATTACAAGAAGATTATACACAAAGGAGGAGGTTGCATGTAGATTGAAGACTAAAAATAATTGACTTTTTAATTTGAAAGGATAAATGGCTTGGCTTCTAAGCGAGAGGTCACCGGTTCAAATCCTAGCATAGATCCTAGATTACCTTGGTGTTCAATGATGTGCCGGCTAACTTGCTACCAAAAAGTACCCAACCGCCCTCAAAGAGAAAATCTACCGCCATAACCTTACGGTGTCTCGTCAGCACACAGCTTTTGAATATTCTAGGCCTAGCGTGTTTACCATTTTCGACCACATCAACGCTTACCACCAGATGAGATAGTGGTCAAACGCTAGCCTATAGCTAGTTATATAAAAGTTACATTAAATCAAAGTTTTTGCTCCTGTTTTTACGTTGATGTTAGTGTTAAATACTGACTGACAGAATATGAAATACTGCTCTTCTGTTGTTCTTATGGTAAGAGTGAGTGGGATAGAAACAAAACAGAAGTTAATAAATGTGTCTTCACAGCAATGTTTTATCTTGCAAGCTCCAGTTAGGGTTTAACCTTTTTGGTTTATTAGTTGGGAGTTCTTGGAATCTGAATTGTATTTGCAGCTTTTTAGCGTCGTGCTGGCGTATTGTCAAATGGTAATTAATATTACTAACCACAGGTGGCAGTAACATTATATCGTTTCACCTGACTTTCTAACAAAAAGTAGCTTACCACCATCAAGTTGAAAATCTCCTTACCTTACGGTGTTCCGGTAGCACACAGCCCCTGAGAGTCAATGCATTTTACGCCTAGCGTGTTAACCATCTTCGCCCACGTTATCGATTACCACCACGCGAGATAGAGGTCAAAGCTAGCCTATCAGAGATAAAAATGTAAATAAAATATGCAAACTTTGGAACAGCGTCTGAGCATGTCTCCTGAGCCGGTAGTCTCTACATGAATAGCGATGAATTTCGACCGATAATCGTCGATACGAAAAGAGATGCAGATAACAACTGTCTAGCTGCATCTCATTCTAGCAGACGTTTGCGATGACAAGACGCATAGCTATCAATGTAGAGACCCCTGGTAGGCTCGGGATTGAGTCCCGTCGGTACCGTGAAGTTTTAAATTGTATATAACAATGTAGATAATACTCATATTACGAGTATATCTATGTGCTGAATGGTTCATTATTTTTGTTTTTTTTTATTCAAAGCGTTAAATCATGCTTTTGCTTTGTTTCCTTGATAATTGATTATGATTTATTTTATGATTTTGACGTGTATATGTGCGTGTATGAATACTGCCTACATACTAAATAAATGCTTTGATATGATTTGATTCGTACAAATAATATTCAAAGTTTCATTTCGAAACGACAATTAGAAGTAGGTTAAAATTGGCTTCTAACATTTTAATACATTGTTTGTTAGTTAGTTACAATTAAAGCTCATAAACTCGTGTAAAAGGTATAATAATTTACTCGTATCTTCATAATTAATGTTTATAGTGGTAAGACTTCTGCTAGTCCGCCTGGGGCGGTACCACCACTTTACCAATTAATTTTCCATCGTGAAGTAGGAATGTTTTTCGGATGAAATGGCAAGGTATCCAGTGAAATTACAGGGCATGTGAGACTCAACATTGTTATGTCTCAAGGTAACAGGCGCAGTGCAGTGACATGCAAAATTCTGGCAGCCCAGAATTTTCTGTATCTGTAATAGGATGACATCATCGCTTACCATCAGGTGAGCGTCGTGCTTGTCTTGTTATCTTTTACCATTAAAAAAAAAGAATTAAGCCTTTGCCCTCATTCTGTGAAATCAACACAAAAATGAATTCCGCGCCGTCCTAATCTCTTGCGTCTGATATTTTGGTTAAAACTAGTTTCCCTGTCCCGTCTAGTAGCTTATCAGTAGTTAGAGGTTGCCAGTAAGATAACGTCTAAATTTAAACCGCGTCTTTTTTTAGCAGTTCTTGTAGGCCGCGTAGTTGTTGACCTTATTATCTAGCGTGCTTGTAGGGTTGCCATTTTACATCTCGTAGTAAAAATGAATAAAATTAAAAAAGCACCATAAAATTATTAATTTTAAGATCGTTTAAAAACTTAAATAAACTGGCCAAGTGCGAGTCGGACTCGCACACGTAGGTTCCGATTGAACAAAATTTGCCGGAAAAATTAAGTACATGTAGTTAGTAACATCGATATATATAAATACCGTGTAAAAACATGCTTATTTAACACAATGTTAGGTAAGGTAAACCAGTGTTTATCAACGTGTGGGTCGCGAGGTGGCTACCCCCTAGGGGTCGCAAAGCCTCTATAAGGGGATTGCGGGGGGTCACGAAACCTCAGTAAAAGAAAAAACAAAGTTTGAAAATATACTTTTAAAGAAAATATTAATTAAAGAGCATTTGTAGGTGTTGTGACTGAGAGTGCTTATAATATTTGTTTCAAAAGAAAACTATGTAATTTGTTTCCTGTAGGCCACACGAACGAAGCCGCGGGTAGAAGCTAGCATTATAACAAAATATAGATTATTAACAGTGCAAGTAGGTCGATTTTTTTCATACTAAGGGGGTCGCGTCGCGTCATGAAAAAGGTAGAAAAACACTGGTAAACAATCGTTCATAGATGGCGCTATAGTAAAAATACGTTTTTTGTATGGGGACCCCCTTTAATTTTTAACTTTGTTTTGTTTTTAGTATTTGTTGTTATAGCGGCAATAGAAATACATCATCTGTGAAAATTACAACCGTTTAACTATCACGGTTCACGAGATACAGCCTGGTGACAGACGGACAGACAGACAGACAGACGGACAGCGGAGTCTCAGTAATAGGGTTCCGTTGGTACCCTTTGGGTTCGGAACACTAAAAACGACTTCATCACCGCGCTAGTAATTTTCAGTACCAAGTGTTACATTTTTATCTCCATGTCTCTGGAGATACTAAACATATCTCGATGAAATTTAAATGCCTTTAAATTTAACTTATATTATTGAATTAAAATTTAATTACCTGGAAAGTTAATTTAATTTTATTTTATTATTATTCCAAACAAAAAGAAGAATTTTATAAAACGGTTCAGGCGTCTTTGAGTAATCGCTTAACATACATAAAATATATTCCGACGAATTGAGAACCTCCTCTTGTTTCGAAGTCGGTTAAATGACCATTCTCAAGTCATATCAATTAAAAACTTTAAATATTAATTCTAGATAGGTAGGTAGGTATTTCAATTCTACATGTCTGAAGATAGAGTGTGAAATTTGACAGACCGAAAGTACATGTAAAATGTATTTTTTTAATAATAGAGCTGTATTTTAAAATATTTATAGGTATGTTAAGGTGGGTACAGATTGGTGCAATGCAACATGTAATGCAACATGCAATGCAAGAATTTGAGGTCCACATTGCTGCAATGTATCATGTAATGTAACAGAATTCCCATAGTGTGGACGCCTCGCGCGCACGAACTGCGCCTGGGTCGCGCACGCTCCGAGCGTTACAACTCGTGCGCGGCTCGATCCGAGATTTGTCGGTTTTTAGTACGAACACAAAGGGGCGCGCGGTGCGGGAACAGATGTTCTCGTTCTGATTCGTAGTCAATGCGCGTATCGCGCGCGCCACACGTCCAAGGCAGCAGGGAACATGCAATGTAAGGCAGAATATTACATTACATGTTGCATTGCACCAATCTGTACCCACCTTTACAAATAAACTCCTGTATGTCTAGTGTTGAAATCGTACAAAAACTTGTAAGTTAAATGCACGATTTGAATTAATCATGCAAATAGCTGATTAATCCAAGCGAAGTTGCAACCATACAAGCGTGTTGGGTATAAAAACATTTGGGATAAAATTATAGAACAAGAAACCGCCAACCCTAATATCACATTATCAACTCATGCGCATCGAGATAGATCAGATTTCCTCTGTTCGGTGACATTGGGTCTCATTACTTACCATGAGTAACAACTATGATTATCATTACTTACCATGAGTAACAAATATGATTATCATTTGCCTTCTACTTTGCCATCATAAAATGCCTTTGTTCGAGTTTGTGGCACATATTGACCTTGTTTTAGATAGCCTTTAATCGGTGTTATAAATCTGGTAATACATTTTTTTTACCTTTATCGACATTGTTTATTATTATATTTTACCCAACTACTAAAGGAAGGGTTATGATTTTAGCAGTCTATATTTGTATTTGCGTATGATAATTCATAATTCATTTATTTCATTTGGGTACAGTTTACCACATTTTAACTGACTTCAAGAATAGGAGGAGTTGATTTTACCTTGTAAACCCCGATTTAATGTATTTCTTTTTACACGATTTCACAAAAAAGGAGGAGGTTCTGAATTCCACTGTATTTTTTTATGACAATTAATAATACAAATTTGATACCTTAACGACATGATTATGACTAGTGGATATTTTCACTATCGCGGCATGTGAAGTCGGTTTTTTTTCTTTTTGTACACGATCTTAAATTATTGGGTATCAAATACACAATTCAAATATATACATACGAGGGCGGCACTAAAAGTATCGGGAATGGAATATTTCCACTGTTCCTGATATTAAAATCTTTTTAATTGAAAACTCCTTGGTTTTAAAAATCGAATACCATTTATTTATTTAAAAAAAAGATTCTCGGTCTTGTCACAAGGTTTTGTCAAACTTGTTTAGTCGTTGAAAAAATGTAATTGACTCGAGAAAATTCAAGAGCGATGATTTATTATGACTTTCGAAGTGGTTTAACACAAAAACAGTGTATTGACCGGATGATTTCTGCATTTGGCGATGAAGCCCCATCCAAAACCACAATTTATCGCTGGTTTGCATGGTCATTTCAACGTGGACGTGTCAAGCTCAGTGATGATCCCCGTCAAGGTCGTCCAAAAACTGCAGTCACCCAAGAAAACGTTGATGCTGTGCGTAAGCTGATTGAGGAAGATCGACATGTGACATACCGCGAAATTTAGGCAACTTTAGACATTGGCATGAGTCAAATACAAATAATCTTGCATGAAAAATTAGGAGTAAAAAACTTGTTTTCCTGATGGATACCGCATTCGCTCTGTGAAGAGCAAAAAGCGGCTCGCGTTACTTGGTGCGTCAGAACCCTCGAAAGATTCCACGCGGGATCCTCAAATGCTGTATACAACATCGTATCAGGTGACGAATCCTGGATATACGCGTACGAACCCGAAACAAAAAACCAATCACGAGTTTGGGTGTTTTTCATTCCCTGAAGAAGCCTACAAAACGGCCATTTTTTTTAAATAGCTTATAGACTAGCGTTGGACCACTATCTCACCTGTTGGTAAGTGATGATGCGGTCGAAGATGGTAAGCACGCTAGGCCTAGAATGAGAACTGGCTCTCAAGGATGGCTGCCGGAACACATTAGATGTTTGGTGACAGATTTTCTAACTTGAGGGTGGTAGCTGGCCAGGCTAACACTAGATAGTGTCCTACCACCATGCGGGGGTTGTTAGTTTCTTAACGATGTTTTCCTTCACCGGAGGGCCACTGTGAAAAGCGCACATAATTTTTTCTATAAAAAAATCCATTGGTGCACGGCGGTTTGAACTCGGTACCACGGCATCAAAGCCGATCGTTCTCCCGATTACGCCACCGGGCCCTCAATTTTTCAGACCCCAACTTCCGAATGGACTGGTTGCTTCAATGATTGGTTCCATCGTATGGAAAAATGTGTCAAATTTCGCGGAGAATACTTCGAAAAGCAATAAATACAGTAATGTTGTGTCACTTCCTTGATTCCCGAAATGTTCAGTGCCGCCCTCGTATGTAATATATTATTAGCTGTTGCTAGCGACTTTGCGTGCATGCACCCGATAATTGGGAATAATTTCCAAAATTAGAGTGTGATTTTTAGTAGTCGGGTTTTAGGATTTGAAATTACTACTTGTTTACCACTCTCATAGAATATTATGTTCTAGTTTTACGTTACGCTTTTTTTGTACCGACTTCAAAATAGGAGGTTTCTCAATTCGACCGTATATATATCTATATATATATATATATATATTTAAATGTTTGTTCACGGATAAGTTTGTCGTTTATGAACCGATTTTGATGATTTTTTTTTGTTGGAAAGGAGATATTTCAAAGGTAGTACCATTGTAATTTCATCAAGATCTGATAAGTATCTCCAGAGATATTGAAATAAACACTTCAAAGTTATTACTAAAAAAATTAAAAGCTCGGCATTTGAAGTTCGTTCCTTTAGTTTTTTAAACGATTTTAATAATATAATAATTTAGATCAAAATAAGACTAAAAAGTTACTACTGTGCAGGGTAGAAAAAAGCAATACAATCACATTGAATTATTCATGTTTTCTTTTGTTTTCTGTAGACAGAAATATGAATAATCTGTAGCCAATTTATTCAGGTTTTTTTATATCTGATAGGCTAGCGTAAGACCACTACCTCGCCTGGTGGTTGTTAAGTTATGTTATAGTTTTTATTCTTGGTATAGTTTTAATAGTTTTATACAATCGAGGGATTCCCCGTAAAACGTAAACGAAAAGGGTTGCCAATTTGGGAGTTTTAATTCCCTAATTTTTTATATAAAAAAAGAAATAATGTTACGTAACGTGTTGTAAGAGAGACCCCCTCTCGCCCCTGTAACGCATCGTAACGTTTTACGAGACCCCCCAGCCCTACCAAATTGCGTTACTTAATACTTTAACGCTCCCTAAGCAATGATGTGGTCAAAGATGGTAAACACGCTATGCCTAGAATAGTCTTGACTCTCAAGAACACCGGGTTACGCCTTTTGCACATTACAAGATATTTTCTTGTCTGATGAGACATGATACATTGAATCGACTTGATTGTTATATGAGACCATACATATTAGGTACAAGATATGTTTTCTTATGTCTGATAAGTCACGCGCATGCTAGTCGTCCGTAGTCCGTATTTGTCTCGTGCACATTATAGGTAAGACAAGACATTTCTTGTCTGGCATAGACAAGAAAATATCTTATAATGTGCAAAAGGCCTTATGGTGGTCGATTTTCTCTTCCATTTGTGAGCGGTCAAAAATAGACGCAAATTAATGTGGTCAGACAATCAATAAATTATCTAATACCGGTTTGTTTTGTTTAAACATTATACATACATACATATTCATGAATGACAAATTTTCCGAACCCAAATAATAAAATGATACAATAGCATTGAATAATTTAACTACAGTCGGAAGAGAGATACGATTAAAATAAATATGTCCGTCTGTTAGTTTATCCAAGGACAATATTAATGCCCGTTTGATATTCTCTAAATTATATGCTTAATGACTTCGAGCATTTACCAATGGAGATGTTAACTTTGTAATCCGCAAACATTTTTTTCTGCCGATACTTACGGGGGACGAGGTAAAAATGCATTGCACACACACAAATCACTCACTTTAGCGATCCCGCACACTAGCTTGAAACACGCACACAGTATTAAAAATACAGCGTAGTTACGCACGCTCATATGGCCAAAAATGGCTATATGGCCAGCAGAGGGGTATGCCTTGCGTTTACATCTCCATTGGTACGAGTAAATGCTCGAAGGCTTAATGACTTAAAATTAAATAGTTAAAGATGATTGTATTAATAATTGACTTGCTTTGCTTGTGACGACATTTGGAAATATTTCTATTGATGTTAGATTAATTTTCAACCGACTTTCAAAAAGGACGTTCTCAATTCGTTTGTAAGTTTTTTTTTGTGTGTGTATGTTACGTGATTACTCCGTCAATTATGAACCGATTCAAATGATTATTTTTGTAATCGGTAGAGTACGTTTCCGAAAAAAGGTCCCATTTTATTTTCATCGAGATCTGATAAGAATCTCCAGAGATATGACGATAATCGTCTCAAACTTGCTACAGAAATTGACTCGCGCTTTTTAGCATGTTAATTATTAAAATTATACTTCAATTGTTACACTTTGGACATGTGTAAGTGTGTATAGTTGCACCTAATGATGAATAAATGAAAACAATACGATACAAATTTCTCATAATAGCAGTATTTGGAATCAAAAATTTCAAAATATTATTTACAAATATGCATAGTTTTTTTGTTCACCTACATTTTTATAATATCACATAGGCTAGCGTTTGCCCACTATTTCACCTGTTGGTATGTGAAAATGTGGTCGAGGATAATAGCACACTAGGCCTAGAATGGGAACTGGCTCTCAAGGATAGCTGCCGGTACACATTAGATGTCTTGGCGACAGCTTTTCTAACTATAGAGTGGTAGGACACTAGATAGTGTCCTACCACCATGGGGGGGTTGGAGGTTTCTTAGCGATGTTTAGCCTTAACCGAAAGGCCACTGTGAAAAGTGCACCATACATTTTTCGAAAGAAAAATCCATTAGTGTACGCCGGGTATTGAACTCGGTACCTCTGGTATCAAAACCGACCATTCTCTTAATACACCACTTGGTCCTTCGTATTTTGAGATTTTAATTTCCAGTGTTATTTTTAAGATATTTTGAAAATTTAAATCATATTTTACCGCGTTTGCAATGAAATTAGAAATCTCAATTCTTAAGTTAATTGCTAACGCGTTTAAGTATGATTTCATTGATTAAGTACACATATATATATATATACTATATATTATAAAACAAAGTCACCCGCCGCGTCTGTCTGTCTGTTCGCGATAACCTCAAAAACTAAGTACTGAACGGATTTTCATGCGGTTTTCACCAATAGATAGATAGAGCAATTCATAAATAAGATTCAGGAATATAATTCGCCATGTTTTTCTGCAAATTGGTTAAAATATGACGATCATTGTTGGAAGTGTGTTCCGGCAGCTATCCTTGAGAGCCAGTTCCCATTCTAGGCCTTCGACCGCATCATCACTTACCAACAGGTGAGATAGTGGTCAAAGGCTAGCCTATAAGATAAAAAAAAAGTCAAGCCACGTGGGACCTTTCATCAAAAACGCTGCCTTATCCCTTTGAGATAACAAAACAATGCATGGTGGGATATTCCTCCCAAAAGAAACATTTGCCAAATGCCACATTACATATACATACATATAAGCATACTATATCTACTAGTAGTGCGTTACCTAACCACAACAGATAATAATATCTTACATTCTAATGCAATAGATTCTTCACCCGACTTCCAAATGAAAGAGGTTCTCAATTCGTCTGTATATATTTTTTTCTTTTTTTTTTGTGTGTTTGTCACAAGATTACTACGTCAATTCTGGACCGATTCGAATGATTATTTTTGTAATCGGTACGTTTTCGAGGTGGTTCATCGAGATCTGATGAGTATCTCCAGAGATATGACGATAAACGTCTCAAACTTGCTACTGAAATTGACTCGAGGGGTATTGAAGTCGGTTGTTTTAGTTTTTAAACTATCTTAATTATTATGTAATAGATTTTCGAGTAATAGGTACTGAAGTCGATTTCGTGGATTTTCATTTGCAGATCTAGGGTTGCCTCTTAAGACGGTATTATGCAGCTGATAGACGGACAATCAGTTCCATTCGGCATATGATTTGTACTGCAATTAGTCTGCGTTTTATTTATTTATTATGTTTCATTATTTCACAGTTTTTTGGATAAAAATTGTCTGAAGTACTGAAACATGCACTGGGTTGCGGGTGCACGTAATAGTACGGTTGGCAACCCTACATTAATCAGGGGAATTAAACATGTGTTTTAAGTGTGACGTTCGACGTCTAGATGAAAGCTGAATGGCTCAATACCTTTGTTTTTTTTTTTTTTTGTAAATTCAAAGCAATAAGTTATGTTTCTGTTATATCTATAATATTTTTTATTGAATATGATCTGTGTAATGTAATTTGATTTAATTGATGATTTGATGTAATTTAATTTGCCCATATACTGAATAAATGCTTTGACTTTTGACTTTTTTTGACTTTCATGTAAACGCAGTCAAATACGCTTACAAGAGCTATAGTAGTGATGTAAGAAACTAATAAAAATGTAACGCACGGGTGTGTCTAAGTTTGATAGTGCGTGACTTGGGCATTGATTTTAGTATAGTTCAATGATAGATGAGCATTGCCGTCTTGTGGTTTACCTTTCATGTCATTGCATGATTAATGACTTTTTTTAATTCACAAAAAGGAGGAGGTTCTCAATTCGACTGTGTTATATACAAAAATTAGACAATCGAGTAAGTCAGACTTACGCGCGATTAGCAAACATATATATTATGTATGATTAATGACTTTTTTAAATTAAACTCCTCCTTTTTTGTGAAGTCGGGTAATATATGTTTGCTAATCGCGCGTAAGCCTGACTTACCCGATTGCCTAATTTTTGTTATTAACTGACTTCAAAAAAGGATGAGGTTCTCAATTCACTTGCATTTTTTATATTTGTTACCTCAGAACTCCATCATTTTTCAACAGATTAGGTAAATTCTTTTTTGTTTGAGATACTTCCCGTTTGGTCTCATCGTACAATCTATCGAGATCTGATGAGAATCTCCTGAGATATGGAGTAGAAAAATACCTCAAACTTGCCACTGAAAATGTTTAGCGCAGCATTTACCTAAGTCGGTGTTTTAGTTTTTTTAACTATATTAATTATTGTAAAACAACTTTGAAGTCATATCACTTTACATCATGAGAGGATTTTTTTAATATCTTATAGGCTAGCGTTTGAGGTATCGTGATTTTTTTTTAAACCGCTCTGATATTGTATAGTTAATATCTAGACTTCCAGACTAATATTATAATGAGGAAACGTTTTTAAACGAGTTTAACTGTTGAGATGTTTAATCGCGAAGCAAGTGCATCACTTTCAATATCGCGGAAAATATTGTTTGCGCGATGCAGGATCTCATACATTTATGCAATATTTAAAGGAGAGCTATTAAAATCTACGCTAGCGCCATCTCTGGGTTTTATTCTAATACTATAAATGCGAAAATAACTCTATCTATCTGTCTGTCTGTTTGTTTCGCTTTCACGCCTAAACTTCTGAACCGAGAAAGGACATAGGCATATTTTTAATGCGAAAAGAGGGTTGTAAGTGGTTGAAAGGGGGGATGAAAAGATGTATGGAAGTATCGTCATTTTTAAAGCTAGAAGCTTGAAATTTATTTTTTAGACTGTAAGGTTTCGATAAAAATAAATATGGTATTCAAAGTATGTGAGGGGGAAGGGGGAGTGGAAGGGGAGGGGAGGGGATGGGTAGAGTAGGGGGAGTAGAGGAGAGAGTGGAGGGGGAGGGTGGGTGTAGTTGAGGAGGAGGGTCGGGGGAGTTGAGGGGGTGGGGAGGGGGAGTTGAGGGGGTGGGGAGGGGGAGGGGAGGAGAGCTGGAGGAGAGGGGATGTGGAAGTGAGGAGAAGGGGGAGGGGAGGGGAGCAAAGGGGGAGGGTAGGTAAGTGAGGGGGAGGGGAGGGGGGTGAGGTGGAAGTAAGGGGAAGGGGAGGGTATGTGAGGGGCGGAGGGAAGGGGGGATTAGCGTGGCGTGGTACGGCGCGGTGTAGTTGTAATACGTATGTGTCTTTCTTATTTAATGCTACCCAAAGACACTATTCCACGCGGACGAATTCGCGGGCACAGCTAGTAAAATATAAACCTTTGCGTGATTGAAGTCTATCTTTAAAGGACACAACTAATTGCGTGAGCGTATACATTCAAACTAATTTGATACTGGTCTGTTATTACTATAATAGTACTTGTACTAATCATTTATTCTGTGATTATAGTAATTATGATATTCATAAATAAAAGGGATGTGATGTATGGTCTACTATAGACAGATCTACACGTAAGTCAATGCATATGCTCGACTCCTACCTAACGTCTATGGTGACGACTACAAGGTCCAATTTATCACAAGAGCTCTGAATGTCTCACTATCTCGAACTCTCGAACAGATCAAGCGTGTGTGCCCTCGTAAGTCCAGATCGTGCTAGTCTTAGCTGATTATACATACATATTATACCTACTTTATATATAGGCTTCGTTTCCACCAGAGATGTACAGTACCCTTAGTACGAGTTTTCATAACAAACTCGATATCGTATATCGAACAAATTTTGTATGTAAAACAGTACAACGCCTCTAGTGGTTCTCACACTTAACTAAATTTAGACTAATCAGGGAGCCAGAATAAGACCCTTAGTACGAGTTTTCATAACAAACTCGATATCGTATATCGAACAAATTTTGTATGAAAAACAGTACAACGCCTCTAGTGGTTCTCACACTTAACAAAATTTAGACTAATCAGGGAGCCAGAATAAGTCGAAAACTATGTGAGATCTGTCAAAAGCGTTTACGATGAAAACTAGTACTAAGGGTACAGTTATTGGAATCCACGAGCGATGTCTATGTTTATGATAAGATAATAGGACAATCAAGACGCTCGTCTCGTTAGCGATGATACTACATTTGCCCATAGCAGAAACTGTGGCGCGCAAAACTCTGCATTGACAGAACCTTGCTCGTCACTGCACTGCGCTAGTTACCTTGAGACAACTAGTAGTTAAGTTACACATTCCCTGTGATTTCTATAATTTCACCGGACTCCTACTTTGAAACCGAAAAATATTTCTTTATCGTGACTAAATAGCACAAGCTAGTGGCGACAAAGTTTCCAACTTGAGGATGGTACGCAAAAAGTATGGTATGCAGAAAGATTTAAGTAATTTATTAAAAATATTTGAAACAACAAATCTTCTATTAGTCGTGGGCGCTTGTATGTATGCACAAATCGTTTTTCCATAATGGGTCATTAACTAACTCGCACATCTTCAGATGAAGAGTCATATTTCACAGCTTAACGTGTCGTACATCTCTGATGGAAACTTAGTCTTAACCTTATCATAAATCAGAGCTATAAAGTAATCAGAATCACTCATATTCATAGTGGTCATAAAATAATTACACACTGACTCTGTCTTGTTATCTTCATGTAAACAAATATATCTCAACCGGCAGATTTTTAAGTCATGTATTATAAAGTGTATGCAGAGAAATTTTATTATTAATGTTTACTTTCGCAAGATATTTGAACGGTATGTTTTTCTCTATACAATAAAATACAACACAAAACTCTTTATTGTACACCATAAATTATGTAACTTAACTTATAATAAATAAATCTAAGGTAATCTAACTACTATTGGCTATTACAACTGAAACAACTAATTGAAGAATATTTAAGGATGGTTATTTTGGTCTATTTAAGGTTGGTTTATTTACTTCATGTTTTTTTTATAATGCACGATCTTTCATATTAAAATCTTAGATTAAGTATATATATTGTCAAACACTCGGAAATCCAAGATACAGGCCTCGAGCCTAGTTTGGATTTCACAGTTCTCTTGTCATTGTATACCATGATCATTCTATGTGCATTTCTGTAACTTAAATTATGTGTTTTGTTCTGCCAATAAAATATTTTCATATTTTCATTTTCATTTGAAAAATATTTTATTTTATCCTTTTTAGTACAAAACAGGTTTTAATTAATTTACATGCATCTATAAAATTTCGTGTTTGGTGTTTGGGTCGTCAGTGTACTGACGGATATATACTTTGTGAAAATTTCAAGTATGATCTTTATTTATTTATTACGGTTAAGAAGATACATATCTGTAAAGTGCGCACATATAGACACACGGGCGGACGGACGGAAGGCCGGGTGAACGGACAGCAAAGTCTCAGAAAGAGTTCATTTGGTACCCTTTGGGTTCGGAACCCTAAAAAATTGACTTCAAATGCCGTGCGAGTGAAAATATCCACTAGTCATAATGTCATCAAGGTATCAAAGGACAATGTCCAAAATGGCCCTGTGCAATAAAAGCATCTGACACACACGATAAGCAATTGTCTATTTTATTACAATAATTCCATAAACTTTTATAACACGGACTAGTTCAAAAGGAATATTAAAAAGTATTATTTGCGATTATTAACATTAATCGCCGCCACATTGCCGCCATCTTCGCCAAAAGTCACCTTTGTTTCTATCTCGCTCACAGTTACCGTAAGAATATCTGTCAAAAATCAAAATCAACGAGAAGAAAGATGTCGATGGCTTCATAAAATATAGGCGTACAAGCAAAATTGGCGTTTTAAATTTTCGAATGCTATAGATAGTAAAAAAGAAGCTCTTGTTTGTACGCCCATTTGTTATGAAGAGCCCTCGTCGAGGGCTTCATAACATATAGGCGTACAAGTGAAAATGGAGTTTTAAATTTTCTATGCTATAGATAGTACAAAACACGCTTTTGCTGTACGCCCATTTGTTATGAAGCCCTCGATGTAAAAACATTATTCAAGGTCATATTTTTTAGTCTTCAAAAGTATATGCAATAGCAACCTCCATGTGTGTGTATAATCTTCTTGGGACTCTTCTTCTAAAACCATAACATTCTCCTATGTTTGAGGTATTTATCTCTATATCTCTGGAGATACTAATCAGATCTCGATGAAATTAAAATGGGACCACCTCGGAAACATACCCTATCTATTAAAAAAATAATCATTTGAATCCGTTCACAATTGACGGAGTAATCGCGTAACATACACACAAAAAAAAACATACAGATGAATTGAGAACCTCCTCCTTTTTTGTGAAGTCGGTTAAAAATAAGCGTTTGACCACTGTCTCACCTGTTGGTAAGTGATGATGCGGTTGAGGATGGTAGCACGCTAGGCCTAGAATGGAACTGGCACTCAAGAATCGCTACCGGAACACATTAGATGTTTGGCGACAGATTTTCTAACTTGAGGGTAGCCAAGGCGGACACTAGATAGTGTCCTACCACCATGCGGGAGTTGGGGTTTCTTAGCGATGTTTTTCCTTTACTGTTAAAATAACTTGTGAAAGTGATACTGACCATGAAAACTTACTAACTTTTAATGTTTACTTGTTGCGAGTTGTTAAAATGAGGAGACCTAATTCAAATTTGGAATGTGAATTTTAAGCATATTTTGATGTATTTATAAAACCTTTTTCATTTAGCTCCTTTTTAACCGACTTCACAAAAAAGGAGGAGGTTTTCAATTCGTCTGTATGTTTTTTTTTTACAGCGACCCGCAATATCGCCAATAAGCTAATCTATGCTACACACAAAAAAGATTTATTAGACGCAATAAAATTTTCAAAAGTGTTAGAATTGCGTTATTCGCGATCTGATTTCTGAATCGCTTTTTGATCGCCGTAGATCGCGTATTGTGTGAACCAGTCAATACAAATACTACTGCGCTATCTGATCGCCGCCGAGATCACGCACGCAGGACGCCACGGTGTGGCCGTATCTTAAAGGTACGGCCACACCGCGGCGTCTTGCGATCTGCGGGCGCGATCTCAGTGCTTTTCAATTGTTTTCTGTTCGCGTTTGGTGTGAAACAGTCGGTACAAATACTACCATATACCATCTGATCGCCGCCAAGATCACGCACGTAGGATCCTGCGGTGTATCCGTACCTTAAGGCGTCGGCGTGGCGATCGAGTCAAGGTCGTAAGTTCGATCCCCACCCATTGCAATATTGACGTAAACTCAGACACAAGCATATTAATCTTTTTGGAGGAGTTGACAATAATACTAGTATTGTGCAAACCACATTGCTAGTAAGCTTTTCTTTTACAAAAAAAACCTCGTCAGAAACTGTGGAGTATTTCTGCAAATGTTAATACTTATTTGCTTATTGATGCCTTTCTTTCCAGTGACCATCCCAGTCCTGAACTTCGGCATGTTGATGGGATGGCAGTCACCCATGACGCCCATCCTGAAGAACTTAAATCCACCGGTTTCCGACGAGACCATCTCCTGGATGGCTTCTATAACCTTCTTCCCCCCGATCTTCTGCGGCTTCCTCATGGGGGACTTAGCTGATAGGTGGGGGAGGAAGATCACTACCCTTCTTACTTCACTTAGTCTTGTGGTAAGGACAATTTAATTATTCTTATTATCTTTTTAACCGACTTCACAAAAAATGAGGATGTTCTCAATTTAAAATTCAATAAAATTTAAAGGGTACCCTTCCCAGGTAGTCCCATTTAAGTTTTAACGAAGTCGGCCGAGCCGTTTTTAATATATCAACATTTGTATTACGATGCATTTACTTATCTCGACGACATACTACTAACTACTGGCACAGATTATATATAATATAGTTACTACGTCTACTGGCTACTTTGACTAGCGCGTTTCAAGTAGTTTTTTAAACGATCTTAAATTATTAGAAACAAGCATATTTAGCATAGTTGGAGGGGTTATTGTACATTAACCATATTTTGTAAATATATATTGTTTTTTAAGTTTTATGTAACTCGCAATATTCATATGTATCCATTTCATTCATATGTCATTGACGACCAAACGTCAAAATTTGCAAACCATTTTCAACCTCTTGCTGGTGTCCCATTGAGCTAAAATTTAGCATACTTGGAGCTGATCTGATGATAGAAAAGGGATGTAGGTTAGTAGACTCTTCGATGGAAATGGAAGGACAGTCGAATTTGGACCAGTACTTTCCATCTAAAGGTACGGCCACACCGCTGCGTCCACGTCCTGCGATCTGCGGGCGCGATCTCAGTACTTTTCAATTGTTTTCTAATCGCGTTTGGTGTGAACCAGTCGGTACAAATACTACTGCGCTATCTGATCGCCGCCTAGATCGCGTACGCAGGACGCTGCGGTGTGTTCGTACCTTAATATGGTGTCGAGGGTCTTTGCTCACAGCAGTTTTTTTATGTATGTTATTTAATTTATTAACCTATGAGTCAATATTTTATCCATTTAAGGGGAAATTTTTAACCTCAAAAAAAACGCTGAATGAAACCATGGCCATATTTCTTATAAAATGTTGCCATGGTTTCCTTTAGCGTTATATCAATAAAATAATAATATCTTTGGCTTTAAATATTTTAGATTTTAAATATTTAAGTTCTACACCTCACATACGAAATCGACGCAGCGTTGACTCATCTTTTGTAGTATTTCACTGACAATATCTAAGTGAGAGTGAGCAGCCAAATCCAGCCCTCAGTGATCAGTGATCTAGTGTAGGAAACTTACAAATTTTAGCGACGTAACTGGTTGACCCTCAAGTTTATCTCTACACTTCATATCTATCAGCTTTCATTAATCTTGTGAGGACATTTGCAACGCATTTGTTACATTGAGTATGCTCATGATAAAAAAGGCGAGCGCATACTGGTACACTACTGTGGTCTTTAAAAATTTCCTTGCAGAAGAATTTTGCACGGTACTGCACTGCTAGATTGCTGCTTGATTGGTGGATATGATGTATGACATTTAGGTCTAGCTGTGATTGGCGGACGCTTCCGCAGCCATATTTGTATACATGCTAAGGTGTCATGTCAACTGCTGTCATAGTAGCTAGCTACCATAGCTACACATAAACAAAAAGTTTCACTTGCATTTGGGTTCATAAAACCATAACACACTTTTATTACAATATTTAAAACTGTTTCAAGTAAATCTACTTTAACTAATTAGTTTTAATAGTTTCTGTGATGTCCATTAATTTGATAGAAAGTTTTTAGTAAAAAAAAAAGTTAGAAACTTAAACCTGTTATACCAGAAAACTATGTCGACAACCGATTAGGATAAATTAATGATGGAATTATTTTGTCGCGGATTATCTTTTTTCAAAGACCTGCTACTTTATACTAAACTTGGCTGCGTACACCGGCCCCAATGAGACCGATCTTGAACGGAGTTTGTCCCTTTCTTTTGTATGGACAACTTATATAATATAGTATACATATAGTTATTATATAGCACTAGCAGGTTGTTAGACGAGGACACACTCCCACCCGGGTGTCTTTCAATTGGGCCGTTTTGTTCTACAAAGCAATTACAACCTTATTGTTAAAGCATACGGATTAAATTGAATTTGTCAAAACATCTGCAGTGCATCACCCTTTTATATTACGTCTATGACTTTTTTTTTATCATATATCTACAGCGTAGATGGATAATTAAAAAGATCTGACATTAAAATAACAATAATAATATGAGAAGGATAAAACTATACAATCACTAGTATGAGTGAGCGAGACGGACATTTTTTTTTATCCTTCACGCGTATGCGATTTTATTGTTTGCCACCAGCTCTGCCCCCAGCTCTAGCAGCGCCTTCATTCACTTCTTCATCTCACACCCGTCGGGGTGTGGGGAAAGGGGGTCAGGGCTTTGCCCTCTGCCCCTGGCTTCTACTCCACCTATGACTATGGGTGGGTCTTTGGGTTTTCATAAATGGTTTCTGTGCTACAACTATCGGCTACCACTATATGCCGGGGCGACTGGGCCGAGCCGGGTGAGACCCCGTTCGGGGAAGCCCAGCTAACCCGGCAGTGGCTACCGACGGTTGCAGCTCGAGCATTGGCTTTCACCCGGTGTCATATATAACCCGATCAAATTACGTTGTTAATTATATCTCATAGCTGGCATATGTATCACGTGTTCATCATTTTAGACGGGTTATATCTCTATAGCTATATCATCGTATACGCCAAATTCTTCTCCATTTAATTTTCCCTCCACGACCTACAGGCTTGTGTTTGACCACTACCGATTATTATCTGTTCTGTGCCACTACCTCACCGGTTGTAAGAGGCAATGAGGTCGAGGCACAGAGTACTTTATATGGTCGAGGATGGTAGCACGCTAGGCCTAGAACGACAACTGGTTCTTAAGGACAGCTGTCAGAACACATTTATATTTCATTCATCAACACATTTATATTCAGTTTATCCTGCAGCAATCTTCTGGTCAGTTTTTTAACCGAAATAAATGTAAGTGTTGGTCGTCAAAATAGGTAAGGAAATTACAGGGCGTGTGATACTCAAGACCTTAACATGTTTAGGACTGTTAGATTTACGAAAACAGTGTAATTCAGAAATCCAGTTTTGCATGATCCAATACAGTATCGTCATTATTATCGCTCACCTCTAGAGTCTCACTAGTGTTACCTAATATCTTAAAAAAGCTAACATTTCTCAAATATACTAAAAACATGATCCGCTCCTTTTACTGTTGGCACGCTGGTGGAAATAAAGTAAATGAGGACAAAACGTGCGCTGAATTTACAGCCTCTAATAACACTCTTCAACAAATCTCTTAAATAAACTGGCCAATTGCAAGTCGGACTCGCACTCGTAGGGTTCCGTACCACACTACAGTATTTTATAAGATTTTTTTTTTATACCGAACTGGGTAGCACTTGATCAATATCTCACCTGATGTTAAGTGATGATGCGATCGATGATGGAGCGTGCTTACCCAGAAGATACCTATTCACTCGCGATTTGAAGACCCCCATATTGTACTTAACCGGAAACATAGACTCATAAAACATAGATCGAGCAAAAAATACCACTATAATTTTTCGCCAGCAAAAAATAATAATTAATAAACATTTTATTTCGTATAACGCCATCTAACGTCTAACAAAGGTGTTAGGGATCGGCATTTTAATATAACGCTATCTATGGGAAATTACCAAACTAAGCGTACATAGATGGCGTGAAATGTCGAAAAAAACACGTTTCTTGTATGGGGACCCTCTATTATTTTTAACTTTATTCTTTTTTAGAATTTGTTGTTATAGCGGCAACACAAATACATCATCTGTGAAAATTTCAACTGTCCAACTATCACGGTTCATCAGATACAGCCTAGTGACAGACGGACAGACAGACAGACAGACAGACAGACGGACAGCGGAGTCTTAGTAATAGGGTCCTGTTTTACCCTTTGGGTACGGAACCCTAAAAACGAAGGATTATACATAAGTTAAAATATTGTAGGCGTTGATAATGTTAATTGTATAGAAATATGAATAAATTATGCATATTTCTAAGGTTAATTGTCTAAAAAATCAAGCGCAGACCAAAATATTTTTCAAAATGTTTTTGCTGCAGTATTTCTTGGCCAATTTTAAGTGGTGGAAACGACGGCACTTTTTTATTTTTAGCTTTAAATATGATATAGCAGGTTTTGGAAGCATTGATGGTAAGGAGATTATTTTGAAACCATGATACTAGAATATTTAAATCTTCTGTGCTTGGTTCACCATATCCGAAATGGATGTACCAAAGTAAAAAAGACAAGTGTCATCGGCGTACAGAGATATCTTTCCGTGTAGGTTGATTTTGTAAATGGAGTTTATATAAATTAGAAATAATAGAGGTCCAAGTATAGACCCCTGCGGGACTCCGTAAGTTATAGGTTGAGGAGAACTTTGGTTAGTACCAATCTTCACGACTTGGGACCTGTCTGTCAGATATGACTCAAAAATCATCAACGCAGTTCCAGACATTCCAATATCGCTTAGTTTTCGCAATAGTAGAGGGTGGCTGACTGTGTCAAACCCTTTTTTTAAATCAATGAAAATGCCAAAACCCAGCTTCTTTTTGTCAATGTTGCTTTTAATTTCTGTAGTAAGATCGACTGTTGCGGATAGAGTGATGGATTGAGACCGGAATCCATATTGCTGTTGAAAGAGGAAACTAATGGAAGTTAAGTATTTATCTAGCCGCGTATAGATAACCTTCTCAAAAATTTTGGAAATGACTGGCAGCACTGAAATGGGACGGTAGTTACTAGGGCCCGTTTTTGCGCCCGCTTTGTAAATAGGACTGACTTTACCGATCTTAAGTTCACTTGGGAAAATTCCATGAATTAGGTGGTGATTAATACACTCTGTAAGTTTATCTAATATTATATAATTAATGCATTTAATAGCCTTAGTATTAATACCGTCCAATCCAGTACTGCAGTTCGAGTCAAGTCCGTGTATGATTTTTAAAATTTCATCTTGTTTGCATATGGCCAGAGTACAAAGCTGGTTATTCGAGTGTTGTGTTGTAAGTTGGTCAGTGAAGTTCAGTGTTGTGTGATAGCATGTGAGGAGTTTGGTTGGTCAGTGGAGTGTTGTGTGATAGTATGTGAGGAATTTTGTTGGTCATTGGAGTGTTGTGTAATAGTATGTGATAAGTTTAGTTGGTCATTGGAGTGTTGTGTGATAGTATGTGAGGAGTTGAGATGATTACTGGAGTGCTGTGTGATAGGATGGGTGAAGTTTAGTGAGTCATCGGAGTACTGGGTGAGTGTGATGCCTCGTGAGCTATCAGAGTGATGTAATGTATTTGAGAAATTACCTGACCCAGGCAGCAGAGCTAGAATATTGCTAGCGAGGGTAGACCCAATAGTCGAAAAAAAGTAGTTAAATTCTTCGCATATAGCATTACCGTCAGTTACTAGATTTAGTTATAAGTTTTGGAGGAGTGCAATCTGATTTAATCTTGTTGTTAGAAAGAGTATTAATAAATTTCATCACAACATCTTCCTCGGATCGCCTTCGTATTTTATAAATTCTTTGTGATAGTAACTACTCTTAGAGTTTCTTATAGTTACAGCAGTCTTGTTTCTCTCTGTAATAAATTGTGATTTGAGTTCTTCGTTATTTAAGTCTTGTTTATATTTATACCATATCTCATATCTAGATTTTATCTTTGCAATTACTTCTTTACATATCCAGTCCTGTTGAAGTATTAATGATAACTTAGACATCTCAAAATCTTCGTATGTATGACATAATTGGTAAGTTATTGTATCATCTTTTTTATTTTGGACTTTTGGCGAGATCGATTCATTTAGTTTTTTGACGTAGTCTGGATAATTTGAGGAGTACCTTTAATGTACTTGATAATAAGGTCTTTCTCTCCCTTTTCTTTGCGGTTGTTCAGTTCTTCATTAAGCTGTTTAAGTAGGGTTATTTCGGTAGGGGTCTGATCGCGATATATTCTGACGTTTGCCGGCAGATGCTGTTTAATTTTCATTAAAGAATGAACTTCCTGGGTTACTTTCAAGGCACACTTCTAGAGGGCGAACTTTTTTTGTAAAGAATCTTCCGAGTCTTATCACATTAGCTGTCTTTGGGCAGACAGATAATGCGTTTTGAAAAATATTCTGTACCGATTTCACATCTTCTGATCGACGGATAGAAACATCCACATTTGTCGATTCTGGCAGACCAACTACAATAATATTTTTACTTCTGTAAGCTCTTTCTTGAACTTCATTTATCAGCTTTTCAGTATCATATATGTTTGACGCTGTTGGCTGGACTGTCGAGGTTTTTAACTTCTCCATGTCAGTTTCAAACTTAGCAATTTTCAACTCTATTGCTGAGTTGGATTCTTTAAGTTCGGATATATCAGATTTAATAGACGTGTTTTCAGACAATAGCTTTTCAGCGGTAATTTTGATTTGATCTGTTTGATTTTTCATAGCAGAAATATCATCTTTCATAGGTTTTATGTTAGCTTCCAAAGCCGCTATCATATCTGAGCGGAATGATTATAGTGCATTTATCAACATCTGGTTGCAATCACAATCACACTCTCTTTTGTTTCCTTTTTCTGAGAGGCGTCGAACTATCAGACTCATAATCACCTGCTCTGGACAAATCTGTTTGAGAATGTGATCCACCTGGACCTACTGGTGGTAAATCTTTACGTTGTGGCGAGCGTTGGACACTCATTTCGCTCAGTTTGATTTTAGTGCAAGGTGAGATAAGAACACAAGATACAACTGTTTCTTTTACCCTTACGCCCGATGTTCCGGCCGCTCGATGTAGTGCACGTGTACTCGCTGCTGTGCCGCGCTTCAAGGAAGAACGTAGTATGTGGGTCACTTCGAGTGTTAATTAAAATTACAAAATTAAAATTTAACACTGTACGTTTTAGCATATTTCTGTTATGTATTAATATAGTCGTTAATTATTTGGTCAACACGTCTGCTTACTGTGACTGCCGAAGCTACTTCGATATAATGACGATAAACGTCTCAAACTTGCTACTAAAATTGACTCACGGGGCTTGGAATTCGGTTGTTTTAGTTTTTAAACTATCTTAATTAATTGTTTTGTTGACGTATTTATATAATAAATAGCTCTTTATGCATGTCACGTTCAATCTTCTTATAATGTCTTGTTGGCGAGTTTAGCAGATAGACATTTACTGTCAGCGATATATCGACGCTGGGTGATACATCAACTTACATGAGTGATATTTGGTACTGTACAATACAAGGTGTAACATAAGGGTGTAGTAATATTTAAACTGTGTATATCTAGCCTGATGTATAATCTACCTGCAAAGTCTCGCTTTCCTCAGCAGCTCTGGATCCATATCCAGAGTTATGACAAGTTAAACTTTTCCAAAAACTTCGCTATTTATAACCCTAATGTCAGCTGATTAGCACACGTAAACGCACAGAACAAATAATAGTACAAGTAGTAAACTTATTCATTGACTAAAATAATTTAAAATAAAATTTATTATTTAGGTCAAAGGAACCGACAAGCCATAAATCAATTTTTGTGAATGCCGCTCGCCAATTGGGTACGGAAACGATCACTTCTTTGAAATACCGCGGGCCAATCGAATACAAGCGCCATGTCCTTGAAATACGGCCAGCCAATAGCAACACGAAAGAAAGGAAGAAAAGAAAAATGGCGGCGACCAGTGGCGAAAGAACAGTTAGGGTTGTCCAAAAATTGCGAAAAATTAATTTTTAAACTTTGTATGGTGAAATAAAGTTTCGATTTGAAGTTTGATATTTAGGTATAGGATTCGTGACATGCTATACATGCACACCTTTCAATATTACTATACCCTTATGTTACACCTTGTATATTGTATTTAATTACGTCTTGTAATGCATGTGTATAAAGAAACCTAGATCTGTCTGAAAAAATCATAATTTTTTTACAATGTTATAATTGTCTGTCTATTAGGTTGTTTGTCCTCATAATCAGCCGGTGTCGGTCCACTGCTGGACAAACATACATAATTACTGCATTGTACCAACGTCAACTTCTTTTAACAATTCTGTCTATCCAAAGGTTGTCTGGTAGAGATCGCTTCAAGCGATAAGACTGCCTAATGTATTGCCTCTAGTAACTTAAGTAGCTTAATTTCAGTTTGTTTATTTTTAAGTTGGTGTACAGTACATTTTTTTCCATTCAATCCTTTTATAAAATATAATTAATTAATTAAATATGATTTAATTACAGGGTATGTGAGACTCAACATCTTTATGTCTTCTTTTATGTCATCTATATATCTTTGTGTCAAGGTAACAGGCGCAGTGCAGTGACATGCAAAATTCTGGCAGTTCAGAATTTTGCATGCCGCTGTATCTGTTAAGTACAGGTAGACGTCATCGCTTACCATCAAGCGAGCGTCGTGCTTGTCATGTTACCTTTTACTATTAAAAAAAATTTTTGAAAGCTTAGTATTAATTAAAAACACCGCAAAAAATTCAAGTATGCGACGGTCCTTATCTGTAATAGTTGGCTGCCTTGATCTTGACTTATTATGTTGAGTAAATACCCATTGAAGCAATGAGTGCAATTCAATGCAAGTGTTGCTATTATTCAAAATGTTATTTACAGTGTTATTAACCTTTTTACTTCACAGAATAAGTAATGTTACATCCATTCAATCCTTTAATAGCAATGTTTGACTTTGTTTTTTGCTTTGGCTGTTTGCTGTAACTAAATTATTTTATATAAATAATAAACTATTTTTGATGCATTAATGCATTGCACACGCATTTGATGCATTCATGCATTTTAATAATGTTAAAATGCTGTATTGTTATCGATTCTGAGAAATCTGTGAAACAAAACATTTTGTTTCAGTTGTGAACAATTAATTAGGTACGAGTTATTGAAATGATTAATCTTTTATTGAATTATTAATAGATGTTGCGGGATAATGAGCTTTGTTATGATTTAACACACAAACAAACAATTATAATCCTTTACTAAAAAAAATATTAAAAATTAATTAATAATCCTTTAATTTCCTTTAATTTAAAGTCGTTTAAAAAACTAAAAG
The DNA here is from genome assembly GCA_954871355.1 of Cabera pusaria. NCBI lineage: Eukaryota > Metazoa > Arthropoda > Insecta > Lepidoptera > Geometridae > Cabera > Cabera pusaria. The sequence goes on from OX940908.1 coordinate 8,477,488, forward strand.
AACCGACTTCAAACGTCGCGCTAGTCAAAGTATCCAGTAGACGAAGTAACTATTATATAATCCGTGCCAGTAGTTAGTAGTATGTCGTCGAGATAAATAAATGCATCGTAATACAAATGTTGATATATTAAAAACGGCTCTGTCGATTCTGTTAAAATGTATATGGGGCCACCTGGAAAGGATAATACCCTTTGAAACAAAAAAATAATTTTCCAAATCGGTTCAGGCATCTTCGAGTTATCGGTAAACATACATTAAAAAAAATATAGATTCCGACGAATTGAGAACCTCCTCCTTTTTTGTGAAGTCGGTTAAAAACATTTTAAAGCATTTAAATATTCATATTAACTAAATTTAATAATTTGAACATCTTAAAAACGTCTACACAATTTAAATTAAATCTAAACTATAGTTTTGATTTTTTTTACGATATACCTAAACTACTACAAAAACAATTATACATACTATAATCTACAAATAAATAAAAAAACCGGCTAAGTGCGTGTCGGGCCACGCGCAGTGTAGGGTTCCGTAGTAGCCTGTTATTCAATGCAAGTCTTTACCCGTTATAAACAAGCAACTAGGTACTCCGTCTTTGTCACTTTAAAGGATTTATTCTAAGGATTTTGTTTTTGGTACAAAATTATCCAACACCCAAGTTCAACAACTATTACTGCTAAACTAATAAAGTTATCTTAACCGCTATAGTTTTCCTTTAAAGTTCATGAAATGCGCTATTATCACGAATTTTCCCAGATTTTTCAAGCCCGCAGTTTAGCTTTTAGAAGGGGGGAGACGCCCTACTGAAACAAAAATTTGCACTTTAAAGTTTAATATTTCGTAAACGGAGCATTCAATCGAAAAATTATATTAGCAAGTCATTTTAAAAGACCTATTCAACGATACCCCACACGATGGGGTAGACGATGAAAAAAAAATTCATCCCCACTTCTCATATAGGGGAGCTACCCTAAAAAAAAATATTTTTTACAATTTTATTTCTTTGTCGGCGTTATTTATATACATACCCCCACAAAATTACAGCTTTCTAGTATTAACGGTCTCTTAGAAAAACCTCGGACAGACAGACAGACGGACATGACGAAACTATAAGGGTTCCTTGTCAGGACTACGGAACCCTAAAAACCGAATCAAGGTCGCTGTCTGCTGGTTGGGTATCCAAAAGCTTGCGACATAACCTCTTTGAATGACAAGACTAATTATGTTAATGTTCTGTTTATTATAAAGCTTATGATTAAAGGTCATCACTCACATACACGACCCAGCTGAGCAGACAGCGCTGTATGCTCTTTGTGTTGTCAATTTAAAGTCTGTCTGTACACAGTGTATCATAGCATAGTAGATATATAAACGGCACTTCTAGTTTATTTAATTCAAATGTAAAATCTAATTTTCTATTTAAAGTTAAGTATTGCGGAAATTCTCAGTCTTTGCTCTTTCCAACTGGATTTCACTCGCTTGAAAAACTAGCTATTAATTTATACGTACCTACCTATTCTATAATATATGTAGGTACGATCGGAACTACAAAAATATATTGAAAAATAAAACAATTTTCTTAAGGTGCGACCACACCGCGGCGTCCTGCGTCCGGGTGCGCGTTCGCGATCTGATTTTCAATAGTTTACTGATCGATGTAGATTGCTTTTAATGTGAATTTGTCAGTACAAATACTACTGCGCTATCTGATCGCCGTCTAGATCGCGCACGCAGGACTCCGTGGTGTGGTCGTACCTTAAGAAAATTGTTTTTTTTGTCAGTCTGATGCTAGTCCCCTATAATTTGGGATAATTTCTAAAATTAGAGTGTGTGTTTTCAGTTCTTGGATTTTAGTTTTTTTATTTACTTTTTATACGTGTTGTCGACTTTTAAATGGCATTATAATGTCAGATAACTATCTGAAACTTTACCAGGCACAAGCGAAAGTGACCCAATATTTACTACTTCCTTAATCTTGTCTAAGTGATAATAGACATCGTCAGTCCAGGCATTTTACAAAACAATAACTCGAGCATAGATCTTGAGATAAACTATAAATTGTATATTGCTCCGAGTAATTAAAACACAGATTGAGCTGGTTGTAACTACTCCGTACTGCTGCCATGTCAACTGCATTAATTAATAGTTTACTATACTTTACTATGATACACATATTTGTAACAGAGCATGCCTATTACAATCTTTACATTATATTTAAATGTCAAATATTATGTAAAAACACAAAGTGTTACTAAACTTCATGTTTTTGTACATTGTGATATGCAACCCAAAATTTCACCATACTGACGAGACTTAAACCCACACCTCCCTGGAGCTTGCCCAGGCGATGCATCAATTTAGCTACAGTACGACCCTATCGATACGACGAATTTCATCATTTTCATCATTGATAGCCAGTATTCGTCCACTGCTGGCCATAGGCCTCTCCTATGGCACGCCATATGAATCGGCGAACGTAGCGTAGGACGTCCTGTGATCAGGTGGAGCGACGACATACGCAAAGCGGTGGGCAGTGACTGGAAAAGTAGAGCCACAGTGCACAGTGGCGCATCTTGGAGAGGCCTACGTCCAGCAGTGGACTGACACCGGCTGATGATAATGATGGCATGCCACTGAGCTCAATCTTCAGCTCCTTGTTTACAACCGCTGCCAGCCAGCTTCACCTAGCTGGAGGGCGTCCGACGCTTCGTTTACCGAGCCTTGGTCTCTACTCTATAACAGGTCTAACCCTAACGGTTATTGGTTCTACGACGAATCTACTGGATAGCATTTTAACCAAGGCGGTTCACTTGATTGAAAGTTGTTACGGTTACCTATGTATAATAGGAGTATAGGAGTAGAATATAACACAGCTGTTATAATACAATATGGATTGTAAAACTGCGAGTATAGGCAATACGATGCCGACCTTTTGTTAAGAGGACTCCTTGAGAGCCAGTTCTTATTCTAGAACTGGCGTGCTACCATCCTAGACCACAGCATCACTTACCTACCAAGGTGAGATAATGGTCAAACGCTAGCCTATACACCTAGATCCACAGCATATTGTATGTTATCGAAGAAAATCTCAGGTGGGAGATAGTTTCACATTTATCGTAGTATCTGTAAAACAAGGGATTTAGTAGCGACCAGATTTGACACGCTATTGATCGCTATAGGCTGTGTAACATTAATATAAATGTCTTGTGTCTTCAACAGATAAGCTGGACCATAACCCTGTTTTCCCTGGCTCCGTGGGCCCTCATCACGTCCCGAGCGGTCGCAGGGTTGGCCTGCGCAGGCTGCTATGTTGTCACACCTCTGTACTTAAAAGAAGTAAGTTACCAAAACTACCATCACTTTAGATAGTATACCAACATCATCATAAATATCTATTATTAATAAAATATTAAAGACAGACAAGCACTAGGCCATGATCTCAGTGACGATACTGTATAAGAAAGTAAGTAGCGTGTTTTAATTGTATTAGCATACTGCAGTGAACCAATGACTGAATAGATGGTCTAGTAGTTACTTGGTTAGTGAGCCTGTTCACAAAACCGAAGGTCGTGGGTTTTATTCCAACACGGGACAATTCTTTTAATTCTTTGTGTGATCCTCAAAGAACTGTCTCGAGTCTGAATGTAATTAAACCCGTTATTTGTATGTGTGTATAGTGCTATCACTATAACCAGTGGCAATATTTTTACCACCAAGGTATTTTAAATGTATATTGCGATATTAGTCTATTTTTTAACTTGCTAAAATACCAGTGACCCTCAATTCCTGTCCAGTAAATAGAAGTAATTATATGTTTAAATAATCCTATTTAATTTTTAAAACAGTTTATCAGCACGCATGACCATTGCATTGCAACTATCCCAACCACAACCCACGACTATCCTTACATACTTACCTGTAATCACAGTTCAAACCTTCGATCAAAAATACATGTCTAATTACCTTCCCCAGATTGCCTCAGACAACATCCGCGGCGCAGTGGGTTCTCTCTTCATCCTGGTCCAGAACTTCGGTTACCTCATAGTATATATAATAGGAGATATGCTGCCCTTCGCAGCAGTCATGTGGATTTGTACGGCGATACCAGTCGCACATCTACTAGCCTTCCTCGCCATGCCAGAGACTCCTGTGTTCCTGGTCAAACAGAGCAAGATTCAGGTAAGATTATATCGTCCAGAACTGTGACTACCGTTTTCCTGCGACTTATAACTACGCAGATTCTTAACCATAAAGACTTAAGAGCGAACGCGGGATGCACTTTTCCATACAAATGTATTCCCCCGTTTCCTCCCTGGAAAATGCTTCTAGAGCAAAAATTGTTTCCACAAAAAATCAAGGTCTGCATGATAGCTATCATTTAAAATAATTATGTTACGATGAGGTTACCGCAAAAGCCCTCATCCGAGACAGAATAAATGTCCTGGGAAATTCCTTGATATACCTAAACCTCAGAAAAATGTAGACATTATTTTGAGATCAAAACAGCTAAAATTTAGCTTGAAGATTCAATGAAATTATCTTTTGGGAATTACATCTTGTAAATAGCCTCAAAATTACTAACCAATTAGTATTTGATTAAACGTTATCAATAGAATGAGATACTAAGCGCCATTTTTTTTTTAAGTTTTATTATGGCTCCACTCGATTAGTGTATTGTAGCCAGTGTCAAGTATTGAAATTCTTCAAGTTTTTATGAATTTAAGTCGTAGAGATAGGTCAAAGTCACATTTCAGGTCAGTTTTCAAGTAAAAGTCTAGTCTAAGTCATACCTTCAGTAAATAGGTGGTGTTTACTGAAGATTTTCAGTTGAATTTTGGTGAGAGCGCAAATAGCATGTTTTTCAACATTGTGATGTTTCCCTACACTCGCACTCATTCACCGGCACTTAATGGTTAATAATCCACATTTATTACACATAAACTCGCGAAACAACACAAGTTTTAGGAAAAAATACAATGAGATCACACACACTTTTCCACGTTCCCGCCAAAAACTCCTAAGCGCCATTTTCACCGGTTCGTGTTAAAGTTACAGATAATCCGACAGATGGCGCCATACAAAAGCTGTCAAAAATCTGTCAGATAAGATCCTAACATAAAAACCAATATTATAAATGCGAAAGTCAGTTAGCTTATTTGTTGGTTTGTAACTTCTTTACGGTCAAACGGCTGGACCGTTTTAGCCGACATTTTGTATAGAGATAGCCAGTATTATGAATTAGGCCACGGGATACTTTTTAACGCAGACGAAGCCGCGGGATACATCTAGTAACAATATAACCGGTGAAACTGGCCTAAAGTCTGATTATTTCTTAGGTAGCCTGACTAACACTATATAAAACGGCCATATGATGTTCAACATACACACTTACGTTGACAATATATATTTTACAGCCTATAGGGTAGCGTTTAACCGTTATCTCGTACAATGTGGTCGAGGATGGTAGCACGCTAGGCCTAGAATAGGATCTGACTCTCAAGGACATTTTGTCGTAACCATAGATTTATAATAGCGGAGTGTAGGTAATCCGAAGTCTGTTGTCGTATCAAACTAATTGCGACGGCAGTGCAATTACAGCAGTTTTAATCGAAGCATCCATTTTTTACCCGTAGTTTTGTTTAATTTATTTTTTAACCGACTTCACTAAAAGGAGGAGATTCTCAATTCGACTGTATGTTTTTTATTTGTGTATGTTACGCGATTACTCCGTCAATTGTAAATCGATTCGAATAATTATTTTTGTAATCGGTAGGGTACGTTTTAGAGGTGGTCCCATTGTAATTTTATCGAGATCTGATAAGTATCTCCAGAGATATGAAGATAAACATCTCAAATCTTAATTATTCTTTTCAATGAACGTCAATAACAATGATCGACATTTGTTTTCAATAACGTATCAAAATACAACTGATAATACAATTGGATTAAAAAATTGTATGTCTTGTTAGGGCCAGTTTCCACCGCAGGTATTACGGTACGCTAGTTTCCACCAACAGGAAAAATCGAAAAAGCCCTTATTTATACTTAAAGGCCATATACATGATATAGTCCAGTATTCAGTGACATGGAAAAAGTGCTCGAGAATATTTCCTATTGGTGAAAAGTGACCCATGCACGCACTACGAGAATAAGTCGTTGATTTAAAGTCAGTTCTGTAAAATTACTATCACTAAACCACAGAAATATAAATAAATACCTTATTATTCACATCTCTGTGCACTAGACAGATTTTGTTTTGTAGACAAGGCATTAGTCTAAACAAGGCATTAAAAAAAAACTTGACGGCAAAATTGCCGAATGAACTAAAATTATGATAGAAGTAGGATTTTCTTTTATATTAAGCTAATTACTTACACAACTATTTAATCGCTATAGAATATACTGCTCACACAATCACTAGATTATCATCACTTCAATAAATCACAAATTCCAATAAGTATTTTAATACCAAACAGCAAATTTAAAATCAGTAAATTAATATAATATTTAGTAAAACAGTACTCACACGATTAGATAAGTAGGTAGGTAGATCTCAAGATCCGTACTCTTCGGCAATGTGAAAGGTAAGTCAATTTATATATGTTACTCTTAGGGTAAAATAAAGGCAACACCGGTTGCTCTTCACCATACCCAACATGGCCGCCCTAGCACTCCATATTCTATCAGTTACATCTCCCGATGGATTCAATCATAATAAATAATAAATGTAACTTAATTATAAATGTAAACAAATGTAAAAAAAAATGTAAAAAATAATTTCTTACAAAAACATTGTTATAAATCTTAACTCTAATAAAAAGGATTTACAATATATTTCAAAACAGAAAATAACTTTGAAAATAATTATTATTTGTAGCATCAATCTTAACTTCCGTTGAATGGAATTAATTTCGTATATTAATAATAACGATTTTATAAATCCTATTTTAATTTAAGGTTAATTTTAAGTGAATTTATAAACATTTAAAAGCAGTAAATAATAATATTTTTTAAAATTTATACTCAATAACTAACACAAGCAATGCGTCTTCCGATAACTAGGGATCAAAGTTTGTAATAATTAGTTCCTTTTTAAATTATTGGTAATTGCAAAACCGTAAAGAACGCCATGCTTGTTATTTATAAATCTAATTCCAATTTTACATAGTCATTTTACGTTACATAACTATAATTTAACATCATTGCAATTTGCAATCTTAGATTGGTAAATATGTTTTTGATAAATCGTTTTTTTTTTTATTCGTTATAGTCAAGCGTTTGACCACTATCTCACCTGATGTGAAGTGACGATGTGGTCGACGATATAGCACGCTTGGCTAGAAGATACATATTCACTCGCGACTTGAAGACCCCTAGATGGTACTTACCTTTCCGGAAACAGACTCAGGCAAGGAGTTGAGGAAGAAGAGAGGATTTCACGTTAAGTATTGATAAAATTGATATTAAAATTATATTATTTAAATTATTATCTTTATTATATTATATATATTATCCTTATTTAAATGAAAACTAAATTTGAGCTGTCGTTAATAATTAATTCATAGCTAAAGTAAATATAAGATAGTGGATTAATAAATCGGCGGCAAGTTCTTTATAAAATGATCAGTGAAGATCATGCGATCATTCATCAGAAGCGCCCTGCTAATTGCCAATGTCAATTTACCGTCGCGGTAGAAACTGCTTTTAGAATCTGTGGTCGGAGATTCTTTATTATTGTCACATGTGAAAATGTACCTCAGTCACAGAATAATGAATAGTACAAGCCTCAGTGCTTAACGATTATGACCTCATAATAGCTGAAGCATTAAATACTTCTGGATAATTACAACGTGTGAACATTGTTTAGAACATTTTGTTCCCACACTTAAAATAACTGATGACGAAGGAATCTCTCTAAGTTATTGTTAACTTTAGAGGCTTAAAATTGTAATAAAAGCAATAGCAGTATAAGCAAGATACTTGCTTCATGTTAAGCAATGACGTGTGTCTATAATAGGAACTGTACGTGAAAGTCCGAACTGACAGATTTCAACAGGTTACTGTAGCATATACGTAGTATTATTATCTTTTCTATAATAAAGCCGGCTTTTCACTATGGGATATAATGTAAATTACATCTTGAGCTATATATTACATCCCGCGATTGCTGTTCACACTGTAAGATGTATAGTTCAGCTTTGGTTGTCTATGGTTTCATTCAAACACTGGCTAAATACGCGAATTGTGTGGAGCCATAATAAAAATTAAAAAAATTGAGGACGTGGCAGGGGTAGGCGCGGTCTCCGGGGACCTGAGGTAAAATATAAACCTTCAAATATCGCTCAGTCGGTCGAAAAAATATTTATAGCTTGGGATGTAATATATATTATAGCATAGTGTAAACGGTTTCATACAAAATGTATGACGAGCGATAAAATGTTATATCTCAAGATATAATATACATTATATTATAACCCATTGTGAAAAGCCAGCTTAAGGGTCAGCTCAGACCGCAACGCAACGCGGCGATACAAAAAAGAACTTTATGCACTACTCAAAAAGATACACATTTCATTGAGTTAGTTCGGCGGATTCAGGCCGCAGGCTATTATATAATCTGTGCCTCAGGCAGACGCCGTGCGGCGTCTCGCTGGGCCGCGCTGCGCCTCGCGGCACAACAGGAAGCCGCGTAATAAACTTTATTAACTACATAATAAGATAGACATTGCCTTGAGATAATTTGGTGGCGTCGTACGTTTTGCTGCGCCGCGCTGCGCTGCACCTGCGCGTAACCAAAAGCATCATCACGTCGCGTCGCGTTGCGGTGTGAACTGATCCTAACTCTCGCATGCTTTGTAATTTTACTAGACATTTTGCCTATAACTATAACTAACCTAAAAAAATTAAGTAGTTACCTACTTCATTTTTTTAGGTTTTTATGTGTTCAAGGAAGAGATTGGCTTTCACAAAACTGGTTGTCCTGATATATTTCATGGATTTAACAGTTAAATTAATTTAAAACATATAAATAGGATGAAATAAAGCTTACGTTTAAGTTTGTATATACAAATCATTCATTCATTTATTTCCATTTCACGGCTGAATAACAGACAAAATTCCTATACCGCTCTAGGCAGTAATATAGCGGAAGTCACAGAAGACTAATAAATAGTAATTCTAATAAGTAATTAATTAGACTTCTGTGGCTGAAGTCCCTCGCCCTCCTACCACTTCAAAGTAATCTACTATGAAAGTGAGTTGACGGCTATATTATTTTTTGTGTCGTCATTTGAGGTCACAGTATCTAGAACAAAGGCATAAAGAACCAAGGCATAATAGCCTCTTTCAGAAGATAGAAAGGTAAAAATTCCCGAACAACCACTTCAAAATACAATCTGAAGCATTTTAATAAAAAATATTAGTAACACTTTATCCGCAATATTTTGTATTTCTTCTAGACAGTAAAATATTTGTTCGTATACATCGAGGTATGACCTACCTCAATGTTCCTAAACAAAAACTGACGTGTCATTTTCACCGGAAAAGCGTGAAATGCAATTCGATAACAATTTTTTTTTTTTTTATTCCTACAAATTAAAATAACTTCAAATTCAGCAAAGCATGAAAGAAACATACTTCAATCTCATTTTATAACTTAAAGGTACGGCCACACCGCGGCGTCCTGCGATCTGCGGGTGCGATCTCAGTACTTTTCTGATCGCGTTTGGTGTGAACCAGTCGGTACAAATACTACTGCGCTATCTGATCGCCGCCTAGATTGCGCACGCAGGACGCTGCGGTGTGTCCGTACCAATTTGACGTGAAATTGATGGATTATCAAAAAAATCAAACGTGAGCAAGTTTCTTTTTTTACAACACCATCCAGGGTACTACTTATGTATATTATATACATACATATAGACATATGTTTATAAGCTAGCTGGTTACCACCAGGCGAGATAGTGGTCAAACGGTGAAGCGATGATGTGGTCAAAGATGGTGCACACGATAAGCATAGGCAGACTCAGACAGTGCTGCCGGAACACCGTAGATTTTGTTCTTGATTGTGGTAGACAACTATTTGCCAGCAATTCAGATGGAACATTGATATATACTCCTACCACCTGAAATTTATAATCTCAAACTTTATAAGATCGTTTAAAAAACTAAAAAGAACCGACTTCAATGCCGCGCTATTAATTTTCTGTACCAATTTTGAAGTGTTTATATCCATATCTCTGGAGATACTTATCAGACCTCAAAAAAATTACCATGGTACCACACTTGAGATATCTCCTTTCCAACAAAACAAGAATAATCAAAATCGGTTTATAAACGACGAAGTTATCCGCGAACAAACATAAAATAAAATTTAAAAAAAACATATACGGTCGAATCCAGAAACCTCCTCCTTTTTTTGTAGTTGGTTAAAAATATCATGTACCTTTTTATTATACGTCACTCTGCTATATCAGCAAATATAGGTAGATATATGCAGTAGTAACAAGCATTTCAATTTGAGATAAGCATGAAATAATATTTTAAGTGTTGTTTAATGGTTTGAGCACGTTATAACACGAGTGAGTGAACCAGAGTCATTACTGACACGTGCAATTTTCATCTGTACTAGCGATGCGCCGATCCGATCCGATCTTTTCGAGGATCGGATCGTAAGCATACAATCCAATCGATTTTCGGATCGGATCGAAACCATGCGACCCGATTGCGGATCGATTCAACTCTATCAAATGAATATCGGATCGCGGTTCAAACATTGTGGTTTGTACACAATGTAATGTTATTTAATTTGTACACCAAGTATAAATATAATACAAAGTATCTATAACTACGTATATATTATTACATAATTCATTGTTACGTTGTGTGGTTTTAATACTTAATAGATATACATGTACTTGTATTCCTTAAATTATAGTAAGTTAATTTTAACAAGATTACATTAGACATTAGTCTTCTTAGATTAATGTAATTTATGTTGCATTGTTGAACCAAACAACCCTTTTCAAATGCATGCGATCCGATCCACGGATCGGATGGAGACGTTGCGAGCCATTACGATCCATAATATCAGATCGAGTTTAAAAGATCGCATCCCTAAACTCTACTGTTTGTGCACGCGATGGATCTATTGAAGGCGAACTTTAGAACCAAAGCTATGAAGGAATATAAGACTGTGTATGTCATCAACGTCATAACAATTAGACCCCGCTTAAAAGGCGAGCACTTTTCGCTAAATCATCGGACTTATAAGTCTTATATAAATCTACGCCCAGAAACGCGATGTTAGTTTCGACCAGGGGCCTTATTCAGTATGACCAATGATATAACGCGTTCCTTAACGCGCCGCGTCACGTTATTGAATAATTGTATTCTGAATGCCACACGACAGGTAAATTATACAAAACGCGCGCGTTACACGTCCTCATATGTCACGATATTTTGACAGCTCAAAACGCGCTCATAACCTTACCCTCCCGCGTTTTAATTGGCATAGAGAATACCAAAACGCGGAGATAACGTAACACGGCACGGTAAGACTTTAAAATGGCCATACTGAATAAGGCCCCAGTACGGTGACCTGTAAACACCTCCGCGCTCAGATACTATATACATTTCATAAAAAGTCGTTGTGATGGCTTCTTGCAGTGTAAGATGGTGTGGAAAACCAGTACAAACTCAAATTTTAAGGCAAACTGCGGCCTTATTCCGTAAGTGCAATGAGATAACGCGTTCCTTAACGCGCCACGTTACGTTATTGAAAAATTGTATTCAGTGTGCCACACGATAGGTAAATTATACAAAACGCGCCCGTTACACGTCCTCATATGTCACGATATTTTGACAGCTCAAAACGCGCTCATAACCTTACCCTACCGCATTTTAATTGGCATAGAGAATACCATAACGCGGAGATAACGTAACACGGCACGGTAAAACTTTAAAATGGTCATACTGAATAAGGCCCCTGGTACAACATTTCACCGGTAAGTCAATAAATGTATCTAATCTTCAAAAATACATTTTAGGCAAAGCTCAGTTTATATTTGTCGTTCGGCAGTTGTCTATAATCACTATCTCTTTTTGTCACGGGCAATGTTTTAATAGTTCTATCCCGTTTTTGCGTGGAATTAGTGTTGCGCCTCTGCTGCAGTGATACATATCGATAAACTAGGAATATTATCGACATTCATTTTACAATTAGGTATAATTTGTAAATTCGGATGTAGTGTGTCTCCTGATCCCACAGATCATTTATGGAGATCTACAGAGTAAGTACGTTTTAATATGGCTCCATACGATTAGTGTATTTAGCCAGTGTCAAGTATTAAAATTGTTCAAGTTTTCGTAAATTCTACGTAGTTTTTTACTGCACCATAATGAACAGTTAACGCATAATTTTTAATGGCATAATAGTACTTATGCATATGATTGTAGGCATATTATATAATCTCTCTCAGGGCTCACGGAAGTTTGTATAAAAGATCTTAATCTTTTTCCTACAAACTTGAAATTTGGCCAGAGATATTTAGTAAACGTTCGCTAAGTACAAATTTTGCGACAGGGTACTGTCCCTTCCCCCTCCCATTTTCCACCCTTTCCCCCCCTAAAATTGAATTATTGATACATTTTTTAGTTCTTAGCCTCAGAATTTTATAATGGGGGGGGGGGGGGGATTGTTATCCAGGAGGTTGCGGGTTCAAGTCACGTCGGTACGATGAAATTTCGGATTGTGTTTAACAATTTACAAAAATATAAAGTGTGTAACACTTCGAAGAATAATAATATTTCATTTTAAATTTGTTCCAAAATACCACGCACGCTATTACAATGCCATTACAGATCGTTCTTGATGGAAACTTTGTACATCACCAATAGCCGTCTAGTACCTAAGTTTACCTAACGCTGCTAGTGTTATCGTTACCTTTGACATAGAACTAGTATCTATTATTGTTCATCGCTCAAGGGAACGACTTTCTTAAAAAAAAAACAGTTTTGTAATTAGGGCATGTAATTACTCATATTTATCAAGAACTAGCTGGCCCGGCGAACTTCGTACCACCTGACAGACAATGAATATCGTGTTACCTTTTAGATATACCACAGAATAACGAATAGTACATGAACTTAATTTAGGCTTTCATGAACGTAATACAATTAATACAAATAAAATAAGTTTAGAAATGTATTATGGCACTTTGATTATCAAGTATATAAGCAAAGTTATAATTTAAATTAATACAGAAATAGAATAAAAATACAACAATCAAGTACTTCAACCGCGTGTCAGCAAGACATGATGCAATGAAGCAATGTTATTATTGTTGTAGATAAGTTATATACATGAAATTAGTTCGATAATTTTAATTATAAAAATATAATCACCAGTATTTATTTTTAATTCTGAATAAGGATACTTACTTCATGAATAACTGTCTAATATTTTTTTACCTTATGGATAAAACTGTATGCATACGGCACTCATAAATTGGCTATCACATTCTTGCATATCTCTGTATTTACCTACATTTTGACAAAATATAAAATTGACTAGGCATTGACTATTACTGTCTTGATTACTTTTTTCTTTTTTTTTTAGTTTCTTTATGGCTCCACACGATTAGTGTATTAGCCAGTGACAAGTATTGAAAAATTTCAAGTTTTTATGAATTTTAGTCGTAGAGAAGGGTCAAAGTCACATTTCAGGTCAGTCAAATAAAAGTCTAGTCTAAGTCATACCTTCAGTAAAGATGTGGTGTTTACTGAAGATTTTCAGTGGAATTTTGGTGAGAACGCAAATAGCATGTTTTTAAACATTGTGCAGTTTCCCTACACTCACACACATTCACCGCCACTTAATGGTTAATAATCCACATTTTATTACACATTAACACGCGGAAGAACACCAGTTTTAGGAAAAAAAATACAATGAGATCACACACACTTTTCCACGTTCCCGCCAAAAACTCGTAAGCATACATTTCTGAACGCACGCATATTTGACAATCAATAAATATTAAATTAACAATATAAATATCAAATTAACAATATACAAAAAAATAAATAAAGTGTGAAACACATCAAAGAAACATAATAATCAATAAATATGTCATACAAATGTCATTACTGACAGTATTTAAAATTTATTAACATTTTTAAAATGTACATGACTTGAAATCACAAAAACTTGAAGAATTTTTGTACTTGACACTGGCTAAATACACTAATCTTTGAGGTTTACCGTATCGACGGGATAAACAATTTAACATCAAATGATTGGCAGTTTTTAAACCTAGGAACATTTAACAAAATATTTTTTCTTATATAATTTTTTAGGTCAGTTATTCATTGTTTTAAATACTTATTATCCTATTCCTGATAAAGACAATTCCAAAAATTAAAAATCATATAAATTGGTTCAGCCATTCTTGAGTTATAAGTGTAGTAACTAACACGACTTTATTTATATATATATAGATTTAAACCTTTAAGGTTCTTTATACATAACGAATTAATAATTTAAATTGCGAATTTAACAAACTTGGATAAGAATTACTCTAGAGTAAATAATTGGAAACGTCAAAAAATATATGGTATACCACTAGGGTACAGTTTTACAAAAAACTGTGGTTTTATAAAAAACTTTAAACAAACGACGATTTACCCTAGAGTAACCTTATCTGAGTTTGGTAAAATCGGCACTAAGACTAATGTCTGAAATAGTTTATAGTACCTAAGAATTAATATATCAGTAAAGTTTAAAACAACGACAAGGTAAAAAACATTTCTATTTAAGGGCTCAACTTGGCCAGAAAGAGCAATGCGGGCGCATTAAGGCGACAATAGCCCAATGGATAGGGTGTCGGACTGGTGATCGAGAGGCCGTGAGTTCGATCCCCACCCCATCCATTGCACTATTGACGTGAACCCACTCCAGACACAAGCATATTTAGCTTAGTTGGAGGGGTTAACAAGAATACTAGTACTGTGCATCCCACATTGCGAGTAATCTTTAAAAAAAATATTTTTTTAATTAATTAAAAGGGCATCTCGTTCTTTCCATCATAGTAATGCAAGTGATATAAATTTCACCGGTGCAAAACCACGGCGGGTCGCTTGTTCGATTTAAATAAATAAAATGCAATTGAATGTATAAAACTTTCTTAAATATGGGTTTTGTTCTCAGGAAGCTAAAAACGCGCTAGCATGGCTTCGCAACACGTCTCCAAATGACAAAGACCTGGAAGAGACCATCAAACAGCTGGAGCGGGAGGAGGACGAAGCTCGATCCATGAAGAAAGCCACCTGGAAAAGCATATGTAAGTTATAAGTACATTCATAACATATTATGTAATAATTTAAGATCGTTGAAAAATCTAAAAGAACCGACTTCAAATGTCGCGCAAGTCAAAGTAGCCAATAGACTTACATTTTTTTTCATTTTCATTTATTCAATTTATCAGAATATGGTAATACTTAAGATCTATAATATATTCTGAACCTGCATATTCTGCCGTCACCGGCGTACAAATTTATCGATATAATATTAGTATTATTTCTGATTGTTTAGTCAGATTTATTAATTATTTAACTACATTTTCTACAAATTGATTAGCATAACAGAAAAGTACTTTGTGAAGTGTGATACATAGTAAACTAATAAGGTCAAAAGAATCGAATATTGCTCAAATGTAATTGTCAAGAGAGACATTGTATGTCAGATAAACGTTAACCTAGTGATACCATGTCAATTTATAAAAAATATTGTTAAATTAGATGTCAAAATACAAAGTTGGATGTCAATAAAAAAAAATGAAAATTAATATTATTGTACAAAATATCGATTAATATTGTCATCAAGAAATTCTTTAATAGAATAATAACATTTTTCAATTAGCAGATTAAATAATTTTGTTTTGAATTTAGAAACACTTATATCCTTAAATACATCTGGCAACTTATTATACACATTAATAGCCATACAATTTACATTTTTACTATACATTTGAATTCGCTGATGTGGTATATAATTATTTTTTTATATAATTTTATAATTTTATATAATTTTATATAAATTTTTTTTTATATAATTTGGCAATTTAAATTTTTTTCCATTGTTCTGTCTACTAACGACATCATTACGCATTACTTAGTAACTATTATATAATCTGTTCCAGTAGTAAGTAGTAAATCGTCGAGATAACTAAATGCACCGTAATACAAATGTTAATATATTGAAAACGAGTTGGCCGATTTCGTTAAAATTACAATGGGACCACCTCGGAAACGTACCCAACCCATTAAAACAAGAATAATCCGAATCCGTTCACAATTGACGGAGTAATCGCGTAACTTCCACAAAAAAAACAAACAGACGAATTGAGAACCTCCTCTTTTTTTGCGAAGTCGGTTAAAAACAACGCAATTACTTGATTCCTTTGCTTTTTATACTTGCTTGATTCCAAATAGTTAGGTACTCGAACAAAACCAAAAATAGGTACCTACGTGTTTTGTCGCTCGCAGCTTGATTTTGTGGCATCTGTCCCAAAAAACTCCTGGCCACAGACTAGGGAGTCTTTCTCCTTGATGGTGGTAAGCTACTTTATGGTAGCAAGTCAGGCGGAACATCGATATAATGTGCTCTGAATACCAGTGGACAAACACCCGAGCTGGGATTTGAACCGGCGATATGTAGTTTAGAAGTCAAGCCATCTATCTATTCTTTACGCCATCAGGGATTTAACATTTCTGACCATACCAAAGTACCCTCCTTTGGTATGTTTTTAGGGTTCCGTACCTCAAAAGGTAAAAAAAAGGAACCCTTATAAGATCACTTTCTTGTCCGTCTGTCTGTCTGTCTGTCTGTCTTTCCATCTGTCTGTCCGTCTGTCTGTCCGTCTGTCTGTCCGTCTGTCTGTCCGTCTGTCTGTCCGTCTGTCTGTCCGTCTGTCCGTCCGTCTGTCCGTCTGTCTGTCCGTCTGTCTGTCCGTCTGTCTGTCCGTCTGTCTGTCCGTCTGTCTGTCCGTCTGTCTGTCCGTCTGTCTGTCCGTCTGTCTGTCCGTCTGTCTGTCCGTCTGTCTGTCCGTCTGTCTGTCCGTGTGTCACCACTGAATTTCTCAGAAACGGGTGGACCTAGCAAGTTGAAATTTATACCTGATACTGAGGTCTACAGTCCCTATTGGGTGTATAAAAATCAAGGTCTTGGGTTAACATAATAAAAACATATGGGCAAATTTAGATTTTCGCGAAACCTTGTAGGTACCAAAATGTACCTTAATTTTCAACTTTTTTAATTTTTCGGAATGTTTCCTTTACTTGTGCTCTAAGACCTTGCTTATAACCAAAATTGACAATTCTAGGTAAACCGGATGTACCCTATAGGTTTTGGGTCGAAAACCTATAGGGTACTTCCCGTTGACCTAGAATCATGAAATTTGGCAAGAAGCAAGGTCTTACAGAACAAATTAAGGAAAAATCCCAAAAAATAAAAAAAGTTGAAAATTAAAGGGTATCCCCATACATACATAGTTTGCGCCAATCTGAGTGTATTGTTGTATTTTTGTATTTTTATATTTTTGTATTTTTGTATTTTTGTATTTTTGTATTTTTGTATTTTTGTATTTTTGTATTTTTGTATTTTTGTATTTTTGTATTTTTGTATTTTTGTATTTTTGTATTTTTGTATTTTTGTATTTTTGTATTTTTGTATTTTTGTATTTTTGTATTTTTGTATTTTTGTATTTTTGTATTTTTGTATTTTTGTATTTTTGTATTTTTGTATTTTTGTATTTTTGTATTTTTGTATTTTTGTATTTTTGTATTTTTGTATTTTTGTATTTTTGTATTTTTGTATTTTTGTATTTTTGTATTTTTGTATTTTTGTATTTTTGTATTTTTGTATTTTTGTATTTTTGTATTTTTGTATTTTTGTATTTTTGTATTTTTGTATTTTTGTATTTTTGTATTTTTGTATTTTTGTATTTTTGTATTTTTGTATTTTTGTATTTTTGTATTTTTGTATTTTTGTATTTTTGTATTTTTGTATTTTTGTATTTTTGTATTTTTGTATTTTTGTATTTTTGTATTTTTGTATTTTTGTATTTTTGAATTTTGGTTTTTTTTATATTTTTGTATTTTTGTATTTTTGTATTTTTGTATTTTTGTATTTTTGTATTTTTGTATTTTTGTATTTTTGTATTTTTGTATTTTTGTATTTTTGTATTTTTGTATTTTTGTATTTTTGTATTTTTGTATTTTTGTATTTTTGTATGTTTGTAATGATTTGGCTCAAAAACTACTGGACCGATTTGAAAAATTCTTTCACAAATATATAGAATGGACTTTCGAAATGAAAATAGGCTACATATAATCGCGTTTAAATTAAAAGTACATTCGTGGAGACCTAATTTGCAACTTAAGTCGACAAAAAAACGGTCGAAAAAACACGTTTCTTACGAACGCTGCTCAATTGAAAATAGATGGAAGAATATTTTCTATCGAAGAGTTGAGAACTTAATAAGACCTACAAAAAAGTCCGCGATAGCATATGTCTATCTCTAAAGGTTGACTCACAGTAACCATTTTAATCTTTAATTTTTTATTAATAAATATAACATAACTTCGAAGGCTATTTTCAAGTATATAGTATTAATCCTTCTGTAGATCCCCACCGATCATAATCAATTTGAAGTCAATATAGTATAATAATATGATCTATTGTATAAAATAATACTTATCTATTTATATAATAATATAATATTTTAAACCACTCCGACTGATCTATGTATAATCTTTTCATTAAAAGCGTTCCAATGACTCCAAACACGACATTTAAAACTGAGCTGTAAGTTGGTGAGGATTTGAGTATTCTGTAAAGTCCAGGAGATGTCCCAGCATCAGGTCAATGCTTCCATGTTCTTAAAATATCGTTGTAGAAGAAGATTTTCGAATTGATCAGAACTATGAAAGTGGATTTCATAGCGCAATTAAATAGAAAAATGCTTATAGTTTATAACGATTAATCGAATTTTCATGAATCAAAGCTAAGAACACTCTCGATGAAGACATCTAATCTATCAAACAAAAAAAAACGATCAATAATAAAATAAAAATCGATTCATCCGGTTGGGTGCTCAGATGCTACAGACAGACACACAGATACACACGTTAAAACGTATAATACCCCTACTTTTTGCGTCGGGGAACGCCGTAAGGATACGGCGGCAGATGTTCTCCTTGGTGGTAAGCTACTTTTTAGGGTCCGTAGCCGAATGGCAAAAAATGGAACCCATATAGATTCGTCATGTCTGTCTGTATGTCTGTCCGTCCGTATGTCACAGCCATTTTATTCCTAAACTATATAGACTACAGAATCGAAACTTGGTTTCCCCCCCCCCCCCTTTTAAGTAATGGAGTGAATAATCTAGAAAAGATATATTCTGTAGATCTCAATAAAAAGTTATTTTTTTAATGGCGTATATTAAAGTTATAAAATACTCTACTGTTACGGAACCCTACGAGTGCGAGTCCGACTTGCACTTGGCCAGTTTTGGTAGATTTAATGATGAATGCACATAAAACTTTCATTGGTAGGTATATAGCTAGAATTAGAACCAATAACCGTCGGGTCAGAATCAGGGTAACTATTATCCTTTACGCTAGAGGGCCGTCCAATATCACTACGTAAGTATTATAAAACAAAGTCCATCACTGCGTCTGTCTGTCTGTTCGCAATAATCTCAATAGTTACTGAACGGATTATCATGCGGTTTTCACAAATAGCCAGAGTGTTCATAAGGAAGGTTTATGTGCATAATTCGTTAAGGTTTTGTGTAAATTGGTTGAAATATGACGATGATTGTTAAATATGTTAATCTATACTAATATTATAACGAGAGAACATTTGTATTTTTGTATTTTTAATACGCTTTTATTAGCTTCAGACGTATGTATGTTTGTATGTTAGTATGTAACGGAATCTTTGAACATTATTTTAACCCCCTTCAAAACGTCGGATTAACTCGAAATTTGGCATACTTATTAAGGACCGATGACAATAAATAAATAAATAAAAAATAAAAAAATTGACTAAAAAATGAAAAATAAATACGCTTTTATAGAAAATCCAACTAAAAAATAGAAAATACATTTTAATAAATTTGAATTAAAAATAGTGTAAGAAAAAATGATTTTATTGTAAAAAAAAGCGTAGGTTCTTTTCAGGATATTATCAAAATAACCATTCTAGTCATATCTGTTCATAAAATATTTGGAACTATTGATACCATGCACCCCACGCTTTTTTTTTACAATGAAATCATTTTTTCTTACACTATTTTTAATTCATTTTATTTACTTATTCATTTTAATTACGCTCTAAAAGGTGAAATAGAAATTAGAAATATTTTAATGTATGAAATAATTACATTTTATCATAAAAATGTGGATGGGGAAAAACAATGTCTCTTTACTTAGTAGCCTGCACTGGACACCGGATTTTACCTGCAGTGACATAAAGTTAAAACCGCAAATAAATATATAATAAATAACTCGCTGCATCACTTTTAAGAAACGCTCCTCTCACTGGGGGTTTCCCAGTTTTCTGACCACTTTTTTATGAAACTTGACACGCAAAGCGGTGAAATACAGGCTGTTCTCGAATATTATAGAGACTCTGCGAGTTTCATGGACTCAATGAAACCCGTAAAATATAGTGAATTTCTTATATTGCTTTGAATGGTTAGTTTACAATGTAGACTTGTTGCCTGTCGAACGTTGAGGGTAGTATTATTATCTTTTCTATGGTTGAGGTTAGAATGAATTGAGAGATATTAGATAAAGTCGTGTTAGATGTATAATGAAAGTTCGGACATAATAAAACTTTTAAAAAAAATTATGCTTACAAGCAATCAAGACAATAATAATTAATGCCTAATCAATTTTATATTTTGTCAGAATGTAGGTAAATACAGAGATATGCAAGAATGTGATAGCCAATTTATGAGTGCCGTATACAGTCTTATCCATAAGGCATAAAAATATTAGACAGTTATTCATGAAGTAAGTATACTCAATCTCACTAATGTTAAGTTAACTTATCTATAAACAATAATAACATTGTTTTATTCCATTATGTCTTGCTGACACGCGGTTAAAGTACTTGATTGTTGTATTTTTATTCTATTTCTGTATTACCATAATACATTACTAAACTATTCATTGTATTACGTTCATAAAAGCCTAAATTAAGTTCATCTAAAAGGTAACACGACATTAATTGTCTGTTAGGTGGTACGAAGTTCGCCGGGCCAGGTAGTAAAATTATAAATGTATATTATAAAAGTTGTTAGAGGGTAGTTATGTAGGGTAGATTTGAAAATGTATTAATAAAAGTTTGACGTATTGATTTGTGCGGATACGCGTTGGAGAAGCAGTACTGTCAAGCCGCGACAATTACTATGCATCTTTACGTATTATATAGGATAGTTAAAACAACCTACTTCCATGCTGCCCAAGTCAGTTTTAGTAACAAGTTTGAGACACTTATCTCTGAAGATAATTATCAGATCTCGATAAAATTTGAATGGAACCACCTTTGAAATGAACCCTACCTGTAACAAAAATAATCATTCAAATTGGTTCACAATTGGCGGAGTTATCGCGTTACATACATACTCGTAGGTACAAAAAAACATAAAGGCGAAATGAGAACGTAAGTTCTCACTAACTAGAACGTATTTGGGTAGGAAGTCTCTTTCCGCCATGTGTCTCTCTCTTACTTTAAACTACGCAACAGATTTTAATGCAGTTTTCATCAAAAGATAGAGTAATTCAAGAGAAAGGTTTATGACCAGGATTCAACGCGAGCAAATCCGAGGGGCGCAGCTAGTATATAAAAGTAGAAACAAAAAATTCAATACCAACACGACTCGAGCCACTACTCGAGTATATCCTTCTTTTTGTGAAGTTGGTCAAAATATAAACCGTCATCATCATCATCATCATAATCAGCCGGTATCAGTCCACTGCTAGACATAGGCCTCTCCCAAGTCATGCCACTGAGCCCGATCTTCGGCTCTTTGTTTCCAGTCACTGCCCACCGCTTTGCGAATGTCGTCGCTCCACCTGGTAACAGGGCGTCCTACGCTACGTTTGCCGATTCGCGGTCTCCACTCTAGAACCAGTCTACCCCAACGGTTATCGGTCCTACGGCAGATATGACCAGCCCACTGCCACTTCAGCTTGCTAATCCGATGAGCTATGTCGATCACTTTAGTTCTCTGGCGAATTACTTTGTTCCGGATTCGATCCCGCAGAGAAACACCGAGCATACGAGTAGCTCTTTCCATAGCTCGCTGAGCGACTTTAAACTGGTGGACCAGTCGAACCGTGAGTGTCCACGTCTCGGCTCCGTATGTCAAGAGGGTAGGACGCACTGATTAAAGACTTTTGTCTTTAGGCACTGACGAATATGTACTATTGGTATATGCGACGAGAAGACTCGACGGAGTTTTCCAAATGCTGCCCAGCCCAGCTGAATTCTTCTCTGGATTTCCTTTTCGAAGTTATGTGTGCCTAGTTGGAGCGTCTGCCCTAGGTAAACATACTTAGTGACAACTTCGAGTGGGATTCCATCTACGGCAATCGGTTCCGGAACAACGTGCTCGTTGTACATGACTTTGGTTTTATCCAAATTCATCCGGAGACCGATGCGACGAGAAGAATCAGCTAGGCCATTCAACATCCTCTGTAGGTCCTGCAGCGTCTCTGCCATAATGACGATGTCATCTGCGAATCGTAAGTGAGAGATGTACTTGCCGTTGATGTTGATGCCACAATTTTTCCAGTCCAGCGTTTTAAACATATCCTCCAAGGCGTTAGTGAACAGTTTCGGGGATATGACGTCCCCCTGTCTCACTCCTCGACGCAGGTGGATATGATTAGTACGCTAGTTCTGTACTTGTACACTCATCGTTGCGGCATTATAGAGACATCTCATCACTTCAATATATCGCCAGTCGACTTGGCAACGCTGCAAGGACTCCAGAACAGACCAGGTTTTGATTGAGTCGAAGGCCTTCTCATAGTCCACAAACGCTAAGCACAGGGGCCGATTGTACTCTTCGGTCTTCTGTACAATCTGCCGCACTGTGTGGATGTGGTCCATGGTGCTGTAACCGCTTCAAAATCCGGCCTGTTCCGGAGGTTGGAACTCGTCGAGACTTCGCGCAAGACGGTTCGTGATGACCCTTGAAAACAGTTTGTAGACATGGCTCAGAAGCGAAATCGGGCGGTAGTTTTTCAAGAGGGTTTTGTCTCATTTTTTGAAAAACAAAACCACCATGCTCCTGTTCCATGCCTGTGGAGTTCTCCCAGTGAAGAGAACAGAATTGAAGAGCTGTTGCAGCTGGCTTACAGCTGGGGCTCCTCCAGCTTTTAGAAGCTCCGTTGAGATTCCGTCTTCACCTGGGGCCTTTCCATTTTTGAGCTGTTTAAGGGCCATACGATCTCATCTCGGCTGACTTCGGGCAGGTCTTCTGTGAAGTGGCGGGTCAAGGTGGCTCTACAATCCTCAGTATCGGGTACGGGCCTTGCATGCGATGCGTAGAGCTTGCCGTAGAAGTCTTCAACTTCTGACAGAATCTCCGACTTGGATGCGACGACGTTCCCCGTTGACGTTGTCAGCTTTGTGAGGTGGCTTCTACCCAGAGGCTGGGCGAACACTTTCGACCCCCGATTCTGCTCAATTGATTCTTTAATCAAGAGCGTGTTAGAGGATCGGAGGTCTTGTCGTACCAGCTTCTTAATGGTTTTGTTGCGCACCAGAATTATTGACAAAGCTGACAAAGGGTCTGTTCGTCTCTCTTCCATTAGTCGAAGTGTTTCTGCCGAAAGTTTGGACTTTTTGCCCGTACGCTTGCTCTCGCAAAACTTCGTCCCTTCATCCCTGAGGATTTCCGCCACTTCTTCGAGTTTCTGGTCTACGGCATCTGTGGTTTTCAAGGCAGCGAATCGATTTTCCAATTTTAATTGGAATGTTTCAGACCCAATAACGGTTTGGAGTAGGTTTGGTCGGAGTGTGGACTTCATCAATCGGAATCTCTCGGCTTTGAAGTCGATATCCAGAGTGCCTCTGCGCGCTGCTGACGCTGCTACCCGTCACCGGCCTGTAGTATTTAGCTACGCCATAATTTGAAATGGTTATACCGCCATTTGTCGGTTGCCAGAGCCCCGTTCGTTGGTCAGCAGGATGCACCACGGGCAGGTGAGGTTGGCTGGGAGCACTTAGATGGTATGTGTGCACCCTTACATCCCTATATAAATATATAAACCGTCAGGGTCAGTTCAAACCGCGACACGACGCGACGTGACCCAAACCAAAAGCATCGTTTTGGTTTCGCACGGCGCAGCCCGACGCCGCACGGCGCAGCTCGACGCCGCGCGGTGCACCAAAACGCGCGACGCCACCAAATTATCTCAATGCAATGTGTATCTTATTGTGTAGTTAATAAAGTTCAATTGTTTATCACGCGGCTTCGCGCTCGCCTCGCGGTGCAGCGGGAAGCCGGGCGCCGCGAGACGCCGCTCGGCGCAGCCTGAAGCCGTCGAACTAACTCAATGAAATGTGTATCATTTTGTGAAGTAAATACAGTTCTTTTTTGTATCACTCTCATAATAAGTGCGCGCCGCGTCGCGTCGTGGTCTGAGCTGATCCTTAGCATTACTTATTCCGAACACGAATTTGTCTCTCTACTCAAAAACAATTGCATCTCGTTTTGTTAATTTACTTTATATTTATTATCTACTGAAGTTTGTTTCTTGGAAGAGATTGCATCATATTTGATTACAAAATAGAAACAATAAAAACTAATATATTTCAAGCGTGTGCTATTGTTACAAAGATATTGATTTAATTTTATGTCTTATTACAACTTATTATAACTCGTAATATGAGGTTTACGTAATACTGATTTATTTATTTATACTTCAAACGCTCGTGTAGGTACTCGTTAAAATGTCATAGTTGCTTATATTATTTGTGCCTTGTAGTTTTACCTGAAACTTTGGAATAAGAATAGAATAGACAGAAATATACATAATAGAAAACCATTTATTCAGGCAAAAATACTGTACACAACAATACGCGTACAAAGTAACTACCTAATAAAGGCTCCCCCACACAGGCGCGTTATTAAAGGTCGATAATATCGCATGCGTTATTGCGATATCTGTTTTCAGTACATTTTGTATTAGGATAGTCATGTAGTTACACACTGCTGCGATAATAACGCCGCAATGGAAGTAGGGCGTTGCGGGGCGAATATCGATTATAAATGTCACTCTTGAATCACTCTATCTATTGCTGAAAACTGCATTAAAATCTGTTGCGTAGTTTAAAAGATCTAAGCGTACAAACAGCGGGAGAAACTTTGTTTTTACCCGACTACGGCGAAGCAAAAGAGAGGGTTATATACTATGTAGAGATTCAGTAGTGAGCCCCGTCTCGTAAAGGAGAGATGGCTTGACTTCTAAGCAAGAGGTCGCTGGTTCAAACCCTAGCACGGGTGTTCATCCTCAGGTGGTAGGAGAATATTATATCGATGTTCCGCCTGACTTGCTACCAAAAAGTAGCTTACCACCATCAAGAGAAAATCTGCCGGTATAACTTTACCTCAGTTTTACATTTACGGCTTACCACCAGGCGAGTGTAGCAGAACAATCAAAATTAATACATTAATTAAACTAACCTAGGTCGAGAAAATTCGACTAAAGGTACGTGAATTACAGCCGGTATATAACAATAATAATGTTACAAATTCACGATAATTTTAAAATCAAAATTTTAACTAGGTAAATAAAAGTCGGTTCATCCGTTTGGGTGCTACGGTGCCACAAACAGACACACAGATACGATGTAGAAATGATAATACCATATACATATATTAATACTAAGTATTTTTTTATGATTTTACGTGACATCCATGACGCAATCAGTTCATGTTTTTATTTATAATAATAACTATGACGTATATAAAACTAATATATTTTTATTACCGTTACGAGTTTAGAAGATAATTTTATTCATTGTTCGATAAAAATTATAACGCATTTATTATACGTACGCTACTGTATAATTGATATGAAATTATTACTTTACAATAATGTCATATCAATTATTGAGTGATTAATTAAATGAAGAAACATGGTATTGTGAATTTTTGTCATATTATTATTGTTTTCCACAGTATATTGATGCTATATAATATAGAATAGGTAGGTAGGTAGATCTAGATAAAAATATAAAATTAAAAAAATATGTAGATAGATACTCATGTGCATTATTGTTACACACAATCCAAAATGTCATTGTGCCGACGGGATTCGAACCGGCGCATACTGGAAAACGAGCCCTGGTGGTTTAACCAACTAAGTACAATACACAAGCACAGTACACAGTACCACAGTACACAGTACCACTTAAAGAAACATAATAATAAATACTCAAATAATAATTGCCCCTCGGCGCCAATATAACGGTCCGCCTTTATGGGGGGGGGGGAGCATTCAGTGTATAGCAATTCACCACCCGTCTAAATATTTTGTAATGAGGCATAATTGGCGGGTGCCGTACCTCATCCCATAGTCCAGACCACTGACCATTAAAATTAATAACAATAGCCTTGAAGAATTCATAACAAAAGAATTTTGTACCATCTTTCCATAGTTTATCATATCCTCCCATCCATATACAATAGTTTATAATTAAGTTAATATGTTGTAAAGGACCTCTTGACGTTGGCTTCGACTCCGTCAGTGCCTTCCAAAGGTCCGGGCGTATTACGACACGAGAGATTACAGCGAATAGTCATATATTAAGGTGGTACGATTTCCATACAAAAGTATAATGCACAAATATAAGTAAATGGAGGGAAAAGGAAAACTTGCACTGAAATCACATTTATTGGTCTTTTAGAAGTATTTACGGGTCGGGAAAAGTATTTACCTACATGATTTGATTAATTGAGATGAAATTATTTTTCATAATAGTAAAACTCAAGTTAAACCAAAAAAATATTGATTGAATAATATGTTTATATTATTCATTTAAATCATGTAGATAAATATTATTCCCGACATGTAAAGACTTATACAAGACCAAAAGATGTGATTTCAGTGCAGGTTTTTGCTCCGTTTACTCATATTTGTGCGTTATAGTTTTGTATGGAAATCGTACCCCCTTAACCTAGATTTAATAAAGTCTATATTATGTCTAGATAATACTTGATACCGCGCGATGTGGGAAAGCAGCAAGCGGGTAAGCTGGGCGAAATACACGGATCAAGTGGGTCTAAAACCCACTTAATGACTGTCAGTAAACAAAAGCACTTCTCAATGACTTCAGGCTAGCTATTCTATTCTTTACGGCGTAAAAGATAGAATGCCTAATCCTATAGCTTGCTTTCAAACCGAGTAGTCGCCGGTTCAAATCCTAGCCATACACAAATATAGTTTGTTTGTACAATAAACTTTGAATCCGTTGGCTCTCGAAATAGCATAGCTGTGTCAGGAGAAGCCAACTCAGTGGCTTCACCCATGTTTTATTATTAATATAATTTTTATTTTTTGCTGTTATATATTCACCCGCTAACACTTAAATCTAAGCTCGACAAACATCTTGGTTTGAGCAACAGAGTAGTAGAGTACTGAAAACCAACTCTGCGGATATTTACATCTCCGCAGAACAGTGCTGAGTATATTCCGATTGTAAGATTAGAAAACGCATGTAATTTGTAATCAGTTAATTTTAAATGTATGTTTCTTTTATGACAATAAACTTTTATATATTATAAGCATATTATAGTACCTACGTTTTATATTAATTCAACTCGCGATTCGCTCACGTCAAAAAGTATCCTATGGTCTAATCAATAATACTGGCTATCCCTGAACAAAATGTTAGCTAAATTGGTTCAGACGCTTGACAGTGAAGAAGTCAGAGAGACATCACTGCTTAGCGATAAGGCGGCAAGTGTTGATTTATCTATCTATTATGCCTATAGTAATCATAATTATATTCACTGTAATTTGACTATGCCTATATGCTAAAATTTGTCTCGTCTTCTTTTTCTTTTTAACTGACTTCAAAAAAAGGAGGAGGTTTCTCAATTCGACCGTATATATTTTTTTTTTCTTCTTATTTTGCGTTGTGAGCACCCTGTGTAGTCGTATCAAAGATGTATTGAATTGAAACTTGCAAATTAAAATACATTTATCTTGACCGTCATGAGGTATTGAGGCGTTCACTTCCTGTGCTCAGCGTGTTTTATAATGTGCTTGATAATATCGGTGATTTATAAAATTGTTTTAAACCAACTTCAAAAAAAGGAAGACGTTCTCAATTCGTCGGAAGTTTTTATGTATATACCCCGATTACTCAAAGACGCCTAGACCGATTTGGAAAATTATAAGTATTTTTGTTTGAACGTCGTTTGAAAAAACTAAAAGTACCGACTTCAAATACCGCGCTAGTCATTTTCAGTAGCAAGTTTGAGGTGTTTATCTCCATATACCTGGAGATATTCTTAAGATATCGATAAAATTACAATGAAACTAAACGGGATGTATACTTCCTAAAACGTAAAAATAAAAAACATTAATAAAAGACAAAGTTATGAGGTAACGAGACAGGATACCTAACTAGTTTACATTATCAAAGTTATATTCATAAAACCAGTTCTAATTTAAAATCACTAAAACGTACCTACTTCACTGCAAAAATATTTTTAAGCTTCGCAAAAACTATGCAACACATGGTTTTTGGCGACGTATAAATATTTATATGATTGGCTAGATGTGTATTCGATATTTGGACAAATCGTTGTATACCGGCCAGGGTTTCTTTTAATTTCATCGTCATTATTACCAGTATTCGTCCACTGCTGGATAAAAGCTTCCCGTATGCCACGTCACTGAGCTCGATCTTCAGCTCTGATTCCAACTGGTGCCAGCTTGCATATTTATCATTGCTACTTCTAGCTGGAGAGTGTCCTACTCTACGTTTACTAAACCGAGATATCCACTCTAAAATTCGTCTACCCCAACGGTTATCTTTCGTTCCTAGGAAAGATGTGACCAGTTCCCCCCACTTCACCTTTCTTATCATTTGAGTTAATTACTAGTTAGTACTTCATTATAAGGTAATGATTTCGAGTTATGTTTCCAAAATATATTTTATTTATTAAAATTATTCTTAATTGCCTTTCCTTGATTTGTGTAATATAGTTTCTTAGAATTTTCTGACTAATTTATGCGCTAAATTAGCTAGGCTAGGAGGCAGTTGATTGTGACGTACGAACCCGTTTTTAAATGCCTTGATTCTAGTTCTGATCTGCGATTTAAGGAAAATATATTAAAAGAGTTGGTTGGCTCTTAAATCTTGTCATTACAACTAAATAATATTTAATGAAAGCAATAGACATACATTTTGTATTGATCAAATCAAATTTCATTTATTTTACAATTATTATGAATTACTGAAGTATTAGACATTATAGTATGTATTGTTACACACAATCCAGAATTTAATTTAACAATTTAGGTACAAAAATATAAAGTGTGTAACACTGCAAGACAATATTACATTAATAAATTATTGCAAAAGCTATATTATATATCTGCGCTAAACTAATAAAACTGGGCAAGTGCGAGTCAGACTTTTGTCTCGCACACGGAGGGTTCCGAACCGCAGTATAATAATATATAAGTATAATATTATATTATATTACCGTGTCAATACCAAACATGCTTATTAACTACAACGTTATTAAAAACAAAAAACGTGTTGTTTTTTGTTTTGACACCCTTTAATTATTAACTTTGTTCTGTTTTTAGTATTTGTTGTTATAGCGGCAACAGAAATACATCATCTGTTAACATTTCAACCGTCTAACTATCACGGTTCATGAGATATAGCCTGGTGACAGACGGACAGACAGACAGACAGACAGACAGACAGACAGACAGACAGACGGACAGCGGAGTCTCAGTAATAGGGTTCCGTTGGTACCCTTTGGGTTCGGAACCCTAAAAACCTGTAATGCAGAGGTATGTTCACCGCCATTATAGCATTTATAGTGATTAACAAAATTTTATTAAAGTATTTAATGGTTTCAATTTTTGATAAGTTATTATAGATGTAACTTAATTTAGATTTGTAAACTGTTAGCATTATTAATGTGACTATTAAATTTTGATTGACTATCCGATATCAGAATAATGCCTACACCTTTTCCAATCAGTGACAATTATATCAAAGAATCAAAGCATTTATTCAGTATGTAGGCAGTATTAATATACGCACATATACACGTCAAAATCATAAATCATAAAATAAATCATACGAGTAATCAATTATCAAGTAAACATAGCAAAAGCAGAATTTAACAGCGTTTGTCCACAGCAACGGCACCGGAACGTCAACGGGAACAAAATTCCGGCGCCGAAGTAGTACATATATGTAGTATGGCAGCTTGTCCACAGAATGACCGGCACCGGGCGACGTCAACCCGGCCGCCGATATTTCGAGTAGATCGGTGCGACCGCTAGAAATCGGCCAGAGATTTTGACGGGCCGATGTGCCGGCATTGGCTCGTAATACAAAGCATGTTTGATCTTGTCCACACACTGCCGACGCCCGGCGCAGTTCAATCGGTTATAGTTTTTTTGTCTGAGGTTGTTTGGTTTATTTCTATGGAAACGTATCTGCCATGCATGACAGCTAGAAGAAACAGAACCACCGGAATCGGTGGCGGTGGACAAACGATCGCCGGCACATCATTTTCAAACCGGCCCGAAAAAATCTCGGTGCCGGTGACGTCCCAGTGCCGTTGCTGTGGACAAACGCTCTTGGAATTTAAAAAAAAAACTAAAATAATGAACCTTTCAGCTGTCATCGAATCGTTGACGTCAGTATTCGTCGTACGTCGTATTAAAAAAATATTAAAGTAGGGTTACCATCCATACACGTAACTGTGTGTTTTAGTACTTCAGACAATTTTTATGTAAAAAAAAATGAAATAGTGAATATAATAGTGAATATAATATAGACTAACTGCGCCCCGCGGCTTTGCCCGTGTTTGGACCACCCTTATTACTTAAGGGTATGAAAAATAGATGTGGGCCGATTCTCAGACCTACCCGATATGCACACAAAATTTCATACAAATCGGTCCAGCCGCTACCACCACTGTTTGACCACTATCTCACCTGTTGGTAAGTGATGATGCGGTCGAAGATGGTAAGCACGCTAGGCCTAGTATGGGAACTGGCTCTCAAGGATAGCTGCCGGAACACATTAGATGTTTGGCGACAGATTTTCTAACTTGAGAGTGGTAGCTTGCCAGGCGGACACTAGATAGTATCCTACCACGATGCGGGGGGGTTGTTGGATCTTAACGATGTTTTTCCTTCACCGTAGGCCACTATGAGAAGCGCACATAAATTTTTCGACGGAAAAATCCATTGGTGCACGGCGGGGTTTGAACTCGGTACCACGGCATCAAAGCCGACCGTTCTCCCGATTACGCCACCGGGCCTCACTATTACATATCTATCTATCGATCTATAACTACATACTATATTATCTTATTATGTGCGCAGAGCAATTGAAATCGAACTCTTCAAGAGCCCCTTATTGCTAGTTGTTACCTCCATAAAAACTGTAGACGTAGTACTCAAACTATCACCTCTAGTGAAACTGAAAATCTAGAAGGACCCAAACAGCTCAAATTCATTTCAAACAATAAAAATCAGTCTCCTGCAAAAACCTAAAAGATTTAATTTCTACTTCCAGTTCAAGACAAGACTACCTTCAAAGCATTCCGGATCTCTCTAAACGTGATGCTGTCACAGGAGACCTGTGGTTACCTGGTGGTCCTCATGTACGCCAGTTCAATCTTTGAGCAGGCTTCCTCATCCATCCATCTTACGCTGAGCCCTAACAAGCAGACAATCGTGGTCGGAGCCATACAGCTGCTGGGGTCTATTGTAGCTAGCTGCATTGTTGAAAAGACTGGAAGGAAGGTAAGCATGAGAGATTTTGTGTTTCTTTTTTAGGGTTCCAAACCCAAAGGGTACCAACGGAACCCTATTACTGAGACTCCGCTGTCCGTCTGTCTCTCTGTCCGTCTGTCACCAGTCTGTATCTCATGAACCGTGATAGTTAGACCGTTGAAATTTTCACAGATGATGTATTTCTGTTGCCGCTATAACAACAAATACTAAAAACAGAACAAAGTTAAAAATTAAAAGGGGCTAGCATACGTGTTTTTTTCTATAGCGCCATCTATGATCTATGACCTTGTTAATAATATTAATTACCTACCCTAACTAGATTAGATATTCGTTAGATGGCGTTGTAGTTAATAAGCATGTCTAGTATTGACACGGTAATATAATATAATATTATACTTATATATTATTATACTGCGGTTCGGAACCCTCCGTGTGCGAGACAAAAGTCTGACTCGCACTTGGCCAGTTTTATTTTAAATATCTGATAGGTTATCGTTTGTCTACTATGTCTGGACTCTGGAGGTAAGTGACGACATGGTCGAAGATGGTAAACACGCTAGGCCTAGAATTCTCTGACTCTCAGGGGATGTGTGCTGCCGGAACACCGTAAGGTACATGAGTATAAAGATGCGAGATAGTGGTCAACACTAGATTTTAAGATATTAAAAAACGATTTTAGCTGGTTATATTATATCTGCATCACAAAAAGTAGCTGTGATGACCCTTGAACCATTTCCTGGGTTTAATTTATTCCCAAGCCCTATTTTAAACCGACTTGACAAAAAAGGAAGGGTTCTCAATTAGACTGTTTTTATGTTTGTTACCTCAGAACTCCGTCAAATCCTAACCGCTATGAAATTATTATTTTTTGAGAGATTTTGCCTTCCGTCCATTCAAATTTTATCGAGATATGACTATCATCTCCGGAGATATGGAGATAAACAAAAAAAACTAATACCTTGACGACATGATTATGACTGGTAGATATTTTCACTATCGCGACATGTGAAGTCGGTTTTTTTCGTTATGTAAACTATCTTAAATTATCAAAAAAAGTTTTTAAATTTATCGAATACAAATACTTCTAGTGTACCTACATTGTTTTTTCTAAATGATTGATTAAAGTTAAATGGCTACTTATTATCAATTTCGTACTGTTAAGCCAAATTAACCTAACCCAACAACACCTAACAATACAAAATAATATCTAGCATAAAAAATAAATAATGTAAGCCTGTCAAGTTACATAATCATGTCCATTATTTATTATGGAAAATCATAATCAGCTAGACACAGACAAAAAGCGTACAAAAAACACCATAATCTCAGCTGTCAACTAGGCTAAGCGCCCAACCAATGCTAGGATTGTGCAATCTCTTCGTAACAGACTCATTACATTACACAACAATGGCGGGTCAAGCGCCTTTGCCTCCCAGGCTTCTGCACGACATTTGCAAGACGCTAGATTAAACGACACTTGGGCCTTTACACCTAACGTCTTTGTAACCACCGCGCCCATATGCACAACTGGGATGGAAGCACATGAGTGCAAGTCTCTACATTGATATAGATGTGTTAACGTGTATATGTGCGTATATTAATACTGCCTACATGCTAAATAAATGCTTTGATTTGATTTTATGTGTCCTGTCATCGCAAACTTCTTATAGAGGGAGATGCAGCAAGACAATTGTTGACATTTCTGTTTTCAACGACGATGGTCGGTTAAAATGTATCGCTATTGAATTTAAATATCATGACGAGATTATAGCCTCTACAGTCTACATAAATAGCGATGAATTTTAGTTATAGGAATAGAAATGCCGTAATCGATTGTTTTTTATCGGTAACAAACAAGCAAGCGACCCACTTGATAGAAAGTTGTCATTGTCATCTATAAATTAAAAAAAAAGAAAAAAATGTTTTTGCTAGTGTCTCCGTTGGTTTATTTCGCTCCCGCTGTGTGTACGCTTAGATCTTTTAAACTACACTACGGATTTTAATGCAGGTTTCAGCAATAGATAAAGAGATTCAAGAAGATAGTTTATGACTTGGATTAAACGCGGATAAAGCTGCGAAGCGCAACTTGTATTATATAAATGAAAATGATGATGTCTCGTCCTTCTCTCTTCGTCGTCCTTTAGACTAATTTTACACACATGAAATTGTTCGCATAAAATTATTCATAACCAAAACACTAAAATACTTAACAAATTAAACAAAGGCTTTGTGTAAAGGCTCATAGCTACCAAGACAAAGATAAACGTTAGCTGTGAACACAAAGATAGAAACATGGTTTACGAAACATACCTCTATCAAGATTTAAGATAAAACTATCAACAAGAATATGTACCTACACCATACTTGGCCTTGCTTTACAAGATAACAGTGGTATGTCCAAATACACTGCATAGTTTATTGATGTTACACAATTACATAAACACAATAGAACTCAAAAGTCAAAGTCATTTATTCAGTATATGGGCAAATTCATCTAAACGTCGAACGTCACACTTAAAACACATGTTTTATTCCCCTGATTAATGTAGGGTTGCCAACCGTACTATTACGTGCACCCGTAGAATTGAGCCTGCATCATATTTTTGGTGTTATTACCACAGTTTTACAATCCATATAAACTTTTTTTTTATATCATTTAGGCTAGCGTTTGACCACCATATCAACTGTTGGTAAGTGATGCAGTCGAGGATGGTAGCACACTAGGCCTAGAATGGCATTACTCTGATTCGACTCTTTTGTAATTTGTCTTTTAATATGTTTGTCATTACTATATTAAAAACGTGAGGATACTTGACGTGTGCTACGGCGCTAAAAAAATAAATACATGAAAAACGTTTTTTTTTGTATGGGAAACGTCGAATATCGACTTCATGTTAGTGGTGGAAAACATCTTCGCTTTTTTTATATCAATTTGAGCACAATGGTTACATGATTTTAAAGTCTATAATATAGGTAACAAATTTAATGTTTTATTCTTATCAACCGACTTTCAAAAAGAAGGAGGTTCTCTGCTCGTCTGTATGTTTGTTTTGTCTGTATTACGCGATTACTCCGCCAGTTCTGAACCAATTCTATTTTTTTTTTCAATCGGTAGGGTACATTTTCGAGGTTAACTATTGTAATTTCATCGAGATCTTATAAGTATCTCCAGAGATATGATGATAAACGTCTCAAACTTGCGTCTGAAATTGACTCGCGGGGCTTGGAAGTCGGTTGTTTTAGTTTTTAACTATCTCATATATATCCATTGTAAAAAAATACTCGTAAATGAAATTATAGCTAGCTAACTGTCAAACTACACGATAACACCCCAGTTCCAGATCTGATAAAATTTCACATAGCTGTAATCTAACAGAGAACACCATTTAAGTTGCAATTGCAGTTTATTCGCCAGATGGGTTCTCTAGTTTCTTCCCTAGATATTCTATCCGAAACCAGTGAAACTGTTCCCTTCTGTTGTTTACTAATAAATCGATATCTCTCTTCCAGTGGCTTCTAGCTGGTACATCATTTGTTACCGGAGTGTCCATGCTGGCACTAGGTGGATGGTTCTTCCTGACCTCTTCAGGGATCTTACTGCCAGGCTGGCTGCCGTTGATGGCTATGTGTCTGTGTATCTTCGCTGATGCTGCAGGGTACCAGCCAGTGCCTTACGTGATTACATCGGAGCTGTTCTCGTTTCAAGTAAGTCATTATTTCTTTGAATTTTTTAAGGTAATACCAAATTTCCAATCGACACGGTCAAGAGGATATCAATAAATTAATCAATCAAATCCAATTTGTGTGTTATTTTTAGCTGTATGCAAAGTTTAAAAGTGGTGATGATGATGAATATATATATATATTTTGCCTTGCAAAGGAAACTAGGCAGAATTAAAGCAAAAATAAAACTAAAGGTACGGCCACACCGCGGCGTCCAGCGTTCTGCGGGCGAGATCTCAGTATTTTTCAATTGTTTTCTGATCGCGTTTGGTGTGAACCAGTCGGTACAAATACTACTGCGCTATCTGATCGCCGCCTAGATCGCGCACGAAGGACGCTGCGATATGTCCGTACCTTAACTCCTCCTAGTATAATATTGGTATTGTAGACACCAAAGACTAATTGGTATACACAGAAATATTTTACCACGATCTCACAGTATTGAAAGTAAAATCGTGAGACTTAAAATTTCAATATTTAGAGGCAGGATTTTTGGTCAAAATCAATTTTTTTTAGGTCAACTCTATTGCATATAGGATAGGCTAGCATTTGACCATTATCTCACCTGGTGGTAAGCAATGATGTGATAGAAGATGGTGCGCTAGGCCTAGAATGCTCTGACTCTCAAGGGCTGTGTGCTGCCGGAACACCGTAAGGTTATAGCGGCATATTTTTTCCTTGACGGTGGTAAGTTATTTTTTAAGAGCCAGTAAAATGGAACATAGATATAATACTCCTACCGCCTATGTAAGTACCGTCTATGATAACGACCACTGTTGTTGTCGACTGTCTTGATCAAAATTTCGTGCATGTCAGATGCATTGATGAGTTTACGCAGCAACATCGCATCGACCATCTTTTCATTATCATTATTATCCGCCTGTATTTGTCCACTGTTGGACATAGGCCTCAACCATAGCACGCTACTCAGCTCTATCTTCAAATGTTCTTTTTCAATCTGCACCACCTTTTATGTGATATTAATCTTAATATTTCTACTTTCAGCACCGAGGCATGGTAACATCATTTGTGAGCAGTGTGGATGCTCTCAGCGACTTCCTGCAGACGAAGGCCTACGATCCACTCCTCAAGCTGCTAGGCATCCACTGGGTCTTCATCATGTTTTCCATTATATGCTTCCTAGGAACAACCTACACAGTTCTCTGGGTGCCCGAGACGAAAGACCGCTCCGTTGCGGAGATATATGAGATTTTGAGAGACGGAAGGAAAGGGAAAGACGCTGAAGCTGGGAAGGAAGTCAGCAGGCTGTGATAAGAAAGATCTTGTCAGAAAATTCTTGTAGTTTTCAGTCAGCATTACTTATGTATAGAAGAAACCATTTTAAGAGTTTTTGCGAAGTGTTTCGAGTGTGCTGCGAAGTGCGCTTTTTAGTAACGATTTTAAGGAGAATTACAGAGTTGCTGTGGAAAATTAATTACATCTTAACTCATATACCATATGGTTTTGATTCCATAATTGATATGAAATGAAATCATTACTATTAATAATAAATGCATGAAAGCTCTGTCTATATGTTACCATTTCACGGCGAAACGGAAGAATTTGTTGCGGTTGATTCAGCGGAACGTATCTAGATTCTTAAACAGTTGTTTTCATTATGAACGCATATTTACGTCTTTAATTTAGGAGCTTTTCAAACGACTTCAAAAAAGGAGGAGGTTCTCAATTCAACTGTTTTTTTTTTAATGGGTGTTACCTTAGAACTGCGTCATTTATTAACTGATTAGGAAAAATATTTTTTGTTTGAGAGAATATCTTCCCGTTTGGTCCCATTGTAATTGTAATGTCATCGACATTTGATAGTGTTTAATATTTGTGAATTAATC
This sequence comes from Cabera pusaria, assembly GCA_954871355.1. Taxonomy (NCBI): domain Eukaryota; kingdom Metazoa; phylum Arthropoda; class Insecta; order Lepidoptera; family Geometridae; genus Cabera; species Cabera pusaria. The sequence continues at coordinate 8,515,149 of OX940908.1, forward strand.
TCCATATCTCTGGAGATACTGATATCTCCAGAAATATGGAGATTAACACCTCAAACTTGGTACTGAAAATGACTAGGGCGGCATTTGAAGTTGTTTTTTTTTGTTTTTTAAACGATCTTAAATTATTGTTTTAAAATACGAGAATAGAAAGCAAAGCAGATTATCTGCATGGCTTCCCGAACTATAAAAATTGTAAAATTATATAAAATAATATCGCAATGAATCCGTAATGCAGCGGTTAATAGAGAACTATTTAATTTTCTTTATTGAAAATAAAATATTTTATTTACCTATTTATTATCTTATTTATTTAGTTTATTTACAAGGATTTCTGACATGATACTTTCAAAAGAAGCTTTAAATAAATGTGTGATGGTAAAAGAGCCATCGGCCGTGCCTTATGTCAACTGATTGTGATATTAGTGAGCAATGTATAAATCAGGTATTTTATAGAATCTCAGAGAGTATGAAAATGATTAAAATTATTATTTTATTTAAACACTGCTGTTTTATTGTGAAATAATTGCCCAGAGTTTGATAAGGTGTCTATAAACTTTTATTATAAACGTTTTTTTATAAACTATAAACGTTATACACAGTAAGAATGTACAATCAAGAGATGTCGTTAATGTTACGTGAGTGGCGCTTTTTACAAGCTTTTATTTGGTTTCATATGTCCTGATGTTTGTCATCAAATCTTGCAAATTAAATTTGATTCACTTCCCGGGTACCGATTGAGCTGACATTTTGCATACATGTGTAATTCGCGTGACGATGTAATTTTATGATAACATGGCGCCGATCTGATGATGGAGCTGGAAGGTGGCCAAAGGAACTAAACTACACATGTTATACCCGTCATATTTGTCTAGACCTTCTCTGGTCTTAGATTATGTAAAAGCTTGTGTTTAAAACGGTTTGTTAAAATATTACTTGTTTGTCTGACAGACAATCACTTTATTTGACCACTATCTCACATGATGTTAAGTGAAGATGCAGTCTAAGATGTTATTGTGTTTGTCTGAATTGGAAGGCGGCAGTTACACGAGCCGTGTGAGCCATAGACGAGGCACGGATTCAAAATGCGATAATTTTAAATGATGTGGTTCATGCTATACAGTGCAGCAGACGAGGCCCGGATGTGCCCCGACGATGCACAGTTCCGCCTTGCGCTTGGTTTTATATCTCATATCATTCCTGGCTATGCGTTCTGCTTGGCCGCAAGGTGCAATATGCAGTCACAGTGTATAAAGATGACGTGCGTCGAAATAATAATAATTCTCGACCAAATAGCTCACGGATTAATCAATATTCAAATTTCAAAATAACGCTTCCGAATCAGAATGCATCCGTAGCGAGGAGGGGAGCCGCGGATATATATATATACGGCGGCCCGACCCGGCTTCGCACGGGTAGAACCAGAGTAGCATGTAGCTGGGTAGAACATAATTATGTGATAAATGATATTTTTAATTTCCAAAAATGATTTACAAAGGTTGAACTAATTATAAAAGAGCGATTGTCTTAGAATTAAACCGGGTTGGACAGTGAGTCTCAAACTAGGCACGGGGCCTGTATCTCCCTAGATACATGCTCGAGTATGGTTATACATAAGGGTTTTAGTTCTTGCATACTAAGTTTACTTTTATTAAAAACTAAAAGTGCCCCGCGGCTTCGCCCGCGTTAAATACTTATTTTTTTTACTTAAAACTTTTCTTTTGTAAAAACGATTCTATCATTCATCATGATTATCATCAGCCGGTGTCAGTCCACTGCTGGACGTAGGCCTCTCCCAAGATTTCTATCATTAAAGACATCGATTAAGAATTAGCCAAATCGGTTCACCCGTTTGTGGGTGTGGTGGGTATTGACTGGAAGAGAAGAGCCGAAGATCGGCCGCAGTGGCGCATTTTGGGAGAGGCCTACGTCCAGCAGTGGACTGATACAGGCTGATGATGATGATGTTCACCCGTTTTCATGTTATTGCGTGACTAAGGCAATTCGGGATTCATATTTATAAAACCCGAAAAACCCAAATTTTCAGACTTTGTTACCTACCCCATGTGGCATATCTTTAACGATCTCATACATTTTCATATATCATACATATACTCTTTTGTATTAAAACGATTTGTTTCTTTATGACGGGTCACGCCATATGCCATTTTTTTTATTTTGAAATTTAATTTTATTGATTACTTTTGAAAAGTGTTTATACAATTTAAAGTGAAGTAAATTGGTAACTAAAGTCATAATAAATAAATAAATAAATTTATGAAAAACATTTCAAAAAAATTACGGAATTAAACTAGTATTTATTTTAAATGTTGATATTATATAGTTAGTGCAGTGATAGTGATCATATAATCTGAATATTGTGGTGATAAAAGTGTATTATTTAATAAATTGTGATGTACGGAACCTTAGGTGCGAAACCAACTCGCACTTGAATATAGTTGCTTATTTCAATCGAATATAGTGGTGAATAAGTGTATTCATTTAATATCATGTTGTACGGAACCTTAGTTGCGAAACCGACTCGCACTTCGTTCTTCTTCTTCTTTTCTTCTTCTTCTACTTCGTACACTGAACACAACGAATTGTTATTTAAGAAATAAAGAGATTAATTTTTAATATGTCTTTTATATATTTTTTTATAATTAATAACAATCTATGGTACTTTTTATTAAATAATTATCTAATTCTTAATTAACAAAGTCAAAATATAATTTTAATATAAAATCACAATTCAATTAGCTCGTTAAACATTTAGTTAAGAATCCCGCCCCGCAACGTTCCCGGTGAAAAGGTGCCCATAACGCTCGCAGCGTTGCCACGCTGAATAGCGATGGCCATTCTTTGCACCAGAAACGAGTCGGCACGGGCTTCTCCAGTCACTTCAAAAATCTTAAGGCCTAAACTTTTAAGTAATGATTTAGCGTCAACGCCCCAACTGCCCATTGTCTCCACGGCTATGGGCACAAAATAATAATGTGACTCCATTGTCGCGTATTTAGCCCGCTTGTTCCTAGCGACTTCTTCCGCCGCCGCTGCAGCTAAATGGGAAGTGCGGCTCACGTGACTGGACGCGACAGTGCTGACACAAGTAGCGTCCCAGACAAGGCACTTGCCGTTCCTCCAGGGTACAAGAGTCAAACCGTCTGGTCTCTTACCGTCGGTCCTACTGAGACCCGGCGGCTCCAGCACACAGGGAACGTTGGCCGAGATAAATGCTCTTCGAATTATGTCGTTGAGTGCATGGTGACGCGGAAACCTACCCGTGCAACGACGACAACTCAGTGCGTGATGGCCATCGGCCTCCACCATGGAACCGCAAATGCATTTGTGAGGTTCACACACTTTACAGCCCAGGCTTGTACTACTCATTATTCTGTGCCAAGGCGGAGAGCCACCGCCACACGCAGAGAGTCATCATCTAAAATGTCAATTATTGAAATAAAGGTATATTAATGGAGTTGTATTGTTTTAATGAACCAGTCTTCGTGATTTTGATAAGTGTTCATTATTTTTTCATGTATGAACCATTTTATGCAAGTAGTTTGTATACTTTTGCGTGAGGATTATTTGGGGGTCATTTTTATTGGTTGGTGAAAATTAACTTTTGAACTTAATATGATGTCAATGAGTATAATTGATGTATAAATAATAATGATGTTAATTGTATGAGGTTATAATACAAGTTTATTGTCAATTTAATTATAATAAAGTTGTATAGATTGATTTTCACCAACTTTTATCAACATTATATTATTATCTAGTATTGCGTGGAAGATTGTGCAAAGGCGTCGGACTACCATAATTGCATTAATGACCATGATGACATTAATATTATCATGTTTTTGATAATCTTTTAATTTAATTAACCATTTTGTTTAAAAAAAAAGATTAAGTAATTATTTTAAATATGTTAGGTTGTCAGTCTGTCTGTTTACTTTCCTAGATAATTTTCAAAATTTAATTTTCAAAATTCTTGATAGTCGATGGAACCTAGACCACATTTTATTTTTTGGAAGATACTGTTTTATATTAATTTTCTTGTATAATTTTTATTTTTTTTTTGTTAAATTAACTTTGATTTTTTTTGAAACTTTTGTTTCAATCATTTTGATTTGATATTTGTTTTGGGTTCTATCTATATTGTCACTCGCCTCATTTCATCCCATTAAGACATTAACTTTGGGTTTCTTTTGGATTTATTAGTTTCAAGTATCTTTATCTCCAGAGATAAAGATACTTATTGTCTTCTAATTAGAAGGCATAATGGAGCAGTGGACCGACTCCTAAAATAAGCTTATAAGGTCACATATAGGTTTTCATTTCGTGGTGCAGCTGATCGACACCCTAAAAATAAGCTTTCAGATCACCAGGAACATTACTTCTTGAGTCTGGGCCATTGGATCTTTTTAAAGTCGTGAGCCCAAACCCAAACTTTTGAATGTTGTATGAATGGGGAGTTTGAATGTTGTGCTTGGTGGTGTGAATGGTGAAGTATATGTTCCATAACTTCAAAATTTTTCTCTGTGTTCAAAATTTTTTCTTGGTTGGGGGGATAATGTGGCATATCTTTAACGACCTCATACATTTTCATATATCATACATATACTCTTTTGTATTAAAACGATTTGTTTCTTTATGACGGGTCACGTTGCCATGGGAACGGAAAAAACAAGGAAGTCAGGCTGGACAAAGAAATGGAGGAAGAATGATAAAAATCAAGTCCAATATATTGTACAAAAATAATATAAATAAAAGTGAGCAATGCCGGTGTACTACGGAGGTTATATTGGTGGGGCCCATAGCGGGGGCTACTGCATTTACTCGTTTGATGGTTGCCCTCCCCACCACTGGTGGTTGCGGTGGTTGCGGCGGTTGCGGTTGCTAAGCCTGGGAAGGCAAGTCCTGAATTATAGCAAATGCCTGCTGCAATGATGATAACTCTAATTTGGCATGATTTATAATCGTCCAAGTCTTATTAAACTGTTATACTTGCCGATGTTTCCGAAATGCTGTAATACTACACCAAATGATTGTTGACGGGGACTCTCACCTTTACCAGGATACAATGCAATGGACCCTAGGTGCAGTGATAAATACCTAGTTTAAGATGAGTATCGTAGAGTTTGTAGAATCTATAGGAATATAAATGTTATAACCCGTATCCTGTAGTTTGTCTTGTCTAGGTTCCTAGTTCCTTTAGGGATGTAGCGTGCGGTAGGCCTCACCCCGGGGCTCCGTTCCTTCCGTTACGTTACATTCCGTCCGTTACGTTACACCCATTTGGAGAAATCCTACAACACGTACTTTATCTCACCTTGTTTCGCCATACAAACTTTCAATCCCCGTTCTGTAACCGGAAGGAATTTTTCGAAAATCCTATTTGAACGGATACCTACGTCATAGTAACTATCTGCATTCTAAATTTCAGCGCCATCCGAAACAATATTGATTTTTATACTTTGTTACCCCAGTTTATCCTCTTAGGGTGGCATTTTGAAAAAGTCTGAAAGCCGTATTTACTTATTTATTTACAGAAGTACTTGTATGAAGTTTCGAATATAAAAGACTATCTGATCTTGTTTCTCCATACAAACTTTGAACCCCCGTTTCATCCCCTTCAGGGGTAAATTTTGAAAAATCCTTATAAAATGACTATCCAAACTTTAAACCCCCGCTTCATCCCCTTAAAGAGTGAATTTTGAAAAATTCTTTCTTAGCGAATACCTAAGTCAAAATAACTATCTGCATGCCAAATTTCAGCGCAATCTGAAACAATATTGATTTCAGACCTTGTTACCCCACTTCACCCTTTAAAGGGTGGAATTTCGAATGAGCCTAAAACACATATTTACTTATTTTTTACTGAAGTATTTGTGTGAAGTTTCGGACAGAAAAGACTATCTAGTCTTGTTTCTCCATACAAACTTTGAACCCCCGTTTCATCTCTCAGATTCTCACAGGGAACAAACGTCGTAATAACTATCTGCATGCCAAATTTCAGCGCAATCCCAAACAATATTGATTTTCACACTTTGTTACACCATTTCACCCTCTTAGGGGTTGAATTTCAAAAAAACCTGAAACACGTATTTACTTGTTTTTTTACTGAAGTATTTGTGTGAAGTTTCGGACAGAAAAGACTATCTTATCTTGTTTCTCCATACAAACTTTAAACCCCCATTTCATCCCCTTAAGGGGGGAAAATCCTTTCTTAGTACACCCTTACGTACTAAGAAACATATATCCTCCAAATTTCAAGTCTCTACGACCAGCGGTTTAGGCTGTGCGTTGTCTGTCAGTCAGTCAGTCAGTCAGTCAGTCAGTCAGGACAAAGATTCTTATAGTATTAGATACAATGGCATGGCAATAAGTAATTATAATAAGTAATTGGAAACGAATAAAAATGTAATTAAATGTACGTTTGGGTGTGTGCGTAGGTGTGTGTGCTTGCGTGTGCGTGCGTGCATGCGTGTGTGTGTGTGTGTGTGTGTGTGTGTGTGTGAGCATGCGTATGTGTGTGTGTGCGTGCATGCGTGTGTGTGTGTGTGTGTGTGTGTGTGTGTGTGTGTGTGTGTGTGTGTGTGTGTGTGTGTAAGTTAGTCGGTTAGTTAGTTAGTCGGTTAGTTAGTCGGGTTAGTTAGTCGGGCTAGTTAGTCGGGTTGGTTAGTCGGGTTAGTTAGTCGGGTTAGTTAGTCGGGTTAGTAAGTCGGGTTAGTTAGTCGGTAAGTTAGTCGGTTAGTTAGTCGGGTTAGATAGTCGGGTTATTTAGTCGGATTAGTAAGTCGGGTTAGTTAGTCGGGTTAGTTAGTCGGGTTAGTTAGTCGGGTTAGTTAGTCGGCTTAGTTAGTCGGGTTAGTTAGTCGGGTTTCTTAGTCGGGTTAGTTAGTCAAATTAACTACTAAGTATTGTAAAGGGCCTCTTGACGTTGGCTTTCGGCTCCAGAGGACCGGGCGATGTACGACCCGTGATAAAAAGTAAGTATATATAATATTCTGATTTCAATCGGATAAAGTCAAATTTGAAAGCCTCACTTTGAATATTGATTAATGAGTGAGCTATTTGGTAGAGAGGTATGGAAATAAACACCTCAAACTTAGTATTTTAAATGACTACGGGGAGCGTTCACGTAGGTACCGCAATTTTTGGAAATTTTTGAAACCCCCCGTCTCCCCTTGTAACGCGCTGCCACAGAATAATGAATACTAAAAATACAGAAAATACACTCCCTGAGAGCAAAATGCGAGTTTCAACGCTGGTAATGTTCAAATTGCGTTTCACGCCTCCGTTGCGTTCTTGAATTTGCGTCTCAGTATAAAATAAACGAATAGTAAATATGAACCGCTTGTTGCGCACCGTAAAATGCACCGTAACTCCGCACAGCGAAAGTCTGAATAACTCTCAGTCATCTCGCAGACTCAACTATAGGGTTGAGTGTTATGAGAAAACTTATTGAAGCCTTTAATGGGTAAGAATACTCTAAGGTAGAACAATGTAATGAGTACATTACTGATAGTAAGTGCTACATTATTGTTTAACGTCGAGGTAGGATAAAAGTACTACAGTTATACTAAAGTACGTTCCGTTTAATTAAAATTGAGTAAAGTTAGATTGCGTAAGTTAAGTATCTACGTAACCTACCTACAGTAAATAATAAAATAACCTACTAATTTCAAGTAGGTTACAATTAATATTTTGCAAGATGTAATGTCGATAGAAATTCCCTAAAGATCATAACGTGAATTCCCTTGAAACATGAAACGCAGCTGATTTATACCTACCTACCATTTTATGTGTGACATTCTTTGCTTTTTACATAAGTGTATGTGCAATGCGACGACAAAAATTGACAAATAAAATGAACAGAAGGCAAAGAAAATACTGTCATTCTCTGCCCCCTTCTTTTATTGTTCAAAGTATATAAGTATTAAACAAAAAACAAACCGGCCAAGTTGAGTTGAACTCGCCCACTGAGGCTTCCGTACCAACGTTGGTATGTACCAATTAAGCTAGACCTGTATCAGCGCTCATATAACTCAGAGGTCTACCTTAATTGGCGTAAACTTTGTATGTATGGGGGCACCCTTTAATTTTCAACTTTTTTAATTTTTTAGATTTTTGCCTTAATTTGTGCTGTAAGAAGACCTTGCTTCTTGCCAAATGTCATGATTCTAGTCAACGGGAAGTACCCTATAGGTTTTCGACCCTAAACCTATAGGGTACTTCCGGTTGACCTCGAATTGTCAATTTAGATCAAAAGCAAGGTCTTACAGCACAAGTAAAGGAAAAATTCCAAAAAATTAAAAACATTGAAAATTAAGGTACATTTTGGTACTAACAAGTTTTCGCGAAAATCTAAATTTGCCCATATCTTTTTACTGTGTTGACTCAAGACCTTGGTTTTTATACACCCAATAGGAACTATAGTCTTCAGTATCAGGTATAAATTCCAACTTGCTAGGTCCACCCGTTGCTGAGAAAATCAGTGGTGACATACGGACAAACGGACAGACAGACAGACAGACGGACAAGAAAGTGATCTTATAAGGGTTTCTTTTTTTACCTTTTGAGGTACGGAACCCTAACACTATACACTAACCTTGCATTAGAAGACGGTCACTAGTACCTGGGAGGTCTACCTGAGCGCTCTATTTAGAGGTCACTGAACGATCTTTAAGGTCATTGACTTTTACGCGAAAAAACGTCCGAAAATGATAGGCTGCAACCGGGTTGTTAAACAAAAAGTACATAGATAGCCTACCTACCTAGATTTACGTTACTAATAAATAATAATAAGTTTATTAATGTCTATGTTTATTAAAATCTCGAAAGGTAGGTAAGGAAAGCCTGTCTAGATTCTTAGGAATGCTATGGAACGTAAAGTCGTCATTCCCGTCGTTGTTTAACCGTATGCCACGCAAAATCTTGTAGCCTTCTGTTTAGACATACTGGATAAATTTCTTGATAGTTACTCTTTACAGCTACTTTGTTAATATCGTAAGCAAGGAATATAATAATGAGTAAGTACAAGTGAGGCGCGCGGACGGTCTAGAGCGCGCGTGACACTTTACTGACTGAACTTGTAACCAGCTGGGTGGCGCGGAGGTACTTGTAGTTTCATAGCTACAGCGCGGAGTGTGACAGGCCTGGCGCTGCAACGTTTTACTGTAGCCCCCCCCCCTAGCTACGACGAAACCCCACCCCCTAGTTACGACGAACCCCCCCCCTTTCCCAAATTCGTTACGTATTACTTACTTGAACGCTTCCCACGGCATTTCAAGTCGATTTTTTCCGTTTTGCAAACGGCCTTAAATTATTATTCATCATCACTAACCTTCATCTATACTCTATACTAATATTATAAAGAGAGAACATTTGTATTTTTGTATTTTTGTATTTTTGTATTTTTGTATTTATGTATTTTTGTATTTTTGTATTTTTGTATTTTTGTATTTTTGTATTTTTGTATTTTTGTATTTTTGTATTTTTGTATTTTTGTATTTTTGTATTTTTGTATTTATGTATTTTTGTATTTTTGTAATGAGTAAGCTCAAAAACTACTGAACCGATTTAAAAAATTCTTTCACTAATACATAGAATGGACTTGCGGAATGAAAATAGGCTATATATTATCCCGTTTAAATCAAAGTTACATTCGAGGAGACCTAATCTGCAACCTAAGTCGGCAAATATACGGTCGAAAAAACACGTTTCTGACGAACGCTGCTTAATTGAAAATAGATAGAAGAATATTTTCTATGCAAGAGTTGTACAACTTAATAAGACCTACAAAAAAGTCCGCGACAGCATATGTCTATCTCTTAAGGATGACTCACAGTAACCATTTCAATCTTAAAATTTTTGTTAAAAAATATTACATAACTTCCAAGGCTATTTTCAAGTATATAGTATTAATCCTTATCCAAATAATTATATTAATTAGCTTGGCCACATATTATAAATTAAAATTGTCCTTTACAGTATATAATTCAAATGAAAACTCTAGAAGATATCACGAATTTCACAAACACGCATCGCAAAATTAATAAAATATTTGCAGTGACACCACAGATTAGGTCATAGTTACTACGAAAATATTATTATAAGCTTAGCTATGCTGTAGATCCCCACCGATCACAATCAATTTGAAGTCAATATAGTATAATAATATGATCTATTGTATAAAATAATATTCATCTATATATATAATAATATAATATAATATTTTAAACCACCCCGACTGATCTATGTATAATAGCTTTTTCCAATGACTCTAAACACGACATTTAAAATCTGAGCTGTAAGTTGGTGAGGATTTGAGTATTCTGTAGAGTCCAGGAGGCTTCCATGTTCTTACAATATCGTTGAAGAAGAAGATTTTCGAATTGATCAGATCTATGAAAGTTGATTTCATACCGCAATTAACTAGAAAAAAGCTCATAATTTTATAACGATTGAACGAATTTTCATGAATCAAAGCTAAGAAAACTCTCGATGAAGACATCTATCAAACAAAAAAAAACTATCAATAATAAAAACAAAATCGTTTCATCCGGTTAGGTGCTAAGATGCTACAGACAGACACACAGATACACACGTTAAACGTATATTACCCCTACATTTTGCGTCGGGGAACGCCGTAAGGTTACGGCGGCAGATGTACTCCTTGGTGGTAAGCTACTTTTTGGTAGATTTAATGATTCCACTACCACTGTACAAAAACTCATGATTCATGAATGCACATAAAACTTTCATTGGTAGGTATATAGCTAGGATTAGAACCAACGACTGTCGGGTCAGAATCAGGGTAACTATCCTTTACGCCAAAGGGCCGTCCAATATCAATACGTAAGTATTATAAAACAAAGTTCATCACTGCGTCTGTCTGTCTGTTCGCAATAATCTCAATAGCTACTGAACGGATTATCATGCGGTTTTCACCAATAGCCAGAGTGTTTATGAGGAAGGTTTAGGTGCATAATTCGTTAAGGTTTTGTGTAAATTGGATGAAATTTAACGATAATTGTTAAATATGTTCATATTTTATATTCGATGCAACAAACTGATGCAAATTTTGTGGGCATATATGTTCTACCCGTGCGAAGCCGGGGCGGGCTGCTAGTTTAATATAAGTAGACGAAAAACTTGGAGGACTATTAATGAAACGAATACCCTATTAACATTTATTTAAAATTAATCATGTCAACTAATATATATAATATCAAACAGTGAACAGAACAAACTTTGGAATGTGTCCCAGTGCCGGATTAACCACGTAGCAAGAGTAGCAACTGCTACGGGCCCCGCGCGGAAGGGGGCCCCGCATATTTAAACCCAGACTATTAATTTAAATTGTAACCTATAAATGGCAATCAAACGTACTGAGTGTTGAATTGTTTGTTTACCACTTTATTCTAAAGAACCCATAGTAGATCAAGGGCTCTTTGAAAGAATTTGCTACAGGCCCCGCGTTTGCTTAATCCGGCACTGATGTGTCCCAATGTTCCCGTAACACTAATCATGTTTATCATCAAGCTGATTATCAGCTAAGGTGACTTCCAGACTGGATTCATCATCAACGATATGTACCGGAGGGTGTATGTTCGGTTCGACGTCCTTCATCGCGTCGATCAGATCTGCTGTACTCTTGTATGAAGATATTGTGTGTCTTACAAAGTCTCTGTAATAAATAACACGTTAACTAAGTTATTTACCTGACAAACCGACAAGTCTTGCACTTTGACCACGTTTTACAGCCACAAAATGACTCCACCGAAAGCTGGAAATGGCTTTTAGTAGTGAAAGTGAGTTAAAGACACTAGTGAAAAACATTATATAAGATCGTTTAAAAAATAAAAGAGCCGACTTCAGATGCAGCGCTAGTCATTTTCAGTTCCAAGTTTGAAGTGTTTATCTCCATATCTTTGGACCTTGGAAGTATACTTATTATACAGAATGAATTTTTCAAGTGCGCGTGGATGGCCAAATCGGAAACTATGAGGAATAGCGAAAACTCATCATCATCAGCCTGTGTTAGTCCACTGCTGGACGTAGGCCTCTCCCAAAATTCACCACTGAGCCCGATCTTCGGCTCTTCTCTTCCAGTCACTGCCCACCGCTTTGTGTATGTCGTCGCTCCACCTGGTCACAGGACGTCCTACGCTACGTTTGCCGATCCACTCTAAGACAAGTCTACCCCAACGGTTATCAGTCCTGCGGCACATATGACCAGCCCGCTGCCACTTAAACTTGCTAATCCGTTGAGCTATGTCGATAACTTTAGTCGCCAGAGCGAATTACTTCGTTTCGGATTCGATCCCGCAGAGATATACCGAGCATAGCTCTCTCCATAGCGCGCCGAGCGACTTTAAACTGGTGGAAACGAATTGTGAGTGTCCACGTCTCGGCTCCGTATGTCATTACAGGTAGGACGCACTGATTAAAGACTTTTGTCTTTAGACACTGCGGTATAGGCGACGAAAAGACTCGACGGAGTTTTCCAAATGCTGCTCAGCCTAGCTGAATTCCTTCTCGAAGTTGTGTTTGCCTAGTTGGAGCGTCTGCCCTAGGTAAACATACTTAGAGAACTTCGAGTGGGATTCCATCTACGACAATCGGTTCCGGAACAACGTGCTCGTTGTACATGCATGACTTTGGTTTTATCCAAATTCATCTGGAGACCGATGCGACGAGAAGAATCAGCCAGGCCATTCAACATCCTTTGTAGGTCCTGCAGCGTCTCTGCCATAATGACGATGTCATCTGCGAATCGTAAGTGAGATATGTACTTGCTGTTGATGTTAATGCCGCAATCTTTCCAGTCCAGCGTCTTAAACATATCCTCCAAGCCGTTAATAAACAGCTTCGGGGATATGACGTCCCCCTGTCTCACTCCTCGACGCAGGTGGACATGTTTAGTTCGCTGGTTCTGTACTTGTACAGTCATTGTTGCGTCCTTACACAGACATTTCATCACTTCGATATATCGCCAGTCGACTTGGCAACGCTGCAAAGACTCGAGAACGGACCAGGTTTCGATTGAGTCAAAGGCCTTCTCATAGTCCACAAATGCTAAGCATAGGGGCCGATTGTACTCTGCGGTCTTCTGTACAATCTGCCGCACCGTGTGGATGTGGTCTATGGTGCTATAGTGCCGTAGCCGCTTCGAAACCCGGCCTGTTCCGGAGGTTGGAACTCGTCGAGTCTTTGCGCTAGACGGTTCGTGATGACCCTTGAAAACAGCTTGTAGACATGGCTCAGAAGCGAAATCGGGCGGTAATTTTTCAATAGGGTTTTGTCTCCTTTTTTGAAAAATAGAACCACCAAGCTTCTCTTCCATGCCTGTGGAGTTCTCCCAGTGAAAAGAACGTCGAAGCGCCATAGCGGCAGATTTTCTTCTTGATAGTGGTAAGCTACTTTTTGGTAGAAAGTCAGGCGGAACATCGATAAAATATGCTCCTACTACCTGTAGACGAACACCCGTGCTAGGAGTTGAACCAACAACCTCTCGCTTAGAAGTCAAGCCAGCTACGTTTTACGCCAATGCCGCGGGGTTCTCAAAAACTACTATGCTTTACACTTTTATCCACAGACCTAGGATTTGCTACGTAGCAAATCCTAGTTCTGTGCTTTTATCCCACATTATGAGACGCCTGTGACGTGACCTCCAACTTGGTGTTCGCCTAAAGAATTTCACCAGAAGAATTTTACCTGAAGTAAAAAGCCTTGACGAAGACAGCAGGCTGGAAGGAGTGACCGCAATGCTCCGGTCCGAAACTCATGATGCCCATCAGACGGTTCTGTTGCACCGCCGGCGCGCCTGCGTCAAACTGAGAGCAACGTCACATTAGGAATTTGACATAAAAATAGTTTAGTTAGATATATGTTAAAAGCTACTGTAACGCTTTCTGAATTCTTAAAATTAAGATCGTTTTGAACAATCAACCAAAGTGTGCCTTGAGGTTTGATCACGAAGTTCAGATCTGGGTGATTTTTCAAAACTAGCTCATGTCCATCCAAAGGTTATTAGTGTTATATACCGGCTGTAATTCCCGTACTTTTAGTCGAATTTTCACGACCAGCGATGTTCACACGAAGAACATCGCGATCTCACCGCGTGACCTCGCTCCCGAGAAAGAGCGACGGACTCGCTCGAAACCTAGGTCAAAAGAATTTGACTAAATGTACGTGAATTACAGCCGGTATATAACATTAATGTTATAAACCGGCAATGTTATATACAATTTCACGATACATTTTGAAACATCCAAAGGTTGTCTAGTAGAAATCGCTCTGAGCGATAAGACCGTTGTCACACCTAATTCGTTTTTACTTGTCTTAGATTATATTGATTGGTATGCAATAAAGTTTTCATCTATATATCTATCTAAGGAGAGGTTACCAAGCAAGCATCTCTAGTCCCGTTCCTCAAGGAGGCGCAGAAGAAGTCCTGTGTGAACTGGAACCCGTTGACGAGCTGGTACGCGTCGATGCAGTACTGCTGCGAGCGGACCTTGAGTCGACCGGTCAGGAGGTCGGAGGTATGGTCACGGAACGCTGTGTCTGAACCCTGGATTGTACAATATACAGGGTTATTGGTAATTCAACGGATTCCCGGCAGGAGCAGATAAGGGGGCTAAAATGCGACACATTTAGACCACCAAATGTATGGTCGCAAGTTTATAGCAGTTACGTGCCGAGGCCCGAGCATCGTGAACGGGCTTGTAGGCGAAACTCCTAGATGAAAAACTTCAAGAATGTTCGAAACTGGTCGGAGTTAAATTTTCCGGAAAAAAAAAACGTTATAATAGCCATCATAAACTTTAATATGTGTAACATTGACGATAATTTAATATCGATATAAGTACCATTGTCCCAGTACCTAACATTTATTTAAAAATTTAAAATGTAACTTTGGTAATTGATATGCATTTTAACTGGCGTCAATAATATATGTATACTAGAAGTGTCCCGCGGCTTCGCCCGCGTTAAAAACTTCTTTTATTTACTTAAAACTTTCTTCTATCAATAAAGACATCAAAAAAGAATTAGCCAAATCGGTTCACCTGTTTTCATGTTATCGCGTGACTAAGGCAATTCGGGATTCATATTTATAAAACCCGAAAAACCCAAAGTTTCCGACTTTGTTGCCTACCCCATTTCGAAAAATCCTACAACACGTACTTTATCTCATTTTGATTCGCCATACAAATTATGATTTCCCGTTCCGTATCCGGGAGGAATTTTTAGAAAATCTTTTCTGAGCGGATACCTACGTCATAATAACTATCTGCATTCTAAATTTCAGCGCAATCCGAAACAATATTGATTTTTAGACTTTGTTACCCCAGTTTATCCTGTTAGGGTGGCATTTTGAAAAAGTCTGAAACTCGTATTTACTTATTTATTTACAGAAGTACTTGTGTGAAATGTCGAATAAAATGACTATCCAAATTTTGAACCCCCGCTTCAACCCCTTGAAGAGTGAATTTTGAAAAATTCTTTCTTAACCTATGTCAAAATAACTATCTGCATGCCAAATTTCAGCGCAATCCGAAACAATATTGATTTCAGACTTTGTTACCCCTCTTCACCCTTTTAGGGGTGGAATTTCGAAAGAGCATGAAACACGTATTTACTTACTTAAGTACTTGTGTTAAGTTTTAAATATAAAATCTCCATACAAACTTTGAACCCCCGTTTCATCCCCTTCAGGGGTGAATTTAGAAAAATCCTTTTTTCAGAGGTAACTAACGTTGTAATAACTATCTGCATGCCAAATTTTAAGTGTAATCCGAAACAATATTGATTTTCACACTTTTGTTAACCCATTTCACCCTCTTAGATGTATAATTTAAAAAAAAATTGAAACACGTATTTACTTATTTTATTACTGGAGCACTTGTGTGAAGTTTCGGATAGAAAAGACTATCTAATCTTGTTTCTCCATACAAATTTTGAACCCCCGTTTCATCCCTTTCAGGGGTGAATTTTAGAAAATACTTTCTCAGAGGGAACTAACTTCGTAATAACTATCTGCATGCCAAATTTCAGCGCAATCCGAAACAATATTGATTTTCACACTTTGTTACCCCATTTCACCACCCTCTTAGGGGTGTAATTAAAAAAAACCTAAAACACGTATTTACTTATTTTTTTACTGGAGCACTTGTATGAAGTTTCGAATAGAAAAGACTATCTAATCTTGTTTCTCCATACAAACTTTGAACCCCCGTTTCATCCCTTTCAGGGGTGAATTTTGGAAAATCCTTTCTCAGAGGGCACTAACGTTGTAATAACTATCTGCATGCCAAATTTCAGCGCAATCCGAAACAATATTGATTTTCACACATTTTTACCCCCATTTCACCCTCTTAAGGGTGTAATTTAAAAAAAACCTGAAACACTTATTTACTTATTTTTTTACTGGAGCACTTGTATGAAGTTTCGAATAGAAAATACTATCTAATCTTGTTTCTCCATACAAACTTTGAACCCCCGTTTCATCCCTTTCAGGGGTGAATTTTGAAAAATCCTTTTTCAGAGGTAACTAACGTTGTAATAACTATCTGCATGCCTAATTTAAGCGCAATCCGAAACAATATTGATTTTCACACTTTGTTACCCCCATTTCACCCTCTTAAGGGTGTAATTTAAAATAAAAACTGGCCAAGTGCAAGTCGGAATGGCACTTGTAGGGTTCCGTAACACAGAAGAGTATTCTATAACTTTGATTTTTCGCAACTACAACAATAACTTTGTTTTTCATAGTGTTTGTATGAAAAACAAAGTTATACTTGCGGTGGCTATATCTCAACAACTGCTGACTGTATCTCGTTCAAACCAATTTTCGTTGAAAGTTTTTATTGAGATCTACAGAATATATTTTTCCCAGATTTTTCACTCCCTTACTTTAGAAGTTAGAGGGGGGGGACACACATTTTACCACTTTAGACGCGCCTATCTTTGAAATGATTGACTTTGAGATAAAATTATTTCAGAAACCTCAATGTCATTTTTAAAGACCTATCCATAGATACCCTAGACGTATAGATTTGACGAAAAAAATTTTTTTTGTTCCAGTTCCATGTATAGGATGCCCCCCCTTAAACTTTTATATTTTTGTATAAAAATCGGAAAGCGGTTCACAGAATACATCTACCTACCAAGTTTCAATTATGTAGTCCTAATAGTTTCGGAATAAAATGGCTGTGACATACGGACGGACAGACAGACAGACAGACATGGCGAATCTATAAGGGTTCCGTTTTTTGCCATTCGGCTACGGAACCCTAAAAAACCTGAAACACTTATTTACTTATTTTTTTACTGGAGCACTTGTATGAAGTTTCGAATAGAAAATACTATCTAATCTTGTTTCTCCATACAAACTTTGAACCCCCGTTTTATCCCTTTCAGGGGTGAATTTTGAAAAATCCTTTTTCAGAGGTAACTAACGTTGTAATAACTATCTGCATGCCTAATTTCAGCGCAATCCGAAACAATATTGATTTTCACACTTTGTTACCCCCATTTCACCCTCTTAAGGGTGTAATTTAAAATAAAAACTGGCCAAGTGCAAGTCGGAATGGCACTTGTAGGGTTCCGTAACACAGAAGTGTATTCTATAACTTTGATTTTTCGCAACTACAACAATAACTTTGTTTTTCATAGTGTTTGTATGAAAAACAAAGTTATACTTGCGGTGGCTATATCTCAACAACTGCTGACTGTATCTCGTTCAAACCAATTTTCGTTGAAAGTTTTTATTGAGATCTACAGAATATATTTTTCCCAGATTTTTCACTCCCTTACTTTAGAAGTTAGAGGGGGGGGACACACATTTTACCACTTTAGACGCGCCTATCTTTGAAATGATTGACTTTGAGATAAAATTATTTCAGAAACCTCAATGTCATTTTTAAAGACCTATCCATAGATACCCTAGACGTATAGATTTGACGAAAAAAATTTTTTTTTGTTCCAGTTCCATGTATGGGATGCCCCCCCTTAAACTTTTATATTTTTGTATAAAAATCGGAAAGAGGTTCACAGAATACATCTACCTACCAAGTTTCAATTATGTAGTCCTAATAGTTTCGGAATAAAATGGCTGTGACATACGGACGGACAGACAGACAGACAGACAGACAGACATAGCGAATCTATAAGGGTTCCGTTTTTTGCCATTCGGCTACGGAACCCTAAAAAACCTGAAACACTTATTTACTTATTTTTTTACTGGAGCACTTGTATGAAGTTTCGAATAGAAAATACTATCTAATCTTGTTTCTCCATACAAACTTTGAACCCCCGTTTTATCCCTATCAGGGGTGAATTTTGAAAAATCCTTTTTCAGAGGTAACTAACGTTGTAATAACTATCTGCATGCCTAATTTCAGCGCAATCCGAAACAATATTGATTTTCACACTTTGTTACCCCCATTTCACCCTCTTAAGGGTGTAATTAAAAAAAAACCTGAAGCACTTATTTACTTATTTTTTTACTGGAGCACTTGTATGAAGTTTCGAATAGAAAATACTATCTAATCTTGTTTCTCCATACAAACTTTGAACCCCCGTTTCATCCCTTTCAGGGGTGAATTTTGGAAAATCCTTTCTCAGAGGGCACTAACGTTGTAATAACTATCTGCATGCCAAATTTCAGCGTAATCCGAAACAATATTGATTTTCACACTTTGTTACCCCCATTTCACCGTCTTAGCGGTGGATTAAAAAAAAAACTGAAACACGTATTTACTTATATTTTTACTCGAGCACTTGTATGAAGTTTCGAATAGAAAAGACTATCTAAACTTGTTTCTGCATACAAACTTTGAACCCCCGTTTCATCCCTTTCAGGGGTGAATTTTGAAAAATCCTTTTTCAGAGGTAACTAACGTTGTAATAACAATCTGCATGCCAAATTTCAGTGCAATCCGAAACAATATTGATTTTCACACTTTGTTACACCATTTCACCCTCTTAGGGGTGTAATTAAAAAAAACCTGAAACACGTATTTACTTATTTTTTTTACTGGAGCACTTGTATGAAGTTTTGAATAGAAAAATCTAATCTTGTTTCTCCATACAAACTTTGAACCCCCGTTTCATCCCTTTCAGGGATAAATTTTGGAAAATACTTTCTCAGAGGGAACTAACTTCGTAATAACTATCTGCATGCCGCCTAATTTCAGCGCAATCCGAAACATTCACACTGTGACTGATTTTCACACTGTGTTACCCCCCCATTTCACCCTCTTAGGGGTGTAATTAAAAAAAAACCTGAAACACGTATTAACTTTTTTTTTACTGGAGCACTTGTATGAAGTTTCGAACAGAAAATACTATCTAATCTTGTTTCTCCATACAAACTTTGAACCCCCGTTTCATCCCTTTCAGGGGTGAATTTTGGAAAATCCTTTCTCAGAGGGCACTAACGTTGTAATAACTATCTGCATGCCAAATTTCAGCGCAATCCGAAACAATATTGATTTTCACACTTTGTTACCCCCATTTCATCCCCTTAAGGGGTGAATTTTGAAAAATCCTTTCTTAGTACACCCCTACGTACTAATACAAATATATCCTCCAAATTTCAAGTCTCTACGACCAGCAGTTTAGGCTGTGCGTTGTCTGTCAGTGAGTCAGTATGTCAGGACAAAGATTCTTATAGTATTAGATTAACATCGATCATCGATAACTCTGTAATATTACCCTGGTAGCACCCCATCCTGTGACCACGACGAAGCTTTGAGCGAAGGGTTCCCTCGTCGATTCGTAAATCTTGATTAAATTTACTTGCTTGTTAAAATCTGAAATCAAATAAGGCCTTGTTTCAATACACTTATATAATACTTAATTTCAAATTTTACAACTACCGACAGACTAATAATCTGTTCATTGAGACCATTCCAATGAGCCCTAAATCTCAACATCTTATAAGTTGGTGAGGAGTTGAGTATTCTGCAGATTCCAGAAGATGCTCCAGCCTCAGGTCAAAGCTACCATATTTTTACAATATCATGGAAGTAAAACCTTACCAAATTTCGAATTGATCAGAACTACAAAAGCTGATTTCATAGCATCATCATCTAGAAATAAAAACCGGCCAAGTGAATGTCGGGGCACGCGCATTTTAGGGTTCCGTAGTAGTATACGCTTTCTAGTACTAATGGTCTCTTAGCAAATCCTAGGACAGACAGACAGACAGACAGACAGAGGGACATGACGAAACCATAAGGGTTCCTTGTCAGGACAACGGAACCCTAAAGCTCATAGTCTTCAAACGGCTGAACGGATTTTCAAAAACCAAAGATAAGAACACTCTTGATTTAGACACCTATCAAGCGGTTCATCCTTTTGGGCGCTACAATGCCACAGACATACACACACAGATACACACGTCAAACTTATAACACCCATTCTTTTTGCGTCCCCCAAAACCCCCGTTTGAAATACTAACTTCTATATTGTACTAATTACTTTACTCAGATGCAAAATTCAAGTGTCTATATGTCTAGATAAAGCCCCGTGAGATCGAAGCGTACTAACGGAACCCTATTACTGAGACACCCCTGTCCGTCTGTCTGTCTGTCTGTCTGTCCGTCTGTCAGCAGGCTGTATCTCATGAACCGACGGTTGAAATTTTCACAGATGATGTACTTCTGTTGCCGTTATAACAACAAATACTAGAATAGAACAAAGTTAGAAATTAAAAGGGGTATACAAAACACATGTCCCATACAAAAAACATGTTTTTGACTATAGCGCCATCTATGAACGATTGTTTACATTATTAATAATATCAATTACTAACACCTTTGTGTTAACGTTCACTTAGTTGGTGTTAGAAGTTCATTAGATATTCGTTAGATGGCGTTCGGGACCCTCCGTGTGCGGGACAAAAGTCTGACTCGCACTTGGCCAGTTTTTTTTTTATGAACACCCCTGACACAGGTTGGAGACTTTTTTCGGCGTTACATTTTGCTTCCGCGATTTAATTGATTTTTCTTTGAGAATTGTGATCCATTTCACACACACATTGTATACAAATATTTTTACATAATAATTAATCTTAACATGATACAAAGCCATTTAAATTATTTTATTTCTTTTCTTTTCCTTTTTTTTTACACCCCCCATTTTTAGCAGCACACATTTTTTAACAGCACACATACATTTTCTAAGATAAAAAGGATATACCACGGTGGTAGGCGCATGATAGGTAGGATTATAGGCATTGCTACCATAAAGTAGCTTACTTATCAAGGAGAAAATCTGCCGCCATAACCTTACGGTGTTGCAGCAGCACACAGCCCTTTAGAGTCAGACCATTCTAGGCCTAGCGTGTTCACCATCTTGGACCGCATCATTGCTTACCACCAGGCGAGATAGTAGTCAAACGCTAGCCTATCTGATATAAAAAATATAAGGTAACATGGCAAGAAAGGTGACTAATGGTAAGCAATAACATCTACCTACTAGATACGGGTGCCAATTTAGAAAGGTTACTGAAACAACTAAATACTCCGACTCCGCCCGTCTCTCACATGGCTATATCTTCTTAACCATTATAGATAGACACTTGAAATTATCAGATAGAATATGTATTGCCTACGGATAAATCATATGATTTATTCGTAGTGTATTACTATGGCCGCTATAACAACAAATAATAAAAACAAAATAAAGTTACAATTTAAATGCATCCCTGCATACATGAAACGTGTTTTTTTTTCGGCGTCTTTTGCTTGATCTTCTGAATAGTAATAGATAGATGCTTGAAATAAAAGAACAATACTAATATACAATAAAATTTTAAATAAAAGGGGATATGCTAAATAGTGGGGCTATTGAGCATACTGAACGTTGCATTGCCAGAATTTTGCTCAATCAATACAGCACTAAAAGCTGTTTTAAAGAACACTTTCTCACCAAGGTTCTCAGCAAGTTTCAGCAGTGCTACATCAGCATGTGGTACTGGTTCCTCTTCAAATTTGGGATGTCTCACTGCTCCTGCCACATCCACTAGCATTCCACCTTCGTGGGCTTTGGAGCTTCCCACTCTCACCTTTACGTATTTTGAGAGGCTCTTCAGTGGAGACACGTGGAGGACACTGAATCATTACGTGGTAATATAATATACTAGCAGCGCCTCGCGGTTTCACCAGCGTATTTCGCGTTTCCGTGAGTATACGGCGATAAAATATAGCTTGTATTACTCGCTGATAATGTAACTTTTCATTAGTGAAAGAATTTTTTAATCGGTCCAGTAGTTTTTGAGTTAAATCGAAACAAACAAAAAATCAAATCTTTCCTCGTTATTATAACATTAGTATAGTTTGGATAAAATCATCTAGATGGCGCTAGAGTAGGTGGAATAGCTCTCCTTGTAAATATTGCCCCTAAATGTATGAGATCCTGCATCTCGCAAACGATATTTACCGCGATGTTGGAACGTAATTCACTTCCTTCGTCATCAAACATCTTAAAATTTCACTCGTTATAAAATGTTTTCTCTTTATAATATTAGTATAGTTAAAAAAATTCACGCATATTTTAGAATCAACTTCAGTACTCGCCGCGAATCCTCTTTTATGTCATCTATCGACAGAAAACGGTACCTCTAAGTGGTACTTTACGTTGGAAGTTAAATAGATACATCCTGACTAGTATTATAAAGAGTCGAGTTCAACTTTTGAGATGTCTAATCACGAAGCAAGTGCATCAGTTTCAATGTCGCGGAAAATATCGTTTGCGCGATGCAGGATCTCATACATTTAGGAAATATTTAAAGGAAGCTATTAAAATCTACGCTAGCGCCATCTCTGGGTTTTATTTATCCTTACTAATATTATAAATGCGAAAGTAACTCTGTCTGTCTGTTGGTTTGGCTTTCACGCCAAAACTACTAAACCGATTTAAATGAAATTTGGTACACAGATATTCTAGAGCCTGAGAAAGGACATAGAAAAAATACTCTTTAATGCGAAAAGTGGGTTGTAAGGGGTTGAATGGGGGGATGAAAAGTTGTATGGAAGTATCGACATTTTTAAAGCTTGAAGCTTGAAACTTATTTGTTTGGCTTTAGTTTCGATATAAATAAATATGACATTCAAAGTTTGTGAGGGGGGAGGGGGAGTGGAAGGGGGGTGGGTAGGGTAGGGGAGTTGAGGGGGTGGGTAGGAGAGGGGAGCAAAGCTGGAGGGGAGGGGATGTGGAAGTGAGGGGAAGGAGAAGAGGAAGGGGAGGGGAAGGGAGGTGGAAATTAGGGGTACGGGGGAGGGTAGGGTATGTGAGGAGAGGAGGGAAGGGGGATTAGCGTGGCGTGGTACGGCGCGGTGTAGTTGTCATATTATCATCATCATATGGTAGTCATATTTGTTAATGCTACCCAAAGACACTATTCCACGCGGACGAAGTCGCGGGCACAGCTAGTATAGTTATATATAACGGGTGTTTTAGTAAGAGTGCACTTTTTAATATTGTTTTTTTTTTATGCAAGTGGCAACACTGAAATTTGACAGCTATCACCTCTGTCTATTCCGATTATTAAAAATAGAGCGGGAGTTTTGGCGGGAACGTGGAAAATTGTGTGCGCTCACCATTGTATTTTTTCCTAAAACTTGTGCTCTTTCGCGACTTAATGTGTAATAAATTTGGATTATTAACCATTAAGCGCCGGTGAACGTGTGTGAGTGTAGGGAAACAGTACAATGTTGAAAATCATGCTAGTTCACACCAAAATTCCACTGAAAATCTTGAGTAAAGTCCACATCTTTACTGAGGGTATGACTTCGACAAGACTTTGACTTGATACTTGACCTGAAATGTGACTTTGACTCATCTTTACAACTTGGATTCTCAAAAACTTGAAGAATTTTAATATTTGACACTGACTAAATACACAAATCGTATGGAGCCATAATGAAAAAAAAATGGAGCGCTTTTCGAAAGAACAACGCGTTATTTTTGTGAATACTCATTACAAAAATGGGGAAATTTACGCTGAAACCGCTCGAAACACATTATATCTCACAAAATTCTGATGTCAACTGGCCACCAATATCGTACAATTTAACGCCGTGCAATTTTTTTTTTTGGGGGTTTTGTGAAATCTCGGGTTTATGCAAATAAACCCGAAACAATTCCTGAGCTCAAATCGGAAATCCAACGCGTCATATCGGTGAGATACAGCCACATCTCTGTGCAAAAGTCATGGAAAATTTCATGAAAGAGTAATGGCCTGTCATCGGAGCCGTGGGGGTCATTTGCCAGATATTTTATTCTATACTTAATCGCAACATGTCTTCTTTACAATACAATAAAAATATCACAACTCTGTCATAAAATACTTGTTTTTATTTTAAAACTCAAACTAACACTCTTACTGAGACACCCTTTATTAAGTTGGAAAAATAGAAAAGTTATTCGTAACCAATTACCAATTACAATGCGTTTTATGAATGTGACTTTTTCTATCTTCGAACACGTCTTTAGACTCCTTTACGCAATTGATTATTTGCAGAAAAGTCAGATCAGTTTGCAATAGTAGAGCAACGATGCATTTCGTACTCGAACAATCGTTAAATATGGTAATAATTAATTCATGAGACGCAGAAAAGTTTGCGGTTATCTCTGTCAGGCTTAAACGACGATTTTCAGTCACCATTTCCTTTACTAGAGCCAGTACCCATTTAAGGTCTAGCGCGCTACCATCCTCGACCGTATCTTTACTAACCAGGTTAGTGGACAAGCGCTAGCCTAGGTATAAAATTAATAAAATAATCTTTCACTTCATAGCAAACGCAGTCCTTCGAATATCTGACATACATCTTCTACCATCATAGTCGTTAAGTACTTTTCACACACAGTCACAGTTTTACAATAATGACGTGAACAAGGGTAAGTAACCAAACCACCAATATAAAGTCGCTCAGCAGTAGCTATGCTCGGTGTTTCTCTGAGGGATCGACTCCGGAACGTAGTAATTCGCCATAGAACTAAAGTGGTCTACATAGCTTAGCGGATCAGCAAACTCAAGTGGCAGTGGGCTGGTCATATCTGCCGTAGAACCGATAACCGTTAGAGCAGACTGGTTCTAAAGTGGAGACCGCGAATCGGCAAACGTAGCGTAGGACGCCCTGTGACTAGGTGGAGCGACGACATTCGCAAAGCGGTGGGCAGTGACTGGAAACAAAGAGCCGGAGATCGGGCTCAGTGGCGTGTCTTGGGGGAGGACTACGTCCAGCTGTGGACTAATACCGGCTGATAATGATGATGATGAAGATGTCTTTAAGAAGTGTACAACACTCACTAGTTCAAGCAATGTGCCGCAGTGATCACCCAGTTTTCATCTACGATCGCTCCAGCGCACCAAAGTCTTCCATTTATTATGACAGCCGCCATGTAAGGATAGTTCAGGGTATCTGTCACATTGCCTCCTCTGATCCTCAAACTTTCCTTTTGCTGCAATTGGATAGGAAAGTCGTTGCGTATGCGCAGATTCTTGTGACCTCGACGACGACCATCTTGTATCGTTGCGGCATCATCAAAGCCTAGTCGGAAGTTTACTGTAAATAACAAGATAAAGTATTAAGATTTTTTTTATGATAGAGGTAGCAAACAAGCAAACGGCCCACCTGATGGGAAGTGCGGTCACCATCGCCTATGAACACTTGCACTAGAGGTGTCACTTATGCGACAGATCGGCAGATCTATCAAGGATCTGTTAATGCCCCTTTTGAAGAACTCCATATTGTAGCTCTGCGGAAAAACAGCAGGTGGCCGCTGATTCCACATTTTACGTGTTATTAGGTGTATACGGGAGAAATGAATGAAGATGTTTGCGATTTCCAAGTCTCGATTATATGTAGATGAGCGTATTGACGCCGGAATTAAATTAAATTGTTCTTAAACCCGATATCTCTACGCATCAAAGGTTCGATGTTGGAGGTAAGGTCGGGGTCGTTCAACAATTCTAACAGCTCTACGCTGAATCGCATCAAGCGGCTGAACCTTGGGTGCTCCGTTCCAAAGGTAAGATCAATACTCCACATGTGATTGGACCTGTGCTTTGTACAGCTAAATTCTTTGACGTGACGTGAAGTATCGTCTCACCTTAATAAACATTCCAAGTTTCTTGGACGCAAATTTAGCACTTTAGTTTTTTAGTTTAGCCTTTAACGCGATATGATCGCGAAACTATACTGAGGTAGAAATATCGAAGCCCAGGATATCGATATTCTCTGAGATTTTGAGAGGATTGTCCTAAAACCGAGATGCTATAACAAATGGAGTTTTTTTTGTGATAAATGCGCAGACTTGCGTCTTAGTTGAGTTAAACTTGACAAGACTCTGGTCTCCCCAGTTTTACACTAAAACTAGAGATATCTCAACTTCAGACATACATCATCTATTCCTGGTTTCTTTTTTTTTTTTAAAGAGCCCTAACACATTGATTTTCAAAGTGGGGGGCGCACACCACTAGGTAGGCGCGAAGACATCTTAGCATTCAAAATATTCTTACATTTTTAACGAAAAATATAACATGGTTTAAAATCTATTGGATTCGATTCTGTAACGGATTCTGAACAAACTACTTTCAGGTTTCGCATCAAGTAGGAATAACCTTGTATATTATACCCTAATTTTATTTTACAATTGCTTGGCGAGCCCACTTGCTGCTACTTGCTAGGCCCTGGGCCGATGGGAGGCGTGGGCATATTAATTTTAAGGAGTAGGGAGGCGTGATACTTATAAGTTTGGGAACCTCTGCCCTAATAGTTATAACACCACTAGTTTTGAGTATTGCGTTAAAATAAACTGCTGTTCTTTGATAAGCGCATAACTTGGGAACGGCTGAACCGTCTAGGCTGAAATTTTGCACAGAATAAATGGCACATGGTATACATTTCAACACGGGCGAAACGGCGAGGACATACTAGTTAACTTTAATCTCACCTACTGACTCTCCATCTTTATTCTGCAACAATGAAAATTCAGATTTAACAACAATAGGTATTATTGCCAACAAAAGATATTGCAACAACATTTTTCAAGCCAAATAATAAATATAATAGTCGAATTTATAAATAAGTTGTAAAATATGTTTCGTACAAAAGATTTGGATATTTTATGAGTTGATAATAAAAGTGAAGTAAAACTATGTTTTGATAACGTTTCAAATAAACACTTATGTTTTGTAGTGTTAGTCAATCTTTTGGAAAATTACAGGACGTGTGAAACTAAAAGTTTTTAAATAAGCTTACTATATAACAATGTGGGTTGCACTTTACAAGTAGTCTTGTTAACCCCTCCAACTAAGCTAAATATGCTTGTATCTGGAGTGGGTTCACGTCAATAGTGCAATGGGTGGGGATCGAACTCACGACCTCTCGATAGCCTGCCGACGCCTTAGCCATTCGCCAAGAAATAAGCGTCCGCGCGAGGACATCCGCAGCGCAGAGTAGCGTCGCGGAAAATTTCCATCCGCGACGCGGAGACGCTTGTTCAAAGGTTGTCTGAAAGAAATCGCTTTAGTGATAAGATCGACTATGGTTGTACTTTCATTGTAAATTTTAAGGTGCATTATACGTTTCTTTATTTTATTCAATAAAGTGTTTCTATGTACTTATCTTAAGTGCCTAAAGAGTTATTAATCGAATTGCTTACCGCCAGTTATTGCTACTATTGATATCGGTAACTGTAATAAAACAAGCTTGTACGATGAACACTGACTTTATTAACTTGAAGGTATTCATAAAAACATTTGTGAACTACCTACATTTAATGTACTAATAACCTATAGCGGTATTTTATAATAACAAATCATACTACATCTTTCACCTTCAAATGACACAAAACGTAAAACTATGAAAATATATCGTTTTTTTTTTAACTGTTACAACTACTTTTCTAAGTACTATTTATTTTACATAGCATTTTTTTTTTCATATATCTTTTGCTTTTATCTTTATATATTTGTTATTTTATATAATACAATTAGTTAAACTGCTGAAAAATGAGCTACAACTTATCAATAAAATGGTTATGAATACCCGGTTGTTTGCCTTAGAATAAGATAGATGGTTAAATTACACTTACATAATCAGATGATTAAACATCCTTAAGTATAAATTATTGACCGGTCATAGCGATCTAAGTACAGTTACCAAGTTATGGACTAAAATTAGATAATATGTATTATGTATATAATAGCACACATAACTACCTAAATGCACACGTTAGATTGATTAATTATCTTTGTGTGCCGGGATTGTATATGAACCACCCATCAAACGGGCTCTGCGTCTAGTCATAGGGCCTATTATGTCGGGAATGAGCGGGATATTCGCAGTATGCTTGGAAGGTGCTTCTCCACTTCCTCCAGGATGAACATTAATCTGACTTGCATTACCTGATTGTGGCTCACTCCCACCGTCCCTAGCATCGTGCTCAGCATTCAACTCAGCCTCACTGTCAGTTGTTTCCTGGTCGCAGACGTTCCTAGCTCGAAGTATTATGTGTCTACGATTCCTGCGATACTGCCTACCTCCTGCATCTCGCAGTAGGTATGATCGCGATTCACTCGATTTTTTAATTACTTTCATATCTCTTCTTTTATCACCATCCACTACCACTACTTTATCATTTTTATGTAACGAAGGGAGGTCTGTTTTCGATTGATCGTACCTACTTTTCTCTACATTCTGCTGTTTCAAAATTTCTTCATGATTCATTTTAGGGTTCCGAACCCAAAGGGTACCAACGGAACCCTATTACTGAGACTCCGCTGTCCGTCTGTCTGTGTGTCTGTCTGTCTGTCCGTCTGTCACCAGGCTGTATCTCATGAACCGTGATAGTTAGACAATTGAAATTTTCACAGATGATGTATTTCTGTTGCAACAACACTATAACAACAAATACTAAAAACAGATCAAAGTTAAGAATTAAAGGGGGTCCCCATACAGTAAACGTGTTTTTACTATAGCGCCATCTATGAACGATTGTTTACCAGTGTTTCTCTACCTTTTTCATGAGGCGACGCGACCCCCTTAGTATGAAAAAAATTCGACCTACTTGCACTGTTTATAATTTGTATTTTGTTGTATTTCTAGCTTCTACCCGCGGTTTCGTTCGTGTGGCCTACAGGAAACAAATTACATATTTTCTTTTAAACCAAAAATTATAAGCACTCTCAGTCAAAACACCTACTTTACTCACTCTTTAATTAATATTTTCTTTAAAAGTGTGTTTTCAAACTTTGTTTTTTTCTTTTACTGAGGCTTCGCGACTCCCTTATAGAGGCTTCGCGACCCCCCAGGGGTTCGCAAGTGGCGCGACCCACACGTTGAAAAACACTGGTTTTTTGTGTTAACTAGAGATGCGCTGAATATTCGTTTGGTATTCGGTATTCAGCGTATTCGGCATCTTTTCCATTATTTGTATTCTGCCAAATTATTCAGTTTTGTTGCCAAATATATTCGGTTCAAGCATTTCTATTTTCTTGGCTCATGTAGCCAAGGTGTAGAACTAAAAGAAAAAACTTCTTATATAAGATTTATGTTATATTATATATATATATATGTATGTTATATTATGTATATATAGTCAAAGAAAACATATTTACTTCTTAACCTATAGTTAGTAGGTATAGTCAACATTTATTTTAAGCCTTAAATCAACAGCTAATTTAAATCTCGCAACAATATTTATTTTTAAACTTAAAATCAACATTTTTATAAACCTCAATTAAATCGATTTAAATCCATCCAAGTTCCTCGTCTAACCAGCAGCGGCACGTAGCGCACATGCTAGAACTTGTTTACGCGGCAATACAATGTAATTGTAAACCGAATAATTCAGCCGAATATCTGTTTCGGTAAAGGTTAAACCGAATAATATTCGGTATTCGGTAATTCGGTGAAACCACTACGGCGCATCTCTAGTGTTAACGTTCACTTAGTTGGCGTTACAAGTTCGTTAGACATTCGTTAGATGGCGTTGTAGTAAATAAGCATGTTTAGTATTGGCACGGTATTTATCTTATCGATGTACTTTGTACTTTATTTTTCCGGCAAATTTTGTTTAATTGGAACCCTACTTGTGCGGGTCCGACTCGCACTTGGCCAGTTTATTTAGATTGACTTCTTCGCGTAATAACTGTTTGTGAATCGGTAAACGAGTGTTCACTCGTCTGCCCATCAGTATCTGAGCCGGTGAATCTATCTTATCCCTAGGAGCGAAACGAAAGTTTAACAAACTAACGGTACGTTCACACGGCGTCGAGTGTTTCTCTACCGAATCGGTTTTTTGCAGGATTCGGTTTAGTGGCATAAGTATTTCAATGAAGGAGTTCACACATGCATTCGGTTTCAAGACACGACAAAAAAACCGAATCTTGCTGAAGTTGACATCCGATTTTGCGACTACAAACCGATCCGGCGATACTGCAAAATGCAGATCCGATTCAGTGGTATAGGGCATTCAATACATGCGTTCATACGATACACGCAGGGGTAGATTCGGTTTTTTGTCGGATCTTGAAACCGAATGCGTCGCACAAGCTGGGAAGGAGGGGTGGCCGGATGGTGAGTTCACACGAGATCCCGATACGAGGCCGTCGGATACGGCCAAGCAAGATGTGCTGTGTGAATACAACATTCGGTTTTTCCAGATCCGATGAAAATAAGATTCGGCAAATCGTGTCTCCGTGTGAACGTACCGTAAGGTAGTAATCGTGACCCGAGTCTAAGCATTTTTTCAGCAATTTTTTTACAGTGCGTATAGCGCGTTCGCTCTTTGACTGGGGGTAATGTGGAGATGAAGTTACGTGCTTTATTTCCCATTCCCCAACAAAGTGTTTAAATTGTTTAGAACTGTACGCGGGTCCGTTATCCGTGATGAGCAAATTTGGGATACCGTACCTAGCGAACTGCTCTTTCATAGCCCCGATGACAGCTTTACTATTTATAGAAACCAATTCATTAACCTCCACAAAATTGGAAAAATAGTCTACCAATATTAAGTAATACTTTTTGCCATATTCAAATATGTCAGAACCTATTTTGGACCAGGGTATATCTGGCACCTCGTGCGGTAAGAGTGTCTCGCGCCGCGGCGCGGGGGCGTGCAGCGCGCACGTGCCGCACGCGCGCACGCACCGCTCGATGTCGCGCGACATCCCCGGCCAGAACAGCACCCCGCGCGCTCTGTTCTTGCAACGATCTATACCGAGATGACCTTCGTGAATGCGACTCAACATTTCGGCTCGTAATGCTCGCAGGATAAATACAGAATTATCTTTGATAAAACATTAAATTAAAAAATCAAAAACCCGACTGCGCAAAAAGTGAAGTGTTAAAAAACGAACTGAAAAGAAAAAAACAAGTAAGTCTAGTAGTTTAGACTTCTGTTTAGGGATATCAAAAAACTATACCATTTAAATTCTTTCTCGGTCGATACACTCATAAAATAAATTATACATTGTTATATGGAATGTAAAGACTTTAACAGTCGGGACACATTAATGGCTTAACGAATGGGGATTAATGTGTCCGTCTACATCACAGTGTGGTCTACATACAAGTAACTTTTAGTTCAGTAAATTTTTCGGCGTTTTGTGCTTGAACTTGTAAACTAATAATAGATAGAGACTTGAAATCTTCACAAAATATGTATAACTATGACCGTTATTACAATTATGGAAAAAAAAGAACAAAAAACCGAAATGCGTGAAATAGATAGGGTATTGCTTTTTAAGCTTACTTACTTTACAGTTGTACTATTAAACGACTATACCAAAAGGAAGAGGTTGTTTGTTACCTCAGAACTCCATCAATTCTTAACCGATTTGGAAAATTCTTTTTTTGTTTGTTTGAGTTAATATAATTTTCATTTGGTCTCATTGTAATTTTATTGAGATTTGATAAGTAACTTCAGAGATAAGCACCGCAAACTTGTTACTGAAAGTGACTAACGCGGCATGTAAAATCGTTTTTTTTTTCGATTTTTACGATCATTAATTATTTGTTATAATAAATTTTGAATCTCCATTTTAAGACCTTTAATTCGATACCCCACTCGATAGGTTTAGAAAAAAAAAATTTTTTTGAACCCCAAATTTTGGCGTCTGAAATCCGCCATTTTGAATTTTTCAATTTTTTATGTTTTTGTTGACACTCGCGCTAGCATGGCGAATCTATTGACGTGCCAATTATCAAAATCGGCCCACGCGTTTGGTCTCTAGTGTGCCACAAAGAAACAAACAAACATACATACATACATACATACATATATAGACTGATAAACACATTACCTCTCCTTTGCGTCGCGCAGTCGGGTAAAAAGAACCCCATCTATGTATTGCAAACGTTCCCTATAAGGCCAATAAATGCCTATATTCTTTTCAACTCCATATTTACTTCTAGGCCATCTGTCTTTAACATACCTAATGAGCAGTTCGGCCTCCTGATCCGTCTTTGTATATTCTTTGACAAAATTTAACTTTTCATCACTAAACTGTACTTGTAGCATGAAACAAGTTTGCGCCTCGATTTCCTCATTCATCCTTTCATGCATCAAATCTGGCAAAGCGGCTCGTGACAACGTATCCGGTAAGTACATGAGCTTACCCGGAGTGTATGTAACCTTTATATCGTAAGCTTGGATACGTAGTAACATGCGTTGCAGTCTCGCTGGCACACAGGATAAAGACTTTTTAAAATTGACTCTAACGGTTTGTGATCTGACTGTACTGTTACGTCGGATTGTCCGAAGGTATATTGATGAAATCGTTTACATGCGTATACAATCGCCAATAACTCTTTTTCAATTTGTGCATAGCGGCACTGCGTATCCGTGAGAGTGAGTGAGGCGAACTCGACCGGCCGGCCGCCTTGCATTAACACCGCCCCCAACGCAACGGCACTAGCGTCTGCAGATAGCGTTATAGGTAACTCGTGCGAATATAATGACAACACCGGAGCTGATGAAATTTTGTCATTAAAATTAAAATAATATTAAAATAATCATTTTGTTTGTTTTTAGGGTTCCGCACCCCAAAGGAACCCAATTATTAAGACTTCGCTGTCCGTCCGTCCGACCGTCTGACCGCACTTTACAGAGCTGTGTCTCCTTAACCGTAATAGGGAATATGCATGTGGTATAAATTTACTTGAAATCATTTATTTTCGAATCATTATTGTTCTGGTGTTGTATGTTAAACATTTTTTTATAAATAAAATACTCTTACGTGTGTTCAAATATTATATGAAAAATGCAAAAAAAGCGTGGGAAATTTAAATTTGCTAAACACATCACCACTTGTCAATAAGAAAGTTACGTCACAGTGCACCACACGGTCTCCACAGGTTAAATCTTTTTCATAGAAATAGTATGCACTGTAGTACGAATACGTAGTATTTCTATTAAAAATATTTAATCTGTGGAGACCGTGTCGTGCACTGTGACGTCACAAAGGCGACCGAAAATTTGACAGCGTTTTAGATACCTCATATTATTTCAATGCTAAACTATATTTTGTAGCTTAATTTGAACACTTTCAGTATTATTTAATTTTTTTACTGTGTTAAATGGATGTATTCAGTGAAATAAACATATAAAAAAATTATGCATATTCCCTATAGTTACATACTTGAAATTTCACGAAATAGTTTTATCATGGGGGATTTAACCACAACTAAAAACAAAATTAAATTAAATATGCCCCATACAAAAAACTTATTTTTCCGGCAAATTTTGTTCAATCACGGAACCCTGTGTGTCTGACTCGCACTTGGCCACTTAGGTTATATACATTAGGTACCCAGGATGCTCTTTAACTTACAGCAATGCAGTTTACTTATAGGTAAACTCTGAATTACTAAAATTGCGCACGGTATTATATATACAGTGTACTGATTCTGAAACTTTTTTCACGACCTATAATTCTACTAATATTTACGGTATTTTTAGGTACCCAGATGACAGCACCGTTTTGGAGTTATACACCTAATGCACGGACTAGTGCATTAACATTCCAGTATCATAGGGAAGCGAGTCCAGCGCTTGAACTTTTCCTTGAAGGCAGTGTCCGAATCAGAGTTCAATTCTGCTAAAACCCACGTGTATCTATTCTCAGCCAAACGTAGTCCTTTTCAATTAGTTCCTATAGTTTCAGAGATGTGACCGTACCGATAAGTAATCATCTCAAGCGTCTTGGGAACTCCTTCACACCGATTCTCAATTTTGGCTCATACGTTGAGTCTTGAGCCCAGTTAGCCTCACAAAAGCTTAGTACTTTGGCTAAGGTGAGACAATCTTCATAGACAATACACACCGTGGGCTGGTCATATCTGCCGAAGGACCGATAACCGTTGGGGCAGACTGGTTCTAGAGTGGAGACCGCGAATCGGCAAACGTAGCGTAGGACTCCCTGTGACCAGGTGGAGCGACGACATTCGCAAAGCTGAGGGCAGTGCCTGGAAACAATTAGCCGAAGATCGGGCCCAGTGGCGTATCTTGGGAGAGGCCTACGTCCAGTAGTGGACTGATACCAGCTGATTATAAATACACACCGGGACTGTTGCTCAAACTTTATCAAGCATAAGTCCGGTTGTGTATGGAGTAGGTACTGTTCTCACTTTTGGGATGGTTCTGCCAAATACCACCTGGAGACACTGGAAGCTATTGAGAGGTAATATGCCTGTCACTCCCAAAAATACGGTTACAGCGATGGAATTAATTGTTTCATATCCACGTCTTCTATTTGGGATCTAAAGATACAAAAAAAATATTTTTGAGAAAACGCCTAGACTACATTACAACGCAACGCACGGCTCTTAGTTTTAAGCTAAATAAACACACAGGTGGTGTATTATATCGATGGTCCACCTGACTAGCTACCAAAACTGGCCAAGTGCAAGTCGGATTCGCACTCGTAGGGTTCCGTAACACAGTTAAGTATTCCATTACTATGATTTTTCGCAACTACAAAATTAACTTTGTTTTTCATAGTGTTTGTATGAAAAACAAAGTTATCTTTGCAGTCGCCATATCTCTAAAACTGCTGACTGTATCTCGTTCAAACCAATTTTCGTTGTTCGTTTTTAAGGAGATCTACTGCATATATTTTTTTAGATTTGTCACTCCCATACTTTAAAAATTACAGGGGGGACACACACATTTTACCACTTTAGACGCGCCTATCTTTCAAATGATTGACATTGAGAAAAAATGATTTTAGGAACCTCCATGTCATTTTTGAAAACCTATCCATAGACGTATACGTATCCTAACACGTATAGGTTTGAAGAATATTTTTTTTGTTTCAGTTCTATGTATGGGATATATCCCTTAAACTTTTATATTTTTTATTTTTGTATAAAAATCGGAAAGCGGTTCACAGAATACATCTACCTACCAAGTTTCAATTATTTAGTCCTAACTGTTTCGGAATAAAATGGCTGTGACATACGGACGGACAGACAGACAGACATGACGAATCTATAAGGGTTCCTTTTTTTGCCATTCGGCTACGGAACCCTAAAAAGTAGCTTACTACCATCAAGGAAAATCTGCCGCCATTACCTTTACGGTGTTCCGGCAGCACACAGCCCTTGAGAGTCGGAGTATTCTAGGCCTAGCGTATTCACCATCTTCGACCACATCATCGCTTACCAGCAGTCGTGATAGTGGTAAAAAAACAGTCGCCTTCTCCGTCTGTACGCTTAAATCGTCTAAACTATTAGACAACAGCAACCGATTTTACTTATGCGGTTTTCATCAAGAAATAGAGTAATTCAATAGGAAGGTTTATAAGCAGGATTTGAGGCGGGGCGCAGCTATTTAATTATAATATAATTTATGAAATAAGCGTAACAAACATTAATAAATAAATACTATTTTAAACTCAATAATTAAATGTTAAAATTTTAATATCTCTGTAATCCACACCACCTTATAACCACCACTTACTTAATAATACAATAAAATACTATCGAATAAAATCCTACTGCATATTTCTTCCTTCGCACATTTTTTTAATACAAATGCATTATATATTTTATGTTTAACTTTTGCCTTGTACTATTCATTATTCTGTGCTTCCGCGGGCCTTTTAGAAATAGGTCACAGTGTAAAAAGAAAGTAAGTTAACTCACTGGTTCGTCACTTAGAAAGTGAAATGAGAACATAAACAGACTCAACGTGCCCATTAAATTTGTCTGTCTAGCCGATTATAGAAAATGAGGGCATCGTAATTCAACAATTTTTTATCATTGTTGAAAGAACATCAAGTAAGTATAGTTAGAATGGTTTAGTCTGAAGTTGTATGTAGAAGTCCGATATTCAATATTATTGGCATGTCGTAATTAGAAACGTCATAAAGAGTAGAGGCGTTTCAATCGTTGTCTAGTTTTAATCTGCTCTAATTTTATGGATAAAATATTTAGTTCACAGTTTTAGCGTGCAGTTTTACATTTGCGACAGTGAGCACTTGCCCGATTCGGAAAACCATACAAACTTATCAAACTCATATTACCTCCTCGAAATCTGTGCGTTAACGTATTAAGATTCAATATGGCGTAATTTCATTTATTAACAGATGAATACGACCTTGCCATGAAAACATAAATAGTTTCCGTTTTGATAAAGAGTTTTTCTGTTTAAATTGAACTTTACATATTTGAAATAAGAGTTAAATTAATGTAGGGGAAAAGAATGAGATAATTTTGTAAAAGCGTAACTGTTTACAAAAGAAGTTCGCGCGGTATGCTCAACGTGGGTTAGGTTATGTGTTGTGTTGTGTCGGTTACGTAGTCGGTGCTGAAGAGTGACACTGCTCGAATGTGAATCGCACAATCGAATAAAAAAGTTAATATAAAAAAGTTAGATATGACTTGAGTCGAGATACGAAGTTGTTTTTCTGCATATTTTTATCTGTGCTGGTCTTTTTGGTTAAGGGTCCTGTAGAAAAAGTAACCTAAGTATTTATTTGTGATTAGTGTTGGAAGACCAGTGTTTAGGATTCTGTAGTAATGCAAAGAAACCGTCTAGATAATGGCAGTGGTGCGGGTAAGCAGATTTTCACAGCATTAATTGGTAAGTTTTAGTATTTAATACTAACGACCTTAAAGAAAATAAAAGTAATATGATATTTAAAACTGAAAGAAAAAACTTGAAATATGGATACCTACATCAAAATCTAACTCCGGAACTTTCAATATTAAACATAGCTAGTTAATTATTTATTTATTTATATATAGTTGATATTATTACTATACTGACGCCAGTATATAAAGTAAAAATAGATTTATCTATTATTAATTCCTCAGGAATCACTTTATTTCACGTTTATTTTGTACAATACAGGTCCCAAATTCTCAAGTAGGTGCTTATTTTAGTGGTTTTTATTTGTGGTTTAGGTTAATATTACTTATGTTAGTGGTTAGATAAAAAACATGTTTCATAAAAGTTGCTAACTAAATTAAATTATTTTTATTATAGTCTATTTTATACATAATATTATTGAAAGTTTTATTTTAACCCGGTATAATCCCATTCAAATTATAGTTGGTAGATGGTACCTATTTCATAATTTACATTGATGGAAAATAAAATCGATACCATCGCAGGTAACTCTGAAAGGTAACTATAGAGTTATTATTGTCCTTATGTTATTATTTTTAAGTTGATTAAATAAAGTGTAATTATATGATAAATAAATAAGATACCCAACCACGGTATATTAGTTTACGGAGTAACTATTTTAGTTGGAGTACAGTCAGTAGTCCATCGCCTCGTCTCATTACTGTCTTCCATATTCAGACAAGCACGATTCCATTTTAGACCACATCATCATTTAACACTACATGAGATAGCGGTCAAGTGCTTGTCCGTCAGTCATAAAACACTTTCTAACAACATTTTTTTATATCTGATAGGCTAGCGTTTGACCACTATCTCGCATGGTGGTAAGCGATGTGGTCGAATATGATAAACAAGGCCTAGAATACTCTAAGGGTTGTGTGCAGCCGGAATCCCGTAAGGTTATGGCGGCAGATTTTCTTCTAATCAATACATGTTTCAGCCTATCTCCTCTTTATTGCGCGTATATTGGAATATAAATTAGTTTGTTAAACAAAAATGTGTGAAGTATGTAGTAGATATTTAATAAATTTTACATTGAATCTCGAATGACATATATTATAATTAAACACAAAAGAATAACAAAATACTGTAACTAATTTCAGATATAATACGATATTTGCACACCATAAATCATGGTAGAATGTATAAGGTAATAATGATACTATAATTATTATGTAACAATCAACATGCATGTATTCTGGAAGTAAATTAATTTTGATTTGACATATTTTTTATTGCACACTATCGTCCATTCCATAAAATATTTAGCGTACCTACTCTTGTCCCTCCTAAATTTGCCTGGAGGAGATCTCTTTAGGCGATAGAGACCCCCGATTGTTTTACCATAATATTATTGTAATTACACTTTTAGGTTTTCGTTAGTTGTCAATAAAGAAAACTTTAATGAAAAAACATAATTTCCAGCAAGTATTTAAGGTAACTCTGACTTGAATCAAATTTAAAGTAGGCAATGGACCATGACAGAAAGGTTAGCTTCAATATTATTTAAAAACTAAACAATTTTACAAATATAATGTATACAATATAACAAATTTGATATTACCCATACAAATATACACTGCACAAAACATATACATATTTAATATATACAAATATACAACAACTACAAAATATACAAATTTAAAGTAGGAAAATAGACCATGACAGAGTGGTTAGCTTCAATATTAATTAACGGAAGTTATGTGAACTCATACGTGATAGGCATACGAGTAGGTGCCATAAATGATAGAATCAAGAATCAAAGCATTTATTCAGTATGTAGGCAGTATTAATATACGCACATATACACGGCAAAATCATCAATAAAAAAATAAATCATAAACAATTATCACGTAAACATAGCAAAAGCAGAATTTTAACGGTTTGAATTAAAAAAAAAACAAAAGTAATGAACCATTCAACTGTCATCCAATCGTTTACGTCAGACTATTAAATAATAAAGTACTTCAGACAATTTTTATACATAAAAAATAAAAAAAGTGTAGTAGTGAAACACAACTTAAAGAAACGCATATTATATTCGATACCTTAACATCCAAGATACCTTGGCTTAATTATTACTGGCAGGTTTCCTGCCAGTCAGCTTGAAGCAGGACCACCACTTTGTCTGTTATTCAGCCGTGAAAATAGGAAATATTTATAGAGAAAAAATATACAAAAGAGTGCAACTGAAAGGGTTCCCACTAAGACCTTTAAGAAAGACCTGTCTAAGCGTTCCCAAGATACAGGCTATGCCTATAATTTAGGAAGCGCTGCTAAAATATGCCGATGTTACTTTTTTGTTAGATATTATTAGTTTTTCTGTGTAATTTATTCGGTGTGCATCTGTCTGTAAATTGTTTACCTATGAAATAAACTATAATTATTTATTTATTTATCGGTTCGAAGGACATACGGTCCAGTAACATTACAGGGCACGTGAGGCTCGACATCTAAGGGCACAGTGCAGTGACGCGTAACTAAGTAACTAACGATCGTAACTAAACTAAAAAAAAACAAATTTTATGACTTAGGGCGCGTTCACATATAACGTCCGTTTTACAAGTCCGTTTAAACGTATGTGTTATTAGCTTATGTAGTTATATCAGCGAGTTCACACAGAATACAGTATTCCGGATCCAGTAAAAAATATCGATTCGATATAAGCATCGAAATAAGCAGCAATCCGTTTTACAGGTCCGTTTAAACGTATGTGTCATTAGCGTATGTAGTTGTATGAGCCAGTTCACACCATAATACAGTATTCCGGATCCAGTATACTGATCCGTTTATCTTGCACGCTTGGCACGGGGGTGCGTAAATCCTGTAAAAGCTGTGTGAATACTATCTCCAGTAGCGACGGATCCGTTAAAAAGAATCCTGTAAAAACGGACATTATATGTGACTGTGCAAGATACAGAAAGTAATTAAATGTCCACTGATTAGATAGAACTAAGATTCTGGCGAAGTTTTTAGAGAGCTTCAATTTTACTTGCGTTTGTATGTGCCTTCTTATACAGGAACATTATGGAAGCGGTTCTTCTATTACGGTGCCATATTGAAAATCCGTTCTGTATTAGTGTATCATCTATCTGATTTAACTAGAGACTATTATACTCACTACTGTATGTTGTCGTCTGTCTCAACCACAGAATAATGAATAATATAAGTATCTCAACATAGGTTTCTTGCATGTCCGATGCACGACGAGTCCGAGTGGTCGTCGCAATCTTGCTGCGCTAACTAATATATTGTATATTTTTTGTATTTGTTTGACTATTGGAATATTTTAATGCCAGCCATAATATTTTGTGCCAGCCAAGTCTATTGGATAGTAGATAGATACTATGTATGTAGTAGTAGTAAGTAGGTAGATACATGTAGGTAGTATCTACTACCTACTTCGAGTATTCACCATTTCAAATAGATAAGTGGGTAGCGCTTATAATAATTATATTAAGTAATTTATTTTTCGCTTTTGTGTGCCTGTTTGTGGTTATGGAGTCAGTTTTTTTTT
Source organism: Cabera pusaria (assembly GCA_954871355.1). Taxonomy (NCBI): domain Eukaryota; kingdom Metazoa; phylum Arthropoda; class Insecta; order Lepidoptera; family Geometridae; genus Cabera; species Cabera pusaria. The sequence continues at coordinate 8,555,833 of OX940908.1, forward strand.
TTTTGAAAAATAATTTATTTTACCCTTTTTAGTGCAAAACAAGTTTTAATTAAATTACATACATCTATAAATATTCTTGTCTGGGCCGTTATACACTGACGGATATATACTTTATGAAAATGTCTAGTATGTACCTATTACGGTTCAGAAGATACAGATCTGTAAAGTGCGCACATATAGACACACGGACGGACGGACGGACGGACGGACGAACGGACAGCAAAGTCTCAGAAAGTGTTCATTTGGTACCCTTTGGGTTCGGAGCCCTAAAAAATTGACTTCAAATGCCGCGCTAGTGAAAATATCTACTAGTCATAATGATGTCATCAAGGCATCAAAGGACAATGTCTAAAATGGCTCTGTGCAATAAAAGCATCTGACACACTGACATATGTATATATATATATATATATATATGTCAAATATAAATTAACATTTTCAACGATCATCGTCATATTTAAACCAATTTACACAAAATCTTAACAAATCATACACCTAAACCTACCTCATGAATCACTCTGTCCATTGGAGAAAACCGCATGGAAATCCGTTAAGTAGTTGTTGAGTTTATCGCGAACAGACAGACAGACGCGGAATACTTTGTTTTATAAAATATATAGTTATATTATAGCAACTAAAATCCTGTGTTCCTGGACAAAAACTGATTTTTCAATTGTATACTTAACAATTAAAAAAGCAGAGGACGCTTACAAGAAAATATATACCGTGAAATGAAATCCAATAATATTATTACACAGGTATAATTTAGGGTAAAAAATTATGTAAGATACTTTGATTTATTTTAAGTTCGAATACCAGCATTTGTACGGATAAGTCAAAAGTCGACGTACATACAACGGCCTTTTAACAAAAAAAACGGCTAAGTGCGAGCTGGATTCGCGCACCGTGGGTTTCGTACATTGTAGACATTATTGCACTTACTAAAATACAAATATAATTTCGCCGTTCAGTCTCTAGACACGATTATTGCACTAAACAGTACTATTAAGTATTCTGTGATCAAACGCAATTACTAAGTTAGTAATAAGTGAATTCTCTTGTTTTAGTAATTAAACTTTAATTATTATTATTACATTATTTAGGTTTTCAGATTCAGATATACTTTACATGTGGTGTAACATTGCTTTTCGCCAAAGTTCAAGATTCTAGGTCAACGGGAAAGATTTGATTCCCTTGTAAAATCACAAAATATGCGAAATCATGCGACATTAACGGTCATGGTCATATCTTTTAATCACGTTGATTAAAAATTTTGAAATTTTCACAGCTGAAACCATTGAAACCATTTATTGCTATTAATTGTGGGTACATGAAACCTCTCATTTCCACGCATACCTGAGAAAAAGTATCTCGACGGACAGACTGACAACAAAGTTATCCTATGTGTTTCTTTTTTTCCTCTTGAGGTACGGAACTCTAAAAAATGTTAACCTTCAGGTGAATGACCTATCTCAACTGCAATAAATAAATAAACCAGTATTTTACAGTCTCAAGTCTCTGTAAGGGCTAAGCTCTGACAGTTTAGCTGGCTTAACCAAAAAAAGTAAGATATTACACCCGTTGTCCTGTTTAATAAATTTGAAACAGGTTATTAAAATACAGGTCTCAGGCTATAAAGCTTCAAAAAGGTAATAATACAAATTAAAAAAAGAAGGAAAAGCGATTCAAAGTTAAGTTAATGTGAGCGCCCAATCTTAAAATAGATTAGATAATTTAAAGATTTTAAACAGTCGGGAGAATGAAGACATTTGCGTCTAATGGCTTCATTTAAATCAAGATCGATACTTGAGTATCATTCTATATAATACGGGTCTTATAGCTTAGCCGCGCTTAGGCTGCATTTCCATCACAAGAGATGAGCGAGGTACTTCTTCTTAGCAGTGAGCGAACAAAAAACAATAGTAACGTCATTTAATTTGAGCTATGCCAGGAAACATGAGTAATTTTATGGTATATTTGCTCCCCAAATCACATTTGTATCATTGTACTTAAAATAAAAGCCTAAGGGCCAGTTGCACGGGTTCCTGATAGCACTAATATGAAGAAATATGACAGATTTTTGACAGCTTTTATATGGCGTCATGTGTCAGATAACTATCTAACGCATCATCATGAACCGGTGAAGCTGGCCCTTAAACTGTGCTATCATAAACATATGCTCCGTCTGCGGTTAATATGTTCCATCCTCTCCATCCAGGAAAGGTTGTCTGGAAGAGATCGCTAAAAGTGATAAGACCGTCCATTGTAACACATTATTCTTAAGATTGCCATGTAACTTAGTTTTAATTAGGTGTAGTGTAACCATAAAGAGTTTATCTATCTATCTTTCTATTTATCTATCTGTACTATAGACTTAAAAGTAATGTTCATGCTATTTTATTAACCGACTTCACAAAAAAAAGAAGAATGTTCTCAATTTGTAGGCATCTTTATTTTTTTATGTATGCTCACCGATTACTCGAAGACGCCTGAACCGATTTGAAAATATATTTTTTTATTTGAAACGGTGACAAACACACACTTCACAGATGGTCACGAGATATGTTCAGTATCTCCAAAGATATGAAGATAAACACCTCAAACTTAGTACTGACTAGCGTGACATTTGAAGTCGGTTCTTTTAGGTTTTAAACGATTTTAAATTATTTTCACAGCCACCATCCCCACGTTCACATATGGCATTCAAATCGGCTGGCTGTCCCCGATGGGGCCGCTCCTGGAATCGGCCGATTATACTCCAGCATCAGAGCCGTTCACACCAAGCGAGGTGTCATGGCTCGCAGCCGCGCTACCCCTCGCAGCCATTTGTGGCATCCCCTTCTTCAGCTATGCCTCTGATCGGTTTGGGAGGAAGGTAGCTGGAGTAGCTGTGTCGCTGCTTTCCTGTGTAAGTTGATTGGACATTTATGTTTAAGACACCTGGGCAAGTATCTTATCCCGATATAGGAGATAGCATCTTTATCTAGAGTACATTATCGATTACTTACAGATGACTCTTTTCCTAGAGTTTTGTTTAGGCGGACTGTACCTACCATTCTTCTTTCTTGGTCATACTTGCCGTAGGACCAGTGGTTATAGGATTATCTGTGGGTAGATACTAAAATAAAGCAATAAAAAAAATACATTTATTTAGCATAGAAATAAAACATAAAAAATAAAACGAAAATTAAAACATATATGTAATATGTATTTATTTATTTCAGAATATAGTTAACTAACAGCATTGCCACTAATTATTTAAACTTAAAAATATTCTTACGAGTAAGTTATTAATAATAACAATCAACTTATCGTTAAATATGTCAACATGTTGGAACTGATGCATGTATATACCTATATAAAAAAATAAAATAGAAACTAAAAAAATATCACAGTTATATCGTATGAAGGTAGTTGCTGAAAAGGCATATCTCAGCACAAAATGTTAAGGCAGATACCCACCCTAACGCTAATTTTCGGATAGTTCTAGAGCGGGTGTTGGACTAAAACGAAGCAGTTATTAAAACGTTGTTAAAATGGAATAAATTGGCCAAGTGCAAGTCGGACTCGCACTCGTAGGGTTCCGTACCACACTACAGTATGTTATAAGATCGAGCAAAAATACCACTATAATTTTTCGCCTGCAAAAAATAATAATTAATAAACATTTTATTTCTTATAACGCCATCTAACGTCTAACAAAGGAGTTAGGGATCGACATTTCAATATAACGCCATCTATGGGACGTTTACCTAACTAAGCGTTCATAGATGGCGTGAAATGCCGAAAAAAACACGTTTCTTGTATGGGGACTCTCTATTATTTTTAACTTTATTCTGTTTTTAGTATTTGTTGTTATAGCGGCAACAGAAATACATCATCTGTGAAAATTTCAACTGTCTAACTATCACGGTTCATGAGATACAGCCTGGTGACAGACGGACAGACAGACAGACAGACAGACAGACGGACAGCGGAATCTTAGTAATAGGGTCCCGTTTTACCCTTTGGGTACGGAACCCTAAAAAGTGGAGATTGCGATTAGCAAGCGTAGCGAATTACTCCCTGTGACAAAGTTGAGCGAGGATAAACGAGAAGCCTTAGGCAGTGACTGGATAAGAAGAGCAGAAGATTGTTCAGAGAAGTTCAGTGGCGTGTCCGAGAGACCTATGTATTTTCATCTGTGGACTGATACAGGTCATTCTAGACCTAGCGTGTTAATGTCCTCGACCTCGTCACCTAATATCCGATACATAAAAATTATTAAAAAAAACATTCTTACCTTAATCAAATAATAAACAACTACGTAGTAATAGTTAGTGTTCTTTGGTACTACATACTTTAACTTAATTTGCTCTCACTATAATTAAGATAGTTTAAAAACTAAAACAACCGTCTTCCATGCCCCGCAAGTCAGTTTCAGTAGCAAGTTTGAGATGTTTATCATCATATCTCTGAAGATACTTATCAAATCTCGATGAAATTACAATGGGACCACCTCGAAAATGAACCCTACCGATTAAAAACAGAATCATACAAATAGGTTCACAATTGACGGAGTAATCGCGTAAAATACATACAAAAAAATAGAAAAAAAATATATTAAAAAACATACAGGTGAATTGAGAACCTCATTCATTTTGGAAGTCGGTTGAAGCAGATTGTTGGTTACTTGAAATTCTCTCGATGTACATTCTATGAAATCTTAACGGCACATGTTATGCTATGAAATTCTAAGAAACTGCCATCCAAACCAGGTAAACACGTTCGAAGACGATATGGCTAGATACTACCTAATTTAACTTGGTATTCAGGTTTTACGCCAATCGCAATGCATTTATGTAATTTGGCCCTAGGCGAGCTTGGAAGAGCTTTAATGCTGATTTTAGAATGCGAGTTATTGTTGTCTAGTCATCATCACTAAACACCACTAATATTTGAATGCGAAAGTCAGTTTTAAAATGACTTCAAAAAAGAAGGGGGTCCTCAATTCCGTTATTTATTTATTAAGAACGAACGCGCAGTTCACTTTTCCATACAAATGTATTCCCCCGTTTCCTCCCTGGAAAATGCTTTTAGAGCAAAATTTGTTTCCGCGAAAAATCAAGGTCTGCTGTACCTACGCCCCTATCATTTTATTTATTTAGCCAACCAAAAGCAAATCGAAATATAAACCTTAAAAAATCTCAAAGAGGAGATTAAAAAGCTTATATTTCTTTTTTCAATTGATTGGTCAAAAAAATCAAATGTTAGGGGCATTGCTACAGCAGACCTTGATTTTTTGTAGTAGGTATGTAGTATGGAATAGTGCACCCCGCGTTCCCTAGCTTAATGTATGTTCGGGCCTAACTGATGATTCGATGTTTGTTACCTGTCGATCTGGCTGAAATTTCGTACGAGGATAGACTATGTGGTGGGATAGACAAGATACTGTTACCTACCACAGGCGAAGCCACAAATGGCAACGAATTTATTTACAAAAATAGACTGGTCAAGTGCAAGTCGGACTCGCACTAGTAGGGTTCCGTACCACACTACAGTATTTTATAAGATCGAGCAAAATACCACTATCATTTTTCGCCTGCAAAAAATAATAATTAATAAACATTTTATTTCTTATAACGTCATCTAACGTCTAACAAAGGAGTTAGGGATCGACATTTCAATATAACGCCATCTATGGGACGTTTACCTAACTAAGCGTTCATAGATGGCGTGAAATGCCGAAGAAAACACGTTTCTTCTATGGGGACCCTCTATTATTTTTTACTTTATTCTGTTTTTAGTATTTGTTGATATAGCGGCAACAGAAATACATCATCTGTGAAAATTTCAACTGTCTAACTATCACGGTTCATGAGATACAGCCTGGTGACAGACGGACAGACAGACAGACAGACGGACAGTGGAGTCTTAGTAATAGGGTCCCGTTTTACCCTTTGGGTACGGAACCCTAAAAATCGACGTCATTTTACCTATTTATTTGTGACTGCTGAAGGACTTGTCCGATTTAGCCAGTGACGGTTTAACAAAAATGTCAAATGGATAGAAACCTCCTCACGCTTAACACAAAGAAAACTAAATACATAGCTTTCTCAAAGACCTGTATTTCTAACCCTCCAGCTGGTTTGGCACTATTCGTTAATAACTGTAAACTCAAATGCACTTCTAAACAGTTCAGTCATCACGCAGCATGTAAATGCATTCAAATTGATCGAACAAATTATATAAAGTACCTAGGTGTCAACATCGATGAAAATCTTTCTTTCAAATACCACATATCCGACTTATCTGCGCGTGTGAGAAAACTAATTTTTGTGATGAAAAATCTCCGTGACTGCACACCACTACCTTTGTTGCGTCAAATATATATAGTTTTGTGTCTGTCGGTCATGCAATACTGTGTCTCTGTTTGGGGTAGCGCTGGCAAAACCTACATCTTGAACGTTGAAAGAGCTCAGCGTGCACTCATAAAAGTCCTGCTGCGGAAACCATTTCGGTTCTCAACAGACTCTTTATATCAGGAATTTAAAGTGCTACGTGTGCGTCAGCTATTTATCCTTAGTGCTACTCTCAAAACACACAAGAAATTAAGAGGTCACATTGACTATGATAGTATTATGGATAGACGCGCCTTTCGTTTACCTCTCCCACAAACAAAATCACTCTTAGCTAGGAGGTGTCCTGCGTATTCTCATCTATTCACCTACAACAAAGTTAGCAAGGTCTGCAACATTAAGGAAATGTCTACTCATGCCTGTAAAAGTACTGTGAAAGAATGGTTACATCAACTTACCTATGCAGAAACAGAAGAACTATGCTAGTTTTTGAAATTTTAATATCACCCTCTCACAATCACCAATCACGCATACATACTTTAACACATCTTAGCATCACATAACCACACACACACATACACAAACACACTCATACAGACAGGCACACACTTATTATTGCCATCAGAATATCTCATGTATAAATAATTTTCAAAAACTTTTTGTAAAACCACACCCGAGCCTCAAGATACAGGCCTTGTGCTTATTTTGGGGCTCACTGATACTCACAATGTAATCTTACAAGTTAACGCTCTTTCTGAGCCTACGTTAGTTTATAAGATTTTGTAAAACTTTTTGGCAATAAATATCATTATCATTATCATTTAACTCACAGGCCACAGTTGCACAGGTATAGCTAATCGAGTAATCGGTAAATGTTTTGTCAAGGGCAAAGCAATGAACGCTAAGTAAATAATAAGTGCTTAAAGAGGTCATATAAGGAGTCAACCAAAAGGAGAGTGCCAAAACTTGCTTAATTTTAGTAAGGAGCAATAAAAATCGAGCAACTTTTGGCTCTTTGCCAAAGGTCGAACAATCAGTAAAATATCAGAAGGAAATTGTATGCAAAAAATACGAGACACGTTCAGCTTGAAGGCTCATTAGTACATGTTCTGAAATATTGTTTCAATTATTACGTAATATTATTGACATGTTAACCGCAACCAAACTGAATTTCATTTAAATCCGTTCAGCCTTTTTTGCATACTTAATTATCAAACATATTTACAAATATACACACATCAACACTGTCTAGGGATATTCTGATTTTCTCAATTTTTTCCAAACGTTTTACAACTAACATACAACATGTATATATTTTTATAGAGCCCATTTATCAGACTATGCTTTGGAATAAAACAAAGTTATTTGTTTTGCGTAAATATTTTTTTTATGATATAAAAGACATAAAGTGAAATAATGGTAAACCTAAAGATGAATTTCTTTTTGAGAAAAAAGTGAAAGTAAAGCGAAATTATTAGGTTCTTTGCAGTTACCCGAAAAATTAGAAGTCAGTAAAACCACCCATGACGTTAATCACGGTCCTGCGACGGTTTTTCATGCTTCGAATCAAGTTATCAAAGTCTGCTGCGGGATATTGTCCCAGTTCCTGCTAAGATGCAAAAAAAGTTGCTTTTCAGTCGCAACGTTTGGAGGAAAATTCCTCTAAGCCCTTCTTTGGAGCATGTTCCACGCGTGCTCTATGGGGATTAGGTCTGGTGATTGCGCGGACCAGTCTAAGACCGACACGTCGTGCTCCTGTAGCCAGCTGGTGACCACTCGCGCAGTGTGCGGGCGAGTGTTGTCGTGCATGAGCGAGAAAGTTTGGCCCATTTGCATTCGATGAGGATAGATTATTGGTGCTAGCTCCTGATTTCGGTATTTTTCTGCAGTCATGGTGTTTCTGATCCAAACGAGGCCTTTTCTTCCACCAACACGAATACCCGCCCAAACCATAATTGTTCCGCCGTGGTATGGATGGACTTCCTGAGGGTGTTGCAGACGCTTCTAACGTCCAGGAGCTCGCGATACACGTACTCTTCGTACATCAGGATGAAAACCGAATCGAGACTCATCGGTAAACAAGACTACAGACCATTGGTTATCTTCCTAGAGCAAATGTTCTGGAGCCCTCTCTAATCTTCGTCCGCGATTTCCTCTGCGTAGTGCTAGAGTACGAAGCGGCCTGCGAGCATGAAGGTTAGCCTCATGCAGTCTTCTCCTCAAAATTTGGTCACTGACAAGCAACTGGTACTCTGACTAGAGCCTTTGAACCAACTGCATGGCCGTCACATTAAGTTGTCTTCTCGCGGCCTCTTGCAAAAATCGATCCTGTCTTTGGGTGGTTATGCCCTTCCCGCCTAGATGCCTTTCAGCCACTTCACCAGTGGTACGATAATGTGACCAAAACCTTGATATCACGTTTTGTCATGTTCCAATCTCCTCGGCTATGCTCCGTTGAGTAGTTGAGCTTGAAGCATGCTTACTGCCCCTAACATCTCGTCTCTCGTTAAATGGCGCCGCTGCATGATGCATACAGGTACATAAATTCGAAATTAACCGATAATTTTTATTAAAACTTTAATTTGAAACAAAAAAAATACCAAAAACTAGGTTAGGTAAATAAAACCATTCGAACTTCGCTACAGACCGTACTACAACCGTCGGGTCAGAATCAGGGTAACTATCCTTTACGCCAAAGGGCCGTCCAATATCACTACGTAAGTATTATAAAACAATGTCCATCACTGCGTCTGTCTGTCTGTTTGCAATAATCTCAATAGCTACTGAACGGATTATCCTGCAGTTTTCACCAATAGCCAGACTGTTTATGAGGAAGGTTTAGGTGCATAATTCGTTAAGGTTTTGTGTAAATTGGTTGAAATATGACGATGATTGTTAAATATGTTCATATTTTATATTCGATGCATCAAACTGATGCAAATTTTGTAGGCATATGTTCTACCCGTGCGAAGCCGGGGAGGGCTGCTAGTCATTGATAAAAAAAGCAAAAAAAATTGAAAAATCTCTCGGCGAGTATCTAATGTGTTCCGGCAGCTATCCTCAAGGATAGCTGCCGGAACATGATATGATCTCTATGATCTCAAGATCTAGTTTCCATTCTAGGCTTAGCGTGCTACCATCTTCGATCGCATCATCACTTACCAACAGGTGAGATAGTGGTCAACGCTAGCCTATCCATATCCATCCATACTAATGTTATAAAAACGTTTGTAACTCTGTCACTCTGTCTGTTTGTTACCTAATCACGCCTAAACGGAAGATTCGATCAAAAACTGAAAATTAACAAGGACATATTTTATAGCATGAGGATGAACATAGGCTACAAAATTCTTGGTGTACGTGAACGAAGTCTTGTATGATATTAAAAATTTACTATGTGAGACCATTGGGTTCTCAATTTGTCTGTATGTTTTTTTTCCAACCGACTTCCAAAAAGAAGGAGGTTCTCAATTCGTCAGTATGTTTCTTTTTTTGTGTGTATGTTACGCGATTACTCCGTCAATTCTGAACCGATTCGAATGATTCTTTTTGTAATTGGTAGGGTACGTTTCCGAGGTGGTCCTATTGTAATTTCATCGAGATCTGATAAGTATTTCCTGATATATGACGATAAACGTCTCAAACTTGCTACTGAAATTAACTCGCGGGGCATTGAAGTCGGTTGTTTTAGTTTTTAAATTATTTTAATTATTTGTGCGTATGTTACGCGATTACTCCGTCAATTGTGAACCGATTTTAATGATTATTTTTTTAATCGATAGGGTACGTTTTTGAAGTGGTCCTATTTTAATTTCATTGAGATCTGATAAGTATCCCCAGAGATATGACAATAAACGTCTCAAACTTGCTACTGAAATTGACTTGAAAATGACGTGGGGCATGGAAGTCGGTTGTTTTAGTTTTTAAACTATTTTAATTATATTTTTTAAGCCACGAACAGTCCAGAAGCCTACGTATTTTTTGTTTTACGCTTTATTCAAATTATTTTTGCCAGACTATTTGAATCAATTGCGCTACGAATATTCTACTGAAATTCTCATCCATTTAATAAATATTATCGTCGATAGTCGATATACGGTACTCATAGTCTGTCCCCAGTAAAAAAACCTGTATCTACTATCCTCTAGCGGTTTAGATTAGAGTCTAGACCACTAGGCCAAACTCTAAAACATCTCAAATAGCCATCGATATTTAATGCAATTTTTGCTCCTTTTCTGATCCGATGACGGCAAAACATATGTCGTCAAACAAGTTAGGTGACTGACATCTTGCCGTGCAATGCAACGATGCAATAGGTATTTACATGTAGGTACGCTTACATACATTAACGGCACCAAAGTTGTGTCATGCGTCTTAATTATCTTATTAAGTACGGACTCAATACTGCGACTTTTTTCTGGGTTGAATACAGAACAGCATACGTATTCTGTGGGGTTGAAGCAATAAAATGAAAGAATCTGTGAACGACCAAGTGATCGACATGACTCAACGGATTTGCAAGCTGACGCAGTGGGCTGATCATATCTGCCGCAGGACTGATTTAGTCTAGGGGCCCTGGGCCCTGTTGACGCTAACGCAACTTCAAAATGTATGGGAATGACAACTTTGTTGCGGAAACATAAATTTCATTCCATATACATTTTGAACTTGCGTTAGCGTCAATGAAAACAAATTGGATTTTGTCTAGGGGCCCTGGGCCCTGTTGACGCTAACGCAACTTGAAAATGTATGGGAATGACAACTTTGTTGCGGAAACATAAATTTCATTCCATATACATTTTGAACTTGCGTTAGCATTCACGCTAAGGAAACAGACATTGGATTTTGTCTAGGGGGGCAGATGGAGCGACGACATACGCAAAGCGGTGCGCAGTGATTGGAAAAGAATAGGTGAAGATCGGGCTCAGTGGCGTATCTTGGGAGAAGCTTTTGTCTAGCAGAGGACTGATCTGATACCAGCTGATTATGAAGAGCCAGTACCGATGTTTAAAGTTTTCTTAATTATTTAAATGCTGGGCAGACAAGAGTTTTAGGCGGCACTCTGGCGTGATTGGTTGAACGCCCAGCTTCTAGCTATCTTCCTAGCTTCTTCTTTTTCTTTCTGGGTTCAAACCCGCCGTGCACCAATGGACATTTCTATCAAAAAATGTATGTACACATTCACAAGGTATCCCTCTGGTGAAGGAAAACATCGTGCGGAATCCCCTGGCTTTGTAAGCAGAATACGGGTATGGCATTAAGCATGTTTGTATCAATCAATCTAACAACGCCCCGTTTGGTAGGAAGGCACTGTTTTGTATCACCTGGCTAGCTACTACCCTCAAGTTGGCAAAATCTGTCATGGCAAACAAAGCGATATTTCATTTTAAACATTAGGCATGGAATTGTACCTGGACAACTGAGTTTTACTCGATTTTTATGTGTGGTGTTTTTACATAATCTGATCTCATCTGATCTACAACAAATGATCTACACATTACATTAACGTTAATATTGTAAAATATAATAATAATTGTAAACAAAAAAATCTCGTAGTGTCTTACTTATAGAGAAAACCAGCGCTTTATCTTATCTTTCTGAGTATTTATTTTAACTAAAAGGGTATAATAACTTTGCTAATTAATACTACCTAATAAAACTATCTGTTAACTGTACTCTTTAAACATAATTAATGTACATAGGTACATACTTACTCATGTCTCTTTTACGTATGTACATACTTTATTGCCTGAAATGGAGATCTTTTCAGGCGTTTTTCCGTAATTTGGTTTAGTTTTTTTTCTTCTGTTATGAATGAAAGGCAAGCGTTTGTATGTCACCTGATGTGGAGTTTATTTGGATGAGATTTACGAATACTAACTACAATTGATGCGCTATTTATTATGCCATATTAACCATAAAGTTTTTTTAGCTGCACGGCTAAAAACTGCTACTGCCTAGCCTTAACTGGAGATCTGACATGTAATATAAAAAAACTCACAAATCTCCACAAAACCTACACAAATGACTGTCTCTTCCAGATATCCTGGGCCATAAAACTGACGCTGATCACGCCTACAGCTCTCATCGTAGCTCGATCGATCGCCGGCTTAGCCTCAGGCGGTTGCTTCGTCGTCGTCCCAGTCTATATTAAAGAAATATCCGAAGACTCCTGGCGAGGGGCTTTGGGAGCTCTCACAATGACCCTCTGCAAGCTTGGGGTCATCTTTGTCTACGGAGCCGGGATGGCGGTCTCGTATAGAGCGAACCAGGCGGTTTATTTGGCCGTCGCAGCATTACATGCAGTGCTGTTCGGCTTTATGCCCGAGTCGCCGAATTATCTGCTCAAGATTGGAAAAGATAAGGTGAGAATAATTTAGACTAAACTACTATACACGTAGGGTAATTTAATAAGATAAATTACAATGTTAACTTTTTGCCGGCGAAGAATAGTAATAACTAAACTGTAACATCGATCTACGCATTCAATAAAGCCATTTTTCAGTTAACCATTCAAATGGCTTTATTCGATCTTTTTACGGCGTTATATTACGACATTTATATTTATAAGAAGTATTTCGAAAGACTTGTAGATTCAATGATCATTTGATTTGTTGACATGTATATGTGTTTATATATTTAATAATGCCTTTATACCTACGGAATAATAGCTTTTGACTTTTTTTATATATCTTATAGGCTATCATTGGACCACTAAATCACCTGGTGGTAAGTAAGCGATAATGTGGTCAAAGATGGTGAACACACTATGCCTAGAATACTCTGACACTCAAGAGCTGTGTGCTACCGGAACACCGTACCTATGTTTATGGCAGCAGATTTTCTCCTTGATGGTGGTAAGCTACTTTTTGGTAACAAGTCAGGGTGAAGATTGATATAATATGCTCCTTTAGAGACCTGTTGACTTGGACTTAGCGTTAGTCGTAATATTTTTTGTCTATGAACGTAACTAATTAGATTATTATAAAGTCTAGTATTAATTAATAGAATAACAACATAAGAAATGAAAAATCGCGAATGCTCTAAAAGATGTTTACATTTTACTTATTTTTATGCTAAGCTAAGTTTAGAATTAATATGAATATCTGACTAATTTTTAAGACGTAATGAATGCTAATCTAAACGTTTGTGACTTTTGTCGGTTGTAAACACTACTTATTTGTTTTAACAACGGTTTAAATAACTTCAGTTAAATATTGACGCTGTTTACGAGGACGAATAAAAATATTTTGAGCACAAATGAAGGTGGTTTTTAGCAAATAGCATTTCTAGTGATGTTGCGTCATTGCTAATAAATTACAATTCATTACACACAATCATTAATTTGTTATAATTCGAAATGGTTATACCGTCATACCGGAACGGAACTCTGCCTTCGCCACTGTACGACTTTTGGCTATATATTATTTTTAACCGACTTCAAAAAAAGGAGGAGGATTCTCAATTCGACCGTATATATATATTTTTTTTTTTATGTTTGTTCGCGGATAACTTCGTCGTTTATGAACCGATTTCGATTATTCTTTTTTTGTTCGAAAGGAGATATCCCAAGTGTGGTACCATGGTAATTTTATCGAGGTATGATAAGTATCTCCAGAGATATTGAGATAAACATCTTAAAATTGGTACTGAAAATGAATAGCGCGGCATTGAAGTCGGTTGTTTTTTAGTTTTTAAACGATATTATTTTATATTGTAGCAGTTTTATTTTTCAAATTTTTTTGTTTTTTAGGGTTCCGTACCTCAAAAGGTAAAAAAAGCAACCCTTATAAGATCACTTTCTTGTCCGTCTGTCTGTCTGTCTGTCCGTCAGTCTGTCTGTCCGTGTGTCACCACCAATTTTCTCAGGAACGGGTCGACCCAGCAAGTTGTAATGTATACCAGATACTGAAGTCTTTAGTCCCTATTAGGTGTATATAAAAATCAAGGTCCTGAGTCAACACGATAAAAACATATGAGCAAATTTAGATTTTCGCGAAAACTTGTAAGTGCCAAAATTTTAGCCTTTACTTGTGCCTTGCTTTTAACCAAAATTGACAATTCTAGGTCAACCGGAAGTACCCTAAGGTTTTGGGTCGAAAATCCATACATCCCTTTGACTTAGAATCATGAAATTTGGTAAGAAGCAACAAGGTCTTACAGCACAAATAAAGGAAAAATTTAAAAAAATAAAAAAAGTAGATAATTAAAGGGTGTCCCTATACATACATAGTCTACACCAATTAAGATAGGCCTCTGAGTTATATGAGCGCTCATACAATTTAGAGGTCTAGCTTAATTGGTAACAACCAACGTACGGATTACGGGTACGGGTACGGAAGCCTCGGTGGGCGAGTCCAACTCGACTTGGCCGGTTTTTATTTATCTATGGTTTAACTAGTAGATAACTTGCACATACCTAAGATTCACTATGTATTCAGTGCCGGATTTCCGCCTAGGCCTACAAGCATCGACGTCATAGCAATTGCTAGAAGGCACCGGCCTATGGGCCCAGCGTCCTAGGGGCCATGCCCACCCAGCAGCCCCGACTATTTTTTTTATTAACATACCGTTGAATAAGGTAATTAGTAAGTAAAAATTACGCGCATATTACCTTTTTCTAATTTCCAAAACAGCTTCAGGATATGGGGGAGAGACCTCAAATTTCAAGAGCCTAGGGGCCCTAGGTCTCTACATCCGACCCTGTTTGTAAAGTGAATGCTAGGTGTGTGCTAACTTATCACGAATGACATGGTCAACAGAAAACTCTCTAAAGACTTTGATACCTTGTCTCCCACAGATCTTATAAATACTTAAGGCCAGTTTCACCGGCTCCTTATAATGCGTTAAATAGTTATCTGACACATGGCGCCGTATAAAAGCTGTCAAATATCTGTCAGATTTCTTCATATTAACGCTATCAGGAACCCGTGAAACTGGCCCTTAGCACCTGTTTTCTGTTTTCTGTTTTGTTGTGTACAAAAACTAATACCTAGAGTTTTGGTTTTATGCCCTTTGTTCTACAGTTGTGAAGTGGCGCTTAGCATAGCGTTTCCAGTCATCATTTTAGGCGTTTAAATACTCGTATCAACTTGAAAAACGTTGTCTTTTTACAGAGGGCAGCTAAAACCATAGCATGGTTGCGGGGCGTGGATCCGGAACACAAATTAGTGGTCAGCGAGCTGGCAAAGTTAAAAGATGAGCATCGGAGGAACTTAGAGATGCCTGCTGTCACTCTACTCAGTGTGGGTAAAGTAAGAATAATTTATCTTTTCAACCGACTTCCATCTGATAAGTATCTCCAGAGATATGCGAGATCCACGATATTCGTCTCAAATTTTCAACTGAAACTGACTCGCGCGGCATGGAAGTCGGTCGTTTTAGTTTACATACGAGTAATTATAGGTAACTAGCTACGCCCGCGACGTTGCTCGAGTCAAATAGTACTTATGTGTCTATGCTACTATTACACCAACCCACCGGGATTGTCCCGAAATAAGATCATAAATGTCCCGGGTCCCGGAATTGAGGAACTAGGATTTACTATCATTAATTTTAGAATTGGGGATTGGAGATGATTGGCAGCGCAACTACATCTAGTGTTCCATGCCGACTTTACCTGCAAGTGGTCATCCTGGATAACGGACGAGGCGACGGCGACCGACCGATGGCGGGATATCCATCACAAACTCGTAGCTAACCAAATGCAACGGGCCGGTGTCGGGCAGCAGCGACACCGGTGCGAGTAGCTACGCACTGCGATTGCCAACACGCCTGCTCAGCGTGGCAATTATGAGCAAAACCTCCAATGGGAAGTCTGCACAAACCCCAGTTCCCGGCCGCTCTGCTATTCCAGATCATGGCGGCGGTCTTGGTAACGGCAGGGCAGGGGTGGTGCGAAGAATCCCCGGGTTACGGCTGGCCGCCAAAAACCCTTGATCTTGGCGACGTACAACGGAAGAACGATACGGCTAGACGAACACCTGGCGCAACTTGAGCACGAACTCGGAAGGATAAGGTGGCACATTCTCGGGCTATGTGAAGTCCGAAGAGAGGGGGAGGACACCGTAACCCTTGAATCTGGCCACCTTATGTACTACCAAGAGGGAGACCAGCAATCCCAGGGTGGCGTAGTGTTCCTGGTGAATAAAACCCTCTGTGATAACGTGGTAGAAGTTTCGAGTGTGTCAACCGGGGTCGCGTAAATATATATAATTGATCAAGCTAACCGAGAGGTATAGCCTCAAGGTTGTGCAAGTTTACGCACCGACCTCGACACACTCGGATGATGAAGTTAAGGATATGTTTGGAGACATATCAAAGGCCTTACACTTCACCACCAAGGCCCACTTCAACGTTATCATGAGGGATTTCAACGCCAGAGTGGGAGTACAAAACAGCGGCGTATCGGTAGTAGGATCCCATGGTAGCAGGAATCATAGGGGGCAAATGCTCGTCAACTTTCTCGAAAAGGAGGAGCTTTTCTTGATGAACTCATTCTTCAAGAAACCGCCCCAAAGGAAGTGAACGTGGTAGAACCCCGATTCTATGACAAAAAATGAGATCGATTTCATCATAACGGACAAAAAACGAATATTCAGAGACGTCTCATTCGTCAACAGGTTTAATACCGGTAGCGATCACTGACTTGTCCGAGGCTCTCTGAATACCAATCTTAAGCTTGAACGTGTCCGTCTGATGAAGTCCAGGCTCCGACCTACCTTGCTTCAAACCAGTGTGGATCTGAAACGTTCCAGTCAAATCTGGAGAACCGATTCGCTGCCTTGGAAACCACTGAAATTAACCAGGCCCTCGATAATGTGGTCGGAGTCCTCAGGGAGGAAGGTGTGAGATTTTGCGAATTACAGCGTACAGGCAAGAAGTCTAAATTTTCTAAAGAAACCCTCGAGCTTATGAAGGAACGACGCGATGATCCACCAGTCACTTCGTCAGAAAGGCATGCTCTAAACAAGACGATTGGCAAACTGGTACGACGTGCCTTCCGACGCTCCAACACTCAATCTATTGAACGAGCAATTGAGCAAAATCGGGGGTCAAAAGTGTGTAGCCAATCTCTTGGGAGAAGCCATCTGACGAAGCTGACCACAGACGGTGGTGCGACTGTTGCTTCCAAGTAGGGGGTTATCTCGGAAGTTGAAAACTTTTATGGCCAGCTTTACGCTTCGCATGCATCTCAACCTGATCCCGAAAATGAGGATACCCGGGGCACATTAACGCGCCATTTCACCGAGGACTTGCCAGAGATCAGACGAAGCGAAATCGGGATGGCTCTTAATAAGCTTAAAAATGGAAAAGCCCCTGGAGAGGATGGTATTACTACAGAGCTCCTGAAAGCAGGTGGAATACCTATAATGAAGGAGCTCCAGCATATCTTTAATACTGTCCTCTTTGATGAGAGAACTCCAGAGGCGTGGGGCAGGAGTGTTGTCGTGCTGTTCTTCAAAAGAATGAAGAATCAAGAATCAGAGCATTTATTCAGTATGTAGGTAGTATTAATATACGCACATATACACGTCAAAATCATAAATCATAAAATAAATCATAACCAATTATCAAGTAAACATAGCAAAAGCAGAATTTTAACGCTTTAAATGGCAAAATAAAAATGGCAAGCCTAGAAAGAAAATCAGCGGACAAAAGGGAAAACTGAATGGCTGTTGAATCTACCGGTGTTTCGGAAATACTCCCATCAGAGAAGAAACACCAAGAAACTCTATGGGGCATGTCTTGTCATTTTCTCTTTTCTTTTAATTAATTGTACATGTCAGCTTTAAAATTTTAACAAGATATTAATAATTATTATACAATTTATATTTCTTCTTGGAGCTTGGGGCATTCAGGCCATGCATTTTTGTCATCCATATAGTCACCTAATTATTGTATAGTATGATTTTTTCAACAAATTGGATTTTACATAGATTTTAAATTTGCTCTAGCGTATACAACAAAGCGTATACAGTTCCCCATGAATGAACCACTAGCTTTCTGCAGTCTGAAATTAGGTATAATTAATCTATTTTTATGTCTTGTATTAAAATTATGTACATCAGACCTTTTCTTATAATCATTAATATTCTTGCGTATGAACATAATATTTTCATAAATTTATTGACACGCCACTGTTAGAATTTTAATTTCCTTAAATTTTTCACGAAGTGAATCTCGCGACCTCATACTATATATAGAGCGAATAGCTCGTTTCTGCAAAACAAATATTGATTGGATTTCAGCGGCTTTCCCCACAATAAAATGCCATAAGACATTATACTGTGGAAGTAGCTGAAATAGACAAATCTTGCAGTGGCTTCGTCCGTTAAAAATCTAATTTTACGTACTGCGTATGCAGCGGAGCTTAACCTACCTGCTAGAACCGATATTTGAGAACCCCATTGAAGCTTTGAATCCAGGGTGATGCCCAAGAATGTTATGGATTCAACAAGTTCTAATGGTACATCATTTATAAATATACTTCTATTTAGGATACCCTTTCTTACAGTAGAGATAAATTAATACATTTGGTTTTTTTGCGTTTAACAATAAGTTATTGGTTGTAAACCAATTCAGAACCTGTGTTATTGATTTGTTCACATCATCAAAGTTAGGTGTAGTCCTATCTATTTTGAATATCAAGGAAGTATCATCTGCGAACAAAACAATATCACATAGGTTCTGTACGAATGATGGTAAATCATTGATATAAACTAGAAATAAAAAAGGTCCTAGGATCGATCCCTGCGGGACTCCCATTTTTATGAGGGATCCAGATGACCTGACGCCATTGACTTCAACCATCTGTGTTCTATTACAGAGGAATGGTGATACCAGATCAAGTGCCTTACTTTCAACACCGTAGCATTTTAATTTGTAAATTAGAGTTTCATAACAGACACAATCAAATGCTTTTGATAGGTCACAGATCACGCCAATAGCATCTTGTGCTTTCTCCCATGCATCAGCATCTTGTGCTTTCTCCCATGCATCAAATAAATGTTTGTGAAGACCTATTCCTGCATCAGTAGTAGAACACCCTTTCGTAAATCCAAATTGTTTGCTATTTAAAAGATGATTCATGTTAAAATGTGTTGAAAGCTGGTCTAATATTACTTTCTCAAAAATTTTACTAAACGCCGGTAGTATAGAGATTGGTCTATAGTTAGATTTATCATTTTTGTTTACTGATTTAAATAAAGGAATCAATTAACTTTTTTTCGTTAAATCCGGGAAGACACCTTGATCAACGCACCTGTTAAAAATAAAAGCTAAGTAACAGTAATAATGTAACTAAGTACTGTGGTAGACATTCCCCACAGGTCCTCGATTTTCTTTTGTTTGGGCATTTTAAATGTTTTCACAATTGAGTCTGCAGTTACGTATTTGAACTGGAACAAGGTATCACATTTATTTACACACTTTGATAATATAGAATAAGCATCAGCGCGACTAGAATTTAAGAACTGAGTAGTAGTAATGGGTACTTGAGAGAAGAACTCATCAAATGTATTGGCAACCTCATTACTATCCATGATTAATTTATTGTTAACTTTTAAGATGATCTTACTGTCTCTTTGTTTTATTTTAATTCATATATTTTTTTTATACATCAACATGCTTAATTTTTCAACTAAAATGCAAAGATTTTGCTGTCTGACAAACCACTTTAAAAGTTTTGGAATATAATTTTAAGTGATTTATGAATTTAGCATTGTGTAAATTAATGTGTTTTTGTGAGTATAAGTTGTACAAATTGTTTCTACTTTTGTAAATACCAGGAGTAGCCCAGTCATCGAACCGAATTTCCCCACCTCTTGTAATAGTTTTAAATTAAAAAATATTATTGAACTCTGCACTCAACATTTGAGTGAAGGGAACAAAAGGGTGATAAAACTCTTTTGAAGAACTACCGACCTATTTGACTCCTGAGTCACATCTACAAGCTGTTTTCAAGAGTCATCCTGAACCGTCTTGCAAGAAGACTTGACGAATTCCAGCCACCGGAACAGACCGGGTTTCGAGGAGGATACGGCACCATAGACCACATTAACACAGTGCGGCAGGTTATACAGAAGACCAGTGAGTATAATCGACCCCTGTGCTTAGCGTTAGTGGACTATGAGAAGGCCTTCGACTCCATCAAAACCTGGTCTGTTCTAGAATCTTTGCAATGCCGCTACCATGACTGTCCATGTCCAAAACTAGCAGTCTGAATCTATCCCCATGCATCGCGGTGTGGGACAAGGGGATGTTATATCCCCCAAATTGTTCACAAATGCATTGGAGGATATGTTCAAGACGCTGGACTGGACGGGACGTGGTATCAACATAAACGGCGAGTATCTCTCACACCTGCGATTTGCAGATGACATCGTCATTGTAGCCGGAACGTTGCAAGAACTGCAACATATGTTGAATGGCCTAGCTGATTCTTCTCAACGCATTGGTCTCCGGATGAACTTGGGTAAAACCATGGTCATGTTCAATGAGCATGTGAGTCCGGAACCAATCGCAGTTCAGAGCAGTATTCTCGAGGTTGTTAAGGAGTATGTTTACCTCGGGCAAACTCTGCAGCTGGATAAAAACAACTTCGAGAAAGAGGCTTATAGAAGAATACAGCTGGGCTGGGCAGCATATGGGAAATTACGTCGAGTCTTCACATCGCCAATCCCACAGAGTCTAAAGACAAAAGTCTTCAATCAGTGCGTCCTACCCGTCATGACATACGGAGCCGAAACGTGGACACTCACGGTTGGACTTGTCCACAAATTTAAGGTCGCTCAGCGTGCTATGGAAAGAGCTATGCTGGGAGTTTCTCTGAAAGATCGAATTCGTAACGAGGTGATTCGACAGAGAACCAAAGTCACTGGTATAGCTCACCGAATCAGCAAGCTGAAGTTGCAACGGGCCGGCCATATAAGCCGAAGAACCAACGACTGCTGGGGTAAACGAGGTCTTGAGTGGAGACCGCGAATCGGCAAACGTAGCGTAGTACGCCCTTAGACTAGGTGGAGCGACGATATCCGCAAGGTGGCTGGCGAGAGCTGGATAAGAGTAGCCGAGGATTTTGCTCGGTGGCGTGAAATTGGAGAGGCCTATGTCCAGCAGTGGACGAGTATAGGCTGATGATGATGAATTTTAGAAAATCTCGGAATTCATGACAAAATTAATGATGACGAACTGTATACAGAATTATCTTGTGTAAACAAGAATAGGTAAGAATAGGTTCGTAAGAATAGGTGCGAAATTTTAGTCCCTATTGCACAGATTTTAGAAGACGCAATATATGAAAAAATAGAAAGTTTTTTGTCCCGGATCCCGTCCAGCAAATCTGGCAACCCTAATGTAGGTAGGTACTGGCAACAGAGAAATTATATACCTACCTATTAATGGTTACTTATCACCATTAATACCAGATCTATCAGCTAAATGTAAAAGTAGGTGCTAAAGTGGAGCCGTTTGACCGCAACAAGGGTATACTCACGTGTAATGGTTTTCTTTGACTGTAAAGAGAGAACAAGTAATATATATATAATGCACGGATAAAGATTTATATGATCACGATGCGATTGCTTATCTATCAACAATAAATGTTTAGACATGCACGTGGCCTTAATTTACTGTACATCATACATGGTTTTGTTTCATGTGTTGTGTTCATAATCCTTTAAACGACGAAAAGTAAAAAATTAAACATGGTATGCATGATGAAAGTAAATACTTACGGCTAGTTTCACCGATTCGTGATAAAGTCCTTGATAGCCTGCTACAGGTGCCTACAGACCATGTTACATAGCATGTTATACAACATTGTTATTTGACATGATTCAGATTAATGTGGACACGGGATGTTATAAATCATGTTATAATAACGTGTTATTAATAAGTACAACAATGTTATATTAGTCATGTATACAGACTAGCTCTGTAGAATTGTTATATAACATTATTAAATAACATTGTTATTCTAATGTGTAAAGTATATTTTGTTGAAATGTTGAATCACAAGGTTACATAATGTGGACGTGTTATAAAACACAAGTATAACATGTTACATAGTCTGTACGCACCTTTAGGACTTTTCTGCTAAAAAAACTATAACATATTCATAGCGTTATATTCATGTCAGATTACTATTAGGAACTTTATCTGGAACCGGTAAAACTGGCTCTTAATCGTATAGGAAGCCGAAATTACTTTTTACTTACGTTATGTAATAAAACCTGTTAATAGCGCCATCTCGTGTTATTTAGTCTAACTCAATGTGCATGTTTCCTTTGATAGCAACTTACAATTACCCTCAATCGATAATGCAACAATAAACAATCTGCATGCTTAATTACCAATAACTTTAGCATGTAGGTAGGTCATTATCACATTCCAAATCAATTACCTACATACTTATTATCTATTGTTTATTTATTTATTTATATACCTATGTTTCATTCTTTATTGATACTGAAACAATAAGATACAATGCGGTTGCTTGCCTTAATACATAGTGCATTTATATTTTATTATAGCACAGTGTGACCTAATCCTGCACTTTACGCACGCTTTTCCGTGACTTAAATAATAGATTATTGCACGGCGTTTAGCACCCTCGCTGCGCTCAGACCACTAAGGCTAACTTCACGCCGTGCAATAATCGACTACTTAAGTCACACGTATCGTAATCTTCTCTAATATATAAAATTCTCGTGTCACAGTTTTCGTTACCATACTCCTCCGAAACGGCTTGACCGATTTTGATGAAATTTTTTGTGCTTATACGGTATCTATGAGAATCGGCCAACATCTATTTTTCATCCCCCTAAATGTTAGGGGTAGTCCACCCCTAAATTTTATTTTTTATTTTTTAGACAAAATTTTTAATTTCTATTTTTTTATGATACAACATACAAAAATACATACAATCCTCAATTTTCACCCTTCTACGATCAACCTTTATTTTTTAATAGCCATTTTAGTAATTTAATCATTTTTCCTCTCCGGTCGAAAACTGATCAATATATGGCAAAACAACGTTTGCCGGGTCAGCTAGTATACTATAATAGTTTTATAAGAATGTAACTATTAATGGTTGGCAAAATAAATAAATATAAGAATTCAAATACCGTTACATTTATTTAACGTGATTGTGACAATGTATATTACGAATGTGATAAATATGATAATATTTTATACTTGTATGACCACGATTCTATAGTATATATATACTATACAATCATATATATATATATATTATACATTGTTGCATTAACAAACATTGAAGTCGAGGTTTCCACTGATCCGGATCGAAGGACCAAGATACTGGTATAGTCCATTGAGACTTACTTCTCTCTCTCTCTCTCTCTTTCTGGGGCTATTGTATCACACTAGCGATTTTCGAGCGTGTTTCGAACAAGACGAGCACCCTAGGCCTAGTATGGGCACTAATCTCAAAGGGAATGCCGGAACACATTAGAAAGATATTTGGCGACAGATTTTCCATCTTGAAGGTGATAACTGACCAGGCGGATACTAGATAGTGTCCTACCATCATGCCGGGAGTTAAGAGGGAACGCGGGGTGCACTTTTCCATACAAATGTATTCCCCCTTCTCCACCCTGGAAATTGCTTCTAGAGCATAAAGGTCTACAGCAGACCTTTATTTTTTGAACAATCTCCCACCCACTGCGCCTCTAGGTCCTCTTATTCCTCTACATTTATTATCCATTTCAGTCCGCGACCGTCCGGCATTCTCCGCCTTGAGGATGATCCTGACCTTGATGGCGATGCAGACTTTATCCGGGTGCTTCGCCCTCATGAACTATGCGGCTGATGTATTCCACAGAGCGGGCACTGAGTGGAGCCCTAACATGCTTGCGCTGCTGGTTGGAGCCCTTCAGCTAGCCGGCTCTTTCTTTACCACTGTGTCCATTGAAAAGTTTGGAAGGAAGGTGAGTCATAGATTATCACAATTTTATCATAGTTATAAAAAAATTTTTGTCAACATTAAATTTAAAATTTATTTAAATAAGCAAAATAATTAAATAAGCTAAAATATTTTAATTAAATAAGATAATAAATATTCTAAGTAATTAATTTGCTTATATTTACTGGATGATATGGTTTTTTTAATTACTTATAGACTAGCGTTTGTCTCGCCTGGTTGTAAGCGATGTGATGTGGCGATGTAGTCGAAGATAAGTGAACATTCTACCTACACTGTCCTGCCACCATGCCGGGGGTTTCTTAGCGATGTTTTTGCTGAAAGGAAAGCTTCCGCTGAACCGGAAGGCCACTGTGAAATGCGCTCATACCTACATTTTTCGAAAAATAACCATTGGTACGGTGGGGATTTGAACCCACTACCTTTTGTATCAAAGCCGACCATTCTTCCTCTGAGCTACTGGGCCCTTATAGATAGATAGACATAAGACTTTACAGATAGGATACTCTTACACACTAGTGTGGCAGAGAGTCTACCTGGCTACCGGTAGCTGCCAAGTGTCTCTATATATTGGCTTCGTAGAGGGATAAAACTATAGAGATATATACTAGAGGGATAACTCTGTCTACGATTGGCTTACTAACATGAGAGTTATAAAAAAGAAGTACTTAAACCAATCAGTGTTCTGTTTTTTTTATACTTAAATGGGCTGTTTATGCATAGGTACTAAAACTACGCGACGGGTCTTATGGTTTAGTCAGTTTCGTTAAGGTGGTACGATTTCCATACAAAAGTATAATGCACAGATATAAGTAAATAGAGGGAAAACTTGCACTGAAATCACATCTATTGGTCTTTTAGAAGTATTTACGGGTCGGGAAATGTATTTACCTACATGATTTGATTGATTGAGATGAAATTATTTTTAATAATAGTAAAATTCAAGTTAAACCAAAAAAAATACTGATTGAATAATATGTTTATATTATTCATTTAAATCATGTAGATAAATATAATTCCCGACCCGACATGAAAAGACTTATACAAGACCAAAAGATGTGATTTCAGTGCAGGTTTTTGCTCCGTTTACTCATATTTGTGCGTTATAGTTTTGTATGGAAATCGTACCCCCTTAATGATAAAAGTTTTGCAAAAGATAGTTTATCGGTTTAAAATCTTGTAATTGTCTAATGCAGTTATTATAATTACTTAATGTTGACTGTTTATTTATACTAAAATTGCGCGACCTGGTTTATGTGGTTCGGTCAATTTGGTTAATTAAGTACCTATAGACAGGTTATTATAAGTTCTACGCTTAAAAATCTTGTATTTTATGTCATATAATCTAGCGTTAGACCACTATCTCACTTGTTGTTGTCTATTGCAGGTCCCCCTAGCGTGCAGTTCTGGAGTAGTATCTATCTGTATGGGTACGTTAGCGACGTGCTTCCTAGTGGGCAATGAACCAGTACCCTGGCTGCCAGTAGCTGCCGTCTGTCTCTGTATACTGGCTTATGGAGCGGGACTGGCGCCAGTGCCCATGGTACTGATGGCTGAATGCTTTACTTTTCAGGTAAGAAGTTAAGAGATTTAGGCCTTTTTGATTTATAGTTATTATTCTATCAGTGGTGGTTGCGATTTTGCTGCGTAAACTCCCGAGGAAGTGCATCAGACATGTAAGAAACCTAGGTTGAGACAGTCGACATTAATAGGAATGAGTATAATAGTCGGTACTTTTATAATCATAATTTAGGGGCTGTTTCACCGTTTCTTGATAATGTCCCTGATAGCTTATTACAATCTTATCTACCGGGTAAACTACAGCTTTACGTGGCAGTTTCACCGATTCCTGATTCTATGAGGAACTTAACTGTCAGTTTTTTGATTACCTACTTATATGGCGTCATGTGCATCGATAAATTATTTAAAAACTTAATACTTTATCTATGGTCATGTGTCAGTAAACTATCTGACACTTTATCAGGAACCAGTAAAATTGTCCATAATTTGATATATAGTTAAGAGTTTATTATTTTACTAGAATTGCCCCGCGGCTTCGCCCGCGATAAAAACTTCTTTTATTTATTTAAAACTTTTCTTTTGTAAAAACGATTCTATCATTAAATACATCAAATAAGAATCAGTCAAATCGGTTCACCCGTTTTCATGTTATCGCGTGACTAAGGCAATTCGGGATTAATATTTATAAAAACCGAAAAACCCAAATTTTCAGACTTTGTTACCTACCCCATTTCAAAAAACCCTACAAAACGTACTTTTTATCTCATCTTATTTCCCCATACAAACTTTGAATCCCCGTTCCGTATCCGGGAGGAATTATTAGAAAAAAAAATGCTTTCTGCATTCTAAATTTCAGCGCAATCCGAAACAATAATGATTTTTAGACTTTGTTACCCCAGTTTATCCGCTTAGGGTGGCATTTTGAAAAAGTCTGAAACTCGTATTTACTTATTTATTTACAGAAGTACTTGTGTGAAATGTCGAATAAAATAACTATCCAAACTTTGAACCTCCGCTTCATCTCCTTGAACAGTGAATTTTGAAAAATTCTTTCTTAGCGGATACCTAAGTCAAAATAACTATCTGCATGCCAAATTTCAGCGCAATCCAAAGCAATATTGATTTTCACACTTTGTTACCCCATTTTACCTCCTTAGGGGTGGATTTTCAAAAAAACCTGAAACACGTATTTACTTATTTTTTTACTGAAGCACTTGTGTGAAGTTTCGGATAGAAAATACTATCTAATCTTGTTTCTCCATACAGACTTTGAACGCCCGTTTCATCCCTTTCAGGGGTGAATTTTGAAAAATCATTTGTCAGAGGTAACTAACGTTGTAATAACTATATGCATGCCAAATTTCAGCGCAATACGAAACAATATTGATTTTCACACTTTGTTACCCCATTTTACCCTCTTAGGGGTGGATTTTCAAAAAAAAACCTGAAACACGTATTTACTTATTTTTTACTGAAGCACTTGTGTGAAGTTTCGGATTGAAAATACTATCTAATTTTGTTTCTCCATACTAACTTTGAACCCCCATTTCATCCCCATAAGGAGTGAATTTCGGGAAATCCTTTCTTAGTACACCCCTACGTACTAAACTAAGACAAATATACCCTCCAAATTTCAAGTCTCTACGACCAGCGGTTTAGGCTGTGCGTTGTCTGTCAGTCAGTCAGTCAGTCAGTTAGTCAGTATGTCAGGACAAAGATTCTTATAGTATTAGATAGATTAATTTATTTTAATAGTTTACTAACAATCGATTGGTTACTAACTCATATCGTAGTACTCAGTACAGTATCATAGTAGGTGACGATGCAGCTTAAGTTGTAGCAAGTAGCAATATACTGAGCAAGTAGATTTTCGACAGGAGCATATTATACCCATGTTCCGTTTGACTTGCTACCAAAAAGTAGCTTAACACAATCATGGAGAAAATCTGCCGCCATAATCTTAAAGAGGAGGCAGAAAAGAGGCAATTTGTTGTTCGAATGATTGTGTATGGATGCTGCAGATAGGATTGTAGGTAACGGTGATACCAATACATAATGTGGACAGGGTTAATCATGTTATTTCTTGTCCACAGCTTCGAGCGCGGATGGCCGGAGCGTCCATGGCATTCTCGTTCTTCTGCAGCTCCATGACAGTACTTTTCTACACCCCCGTGGCTAACCAGTTCGGACCGTTTGTTGTCTTCTACACATTCTCAGCTGTGACACTTCTAGGAGTCATCTATACTATTCTCTGGGTGCCAGAAACTAAAGGAAAGAGTTTAGATGAAATACAAAGTTACTGGGAACCAAAACCTCGGCCAGTTTTTGTATGATGATCGTTTTTGTGATTGAATGTTGGTGATAAATTAATTATTGTGATATTTAGAAAAGTCAAAATTTGTTTAAAAACTTTCTTTTAAATCAGTTGGTTTCAGTTGGAACCATTTCTTGACCAGGGACGAGTTGAGTTGATGTTTTTGAGATTATTTAACTAAATTATTTATTGTGATATTTAGAAAAGTCAAATGTGTTATAAAACTTTCTTTTAAAGCCGTGGTTCTGGTTCCTAACCTTTTCTTGACCAGAAACGACTTGATGTTTTTAAAATTAAAAGTAAAAGCTATATTATTTATTGTAATTTTATATATATTAATTGTAATTCAGCATTTGTTTTGTCAAGTCTAGATCGGGCTCAGTGGCATATCTTGGGACAGGCCTACGTCCAGCAGTGGACTGACCCTGGCTGATTTTGATGATAATGAATGTTTGTTTAAAGATATTAAAAGAGACCGCCTTAGCTTGCCGTTTGATTACTTTCAGTTGCAAGCTAGAAATGGTTTTCTACAAATCTCCCGAGTAACTAAATTAGATCTTAATAGATAGAACCAACCAGCTGCCTATAATTGTACACTGTATAAACAAAAAAAGGATTACCTATCCAAATCGTTAAACAGATACCAGACTTTTTTTTTTGAGGTTAACATCCATAATTAAAAAAGCAACTTTAGCAGTTTTTTCTTTTATGATATCGGTAAAATAACAATGAATTTGGTCTAAGTGTAAAACAACATAAATAGTAGGTACTTACTACCACAGAATAAATAATAGTACTTACAAGGTACTTGGGTAACAAATGCAATCCACTAATTTCGTCGTAACGATACTTCGCACTGTGGCTTAATTGGCAAAACATCGGAACATGTTATTCCGGAGGTTGCGGGTTCAAGTCCCGTCGGTACGATGAAATTTTGGATTGTGTTTAACAATTTACAAAAACATTATTTCAGCTTGAATACGAAGCTGAGTAGGGCGCTTATACCAGCCAATTTCACAGCTTCCTGACAAGCCTATTAAGAACTTATCTGACAGATTTTTAATTCAGATTCAGATTCAGATATCTATGGCGTCATATGTTAGATAACTATCAGAAACCTTATCAGAAACCGATGAAAGTAATTCTAAACATAAATCTACTTAATAATATGTACTTACTGTAACCACAGATCTAAAATTTCACTACGTGTCAAATCCTAGATCTGTGACTGTAACATACATCATTCTTGCATTTTCTTATTCCACGAAGTAAGACTGAATGGAGAATGTTTTTTTTAAACCTTGTTATTGGCCCTAAACCAAGTTGCACTCAGAAATGTTAATAATTCATTCGGAGTCAGAGAAGTCTAAATAATAAAGCACTTTAGACTTGTGTGTTCGGAATACACATTCATGGAATTCAGTAATCTCAATCTATAGACAACTTGAGATAAATTCAAGATCATAAAGATAATATTTAGTTATGTTGTTTATCTTTGTTTAACTTATTCCGTCTACGAAATAAGTATTTAAATGCAGTGTAAATACGTAAGGTAGGGTACAAATATTAGAGAATACAGTTATTATAAGAATATATATTGTATCTATGTTTATATTATACCTATTTTAATTTGTGAAACGTAACATACTCGTACCTACACCTAGAGGACCGATGATTGAAAGGTCCCAAGTGTCTTTTGGAATAAACTTTATGATGTAACTAAATATTTTGTTTGTGTAACGATTACCTAGTGATTAGTGGGAGAATGGTCGGCTTTGACATCAAAAGGTACAATCCTCGCTGTGCACCAATGGATTTTTCTATTGAAAATGTATGTATAACGCTTTTTACTGTGGCCATCCGGTTAAGGAAAACATTGTTAAGAAACCCCGGCACGGTGGTAGGACACTATCTAGTGTCCGCCTGCCAGCTACGCGTCGCCAAACATCTAATGTGTTCCGGCAGCTATCCTTAAGAGCCAGTTTCCATTTTAGGCCTAGCGTGCTGCCATCCTCGACCGCATCATCACTTACCAACAGCTGAGATAGTGGTCACACGCTAGCCTATATGATATTAAAAAAAGTTTTATTACACACAAAAAGATCCGACAGACGCTAAGATATAAGAGATATTACATGCATTAAGTTTATGTTGCGTAATCAGTAATCAAATTTCAATAAATGTTTATTTATGGCATTAGTGAGCCAGTTCCCATTCTAGGTCTAGCGTGCTTACCAACTTCGACCGCATCATCACTTACAAACAGATGAGATAGTGGTCAAACACTAGCCTACAAGATACATAAAAAATCTACAGACCTCGATTATATTATGGTATGCTACGCTACCTAGAGGAGAGAGAACACCTTCGGGTTATTTTTACCCGAGTGCCTAGTGAGAGTTTATTTATTTTTGTATGGAATTAAAAAGCGCTATCTAGTGTGCATAATAAGTAACATTGTTATTGTCGTACAAATCTGCCTTTACTTTCATGTGATCAAGTAAAAAAATCTAAAGCAACTCGTCTTAAGTGCCCAGGAGACGGTCATTCGAAATTGTCAATGCGCTTCAATAAAAATGTACATCATTCGCTTTTTACCTAGTAGTTGCGGATGACAATGGCTTTAATTGCCTCTGTAGAAGATTATTTGGTTTCTTCTCCGACATTTGGTCCACCAACGACGGGAAAATTGACAAATGCGAATAACCGTCTCCGAGGCACTTTAAACAGTTAATATGTTGGACAAAGCAGTAAGCAACTGTCACTCGGGCGATCGTAGCCAATATGCTGCCACTGCAAGCCAAATTTTTTTAAAATCTATTTTTACCTTTGGATCTACCCTATCTCACCTCTATCGTGCTTGATTGGATATGAAAGGCAGCAATGACGAAACGCTGGATAATTGGAATTTTTTCTTTTGTCTGACAGACCAAGGATTTGCTCGCTATCTCATCTGATTGGCATTTTTTCTGTCTGACAGACAATATTTGCCCGCTATCTCATCTGATTGGCATTTTTTCTTTGTCTGACAGACAAGTATTTGCCCGCTATCTCATCTGATGTTATACACCGCGTCCTTGACACGAGAAGCTACGCCTCCGTGTTTTTATTCCATTAAACTGGTAAAAATGTCGAAGTTCAATGTAGAAGTGGCCATAACCGATTTAGCGAAGAAAGTGAATTTATTGACGGATAAAATTATGACCCAATCTCAATTAATTGAGTCGCAAAATGCAAGAATTGAAGATCAAAATCGGTCCATTGAGAAAAATTCTTCAATAATTACCGAACAGAAGAGGGTAATCGAAGAGTTATCTACGAAGATTGAGACCCTATCGGCGATTATTTCATCAACAAGTAGCAAGAAGAGCGAGACAGAAACTCAGGTCAAGATGCCATCCACGCGAAGTGTGAGCGAGACAATCTCCGAGAATGCTACGTTACAGATTGAGATGACGGAACATGCGCGCCGTGCTGCCGAACGAGTTAAAAGTAAGGCTGTGTCTAGACCGCAGATAGTCGACAATAAGTCATTGAAAAATAATGATATAGAAGTAAGGGATGTTTTGGGTATGGCGTGGCAGACTGTTACCAGCCAGAAAGAAAAAAAGAAATCTCGACTCAGTGCAATCCAAAAGGGAAGTAACGACCAGATTTCTTCAATTTAGGCGATACAGAAAAGGAAGTTTCTCCATGTTTGGTTTCTCGATCCGGAGACATCAAAAGAAGCCATTTTTGAGCATGTGTCCACTATTTGCGGGTCAAAGGATTTGAAGGTGGAGAAGATTATTCCCAAGACCACCAGAGACTATATATATATATAATTGGACTGCCAGAGTCACTTTATGGCAAGATTAACTGCATCGATAGCTGGCCAACATATATAAAATTCAACGAATGGGTGTGGTTTCGAAACTCCCGAAAGTCTACAAAGGACAACTAAAGGCAAAATTAAACAAATTCAAATTTATTACCAAAATGTACGAGGATTGAGAACAAAAACCCATACATTTCTGACTAATGTATTAGCGTCGACTTGTGATCTTTTTGAGATTACCGAATCTGGTCTCAATATGTCCAATCAACGATGGTGAATTTATCCCGTCGGAGTACAAAATACTAAGGTGTGATCGAGCAGACGGACGTAAACAAGGAGGAATGTTCTTAGTGGCGTCGTCAAGTTTGCACTCGAATTACGTTTCAATCGGTGATGTGAACACGGCCTTATTTGAAGTAGTTTGTGCCACCGTCTATCATGACAATAATTTTTTGTTTTTATGTTGTGTTGTTTATATTCCACCAAAATGTGATGCAAAAGAATATATGCGTTTGTTTAATATTTTAGAAAATATTTGTGATACATACGAAAATATTTTAGTGATTGGCGATTTTAATTTGTCTTCTACTACAGTGGAAGTGCAAAACTATATGGAATATTTCAACGCTTACTGTGGATTTCGGCAGGTAAATAATATATGTAATGTTAATGATCGTACCACATTAGATCTTGTATTGACAACGTTCTTGGCGAGTGTCTTGGATGTGAGAGTAGCTGAGGACCCGTTGGTTGAAATTGATGCTCATCATCCACCGTTAATTACTACGATGACGTTTTGCAATCACTGGGTATCAGCTCCAACTGCTTGTGAAATTAATGATAACGGGATTAATATTATGAGTAGTAGAAAAAGATGGAATTTTTCAAAAACGAATTTCTCAATACTGTATCGTGATTTAGGGCAGATAGATTGGGATGACGTGTACGAAAATCAGGATCCAGAAGAAACGTTAAATTTATTTTATAATACTGTTATCAACGCCGTCGATAAATCTACCCCACGAAAAGAAACTAGAGTGCAAGTAAATACAAAGTGATATCACTACCCGGACTGGTATACTTCAGATTTGATTCACGACATTAAGATGAAGTGAAGATACCATAAGTTATATAAAATAAATAAATCGCACAGCGATTATTTAACTTTTTCGCACTATCGAGCTTTAGTCAAATATAAAATTGAATTAAATTACAAAACTTATCAGGTCCAATTACAACTAAATATTAAGAATGATCCGAAATCATTTTGGAATTTTATGAGATCGAAGCGATCGAAACGCAATAACACTAGAATTACGGCCGATGGGCGTGAGTTAGATGTTAAAGAAGGTGCGGAATGTTTTGCATCTTATTTCCAGTCCGTATACAGCTCGGTGCGGCCGGCACTGGACCCCGCGGCGGCGGAGCTGAGCGCGGGCGCGCGGGCCGCCGCGGCGCGCGTGCACGTCACCCGGCTCAGCCTGGCCGACGTGCGCGCCGCGCTGCGCCGACTCAAGCCCAAGCCCACTCCGTGGGGCCAGACGGGATACCGCCGTACATTGTTAAAGATTGTAGTGTAATTTTAGAAGAACCTTTATTACATATATTTAATTTATTTTTAAAAGCAGGCAGCTATCTGGACTTTGGAAAATGACACGAGTGATCCCGGTTCCAAAAGGTGGCTCGAGCTCAGACGTGAGCGGATACCGACCGGTGGCGGTGCTGTCGGCGTTCGCAAAAATTTTTGAGTCGGTTATGCACAAAATAATATATTATCAAGTAGTTTCACAATTAACTGACGCTCAGCATGGTTTTAGACCTGGCCGAAGTACGGGCAGTAACCTGTTGTCTTTTATGACTTACCTGGCGCCGGTCATCGACGCGGGGGGACAGGTGGACTGCGCATACTTTGACTTCAGGAAAGCCTTTGACACTGTCGACAACGATGTCTTGCTTGGCAAGTTCGCCGCACTGGGATTCACACCGCATCTCCTTGAATTCTTTGCGAGCTATCTCGCTGACCGCCGGCAGTATGTTGAATACGGGGGATACGAGTCCAGGCCTTATTTTACCTTTTCGGGCGTGAGCCAAGGCAGTAATCTCGGTCCCCTGGAGTTTATACTGCTAATTAACGATCTTCCATCGGTGGTAACAGACGCGAGGTGTTTGCTATTCGCAGATGACCTCAAATTGTTCCTAAGAATAGAGAATATCTCAGACTGTGAGCGGCTTCAGCGAGACATCAATAACGTGCTAGAGTGGAGTTTAGCTAACAAGCTATATTTTAATCAGAAGAAGTGCGAGTTGATGAGCTACGGCCGCGCGAGGGCGCCGCTGCAGTGCCGATACGAGATGAAGGGCGCAGTGGTGCCGCGCGTCATTACGGTCAGAGACTTGGGTGTGGAGATGGTTCCCGAGTTGCTATTCCGAAACCACATCGTTGACATCTGCAAGAAATCCTTCCGAAACCTAGGTTTGATTTTGAGACAGTTAAGGATTTCCGCAGTATGTCAACGATAAGAATACTGTACAACGCACTCGTCAGGAGCCATCTCGAAACGAGCGCCATGATCTGGAATCCTCACGAGGCTAAATATTCCCAGATGTTGGAAAAAATTCAAAATAAATTCACGCGAATTTCGTACTTAAAAGAATACGGGGTCTACCCATTTTATCCATTGATGTACCCGAGCCTATTCGTAATGGGTATGGTCGGGTATAACAGGCTGGCGGAGAGGCGGGACGTGGCGCTGTGCACGTACGTGTTCCGCGTGCTGCGCGGCGTCATACACCACCCGGAGGTGCTGGCCGAGCTGCGGCTGCGAGTGCCGGTGTTAGGGGCGCGTCGACGGGTGGACACATTGTTGGTGCCGTCGGTAAAGTCTAATCTACTTATGTTCGCGCCCTTGTCGCGAGCCATACGTTTAATTAACATTATAGCATTGACTATAGACATATACTTGTGCAGCCTGCCGAAATTTAAAGAAGCGGCGCAGAAATGTGTAGAAAATTATAATTGTTTGTGATTATTGTTGTTATTTAATTATGTTTTATTGTTTTTATGTAGTATTATTATATTTTTTGTTTTCTCTGTAGCATCGACTTGGCTCTGTGATGTTATGGTCTGTGATTATATTTGATGTATAAATAAATAAATAAATGTTAAGTGAAGATGCGATCTAACTCAGTCAGTGGTGTGTCGTGGGAGAGGCCATATCCAGCAGTGGACTGATACCGTCTGATTATGGTGATACGAAATAAAAGCCATTACATGCATTAAGTTTATGTTTATTTATTCAATATATAACTACATTCGTCGCTGGGACATCAGAGTAGGTCCTCGCCTCGTTTCAATTCATGTGTTTTTTTTTTGGTACACTCATTCATTTACTACTAATAATGTTTTAACTAAGGCCTGATTGAATTCACTTCTATGTTGGATATCTGAGCGGTAACATTTATAAATAATTAATCCATTGAAGAGTTTTACTTATAATCGTTACTTGGATCTGAATTAATTTAGAGGGTAGATGGAATATTTTTATTTCTTTATTATTAATATATAACACATTAATTTTATGCAAACATGCAGTTTTAGAGCCATTCTTAATGGTATATATATAATGGCGCGAAAACGGACGTACTTCGATGACGTCATCGCTCTCGGTTTAACATGAAACATTTGACGTCGCAAGTCAAAAGTTGCCAGAGTAACAAGTGTAACATATCGAAAACTTCAAACTAAAATTTCTTATTATGTTATTTAAAATAAAAACATTGCAGACTGTCTTCTTTAACATTTCTGTAACATTTAAATGACTAAAAATGCATAATAATCAATTTTGCATCTGCATTGTCTCATTTTCACGTGTAACAAAATTCTTCAGCGATAAATTGACAGAGCAATTTTAACTGATTAGTTTAAGTAACATGTATAAGTAACACCATCAAAGTATAAAGCAAAATGATAGTAAATATTATATTAATATAGTAGAGGCAATGATTTTTTTTATACATACATTTATTATATTATGTCAATTCAAGACAATAAATTAACAAAAAAAAATTTAATGAAAATTATTACTTCAAAAATTGTAACGTTAAGCGACGCCAAATGTTTACAAGATTTTACCCAATTTATGATAGGTGATCTACCAAAAATGCCCTGTCTGTTCTACTAACCATAACGAGATTAGATTTTTTTCCACGTGAAGTAGTAGCATAAGTAGTAATCTTAGAAAAAAATACCGCAAAGACATCCAACATATTAAAAACCCGACAAACAAAATGCAACATAACCGTATCGAGTCACAGTACCGTATCGATATCGATATATTCATAAAAATAAAATTAGAAAACTAAATCTAAACCAGGAGAAACTAAATTATAACTATATCAACGATAAAACGAACGTGTATTATTTAAACTTATATCTATACGCTATATTACAGGCTTTATCTCAAGTACAAGATTCCTTCTTCCAATACAGTTTTTGGGCAAACCCAATACGAGAAAATCACGATTTTGAAACCCAGTTTAAAACAATCGATACAATTTTTGTTTTTCATAAGCATTTTAACGCAATATAGCAAACAAAGTATCGAACTGTCCATTTTTTACGTTATTTGCCGGCTATCGTTCACGTTCCTTTAGTCGACTTATCTCGACCTAATTTCAATTTGAAAATCTATAGTTGCTCTTGGTCAAAAACTCGACATTTAAAATCGAAATGGAGTTCAAGACATTACAAAAAAATCAATTGGCTTTTAAAACTCGCCGTTTTTTAACTTTAGTGTGTATGATATAAATCCAATAAAAGCTTATTAGCTATCCATTATTATGATATCTTAATAAACATGCGCTACCTTTACAAATTGTATTAATACCCTCTCTTTAATATAAAGTAGAGAAATATAAAAAAGCTCATAATTTTGTTAAAAACGAGCAGACAAACACTTGACCTTTTTGTCATCTGATTAGCTGTGCGCTAGCTACCCGCGGCTTCGCCCGCGTAAAAAAGTATCCTATAGCCTAATCCATAACACTGGCTATCACTGTGAAAATGTTCAGCTGAATCGGTCTAGCCGTTAGAACGTGACGAAGTCCCAAACAAACATATATACAAACTGAATTTCGCATTTATAATATTGGTGTTGATGTTAACTGACGATGCGGTCTGAGTTAGTACCCTGCTTGTCTGAAAGTGAAAGAGTACACTGTGACGAGGCGCTGACAACTGACACTTGTCTAATACACACAGCGCTGTCTGTACCCTTAGTACGAGTTTTCAAACCAAACTCGATATCGTATATCGAGCAAATGTTGTATGAAAAACAGTACAGCGCGTCTAGTGGTTACTACACTTAACTAAATTTAGACCAATCAGGGAGCCAGAATAAATCGAAAACTATGTGAGATCTGTCAAAGCGTTTACGATAAAAACTCGTACTAAGGGTACTGAACTCGTCTTCTAAACTTAAGCCTAATTTATACGATTCCATTGCTGGCACGCCAACTAATGGCCCTACCGACTGGCACCATGTTTGGCACCTGGCTTTTCGTGCCGGTACAGCGCCGGCCCCAGATATAAATAGCATACCAACACTAGAGCCTTGTATAAATCATACTTTACTGACCTCTGCCCTCCATACGTTTTTATTCAATAATAATACAAAGGGCCTTGACAAAGTAAGTAATCTTAATCGAATTATTTTTATAACTCTTGGAGCCAAGTTGGTGTTTGTTCATTACCTTTGCCAAACTGAAAGCATATTTAACGCGACAGTTTTAGGTATATTTTCGATGAATAAATTAAAGCTGCGTCAACAAAGTATTGAACGACATGCCGTCGCGTAAGATATATGCTTTCTGTTCGATGGAGCCTAAATACACTGACGGACTTATAAAGTGCATCAAATTTCAGGATTACTTTCGAGTAAATTGAATTGTCCTTTCCAGTATTCAAACATGCAGTTAAGGATATGATATACTTCGCTAATGCTTTTATAAAGTTAACGTACCAAACTATAGATTTCAATTTAAATTTGTATAATCTTATATATAAAAATGAATCCCAATTGCCCTTGGTCACGGCATCACGCGTGAACGGCTGGACCGATTTCGCTAATTCTGTTTTGTTGTGTTTTTATCGTCGGGAGATGGTTCTTATGAAAGTTAAAAAAAAAGTTGTTTTTAACGCAGGCGAAGCCGCGGGGCACAGCTAGTTTGTAATAATATTTAATATTTTATTTCAAAGGCTTCTTGAACATTGATGCAGTTCATGAGTCCGTGAATGTAAATCTGACAGCTATAAAACTGTGCCGCCATATTGTCTTAATTTATCTTTGAAGTTAGAAAGAGATACGAGTTTTACAGCTGTCAAATAGACTTACTTAAGATGCACTGTATATACACCTGTGTTGAGGTAGACATTAATTGTCCTATCTACTCCAAAATCAGGATTTGTCGTTGCTTGAGATGTTTGAAGTAAAATTGAATAATTTTTCGCAATTATACCTGCTTGACTCGAGTTCAGTTCAAAAAGAACGGAAAAGTAGAAAACAAATCTTGGTATATTAATGGGCACAAAAATTGAATTTGCTTTTGTAGGTCTTACTTGTATTTATGTTAATACAGAAAAAGCTTTAGAGCCGAGCTTTATACACTTTGGTGGATGCAAAGATGAAAACCTTGTTGTTGACATCTTTGCATGAT
Source organism: Cabera pusaria (assembly GCA_954871355.1). Lineage (NCBI taxonomy): Eukaryota > Metazoa > Arthropoda > Insecta > Lepidoptera > Geometridae > Cabera > Cabera pusaria. The sequence goes on from OX940908.1 coordinate 8,594,484, forward strand.
TTGACACTATGAAGAAATCTTGGATTTTCAATACCCAACTCTAAGGCGTCCATTACACGATAGGTTTTGCTGTCAGTTTGCTCACAGTCACGGCTGTGACTGATTGATAACTGATCGTGTAGTATAGGGTGACTGACAGATATACTTAGATTACATACTTTGATTTGCTGCACGAGCAACCACCAGTCATGACTTGTACCGTAACGGAATGCGACGTTACGGAGCGCCTGATTTGTATGGAACTAAATTAACACGGGTTATTACATTTATATTTATATTGACTCTACAATACTCTACGATACTTAACTTTACCCCAACATTTATTGTTCAACAGTGCTCTTCGGGCCCATTATAATAATCGAGCTCCTTTAATTTAGGGAAAGTCCTGGCTGACACCTTCGACTAAATATTGTAGACGTAAGGAGAAGAGTTACAAGCGTATTGCAACGCCGACTCAGGCCCTTCTTCAACCATCAATAGATTAGGATACGTTGGACAGAACAACATTATCTTGTAACTGCGCGCTTTGCAGAAATGTAATGCATGATAACGAAAATTGTATTATTTTGTCGCATGAGGCATTTTCATAATGACCTCTAATAAGTTTACATGCATTCAAATATTGTTATGTCTTCTCCAAAACTTAATTAGAAATATAAACATATTTTTGTTTTTAGTTCGCGATTTTCAAATATATCTTTTCATACTTTTCTTCCTTTTTTAGTGTCTATCTTCCCTAGACCCCCTTTCTGATCCTCTTTTCCTGTCATTCGTTTTCAAAGTTCACATCGTTCCGTCATAAAGAAACATAAATCGTTTCAATACAAAAGAGTACGCATGATATGAAAATGAAATAGGTGGTTCAAGATATGCCACAGACTTTTGGTTTTGAATGACGGATAACCTACCGTGTAATGGACGCCTAAAATTATTTCTGCAATAGCAAAATAAGGCATAAAACAAAAACAAGTCTTTTTTAAAGACGTCACAAGACGTCTATGATGACACATGAATAGTATTTTGCTGTAATCAGCAATATTTTAAATAACGTTAAATCTATTGTTAGTCTAAATCTCAAGCAACGACCCATGTCGTATCAAAATAATAGAACTCACAAAGAGTAAGTATTGTTACGTATTGTAACTAATCACGACGGAATAAATAATCTTGCGATTCAAATACAAAAAAAGTCTGTAAACTTGATAGCCTCAAATTAAAAAACAAGTATTACGACAACCGACGCGATACAAAATCGATTAACTTAATCGCTGTAATAAGGCATTCTTTGCGATTCTATTACATATTATCGATTTTTACTTCTTGCGAAGACTTGTTTTTGACACTTGCATGTGTAAGATGTTTCTACGCCAAAAATGCTTGATTTTGCTTTGCCAATGTTGCCAATGTTGCCATGTCTATTTTTATTTTTATTATTATGTTACGATTTATTTACATTTGCGTAGGTTAGAGCATATACGATAGTAACTATGGTTCATAAAGTGAAGGCAGTTAATATTTAATAAAAAAGAAGTTGAAAAACAAACCAATGCGATGTATGCAATAAATTAAATATTTACAAGACATAATCTAAACTATTACATATATGAATGGTTATATTTCTTTATTCCGCCGTTGTAAAATTCCGTTATATTGGTTGCTAACCAGTCTTTTATATCATAAGCGTATTTGTTCAGTGACTGGGATATTGAGTCTCAAGCATTTAAAATGTTTATATTAAGATAATTACAAATAAATCAATATTTAATTCAAAAATTATTTTTGCTTGGGTGTATTTTTAACAAGAAATAGCACTACTTAAAAAAACGCCAAACGTTATCTTTTTTTTTTGTGAAATAAATATGATTAATACATAGGGTACGCTTTCACAAAAGTTTAAAAAGCACAAAAATCTCACGAATGATAATCGTTCTGCACACCTTTAAACATGTTATTCTCTTAAAATAATACACATCATTCCGAAATGTTTACAAGGATCAGTACTCTCCGAGCATAGACAAGAATGTTGACAGGTTAGGCAGCGACATAGACAATTTTACATTGAAGAAATTAATGTTTCACATTGTTCTTACACAAAATATTTTATAGAACTACCTTAGATTATTCATACAGATAATATACCGATTTGACGTTAAAATGAAATACCGACATTGAGAAACAAATTCAAATATATTCCACTTTCGAATGTTGACATGTTTACCTGTCATTGATCTATCATCGCTATGCTATTGGCCAGTGACGTCACGCGCCGGGTAGGAAGCGCTGACGCTCATTCGCTGGTTTGTTTCGCCGGATCGTCGATATCCGTTTCCGGCGTTTGGCCGAGACACGACAGTTGAATCTGAGTTTCCGATGCTTCTGATGGCTGCGGAGAAGAAAAAGGAAAACCTTGTAGTTTTTTTTTAAATAGTTTACTAATTCTTCTTGAATATTGTGTTATATCAAAGAAGTTTTTTATAAAAATAAATAAATAAAATAAAAATAGTATGTGTCACAGTCCGAAGGCAGCGGAAGTGACGTTAGCGTCATGTTATATTTTATTTTTATAAACGCCCTCTATTGCAAAACTGCGTAACTACGAAGACCTATTCGCTAAAGTTCAACAGATGGAGTTGTACAAAAAAAATCAGAGATGTTAAGAAATAAATTGAATGAACTTAAAGTTTCACTTCCAACGCGTAGCTTTTTACGCGCTCTCTTTTTTATAAATGATAGACTAGCGTTTGACCACTATCTCGCCTGTTGTTGTGATGTGGTCGAGGATGGATGAAATTGGGTATACAAATAATATATACATATAACCTGGAATAACACAGCATATTTTTATAAGAACTGTTTAATGTGGGCAACTAGTTTGACAAAATGCTTCATAAATGTCAAAATGCAAATATTGAAACTGACAGAGAGTGTTCGCAGCTCTAAACATCACTTCAAAAATTCTCCCAGCTAAGTTTAAAAATCTACATAGTATAATAGCATAATTACCTGAACGTCGATACTTCCAGACCGTCCCACTACCTCAGGGATCACGGTAAGCTTGTAACATAACAGTACGTTACGTCAATACGCGAGCGGAAACGTGCATCGTGCGTGCGTGCATAGTCATACACAAATGGAGATTTAGCAATTATGTGGGTACGTGCAGGTTAAGTTTATACTTATAAACGCCCTCTATTGTAGAACGGCGTAACTACGAAGACGTATTCGCTAAAGTTCAACAGATTGGGTTGTACAAAAAATAATTAGTGAAGTTGAGAAATAAATTGAATGAACTTGGAAGTTGAACGCGTAGCTTTCTACGCACCCTCTTTTCATTAAAAGGTATAATGCATGTATAAAATGTGTATAATAATAATTAATGTATAAAAAGTGTACAATGAATGCAATAAACAGACAAGTGCGAGTCGGACTCGCACATGTAGGGTTTATGTCAATATACCTATAGTTTAATTTAAAGTATAGTCCAATTACGGTTAAGGAGATACAGCCCTGTAAAGTGCGAACAGACGGAAGGACGGACGGACGGACGGACAGCGAAGTCGCTGTAATAGGGTTCCGGGGTACCCCTTTGGGTTCGAAACCCGGAAAAAATTTTTGATAAAAAATGTATAAAAAGTGTACAATGAATGTAATATAAAATATAGGTGTATAATTAATGCATATTTTACCTCGACATCGTTAGCGTTCTCACGTTGTTCGCTGAGGCGACGTTTGAGTTTTTTGGTGCGCGGGTTAGGATCTGTGTTGGTGGCTGCTCGCTTTGGTTGGAACTGCAAAACAAATTTTAGATGGTTTTAGTTTGTATTTAGAAAAGGCAGTTATAATTATGTACTAGCAGAAGTAAAATGTCTTGACAGACAAAGATAGAGAAGTCTAGACGAGCAGTGCTTCATAATGGATGCACTGTGGGATTAGTTACTCTACTATACAAGAGTGGTTCTGTGTGACTACACCTGCCCTGGAAGCCTTAGGGTGAGGACATAAAGAGGCAGGTTCCCGGTGCAGACAGACCGGTACAGGTAGGTACTCATCCGTACTGATAAAATATTACATAGTTTCTTCGTTTTCTCCAACCTGTTTCTTTATGTGTAAGCGCATTTGATGACACTGGAATATTTTACCAGTATGAATAGGTACCTACCCGTACCGATTTGTCGGCACCGGGAACCCGCCTCACTACGTCCTCACCCTTAGATCTTAATTCTATACAGGATCCCAGGGTGCTAAATAACCATAAATGTTGTAGGTTTGTAGGCTTCAGCCGTTACTCAAACCACTCTACCGAACAAAGTGTGTAACCAATCGTTTAGCCGAGTTCCTAGATGAGTTTTGATCCCAACAAGTTCTGAAGACGGATTAGACGAATTTCGCCTCAGCCATCTTTTCTATACAAGCATTACATTTATTCTATGACATCTCCAAACGCATGGTGATTTAATATCAGGTGAAATAGTGATGAGTGACGCTTGCTGTTACATATATGAAATAATACTTAAATTTAAAATTTAAAACCACCCCCGACTGATTTGTATATGTATAAATGTTCATTGAGACTATTTCAATGAGCCTGAACACGACCTCTCAGAATGGCAGGTAAGTAGTGCGCAGAAGCGCCATTTTAATTTTTTGACGACCGCTGTCTAATGACTACAAAAGTTACTGTTGGTAGTCTCAACAACCAAAAAAGAGCTGATAATATTTAAATGGTTGAACGGATTGTCATGTAACAAAGCTAAGAACTCTCGATGAAGACACCTATTAAACAAAAAAACTAAATCTAAATCGGTTCATTCGTTTGGGCGCTAGGATCACAGACAGACACACATACACAGATACACACGTCAAACTTATAACAACCCTTCTTTTTGCGTCGGGGGTTAAAAAAAGAAGATTAATATTTATTCTTTTATAATTTGGTAAATAATGGATACTCTTTATAGAAGACTCAATTCTTTAACTAGAGGGTAAAATAGCTGTAAGAAGATGTAACATGTAATCGTGTAGTAGTTACCTGCAGTTCAGGTGGCACAAACACCCTGGTATTGTTGAAGTACTCGGGCTGCGGAGCGAAGTACATAGTCGGTATACGCGCGTCTGAGGGGAACTCCCGTAACTCGAAACTGGACGACTTGGCCCATATCACCGCCATCGCTAGGTCGCATGCTGCCCATAGTTTCTGCAAATATTGTTTATAGCATCAATTTATAATTTAAGATCGTTTAAAAAACTAAAAGAACCATCGCGCTAGTCAAAGTAACCAGTAGACGCAGTAACTATTACATAATCTGTGCCAGTAGTTAGTAGTAAGTCGTCGAGATAAGTAAATGCGTCGTAATACAAATGTTGATATATTAAAAACTTTTGGGCCGATTTCGTTAACATTTAAATGGGACCACCTGGGAAGCGTACCCTTTGAAACAAAAAAAGAATTTTCCAAATCGGTTGAAGCATCTTCGAATAATCGGTGAACATAAAAAAAATTTAAAAAAATGTTCCGACGAATTGAGAACCTCCTTCTTTTTGTGAAGTCGGTTAAGAAAGGAAGATACAGTAAAGGCAGATACCCCGCTCCTCAATGTATGTATTAGGTTCGCGAACCTAATTTCACCTTAGTCACAATCGAACTGGCGTTTGTGTAGCACGCACGGAATTAAATGTTCAATTATAGCAGATTCATTTAAACAATTAGCAACAATGCCTTCCTCCTATGTTCTTTATGCACAAGCTCGACATTAGAAATTTGTGTTTTCATGTAGATGTTTCTAGTTCCATTATGTTTACGTGGCATAAGAGTGAGTACCGCATCCACCTTTTTATATCGATGGTTTATAGGTTCTAAGGTACTTACTGGTTATTACAAGTGAAACAAATAATTTAAGAATGTTTAAGGATGGTTATTTTGGTTATATATTTACATACATACAATATATATGTGTGTGTTTAATGTTGATCATAAACAATCCTACCATAACAGCAAAGAGATCCTTTATTTTTCCTTTACCTCAAAACCCTTAAAATGAACGTAACCATAGATACTCACAAAGTTGACAGTGTCATCAGTTTCATTGACTGCATCCTTGTGCACCTTCATACGTTCGATGAGGCTCTTGTAGAACCCGTAGCAGAAGAAGTCGTTGCGTGTGATTAGAGGTTCTAGCACGAACCATAGACAGTTCTTTATCACCTACGGATAAAAGTTTTATTTTTATTTTTAATAGTTATGGTTACATTCATAATAATATTATTCGAATACTTTCTAAAGCCAGACTTTTTATGACGCGTGAGTTAATTTTCTGTAGCCCGTTGAGAAGTTTCACTAGGTCGTCGTCGTTTGATCACTACCTAGCCTGATGGTAAGAGATGGAGTCGAGGATGATAAACACGCTAGGCCTAGAATGGTCCGACTCTCAAGAACTGTGCTAAGGTTTTGGCAGATTGCTCCTTGAAGGTGGTAATTCCAAACTAATATTGTAAAAAGTTTGTAACTCTGTTACTCTATCTGTTTGTTACATAATCAAGCCTAAACGGACGATCCGATCTCACTGAAATTGAACAAGAAGATAATTTATAGCATGTAATAGTATAGTTTAAGTACATAAACTACCTTTAGTGAAAATAAAATCATGATTTTTACATACAACTTAAAATGTTAGTTAAGAATATTATCACTGTCAATCAACATTTGGTGTATGTGAACGAAGTTGCGGCTATAAATAATATACGCAAAGAAACACCAACCAGCCCATTTGAGTTTCTCAAGGGTGTAAAAGATACGCACCTTAAGCTGCGCGACGTTGTCATACGCCGTGAAGGCGGGGTCGTGTGTGAGCACCGGTACCGCAAACACTAACATGTAGTCCGGCAAGATATGCGGCAGCTGGCTAACCGCGCGCTCCACTGAAATAACACATCACTGTTATAATACAATACACACATTCAATCACGCCTTTTCCCGTTGGGGTAGGCAGATACTACTTCTTTGCACATGCTACTATCCTGACATACCTATTTCGCTTCTTCCACTTTCATGAGCGCCTTCATACATGTTATACGCCGGTTATAGGTACTTTTAACTTGGCCTTTCTACGATAAAATACACACAAATAACAGGTGGTATTATAAAATAAATAATAAAAAAAATAATAAAAAATAAATAAAATAAATAAATATAATAATAAATATATATTGATTTTCAGCGTGAATTTATGCCAAAAAGTAGAGATTACCACTATCAAGCAGAAAAATCTGCCACCAACACCCTTACGGTATTCCGGCAGCACACAGCCCTTGAGAGTAGGGGTATTCTAAGACTAGCGCGTTCCCCACATTCGACCACATCATCGTACTTACTACTTACCACCAGACGAGATAGTGGTCGAACGCTAACATGTACAGAGTGCAAGCTTTACAGCCCATATTTAAATTAAGATTTTTCTGCTGTGCGGTAGTAGTGCAGTATTAATGGACTACGACCTTAGAACAAAAAATATTATAAACGATAATCTCTCTCTCTCATTGTTTACCAGAAAAACGCAGTTTAATGCTGTAATATTACATATAATTCTGTGTTATATTCAAGCGTTTCATCGCCATGTCACTTGAGTGTAGTCTCAAGCGTTTGATTACAATTTCACTTTGGTTGGTACGTATATGTGGTGGAGAATGGTAGTACGCTAGGCCTAGAATGGGCACTGGCTCTCGAAGACAGCTGTCGGATCGGAACACGCCGTCAGATGTTTTAACGATAGATTTTCAAAAAATAAGGTCATTCACCTTTAGTGCCGACAGTGATGTTCCGTATATACTCTCGTCGTCGGGTGACATCCGCCAGCATATACTGTCGGATCACGGCGCGGATACGTCGGTCCGGCTCGCGACCCGCTAGTGCGTACATTCCCATGAAGTCTAGCGGCAGGCATTTGTTGGGGATACCCTGCGAATAAATAATATAATATATATTTCTCCAACATACAATGGTGCCAAAATAGATCTTAATTAACCACTCAGGTATCGGGAATTTAAAACAAAAAAAAAAAAAAACCACTTTGAAAATGTGTGCAGTAGCGGAATGGCGCGAACGTCGCGTCGCGTAATTCTTCGCATACAAAAGTAATCACACCATATTTTCTTATTCTGTAAACTGTGCTTTATTTTGTAATAGATTTACTTCATTGTTGTATAAAAATAAACTTTACATATACTATTGTTATTTTTTATTTACCCCTCAAAACCTCTGAAATGTATATCATGGATATTTTCCTGAAATATGAGACAATCAAAACCGAAATATTATAAGTACAATATGCAAATCAAAGTTCAAGAACCCAGTTACCATTTTACACACAGAATTGGGTATCCTATTACGTAAATGTTTATAAAAACCGAGCTCGAAACCCGACCCACTTGAAAGGGTCTAAGTAGGTACTTACGTTTTTTACGATTGTATAAACATTCGTCAGCATGACTCATACCATCCTGAATTGATTTCTTGAATTGATTTAGTGATTCGTCTACTTATTTGCAATAATATTCGAAATGCTTATTTCATTCATTATTTTCACTAATTTCACTTTTTATTCAACACAGAAACTCGAAATTGCGGGAAAACCGCCACTTGGTAGAAAACCCGACGATCACACAAATACGATGATATTTCTAGTATTCAATAGCTAAGATGGATTCACAAAACACAAATGAATAGAATTTACACTAGATATATACTAAAAACTAAAATAAACCAACAGAAAATAACATTTCAAAACACAATCTAGCGTCAGCATTCCAAGCGTCAATGGCGTCTATGGTCGACCTAAGGCGTATTCATTAAGTAGTTTTCATGGTGCGGGGAAGAATAAAATACAGTTCAAAATGGCATTTTATAAATAAAATATTTCTTCATCAAGCGTGTAAGACCAAAAAATGGTTACAATTTCTAATATTATGCGCTGTAAATATAGAAAAAAAAAGTTGGCTAAGCTGACCCACCGGTGGGTCCGTGAAGCTTGACGGAATTGCTTGTAATTGTTCTTGACCCACCGGTGGGTCAGCGATCCCTGAGTGGTTATATTGAGACTGATGCCTGCGGAAGGTTTAACAAGAAAACCTGTAATACAGGACATCAGGACTCCACGCTTATAGTACCACAGAATAATTAATAGTACTACGTACAGAAACCTCACTCTTTCATAGCTAATATGCAAGATTAAACCTAGATACAAGGTCGGTAACGTTCAAAATATAAATACACCTGAAGAGCCCCCGGGGGCCCCAGCAGTGTAGCGTATTTTGAACGTGACAGACGTTGTATCTAGGTTTGATCTCGCGTATTAACTAACACGGCAAGTTACGTGGAGTGAGAGAAGCCTAATAGTACTAAAAATTTTTTTGGCAGTCATTTATAATAATGATGCATCTAAAATAAATTAAAATAATATATTCCACATTAAATTAAACAAGGAAGATTAAAAACTAATTTAAATAAGACACAGCGTCAGTTACCTAGTGAAACTGAAATATGATATTCATGATAAAGTTTCAGATTTATTTCAGACTAGCTGTGCCCGCGGCTTCGCCTGCGTTAAAAACAACTTTTGATTTATTTAAATATTGTTTTCATAAGAACCATCCTATAACCAGACGATAAAAAACACGACAAAAAAAGAATTTGCGAAATCGGTCCAGCCGTTCGCGCGTGATGCCGTGAACAAGGGAAATTGGGATTAATTTTTATATATAAAGATGATGCCATATAAAAGATGTCAAAAATCTGTCAGATAAGTTCCTAACAGGGCTATCAGGAGTCGGTGAAACTGTCTCTGAAGTACACAGACTTATTTCAACGCCTGATGACTTTTAACTATTTTGACGTTTCTTCCCATAGAAAACATGACTATATACTCTTGTATTAATATTTTAAAGAGCCTTCTACCTATTCCCTTTTCTCATAGAGGAGGATGAATAGCAGGCCAGATTACCAGTATTACCCTTATTACGAGTTTTCATCGTAAACAATTTTGAAAGAACTCAGTGTTCGACTTATTCTAGCTCCCTGATTGGTCTAAATTTAGTGAAGTGTAGTAACCACTAGAGGCGCTGTACTGTACATATCGAGTTTGTTATGAAAGTAACTTAAGTTTTTTTTCTTCATATAAATGCACTTAAAATTGGGCAAGCTTGATTTTATACAAATTGAAATACATTGCATTTGAACATGGTTCTACATATTAGTTAAGTTTTATACAATCTATAAAACTTAATCTAAAATTACCTTTGAAAGTCCTTTGTGTAGTTTCGATGCAAACGCTTCTCTTACTTGCGGTACTTCATCCTGTAAACAACAAATTTTGGTGACAACATAACATGGCGCATCTTGGGAGAGGCCTACGTCCAGCAGTGGACTGACACAGGCTGATGATGATGATAACACAGATTTTTAATATTGCGCACACTAGCCACAGACCTATACATATGGCACTTGACAACAATCAGATTTGATGTAAAGTACTTTACATCAAGTGAGACCGATACTTAATAAAGTACTTTACATCAAGTGAGACTGATAGACGTCCACTTTACATTGTAAAGTGATGATGCGGTGTGGTCTAAGATAGAAAATTGCTTGTATTGATTGATTGCTATGTTAAATTCTGATTGATTACAATGAAATGCAAAATGTGCGTAACCAGTACAACACGTCTAAGTACTGTTTATGATGGAATTAATAAATTCGTGCAAATCAACATACAACTATCTTATCCCATTGTCTAAACAATACAAATAAGAAAGAAAGAAAGAATCTTCTTTCTTTCTTTTTTCGAATGTTTTATGAATGTCCTTCACATGGATATTACAAAGCGATCACAGTTCCATAGTGACAAACATTTACAGTCAGATATGCGTCATACAAGACGGATTTCTTATTCTTCTTCTTATTGCTTTTAAACGCTGCTTGGTGTTTTTCTGCCAAATTAATAAATTAATATGAACTTAAATAATTGCTTATAATTTATTTACAGTGAAATACTTACAACCATGAGATGCGATAGGTTGTAGAACTGTTCAGCTGTGAATTGATCGCCGACTCCTTTCTGCTCGCAAATCTTGAGCATGGCCGCACCAGCCGCCAGTCGTAAGTGAGCCATCTCTGCTTTTGATAGCCGGTTTTGCTGTGAAGTATAAATATTTGCATACATTAGGGGGTGAAGCCTAATATGAGTAAATATCGTTGGATATTTTACATGTAATTAGAGGGAGAAACAAGCAGACGACCCGCCTAATGTAAAACGGTGACTGTCACCTGCAATATTTACGACTGCAATATTTATTCATTCATTCAGGTGATATTTTAAACTATAGATAGAATATTTACGTTTATCAAAAATCAAAACATATCAAAAACGGTTGTATTTCAAATATTGAGACTCCGAGCCGAAAAAAAGAACACAATGTTGTTAGTATAATCACAGACCTTATCTAAAGCCATTCTTTTTTACCTATTGTAGATCAAAAGTATCGGACTTAAATCAAGTCTGTTTCCTATTAAGTACTTACAATCGCGAATGAACAGGTATCTTCTAGGCAACTGCGCTACATCGTCGATCACATCTTCACTTAGCATCAGGTGACCAAACGCTTGCTTTTGCTTATCAACACTCAACACGAATATATATATATATATATATATATTATATATATATATATATTATAAATGCGAAAGTCAGTTTGTTTATTTGTTTGTTTGTTTGGGACTTCTTCACAGTCAAACGGCTGGACCGATTTGGCTGAAATTATGCACAGGGATAGCCAGTACTATGGATTAGGGTATAGGATACTTTTTAACGCGGGCGAAGCCGCGGGACACAGCTAGTCTTCTATAAAAAAGAAAATGATAAAGTTCATACCTGTAATAGATCTCCCTTATGCACTATAAAAGCATTTAGCATTCTAAATGTCTTCTGCGCAGAAAGTTCATCCTTCTTCAATCCTAATAACCATCGCGCCATACATTTGAGACCTTCGAGTTTGCATCTAGTTTCTTCAGGCAGTTGGTCTTCGTCGCACCATTCTTCTTGAGGCGCGTTTGTACCCCCTCCCTCTTCGCGAACAAGGAGCTCTTTTACTATCTGTGAATTAAAAAAATAAAATTGTGGTGAAATGATGAAGATTGGTCGAATTAGTTAGGCTATCGAAGCAACGCAACAACATTTACAATGATCAACAATGCAGATTAAAATGGAATCAGACTTGTCGAAAGCACAGACACTACTGAATATAGTCAAATCCAACAATCCGTAACTTTCATAGACCGTCTTCCAAATTGGCTATGCCATATGTCAGTATTGGTTGATTTATTATTAATAGTTATGTAGGGTACTTTTCCACTTTGTATTTATATAATGTTTGCTAATGAGGGTAGGAGAATGTTTTGTGTGACAGCCTCATTTCTGTACAATGGCTACCTAGCTCATTACACGATTTACAACCTAAATGTGTTTTATTTGATTTACAACTGTAATAAAAAAAAATTGTTTATAAAACTATAAACGTTACTGGTTGTAACATGAAGGTTATAGAGTATTAAAAGCTAAAAACTAATGTTAGGTAGACAGTATTTATGAATATCGAGCGCCCTTGTTCTACCAAGATCTAAAACTTACCAGGATAAATCAGCGGTGTCATTGAGACTTTTAATCTCGGACCGGGGGACAGGCAAATGATAACACTGTTTTGGGAATGTATGATAAATTTTAATACACGAAACGTCCCTTACCTCCCAAAGTGAGTTACACATTACTTAGTTAAAGCCGGAATACTATGTCTAAACATTTGACTATAAATATTATTCGGTTTTCGTTACTTTTGAGGTTAATTTATTTTACATTTTACTACTGAAATTTGGTTATTTCTTACTATAATCTTTCTAATGTCTTTCTTGCATCTTGCTAATATGAAATTAAAGTTTTAAGGGTAATAAAAAGAGTTATAAAGAAATTCGCTTAGCTGCAGCGTCTGGGGGCGTCCGAGCACACCACTCTAAACAGACAGCATCCATCGTCGCACCAACAGCTCAAAACTACGACGACATCCAAACGTTGTGCGTCGCACAAACACCTCAAACTAACGACGTCTTCCAGCGTCGAACAAACAGTTGACGACACCCATCGTCGCCCAAACAGCGCCAAAGGCGCAAAATCACGACGTTATCGCATGGCACTACACCATAAGCACGCCGAGTATCATCGCAAAAGCGATTTGAAATACGGATTCTTTTTGTGGAATCCGATTTATTAAATTTTCCCAAAAATGAGCCCTTTGTATGCCTAGGGGCAAGAAAAAGTGACGTCTCCGATCGAGAATTGACAGAGGTCAAAGTCATTTTTTTTTTTGAAAGATTGTCTATAGGATATTGAATGATCCACAGACCAAGTAGTAACTCGATTATTTAAAATCGACTAAAAATGGCTAAATACGAAAATGTTCTAAATTATTTAAAACCAAAAGGTAATTTTGTCAGTCTTAGAAGCTGAAATGTGCTTCCAAGCGAAAAATATGTAACGAGTCGAAATACCTCGTTACACAACCTAAATGTGTTTTATTTGATTTACAACCTAAATGTGTTTTATTTGATTTACAATCTAAATGTGTTTTATTTGATTGAGGACTTTATAGGCTAGCACCGGTCATCATGCCGAACCGATTGGAGACATCTTTGTCCGGTTGGTGGTTCCAGCCACTGCCGAAGCCTATCAGTAGTCCTCACTTAGAACCACCTAGGGAATTAAGGTCCAAACCTATGCATGCCGGAAGGTAACATAACCCAAAATATGAGTTTTTTTTAGAAAGTTTTTTCAAAACTAGTTCATTTTAATGTGGCGTTTGTTCGAGTAAAGACAATGCTAACAAAATCCAGTATGTTCACATTAAAATGACCCAAAATATTTTTGATTTAAAAATTACCATGTTATTATTGTATTAAAATTACCAGTATTATTATTGTACTAAAATAATTATTCCTCGGTCAAATTGATATTATTGTGGCACATAAAATAATATATTACCTTTCTTGAGACAATATTCTTGATGTGTACAGGGAAGTTGTCAGGCAGGTTTTGCGCAATGTGCCCCAGAGTGACTATAGCCGTACGGTAGTGTTCTGAATGGGGACTTAACGTCGCCTTTAACGTTTCCAATATTTCTGTGAAGATTTGAGCCCTTTCTTCTGGTACGTTTACGAAGAGACACCTGTAGGAATAATAAAATAGAATTAATTATAAATATATTTATATACAAAAATTATTGTAAAAATTGCCAATTTTCTTGCCGACTACAATTTTTTTCGAATTCTTTGAATGCAACTGCAAAATGTTGTCAAAAATAATGAACTGTCTCCCAGAACGTTTTCCTGCAGCTACAACGGAAGTGGTGCCCGCCTTTGCGGTCCAAAAAGGAGGATGTTCTCAATTCCTCTGTATGTTTTTTTTGTATGTTTGTTACGCGATTACTATGCCTTTAATGAAACAATTCAAATCATTATTTTTTTTAGGGTAGGATACGTCTCCAGTCTCCACGGTGGTTCATTATAAGATTCATCGATTGTTTCGTGATATGGAGATAAATATCTCAAACTTGCTACTGAAACTGATTTGCGTGGCATGTGAATTCGGTCAGTCGGTTTCATATTTTTAATAATCTTAATTACATTCTCTGCATTAGGGTGGTCCTATAAAATTTTAACAAGATGGCAATCTCTTCAAATTGAAAGTGTTACGCTCCATATCTCCAGTGATACGACTCTAGAACGCCATCCAAAATTCTCTTGCGTGGAATGTGAAGCGCCTCTTTTCAAATTCAAACAGTAATACAAATCAATAATTAATATTTACCTAACAGCATTCTTAGCTTGCTTTGGTGTGCCGATTTCAGCGTATGCTTTGCATAACGAGATCAGTTTCGGGAACATCGACGGGCACGCCTGTCCTGCAAAATAAAATTATTTTGTCAAAAAAATGTGCTTATAGATCCCTTCTATAGAATCAGGACCAGTTGCCACCAAAGCTAGGGCAGGAGATATCGGCAACAGCCTGGTCATAAACATCAAATATACTTTCGTCTCTGTTATAATGTACATACTTTAAAGTTCTATCTGTATATATAAAATATGTTGTATTAAAGACTAACCACGAATATAACCTGGCGCCTATCGCACAGCTACGGCTAGTTTTAGCGCAAGAGCTCATATTTTGCCTACAATCTGTTTAATTTAGCCTAAAAATGTTATTTAAAACAAACTAGCAAATAAGGTGTTCTAAGGAAATAAATATTATTATTATTTAACCCTATGATACTAACCGAGTGGTCTATATTTCCCAAGGAAGGTGAGAGCAGCTAACACATGCGGTGCGACACTCTCGTCATCTAGTTCTAGTAAGCAAGTTACTCGCTCCAACACATCCTCGTGGAGGAAATGAGCCGGAAATACGAAGGACAGCATCACGAGGAGTTTTAGACCGCGCTCCGCTGCCTTCTTTTGGTCTATGCCTGGGGAATAAAGTCATCACTGTTAAACAATAATTTATGATCGTACAAAACGAAAAAACCGACTTCACATGCTGTGATAGTCAAAGTACTGGCTAGTTATAGTCATGTCATCAAAGTATACAAATGTGCTTATATTTTGATCTCCAATCTCCGGAGATAATTGTCATATCTCGATAAAATTATAATGGGACCAAACGGGAGGCATAATCTCTTAAACAAAAAAAGATTTTTTCAAATCAGTTAAGATTTGACGGAGTTCTGAGGTAACAAACATTTAATAAAATTATAATAATACAGTCGAATTGAGAATTCCTCCTCCTTTTTTGTGAAGTCGGTTAAAAATCTTAATCATCATCATAATCAGCCGACAGTCCACTGCTGGACGTAGACCTCCCCCAAAATACACCACTTAGCCTGATCTACGGCTCTTCTAGAGTTCTTGTTCAAGAGTGTGGATACCGCGAATCTGCAAGACGCAGCGTAGGACGTCCTGTGACCAGGTAGAGCGATTACATACGCAAAGCGGTGGGCATTGCCTGGAAAATCTTAATACGAATATAAAATTATAAGACAGTTTTTTTAAATGTTTTTTCGTGGATAACTTCGTCGTTTATGAACCGATTTTGATGATTATTTTTTTTGTTGGAAAGGAGATATCCCAAGAGTGGTACCATTGCAATATCAACGAGATCTGATAAATATCTTCAGAGATATGGCGATAAACACCTTAAAATTGGTACTGAAAAAAAAATGGTGCGGATTTGATGTCGGTTCTTTTAGTAGTTTAAACAATCTTATTTATTGAAAGGGAATAAATACTGTATGCCTGCAAGGTGTTTCCATATAAACTTTATCATGTTCCCATGGCAGTCTTAAAGATATGGAGCAAAACAAAAATCACACAACATAGTTGGGCGTTGATGACACCACTCCCAACATCCTAAACTGGTCTGAGTAATTACGGTAAATGTCTACTCAAGTCATTAGCCTATATTGTATACATACCACATTCTTCAGCAATACGCTGGTCCGTTCCCTTCACGGCTCCCTCCACATATCCGACCAGTATAAGTAGAGACTCGTGGTCAATCATCACTGAGCTGACTCGTTCTAGGAGCATCTTCACAGTGTTATAGTAGAGGTTTGTCATCACTGGCTGACCAAGCTTCTTTAGGACGTTTGACTGGAATAAAAAATATATAGTCATTACATCTAGATAGATAATGAAATTAGAAGTCATCAAAATTAACTTAAAATTCAAATTCAAATGTAAATTCATCCATATAACTCACCGTAGTACGAACACAAACTTCACAACTGACATTCGGGTTCAAAATAGTCTCCATTCCTTGCAGCAATTCTGGCGCCTGTTTCATATGCTGCGAGAATTTGTTCAAAAACTCCTGCGCCTTCACAGACTCCGGCAGGAATTTGGTACTTATGTGTAGGACCTTTGCGATCAATTCCTTTTGTACGGCCGGGGTAGGAGGTTTCCTATGCAAGTCGACCCATTCGGCGACCGTGCGTCGAACGGCCAATTGATGTTTCTGCAATTCTATGAACGCTTTAGTCGCGTTATCATCGACATTTGACATTAGATAGTATAACTTCTTCATACGTATAGGCGGCGGGAGCATATAAGGAACGAGCGATGTATTCAAAAGCCTCTCTACTAGTAATCTGTCTTCCAAAGCGGACATATAATATCCGTGGAGGATTTTGTCTTTGATCCATTGCGCGGCTTTCTCCGTGGCCGGCGGCACAGAATCTTCCGTCAAAAATTTCTTGTAAATCATAGCGAGACCCGACATAGCTTCCTTGCGGATTTTGAACTTCTTATCCAGAGTTCTTTCTCGGACAAAGTGTAAGAGGTCTTCAGATTCAGCGACTGCATTGAAATCTCTTTGAGCCGTTGCTATTATAGCCATTACGACCTCGTATCTGACTTGTTCGTGAGAGTCATGCTGTCTCAGTTTCAAAGTTTCCGTTATGTCTTTTCTCAAGTCTGGGTGGTGTACGAGGAAATGCATGCAATATTGAACGCATTTGATCCTTATAGGAACTGATATATCGTTGAATCTTCCTAGGAAAGCTCGCCATAGAGCGGGGTACTGTTTGGCCAGTTCTGAGCCAGGTTCTGAGAACATTCTGGCTAATAGAGCCACGCCGCTGAGTCTCTCTTGGAACTGTGCAGATTTCAGCTTGCATTCCAACTGTGGTAGCACTGATAGAAGGATCGTAGGACAGCATTGGTACAGCTCGTAGATTAGTTCGTATACTTTCGAAAAGATCAGTAAGTGCTTCTCTTCTTTGCCGAGGATCAGGACGTGGTTGAAGAACTGCAATAAAATTATATTGTGATTAATTAACATCAATGCAACTACACAATAACACCTGAATTCAAAATTTAAAACCACCCCCAACTAATCTATGTATAATCTGTTGACTGTGATGAGACCATTCCAAAGAACGCAAACACGCCATCTCGCAAGTTAAAGAGAATTAAAATTATTAATTTGTTTATTATTTTATTTAATAGTACTAGTGTGGTGGATATCCTGGCTGCAGCATCAGCTCATCGTGCTGCCACCATTGCATTGTATACAGTATCCATAACAATAAAAATACTGATCAAAACGAAACCAAACACGACATATTTCTATTATTTTCTCAAGAGTGTACAGTGTGAGGAATATATTGGCTGCAGCATCAGAACAAGAATTCCATAATCTTGCATAGTTATGTAGCACTAGGTCACACATATGTTTGAAGGTGCAAATACCCATTATGCGCCTAAGATCCTTACTGCACTAACGAAAGACCTTAAAACAGCTGAACCTATGATGCAAAAATAAACCTTACCCCTTGTATATAAGGTTCCAGAGTATCATTAGTCTTCACAATGAGCTCCTTAGCGAGCGCATACGCGTGTTTGTGGTCTCTCTTGTTCGGCTCCACCAAGTTCATGAGAATTACGTTGAGAAGCTCGTTGGAGACAACGTCAGATTCCGTGATCAGGGGGCAGAGGACGTCCAGCATGAAGGACTTCACTTTTGATGAGTGTTCCGTACTGAAATGAAGGGTGGTGTGAGATCAACTTGTTTGACTTGACGAGAGCCAGTTCCGATTCTAGGCCTAGCGTGCTTACCATCTTCGACCGCATAATCACTTACCAACAGGTGAGATAGTGGTCAAACGCTAGCCTATAAGATATTTAAATAAGATCGTTTAAATAATATCGTTTAAAAACTAAAAAAAAACCGACTTCAATGCCGCGCTATTCATTATCAGTACCAATTTTGAGATGTTTATCTCAATATCTCTGGAGATACTTATCAGACCTCGATAAAATTACCATGGTACCACACTTGGGATATCTCCTTTCGAACAAAAAAAGAATAATCAAAATCGGTTCATAAACGCGAACAAACATAAAAAAAAACATACGGTCGAATTGAGAAACATCCTCCTTTTTTTGAAGTCAGTTAAAAAAAGACTAAATTTTTGTGTTTGATTCAATGCGTTAGTTTTCACGTATGGACTTAGAGCTGTAAGATATAATACCTAGTATTATCTGCTCACAGCGATCTTCCCCCTAGGTAAAGAATAGAGTTGTAGTAATATCTTATAGGCTAGCGTATGACCACTATCTCGCCTGGTGGTAAGCGACGATATGGTCGAAGATGGTAAACACGCTGGTAAGGTCTTTCTCTGACTCTCAAGGGCTGTGTGCTGCCGGAACACCAAGAGTTTATGGCGGCAGATTTTCTCCTTGGTAGTAAGCTACTTGTTGGTAGCAAGTCAGGTGGAGCATCAAGATAATATGCTACTACCACCTAATACAAAAATTAAAGTGGATACAAAAAACGTGTAAACGTGTTTGTTGGCATATTTGCTAGGTGTTATACAATATTGTATGGTGGTATGGAACCCTTCGTATGCGAGTTCGACTCGCACTACGCCGGTACACCAGCACAACTAAACTAATGCCTCGTTCACACCAGGCGATTTTTGTTGTTTAACTTCCTAGGGGTGTACTTTTCTTTCGATTCTAAGTACTTTTAGTATCGATACTTTGGAATCGATACTGAGTAGGGACCGGTTAAAAGTACTCGTCTGGATACTCAATTATATGTCTCGGATTTCTCGAAAGAACATTTAGGCTGGCATTATAACGCGGTAATAAGGTTTAGAGTTAAACTATTTGATTAGCTAATCAAGTGCGATTTAATGGATAGAAACTCGTATCGTGCCTGGTGTGAGCTCAGCATAAGCGTAGATGACCAAATCCGAAAGTATAGAATAGCGGAAAATGCTCAGAATTCCAAGACTCAAGATCAATATGTATCAAGAAAGGCCAAATTGTAAAAAACATTTAACAGTAACACACCCTTTTAGACTAATCAGGGAGCCAGAATAAGTCGAAAACTATGTGAGATCAGTCAAAAGCGTTTACGATGAAAACTCGTACCACGGATTATATAATAGTTACGACGTAACAGATATTTCACTCCCCTACAAAAACACAATAACAACGTTTATTGCAGGCAATACAAGCAAAGATGTGTCTAAGGCGCTCGATCTAGCGTTGTTATTACTTCGTTCAGCGCGCGATGTACCGACGCGCGCCCGATACAGTAAAGGGTTAACTCAATGAAACAAAAAAAGTTTACGAATTCTTTTTATTTACCTCACAAAATAACATCAAAATTCCTAACTAAGAGTCGAATTTGAAGTCGAGAAAGTGAATTTTACGCCGTCTTGTCATATTAGTATCGTTAGCATAAAATAAAACCAACAATGTCGAGTTGGACTCGCCCACCAAGGCTTCCGTACCAACGTTGCGTTGGTAGATACCAATTAAGCTAGACCTCTAAATTGTATGAGCGCTCATATAACTCAGAGGCCTATCTAAACTGGTTGAAACTTTGTATGTATGGAGACACCCTTTAATTTTCAACTTTTTTATTATTTTTATTTTTCCTTTATTTGTGCTATAAGACCTTGCTTCTTGCCAAATTGCCAAATGTATGTATGGAGACAACCTTTAATTTTCTACTTTTTTAAAATTTTTTATTACTTTATTTGTGCTATAAGACCTTGCTTCTAGCCAAATTTTATGATTCTAGGTCAACCGGAAGTACCCTATAGGTTTTCGACCCAAAACCTATAGGGTACTTGCGGTTGACCTAGAATTGTCAATTTTGGTCACAAGCAAGGTCTTACAACACAAGCAAAGGAAAAATTCCAAAAAATGAAAAAAGTAGAAAATTAAGGTAAACTTTGGTACTTACAAGTTTTCGCGAAAATCTAAATTTGCCCATTTCTTTTTATCATGTTGACTCAGGACCTGGATTTTTATACACCTAATAGGAACTATAAGACTTCAGTATCTGTTATAAATTTCAACTTGCTAGGTCCACCCGTTCCTGAGAAAATTGGTGGTGACACACGGACAGACAGACAGGCAGACAGACAGACAGACGGACAAGAAAGTGATCTTATAAGGGTTCCTTTTTTTACCTTTTAAGGTACGGAACCCTAAAAATGAAAAATAATATGCTTGTTTTTTGTCAAACCCGCAAAATGACTATGTAAAACTTAAATCGTTTTTAATATATAATACGAATGCGCAGTTATCCCGTCATTTGAATAATAATATACGTTGCGCGCGCGTGAGCAGTGACAACCGACTGGCAGATAGTACCGCCGGCGTTGCTCGAAAGTTTAGGCTTAATGCGCAGTAGCTATGGGCTAGTGAGGGAGGCCTGCTCGTACTAAGGGTTCTTAGAGTATATAGTGACACAAGAGTAAGTTTCTTCAAACTTATTTTGGGATTCTTAACTGGTAAAAAAAACAATATCAACCGCAATGCAAGCATTGGACCATTGCATCTATTCATAACACATGTCAACGCTAAACGCAATTATTCACTTGAAGCGAACGGTCTCTATCGGTATTACTTACTGCACCTATAGATAAAGGATAGGACGACATACATACGAACATAAAATCACGCATTTTTTACTCGACTGCGCGACGCAAAGGACAGGTATAATGTGTTTTTATCAGTCTATGTATGGTATGTTCCATTGTGGCAATCTAGAAACCAAACGCGCGTTTAGGATAAGTGGCACATCGTTAGATTCGCTATGCCAGCACAAGTGTCAACGAGAACATAAATACCTAAAGCATTGAAAGCATTAGCATTAAGCATTTGAAAAAATTCAAAATGGCAGATTTTGGACACCGTAAGATTTTTTTTCTTGAAATCCTATCGAGTGGGGTATCACATTAAAGGGCTTGAAAAGATGATTAAAAATATATTTATTTTGTCTAAAAAATTTTTTGTGATCATACGTAAAAAAGGCAAAGAAAATAATTGATTTACGGACAAAGGATATATCATCCACAGTCGGGTTTATTGTTTTTTAGTAAATGTCTTGTTTCTGTTGGGGTGGGCAGAAACTCATTGTTTCCACATGCTACGATCCTTAAAACCGGTACTTCTTTCACTTCTACTTTCATGAGCGCCTCCATACATGCTTGCCTTTACTTTTGACTTGGCCTTTCTTTCAAACGTCTCTGATCTGGTGAATACAGGATAAGGCATAGGGAGACTTCTATAAATGCTAACAAGCTGGGTTGTGTAAGTACAAGATCATCTATAAAAGTCTCCCTATTCCTTATCCAGTATTGACCAGATCAGAGACGTTAGTCTAACAAAACTAAAACATCAGCGACCTGCACCCGGCTTCGCACGTGATCGTTTTATCGTCTTACCTTGCAAAATAGGTCTCCACAAAGAGGCCTTTTTATTTAAACTGGATAATTATAGCCTATGTCCACCCTAAAGTTCCGTTTTAAATATAAGTGAAAGATTTTTTAGTCTGTCTTAGTTTTCAGTTGCTAAAATTATCTTCTACATCCATCAGCTCGACGGTATCATAATAGGTTGGAGAAAAAATCTTTTCATATTTTCAACCGACTTTCAAAAAGAAAGAGGTTCTCAATTCGTCTGTTTTTTTTTTTGTATGTATGTTACGCGATTACTCCGTCAATAGGGAATATGCATGATTTTTTAAAATATTTTTAATTCACTGATTGCATCCATTTAACACATGAAAAAACACAGTAAAAATATGAAATAATACTGAAAGTGTTCAAATTAAGCTAAAAAAAATAGTTTTAGCATTGAAAAAATATGAGGTATCTAAAACGCTGCCAAATTTTCGCGCGCCTTTGTGACGTCACAGTGCACCGCACGGTGTCCATAGATTAAATCTTTTTATTAGAAATAGTACGTATTCGTACAACAGTGCATAGTATTTCTATGAAAAAGATTTAATCTTCTGTGGAGACCGTGTGGTGCCCTGTGACGTCACTTTCTAATTGACAAGTGGTGATGTGTTTCGCACATTAAAAATTCCCACGCTTTTTTTGCATTCTTCATATAATATTTTAACACATTTAAGATTATTTTATTTACAAAAAATGTTTAACAAACTACACCAGAACAATAATAATTCGAAAATAAATGATTTCAAGTATACTACATGCATATTCCCTATTGTGAAGCGATTCGGATGATTCTTTTTTTAATCGGTAGGGTATGTTTTCGAGGTGCTCCCATTGTTTTTCATCGAGATCAGATAAGTATCTCCAGAGATATGACGATAAACGTCTCAAATTTGCTACTGAAATTAACTCGCGGGGCATGGAAGTCGTTTGTTTTAGTTTTTCAACTATCTTAATTATACATAACTACAATAGTAATAACATACAAAGTTTCATTCAATACGACAATTAGAAGTAGGTTAACATTGACTTCTAAAATTTTATAACATTGTTAGTTAAAAGAGAAGCTAATAAAAGCGAGTAAAAAAATTCTAATAATACTAACTTGACAATCTTGAACATGAGGGAGAAGAGAGCGCAGAATATCTCCTGACAGTCTTCCAACTCGAAGCACATGTTAAAACTCTTCACATAGGCGAGGTTTTCCAGCAGATAGAAGTACCGCTTGAACGCAGGGTCCTTGGGGTCACGCAGGCCTTGCAGTTGGTTTATCAGAAACAGGAATATAGTTTTAACCTGCGGATAAATGGACACACATTAATATTTTATATTTTAAGAGAGAAGAAGTTCTTCCCTCCGACTTCGCAGTCGGTCAGAAATACAAAAAAATAAGATATAAAACTTTTTAACAAAAAAATTAAACCGCCTAAAATAATGAAAAGCAAAAAATAATTAAACTTTTTTATTTAACCTTAATAACGAAATTCTAAAACTACTGTTAGTATACTTCTATACTAATATTATAAAGAGAGAACATTTGTGTTTTTGTATGTTTGTAATGAGTAAGCTCAAAAACTACTGAACCGATTTAAAAAATTCTTTCACTAATACATAGAATGGACTTTCGGAATGAAAATAGGCTATATATTATCCCGTTTAAATCAAAGGTACATTCGTGGAGACCTAATTTCAACCTTAGTCGGCAAATAAACGGTCGAAAAAACACGTTTCTTACGAACGCTGCTTAATTGAAAATAGATAGAAGAATATTTTTTATGCAAGAGTTGTACAACTTAATAAGACCTACAAAAAAGTCCGCGACAGCATATGTCTATCTCTTAAGGTTGACTCACAGTAATTATTTTAATCTTAAAATTTTTGTTAAAAAATATTACATAACTTCCAAGGCTATTTTCAAGTATGTAGTATTAATCCTTATCCAAATAATTACGTTAATTAGCTTGGCCACATATTATAGATTAAAATTGTCCTTTACAGTATATAATTCAAATGAAAACTCTAGAAGATATCACGAATTTCACAAACACGCATCGCAAAATTAATAAAATATTTGCAGTGAAACCACAGATTAGGTCAAAGTTACTACGAAAATATTATTATAAGCTTAGCTATGCTGTAGATCCCCACCGATCACAATCAATTTGAAGTCAATATAGTATAATAATATGATCTATTGTACAAAATAATATTCATCTATATATATAATATAATATTTTAAACCACCCCGACTGATCTATGTATAATAGCTTTTTCCAATGACTCTAAACACGACATTTAAAATCTGAGCTGTAAGTTGGTGAGGATTTGAGTATTCTGTAGAGTCCAGGAGGCTTCCATGTTCTTACAATATCGTTGAAGAAGAAGATTTTCGATTGATCAGACCTATAAAAAAGCTCATAATTTTATAACGATTGAACGAATTTTCATGAATAATGCAATAAATGCTAAGAAAACTGTCGATGAAGACATCTATCAAACAAAAAAAAACTATCAATAATAAAAACAAAATCGGTTCATCCGGTTAAGTGCTAAGATGCTACAGACAGACACACAGATACACACGTTAAACGTATATTACCCCTACATTTTGCGTCGGGGAACGCCGTAAGGTTACGGCGGCAGATGTACTCCTTGGTGGTAAGCTACTTTTTGGTAGATTTAATGATTCCACTACCACTGTACGAAAACTCATGATTCATGAATGCACATAAAATTTTCATTGGTAGGTATATAGCTAGGATTAGAACCAACGACCGTCGGGTCAGAATCAGGGTAACTATCCTTTACGCCAAAGGGCCGTCCAATATCAATACGTAAGTATTATAAAACAAAGTTCATCACTGCGTCTGTCTGTCTGTTCGCAATAATCTCAATAGCTACTGAACGGATTATCATGCGATTTTCACCAATAGCCAGAGTGTTTATGAGGAAGGTTTAGGTGCATAATTCGTTAAGGTTTTGTGTAAATTGGATGAAATATGACGATGGTTGTTAAATATGTTCATATTTTATATTCGATGCAACAAACTGATGCAAATTTTGTAGGCATATATGTTCTACCCGTGCGAAGCCGGGCCGGGCTGCTAGTAAGTATATATTTTTGTAATTGTTTTAAGTTTTTAACTAAACATAATAACTAAGTTCTTAAACTAATGTAAGTATGTATACCTAAGTAATTTTGAGTCGGCGCCAAACAAGCAAATTAATTAATTACGTAAAGCGTGATGCGCGGTGGAGGCATGGCGCGACACGCCAGTTCGCCGGAAAATGCCGAGTGTTGACGAAGTTAATGTCAGCGAGACTGCAACCCGAACCGGCACCACATATACTAATCTGTGACGGCCCGTGACGGGCACAGGTCGTTGCGAGTGGTCGTGCATCTTTATTTAGTCTGTGGGTCGTGTGGAAGCGCATTTTTTGGAATGTTTATGTTCATCGCCGCAGATTTCACGTTGCATTCTTAATTTGACTTGATTACAGTCAAACCTGGATAAGCGAGAGTTCAAGGGAGCACAATCTCATTCTCGCTTATAGAGGTTTCTCACTAACCCGAGTTTCTCGCTAATGCAGGTACATGGATAGCGTTTCTCTCTTATAGAAGTACGCAGCAATAAAAAGTCACAGCAAGTACGAATGTAGTAAATATGTAATATGATAAAATTATGTGCATAATATGCACAACATATATAATATACATGTACATATATATTTTAATAGTAGTGTATATTTTACTTTCTTTAGATTTCGACATATAAGTACTTTATAAGGGTAGGTATAGGTAGGGTAGATGCTAACGAAAACATAATAAAAATTCATGCACTATGTAATTTTATTTACATTTTTTTATAATAGGTGGATTCTGGTAAATTAAACTCCCTCTGAATTTCATTTCGCGATTTTCCAGATACAAACGCATTCACTATTTTAAGTTTATCACTTAATGACAGTACTTTAATTTTCCGTTTTGACATGATGCAGAACAGAACTTTCCATTCGCGTCCAATACAAAAGAATGCGATAAAATAACAACGTTATTTAGCTCCACGAAAGAGAATAGGTACAATATTGATGAGAAAACAAAACAAAAACAATGGTGGAAGTTCCACGAAAGTTAAGAATGACTCATAAAATAGCAGATGTTAAATTTGTATTTTTTTGTCATTTGTTACTGTATGTGTGTATGTTCCTCCTAAATAATATAAATAAATAAAGCTCGACTGTCGCTTATAAAGCAGTCTCACTTACAGAGAACCATGAAGGAAAAACGACTCTCTCTTACAGAGGTGAGCTTAAAATGACGGGTCCTGCCTAATACTCTCACTTATAGAGTTTTCTCACTTACCCAGGTTTGAATGGTAGATTAGGTATTTATTTAAATTTAAGAGGTTATTAACCGACTTCAAAAAAAGGAGGAGGTTTCTCAATTCGACCGTATATATATTTTTTTTTTTTTTTTTTTTTTTTTTTTTTTTATGTTTGTTCGCGGATAACTTCGTCGTTTATGAACCGATTTCGATTATTCTTTTTTTGTTCGAAAGGAGATATCCCAAGTGTGGTACCATGGTAATTTTATCGAGGTATGATAAGTATCTCCAGAGATATTGAGATAAACATCTCAAAATTGGTACTGAAAATGAATATTTTTTTTATGTTTGTTCGCGGATAACTTCGTCGTTTATGAACCGATTTCGATTATTCTTTTTTTGTTCGAAAGGAGATATCCCAAGTGTGCTACCATGGTAATTTTATCGAGGTATGATAAGTATCTCCAGAGATATTGAGATAAACATCTCAAAATTGGTACTGAAAATGAATAGCGCGGCATTGAAGTCGGTTGTTTTTTAGTTTTTAAACGATATTATTTAGTGATCTTTGCTTATTGATTATTTGGCGCCGACTCAAAATTACTTAGGTATACATACTTACATTAGTTTAAGAACTTAGTTATTATGTTTAGTTAAAAACTCATAACAATTACAAAAATATATACTTAAGTATACTAACAGTAGTTTTAGAATTTCGTTATTAAGGTTAAATAAAAAAGTTTAATTATTTTTTGCTTTTCAGTTTTTTCGGCGGTTTAATTTTTTGTTAAAAAGTTTTATTTTATAATTTTTTGTGGCCATAATCTACTATGTTAAAAGCAGGCGTCATTGCTTACCCCTGGCCTAGACAAACTTTACATAGAATATTTATGCTCTATAATAATAATAAAAATAATCCCGCAGGGGCGGCTTTGTGGCGAGTCGACGGTGAGTGGCGACACCGCGTACCCCTATCCCGTTAGGGCTAAATGAAACCCTCTGACCACCGGCTCGCCTTGACCGGCCGGCCGGTGGTGGGAATCGCAAGAGCTAAGACCTAAGCTCCAGGGTGGATGTGTTAAAGGCATAAAGCCGCAAGTAGCGTTTAGTGAAAGTGCAGCACACCTCTCAACATCTTTAGCTATCCACGTCAATGTTGCCTCTCGGCGCCAATATAACGGTCCGCCTTTATGGGGGGCTCATTCAGTGGTTGGCATGTCACCACCCGCCTAAATATTTTGTAAGAGGCATAATTGGCGGGTGCCGTACCTCATCACATAGACCAGCAATCCGACATTAATCAGCTCACCCAATAGTCTCATAATATAATGTACCATTATTTTATAATATAGTTTCCCATATCTCCTCCTCATCCATAGATAATATATATATATATATATATATTATCTATGGATGAGGAGGAGATTGTAAAGGGCCTCTTGATGTTGGCTTCGGTTCCATCAATGCCCTCCAAAAGACCGGGTTTATACGACCCGTGATGTTAAATTCAATAAAAATAATTTAAGATCTCATAAAAAACTAAAAAACCGACTTCCAACGTCACACTAGTCAATTTCAATACTAAGTTTGAGGTGTGTATCTTTATAGATACTGAACTTATCTCGATGAAATTTAAATTGTA
Organism: Cabera pusaria; assembly: GCA_954871355.1. Taxonomy (NCBI): domain Eukaryota; kingdom Metazoa; phylum Arthropoda; class Insecta; order Lepidoptera; family Geometridae; genus Cabera; species Cabera pusaria. Next base: position 8,622,804 of record OX940908.1, read on the forward strand.
CCACCTGTAAAATATCATCATCATAATCAGCCGGTATCAGTCCACAGCTGGACATATGCCTCTTTCAGCACACGCAACTGAGCCCGATTTTCGGCTCTTTGTTTTTTCCAGTGTTTGTTGACATACATTGATGATATGATAAAATCATCCAAAAAATGATACTTTTATCCATTATTTTTGTTGATTTATTCAAAACTGCTCGAACGATTTCGTTAAAATTTAAATGGGACCACCTTGGGGGGGTATACACTTTCCAAAAAAAAAAAAAATTATCGAAATCAGACTACACTGTAAAAAGATATGCGTGGTCATACATTAAAAAAAAAATACGCGACGACTTGATGACCTCCTCCGTTTTGTTTTCGTCGGTTAAAAATATAAAATTTATGTGCGCTTTTCACAGTGGCCCCCAGGTGAAGGAAAACCATCGTTAAGAAACCAACAACCCCCGCATGGTGGTAGGACACTATCTAGTGTCCGCCTGGCCTGCTACAGTCGCCAAACATCTAATCAGTGTTACAGCAGCTATCCCTAAGAGCCAGTTCCCATTCTAGGCCTAGTGTGCTTCCCATCTTCGACCGCATCATCACTTACCACCAGGAGAGATAGTGGTCAAACGCTAGCCTATAAGATATGAAAAAAATATAAAGTCCTTTATAATCAGTGAAAGGCGGTGACCCCTGAGATCACTGTCACAATGATCTGACTGGTCTCAGTCCTATGTTTTCTCTCATTGAGGTTCCACCAGCAATCCTGACTAAATCATCCACCTACTGCTGCTATACAATCACCATATCTATCTACCTACGTTCCATAAAAAAAACAGTGTGAACTTTAACACCACACATCAGAAGTGAAAACTTTCATGAAGGCAAGGTTAATGCGATATGAAATAGTCTGCTCATACTGACTTTACCCAAACCATAGAAAAGATAATAATACTACGTATGATATAGAAAGGACACTGTTCCCGCCACCAATTCCGGGCTTCCTCACCCCGCCACCGACTTGGAGCTGTCGAGGAGCTGCGCTGAGCAAGGACGCCACACGCGTACGACTATAGAACAATTACTACTCACGGAGAGAACATCAACTTCATACATTTATGTTGGGACCAGTAGACACTGGAGGTTCAAATTTACGTAGGTTCTTATTACGTAGGTATATAATAAACACTTAATTATATTAGTATACCTACCTACATATTCGTATTTTAGAATTCATTTTCATAAATGAAACAACGATATATATATATATATATATATATATATATCGTATCGTATTATATTAAGCGTTATTTACGCACGAGTATATATATATATATATATATACTCGTGCGTAAATAACGCTTAATTTGTAATATATTTGAAAAAACTTTCGAGTTTAAACATTTTTATAACACAGCAATTGAGAACTTGATGTAGGTACGTAGTATTTATATTCTCTTTACTTGATGTCGCTCTAACGTGCGAGCAAGACACACGACATTGTTTCGTACAGCTCTGGCTGGCCGCCCAACACAGAATAAAAAATAGTTACTGTGGTGCAGTTTGTTCTATGCAAGTCGACTGGACCTGGAGATGATGATTTACGAAATAGCGACTAATATTTTTAGTGTTAAAAGCTTTTTGGGTAAGTGTACAAAAAATATTCATACGGTTAGTACGTAGTACGTATGTACGAAGTAACTATTATATAATCTGTGATACGGTGATTACGGGCGACAACCTTAGACATCACGCACACAAATGCACGTATAGAAAAACGACCCGTGTGTAATGTCTGTGTCGGTGTCACAGTGTCGGTCGTTAAAACGCTAGTTTGTATGGAGATTTAGCGAGTGTCCGGGGTGTGCCCAAACTCAGCCGACTATACCAGAACGAGCGTTACATAACCGAGCGTGGCGGCTCAGTATCATCTCATTCAATACCCACAAAATTAAGTGTTCATTGCGCCTAAAGAAGTCTTCACTTAAAAAATAAATACAATAATCTTACCTGTTCCTGATCCTTATAAGGCGCCTCAGGTGCATACACCCTGAGTACATCAGCGATGCAGCAAGCAATGAGTAGCTGGACATCCCTCGAAGGGTTTGTGAGGAAGAAGTCATCAGCCAGGTGTAACGCCAGGGGTATGTATTGCTGGTACATACCCTCATCTTGACCGAGACCTTGGAGCGTGTGGGCTAGCACCTTAAATAAAGATAGAAAAAAAAAAATATTATCAGATGTTCATATTGGCTGGCTATAAAGTGAACACAAATATTATAAATGCTAAGGTCAGTTTCTATGTGTTTCGCATGTGACCTCTTCACAGCCAAAAGTTAGACCAATTTAGCTGAAATTTTGCATTACCAATAGGGCAACACCAGTATTCTAAATGCGAAAGTCAGTTAGCATATTTGTTTGTTTGTGACCTTTTCCACAGATAAAAAACTGGATTGATTTGGCTAAAATTTTGCACGAAGATATTCTATAGGGATGATGGACATAAGATAGGATATTCAATGCAGGCGAAGCTACTAGGAACAGAGCATAGTATTCATTCAAAACTCAATTTGTGTTTGTGACCTCTTCATGGTCAAATAGCTGGAGCAATTAGGCTGAAATTTTACACAGGGATAGCTAATACAGTTGAAAAAAGTAGTGGTGCAGCTTGTTTAACAATATTAACAATTCTTAAAACTACATAACTTTTTCATGACATCGTGGCCGTAAGACAACTTTTTCATACTATACATACGAGGATGCTAAAGTCCATCAATTCATTTTAGCAAGGATTTAAAATATTACAAACACCTAGATAGGTGTTCGTAATATTTTAATGACGTTTTATTTACATGGGCATTTTCAGCACCCATAAAAACAAAATATAATCTCGCAATTCCAGAAAAATCTCGTACATACATAGGACATAACCTCCTTTTACATAAAGTCAGTAAAAAAGAAAAGATATAGAGGATTCTTTGGGGTATTTATTTTTATCTATGAGATGAAGTACTTAAGATATGTAAAGTATCATCCATACCTCTAAGATTAAATTCCTATACTTGTTAGCTTTGATTATACAATAAATATAATATTATCAAAGAAAAGACTTGTAGATATGCAAAATTGCATGCCTGTCAAAACACAGTGCAATTTTACACTGACCATTGTTTTCTAAGAAATTGTAAACAAAGCATATTCTGATTGTGATAAATAAATCGAAGATCTGTAAAGTTGTAATAATTCACAGAAATAATTAATATTAATTAATGAATCTGAGAAGCAATGAAAATACTGTATTCGTGAAAGATACAAAACTAAATGTATGTCTTAATTATTTGAGTTTGATGTTCACATACTGCGTTATAATAAATAAATAAAAAACCGGACAAGTGCGAGCTAGACTTGCGCACTAGGGGTCGCAAACCGGGATCCCGGATATCGAAAATACCGGGATACCGAGCCAAATGTAGGACCAATGAATACCGGTTTTGATTTTACATAAACCGGGATTTTCGGTTTTTCGATATTTAGTAAAAATAAAATTCAATTTACATATACAATTATTATCTTTACATTAATGATTATAAATTAGGGAAATCTTAACACTTCGCAACTGAACAAAGTCAGAAATCAGCTAGGCTATTCTGTAAGCTATCTCGACAGCGGAATCCGCGGTGAGATTTGAATTTCGTATTACCAAATTCAACCGTATTACGAACGTAATACGATACGAAGCCTAGCAGGTTGAAAGTTTTTTGAGAGGAGAGGAATGCGTTCTAAAGATGGAAGAAATATATTGAAAGTTTATTTGAAAAGGAGGAAATGCAAGTGCGTGACCCCTTCGCACGCTATCTCTACTGGACTTGATGCTGACATCACATCCGCCCACTATCGTGTACAAATTGATGCACCTCTTGGTTCATCAGACCATTGCCTTATCAGGTCTAGGGTAAATGTTTTACATCACGAATCTGTAACACCAGTAGGAAAGCGTAAGGTCTGGCGCTACCCGTCAGCTGACATGGAGTGCTTCATTTCCAACTCCAATGTACCAGTTGGTGGTTGAACCAGATCTTGGTTTGACAGACCTGTGCTGAAGCTGCCAGCACAAAACAAGCCGCTTTCAAATGCTGGAGTAAGGCTCCAATGCAAGGATACAAGGACAGCCGAATACAAGAAAATACTTAACCATGCTTCGAGGTTTTCCAAAAAAGCCACAACTAAAGCAAAACACCAACACATACGACGGATTGGTGACAAGCTTATAAGTTATCCTTCAAGTAGCTGCGCATTTTAGTCACTTGATAAAGCAGCCGAAGATAACTTTTGCCAATCCACTCTACTGTCCTTGCGAGCGTCGGACTCTGGCCCATAGTGCGAAACAGAAGGCCGAGCTACTAGGGTCTCTGTTTGTCGCGAATTCTACTCTTTACGCTGAAGATTCTGTTCCTCCAACACTACCTACTTGCGAGTATTCCATGCAGGAAATCCGCTTTTCTCAACGTTTGGCACGTAAGGAACTGCTATCTTTAGACGTCCGAAAGTTTAGCGAGCCGGACGGTATAACGGCGATCGTCTTACAGAGATGTGCTTCCGAATTGTCTTCTATCTTAACGCGATTGTGCTCATTTTCTTATGACGAAGGCGTAGTGCCATCTTGTTGGAAGGTAGCCCATGTCCCTATTCCTAAGAAGGGTGACCGTACGGACTACGGACCCAACTAATTATAGGCCTATAGCGATTACATCCCTTTTCTCCAAAGTGATGGAAAGAGCCTTTAACACTGAACTTCTTAAATACCTCGAGGACCACTAGCTGATCAGTGACCGTCAGTACGGATTTCGTCATGGAAGATCAGCTGGTGACCTACTAGCTTACTCGACTCATAGCTCGAGAGAGACTGTTGAGAGTCTAGGAGAAGCTCTCGCAGTCAGCCTTGCATCCAGGCAGCTAGGTGTGCTTAACAGAGCGAAGCGATATTTTACACCACGTCAACGGCTTGTGCTTTACAAAGCAAAAGTTCGACCACACATGGAATATTGCTCTCAGCTCTGGAATGGCGCTCCGAGCTACCAGCTTCAGCCTCTTGACTCCTTACAGCGAAGAGCCACTAGAATTGTCGACGATCCCGAGCTCTGTGAAAAACTGGAGCACTCAGCATCCGTAGAGACGTCGGAGCGCTATCCATCTTTTACCAACTCTATAATGGGGAATGCTCTGAGGAGCTTTTTGACCTGATTCCACCATCGCCATTCTTTTATCGTACTGCTCGGCAGCGTCAAAAAGCTCACCCTCACATCTTACAGACCTGGACATCTTAAACTATCCGTTTTAACCGAGGATTTTTACCGCGTGCCTGTAAGATGTGGAATGATCTACCCGCCGCGATCTTTCCATCTAGCTATAAGATGGAGTCTTTTAAAAAGGGTATCCACAAACTCCTCAAAGGTCGGCAACGCATCAACAGCACTCATGGTGTTGCAGTTGTCTACAGGCGACGGTAACCGCTTGCCAACCATAACATAAAAAAAAGCCTTGACATTGCTAAGGCCTTTGATCGGATTTGGCATGGGGCCCTTTTCGCTAAACTGCCGTCGTACGGCCTGCCTGATAGACTCTGTGCGTAGGTAGGCAATTTTGTGCATGGTCGCAGTATAAAGGCCGTTGTAAACGGTGCTTGTTCTGAGACCATGCCAATTAATGTCGGCATACACAAGGGTCTGTCTCATCAGCCATGCTTTTTATCCTGCATATCAACGATTTATTACAAATCAGTGACATTCATTGCTATGCGGATGATAGCACGGGTGATGCCAAATACTCAGGCCGTATAAATATCCCTAGGTCGGAAGTCGACGAAAAGAGGACGGAGCTCGTTGCACAGGTTGAGTGCTCTCTCGACAGAGCATCAAGCTGGGGATCACAAAATCTTGTGAAATTCAACCCCATAAAAACGCAAGCTATCGCATTTACCACAAAAAAGAGTCCATTCAATGTAGCTCCAAAGTTCCAGAGTATTCCCTTCAACTTGTCGAAGACAATCAGCATATTAGGTATCGACAATGGACATCGTAGCTATAGCTATCATAGCTAAAGTCACAGCTAAAAAACTCGGTGTACTAAATTAGCAGTACTTCACGCCGAGTCAACAACTTTTGCTTTACAAAGCGCAGATTCGGCCGCAAATGGCGTACTGCTCGCATCTCTGGAGTGGTGCACCGAAGCATAAGCTGCGACCACTACACTCCCTACAGAGAAGAGCCATTAGAGTAGTCGATGACGTGACGCTGACTAAGACACTTGAACCGTTGAGTCTTCGTCGCGATGTTGGTTCGCTTAGTCTATTTTATAGATATTATCATGGGGATTGCTCTGAATGCTCTGATGAGCTCTTTGATGTGATCCCACCCTCTCGATTTTACCACAGGAACTCGCGTATTCTTGAGGGGGCTCACCCTCATATCATAGACACGTGGTCCTCCCACACAACGCGTTTTAAGCGTTTGTTATTTCCGCGTACGTGCGAGATGTAGAATAAACTTCCTTCAGTACCCTTAGTACGAATTGTCATACCAAATTCGATATCGCATATCGAGTAAATGTTGTATGAAAAACAGTACAGCGCCTCTAGTGGTTTCTACACTTCACTAAATTTAGACCAATCAGGGAGCTAGAATAAGTCGAAAACTATGTGAGATCTGTCAAAAGCGTTTACGATGAAAACTCGTACTAGGGGTACCGATGTTTTCCCGCAGAAGGTTGATCTGAGTTGCTTCAAAAGGAGAGTTAACAGATTCCTCTTTCAAAAGAGCTGATAACGCACCAGTATTGCTCCTGGTATTGCAGGTGTTAATACGCGGCGGTAACCACTTACCATCAGGTTGCATGCTTGTTTGCTTCTCTATATTTATTTAAAAAAAACTGGTGACGTAAATGACGATAGCAAAGAAAGTCAAGAGATTATGACAGCGTTGAAAAGTATGAAATCGGGTAAGGCATGACAGGATTTCGGTCGAGATGCTGAGGGCTGGATAAGGTGTGGAAGCAAGTCAGCTGTATCGCCTTTTTTGTAAATATTTATTTCATTGTTAAAAAAAAAATCTTGAATCTTTTAATTTTTTTTTGTTATTCCTCTTGAACCTTATAAGAAAGAAGGCTAACAAACTACTTTAGTGTTATAAATAGTCGTTATTTTAATATATACCGAAAAATTGTTGAGATCTCGAAAATATCGAAAATACCGGAATACCGGTATTTATCAGAAGTCAGCACCGAAAATACCGGTTTTGAAAAAATGGTTCGATATTGCGACCCCTATTGCGCACCAAGACTTCTTTACAAACTTGTCAAACTAGGTTAAAGGACAAACTTAACTATGCAGCTCGATCCCTAAACTACAGTATTTCATATAAGTTTAAATTTGATACCTCTACGCATACCAGAGAAAAACTGGCCAAGTGCAAGTCGGACTCGCACTCGTAGGGTTCCGTAACACAGTAGAGTATTCTATAACTTTGATTTTTCGCAACTACAAAAATAACTTTGTTTTTCATAGTGTTTGTATGAAAAACAAAGTTATACTTACGGTCGCTGTATCTCAACAACTGCTGACTGTATCTCGTTCAAACCAATTTTCGTTGAAAGTTTTTATTGAGATCTACAGAATATATTTTTTCTAGATTTTTCACTCCGTTACTTTAGAAGTTAGAGGGGGGGGGGGGACACACATTTTACCACTTTAGACGCGCCTATCTTTGAAACGATTGACTTTGAGAAAAATGATTTTAGAAACCTCAATGTCATTTTTAAAGACCTATCCATAGATACCCCACACGTATAGGTTTGACGAAAAAACATTTTTTTTGTTCCAGTTCCATTTATGGGATGCCCCCCCTTAAACTTTTATATTTTTTATTTTTGTATAAGAATCGGAAAGCGGTTCACAGAATACATCTACCTACCAAGTTTCAATTCTGTAGTCCTAATAGTTTCGGAATAAAATGGCTGTGACATACGGACGGACAGACATGTCTGTCTGTCCGTCCGTCTGTGTGTCTGTCGACAGACAGACAGACATGGCGAATCTATAAGGGTTCCGTTTTTTGCCATTCGGCTACGGAACCCTAAAAAGAGTCTTAACAAACAGACAGACATACAAAAAGTTATCCTATAATGGTTCCTTTTTGCTTTTGAAGTATGGAACCCTAAAAAGACGAATAATAAGGAACCCAGGTGTTGCCCTGCTGTGCTGGATGTGTAAGATGGAATATTGGAAGATGGCAGTAAGATGGACTTAAATCTAATGAGTGCAACTGTCCTATCCCGTCTTCCATACTTTAATATACAAAAATACCAGATAGATGTGAAAAAGTATAACCTACCTATAGACAGGGGTACCTAACAAGAAATATTTTAAAAACCTTTTTAAACACAAGCTTTTACATAACCTAGGACCAGAGAAAATCAAGACAAATCCAATGAGCCCACACATGACAGGTATAACATGTGTAGTTTAGTAGTTCCTTTGGCCACCTTCCAGCTCCATCATCAGATCAGCACCATGTCATCATATATTGCATTGTCACGCGATTTACATATATAATTCAGCTCAACCCCTGGAAGTCGCTCTAAAATCAATCGCAAGATTTGTGACCGACAAATAAATTCGCAGTGAAGTAGAGATAAAACTTGTAAAAACAGCCTAGGTTTTGATCTACAGTGAAGATAGTAGCATAATTCCTAAATTAAGTGATTTACTGAAGATTAATTAGTTACAGCACTTCTTTGCTTCAATAGCTTAGTTGGAGGGGTTAACAAGAATACTAGTAATGTGCAACCCACATTGCGAGTAATCTTTTTATTTAAAAAAAAAAAAAAAAAAAATGTGACAAGTCCAAAAACCCACTTTTTTATCGATAATTTAAATTGCCGTGTTTTTGATTGTATTTTCGAAGAAGACCTTTTTGGACTTATCACGTTATTGAAGCAAAGAAGAGACAGGTATTCACTTACCTTTAATCGTCTAACCAGCTCATCAGGACCGAGGTCATCGGTGATAGGACGGCAGCCTTGCGGGTACACAATATCCCCCATGCTGCCAATCTATAACAAAATCATTCATCAATGCAGGATTGCAATTAGGATTAAGGTTTTTTGTTACAATTTTATAGATCTTGTTGTATGTTTGGGTGTTCAGTGAAGCAATATTCTAGTCATGTGTAGTTCCGGAACTAAATAGTTCCAGGAACTATGTCCTCTATCGGAACTATGGTAGTTCGGTCCGATAGGTCCGCTAAAGCAGGTTCAGCTAGTTCCGGAGACAGAGATGCAAGATAGAGATGGAGACGGAAAAGAAAGAAACGGAGGGCAGCGCGCGGTGCGGCCACTCCAGAACTGTGAGTGTGGAACTATCTAGTTCCGCGAACCTGGTTCGACATAGTTCTGGCAGGGCGAGAATGAAATGGAGCTCTACGTGCGGTGCGGCTGCTCTGGACCGGAACTGTGAGCATGGAACTATCTAGTTCCGCGAACCTGGTTTGACCTGGTTCCGGCAGGGCGAGAAAGAAACGTACTGGTGCGGCCTCTCCGGAACTGAGTGGAAGAGTGGAACTGCTAAAAGTGCGAGTCAATAAGTGTAATGTATAGCTATAGCTACGGTATGGTGTACGTAAATTATTATGTCCTAAAATATGCATTTAGTATTGAGTCACGATCCGAGTCCGGGGATCTGGTACATTGGTTCATATATATTATCCCTGGAACTGGAGCGCTGTGTACACTATACTCCGGCATGTCTATACTCAAACCGTGGAACTATCTAGTTCCACGAACCTGATTCCGGGAACTAGTTCCGGCAGGGCGAGGAACCGTTCCAGGTTCAATCCGCTGCCGAACATGATTTGAGCATGTCTACAATATTCTTTAAAAAAATGTTACTTTTTGGAGACTCCACAGATAGCTTATAAAATGATTGCAATGGTTAACAGATAGCTTATAAAATAAATTTTGAACATTTTCAATTAATGTCTATCAATCATTGCTTAGTTGTGATGTCTGCACCAATTGGTAATATTAGGGTAAATATATATAATTAAGTATTTTGTATATTTCTTTTGCCACACATTTTAAAGTTTACTTTTACAAAACATGCAGCAATTACATTCTGTCATTTTGTCTATTGACTGTCAAAAGTTAAATAAATGGATGGACAGAGTTGCATCTTCCTAGAATACCTATGTAAAAAAAAATTGTCCGACCCTGAAGGGTGGTATGTATGTATAATGTTGGCCTGAGAAAATTAGCGAGTTTTGAGTCTTTATCCAGCAGTCAAGGCAAGCAGGCAGGGGTCAAGATGAAGCTAATGGTGAATAATAATGAGACAAGAGGCTTTACTTATGAAATAGCCAGGATTATCTATTGAACAACTACATGGACCAATACTACAATACAATCAAAAGAATAACTTACATTGAATTTTACTAATTGGGTCAAACTATGTACATTATTGTAAACAGAAAAAAGATATATACATATTTCATATTTGTTTATTTTGCGCATTATAACTGTTTTTTAAAAAAAAGTATCTAACCCATTTGTCAATAGGGTCATGGCTCATCCTGAACCAAATAATGTAAATGCTTCAAATGTCTTAGTTGGTAATATTATATGTAAACAATTTTGCAATAATGTTTTACAGAACTTTATTGATTGTCGTTATTAGCCGCTTACATCTCAAAGGCCCTTTAGGGGAAGAAAGACATCAATTTTGCCTGTTTATCATACATCCTCCAGATATGTATTTAGCTCAAATCAAAACAACTACAGACCACAATTCAGCGATTTAACGGAGATAGTCTCCGTAAAGCTGCTGTATTGCAATGCAAGCAAATACACAGTGCACTCGTGGTTTACAATACATACAACTATCGAGTTACAACAATATACGAAGACATTTTCATAACTACCAAACATTAAAACTTTAGGTTAATCCTCAATTTTAACCTAAAATATTGCCAAAATACATCGATTTTAACCCCGATTGGACGTAAATATAACAAACAACAATGATAATGGCTAAAATACTTACAAGAAGTCATAGACGTGGTCCTGGAAGCACGTCCCGATGTTTACAAAAGCAATGGATTTCACGTACGAAAATCTAACTGTCACTGCAGAAGCATAATCTTATCACTAAGTTAGCACTAAAACACGAATTCTGAATGATAAAATAACCGTTCTGAGCATCTAATTACATAGAAAAACCAACAAATAATTTCCTAACAAATCTCTGTAGACGCCAAACTGCGGGAAAAACTACAGCAAAGTTAGCAACGGATAGCTCGCAATTCAAGGTCACTCTATATTGTCTTTTATCTCTTTTAGTCTATGTTTTTAAAACGTATCTATGCGTACCCTAAGCCCCACAAAATCCAATATCCGTTTCCATTCACGCTAACGCAAGTTCAAAATCACGGAGAATAGACTCTACTCTCAAAATGTATTAGAATGACATTTTTGTTGCGAAAAACATAAATGTCATTCCATACATTTTGAACTTGCGTTCGCGTGAATGAAAACAGGAAATTGGATTTTGTCTAGAGGCCCTGTAGTTTAGTTTAGCTTGTTTATGCCGAGTTCACACCAGGCGATTTGTGTACTTCGATTTGTGAACTTCATACGGATGAACTTTTCTTCGATTCCTAGTACTTTTAGTATCGATACTGAGTAGGTACCGGTTAAAAGTACTCGTCTCGTTACTCAATTATTTGTCTTAGAAAAACATTTAGGATGGCATTATGGAGTGATAATAAGGTTCAGAATTAAGCTATTTAATTGGCTAATCAAGCGCGATTTAATCGATAAAAAGGTATAGAATAAGTTTTTGTGAGCAAAACAAAGGTGTTCAATGAACATACTAAACCGGGGCCAATTGTTCTAAATGGGGTCCTTCTCGAAACTTTCACGAGTATGTGCACCTGGGGCAAACTATCCAATTAGACAAAAATAACTTTGAGAAAGAAGCTCAGCAGAGGATGGATACAGCTAGGCTGGACAGCATTTGGGAAACTACGTCGGGTCTTTTCGTCACCTATACCGCAAAACTTGAAGACGAAGGTCTTCAATAAGTACTTTCTCCCTATTATAACATACGGAGCCGAGACGTGGACGTTCACGGTTAGACCGGTCCACCAGATGAAAGTCGTACAACGAGCTGTGGACAGAGCTATCCTCGGAGTTTCTCTGAAGGATAGAATTTGAAATGAAGTCATCTGACAAAGAACTAGAGAAACCGACATAGCTCAGAGGATTAGCAAGCTTAAGTGGCAGTGGTCGGGTCATATATGCCGCAGAACCGATAACCGTTGGAGTAAGCGTGTTTGAGATTGGACACCACGACTCAGCAAGCGCAATGTAGGACGCCCTCTAGCTAGGTGGAGTGACAATATTCGCAGGGTGGCTGGTAGCGGTTGGAAAAGGACAGCTGAAGATCGACCGATCGGGTGGGCCGTTTTGACTAATTCTTTTTGTTGTGTTTTTATGATAGAAAGGTTTATGTGAAAGAAATTTTGTAAGTAAATTAAAGAAGTTTTTCGGCGAAGCCGCGGGGAACTTCTAGTAATTATATACTTTTAAAAGTCAGAAGCCACCTTTACTTTCTGGCTGAATACTCAAAGCCTTTACTATTTTTATATTATGAATGTAAATGTTTTGAGCTAGTATGTTTGTTAATCTCTCATACTAAAATGGCGAAATGGGTTTAGATGTAAATTAAAAGAAGACAGCATTTATAATCAATGAGGTGTTTTCTTAAATAAGTAGTATATAAAAAAAAAAACATTTTTTTCAAGAACGCGTACAGGTATCAGGTTGAAACTTACATCAAATACTTGTATCTACGGTATCTTTCAGCTGTGAAAAAATTAAACTTGTATGACAACGCGATCAAAAGATATAACGGAACCAAACCCTATATTTACTAGGAAAGAAGATATCACAAGAAGAGCCGAAGATCGGGCTCAGTGGCACATCTTGGGAGAGGCTTACGTTCAGCAGTGGACTGATACCGGCTGATGATGACAATGTGCTAGGAAAAACATATTATTTTAGGTCAATGACCTGAATAAATATATAGTGGCGACATGATTCGCTGTGCGGGTTCGTAAAGCGCTGAATAGACGACGGGCTATTCACCTGCATATATGATTGCTATTGTCCATTGCTTGCCGCGGTCACTTTTGTTCGCTACGGACTTAACGCACACTGTGGAAAATCTGTCCTTGGTTTCGCTATTAACAGCCTCAATCACGCGCAGACATTGGACTAAACTAAACTTTCCAAATGCGAAAGCTTATTTTATTTTGAATTTTGAATATTGATTTATCCATGAGCTATTCGGTCGCAAAAACCTTTCCAATTAGTACCACTGATTTTTTTGAGTTGAAATATCAAAACAAACGATCGGAGCATTGTGAATTGCAAAGCTCCAAGTCGAACTAAAGGCAGTTTCGAATGATTGAGAATAACCCACCTGTATGGCTATTCTGTAAGCTATCTCGACAGCGGAATCCGCGGTGAGATCTGAATTTTGTATTACGAAATTCAACAGTATTACGATCGTGATACGAATGAATTTCGCAGTACGAAATTCGAATCTCGCCGCGGATTCCGCTGACGAGATAGCTTACAGAATAGCCTAGCTGATCACTGATACCAGTGATAACCGCTAGCTTTTAGTTCCGGCGGTCCATTTTGTCCTTTGTGTGCGTAATATACATAGATTTCTATAGGTACTTTTCATAATCGCGAAATTGCTCAACGCCTACATACATAGGAATAAAAATAAAACTAAAGACACAGTATGATATTTTATTTTAATAAAAATAATACATGAAGGTGATAACATATTCTTACTTATTTTATATAGGTACCATACACATTAAATAGTACAGACCTACGAAGTATTTTCTATTAATAATTAAATTACTCAAAATCTTATACATTAACCGCCTGCGGCTTATCTAGCTATTTAACTATTTAGATCAACGTTATGTTACCAAAAACATTTTTTCCAAGGGTTCAATATAAAACAATTCAATTTATTTTCATATAAGTATACGAAAATTAAAAACATTATACATCATTTTTAAATTTTAGTTATAAACATAGTCATAATTTGAAACACTATGGCAAGTAAATTTTATCAGTAGTTGAAAAATAATTTTGATATTTTAATAGATTATTTATCATTGTTTGAAAAGCTATACAGGAAATTTGATGAATAAGCAAAACATATAAGTAATTAAGGTAAGTAAACGACGTAGGAAATCAATCAGTCATACATGGTAACGTGGCACCACCTTCGGCTGATCCTAGTTATAGCCACGGAACATTATGTATGTGCAGCTCTTAATCATGTAATTATTTATGAGTAAAAAGTTGTTTATATACAGAAGTTATGACAAGCTTTGTATTTAATAATAGTTATGTCTTAACTAGTAACGTTTTTGTCATTCATTTGAGATCTGTTACAACATTCTTTCACCGGCAATTTCAGTATTTTAAACTTCAATATATGTAGTACTTAACATTGTAGTTTAAATGTTAAAACAAAATCTATTGTAGATATAAGGCACCCTAACAAATACATCTTAGTTAGCAATAATTACATTTTTTATTTTATATATTAGGTAATTTTCCTATTCATAAAAGCCTGTAAAATGTGACCTGGATTAATATCTACTTATATTTTTACTACCACTTACATGACAGAACGTATTAATGAACAACTCATAAGCTAATCAAGTTCAAGTTTTCTGAAAGAACCAGCTGTAGAATGTATATCTTGAGTCAAGTCATTTTTCTCTAGAGCGTATAAGTCAACGCACATATCATCGAGAGCTAATAATTCCATTCTTTGTCTCAGAAGATTTTTCTTTAATTCCTCAATCATGTCTTTCAGAGGAACGGTGCCACCGTACTCTTTTGGTAGTATTGCAGGATCAACGTGTTTCACCAATTCATCCGATGAGCGATGAAACTGTAACACAAAATAAAATCATTAAAATATATATCATTAATTCCTGCCCCTTAATTCTCAATCATTGAAAAACCTATTCGGATTCAGAAGCTTCATTTTTATTTTTGAACTAGCTGTGCCCCGCCCTTGCCTGCGTTAAAAACAACTTTTATTTATTTAATTTTTTTTTTCACAACAACCATCTCCTGACGATAAGTAACACAACAAAAAAAGAATTAGCAAAATCGGTCCAGCCGTTCACGCGTGATGCCGTGACCAAGGGCAAATGGGATTCATTTTTATATATAAGAAGATATTGATAAATCCGTAAGCAATTTTGTCGCGGAAACCTTCCCAATTAGAATATCAGATTTTTTCTAATTTAAATATCAAAAGTAACCGATCGAAGCATTGCGAATTGCAAAGATCCAAGTCGAAGTAAAAGCAGTTTCCGAATCTAAATTTGCTTACGTATGATTATGAATAACCCTGCTGTACCCTTAGTAGTACTGGTTTTCATACCAAAGTCGATATCGTATATCGAACAAATTTTGTATCAAAAACAGTACAGCGCCTTTAGTCGTTACTACACTTCACTACATTTAGACCAATCAGGGAACCAGAATAAGTCGAAAACTATGTAGGATCTGTCAAAAGCGTTTACGATGAAAACTTGTACTAAGGGTACTGAACTTAATTTAGTTCGAATTGACTGCATAATAATATTATGTCCTATTTCGCCCTACCGTACAATTACATTTATGAGCCCATTTAAAACAAACGATGAATAAATGCTATATGTAGTCAGAGTATTCGCTGTATATACAGCACAATAAACATATTATCTTCCTCTCGTACGGTGAAATTGGATCAGGATTGACAATTAAATTGTACTCGTGTAATAGGCCTCAACCTTTAGTATCTTCTATGCGTTTTACGTTCAATTTTAAATGCCCTGAAGCTAGGAACATAAGACAAAAAATGGCAAATATTTTGTCTATGTTTTTAAATATTGGCGCGAAACTTACGAAAGTCGAAAGCAAAGAAAGAGTCGAGTGTTTGTGTTCTCAATTTCTCATTGTATTTTTTCCTAAAACTTGTGTTCACTCGCGAGTTTATCAACACAATATTATAAATGCGAAAGTCCGTTTATTTATTTGTTTGTTTGGGACTTCTTAGCATAACTGGAAGCATATCTAGTGTATGTAGATTATTAACGACGAAGTACCAGTTATTCACGTTAAAACAAAATTGATTGGAATGTGTTTTTGATTCGGCTTTACGACTTGAATCTACGAAAACTTGAAATATTCTAATACGTTACGTTGACACTGGCTAAATACACTAAACGTGTGAAGCCATGATGAGACTTAAAAAAACTTACGAATGTACCTACGTAGTAAAATAAAGTATTTACCTACCTATTGTACTTGTGGATTTCAAATTTAATTAGGTGTGAAAAAATGGTAATTTAAAGATAGATAGTACTTTCTTTATACATATCGAATCATTATACATTATCATCTTTCTTACATACTTATTGGTAGACTTATACAGAATCTAGTAGGTCGGTTCTATACTCACCATTACACGATCTTTGAGTTTGTCGCTAAGAAGTGAAACAGCGAATTCAAAGAACCGGACTCCGTAATGTGGTATGTTCACGAAATGGGTCTTCTTGTGGCGCATCGGAGTTGAATTCTGTAAAAAATAAATAAGTTTTTAGGGTTCCGTAGCCGAATGGCAAAAAACGGAACCCTTATAGATTCGTCATGTCTGTCTGTCTGTCTGTCCGTCAGTATGTCACAGCCATTTTATTCCGAAACTGTTAGAACTACAGAATTGAAACTTGGTAGGTAGATGTATTCTGTGACCCGCTTTCCGATTTTTATACAAAAATAAAAAATAAAAAAGTTTAAGGGGGGGCATCCCATACATGGAACTGAAACAAAAAAACGGAATTTCTTCAAACCTATACGTGTGGGGTGTTTATGGATAGGTCTTCAAAAATGACATTGAGGTTCCTAAAATATTTTTTCTCAAAGTCAATCATTTGAAAGATAGGCGCGTCTAAAGTGGTAAAATGTGTGTCCCCCCCCCCTCTCTAACTTTTAAAGTATGGGTGTGAAAAATCTAAAAAAAATATATGCTGTAGATCTCAATAAAAACTAACGACGAAAATTGGTTTGAACGAGATACAGTCAGCAATTTTAGAGATATGGCGACCCCAAAGATAACTTTGTTTTTCATACAATTAATATGAAAAACAAAGTTAATTTTGTAGTTGCGAAAAATCATAGTCATGGAATACTTAACTGTGTTACGGAACCCTTCAAGTGCGAGTCCGACTTGCACTTGGCAAGTTTATTTTCTTTAGTATATGTATGATGAAATAATCGACCGAGCGAGCGAAGCGTCTTCGTTTCGGCTCGGGCAAAAAAAAATTCTTATGTCCGGCGTTTCTCCTCTACATAGTGCCACGAGTTTCATTAGATTGGATTACTTACTCTATCAAGAGATTTGTATGGAATTAAAGAGCGCTATCTAGTGTGCATAATAGGTAACATTTTAATTTACATACAAATCTGCGTTTACTTTAACGTGATCGAATAAGTAACTAAATATAAATCAGGTTTAGAGACTTTTCAAAATGGCGGAGATAATGGGGGTATAAAACTAAAAAAAACATGTTTCAGCCACAGACAGCCATGTCGAAAAATGTCAAAAACCTTTATTATATAATCCTTATAATTAAAGCGGCAATAGCGCAATGGCTAAGGCGTCGGCCTGGCGATCGAGAAGTTGTGAGTTCGATCCTCACCCATTGCACTATTGACGTGAACCCACTCCAGACACAAGCAAATTTAGCTTAGTTGCAGGTGTAAAAAAGGCCCCGGTACCTACTATATAACGTGCATTGCAAGTAAGCTTTACAAAAATGTGTTATTTTAAATTGAGAGATCTTCTTTCAGAGAAGACTAACATGTATGGATGGACATAAAGTATGTGTACCTATATCATCTATATATATAAAAAATGGGAGATAAGGTTCGCGAACTTAATTTTACCTTAGTCACAATCGAACTGGCGTTTGTGTAGCACGTACAGAATTATATGTGCAATTTAGCAGATCCATTTAAATAATTAGCAACAATGCCTTCCTCTGTTCATCATGCACATCAAGCTCGACATTAGAAATTCGTGTTGTCATGTAGATGTTTCTAGTTACATTGTGTAATTACGTGGCATAAGAGTGAGTACCTTTTTATATCGATGAAGTATATATGAATATAATGTTAGCGTGGGTATGGGTCTATGTAATCCTTACCTGAATACAGTTAAGCATGATCTTAACATCAGTGAGCGACCACAGGCTGATGTGCGGCATCTGCATTCCAGCCTCGTCGTTGACATGCGTGTAGCCGAGCAGCTGCGACCGAGGTTCATCCAATAATAGTTCTACTATCATGGAGTGCACGCGAGCCATCACGCAACTGTCGAATAGGTGCGGGTCGAAACGACCTGGGAATGACAAGAAGTTTTTTTAAGTAGGTAGGTATTTGAGATGGGCACGCGTAATGTGGACTACCGCCTGATGAGGCAAAGTCGCGTACAGACATCATGAGACGTGCGCTGCGAATGGTTCGCCACATATGCCTCGGGCTGTGTGGCGAGGGTTGCTCACTATGAATATTCGCCGCATACGCGACGCACGTTCAGCACGTTGTGACAGTTGTGAGCCTCAGTGTGAGCCGTGCATTCCGTCATCTATGAGGACGATTACGTGCGCGGGAATAATGGACCAAGTTTCTGAGAGTTATTGTCGAACTTTATGAGAAACTTTATGAATATAAGCGAAAGTTATGGAACTCTAAACACGGCGTCTCTTATCACCATATAGGCCGCAGCTGCAATCAGCACATCTCGTCTTGTGGGAATCTTTTTTTAACTGTAACATTCGTGGTGGATTGCTTGCTCACCCTACGCAAGTGCCGTGTGGACGAATGTCATCGTATGCCTCGGGCTGAAGCTTGTGTGGCGACTTAAGCGAACCATTCCCAGCGAACGCCTCTCGATGTCTGTCTGTAATGAACGCTTGCCTTGCCTAGAAGATGTCTGTTCACTTAACTTAAATTAAATACCCTCGGGTTGTATGTATTGGGAAATATTGATTGCTACGAGTTGGATTTCCTTGGCAGGACAGCTGACGCTATTGAAAAGCATAAGAGGGTCAATATCTTTTAATAACCGCTTAATCGCGTCATCAGGATCACTCACACTGTCACACATGGTATGCCTTTCTTTGGTACGAGATTCGAGCTATAGTCGTAGATTACCAGTCAGGTCACTCATTTAATTCCATCCATGGATTAAGATCTATACCTAAGGTTTCATTGTTATCTACACAAACGGCCCTCACATTGGTGAAAATAATCTCTCACGAACTAGGTAGGTACCTCAAATTGATCATTTTGACTATAGAGAGTATCTCGTGCAGTAAATATCTAGTCCCATATCCACCAAAGATGTAATATAACCCAAAAATTGTCATTTAAAACCATAACAATAAATAAACATACACATACACAACAAAAAATAAAACCACTCACCCATACAAGAGAGCACAACCCGTCTCCCTTCAGAATCTCTCTTAGGCAGCGGCACCAAGTATCCAGCTTCTATAACAGCTGCTATCTTGGGGTCCAGGGGGTCCAGCTTCTGAAACCATTGGGGATACATCTGGCGGATGGTCAGGTATCGTTCCAGCATGGAACACGCCTGCGGGACCGAGTATTTCTTGGTACGGAGAAAACGGAGCAGAAATGGTGCATCTGCAAAAAATAAGAAGTTTGGTTAAGATGGAAGAAGGCAGTGAGACGAGGGCAAGACAAGACAACTAATTTGGGTCCTATCAACTGAGCGCATCTACCTATCCCAAATGAATTGAGAACATCCTATTTTTGGAAGTCAGTTAAAAATAATATTTTACCTTATGAACATTGCAGTTCCGTCGACGAGAAATTCTCGCTCATATGTGATGATACAGATCACTTGATTTATTCAAGGGAACCCCAGGCAATAGGCATTCCATTAGAATATGTAAACATCTTCACACGTGACTGTGATTTTGAGTGGAGCTGAACACCAATAATTTCTCATGGCCATTGAGTGTTAACATACGGCACAGAATAGTTACCAGTTAATACGTAGCCGAAGGTGTGAACGAAACGAACATAATTTTCAACCGACTTAAAACAAAAAGGAGAAGGTTCTCAATTAGTCGGAATCTTTTTTGTTAATGTATGTTCACCGATTATTCGAAGATGCCTGAACCGATTTCGAAAATTCTTTTTTTGATTCAAAGGGTACACTCCCCATTTAAATTTTAACGAAACCGGTCGAGCGGTTTTTAATATATCAACAAAAATCATCGATGCGTTTGTATACCTCGATGTTATGATACTGGCTACAGGCTAACTAAAGAAATGCAAGATGGTCGCATGGCACGGATACCAAAATAGGTTCCATTTGGTCTTCTAATCTGTGATTTAGCAGACTATTGTCTTTTGAAAAGGAGTTATAAGATTTATTTTTTATGATAAAAAGTAACAGGACAGTCAAGACGGTCATCTGATGGTAAACGATAACTTCTTTTTATGAAGGAAATTATGGCACGCAAAACTCGAGAAGTTACGGATGGACGCACCGGTATAGTCACGGGCAGAGTATTTATATTAGCTTTGGTCTACTTAGTCTGTGGGTACAGTGTAGAGCTATTAAAGGTTTCACGCACGCCTCTCTTCCCACGGTGAACTGGTGTGCGCTGATCTACGAGTATGTCAGTGGGCAATATTACGCATCGTCAGACACGACCTTTTGACTCCTCATATCAGTCAAGCTCTTGTTTGTACAGCATAATAAAAGATCTAGGTAACTCACCAGTCCGGCACTTCCTGATAGCTGGATGCTTCGCAATAAAATGCCTCATCTGATCCAGTGCATGGTCTCTCAACGCCGGTTCTTCCCTCAGCTCCACCCTGGCTCTCTCTCTCAGCTCCTGAGGGAGATCACCTGACTCCCGCTCCTTGACCTCGAGGGTTTGAAGCCGATCATCTTGACAGATGAAGTTCTTAGGCTCATGTTCGAAGCGACGTTCCGGCTGGAGGACAGATGTTGCCATTTCTAGAAAACAAAAAGATGAGTTAGTGGGAAAACGCTCTGCATTTTGGTAGGGCATTATCTAGTTCCCGCCGGGCTAGCTACCCTCAAGCTGGGAAATCTATCGCCAAACATCTAAAGAAGTCTTGATTAATAAAATAACCAGTAGCACTATGAGCTGTAGAACTCGCAAGAATGTCTTTGCGTAACTTAAAACTGACTTAAAAAAAACTGGCCAAGTGCGAGTCAGACTTGTCCCGCACACGGAGGGTTCCGAACGCCATCTGTCGAATTTCTAACGAACTTCTAACACCAACTAAGTAAACGTTAACACAAAGGTAGAATAGTATTATATAGTAGTAATAAGTAATAGTAGTAATAGTAATTGTAGTAATTAATATTATTAAATATCTGGTTGACCGAGCTTTGCTCGGTATTTTTTGCCACTTAAACAGACCAATATGACTCTTCCCGACATCTATTGACGAATAATAATACTATTTTTTTTAATTGAGAGCAACTAACTGCTTTACTGACACAGTACTTCTACTCGCCAATAGATGTCGGGAAGAGTCATATTTTAAGTTGATTATTGAAAACACGAATAAAACAACATTTTCTGAAAATGACTCCTAGCTAGATCGATTTATCGCCCCCGAAATCCCCTGTAGGTATACTAAATTTTATTTAATCGTTGGAGCCGCTTCTGAGATTCAGATTAAGGTAAAGACGATAACGCCATCTTAGATGCTAGATAGGTGGCGCTGCGCTATCGTAAAAAACTTTTATTAAACTTTTCTTTAATTTTTAACTTTGTTCTGTTCTTAGTATTTGTTGTTATAGCGGCAACAGAAATACATCATCTGTGAAAATTTCAACTGTCTAACTATCACGGTTCATGAGATACAGCCTGGTGACAGACGGACAGACAGACAGACAGACAGACAGACAGACAGACAGACAGACAGACAGACAGACAGACGGACAGCGGAGTCTCAGTAATAGGGTTCCGTTGGTACCCTTTGCGTTCGGAACACTAAAAAGACACCCCCGACCACATGATGAAAAGGATGTTCGGAAAAAAAACAAAAAAAAAAGTTTAGTGACATTTTTCGAAATGGCTGAAATATTATTTTTCTTTAACCTTTTCTACCCCCATCATCTCCGTCATTTTGAAAAATTCCAATATCGAACCTGCTCACAAAATTTCACGAGAATCGGTTGAAAAATACGACCTGCGCCTGCCTCCTGATTCTCATTCATTCGAAAGCAAATTCGGATTCGGAAACTGCCTCTCCATCGACCCAGGCCTTTGCAATTCACAATGCTCTAATCCATAACTTTTGATATTGTAATTCGAAAAAAACTGTGATTCTAATCGGAAATGTTTCATTGACTAAATAACAGTTAACGGAATAATAAATATTCTAAATTCAAAATGACGCTTCCGAATTTGAATGTTATCCGATTGAAATGAATTTCTCATTCTCTCTTGAGAAGAACAGACATCCGGACATACGAAAACATTTTTGTCCAAGCTGAAACGGAGACCTTCGCTTTACTCGGTCTACATAATATTATAATACCTACTCGTACATAATATTATGCTAATATGATTGCGTAGTTATGTACCTAATACCTGACACGGAGTATAAATAAAACCCCGCCAGCCATTTATTTGCCTATTCCATTGACTTATCAATATAAACCTTATTTAAAGTCAACTACCTATGGCTTGCTTGCCAATGTTCTGATGACACTGTTAAACCAGTTTCTGACGAATCAGAGTTTATGAAATATGTACTATATAGCTGTGCCCTTGGCTTCGATCACGTTAAAAACTTTAAAAAAGTAATATATTTTACCTATCTGTAATTTAGCTACCTATACCTGAATAATGTTTAGAGGGCCCGGTGGCGTAATCGGGAGAACGGTCGGCTTTGATGCCATAAGAGGTACCGAGTTCAATCCCCGCGGTGCACCAATGGATTTTTCTATGGAAAAATTAATGTGCGCTTTTCACAGTGGCCCTCCGGTGAAGGAAAAAACAACCCCCGCATGGCGGTAAGACACTATCTAGTGTCGGCCTGGCCAGCTACCACCCTCAAGTAAGAAAATCTGTCGCCAAACATCTAATGTGTTCCGGCAGCTATCCTTGAGAGCCAGTTCCCATTCTAGGCCTAGCGTGCTTACCATCTTCGACCGCATCATAACTTACCAACAGGTGAGATAGTGGTCAAACGCTAACCTATAAGATATATATACAATCGGACATTGGATGATGACATGGTGGATATTGGATACCTATTTCAATTCAATTTATTTATTGTTCCATTTGGGTACATCGTACACTTATGAACGTCATTTAAATACAATTAAGTACAAATAGTGACTAATACATTGTAATACCAGTTCAAACGTAAAATGACTAATTGATATACACTGAACACAACAATGCAATATACGTGTGAAGCCTATAAAAGAAAAATATCATACAAAAGTGAAGTAGAATAAAATGTTGCCATTAGTCATAAAAAGTTACAGGAGTGTCAGAAAAAAAAAAAAGTCTCTAAGCCTAGACTACGTCGAATTACATTATAAAATAACTAATAAAATGTCAAATTTAAAACAAAATAAAATTATTATGTCGGTACAAAATGTAAAAAACTCAAAATTAATAAATGTCAAGTATAAAATGTAATATAAATGCATAAAGTATGTCACAAGTCAGGAAACAATAAAACAAATATAATAACATCATTCAATATAAGATTTACATTATAAACTCATTGATTTTTTCCAATCTATCAATGTCATGCCATGCCCTTTTGTCATCAAGAAACTCTTGTACAGAGTAATACGATCGATTTATTAGCATACGTTTTATCGTGGCCTTGAACTGTTTTTCCCGCAACTGGGTCAGGCATTCAGGAAGAATATTGTAGAAACGTATACTGTGGATAGTAAATGATTTACTTATTTTAGAGAGTCTGGTAAAAGGAAGTACGATTTTGTCTTTGTTTCTTGTCGCATAAGAATGTACATCGCTATGTTTGTCAAATTTGGCCAGATGTTTCCTTGCGTATAAAATATTGGCTAGTATGTATTGGCAAGGCATGGTCAGGACATTAATTTCTCTAAAACGTTTCCTCAGGGATTCTCTGGGACCTAGACCATATAGAAAACGAATGGCTCTTTTTTGTAATACGAAAACAGCGTTGGCGTCAGCTGCATTGCCCCAGAGAAGGATACCATACGCCATTAAAGAGTGGAAATAGCTAAAATATACTACTCTAGCCGTCTGTAGATTTGATAACTGCCTAATCTTTTTTACTGCATATGCGGCTGAGCTCAGCTTTCCTGATAGTTCCTCAATATGAGGCCCCCATTGGAGCTTATTATCTAAATTTAAGCCTAAGAATTTAGTTTGGTAAGTCAATTCTAGCGTATTATTATTAATTATAATAGGAGGTAGAGTCTTATCCCTTGTCAGGGAAAATTTTATACATTTTGTTTTTTTGGCATTTAAAGCAAGATTATTCGCACTAAACCAGTTGTATAGGTCATATAGTGCTACGTTTATATCCTGGGTACTTACAAGTTTTCTTTTGACTTTAAATAAAAGTGACGTATCGTCAGCAAACAAAACTGGCGTTATCGACTTGTCAAACGAAAAGGGCAAGTCGTTTATGTAGACTAGAAAAAGGAATGGTCCAAGAATTGATCCCTGAGGAACACCGATATTAACAGGTACGGTATCAGAAAGCACTCCTTCAATATCAACATTCATAACTCTCTCCGTAAGATACGAATGGACAAGCTCAAGAGCACCGTTTCTTACTCCGTAATGAGAAAGCTTACATAGTAGTGTATCGTGGTGTACGCAGTCAAATGCCTTCGACAGATCACAAAAGATTCCAACTACATCATGTGAATTCTGCCAAGCTTCAAATATCGCATCCACAGCTGTAGTTATAGCATCCGAAGTGGAGCAACCCTTAGTAAACCCAAATTGGTTTGGATGAAATATATTTTTACAGTTAAGGAAAGCACTTAATTGCGTAAGTAAGATCTTCTCAAACACTTTACTAAGAGCTGGTAGTATTGAGATGGGTCTGTAGTTGTTAGGTTCCCGATGGTTGCCGCATTTGAATATTGGCAATATTTTGGCACACTTCATAAGTTGCGGAAAAATGTTCTTGTCAACACTTTCATTAAAAATGTATGCCAAGTGAGGAGCCAGTATGTCAATAACTTCGTTCAGGAGTGAAGTTGAGAATCCCCAGATGTCTTCGGATGTTTTGGACTGTAGAGACTTAAAGGTTTTTAAAATTGTAGGTGCTGTAATATGATGGAAATTAAAATTGGTATCAGTAGCCGGAACATTGTGCTGTAAAATTTGATTGGCTTTTGATTGATTGGGTTGCAATGTTTTCGTACTCTCGTAGGGAATTCTATTAAAATAACCAGCGAAGATGTTTGATACTTCGATTTTATCTGTGATAACTTTGTTATTATGAAATACTTCAATGTTGCGTTTTTGTTGATTTGATTTGCCGGTTTCCGCATTTATAATTGACCATACCGTTTTGATTTTATTTCTTGATTTTACGATTTTGTTATTTATGAACATGGCCTTTGCCACTTTACATATATTCTGAAATGTCTTGCTGTATCGTTTTACATATCTTAGAAATGCTTCATCTTTGCGGAGATTTTTTTCACCATACAGCTCATATAGTCTATCCCGGCTTTTATAAATACCCTTTGTTGCCCAATCATTAAAGCAAAGCTTTTCTTTTTTCTGGTGATTCTTGGTAGGGAAGACATAATCAAAGCTAGTTTTAATTTTCTCAATGAATTTGGAAAAGTAGACATTCGGGCAGTCAATTTTGCCATCGTCATCTATATCTTTAAGGTTTTTATTTAAATTAATTTTAAATAATTCTATGTTCTTAGGTGTGTAACATCTTGATTTATTAATTTTATCATTACTTGTATTTTCTTTTTTTACAGATATTTTCAAAAATTGCCCGGAATGATCTGAGCTTAATTTATCAATTATTGTTTGATCGAGAGTTTCACAGTTACAAAAAATATTGTCTATGCACGTGGCTGAAGTTCCTGTGACTCTCGTTGGCTCTATAAATTGTGCCTTGAGGTTAAAGCTATCAAATAAGTTAATTAGATTATTTTTCAAGGCAGACGCTTCTAGCAAATTAATGTTAAAATCTCCGGCTACTAGTACATGTTTATTTTTAAGGGTAATTTTTTGAAGAGCTTCCTCCATTGCCGATTCAAATATTTGATAAGTGCCTGATGGCGGTCGATAGACACAAACAATAATATAACCACTCAATTCTATACAAGATATTTCAACATGACGTTCCACTGAGAACCCAACCACATCATCTCTTGACTTGAATTTGATATTTTTACTAACTAAAATCATGGTTCCACCTCTACAGGCTTTGGATCTACAAAAATAGCTACCAATATTATGATTGTTCAAACCTATCTGTATCTCAGACTTTGTTAGCCAGATTTCTGTAAGGCATAGTACATCAACCTTACTATGTTCTAAAAAAAGACTTACTTCTAATTCTTTATTATAAAACCCTTGAATATTTTGGTGAACTATACGGATTGACGACGAGTCTGGCTGTGGTCTAAAAAAATAGATCCATTGGTTTCAGACTCTTTTTCTTTGTTTGTATTTACTAATTTGCACAGAGTCGTATTTTGCGCTGCCCGGCTAGAGGTGTATATGTCCGGCGTAATAGTTACATCTATTACCGTCTTAGTCTTACCAAAAGGAGCGTCAATATTAAAAAATAGAAAATTACGTAATGTATGGCGATATTTAGAGTTGAAGTTTTGTTTACAATTTGCGATATCTTTATTTAGATTAATATCAATAATGGCAATGTTAGCACTGCTACATGTCATGTTGTACATGTCTGTGTTCAATGTATATGTCAAAGCATTATAATAGTCATTAGTTCTATAAGGGAGAGTGCAGATCATTATTTTCTGGGATATATTATTATTACTAGTGTCAACTAGTTTTTGTAGACAACTTTTGAAGTCTTTGCGAGTCATTTTGTTATTTTCGCCTACAACCAAGATCCAAGTAGATGAGGACTGAGATGAGTTGATGCCGTTGCATAATTCGCTTAAGAGCATTTCAAATGTAGACCCCGGACTGCAGTAATTAAGTATCTTCTTTGAAGTACGACTTGTGAGAATGCTTGAGAGACCCTGTCCTGACTTGTCCGTGTAAAGGTAAATGTCATTATACCTCTCTGGTTTACCTTCAGTGGCATAGCTGGTCGGGTTTCCTTCGCTTGTTAGGATGGCGTTATTTTCTGTATGATGAGTTGCCAATAAACTACTAGTTGCATTAGTTTTGTCTGATTGATAACTTTCTTTATATATCTTATCTATAAAGTTTTGAAGACTAGTTAATTTTTGTTCAACAAAATGTAAATGTACCAAAGAATCTTCATTTTTCTTAAATTTTACTTGATATTTTTCCACTAGCTCTAATAGTTTAGTTGTATCCTCTAGCTGTTCTTCAATAGTACAATTTCTCTTTTGTAATTCTTCAAGTAAGAGCTGATTTTCCTTAACAAGTTCTTCATTTTCAACTTTTTTAATATCTTCATTGTTTTCATTTATAATTTTAAATCGATCGACGTACTTACTTGCTTCTTTGGTCAACTTTCTTATTTTATTTTTTAAGAGGTTCAGCGACTTCCTGCTTTTCGCTGATACATGGGGCTTAAAAGTGGCAGGTGTGTACTTTGGTGTTTTCGTCAGATTGGTATCAATCAGCAGTTTGCTGTACTTTAATTGCAGTTGGTCTCGTTCTTTTGTTATCATTTCAAGTTCGTTTTGTATTGGCTTTAAAATAAGTGATAAATCGATTTCATATTCCTCATTTTCTTTCACCAGCTCGAGTATTTTTTGTTCCATAATATCCCTGTCTGCCAGCAAGTCAGTTTTTGTGTTCTCACATTCTGATAACTTTACTCGAAAACAGTTGTTTTCTAAACAAATTTTCTCAAATTCTGTTGAATTAATGTCATGTTCAGTCTTCAGTTTTTTTATCAATTGACTTTTGTATTCTATACCGACGTTTCTATACCATCTACACCCGAACGAATCGATTTGCATCATCATCATTGCACATTGCAAGTATGTATTACTATTACGGAAGAGATAAGTACTAGGCTATAACAACAAATACTCAAAACAGAATAAAGTTAAAAATAAAAGGGGGTTCCCATACACAAGTAGGTAACGTGTTTTTTCAGGCGTTATCACAGAAAACGTAATTTATACTTGATCTTACAAACCGTAATAGATAGAGACTTGAAATTTGGTCATAGTAGTAAGACCAGTCCCGCGACACTGCTTACATAATTAAATAACTCAGAATTATGAACGTACTTTGTACCAACCAACACTGTAAAATAAATTTATAAGCATAATACCACAGATTATATAATAGTTACTGGTGAATAATACTTTCCGTTGTTAGGTTGGCTACCTAGTACGTTCATAATTCGGGTATCAGCAATGTAGGGAAGTGCCAACTCTATAACGTAGTAGTGTGATTCAGTACTCTGTGAGTAAGACACTACTCGGCGACTTCACATTACACTATACTGACTATACAGGTTATATTTGGAAAAATCTTTTTTTGTTTGAGAGTAGAGTATGCTTCCCGTTTGGTCCCATTGTAATTTAATCGAGGTCTAATGAGTATCTCCAGAGATATGGATAAGGAGCGAGCATTTGAAGTCGGTTTTTTGCATAATAGACATGATATACTTTTTACCTACTAGCGTCGTTTTTTTCGTTTTGTAAACGATCCTTAACAATTAGGATTTTTATTTATTTTAACTCAGAGCTCTAGCATCCGTTAATCGAATAGGATATTTATTTGTATTTTTGAAAGGAGTGCAAACTTGCAACTACAATTTTTGCGCCATAGATGAATGCTCGCGCGGCAAAACGGTCTTCGCAGGTTTTCATAACGATTTAGTTTTTGCACTAGAGCTAGGGTAAAGACACTACCACAGACTAATTTTATGATATATGTATATCACAAATTAAGCGTAACTAGTTATACTAGATAAACACTACACACTACACAGTGACTTACAATTCACATTTTTAAGCAGATTGGTTCACGTCGCACGATATTCAACGTCCGGCAAGCACTGCACTGGACGGTCGACGCACCCGTCCCGTTATTCCCGAAATGTTGCGACATACAATATAAGTTTATATGCGGGGTAATGCCCTTGTGTAAACAGGTAACTGTACTTAAAAAGTACCACTTTAAAACCAAAGTAGCACTTTAGTATAAAGCGGGTAGATAGAAAGTTGTCTAGATAGATTGCGATGCGCTTTTATTATTGTGTCTTCCTTTTTAGGGTTCCGTGCCTCAGAAGTAAAAAAGGAACCCTTATAGGATCACATTGTTGTCCGTCTGTCCGTCTGTTGGGACCCTTTTCTCAGGAACGCGTAGAGGTATCAAGTTGAAACTTATATCAAATACTCCAGTCTACGGTATCTTTTAGCTGTTAATAAATTAAACTAGTAAATCAACGCGATCAAAAGATATGACCGTTTATGTCGCATATTTTTACAGTCGCATAATATGCGATTTTACAAGGGTATCAAAACCAATAGGGTACTTCCCGTTGACTTAGAATCATACAATTTTGCAAGAAGCAAGGTCTTAGAGCACTTATAAAGGAAAAAAATCGAAAGCGTAAATATGTAGTTTTATAAAAAAAAAAACAGCGAATTTACTATTACAAACGTATTATTAGTATATAGTGCAGTGTCTCGGCATCGTTCTAGGAATCGATATCGATCAATTGCAAATATCGATCGAAATCGATCGATCGGTTTGTAAATGTTAATCGTGTTTGTTTCATAGAGTGGTTTTAACTCTATGGTTTGTTTGAAATTTTAGTTACTACAAAGTTTTAAAATTATGTAGTTTAGTTATAAATATTATAATACGGGACTTATTTCGCTAAGACATTCGACCAAATTGCATTGATCGTGGTCACGAGACGACTGACGATTGAACCGCGATAGGTCCTTCCCTGGTCCCGTATACATATATATATATATATAGTAATCATAACTATGTCACAGAACAGATAACAATACCTACTATGTGTTTAAATCGCGAAAGTTTACAATTAATTAGTTTTACATGGTGGTAGAACACTACCTAGTGTCCGCTTGGCCAGCTACCACCCTTAAGTTAGAAAATCTGTCGCCAAAACATGTGTTCCGGCAGATATCCTTGAGAGCCAGTTCCCATTCTAGGCCTAGCGTGCTTATCATCTTCGATCGCATCGTCACTGGTATAGGTGAGATAGTGGTCAAACGCTAGCCTATTAGATATTAAAAAAAAATCAATAAAACCTATAATATTCCTCTATATGTCATAGTATAGGAAGCAAGCTAGCGGAATTTTCACGCATAGGTAAATTACCTATAAACTTGTCGTCAAGCGACTTAAATCCATAAAGACTGGACAGGTGTCGCTTAAAATCACATAACTTCGCTAAAACAGGTTTGGTACAATTCCTACTTGATAGACCAACAAACTAACAAAAACTGGCCAAGTGCAAGTCGGACTCGCACTCGTAGGGTTCCGTAACACAGTTAAGTATATCATAACTATGATTTTTCGCAACTACAAAATTAACTTTGTTTTTCATAGTGTTTGTATGAAAAACAAAGTTATCTTTGCGGTCGCCATATCTCTAAAACTACTGATTGTATCTCGTTCAAACCAATTTTCGTTGTTAGTTTTTATTGAGATCTACAGCATATATTTTTTTTAGATTTTTCACTCCCATACTTTAAAAGTTAGAGGGGGGGGGGACACACATTTTACCACTTTAGACGCGCCTATCTTTCAAATGATTGACTTTGAGAAAAAATGATTTTAGAAACCTCAATGTCATTTTTGAAGACCTATCCACACACCCCACACGTATAGGTTTGAAGAAATTTTTTTTTTTTGTTTCAGTTCCATGTATGGGATGCCCCCCCTTAAACTTTTATATATTTTATTTTTGTATAAAAATCGGACAGACAGACAGACAGACAGACATGACGAATCTATAAGGGTTCCGTTTTTTTCCATTCGGCTACGGAACCCTAAAAACGTGATTTTATCGATCTATTAAATTTAATTAAGTAAATCTATGTTTTACCGGATTTTGATATCTAACTTTGACTTATGCTACTTAGGGTAAGTACGTATTTAACAAGGTCTCTCTAAATCAAGGTCATGATATTTTTTTCTGTTCCATATACACTGGGCCGCAATGAAAACGGGTCGGTTATGAAAAGCCATAACTTTAATATTTGAGCATCCCTTTCAAATTAAAAACTAAATTAAAGTTTACCTTATTACAAAGGCCCTAGGGGTATATAAGCTAAGAAAATATGCCCCCGGAAGATATTAGATTGATATTTATACGATATGTAGGTACTAATAAAATATGTATTTTCTGAAAGTTTGAGATTTAAAACTGGTTTTTGTTTTAAAGCAAAACATTTAAAAAACAGCAAAACAATTTTTTTTTCAAGACTGATTGCAGCAATTAATCCAATTTTTTATATATCTTTAGGACTAATAATAACTTATATAAAAAAATAAACTGGCCAAGTGCAAGTCGGACTCGCACTCGTAGGGTTCCGTAACACAGTTAAGTATTCCATAACTATGATTTTTCGCAACTACAAAATTAACTTTGTTTTTCATAGTGTTTGTATGAAAAACAAAGTTATCTTTGCGGTCGCCATATCTCTAAAACTGCTGGCTGTATCTCGTTCAAACCAATTTTCTTTGTTAGTTTTTATTGAGATCTACAGCATATATTTTTTTTTTAGATTTTTCACTCCCATACTTTAAAAGTTAGAGGGGGGGGGACACACATTTTACCACTTTAGACGCGCCTATCTTTCAAATGATTGACTTTGAGAAATAATGATTTTAGGAACCTCAATGTCATTTTTGAAGACCTATCCATAGATCCCACACGTATAGGTTTGAAGATTTTTTATTTTTTTTTGTTACATTTCCATGTACGGGATGCCCCCCCTTAAACTTTTATATTTTCTATTTTTGTATAAAAATCGGAAAGCGGTTCACAGAATACATCTACCTACTAAGTTTCAATTCTGTAGTCCTAACAGTTTCGGAATAAAATGGCTATGACATACGGACGGACAGACAGACAGACAGACAGACATGACGAATCTATAAGGGTTCCGTTTTTTGCCATTCGGCTACGGAACCCTAATTAAGAGATTTATAACATCATAGGATGATAGAGAAATAAAAAAAAATGTTTAATTTAATTTACCATGATACAATTTTGGCACAATAACAAAAATAAATATTTTTCGTACCTTTAATATTTCCCTATAATAATATAATTTTTATTAAAAAAAAATAGGTACGCCATAGTGAAAAAAAATTAAAACCACTTTTTGGCCCCTATCATGAATTTACATATTAAACTTTACATGCTCGCTTTTAATTGCTTTTTTCTGCTATTTATGTACTCGTATACATCACATATACATACATCACCTATTAGACTATTAGAAATAATATTAATTTTCAAAATAACAACAATACATATTCTATTGTGAAAGTAATATAAATAAAACATTCAAATACCAATTATCAATTGTACTTATTATTCAATCTTAGTTAGCTATGTTTCAAGGAACAAAATATTATTTTGACAATTTATTAGGGTTCCGTAGCCGAATGGCAAAAAACGGAACCCTTATAGCTTTGTCATGTCTGTCTGTCCGTCCGTCCGTATGTCACAGTCACTTTATTCCGACACTACTAATAATTTCGGAATAGTTAGTATAATAGTTCAGAATATTTTCGAAATTCCTAAGAATACACAATTGAAACTTGGTAGGTAGATACATTCTATGAACCTCCTAGACCTATGGGAATGGAATGGAAATGGAAGCATGGCCATATTATATAATCTGTGGCATGGCAGTGAGACGAGTGAGACGAGGCCTGACTATTTATAGTCCAATATAGTATAGGATGGACGGACGGCAGTACTGTGGCAGGCAGTCTTAGTATAAGATCGTTTAAAAATCTAAAAGAACCGACCTCAAATGCTGCGCTATTAATTTTCAGTACCAAGATTGAGGTTTTATCTCCATATCTCTGGAGATACTTATCAGATCTCGATGAAATTACAATTGTACCATTTTAGGGATATCTCCTTTCCAACTAAAAAAAGAATCATCGAAATCGGTTCATAAACGACGAAGTTATCCCCGAACAATGTATATGTATATATAGATATATGTATATGTATATATATACGGTCGAATTGAGAAACATCCTTATTTTGAAGTCGGTTAAAAAGAGTCGCGTTGGCACCCTTTTGGTACGGAACCCTAAAATTCAATCTAGAAAAATCATGAGACGAGCATCTTCCTAAATATTTTCGCAAATTTTGCAATTTCACAAGGGAATCAAAACCTATAGGGTACTTCCCGTTGACCTAGAATCATGAAATTTGGCAAGAAGCAAGGTCTTGAACCACTTATATGTATAGGAATAAATCTGAAAATCGTAAATATGTAGTACTTATAATATAATAACAAAAAAGTTAATATACTAACTTATTATTTGCGGTTGGTGCAATACATTTTCTATGAATCGAGCTGCAAAGTTAAGTTTGCTCTTTAACCTAGTTAGTTTGACTTTGTACGAAAGCCTCGGTGCGCGAGTCCAACAACTGGATTTTGTCTAGGGGGGCTGGAAGTGGTTGAAAAATGTTTAACTTGCTTTTGACGTACTTACAACAACAGAACAGCATTTTCAAAGATCCTTCCATACGGCTGGTTGAAACGACACGGGACCAAAAAGCTGGTTTGTATTTAGCTCAGAGACTAAGAATAGCCATTCAACGGGGGAATACAGCCAGCATTTTGGGAACTTTACCTGCCTACTGGTAGTGGTTTGATAGACTAAATTTCAGTTGTTATAGTTTTTTATTAGGTATATTTATTTGTTTATAGTTAGGTAGTTTTAAAAATATATTAATGTATATAATGTTACGTGAAATAAACCACAGAATAAATAAGGGTACAACTTACATACGAACATTGCAAGTTTAGCCTTGTTATTACATAGAAGGAAATATCATCTGAGAATAATTTTATCTCTCACATCTGGATGTTTCAATACAATATTTCACAAGATATTTTACATTAAATTGCATAAGTATTCGCAGCGTGCTACAGTTATGTAAAACTGCATTTCGTCGTAACAGAATGATGTGTTTTAACATTAGCAACAAGAAGTCAAATGGTTGTGAAACGCATATAATCGTTGAGAGTGTGACTTTTTCCATATTTGCGGAAATATCTCGTGTGAAATAGGCGGGTGGTGTGTTTCTTATACGTATTCATACAGTTTACATTAGTTTTATGTGATGAATTGCTAAGAGTGTTCTTAGTATGTAACACTTGAACAATATGCATACAATTTTGTTGTTAATTCACGTTCGTTTTGGAATATCGACATAAATCAGTAAAAAAAAAGTCAAAGCATTTATTCAGTATATGGGCAAATTAAAAATTTGAGATAGATCATATTCAATAAAAATATTAAGTATAGATATTACAGAAACATAACTTATTGCTTTGAATTTACAAAAAAAAACAAAGGTATTGGAGCCATTCAGCTTTCATCTAGACGTCGAACGTAACACTTAAAACACACGTTTAATTCCCCTGATTAATGTAGAGTTGTCAACCGTACTATTACGTGCACTCGCAACCCAGTGCATGTTTCAGTACTTCAGACAATTTTATCATATGTTACAGCTTCAATCGGAAGTTTCCTTGAGAGTCAGAGTATTCTAAGCTTAGCGTGTACACCTTCTTCGACCACATCATCGCTTCCTACCAGGCGAGATAGTGGTCACTTAAAACACTAGCGGCTAGCCTATAAGATATAATAATTTACGATTGTACACAACGAATAAACCGACTTCACATGCCACGATAGTTAAAATATCCACTAGCCATAATCGTGTTATCGAGGTATAATTTTTTTATCTCCATATCTCCGGAGATGATTATTAGATCTCGATAAAATTTAAATGAGACCAAACGGGAGGCATAATCTTTTAAACAAAAAAATAATTTTTGAAATTGGTTAAGATTTGAAGGAGTTCTGAGGTAATAAACATTAAAAATATATATATATATACGGTCGAATTGAGAAACCTCCTCCTTTTTTTGAAGTAGGTTAATTAAAAGAAGGTCGGGGGTGAGAAAGGAAGAAACTAATTGCAAAATGAACGCAAATTTCCTGTGTCACGTCAAATTAACAAGGTGACACTACCATACCAAAGCTACTACATCAATAATTCATGCATTCACGTGTCAGTAAACAAATAAATCTTCTCACATTTCCTAGTACACACAAAACAAACCCTAACGGCACATTGTACTAACATAATTAATTTCAAATGTGGAACATAATGAGCTTGGAGCCTCATTGAGGATACTGCCATCAGTTTTAAAATGGATAAATAAACAGGTGTTCTATTGTTTTCGATTTATTGTATGGGCACTTGGGGAGTGCACGCGACTGGAGAATTGTTAATTCTTTAGGGAAATCCTAAAGGCGCAACTAATTGCAAGAAGAGGCGTAACTCGTAAGGCAAGGGTGTCTTTTATATGAACTTTCATACAAAATTAATAGGATAGAAAAGTAAAACTTAACGAGTATTTGGTTTGATTCGCGCGACAAGAAAATTGGAAATCCTAAAGCGCAGTCAGGCGCAAGAAGAGGCGTAAGGCGCGGACGAGTTGAAGACTCGTCATTTATAACCTCCTGCCTGCATCTGTACTACATATAGGACATAGGAATAAAAAATATCCAGTACCGGTTTTTAAAATGGTAACCCAAAATTATTTGCGTGGTGACATCTATTGAATAAATAGGATTCCGAATAAAAATAAATGTCAATTCCACCATGTGGTTCTCTTTTTTCAAAATAGCGATGTATTACAGACATGTGGCGGTGCGAGCGCACAGAGGTAAGTTAATAGTTTTAAATCTAAGTTATTATCGGATTTCTTGCTATAATAAAGTAATGAGATTATGAAATGATATACGATATACAGTTCTATTTTTGCGTAATTGTATAAAACGTGCAAGACACCATGTTTAATTTTTGTATGTTTTCTTTGCAGAAGACATATGTAGGCAATAATAGTAGATTGTATACCAAAGGTGCAATATAGTACGTTTCTGCGCGGCCACTTTATTGAATTTAAAGTGGATTGGATTGGATTTAAAGTACGTCGGCCGAGAGAAAATAAGCACAGGTACAGTGTTGAAAAATAGAGTTACAAAAAATTGCGTTCTGACTGATGAAATGTTTTTCGAAAGAAAGCAAGAGGAAGTAAGTAGCAAATTTTAAGTTTGAAGAGGACGATATAATAGCTGTTACAATTTCTAGTCTTCATGATGTCTACTTGCTACTGTGATCAAAACCACTGAGAATGCGAGCAAGTCAAAAAATGACAAACGTTATGAAAGAGTCAGGGGCACAGAAATATTAATAAATACTTTTTTATTTATATTTCTGTGGTCAGGAGACTTGTACAAAATAATAATGGGTGGTGTCGACCCCACAGACTGAATGATTTCTGTTTGCCCATCACGTAACCGGACCAAAAATTAGACAATCCGTGTTATCTTACATATTTTCGACTTGGCAGTGGTAAATGAATGTTGTACTTACAAATAGAAAAAGGCACGCATAAAAAAATATCGTGCTGCTACGCGAATATAAGTTGAATTTGGACACAAAGCTTATTTCGGAAAATGAAGGAAGTGATGATAGCGGCAAAGGTGATTTTTATGAAGACATGAAGACAAAACATAAGAAACAAAGTACTTATAAAGCTGATACCGTCGAACGAATGCCGTAAAAAAGCTGTTGCACATCTACCCGAATATGAAACAAAAATTCGCGCAGTACAAAAAAAATCTACAGTGTTTTGCAAAAGATGTGATATATGTCTCTGTTTTACGCCAAACAGGAATTGTTTTTCCGATTTCCACCATAATATAGAGTATATATGAAGTTGTAAATGTTGATGAAACTTGATTGTTCTCTAAATACATATGTTCCTAGTTAACGACATATGAGTAACTAGAAGTGTCCCGCGGCTCGCCCGCGTTAAAAACTTATTTTGCTTCTTCTTCTTTTTACTTAAAACTTTGCTTTTGTAAAAACGATTCTATCATTAAAGACATCAAATAAGAATTTGCCACATCGGGTCAACACTTCCGGATTCATATTTATAAAACCCGATAAACCCAAATTTTCAGACTTTGTTACCTACCCCATTTCGAAAAATCCTACCACACGTACTTTATCTCATCTTGTTTCGCCATACAGACTTTGAATCCCCGTTCCGTATCAGGGAGAAATTTTCAGAAAATCCTTTCTGAGCGGATATCTACCTACGTCATCTATACTAATATTATAACGAGAGAACATTTGTATTTTGGTATGTTTGTAATGATTTGGCTCAAAAACTACTGAACCGATTTAAAAAATTCTTTCACTTCTTCAATATATAGAATGGACTTTCGATATGAAAATAGGCTATATATTATCCCGTTTAAATCAAAGGTACATTCGTGGAGACCTAATTTGCAACCTAAGTCGACAAAAAAACGGTCGAAAAAACACGTTTCTTACGAACGCTGCTCAATTGAAAACAGATGGAAGAATATTTTCTATGGAAAAGTTTTACAACTTAATAAGACCTACAAAAAAGTCCGCGACAGCATATGTCTATCTCTTAAGGTTGACTCACAGTAACCATTTTAATCTTACATTTTTTGTTAAAAAATATTACATAACTTCCAGGGCTATTTTCAAGTATATAGTATTAATCCTTATCCAAACAATTACGTTAATTAGCTTGGCCACATATTATAGATTAAAATTGTTCCTTACAGTACGTAATTCAAATGAAAACTCTAGAAGATATCACGGATTTCACATACACGCATCGCAAAATTAATAAAATATTCGCAGTGAAACCACAGATTAGGTCAGAGTTACTACGAAAATATTATTATAAGCTTAGCTATGCTGTAGATCCCCACCGATCACAATCAATTTGAAGTCAATATAGTATAATAATATGATCTATTGTATAAAATAATAATGATCTATATATATAATATAATATTTTAAACCACCCCGACTGATCTATGTATAATCTTTTCATTAAAAGCATTTCAATGACTCTAAACACGACATTTAAAATCTGAGCTGTAAGTTGGTGAGGATTTGAGTATTCTGTAGAGTCCATGAGATGTCCTAGCATCAGGCCAATGCTTCCATGTTCTTACAATATCGTTGAAGAACATTTTCGAATTGATCAGACCTATGAAAGTTGATTAAAGCTTATAGTTTTATAACGATTGAACGAATTTTCATGTATCAAAGCCAGGCCTGTCGCACTCCGCGCTGTAGCTATGAAACTACAAGTACTTCCGCGCACCCTCTCGGGTCCATGTTCAGTCAGTTTAAACGGCCTACACACGGCCCTAAAATCGGTGGCAATATCGGGACAGTGGTGGTGGGGATGAAATCGGCTACTACTCTACACACGTCCCTACCAGTCAGTAACGTAACCGACCGTGCTACAGAGTGCTCGTTGATCCGAGATGCTGCCGACACTCTCAAAACAACAAAATCAGTCCCGATTTCGCTACACACGTGCCGACAACGCTCCCTAGACGATAATCGTCCCTAAATCGTGAGCTCGCCCGAAGCGATTTTAGAGTTAGGGTAAACAATAAAAATCGGGTAGGATTTGCCTACACACGAGGCGATTTATGACACGATCTAGGGTCCTCCCCACCACTGTCCCGATATTGCCAGTGATTTTAGGGTCGTGTGTAGCCGCTTTAAGTGTCACGCGCGCTCTCGATCGGCCGCGCGCCTTACTTGTACCTACCTCATTATTATATTCCTTGCTTACGATATTAACATACAAAAATATTATTCAGTATTTCTAAACGAAGGGCTACAAAGCATTGCGTAGCATACGTTTATACATACTTATACGTTTTTACATACTCATTTTCAATTGAACGTAGAACATTATTTTCTACCGACTTTCCAAACAGAAGGAGGTTCTTAATTCGTCTTTGTGTGTATGTTACGCGATCACTCCGTCAATTGTGAACCGATTTGAATGTTTTTTTTTTAATCGGTAGAGTTCGTTGCCAAGGTGGTACCATTGTAATTTTGTCGAGATCTGATAAGGGTCTCCAGAGATATGACGATAAACGTCTCAAACTTGCAACCGAAACTGACTCGCGTGGCATGGAAGTCGGTTGTTTTAGTTTTAACTATCTTAATTAAACTATCATATAAACTATCTTAATTAAAGTATAACTGTAGTACTTTTATCCTACCTCGACATTAAACATGAATGTAGCACTTTAAATATACTCATTACATTGTTCTACCTTAAAGTATTCTGCTACCAATTAAAGGCTTCAATAAGTTATCTTATAACATTCAACCCTATATGAGAGGCCGCGAGTTGACCGAGTTATTCAGACTCTCGCTGTGCGGACTTACGGTGCATTTCACTGTGCGCAACACGCGATTCATAGTTACTATTAGTTGATACTGTGACGCAAATTCAAGGTCGCTATCGAGGCGTGAAGCGCATTTTGAACGTTACCGACGTTGTAAATAGGTTTAATCTCGCCTTTTTGCTCTCAAGGAGTGCAATTTCTGTACTTGTACTATTCATTATTCTGTGTCAAAGCTAAGAACACTCTCGATGAAGACATCTATCAAAAAAAAAACTATCAATAATAAAATCAAAATCGGTTCATCTGGTTGGGTGCTAAGATGCTACAGACAGACACACAGATACACACGTTAAACGTATAATACCCCTACTTTAAATAAAAATCGGTTCAACCGGTTGGGTGCTAAGATGCTACAGACAGACACACTGATACACACGTTAAACGTATAATACCCCTACTTTTTGCGTCAGGAAACACCGTAAGGTTACGGCGGCAGATGTTCTCCTTGGTAGTAAGCTACTTTTCAACCGACTTCCAAAAAGAAGGAAGTTCTCAATTCATCTGTATGTTTCTTTTTTTTTTTTTCTTTTTTTGTGTGTGTATGTTACGCGATTACTCCGTCAATTGTGAACCGATTGGAATGATTATTTTTGTAATCGGTAGGATACGTTTCCGAGGTGGTCCCATTGTAATTTCATTGAGATGTGATAAGCATCTTCAGAGATATGACGATAAACGTCTCAAACTTGCTACTGAAATTGACTCGCGGGGCATTGAAGTCAGTTGTTTTAGTTTTTAAACTATCTTAATTATTGGTAGATTTAATGATCCCACGAAAACCCATGATTCATAAATGCACATAAAACTTTCATTGGTAGCTAGGATTAGAACCAACGACCCTCGGGTCAGAATCAGGGTAACTATCCTTTACGCCAAAGGGCCGTCCAATATCACTAAGTTAGTATTATAAAACAATATCCATCACTGCGTCTGTCTGTCTGTCTGTCGGTTCGCAATAATCACAATAGCTTCTGAACGGATTATCATGCGGTTTTCACCAATAGCCAGAGTGTTTATGAGGAAGGTTTAGGTGCATAATTCGTTAAGGTTTTGTGTAAATTGGTTGAAATATGACGATGATTGTTAAATATGTTTATATTTAATATTCGATGCAACAAACTGATGCAAATTTTGTAGGCATATATGTTCTATCCGTGCGAAGCCGGGGCGG
This sequence comes from Cabera pusaria, assembly GCA_954871355.1. NCBI lineage: Eukaryota > Metazoa > Arthropoda > Insecta > Lepidoptera > Geometridae > Cabera > Cabera pusaria. Next base: position 8,663,897 of record OX940908.1, read on the forward strand.
GCTGCTAGTAATAACTATCTGCATTCTAAATTTCAGCGAAATCCGAAACAATATAGATTTTTTTACTTTGTTACCCCTGTTTATCCTCTTAGGGTGGCATTTTGAAAAAGTCTAAAACTCGTATTTGCTTATTTATTAACAGAACTAGTTGTGTGGAATGTCGAATAAAATGACTATCCATACTTTGAACCCCCGTTTCATCCCCTTAAAGAGTGCATTTTGAAAAATTCTTTCTTAGCGGATACCTAAGTCAAAATAACTATCGCCATGCCAAATTTCAGCGCAATCCGAAACAATATTGATTTCAGACTTTGTTACCCCACTTCACCCTTTTAGGGGTGGAATTTCGAAAGAACCTGAAACTCGTATTTACTTACTTTGGTACTTGTGTTAAGTTTCGAATATAAAGGGTGGGTATCTAATCTTTTTTCTCCATACAAACTTTGAACCCCCGTTTCATCCCCTTCAGGGGTGAATTTTGGAAAATCCTTTCTCAGAAGTAACTAACGTCGTAATAACTATCGGCATGCCAAATTTCAGCGCAATCCGAAACAAATTTGATTTTCACACTTTGTTACCCCATTTCACCCTCTTAGGGATGGAATTTAAAAAAAAAACTTGAAACATGTATTTACTTATTTTTTACTGGAGCACTTGTATGAAGTTTGAATTTAAAAGACTATGTAATCTTGTTTCTCCATACAAATTTTGAGCCCCCGTTTCAACCCCTTCAAGGGTGAATTTTGGAAAATCCTTTCTTTTATAAGACAATAAAGTCATAATAACTATCTGCATGCCAAATTTCAGCGCAATCCGAAATAATATTGATTTTCAAACTTTGTTACCCCATTTCACCCTCTTAGGGGTGGCATTTCAAAAAAACCTGAAACACGTATTTACTTATATTTTAATCGACTTCAAAAAAAGGAGGAGGTTTCTCAATTCGACCGTATATATATCTATACTAATATTATAAAGAGAGAACATTTGTATTTTTGTATGTTTGTAATGATTTGTCTCAAAAACTACTGGACCGATTTAAAAAATTCTTTCACATTGGTGAAAGAATTTTTTAAATCGGTCCAGTATATATTGATATAGAATGGACTTTCGGAATGAAAATAGGCATGTATGTAAATAGGCATATATATATTATCCCGTTTAAATCAAAGGTACATTCGTGGAGACTTAATTTGCAACCTAAGTCGACTAAAAAAACGGTCGAAAAAACACGTTTCTTGCGAACGCTGCTCGATTGAAAATAGATGGAAAAATATTTTCTATGCAAGAGTTGCACAACTTAATAAGACCTACAAAAAAGTCCGCGACAGCATATGTCTATCTCTTAAGGATGACTCACAGTAACCATTTTAATCTTTAATTTGTTGTTAAAAAATATTACATAACTTCCAAGGCTATTTTCAAGTATATAGTATTAATCCTTATCCAAATAATTACGTTAATTAGCTTGGCCACATATTATAGATTAAAATTGTCCTTTACAGTATATAATTCAAATTAAAACTCTAGAAGATATCACGGATTTCACATACACGCATCGCAAAATTAATAAAATATCTACAGTGAAACCCCAGATTAGGTCAGAGTTACTACGAAAATATTATTATAAGCTTAGCGATACTGTAGATCCCCACCGATCACAATCAATTTGAAGTCAATATTGTATAATAATATATTTTTACTGTATAAAATTCTATTGTATAATATAGTTATGATCTATATATAAAACACCCCGACTGATCTATGTATAATTTTTTCAATAAAAGCATTCAAATGACTCTAAACACGACATTTAAAATCTGAGCTGTAAGTTGGTGTGGATTTGAGTATTCTGTAGAGTACAGGAGATGTCCCAGCATCAGGTCAATGCTTCCATGTTCTTACAATATCGTTGAAGAAGAAGATTTTCGAATTGATCAGACCTATGAAAGTTGATTTCATAGCGCAATTAACTAGAAAAAAGCTCATAGTTTTATAACGCTTGATCGAATTTTCATGAATCAAAGCTAAGAACACTCTCGATGAAGACATCTATCAAACAAAAAAAAATGTCAATAATAAAATCAAAATCGGTTCATCCGGTTGGGTGCTAAGATGCTACAGACAGACACATATACACACGTTAAACGTATAATACCCCTTCTTTGATCCCATGATTTGATTGATTTTGATTCAATGATCCCACTACCTCTGTACTATAACCCATGATTCATGAATGCACATAAAACTTTCATTGGTAGGTATATAGCTAGGATTAGAACCAACGACCGTCGGGTCAGATTCAGGGTAACTATCCTTTACGCCAAAGGGCCGTCCAATATCACTACGTAAGTATTATAAAACAATGTCCATCACTGCGTCTGTCTATCTGTTCGCAATAATCTCAATAGCTACTGAACGGATTATCATGCGGTTTTCACCAATAGCCAGAGTGTTTATGAGGAAGGTTTAGGTGCATAATTCGTTAAGGTTTTGTGTAAATTGGTTAAAATATGACGATGATTGTTAAATATGTTAATATTTTATATTTGATGCAACAAACTGATGCAAATTTTGTAGGCATGTTCTACCCGTGCGAAGCCGGGGCGGGCTGCTAGTATATATATATACATTATGTTTGTTCGCGGATAACTTCGTCGTTTATGAACCGATTTTGATTATTATTTTTTTGTTCGAAAGGAGATATCCCAAGTGTGGTACCTTGGTAAATTTATCGAGGTTTGATAAGTATCTCCAGATATATTGACATAAACATCTCAAAATTGGTACTGAAAATAAATAGCGCGGCATTGAAGTCGGTTCTTTTTTAGTTTTTAAACGATATTATTTACTGAAGCACTTGTGTGAAGTTTCGGACAGAAAAGACTATTTCTTATTTCTCCATACAAACTTTGAACCCCCATTTCATCCCCTTAAGGGGTGAATTTTGGAAAATCCTTTCTTAGTACACCTTTACGTACTAAGACAAATATACCCTCCAAATTTCAAGTCTCTACGACCAGCGGTTTAGGCTGTGCGTTGTCTGTCAGTCAGTCAGTCAGTCAGTATGTCAGGACAAAGATTCTTATAGTATTAGATTTCGTATTGTTGATTAATTTTTAGTTTTTTTATGACAAAAAATATTAAATTTTGAAAGATTGGTTCGGTAAAAGTTTTCCTTTTGTTTTATATTGAAACTTTATGATATCTATACATAATGATGGTTAAAATATGTTGTGTTTGTGTTTTATTTATTTCTTATCGCAATTTATATCATAAAACTTTTCTATGTCCTACACAAATCACATTGTAATATAGTCACTTTGTCCTGTATATGAATATATGAAGGAATTTTTTAACTATTTTTCCAGCATATCAAACCATATTGCCAATATAATACTAAAATTTCAACAGGATACTCCAGAAAAGGTGTCTCTGGTAGGCAGGAGGATAAGTTGACTTTCGTACAAAATATATTTTAACGATTTAAAACACATCCAACCAAAAATTTAAGAAAATTAGTCAAGTTCGTAACAAAAAACTTATTAGAGTAAGTATTGAGATTTATAACAGGATCCCTAATATAATAAGTGTAATAAAATCTAAATGGATACCAAATTCTCTCATAGTTCCTTATTTCATAGTTAAATTGTAACGCAAACGCTGGCCTATATAATATAAAAAACCTCCTGTTTTGAAGTCGGTTAAAACGTACAATATTGTTATCTAGATTTATTGATTTATACACTCAATGGAAAAAGGAGAGCGTTACATTTTTGGTACATTGTATAACGGTAAAATAAAAGCCAGCGAAGTGCATTAACCTCGTTGCTGCAATCCACTTTTTTATTTTCCCTTTTCGGCCAGTACGTACAGCCAATTTAAGTGACTAAAGATAGCCCTTTTTGTAAAGATGTCAGTTTTAAGTACAGGCCCTTTTATGGTCCAGACGCAGGTAAAAGGTTAAAAGTTATTTCATTTCCTATAAATTAAAAAGCGGATGCAATGAAAACCGCTTTTTGCAAAAGTCTGACTAAGATAAATGCGGAAGCCAATTTATTTTCTTTTCATCAGATACTTGTAGGTATTCCCTGTTCCGTGCTTCAGAACACTAATTGTCAATATCCCATCTGATATCACAGAATACTTAATGAATAGTACTACCTGACATCTAACTAATCTTATGATCTCGTTGACTTACAAGTTTGAATTTTTCACAGCTGAAAGATATTATGGACCTGAGTATTTAATATAAGTTTCAACTTGATACCTTTACACGTTCCGAGTAAAAGGATCTTGACAAACGGACAGACAGACAGACGGACAGACAGGTGGACGGACGGACAACAATGTGATCCTATAAGGGTTCCTTTCGAGGTAGATAAGCAAGGATTAGTTTTGACGAAGCCAGCACTGGCAGCTAGCAAACGCTGGCTGTATATTGGCCTTGTATAAACAGTTTTTCAAACAGGAAACACTGGCTTCGTCTAATTCTTGCTGTACGGAACCCTAAAAAAGGCGTGTTAATCATTATATTACCCAAGAAGGTGAAACATACATTAATTTTTCTAAAATCGCGTCTCATTTAATGAAAGTCTTGACCAACCAAGCAAAATGGGGACAACACCTGCCTGACTCAGAAAAGCGGAGATTTTAATCTTTTGTCCGGCAATACGACTCTAGCGTTAAATTTAAAGTAGCCATAAATATATGTTACTTAAGTTAAGTACCAACTTAAATAATGAGTATGAATAACGTAAATAGAAGTTACAAAACAATGTTAAAACTTTAACAAAAAAAATCGACGAAAGAAATATCTCTGTTTTTATTGCATAAATTGTATTGCACTAGCAATGAACTAATGTCCGTTTGCGATAAACCTATAAGTTTTTCTATCGAAAATATTATGTGCGCATTTCACAGTGGCCCTCCGATGAAGGAAAAAACATCGCAAAGAAAATCCGTGGTAGTGTCCGCCTGACTAGCTACCCCTACAATAAAATCTGTCGCCAAACATCTGAAGTATTCTGTTCCGGCTGCTGTCCTTGAGAGCCAGTTATTTTAGGCATAATAGGTGATCATCAGATATTAAAATAAACTGGTCAATTCCAAGTCAGACTCGCACTCGTAGGGTTCCGTAACACAGCAGAGTATTTTATAACTACATTTTTGCGCCAGTAAACAATTAACATTGTTGTTCATAGTATTTGTATGAAAAACAAAGTTATGATTGCGGTTGTTATATCTCAAAAACTGCTGACTAATAAATCTCGTTCAAACCAATTTTCTTGAAAGTTTATAATGAGAACTACAGCATATATATTTTTTAGATTATTCCCTTCTTTCAAACGATTGCGGTGCCCCTAACAAAGGTGTTAGGAATCGACATTTCAATATAACGCCATCTATGGGATGTTTACCTAACTAAGCGTACATAGATGGCGTGAAATGCCGAAAAAAACACGTTTCTTGTATGGGGACCCTCTATTATTTTTAATTTTATTCTGTATTTAGTATTTGTTGTTATAGCGGCAACAGAAATACATCATCTGTGAAAATTTCAACTGTCTAACTATCACGGTTCATGAGATACAGCCTGGTGACAGACGGACAGACAGACAGATAGACAGACAGACAGACAGACAGACAGACAGACAGACGGACAGCGGAGTCTTAGTAATAGGGTCCCGTTTTACCCTTTGGGTACGGAACCCTAAAAACGGGAATTTAACGTGACTTACGCGATGTAGATATAGCGATCGACATATGTTTCTGCCTCATCCGGAAGCCTTCTTTAGGATCTTGAGTACGGGGCGTTCGCCGACGCGTCCAGCGTCGCACACTAAATTCCCGTTTTTAAATCTATAAGTTTAATGAACGTGAGTTTTTATAATAAAATCTTAAAGCGGTTCACAGAATACACCTACCTACCAAGTTTCAACTGTGTAGTCTTAATAGTTTCGAAATAAAATGGCTGTGACATACGGACGGACAGACAGACAGACATGACGAATCTATAAGGGTTCCGTGTTTTTCCATTCGGCTACGGAACCCTAAAAATGTATTTGTGAAACTGAATAGGTTAGTGATCAGTTGATTACATATTACTTTACTTGATATTACCAAGGGCATAGAAAAGATAATAATACTACGTAATATAATGCCAAGGGCTCAATTCTGCAAGCTCGCGAGTAGTTGCGAGCATAAACCCGAGCGAGCCATCGCGATTCCAATGTTCTGTGGGCTTGGCCATAGATTAATTAAAACTCCTAACCTGAATTAAAAGTGTACTTAATTGTAAAATACGAGCGATGTCAAAATCTGTCTGCGCGGGTAAAACCGCGAGACACAGCTAGTAAATAATAAATATTTAATTTCCGATATCTAAAGATAAAAGAACTAAGAAACTGACTTCAGATGCCGCGTGAGTGAGAGTTCAGTAGCAAGTTTGAGAAGTTTATATCTGGCGATATCATTAGACTCTAATGAGTCCTATACTGATGGGACCACCGTGGAGTTGTACTTACCCATGAAATAAACTGGCCAAGTGCAAGTCGTACTCGCACTCGTAGGGTTCCGTAACACAGTTAAGTATTCCATAACTATGATTTTTCGCAACTTCAAAATTAACTTTGTTTTTAATAGTATTTGTATAAAAAACAAAGTTATCTTTGCGGTCGCCATATCTCTAAAACTGCTGACTGTATCTCGTTCAAATCAATTTTCTCTGTTAGTTTTTATTGAGATCTACAGCATATATTTCTTTTAGATTTTTCACTCCCATACTTTAAAAGTTAGAGGGGGGGGGGGGGGGGGGGGAGACACACATTTACCACTTTAGACTCGCCTATCTTTCAAATTATTGACTTTGAGAAAAAAATATTTTAAGAACCTCAATGTCATATCCATAGACACGTATAGGTTTGAAGAACATTTTTTTTTGTTTCAGTTCCATGTATGGGATGCCCCCCCTTAAACTTTAATATTTTTTATTTTTGTATAAAAATTGGAAAGCGGTTCACAGAATACATCTATACCTACCAAGTTTCGATCCTGTAGTCCTAACAGTTTCGGAATAAAATGGCTGTGACATACGAACGGACAGAGAGACAGACATGACGAATCTATAAGGGTTCCGTTTTTTGCCATTCGGCTACGGAACCCTAAAAAGGATCACTTGAATCGGTCTACAATTGGCGGAGTAACCGCGTAAAAAACATACAAACAAACATACAGACGAATTGAGAACCTCCTCCTTTTTAGGAAGTTATTTGAAAAATAATATGCGAACAAAGTAGTTTCACATAATAAAACTGGCCAAGTGCAAGTCGGACTCGCACTCGTAGGGTTCCGTAACACAGTAGAGTATAAGTATGATTTTTTGCCAAAAAAAAATAACTTTGTTTTTCATAGTGTTTGTATGAAAAACAAAGTTATATTTGCGGTCGCTATACCTCAAAAACTGCCGACTGTATCTCGTTCAAACCAATTTTCGTTGAAATTTTTTATTAAGATCTACAGAATATATTTTTACTAGATTTTTCACTTCCTTACTTTAAAAGCAAGAGGGGGGTGGACACACATTTTACCACTTTAGACGCGCCAATCTTTCAAATGATTGACTTTGAGAAAAAATGGTATGGTTTAGGAACCCCTATGTCATTTTTGAAGACCTATCTATCTATAGACATTCCACACGTATAGGTTTGAAGAAATTTATTCTTGTTTCAGTTCCACGTATGGGATTAATTATGCCCCCCTTTAAAATTTTATATTTTTTATTTTTGTATAAAATTTGGAAAGCGTTTCACAGAATACATCTATACCTACCAAGTTTCGATCCTGTAGTCCTAATAGTTTCGGAATAAAATGGCTATGACATACGGATGGACAGACAGACAGACAGAGACAGACATGACGAATTTATAAGGGTTCCGTTTTTTGCCATTTGGCTACGGAACCCTAAAAAGCCACTTAAACCAAAAAACAAAATCTAAAAAAAACAAATCCTAAAAAATTGTTTAGGATTTTGTATTTGGTTCAAAATTATCCAACACCCAAGTTCAACGACTATTACTGCTAAACTAATAAAGTTATCTTACCCGCTATAATTTTCCTTTAAAGTTCATGAAATGCGCTATTATCACGAATTTTACCAGATTTTTCAAGCCAGCAGTTTAGGTTTTAGAGTGGGGGGGGACTTCCTACTGGAACAAAAATTTGCACTTTAAAGTGTAATATTTCGTAAATGGAGCATTCAATCGAAAAATGGTATTAGCAACCCTGAAGTCATTTTGAAAGACCTATTCAACGATAACCTACACGATGGGGTAACGATGAAAAAAAATTCATCCCTACTTCTCATCTACCCTAAAAAAAATATTTTTCAAAATTTTATTTCAGCACTTTGTCGGCGTCATTTATTTACATACCTCCACAAAATTACAGTTTTCTAGTATTAACGGTCTCTTAGCACAACCTCGGACAGACAGACGGACATGACAAAACTATAAGGGTTCCTTGTCAGGACTACGGAACCCTAAAAACGGCGTATTGGAGAGTTTGGAGCCTTGTCTCACGACGATGACATTTTTATTAATCTTGAAGGTAACAAGTTAAAGATCTGAAATACAGCAACTTGTTGTTTTTCCTTGAACCTTGCAATTTTAATTGATGACCGACGAAAGAAAAGATAATGACAAAAGGTCAAATTAATTATTAAACAGTGAAAAACAAGGGGATATCATGGAATTTAAAAAGTAATCGTTTACCTAAAGTATTAAATTTTATTTACATAATACAATTACATAATTAAACAAATTACATAATACATACATTAATATATATTTTTAAAACTACCTAACTATAAACAAACAAATATACCTAATCAAAAACAATAAATACTAAAATTTTGTCTACCAAACCACTACCAGTGGGTAAAGTTCCCAAAATGCTGGCTGTATTCCCCGGTTCCCCGTTGAATGGCGATGCTTAGTCTCTGAGCTAAATACATGCCAGCATTTTGATCCCGTGTCGTTTCAACCAGACGTGCGGTCCTAGAGTCTCAACCCCAAAAGGCATAAATAGGTAGCAGCTGTCTAAACTACTATATTTGCGCCTTTTGAGGTTTTCAGCTGCTTCGGCGGCCACACCAGCCTTTTTCTGTGCACCGGGAAGATGTGACGGTGCCAAAGTGTCGACACAAGTAGCGTCCCATACCAGGCCTCCCTCACTCACCATAGCTACTGCGATTTATACCTAAACTTTCGTCAACGCCGGCGGTACTATCTGCCATTCGGTTGTCACTGCTCACGCGCGCGCAACGTATATTATTATTCAAATGACGAGATAACTGCGCATTCGTATTCTATATTAGAAACGATTTAAGTTGTTCATAGTCATTTTGCGGGTTTGACAAAAAACAAGCATAATATGTTTAATTTTTTTATGCCAACGATACTAAAATGACAAAACGGCGTAGAATTTTGATGTTATTTTGTGAGGTAAATAAAAATAATTCATAAACTTTTTTTATTTATTTCATTGAGTCACCCCTTTACTGTATCAGGCGCGCGCCGGTACATCGCGCGCTGAACGAAGTAATTACATCGCTAGGTCGAGCGCCTTAGACACATTTTTGCTTGTATTGTCTGAAATAAACGTTGGTATTGTGATTTTGTAGGAGAGTGAAGTATCTGTTACGTAGTAACTATTATATAATCTGTGCCCATACTAAGGGCCGCCCCATCTTCTATGGTATTAATGTCAAACAGTCCGGTCTTTTACCATCATCACGCATTAAGTCGTTTGGTTCTAAAACGGCTGCGCAATTGGTGGTGCGCAATTGAAGCCCGACGAATTATGTCATTAAGGCTAGCGTGACGAGAAATCCTGCCTGCAATCTTAATGCAGGAGAGACCGTGGTGACCAAGCTGGCTGACGGCACTACTGCACTGGCAGTGGCGTGGAGCACAACACTGTACGCCCAAGCGCAAAGATGTAGATACTCTGAAAGATGAAAAATCGAGCAAAGTACATGTATTAGGCGATGGAAGAACCTGTAGCCACAAACCTGATTCCCACTCTGCAACTGCTAAGAGACGGGCACGAGCTAGAGCACGTTTGTAATAGATTCTTCCGTGAGCTCGCAGATCGGTCAGTCCCAAAGTCTCTGTGATGACAGAGTTTTGGGAAAATCAGTGTTTGGTCAGGATCAGAGTAACGTCCACGCATTCTTGGCCTCGTCCATGTATGTTAGAGTCTTAATCGTAGGTAGCGACGCTCCCAGTATTTTTTTCAACTCAGCAATGCCCATTATCTGTTCTGTGGCAATGCTATGGACGGCAGATAAGAATGCGGGGAGTGCTACACCAGAAATCGATACCTAGATCCATCTACGCTAGATACTTAATACTAATATTGTAAATGCGAGAGTTTGTGAGAATCACAGAAGTCTATTAGGCTTCTGTGATTCTTGAGATTTAGATCTTCAGACTAAAGAATGGATGGATCTTTTTTTACCACAGAAGTGCTAAATAGTGCCTCATTATTTAGACTTCTGTGTTTTCGCAATTCAGTTAAAATAAAAACATTGCAGTAGGTAGCTCTTCTTTTATATTTTTGTATTATTTTAATTACTTTATATGCATATATTAATTTTGCATCTTCCCTATCGGCAAATCCGCGGACAACCATATTAGTACCTATAAAATAACTGATACAATTTGCCCTGTTCTCGAGTCTCAAGCCCTACCCGTTTTGCGAAAGCAGTTACCTAACACCATGTTGTTCACCTATTAACCGAGATTCAATCCTCTTTCCCGTTGGTGTTACAGATTAACTAATAGCTACTACCTGTATTGCAATATTGGTTTGCTATACTAACTATGAGTTTATTTTATGGCTATTAAGAGGCCTTACTACGACTGGTCCCATTATAATTTAAGATCGTTTAAAAAAATTAAAGAACCGACTTAAAATGCCGCGCTCATCGAATTATAACCTACAGAAAGTAGGTTTTCAAACAACGCTTCGCTCGGAAGCTAGGCCGAAAATTCGCTATGTGTGCGTAACTGAGGTGTGTTTACTTGCAGTGTCACACGCCAGACGCATTATAATGTTGCCAGTAAGAAAGTCTTTGCGTTAAAAGTTGGGTAAGGATGATTCGTGATTTTTTGCATGGGTTTTGGGAACCTGTAGTTTGTGAGTCGGAGAAGTGAACTTCACAGGTTCAATCTTCACACACAGTATGTAGGTATTACAATGGCCTCTTTAACAACAAATACTAAAAATAGAATAAAATTTAAAATGAAACAGAGTCCCCACAGATATTATAGATTCCCCATTCGAAAAACTTATTATTTCCGGCAAATTTTTTTCTATCGGAACCCTACGTGTGCGAGTCCGAGTCGCACTTGGACAGTTTATTCAATCTTAATCAAATGTAAACGACTTACAAAAGAAACATAATTAATCCATACAAATCGTAATAGCTTTTTACCCGACTATGGCGAAACAAGGTTTACATGTTTGTTTTGTTTACAAACACTGATTTTACTCTTTAGTAATAGATTATCAACAAAATATTGCGAAAAAATAACATTTTTATTCATAACTTTTGGTATTACGGACATTTCCATCAAATTGCAGTTGTTAGCAAACCGGAGGCCCGTTAGTTAAGATTTTGGCCGAGTTTCTTAGATGTCGAATGAGTAATCTCACGCAATCGTAAAATCGATTAACAGCACATAGTTTTCGCAGTTGAAAGTAGAGCATAATATGTCAACAGTTACACGTTTAGGTTACGATTACGAGAGCATCATAAATTCATAATATATAAAAATTAAACATTTACAATACAATACAATACAAATACTCTTTATTGATTACCATGTAAAAGATTACAAAAAATACATTTTTTTAAACACTGTAAAACAATCGGCGGTCCTATCGCTTATAGCAATCTCTTCCAGACAACCTTTGTACGGACTGGAAAAAATGCTTACATACTAGCGGTGATCAGGTAAAACATATTTGACTTATTAAAAACAATTTACCTAATATTACTTACATAAATCTAGTGCACTAAATAACTACTTACACAGTAATTACAAACATAATAAAATATACAATCATACATTATAATAGATAAAAATAAATTCAAAAGTATACATACACACATATTCACATATATATTCCATAATTCTACATATATATATATATATATATATATATATATATATACGAGTATATATATGTATATATATAAATATATATTATGATAAAAATACAAATTATTAATAATATACACATAAATAAAAAAATAATAAGTAAATAAAGCAGTGTGAAAGATAATTTAACTGGGCATAGATAGATAATGACGCCTATAATGATAAATAATAAATCTCTATTGAGGCACCTGTTAATCTAACAAAAACAGACCGTGTTCCGGTTTCCAGCATGACAGGCACCTGGCACTATGATGACACTCTGTCTGGAGCGGTAGCATAATATGTACCGCCGCTGTTTCCTAACTTATTTATTTACTAATGCAAACCATATACAAGTGTCCTTATTTGTAAGTATACTATATACATAGAACCTGTCACTAGCATAATTTTATCATTGACATGACAGGTTTATCTATCTGTAACTTATTTATATGAGAAGTTCTCATTTGTAATTTATGATCGTACAAAACGAAAGAACCGTCTTCACATGCCGCGATAGTCAAAATAGCCACTAGCCATAATCATGCCATCAAGGTATACAAACTTGTTTATATTGTTAATTCCCATATCTCCGGAGATGATAATCAGATCTCGATAAAATTTGAATGGGATCAAAAGGGGAGGCGTAATCTCTCAAACAAAAAATAATTTTTCAATTCGATTAGACGGAGTTCTGAGGATAGGTAACAAAGATTAAATAGACTGGCCAAGTGCAAGTCGGACTCGCACTAGTAGGGTTCCGTACCACACTACAGTATTTTATAAGATCGAGCAAAAAATACCACTATCATTTTTCGCCAGCAAAAAATAATAATTAATAAACATTTTATGTCTTATAAAGCCATCTAACGTCTAACAAAGGAGTTAGGGATCGAAATTCAATATAACGCCATCTATGGGACGTTTACCTAACTAAGGGCTCATAGATGGCGTGAAATGCCAAAAAAAAACACGTTTCTTGTATGGGGACCCTCTATTATTTTTAACTTTAATATGTTTTTAGGAATTGTTGTTATAGCGGCAACAGATATACATCATCTGTGAAAATTTCAACTGTCTAACTATCACGGTTCATCTGATACAGCTTGGTGACAGACAGACGGACAGACAGACAGACAGACAGACAGACAGACAGACGGACAGCGGAGTCTTAGTAATAGGGTCCCATTTTAGCCTTTGGGTACGGAACCCTAAAAAATACAGTAATTGAGAACCTCCTCCTTTTTTGTGAAGTCGGTTAAAAGCTAATGATTTTCGGCTTCGAGGCCAAAGTGTCCATTGAAATTAATTGGCATGTGAGACCTAACGTCCAGGATGTACTATTATTTATTCTGTGGTCAAGGTTACGTAGTGCATGCATATGCGCAAAAGTCTAGCAAACCAGAGTTTTGCGTGCCACTGTATCTGTTATATACGACGTCATCAGCACCACTAACCATCAGTGCTTTGCTCTAACACAAAATAAATTTCCTAATGTATAATTAAGACTACACAGTCGAAACTTGATAGGTAGATATATTCTGTGAACCACATGACGATTTTCATACAACAATTAAAAAAATAAAAGTTTAAAAAAATAAAGGATTAGATAGAACTGAAAGTTTAAAAAAAACTTTTTCATCAAACCTATGGTATATATTGGTACCCCAACGTGGGGTGTCTATGGATAGGTCCTTAAAAATGACATTGAGGTATTTATTTCAACTAGTATTTATTTTACAAATGGTTCATATATACAACTTAAAAATAAATTAAACTATTTGAACTGTGAATAAATGAAATGTTATAAATTAAAATAGTTATAAATAAAAAACAGAACCTAGGTCGCAGCTGTCTGCCGGTAACGTTCCCAAAAAGCTGGCGACGTTACCTCGTTGAATAGGGAATATGCATGAAGCTCAGATTTATTGGAAATTTTTTTTTTTCGATTCTTTGTTGTCCTGGAGTTATATGTAAAACCTTTTTTTTATTTAATTCCATTTTATTTGCTTAAAATAATAAATTAAAAATGCAATTTAAGCGAGGGAAATTTAAGTTTGTAAAACAGATCACCATTGGTCGAATCGAATAGAATCTTTATGCACAACTCTACGTGATAGAAACATTGAGCGCGGGAACATAAAAATAAATGTATGGTGTGGTCTTATTGTATTTATTTCCAAATATTGTTTGCCGCGAATTATTGTGCAGAAATGTATATTACAAACCATTTAATATAGATAAAAATGAGTACGAGATTAGAGAAACTGTATAATTTAATAAAAACATGCTAAATGAAAATGCGAAATAAAAGGCTAAATACAATAATCGCGCGAAGTCTTAGTTAAAGAAAAAAAAGCTAGTTTGCTTCAAGCGGCGTGTGTCTGACGTAAGTGCGTGACGTCACAATGTATTACCAAAGAGCCCGGGAAATGATGGCGTTTAAACTGCTCAAATTTATTTGTATATTTAAATGTTTATTTAAAAAATAATTAGACTAATTCCAGCAGTATTTTATTTTTTTATTATGTTATATAGATGTAATGAGTGAAGAAAAAATATTTAAAAAAAAACATGCATATTCCCTTAATCCGTTGGCCGAGGTAAGCGCCAGCTCTTTGGTCATGAGTGACGTCTATTAAGCGTCTGGACAGCTCCTTTACAAAACCCCGGGCATCTCGACCCCACGGACCCATTGTTTCGACCCCAAACGGAAGAAAAATGTAGCTATCACCAATGGCAGCAAACATTGGGGTTGTTTTTCTCAAAGTCAACCGTTTGAAAGATAGACACTTCTGAAGTGGTAAAATGTGTCCTCCTCCCCTTTAACTTTGAAAATAAGTGAGAGAAAAATAAAAAAATATATTGCTGCAGATCGTTTTAAACACATGCAACGAAAATTGGTTTAAACGAGATATAGTCAGTAGTTTTTGAGATATAGCACGTATTTTCAAAACCGCAAATATAACTTTGTTTTTTATACAATTACTATTAAAAACAAAGTTAATTTTTTACTAACGAAAAATGATAGTTATGTAATTCTCTACTGTACGGAGCCCTACTAGTGCGAGTACGACTTGCACTTGGCCAGTTTATTAACGCATTCGCACTGCCAGCTAACATAAATCTCTACCTAACAGTCTGGGTTTTCCCCTGCCAAGGTAGGCCTTGAACTCAAAATGATTTTGAAAGTAATGTCCCAACAAGTGGCGACAACTTGAGCAACTTCTTTATATGGTTGACTGCAGCTATTGATGAAATTTAAATAAACAATGCAATTGTTGCCACACTCGAAAATAAATTAGTTTTTGCCCACCAGCGTCAGAGCTCCAAACTATGGATCGACAGAAAACGGCCTAAAGATTACCTATGTATCTGATCGGCTAGCGTCTGATCACTATCTTACTTGGTGGTATCTTGGTGGTAGAGGTGATGTGGTCGAAGATGATGAACACGCTAGGTCTAGAATGGTCTGACTCTCAAAGGGACTCTATGTGCTGCCAGAACACCGCATGGTTATGGCGGAATATTTTATACCTGATGGTTTTGTAAGCAAGCCAGGCCGAAGATCGATATAATGCTCCTGCCAACTGTGTTTACCCCCTATAGAAGTGTAAAGCGGCAATAGCCCAATGGAAGCGGCAATAGCCCAATGGATAGGGTGTCGGACTGGCGATCGAGAGCTCGTGAGTTCGGTCCTCACCTCACCCATTGCACTATTGACGTGAACCCACTCCAGACAAGCATATTTAGCTTAGTTGGAGGGGTAAACAAGAATGCTAGTAATGTACAATCCACATTGCGGGTAATCTTTTAAAAAAAAAAATAAAAAAAAAATATAATTAGATAGCTGACTAAATTTGTACAACAGTATAAATATTAGTACAATTAGACCATCGGGTGATAAACTGTACTGAATGAAACAAGTGGTTTACCGATGGCAAGAGTTTGTTTGCTCTTCCTTGTTTTTTTGTGGTAACGCATCGATATAAATCTTTTTTTATAAATATTGATGTGGTAACTATTTTTTTTATCTTTATAAAGATTTTTTTATGATCTAAGGTAACAAACAGGACAAGCACGGTAAGCGATGACGACTACTTAATACAGATATATAGTCGCATGCAGAATTCTAGACTGCCAGAATTTTGCATGTCACTGCACTGTGCCTCTTGCCTCTTGAGAAATAAAGATGTTAAGTTTCACATTCCCTGTAATTTCACTGGACACCTTGCTAATTCAACCGAAAAACATTCTTATTTCACGGCTGAAAATTAATTGGCAAAGTGGTGGTACCGCCCAGGCGGACTAGCAGAAGTCCTACCTACCACTGCATGGTCGAGATTTTGTAAATGTACGCCTACAATAATATTTACAAGTAGGTCGAGAATATTAAAAAAACGATTGACTATAAAGTATAATATACCTACCTACCTACACCTACCTATTTAGGTAACTATAAATATCTTTAGCAACCAATTTAACGATCATGTTGAAATCGAGTTGAATTGGAATCACTTATTGCCAATGCCAATATGATTCCAATAATCAATTTCATCTTTAACGTTGAAATTAAACGCCCTTTGGTCGAAGCGAAGTCACAGAATACTTAATAGTACTAAGTAGCGAAGTACCCGCGATCTACTATTTGGAGGATAAAAACGCATACCTACATAATGCGTAGAACAAGTGAATTATTTTAGGAAAAAACCCGACTGCGTGATAAAAATGAAATGATTAAACTATTCGAAACTCCAATAAAAAATATAAGTTATTATATATATTTCTTTATTCGTTTTGCTAATCCCACGTACCTAATGATGTGAAGAATTTCAATACTTGACATAAATCATTGTAAATGTAACGTTTTTTCTCTGAGTTCACTGAACTAAATCTATTCATAACTGAAATCTGTAAATTATTTAGTCATGTCATCTCACAAAAGGAGATAACATCATTATGCATTATTAGCTGGGTAGCTTAGCTTACTAATAATGTAAATTGTCCTTCAAACAGCGTCAAATACAAATGAACAAAGGACCTTGTCAAGTCGATGTTGGCAAACGTATTGACGACATGCCGTTAATTTTGGTTTGTGTAAGTGACCGCGGATGGTGCGATGACGTGAACTGTGCCAATGTCAGGTGGTTCTAATTGGATTGTAAAATTGTGGTTCTAATGATGAGAAGAGACGCCTTTGAATAGGCTGATGACGGCCATTATTGAGAGAATTTGAGAGGATAACCTTCGTCACAGATTTGTATAACTACTGGATTAGTTATAGATAGTTACTACGTACCTTTCGGGTAGGATGATTTTGGCGAAATTATTAGTTGCCGTTTTTCACGAGCTTATTATTTGTTAACAACAACTCATTTGGTTCATTGACTTTGTTTAGTATAAATTAGGCCGTATTGGTGTGGTAACTTGTTTGCGAACCAGTTTTATGACAAATAGAATAATAGTTTATGACATAAGTAAGAACTTATAGTTTGCTAACCAAAGTATTTGTTTCATTTGTATTGTAATTGTATCTGTATTGTGTTGTAGTCTGCATAGAAAATTAACGTGTGGGTTTTGGCGCCAGATTTTCTCCATAATGGTTGTACGCATCGCCGTACATTATTATCATTTCTATGGCCGTACGCTACTTTTTGATAACAAGTCAGGCGGAACATTGTTAAAATGCGCCTAATTATTACGATTAGAATCAGTATACAGTCTACCGTTGAGTCTGCAGTTCTCATTCATAATCATATCATATCAATTGTGTACAATTTCTATTTCTATATGAAGGGGCACAATTACTAAAGTGTCTAATTACATTATTAAAAAATAAACTGGCCAAGTGCGAGTCGGACCCGCGCAAGTAGGGTTCCGATTAAACAAAATTTGCCGGAAAAATAAGGTACAAAGTACATCGATAATATAAATACCGTGTCAATACTAAACATGCTTATTTACTACAACGCCATCTAACAAATGTCTAACGAACTTCTAACACCAAATACCGAATATTATTCGGTTAACCTTTACCGAAACAGATATTCGGCTGAATTATTCGGTTTACCATTACATTGTTTTGCCGCGTAAACAAGTTCTAGCATGTGCGTTACGTGCCGCTGCTGGTTAGATTAGGAACTTGGATGGATTTAATTGAGGTTTACAAAAATGTTGATTTTAAGTTTAAAAATAAATATTGTTGCGAGATTTAAATTCAATGTTAATTTAAGGCTTAAAATAAATGTTGACTATACCTACTAACTATAGGTTCAGAAGTAAATATGTTTTCTTTGACATAATATAACATAAGTCTTATATAAGAAGTTTTGTCTTTTAGTCCTACACCTTGGCTACATGAGCCAAGAAAATAGAAATGCTTGAACCGAATATATTTGGCAACAAGACCGAATAATTTGGCAGAATACAAATAACAGAAAAGATGCCGAATACGCTGAATACCGAATACCAAACGAATATTCAGCGCATCTCTAGTTAACACAAAAAAACAGTGTTTTTCAACGTGTGGGTCGCGCCACTCGCGAACCCCTGGAGGGTCGCAAAGCCTCTATAAGGGAGTCGCGAAGCCTCAGTAAAAGTAAAAAAACAAAGTTTGATAACATACTTTTAAAGAAAATACTAATTAAAGAGTGAGTAAAGTAGGTGTTTTGACTGAGAGTGCTTATAATTTTTGGTTTAAAAGAAAATATGTAATTTGTTTCCTGTAGGCCACACGAATGAAACCGCGGGTAGAAGCTAGAAATATAACAAAATACAAATTATAAACAGTGCAAGTAGGTCGATTTTTTTTCATACTAAGGGGGTCGCGTCGCGTCATGAAAAAGGTTGAGAAACACTGGTAAACAGTCGTACATAGATGGCGCTATAGTAAAAACACGTTTTTTGTATGGGGACCCCTTTAATTCTTAACTTTGATCTGTTTTTAGTATTTGTTGTTATAGCGGCAACAGAAATACATCATCTGTGAAAATTTCAATCGTCTAACTATCACAGTTCATGAGATACAGCCTGGTGACAGACGGACAGACAGACAGACGACAGACAGACAGACAGACAGACAGACAGACAGACCGACAGACAGACAGACAGACAGACAGACAGACAGACAGACGGACAGCGGAGTCTCAGTAATAGGGTTCCGTTGGTACCCTTTGGGTTCGGAACCCTAAAAACGTAAAAAAATAATGAAACAATGCTGAAAGTTTGTGGAAACAAAATTAAATGACCGAAAAATATATAATTATTCGTTTGTTTTATTTTCACACGTGGTGACTTGAGGACTACTTTGTATTTTTTCGCGTAGTGACCTACAATGAAAGCACGACTTGAAAGTGAAACGTTTTCACTTTCGGCAATGGTCGTTAGGCATAAATTGCAAGCGCACTATCATTCTGATTTTGGAAAAAATTTATATAGGTACATATTTTTTACATTACTTTGGATTTCATAAGATTTAGAATCTAAATTTTAGATTCATAGTGTTTTGACTTGATATTGACAAAGTCTTATTCAAACACATTACAGCGGCTTATTATATTGCGAAGTAACCTATCTTCTGACTACCTTAATCATTGTACAGAAGCACTTTTATAGGAATAAATCTGAAAACCGTAAATATGTAGTGTAATAATTAAAAAAAAGTAAATTTACTATTATGACAAACTTATTATTTGTAGTTGGTGCAATACATGTTCTATGGATCGAACTACAAAGTCCTTGTCCTTTAACGTCTGAGCAGTTGGTACGGAAGCCTCGGTGGGCGAGTCCAACTCGACTTGGCCGGTTTTTAACAGACTTCACAAAAAAGGAGGAGGTTCTCAAATCGACTGTTTTTTTAATGTTTGGTACCTCAGAACTACGTAAAATATTGACCGATTTCAAAAATTATTTTTTTGTTTGAGAGATTATGGCACCCGATTGACCCGATTGATCCTATTCAAATTTTATCGAGGTATGACAATTAACTTTGTTTTTCATAGTTTTTGTATGAAAAACAAAGTTATCTTTGCGGTCGCCATATCTCTAAAATTGCTGACTGTATCTCGTTCAAACCAATTTTCGTTGTTAGTTTTTATTAAGATCTATAGCATATATTTTCTTTAGATTTTTCACTCCCATACTTTAAAAGTTAGGGGGGGTGGGGGGACACACATTTTACCACTTTAGACGCGCCTATCTTTCTAATGATTGACTTTGAGAAAAAATCATTTTTGAAGACCTATCCATAGACCCCACACGTATAGGTTTGAAGAAATTTTTTTTTTTGTTTCCTTTCCATGAGAGGGATGCCTCCCTTATTCTTTTATATTTTCTATTTTTGTATAAAAATCGGAAAGCGGTTTACAGAATACATCTACCTACCAAGTTTCAGTTCAGTCCTAACAGTTTCGGAATAAAATGGCTGTGGCATACGGACGGACAGACAGACAGACAGACATGACGAATCTATAAGGGTTCCGTTTTTTGCCATTCGGCTACGGAACCCTAAAAAACCGACTTCACATGCCGCGATAGTGAAAATATCCCCTAGCCGTAATCATGTCATCGAGGTATCAAATTGGTTTATATTGTTTATCCTCATATCTCCGGAGATGATCATCAGATCTCGATAAAAATTGAATGGAACCAAACGGGAGGCATAATCTCTTAAACAAACAAATAAGTTTTCAAATCGGTTAAGATTTAACGGAGTTCTGAGGTAACAAACATAAAAAATTACAGTTGATTGAGAACCTCCTCCTTTTTGTGAAGTATGTTAAAAAAACAAATTATTATTGATTGGGTTGCTGGTTTCTTCACATGACTGCATGAAATCATCCATCCTAGTACGTTGTAAAATAGGTACTTCACTTTCCATAAACGTTATTGTGTACGTGTTTATACTGTTCACGTGGGTAAATCCGCGGTTGCAAGTACAATTACTTGTAGTATTCATTATTCTGTGCAAGAAAGAGGAACTTTAAATTCATAAAGATCAGTCTTTAGTGTAGTTACTATTCATTATTCTGTGGTGCAGTGCAACTTTTCAGCTTAGATTATATATACTTGTCCCTTTCAGATTGAATTTAGTGTCAGATTGTGAGAAAGCATTAGGTATAAAAGGGTATATACCTATTATGCAGAATTGCTTTTAGTAGATACATACTTAGTAAATAAGTATTAGCTTAGCTTTTTGCCGAGATGACAAAAAAATATATATTGCAGTGATTATTTTGGACTTCATTTTCGATAATATAAGTAAGCTAGTAATATTATAATGTATACCAATACCAACCCATATAAGATAATGTGATATAAATGTATATTAAAATACAGATAATGATTATCACTAATAAAAACATCTAAAATTCGACGTATTTTCAACCGACTTCCCAAAAAGAAGGAGGTTCTCAATTCATCTGTATGTTTTTTGTGCATGTTACGCGATTACTCCGTCAATTGTGAACCGATTTGAATGATTCTTTTTTTAATCGGTAGGGTTCGTTTTCGAGGTGGTCCCATTGTAATTTTATCGAGATCTGATAAGGATCTCCAGAGATATGACGATAAACGTCTCAAACTTAATACTGAAAGTTTATAAATCTTGATTATTATTGAAATGGCTAAATATATATTATTAGTAGATACACGCTAGCATATCAGAATATATATATATATATATATATATATATATATATATATATATTATTTCTGATATGCTAGCGTGTATCTACTTCCACTACCTCGCCTGGTGATGGCGAACACGCTAGGCCTAAAATAGACTCTCAAGGGCTGTGTAAACACCGTAAAGTTATGGAGGCAGATTTGCTCCTTGATGGGGTGGTATATGCTACTTGTTGATAGGAAGTCAGTCGCAACATCTATAATTCTCCTTCATCTTGTGGACGAACATTATGAATGCACATAGAAAAATCCATTGGTGCACGGCTAGGACTTGAACCGGTAAACTCCCGGTTAAAAGGCAAACTAGGTATCTATTATTTACGCCAACGGGCCGGATTTAATAAGATAAACAAAGATTAATCTATTAACTAACTTATTATGATTGACATTTTGCCTAAACGCTTAAAGCAGCTTTCTTTATTAATATTATGAAAATAAACTTTAAAACTTACTACAAAATTAATAAAGTCGAAATTCCGGGCAGAAAAACAGAGTTGCACGAATGCACCATAAATTATAATTCACTGTAACTTAACACAAAATTTTAGGCAAATACAAGAATGTAGCGTTGCCACAAAGTAATGAAAAAAAATAAAAAGTCTAGTGATGGGCGCCGTTCGCCTACCACTGTCAGAGTAACACTGAGTCAGTAGGCCAGTGCCGTGCTATGCAGTCACGCCACTTGGTGCTTGCTAGGCGATCATTGCATTCAAACAATTGGACTTTCTATCAAATCTTTTATTTTGTACTCAAGCACTGTCTCTTTCATGATTTTAGTATTTTTAGCTCCTGCTATAAAAATCAATATTAGGTGACAAAAACATAAAATTGTATATAATTTTCGATAATCGAAGTTGGTGGTAGTGTTGTAATTTGTATAGATGACTTAAAAGATTTGAACACCTTTTGGATTTTTTAAAATTATATCTAATGTATGTAAATTATTCTGTTCATTACTATAAAATATATTTAATACAAAATCATTGAAAATAGCTTAAATGTACGGTAAATATTGATGAAAATAAGAAGTAAAGTAAAGATGTAAGTATACCTGCGTCTTTATGTAAATTATTTTGTTAATATTTTGTAGTCATTTGAACAAAGTTGTAATTCACATCAAACTTTCGTTTCGTTTTAATTTAAATTAAGTAAATTTAAATTTACATTTATTATAACTTTACCATTATTTTTAATTTAACGACATCTTCGCATAGCCACAGAATAAATAATAGTACCTTAAGTATAGCATTAAATATATTTTTATGATATAAGATAACAGGAAAACCATGACGGTCGCCTGATGGTAAGCGATGACCTTACTATCGGGCGAGCATCATGTTGATATTACAGTGATACAGTGGCGAAACCCTGGATAGCCAGAATTTTGCACTCGCTCTCTACACTGCACCTGTTATCCGGAGACATAAAGATCTTCAACTTCACATTCCCTGTAATTTCACTGGACATTGCCATTCAAGCGGAAAAAAAATCTGTTTCACGGCTGAATTAACCGTTAAGTAGTGGTACCGCTCCAGGCGGACTAGCAAAATTCCTACCACTACGACAGCAGATGTATGAAACATACCTAACAATCAATCGTGTTCCTAAATTAGATCATGCACATAGATAACGATAAAATCATAACACCGGAAAATTGTAAACCTTGAAAACTTCTCTTTATTGAAGTTATTATTAAATAATAGCTGTGCCCCGCAGCTTCGCCCGCTTTTACATGTATCCTATATGTTACATTTATTTTTATAATTAAAGTTTTTTTTTTTTTGGCCGATGTTCGAAGATTGTATGAAAACTGAATGGCTCATTACTTTTTATTTATAGCAAAATATATGTTTTTTTTTTATTTAGAATAATTATTGATATGATCTATTTCATGTTAATAGACGTGTATAGATTTTTAATCTTCCCAATTCCAATACACCGAATGGGTGCTTTGAGTTTTGAATTTTTTGAAATGAATTTAAAATGAATTTTTTGAATTTGAATGTGTTAATCCGGTTAAAAAACTTAATATCTATTTAAGTTATTATCTTATTGCCAGATTTTTATTCAAATCCGTTCAGCAGTTCTTGTGTTGGTGAGGCACATTACACAAACATTGACATTTGAAATGAAATGAAATTATGTACCTACATATCTATCTATTTCGATTTAACAAATTAACATCTCATCTCATTAAAATTTCCTTTAACCCGGTTGTTAACCTCTTCGTTCTAATTACGAATTACTATAACACATTTTTAATATTACTAGGATTAATAAAATGACATAACAAATGGCTGGGGTAGCATCACTAGTAATCCGGTTCGACGCGGTCATCTCGAGCGTTTCCCCAACTTTCTTCGACCCCGTTGTGCCCGTGACTGTACTTTCAGCACAGAATACATAATAGTACTGCGCTTTTAGTTATTGACTTTTCATCGCGTTCTGTTCCAATTATTTTTTTTCGCTTTTTTGAAACAAAACGTAACAAGGTTTATGTTATGCATAGGTAAGTATATTTTATTTAATACTTACTTACTTGACAGTTATAGGATTTGAAACGATAAAAGTAGGTAATTTTATAATATAATAGAAGTGCCCGCAGCTTCACCCGCGTTAAAGACTTCTTTTATTTACTTAAAACTTTAATTTTGTAAAAACCTTTCTATCACAAAAGACATCAAAGAAGTAAAAGCCAAATCGGTTCACCCGTTTTCAAGTGATTGCGGGACTAAGGGAAATAGGGATTCATATCCAAAAAACCCGAAAACCATATTGATTTTCAGACTTTTTTACCAACCCCTTGCAAAAATCCTGCAACACGTTTTTACTCATTTATTTACAGAAGTACTTAAGTAAATCTATAAGTTTGTATATGTATAATAAATAGCCATCGGTGCCAGCCAAGTCTATTGGATAGTAGGTAGATACTATGTATGTAGTAGTAGTAAGTAGGTAGATACTCGTACTTTTAGGTAGTATCTATCTACTACCTATTAGACTTGGCTGGCACCGACTTCAAATACATAAGTGGGTAACGCTTATAAACATTATATTAAATAATTTATTTTTCGCTTTTGAGTGCCTGTTTATGGTTATGAAGTCGGTTTTATTTTTTTGAAAAATAATTTATTTTACTTTTGAGTGCAAAACAAATTTTAATTAAATTACATGCATCTATAAAATTTCGTGTCTGGTACTCTGACGGACATATACTTTGTGAAAATTTCAAGTATGTACCTATTACGGTTAAGAAGATACAGATCTCTAACACATATAGACACATGGACGGACGGACGGACGGACGGACGGACGGACGGACGAACGAACGGACAGCAAAGTCTCAGAAAGTGTTCATTTGGTACCCTTTGGGTTCGGAGCCCTAAAAAATTTACTTTAAATGCCGCGCTAGTGAAAATATCCACTAGTCATAATGATGTCATCAAGGTATCAAAGGACAATGTCCAAAATGGCTATGTGCAATAAAGCATCTGACACACACGATAATTAATTGTCTATTTTATTACAATAATTCCAAATACTTATATAACACGGACTAGTTGTATTGTCATGTCAAAAAATATTAACACGTTCGCTGCTGAAAACACACACCGTGCGTTTTTTCGATTTTTGGTATCAGAAGTAAAATTAAAAAAAATATATAATACATTTTTATTTTCAATTAATTTTTACACAAGGGGTGCGTGTGACCTTCTGCTGTTGGATTTTAGGTTTTATTTGATGCCACACCTACGAAAAAAAATAATAAAAAATAATTTAAAAAATTTAAAAATATGCGAAAAAGTGCCGCAGTCATTTCTATCTCGCTCACAGTTACCGTAAGAATATCTGTCACAAAACAAAATCAACGAGAAAAAAGATGTATAAACATTATTCAAGGTCATATTTTTTAGTCTTCAAAAGTATATGCAATAGGAACCTCGATTGTGTATAATCTTCTTGGGACTCTTCTTCTAAAACCATTACTTTCTCCTATGTTTGAGGTATTTATCTCCATATCTCTGGAGATACTAATCAGATCTCAATTAAATTACAATGGGACCACCTCAGAAACGTACTCATACCTATTAAAAAAAGAATCATTTGAATCCGTTCACAATTGACGGAGTAATCGCGAAACATACACAAAAAAAACATACAGACGAATTGAGAACCTCCTCCTTTTTTGTGAAGTCGTTTAAAAATAAGTAAATACATGTTTCAGGCTTTTTTGAAATTCCACCCCTAAGAGGGTGAAGTAACAAAGTCTGAAAATCAATATTGTTTCGGATTGCGCTGAAATTTGGCATGCTGATAGTTATTGATGTTAGTACCCTCTGAGAAATGATTTTCTGAAATTCACCCCTTAAGGGATGAAACGGGGGTTCAAAGTTTGCATGGAGAAACAAGATTAGATAGTTTTTTCTATTCGAAACTTCACACAAGTGCTTCAGTAAATAAATAAGTAATAACTGATATTCCTGGATGGACAATAACTGTTCAACCAATTCCCAAAACGGAGGAGTTTCTCAATTCGTCTGTATGTTGTTTTTCTTAGGTATTTTTTTACGCGTTCCGTTTACGTACTCCGCCAATTATTGTAAACCGATTCGAATGAGATCTCCAAGATGGTTCCATTGTAATTTTATCGAGATCTGGTTTCTCGAGAGCTATGGAGATAAACTAAACACCTCAAACTTGGTACTGAAAATCGCAACGCGGAATTTGAAGTCGGTTTTTTTTTCGTTGTAAACGATTTTAAAATATCCTTCCTATTATTTAGTGCATCAAAAAGTTTTTATTCGAGCGTCTCTCTGGCTATATCCTTTTACCGCACGTTGCCAAACGTTATTGTGTAAATCTACGCGTCGCGATTACGTTCGCAAACCGGACAGACGCATTGAATAACAATAAAATTGATCTCAAACTTATTGCAAGACTGGATGTTGACATTTCAACTTGGAGGTATGGTCAACAAGTAGTAGCAGAATTGTGATAATTTAAGATCGTACAAAACAAGACATAACGTCTTCAAATGTCGCGTCAGACATTTTCAGTACTAAGTTGTAGGTGTTTATCTCCATATCTCTGAAGATACTCATCAAATCTCGATAATATTAAAATCTCAGATTACAATGGGGACAAAACGGGAAGCATAGTACTCTCGAACAAAAAGATAATTTTCCAAATCGGTGACAGATCGGTAAAGCCAAATAAATGACGGAGTTCTGAGGTAACATTTTTTTGTGAAGTCGGTTAAAAATTGGCCTATTAATAATATTCAGTGTCACTATGTACTCATCGATACCTGTATAAGCTTGGAGACACAAACGCTCGATTCGTTGATGCTCGCAGTCATCTTAGCCGCCTTTAGGCGAAAAAAAATATAATTGTATACCGACTGGTTATTAGCTACGGTGTATATAGTGAAGGCAGTAGTTAGATAAACCAAGCATTAACGATAATGCATACTCCACGCAGTGCCGGATTAATAGCGAACGCGAGGTGAACTTTTCCATACAAATGTATTCCCCCGTTTTCTCCATGTAAAATACTTCTAGAGCAAAATTTGTTTCTACAAAATATCAAGGTCTGCTGTAGCTATTTGCTTTTTTGACCAACCAATTGTAAATAGATATATGACCCTGCACCCCGCGTTCCCTCTTAAGCAAGCGCGGAAGCGCTGTAGCGAATCCTTTCAATGAGCCCTTGATCTACTAAAAGTGTTAAAAAAACAATTCAATACTCAATACGTTTATTTGCGATCTATAGGTTACAGTTTTTTGGGTAATTAGTAGTTTAGGTTTAAAATAAGCGGGGCCCCCTTTCGCGCAGGGCCCGTAGCAATTGCTACTCTACGTGGTTAATCCGGCACTGGCTCCACGCGAGCCTTGTAACAGATGTGCAGATCTTCAGTTCAGTCATAATCAGTCATTCTTTTCGGTTCAAGGATTTAAATCTTGCGCGTGTAGGTGATGTAGTGTATAGGTACCTACTTCGTAATCTGTGCGAGATCAGTTGCAACATATTACATGTCATGTCATGCATGATTCTGGGTAGGCCAAGGAGCCGGATGCAGTCGCGTGCATGTATGTTTTAATTTTTCATTAGTTTAATGTGGTTTTGCTATACTTATTATAATTGTTTATTATCATAAAAAATACGATTTCTACATAATCTATGTGTTCTTTTGCAATATGAATAACCGCTGAATTATTTGAATTAAATGTTAACTTTGCTAACATTGCCAAATATAAAGCAAAATACATTTTATAAATAATATCGTTTATAAACTAAAAAACAACCGACTTCAATGCCGCGCTATTCATTTTCAGTACCAATTTTGAGATGTTTATCTCAATATCTCTGGAGATACTTATCATACCTCGATAAAATTACCATGGTACTACACTTGGGATATCTCCTTTCGAACAAAAAAAGAATAATCGAAATCGGTTCATAAACGACGAAGTTATCCGCGAACAAACATTAAAAAAAAAAAATATATACGGTCGAATTGAGAAACCTCCTCCTTTTTTTGAAGTCGGTTAAAAATAAAAGAAAGTCGTGTTAGCTACTACACTTATAACTCAAGAACGGCTGGACCAATTTATATGATTTTTGTATATTTGGAATTGTCTTTGTCAGGAATAGGATAATAAGTATTAAAAACAATGAATAATTGACCTAAAAAAATTATATAAGAATAAATATTTTTGCCAAAATGTTCCTGGGTTTAAAAACTGCCGATTATTTGATCTTCAATTGTTTATCCCGCCGTATTTACAAAAACTACAGAACGATTATTTTTTCTCTCATATATAAATATATTAATGGTCTTTTAGAATGAATATAGGCTATATATTATCCTGTTTAAAAGATAGGTATATTCGTGAAGAACTATTTTGCAACTTAAGTCGCCAATAAAACGGTCGAGAAAACACGTAAACACGTTTTTTACGAAAGATGATTAATCTGAAATAGATGTAAGAAAGTATGTATCGAAGAGTAGTACAACTTAATAAGACCTACAAAAAAGTCCGCGATAACATATGTCTATCGCACAGACTCACAGTAACTATTTTAATCAACAAAACAAAAATGCTACAGAACTTTCAAGGGTATTTTCTTCTATACAGTATTAATCCTTATTTGAATAATTACGCTAATTATCTTGGCCCAATATCATAGATTAAAATTGTCTTTTACAGTATATAATTTATATGAAAATACTAGAAGTGCCCTGCGGCTTCGGTCGCGTTAAAGACTTCTTTTATTTACTTTAAACTTTTATTTTGTGAAACCTTTCTATCATAAAAGACATCAAAGAAGTAAAAGCCAAATCGGTTCACCCGTATTCAAGTTATTGCGTGACTAAGGGAAATAGGGATTCATATTTATAAAACCCAAAAAACCATATTGACTGTCAGACTTTTTTTACCAACCCCTTGCAAAAATCTTGCAACATGTATTTACTTATTTATTTATAGAAGTACTTACGTAAATCTATAAGTTTTTATATATATATATATTTTTTCATTATAAATTATAAGTAATATCCGTGGGGAATGTTTACAAAATGCTTTCTCAGCGGAAACCTACGTCATAACAACTATCTGCATTTTAAATTTCAGCGCAATCCGAAACAATATTGATTTTCAGACTTTGTTACCCCACTTCACCCTCTTAGGGTGGCATTTTGAAAAAGCCTGAAACTCGTATTTACTTATTTATTTACAGAAGTACGGTTTGCGTGAAGGTCGAATAAAATGACTATCCAAACTTTGAACCCCCGTTTCATCCCCTTAAAGAGTGAATTTTGAAAAATCTTTTCTTAACGGATACTTATGTTAAAACAGCTGGATGCCAAATTTAAGCGCAACCCGTAACAATATTGGTTTTCAGACTTTGTTACCTCATTTCACTCTTTTAGGGGTGGAATTTTGAAAAAGCCTGAAACACGTATTTACATATTTTTTTACTGAAGCACTTGTATGAAGTTTCGAATAGAAAAGACTATCTAATCTTGTTTATCCGTACAAACTTTATTCTTTTATTCTGTGACATTAATCAGATTTTTAATTGTAAAAGGTAACAGGACAAGCATGACTCTCACTTGATGGTAAGCGATGACGTCTACCTATTACAGATACAGCGATACAGGAAAATTCTGGCAGTCCAGAATTTTGCATGTCACTCCACTGCGCCTGTTACCTTGAGACATAAAGATGTTAAGTTTCACATGCCCCGTAATTTCACTGGACACCTTGCCATTTCAACCGAAAAACATTCCCATGAAAATTAATTGGCAAAGTGGTCGGCCCAGGCGGACTAGCAGAAGTCCTACCACTACAGAAAAATTAGCTCATTTTTTTGTAAATGCTAACGATTTATGATTTGATGTCAATATAGTATGATCTATTGTATCATCATCATCATCAGCCAGTGTCAGTCCACTGCTGGACTGTAGGCCTCTCCCAAGATGCGCCACTGAGCCCGATTTTCAGATCTTTTTTTCCAATCACTGCCCACCGCATTGCGTATGCCGTCGCTCACCACTCTCCAAAACTCAAAATTTGAAATCACCCCGACTGATCTATGTATAATCTATAATGAAAATAAAAATATTCCAATGAGTCTGAACACGACATCTCACCTGTAAGTTGGCGAGGAGTTGAGTTTCAGCAGATTCCAGAAGATGTCCCAGCATCATGTCAATGCTTCAGTGTCCTTTGTCGTTGAAGAAAAGGATACCGAATTTCGAATTAATCACTATGAAAGTTGATTTCATAGCGCCATCAACTAGAAAAATGCTCATAGTTTTACAACGGCTAAACAGATTTTCATGAATCAGAGCTAATAACACTTTCGATTAAAACACTTTCAAAACAGTTTCATCATCCTTCATTGCTCGCAGAGGAAGATTATAGGAAGACTTACAGGAAGATTTTCTATCTTGACTCCACTAGCTTCTATTCTTATTGTTATATACCGGCTGTAATTCACGTACCATTAGTCGAATTTTCTCGACCTGGGTTTCGAGCGAGTCAGTCGCTCTTCCTCGGGAGTGAGGTCACGCGGTGAGATCGCGATGTTCACCAGTAAATTCGACTAAAGGTACGTGAATTACAGCCGGTTTATAACAATAATAATGTTACAAAATTCACGATAATTTAAAAATCAAAATAGCTTCTATTCTTTTCCGTTTCCTCGGTGTCAGTTCCAGCTTGATTGATAATCTAGTAGGTACAAAATTGACTTATCAAAATGTTTAGAACAAAGTCTGAAGTGTTTCGTTGGATCGTAATTTTCACGCCTTACTGCCTTTATCCACTTGATTGGATTTTCGGACAGTTTGGAAACCTACAACAAAATGATATAATATATTAATGTGGTAAACTGTCACACATTCTTCATAAAAATATATATAATAGCATTATCATAAGTAATAATAGATTGAATACGAGTAAGTATAAGTGCTGATAATATAATTAGGTTTCTAGTTACTACTAATTTTGCGCGACATTACTTTGATCACTTTTTATAATATTTTAAGATCGCTCACAAAACGAAAAAACCAACTTCAAATGCCACGCTATCCATTTTCAGTATAAAGTTAAAGTTGGAGGTGTTTATGTCCATATCTCTGGAGATACTTATCAGATTTCAAAAAATGTACAATGAGACCAAACGGGCAGAATAAACTCTCGAAAAAAAAATGCCAATCCGGTTAAGAACTTACGGAGTTATGAGATAACAAACATAAAAAAGGCGAACTGAGAACCTCATCTTTTTATTGTGAAGTCGGTTAAAAATATTCAAATTTCGTTCTAAGCAAGGCCATAAGCTAACCGTTCCATCCTTAAAAAAAATCTTCATATTATAAATCAACTAGCTGGGTCCCGCGGCTTTGTCCGCGTTTAATGACAGCGGCAACGTGCGTGTGGGCAGTGCGCGGTAGAAAACACTGCTTAATTTGCACATTAACCTTCCCTATTTGTATCAGATATTGTTCCCTATTTCATTAGCTTCAATTTTGATTTCGCGGAGCTTTATTTTATTCTAAAATAAAAGTAGCCAAGTTACTTGGTAGTTAATATTTTAAAATCAGCATTCTGCTAGTGAAAGTCCCGTTAAATTGGTCCAGTCATTTCAGAGATAAACCGGAACAAACAGACAGACAGACAAACATTTAAAATTTTGTTTTTTATGTAAGGACCGTATATTCTTTCATATGCATTTAGTGAAAAGCTGTTAATTTGGAATTACAAACAGACACTTCAATTTTTTTATATGTATAGATTTAGTGCAAAATGTATATAAACGATTTATATATTTGAAGTTTTAAGTGTAATATTATAATATTACACTTAAAGGAATTTATATATTCCTTTTGATAAGGGTATCGACTGTATTTATCGACAAAGTTTTGGAGGGTTCTCGTACATCACTAGCCGGGCGGCGTAAAATAATGTTTGTTATTTACATAAATTAAAGCTTTCAAATGATAACCATTTACCACCTCGGTAGTTATATGACGAAAAAGATGTATATAATGTAAGCAAAATAAATATTTTGATTCAAAAAGTGGTTATATATGAGAATAAATGCCCACAAAGACTTACGTGTGAAATGATAATTCTGGATCTTTTACGCCTCCTTTAGTTGTTCTTGATGGATAAAACACAGCACAACACGACATAATTTAACCATGTAACAGGGTTTCAGTCTTTAAAGCTATGTTTCTATTTAATTTTTAATTTATAAGTATGATGCGTCGCTATATTATGGCCTGCTAGCCGGTCAAAAATGGACACGATCACCCATGCGCGAGGTTGTCAATTTGATATTAGCTTTCTCGTTTACTCTTATCTCGCGATCCCTGTAATAGAAAGGGTAGGACAATGTGTTGATAGAATGAAAGTCGATGTGACAACGTCACATGGCTGACATGGCTCCATCCATTGTAATCCATCATCCTTGGATACAATATTCGGATTATCGCGTATTTTTTTTTGGTATAATTATGGCTCCACACGATTAGTGTATTTAGCCCGTGTCAAGTAGTAAGTCAAGTAATAATTCTTCACGTTTTTGTGAATTCAAGTCATGTAGATTTTAAAAATGTCAAATATTGTCAGTAATAATAATTGTTTGACATATTTATTGATTGTCAAATATGCGTGTGTGTAAAGTAACGTTGATGATAGTTTGTTTCTCACGTAGAATATACCTTCAGAGATGAGTAACCAATTGTTGGCGGATTATGTTTCTGAAAACGTTGTTTTACAAAGATTATGGTAGTTTGGTTCGCGGTTTGGTTTGACTGGCAATCGTTGTGTAAGGTACAACTTACATAGGTACGGCACATGATCTATCGATAGTGAATTTCATTTTGGTTTGCGTAAGACCACTAGTGTACATGGTACCTAGCGGTAATATATAGAGTAACAAGTTACAAACTGGCAGTGAACTTAGAGTGAACTACAGAAGTTAAAATAAAAGGAAAATTAAAGTGTTTGTCCTATGTACGAATTAATGTGTAGTGAAGTTTTTTTTAAATACGGTTTGTACCGGTCAGTTATTTACGGTTTAGTTTATGGATCGGTTACATGGTTTATGAGAAAGTTATTTTATCTAACAGTTTGACTTGGCAAGTCGATGGTTTTGTAAAATGAAATATGTGTTGAATATTTGGTACAGTTATGTTTGATGTATTCACTGATCGAATTTGAAGGTTATATTATAACAATAATGTACGTCTGTATATATTGAAATAAACTCTGATTGAACTTCATCTATTGTTGATGTATAAAGATAAAGCTTGTTTGTTGAAGTGAGTAAAATCATACGTGAAGCTCTTAAGATTTTTTTTAAGTTGTTTTCAATTAAAAAGATATTGAGCTTGTCACGTTTAAGCTATTATGCTTTTGTATTGGTAAGAAAGCTGGGAAGTATTGAATTGCAAAATTTGGAAAACTGTTATAGTTGGCTATAATATTTTGATAACTGTTAATTTATGTTATTGTTATGTAAGCTGTTATTTAATTACCTCTATTTTTAGAGCAATATATTATTTATTTCGGCTATATTTTGAGTGCTGATGTTTTTATTATGTAAGTTTTTAAAGAAAAGCTTGACTTGAGTTGGACAGAGTACACGTGGATAAAAAGTTTAATGTGGGTAGCACTGTTAGTGTCGCATATGTTGTAGTGTTAGTATGATTCAGTAAAAAAAAAACTTTGAGAAACTTAAATTTTGGAGTAATATTTTCTTGAGATAGTATTATCCGGTTTTAAGGCACTGGGCTATTTTGTGTATGGGAAAATACAGTATTTTAAATTGGACAGTTTTTATGCAGCTTGCAATGATATTTGCAGCTGGTATATTGATTCGGTTGAAATATTTTTATCTTGTTTATTACAAGGCATTTTAAAATTTTTTGTGGTATTGGAAATATGGATGTACTTGATATGAAAATGGCTAATAACTTTACGGTGGAGTATTTTGGACATGATGTTCATAATATGGGGCTATAACGAGTTATAGTGGCAACAAGGATTACAAAAGTAACTTGTTATGTCTAGCTAGATATTAGGGTTTGCGGGGAGCAAATGGCTGGACTAATATGTCATAGTTAGATGGATTCTGAGAAATCGGGGTTTGCTGGTCCGGTCTCTGCCCTGATACTATATCGCAATTCAAAAGTGGCAAACTGATAGATATAGTGTTGTGAAGGCCAGAGGACTATTTTGTTTTCTTGCTGGGCGGTCTGTCTGTCTTGGTACTATACTAATTATTCATGGCAGCAAGTGATAGGTATAGTATGGCTAGGTCAGAGACTAACTGCTGGTCACTGATCTGACATGTAGTCTAGATTTCATACAGCAGATGAAAGGACTAATGTGACGAGATCAGGGGTACTGATGTTTGTTACTTCGAGAACGAAGTATTGTCAGTATGGCCGTGTTAGATTATTTTCATAGTACATACCGATATACGACATATTTCCTATGTTTGAGGATGAGTTAATTTATAAATTAATAATGTTGCCTCAAATAAGGGTGTTTATACAGTGATAGATACATTTGAGGGTAGTCTTCAGTAGTAGTCCTTACAAGATGTGCCAGAGCCGCCATCTTGGTTTTCTGTTTGGCTGATGCTTTAAAAGGGCGGTAGAAACGTTAGATGAGAGACTTTTGCTCGAGCCTTCGGGCTAACATCGTCACATTTACTCGGTCGGGAATATCGTTCAGACGACAAAGTGCTGTCCAACTCAATGAAGCTAAGTATTTGTATTACAAAATGTATAGAATAATTATGGCTAGAATGTGGTTTTCTAGGATATGTTTATAGTAATGATGGTTTCACCTAGAAATGGTGATGATATTGTTTTAGCTTCGTTGAGGGTGGTAAGGAAAGGCTATGAGGGGTGGTGGAGGCCTTTTGGGGGAAACCCCATAATATTTTGTATAAATTGTCTAAATCGGTAGTGATTTTCATGTGTTATGTCTTGTTGAAACTTGTTATAAAGCCTTGTGACTTAACATTAAATACTTATTGGTATATTGCTGTTCTCTTTGTTCCATTGTCTATTATAATGGTCCTGAGTCTCCTGATGGTACATAAACTGTTGTTATAATGATGAAGGTACAAATAAAATGCTTTCTCGGTGATGTCCTGACTTTTATATTGTATTAATAAGTCCTATCTATTAGCTGAAGTATAGGCAGGTAGTTTTAGAAGTAGTTCCAAGTGGATATTTAGCTCCAGACATATTAAGTTTATGGTAGATTACTAGACTACCGGCTACCACCCATCTTGTTATCTATGAGTAAGCTAACACGTGCGTTCAGAAATGTATGCTTACAAGCAACTTAAAAAAGTGTATATTTCCAAAAACCATTTTTACCAATTTTTATTCTATATCTGGATTGCCATAATACATTAATAAACTTAATATCTCTTTTGTATTCATTTATTACGTTTATAAAAGCCTAAAACAAGTTCATCTAAAAGGTAACACGACATTAATTGTCTGTTAGGTTAACGTAGTATTTATATTCTCTTTGTGTTAGGTGGTACGAAGTTCGCCGGGCCAGCTAATATTTTATAAAGTCGAGCAAAAAATGCTGAAAGAAATCACGTTTCTCGTAATAAATTGATAAATCTATTATTGGGAGCCAAAAATTACATGAAAAACGATTTACTAAAAAAAAATGCGAGCAAAGCTCGGTCATCCAGATCATATCCAGATATTATTATATTATATTACCGTGTCAATTCCAAACAATTATTAAAACAGGAGCCGCGTGCTTATTCAGTACAATGCCATCTTACGAACACTAACGCCAACTAAGTGAAAGTTAACACATATGTAATTAGTATAATTAATACAGTCAAACATTCATAGATGGCGTTATAGTAAAATGCCGAAAAAAAACGGCTCCAAAAATTAAATAAAATTTAGTATACAGGTGTTTTCAGGAGTGATAAATCGATCTAGCTAGGATTCATTTTCAGAAATTTTGTTTTATTCGTGTTTTCAATAATCAACTTTATATATATATATAACTTAAAATATGACTCTTCCCGACATCTATTGGCGAGTAGAAGTAGCTTTAGTGTTATTGTGCAGTTAGTTGCTCTCAATTAAAATAAATATTATTATTATTCGCCAATATATGTCGGGAAGAGTCATATTTTTCTATTTAAGTGGCAAAAAGTGCGGTGTTCAATCTGCAATCAACTACAAATAACTTACCTGTGTGTTCCTTTGAAATCAATTCACCTCGACGCAACTAGATGGCAGCATAGGAAAAATTAGCACGCGCAAGCGTTTCATTTGTTAAATTTGTGGGCCTCGGTCGATTAGTTTTATTTAGTTTTAATTGTGGTAGTGTACAGTCAGTATTGATTATTATATCTTCTATTTTAGTACTTACAGAGTTTCATTTAGCTAGAATCAGTGGAAAGTAGTCACGTAGTATTTATATTCTCTTTGAGTTATTCGTACGATTACGAACACTTAGTCTTCCAGATATTTAATAATATTAATTACCTTTGTGTTAACGTTTACTTAGTAGGTGTTAGAAGTTCGTTAGATATTCGTTGATGGCGTTCGGAACCCTCCGTGTGCGGGACAAAAGTCTGACTCGCACTTGGCCAGTTTTATTACTTTATTCTGTTTTTAGTATTTGTTGTTATAGCGGCAATAGAAATACATCTGTGAAAATTTCAATTGTCTAACTATCACGGTTCATGAGATACAGCCTGGTGACAGACGGACAGACAGACAGACAGACAGATGGACAGCGGAGTCTCTGTAATAGGGTTCCGTTGGTACCCTTTGGGTTCGGAACCCTAAAAACAACGGGTTGCACTCCGGGAGTATATATTATGTTACTCTTTGACTCCGGGAGTGCCGGCAGAAGCACAGAATAATTAATAGTACAAGTACTGAAGTGAAAACTTGAACACGTCATTTTTGAATATTTTGGAATGACACCTCGCGCAAGCGCCCTGCGCTCCGTCTTACGAATTTTCGTCTTTCGATCAGGACACGTGACCCTGACGCGAGTTAAACATTTTTTACCCATCCCAAGTAAAGTGCACAACGCCGCTAAAGAAGTTTTCACTTCAAAAATAGCACTGCTCTGTGATAATAGTCTAGATATCATCTTGCCTCCAGAATACTAGCTTGATGATATTTCTCTATATATGTTTTCAAATGAATAGCCAAGAACAAATTATTTTTCTCAGTTTTTAGAGTTCCGTACACAATGGGTAAAACGGGACCTTGTACTAATATTCATTATGCTTAGCTATTACCTAGAACTCCCCTGTCCGTATGTGTGTCTTTCCATCTGTTACCAGGCTGTATCTCATGAACCGTTATAGGTATACAGTTGAAATTTTCAAAGAAGATGTATTTCTATTGCCGCTATAACAACAAATACTAAAAACAGAATAAATTTAAAAATTAAAGGGATCATACAAAAAACGTGTTTTTTTTCGGAATTTCACTATAACGCCATCTATGAACGTTTAGGTAAATGTTCATAGATGGCGTTAGGTTTATATATATAAGCTAAGCTAAGTTTACTAGCTTGCACATTACTAGTATTCTTGCTAACCCCTCCATTCCTCAAACTAAGCTATAAATATGCTTGTGTCTGGAGTGGGTTCACGTTAATAGTGCGATGGTTGGAAATCGAACTCACGTCCTCTCGATCGCCAGTTCGACCCGACACCTTATCGATTGGGCTATTGCCGCTTTTGTGTTAACTTTCACTTGGCGTTATAGTAAGCTGTGGTATGGGATCTACGACCTACGATCACGAGTGCAACGATAATCTGTGGGGCCCTTAAAAGTACTATGTTAAAAATGTGTTAAGCCTCAAGCTAAAAATAAATTCTATGACAGCGACTGTCAAATTATTTATTGTTGTTATGTCAGTGTCAGGTCAGGTCAGCTGTCAGTGCGTATGTTCAAAACAAAAAAATGGCGAGCTCAACTGTTCTCGGGCTAAAAACTCATTCTCAGAGAGTTTGCAGCCTCTACAAAAAGGCTCTGCGTAATTTGGAGGCGTTCTACGACAGACGGTAAACATATTTCTAAATTACACTGCATGTATTAGCTGCTATATGATTTGTTTACGCGTTACGTAATTTTGCGTACCATCAACCTTACTAATTTTTCGTTTATTGCAGAAATCCTACCCAAGTTCCTTGCCCAAAGCTGCTTACAAATTAAATACACCAATTCCTAGAAACCATTGAAAGGTTACGATAACATTTAACTCCTAAAGTAATCATTAATAAACTTAGCAGTAGGTTAGAATTAGTTGCTCTTAGATTGATACATTAACAGACAAGATCTTGTACAGAGATTCCTCGCATGGGCTTTGCACGTGTAATTTACTTTTGACAATTTTGTATTAATTATTATTATTTTTTTTTTAACCACTCAGGGATCGCTGACCCACCGGTGGGTCAAGAACAATTACAAGCAATTCCGTCAAGCTTCACGGACCCACCGGTGGGTCAGCTTAGCCAACTTTTTTTTTCTATATTTACAGCGCATAATATTAATTAGAAATTGTAACCATTTTTTGGTCTTAAACGCTTGATGAAGAAATATTCTATTTATAAAATGCCATTTTGAACTATATTTTATTCTTCCCCGCACCATGAAAACTACTTAATGAATACGCCTTAGGTCGACCATAGACGCCATTGACGCTTGGAATGCTGACGCTAGATTATGTTTTGAAATGTTATTTTCTGTTGGTTTATTTTAGTTTTTAGTATATATCTAGTGTAAATTCTATTCATTTGTGTTTTGTGAATCCATCTTAGCTATTGAATTCTAGAAATATCATTGTATTTGTGTGATCGTCGGGTTTTCTACCAAGTGGCGGTTTTCCCGCAATTTCGAGTTTCTGTGTTGAATAAAAAGTGAAATTAGTGAAAATAATGAATGAAATAAGCATTTCGAATATCATTGCAAATAAGTAGACGAATCACTAAATCAATTCAAGAAATCAATTCAGGATGGTATGAGTCATGCTGACGAATGTTTATACAATCGTAAAAAACGT
This sequence comes from Cabera pusaria, assembly GCA_954871355.1. Taxonomy (NCBI): domain Eukaryota; kingdom Metazoa; phylum Arthropoda; class Insecta; order Lepidoptera; family Geometridae; genus Cabera; species Cabera pusaria. Next base: position 8,703,393 of record OX940908.1, read on the forward strand.
AAGTACCTACTTAGACCCTTTCAAGTGGGTCGGGTTTCGAGCTCGGTTTTTATAAACATATACGCAATAGGATACCGAATTCTTTGTGTATAGTGGTAGCTGGGTTCTAGAACTTTGATTTGCGTATTGTATTTTTAATATTTCGGTTTTGAGTATCTCATATTCAGGCAAAGATCCAAGATATACATTTCAGGGGTTTTGAGGTGTAAATAAAAAATTACTAAACTAAATATAAACTTTATTTTTATACAACAATGAAGTAAATCTATTACAAAATAAAGCACAGTTTACAGAATAAGAAAATATGGTGTGATTAGTTTTGCATGCGAAGAATTACGCGACGCGACGTTCGCGCCATTCCGCTACTGCACACATTTTCAAAGTGGATTAATTTTTTTTTTTGTTTTAAATTCCCCATCCCTGTGTGGTTAAATAAAAGATTAATCGCTATGTGGGTTTCACATTACTAGTATTCTTGTTAACCCCTCCAACTAAGCTAAATATGCTTGTGTCTGGAGTGGGGTCAATAGTGCAATGGGTGGGGTGGGTTTCGAACTCACAACCTCTCGATTGCCAGTCCGACACACTATCCATTGGGCTATTGCCGCCTTATAATACTATGTTACTGTGTATGCAAACCTATCACAAATTAGTGAGACTCTAGATCTAGTTGATTCAATGTGGTTGTAGTGCAGTGGCTTTTTTCTGCAACAGTCATTGCTTACCAACGGGCGAGCATGTTGTTAGTCGATTGACATTATATTAGAGGAAATCATATTAATATTATAGGTACCATTATGAGTAAAATCGCGAGTCTATCCCACTAGTCCCATCGTGTTGTCCCATTATGGGACAACTGCCACTTTCTTGACCCAGTAGTCCCATGGGACAAGTGACACCAATATTTCAGACTCACTAGTCCCATTGTATTGTCCCATCACACTATTTTGACCCAGTAGTCCCATGGGACAAGTGGCATCAATATTGCAGACCCACTAGTCCCATCGTATTGTCCCATTACACTTTTTTGACCCAGTAGTCCCATGGGAAAAGTGACACCAATGTTTTGGTTATAGAAGTCTCATTACTGCAGTGTTTAATAGTTATTACTAATAAAAAAGTAAAGTGAGTAATCTCTAGTAAACAAGAACTTTTACTATAAAAAAAATCCACCGAATTAACTCAAATGAAATGGGTATTTTTTGTGTAGAAAATAATGTTCTTTTTAATACGCTTTTATTAGCTTCAGACGTAATTATGTTTGTATGTTAGTATGTAACGGAATCTTTGAACATGATCTTAACCCCCTTCAAAACGTCGGATTAACTCGAAATACTCGCGTACTTATTAAGGACCGATGACAATTCAATATTTTAAACATTTTGACCCGTTATTCTTACTAGGATTTTTTTTTAAATTCGACTAAAAAATGAAAAATAAATAATAGTTTTAAAAAAATAAAAAAATACGCTTTTATAGAAAATCCAACTAAAAAATAGAAAATAAATTTTAATTAAAAATAGTGTAAGAAAAAATGATTTTATTTTATAAAAATCGTGGGGTGCTTTTCAGGATATTATCAAAATAACCCTTCTAGTCATATCTGTTCATAAAATATTTGGAACTATTGATACCATGCACCCCACGCTTTTTTTACAATAAAATCATTTTTTCTTACACTATTTTTAATTCAAATTTATTAAAATTTATTTTCTATTTTTAGTTGGATTTTCTATAAAAGCGTATTTTTTTAGTTTTTTTAAACTATTATTTATTTATATCGCTCTTTTAATAAGTGCGCACCGCGTTGAGGTCTGAGCTGACCCTTATATATACAGGTGACCAGAACCTAACAAGAATACTAGTAATGTGCAACCCACATTGCGAGTAATCTTTATTGAAAAAGAAAAAAATGTTTCGGTTATAGAAGTCTCATTACTGCAGTGTTTAATAGTTATACTAATTATGCATATATATACACAACAGAAAACAATATAAAACTTTATTTAACAATTATACAAGTGACCGGAACCTAACAATTTTTTCTAAAAAGTGTCCCACTGTGATGATGCCTGATATGAGTTGCATTTGAGAATGCTGTATAAAAATATCTTTATTAATATTATTTGTTTTTCGTTTGCGTGGCGAAATTTCCTTATCATTGCGCACGGTATTTAACATGGCATCATTAATTAATATCGGCAAAATTTTAACAAAGTTACTTCAGCCTTCGTTACCTTCTTATTGATTTTGCGGTGCCATCCTTCAATTGTATTTGTAGTACGGTGCCTCTCACCGTATACGCACCACATTTTCTGTTTATTAAACCACTGTGCCGTCATATATTGCTGTAACTTTTTAAATTTATCGTCGTTACGTGGCATTTCATCTAGAATATATGTCCAACCTTCATGTATCTTATCTTCTGGTAACAGAGGCAATGCACAACATAAGCTAACAATCCTGTTTGATTTTTTAAGACCCAGTGCACTTGCTTTCCTTTTTAAACAATTTGTAAAGTGAAAAAAGCATCCCTTTACAATAGTGGTCGGAAATGTATTACGCAAGGCTTTAATCACCGCCAGTTCAAAATCAACAGTTATTTTAAATGGTCGCCACAGTATTTGTGATAAAATCAATTCAAATAAAATTGTATAACATTTCTGGTCTTTATGTGACATAAAAGCATAAAGTAATGGCACAACGTTATTGCTATTAATATCACTACCTAAATCAGCGTGAATGCAATACATTTGGATAAACGGATTTGAACATGATCTAAATGTACCGTCCATAAAATAGTGTTGCGCTGATACAAGATGCAATTTTGCTTCGTTGCAACCAAACACCAAAATTCTCACTCCGTCACAAGAATAGTCCGCAAAAAGAAAATGTTCATACGGTGTCGGTACTTCCACTTCTTCTGGAATTTTTGCGCATATTTTTGAAACAGGCTATTTTGTTGCGTCTACGGTACATAGATGACTTTTTTTGAGTATACTTTGGCAGACGTTTGGCTAGGTCTATGCCTTTATTTTTTAATTCGACTATCCCATTATCAAACGCTTCAGGTACAGATACTTGACCGCGAGCAGCAGTATCATAACATTTATTTAAAGTTATTTCAATTTCCTGCTGTGAGTAATTTGCACGACAAGCTTCTATGTGCTCCTTCATACGAGCAATTGAACGTTGATCCTTAATAAAAAAAAAATTAAATGAAAATCAAAGAATATAATAAACAAAAGGTTCGTTATAGAATTGAGGGGATGGTGAATTATGTAGAAATTGATGTCATCTTTCTGAAAATACTATTTCACACGTAGTTTTTTTATTAATGTAACGTGAAATGAAACTTTTACAAAAATATAATTATGACTGATTTAATTTTTTGGGTGGTGCGAAAGAAAAACATTAAAAAAAAGCGAAGCGAGCGTGCCTCCGGCAGCGGGGGAGTAGTACCAGGTAGTAGCTCTTCTCCCTCTTCATCTCCCTGTACTCTCCCTACCAATTAACTCCTGCGGCTCGATTCTACATATTGCTCCTTACTTTTGAAATTGTAACTGAGCCCGTGCATTTTGTTTTCTTACGTTCACTGCAACTCCATATCGTTTCTCCAGACTTATAACTCGCATGTTTATAAAATTCATGTCCGGAATAAAGCAAGACATCTCCTCGGCCTCGTTGTATTATCGCCAATTCTCCTGGCAAGGTCATAATGAAATAATTAACAATTTCAACACAAGAACAATAAATTGTAATACGTCAATTATTGACAACGTCTTTACAGACAAGTCTGTAAAGACGTGGTTGTAACAATTCAAGTCAATTGTAATTACCAAAGAGGCACAGAAGGATATAGAAAAGATAAAACAACTGTATACGGCGTTGACAGTAATGTAACGAAATAAGAAGGTAACAAGTAGTTATTTTTTAAAATTTTGATATATATGATCAAAGAGTAACATAATATATGATTACCAATGATGCGCAATGATGAGGAAACTTCGCCACGCAAACGAAAAACAAATAATATTAAAAATATATTTTTATACTTACATTCTCATTCTCAAATGCAACTCATAACATGTATCAACACAGTGGGACACTTTTTATAAAACAATTGTTAGGTTCCAGTCACTTGTATAGGCTAAGGGTCAGCTCAGACCTCAACGCGGCGCGCACTTATTAAAAGAGCGATATTAAAAAGAACATTATTTTCCACACAAAAAATACCCATTTCATTTGAGTTAATTCGGCGGATTTTTTTATAGTAAAAGTTCTTGTTTACTAGAGATTACTCACTTTACTTTTTTATTAGTAATAACTATTAAACACTGCAGTAATGAGACTTCTATAACCAAAACATTGGTGTCACTTTTCCCATGGGACTACTGGGTCAAAAAAGTGTAATGGGACAATACGATGGGACTAGTGGGTCTGCAATATTGATGCCACTTGTCCCATGGGACTACTGGGTCAAAATAGTGTGATGGGACAATACGATGGAACTAGTGGGTCTGAAATATTGGTGTCACTTGTCCCATGGGACTACTGGGTCAAGAAAGTGGCAGTTGTCCCATAATGGGACAACACGATGGGACTAGTGGGATAGACTCAAAATCGCCAGCGACATACCAAAAATTTCGCTGAAAATCGCCCATTTGTATACGAAAATGACAAACTTTTCTGGCCATATAAATAGTTTACGTCTAGTCTATAATATTTATTAGATTTTTATTAGTATTCATGGAAAGTAGTATAATCCTGTATGTTTCATTAACCTTTGGAGCGCCACACTACAAACACTCTCCCGTGTCCTGTACACCAACGGTACGGTAACTGTACGGTTTTTGTCTTCTATAGACAGTACAGGGCCCATGTCAAGTGCATGTCACGAATATGTGACATTGGCGCTCAAAAAGTTAAAATGGAGTATTTACCAGACTCAGATAACTAATGGTGATAAATTTTCGACTGAAGCACAGTTAGGAGTATGCTGCATGCATAGCAAGTTATGATTTTAATTCAGTATTTATGTATTCTGCTAATATACTGCTAATACTCAATTAAAGTCTTAAAAGTTTAAGACTGAAAAATTCTACCCTATCAGTGGACAAAAAATACTAAAACTCATATTCTCAATTTTTTTGTATATATCTGATAGGCTAGAATTTGACCACTATCTCGCCTGGTGGTAAGCAATGATATGGTCAAGGATGGTGCACAAGCCTAGAATGGTCTATCACTGTTACTTTCAACATTGACAACAAGCCATTCTCATGTGATGTGCTTACCAGCAAACAGCATTTAATTTTGATTTAGACAAATGTGTAAATTATTTTAATCTTTTGAGTGCCACCCTACAAATGCACTCCCATGTCCTGTACGCTAAACGGTACGGTACTGTATGGTTTTTGTCTTCTATAGATGTTGTTGATGAACAGGGCCCGCAAGTGCTTGTCACATATATGTGACTTTGGCGCTCAAAAGGTTAATGGTTCTTTGTTTAAAAGTGTTTTCTACACTTTATATAAATTTCACAATATTTTATATTGTAATTCAATGATTCCAGCCATGTATACCGTTACCAAGCAGTGCTGCTCCGTGCAAGGTTCGACGATCATGCCAAGGAGCCAGACTTGCGCAAAGCTAAGGAACTCCTGAAGAAAGGAGAGGAGGAACTTTTCTTGAAGCAGCATCCTATTCCTAGGGCTTGTGAGTTTAATAGCATTGTGGGAAAATTTTCAAATTGTCATTTTATTCAAATGGAAATTTGACATCACATCTTTTTTTTATATTGCATAGGCTAGCATATGTCCACTATTTCACCTGTTGGTAAATGATGATGTGGTCCAGGATCAGGTTGGTAGCATGCTAGGCCTAGACTGCCAGAACACATTGAAAGGTTTTGGTGACAGATTTTTCCAACTTCAGGTTGGTAGCTGGCCAGGCAGACGCTAAACAGTGTCCTACACCATGCCAGGGATTGTTAACGATATTTTTCCTTCACCGGAGAGCCACTGTGAAATGTGCACATAATTATTTTGATTGTAAAATCCATGAGGAGAAAGATTAGACACAAAGTTACGCTTAATTAAATTTTTATCGAATTTCTATTCTTCCAGTCGCAACCAGCGAAGGTGGAGTTGCCCATGAGAGAGTAGTGACTCCACACGACTGGGTCCTTGACTACTGGCATCCCCTCGAGAAGGCCCAGTATCCTGAGTACTTCAAGCGTAGAGAGGAACGTAAAAAGGAGTTTATCACTATGTGGGAGAAAGAACACGGCAAGTACGATCCGAAAGACGCTCACCATTGATGTACAAATATTATATAGTTGCAATAAATTATGTTAATTTAGATTTTGTAGTTTTATTTGAACACTAGCTGTACCCGCGACTTTGTTCGCGATTCCTACAAAAACTTAACAAAACCTAAACGTTAGTGTATCTACACTTAATTTTTTATTCATCTCATTAAGGTTCAAATCAATGCCTTACATTATGATTAGGCCAAGAGAAGTTATGTCTGCTACGCTGTAATTTTTTTTAATGTAACAATTCATGTCTTAATTTAAATAATCCACACTAACCATCAATATATAAGCACTATTGCATTGCCCAGTTTGGTAGATAGGGTTACAATTTTAATGACAATGTATTTTTAATGGAATACATAACCAATGTTTAATTGCATATACTATTACATAATATATTGTCTAACGAAAATTTGGCAATTATTGTCCTTTGGTATGTAGATACAACGTCGTTATAATGTATCAAGCCGCACAAAAATCCAGCCTCATAGAGAAGCGCTCGTCCAACGTTTGATCTTCTAAATTTAAAGATATACCTATAACGACAACTAACCGCCTTCATATTCTCGGCATCTCATTAAGCATCAACTCTTAATTTTACTTTTATATATCACTACATAATATAAAACAAAGTCCCCTGCCGCGTCTGTCTGTCAGTTAGCGATAAACTGCAGAATTTGCGGTTTTCACCAATAGATAGAGTGATTCATGAGGAAGGTTTATGTGCATAATTCGTTAAGGTTATAAAACTTATGAGTATGAATTAATCTTTACATAAGTAAAGATTAATTCATACTCGACGCCACAAAGTGATGCAAACAGATACAGGCATATTATATGCTCTACCCAGCAGGGCTAGCATAGCAAGGGGACTATTTTGTCTTTCCACCTATCCGTGTTTTGTTTGGTGAAGAATGCAAGTTTTTAGACAATTCTAAACGCCCGTTGACTTTTAATCAATTCTTTTTTTAATGTTTTTAGTACGAAACAAAATCGTTTAAATTTTTGTGTTGATCTCCTGTCAGTGGCGAAATAGGGAAATAATTTTGTCTTTCCCCCGGGGATAAGGCCATGCTAGCCCTGCAGGCATATTAATCAGCCTCGCACTGCGCGAGGCTGAACGCGTCGGCGAGCGCCCCGCACTCAAGATCCTGAAGAAGGCCTCCGGATGAGGCTGAAACATATGTCGATCGCTATATCGACATCGCGTAAGTCACGTTAAACTCCCGTCTTAAATCTATAAGTTTAAATTGAACGTGAGTTTTTATAATAAAAAAGTAGATGCTTAAAATAGCAGAATCGAAAAACTCATCAACGACGACTCCAATAAATTCGACAACCGAGGATAGGCTTATTAAAACGTTTATATATAACCTTTAATAAAAGGCACCTTTCAATTTCACCCGGGCTATTCACAATCATTCGAAAAAAAATCGGATTTAGAAACTACCTCCCCTTCGACTTAGATCTTTGCAATTCACAATTATCGGAACGGAGATACTTGCAACTCAATTCGTTAAATCAGGGATTCTAAATGGAAATATAATTGTGTTTATAATTTTAAAATGACACTCAATAAATTTGAATGTATCCGATTTAAATTAGAGTACGGAAAGTACTCATAGATACATTTTTGACCATCTTCATAATAAAAGTGAACACATTTTTTTTTGTAAATTATTATTATGATGATTTTTTAGCACGAAATAGTAAGTTACTTTCTTGTTTGTCTGTCGGTCATTCCAGGTGTAATCTGACGACTTAAAAATCAAAAACTTACCAATTAGTTATCCAGCTGAAAGTTTCAGGGAAGCTAAAATATCGATGAAAATGCATTCTATAGCGTGGTTTTTAGATCAATTTTAACCGGCATTTATTGCTTTGGCTAAAGCATGTTTTAAGTTTTTCGGGTATTTATCTAAAGAGAGTGAACTTAAACAATAGAAAGTCTTAACTGGCTAAGTGCAAGTCGGACTCGCACTCGTAGGGTTCCGTAACATAAGCGTTTTTATGAAAAACAAATTTATATTTGCGGTTCGGAAAATGTGCTTTATCTCAAAAACTGATTTCTAACCAATTTTCGGTAAAGTTTTATTGAGGTCTACGGGATATTTTTTTTTTAGATTTTACACCTTTTACACACACATTTTACCACTTTAGAAGTGTAAAACTTTCAAACGAATGACTGAAAAAATATTGTTTTTTTTAAAACACACATGACATTGAGGTTTTCACCTCAATGTCATTTTCAACTACCTATCCAAAAACATACTGCACGTAAAGGTTTGATTAAATTTTTTAGTTTCGGTTCCCATGTATGGGCAGCCATCCTAATTTTTTTTTTGTTTAAAACTCGTAAAGCTGTTCATAGAATACATCTACCTACCAAGTTTTAACTGTGTAGTCTTAAAAGTTTTGGAATAAAATGGCTGTGACTTACGGACGGACAGACGGACAGACATGACGAATCTAAAATGGTACGAAACTGCACTACATTTCTACCTAATAGAACTACGCCAGCGATGATACGAATTCAGAAGCTGGGTAACCCGACGATCCTGTAATACATACGTATGTGCAGTTATAATGTGTAAAGTAAAACATCGACTGGCATAGCAATTCGTCAACTACATCTCATGTTTCAAATGGAAACCTAATTCGGTTATCTTACTTAGCTTCGCTTAGCTCTCAAATACAGTTGGCTTTGAGTAACTCAAAGATAGTTGGGCGCTAGCTTCGTTTCGCTTATATTCCAATAATGAGGCCTGTGTTTAATCCATCATCGGCAGAAGAACGATCGAGTGTCGTTTGCCGAACTCAGCTGATCTCCTTAAACTTAAGATAACAAAAGAGACTGCGTATACCACCATCATCCGCATATCTTTCTCAAAGGTTTATTACTTTATTAATGTTATTTCTTGACAGCGAATCGATTAGCGGCATGCTTTTATTCGATTGATGATGGCTGGTTCGTGCGAGTCACAACTCAAACCACCTTTTGCCACACGAAGTAGAAGCATTATATAGATGTTCCGCCTGACTTGTTGACATAAAATAGCTTTTTACCATCAAGGAGAACATCTGCCGGCGTATCCTTACGGTGTCCAGCAACAAAAAGCCCTTGGTATTCAGGATCATTTTAGGCCTAGCGGATTCACTATCTTCGATGACATCATCGCTTAGCACCAGGCGAGATAGTAGTCAAACGCTAAGTCTATCAGCAGGGTTATTCTCAATCATTCGAAAGCAAATTCGAATTCGGAAACTGCCTTTACTTCGACTTGGATCTTTGCAATTCACAATGCTCCAATCGGTTAATTTTGATATTTCAATTAGAAAAAATCAGTGATTTATTGGAAAGAGGTTCCGCGCAAAACAGCTCAGGGATCAAAAAAATAATAAAATTAAAAATGAAGCTTCAGAATCCGAATATGTTTCCGAATGATTGAGAATAAGCGCAAAATAACTAACAAATAACTACAAAAACATTACATTTTCGACAAAATTTCTCCAGTGTTGAGATTCGAACCTACAGCCTTTGCTTCTTAGAGCAAGCTCTGTTCCACTTGATCCAATCTTTTACATGTTCAATACAGCGAATTTAAGAATAACACTGCAAATCTGCACGTATAATTAAGGAATCAGGATCAATTCCCGAATCAAGTTTTTTTTTTTCATGAAAACTTTGTTCTACATATATTTTTGATCAAAGTATCATTTGAGAAGTGTTTACCTAATAGATTGCATGACATTTACATAAAAATATCCTGTTTTTCCCGTGTCCCACCAAATCCTTTATGTTTTTCAGGATAACCTATTGGTTATCCTGAAATTTGGTGGTCTAAAAGTTATTCCATAGTATAAGCTATGCTCACTTTAAGTTTCATTAAAATCCGTCCAGTAGTTTCGACGTGATGATTTTTCAAACGGACATACATACAGACAAAAATTTTAAAAATTATATTTTCGGCATCTATAGCGTTTATAACGCTTCCCCCAATTTAAATTTCAAAAAAATATTCAATGTACAGTTTTCGCTTAGTTACTGTTTTATTATAGTATAGATTAATCAACTTTAACTTATGTATATTTTAAAACGTCGTTAAAAGGACCTATACCAGCCACACCATTGGCTAACTATTCTATATCTTCTTAGAGGAACGGTAGGGAAACAAAATAAAAAATTACATGTGGATTGTTCCTTTTAATGCAGTTTAAAAAATAGATTAGTAGGTATAATGTTGGTCATCAGTGTAGCAATAATTTAGAGATTTACATTCTTAGTTCGTTATTCCATCTAAACACACAAACTTGGGCTTCGTTAATCGTTCACGATCTACGCCCGGAGTGCAACCAAACGTGACACGCTCTATCCGCAACGCTCTGAGGAGCGTCGCACTCGGTTAGCGCAATTGTGTCGTTCACGACATCGGTTGTTTCCGTAGAGGGATAAAACTTCTTTTCTCTGTCTACGGTTGTTTCCACAGATATGTGGTTGTTTCACTCCGGTTGCATTGCAACATTTTTTTAACCATCAAAATCGATGTTTAAAAAACGCTCTGACGTTTGTGACAGTAAATTTGGCGGGAAAAGCTGTAATTTTTATTATGTGCAGATTAAGTAAATATGAAAAAAATTGCTTTGTCGAGACCAAGACGTGACATTAATCTTAAAAATAAACTGAAAATATTCAGAAAAAGAAATAAACATAACCTCGTAATTTGAGTTTGCGTAAAATGTCAGTCACAATTTGAGTGAAAAACACCCGTGCTCAGACTAAAAAATCTAAGATTTTAGTCTGAGCGACCGTCGTCGTTCCGGATCTTTGAGCGAGTTGCAAAACAACCAAACAATCTTCTCCGGAGGACGTGAACGCAGCCTTGCTGGGTATTTTGGACAATAACATAGAATCAACGAATAAGTCAGGAAATGTAACTGCGTTAAAAAAATTACCCAACAAAAATCGTGTCCAAGCAGCCGGGCATAAAAGTCTTGTCCAGCGCGTCATTAGTCAGACATTTGTCTTGTTTGACTCAATCCCTGCTTTCGTTCCGAATTTAAATCAATCTCCAAGCGAATCATTTTTGTAACTTAGAAAGTGATTCTTATTTTGAATCTACGTCGTTTTGGTTTGACGGAGGGCCACTTTTTGTGTGAAATTTGTTCTGAATTAGACTTCCTGACTTATTATTTATTCGTAGCATAGAATAGACTCGATCGATTCGCCTAGAAAAACAGAGTAAAAGTCAAAAAATATGTTGTTTTCTCTAAACATCATTTATATGATATATTGTGATAAGTATAATTAGTTTTAATGCCACTAGTAACAGATTTGCAAATCAGTATTACTCATCGCAGTTATAACACTGAACTGTTTTCGTTATTTTCTATACACTTTTTTTCTACATTTGCTCGTGTCGCCTATTTTGATTAAATGAAAATAAATGCAAGTTTATAGAACACAAAGATATTTTCAAAAGCAATAATAATGTAATTTTAGATAAGGTCTTGCCGCACACTATCAACGCGCTACAATCAACAGGGCTGCGTTCACGACCTACGCTCGGAGTACAACCAAACGCTCTATCTAAACCCGTTCACGACTTATGAGCGTCCACTCGGTTAGCGCAACTGTGTCGTTCACGACCTCGGTTGTTTCACTCCGGTTCCATCTAATTCGATGGTTAAAAAACACACCACTGACGTTTGTGACAGTAAATTTGCCGGGAAAAGCTGTAATATTGTTACAGATTAAGGGCATCAGAAGATATTTGCATTCTCCGGAGGACGTGCACGCAGCCCAGCGGTGTGGGACCGTGGGTGTGGCGCGTAGCGTGTTTGCGTCGACCCTAAATACTATAAGAATAAACAGCGCAAACGCTAAACTATTGCAAGACGAAGTTTGATTGATTACAATGCATTTATGACGCAAGTCAAATTAAATATTTACTTAGTTAAACAGTTTTGGTTATAACAACAAATATGTACTGTGTTTAATTAACAAAAATATACCTAACTACTATATTTAATCAATACATCCCCAAAAGAGCCAAGATAAAATTATATTTCATTATTATATACATTATACGTGTTTAGATAACGAATACACTAATTTACAAATGGGATAAAGTTAATTTTCTAAAAATTTATTTGGTTAAAAAAGAAAGCAACTACATAATAATGGTAGGATAATAAGAAACTGGCTCGCGGGGCATGGAAGTAGGTTGTTTTAGTTTTTAAACTATCTTGATTATTTAAGAAAACGTCTCACTTGACTATTTAGAGGTAAAATAAATGTGAAGGTCAGAAGTCATTTATATGTAGAAACAAAACATGTACCTACAGTTCTATACATAGAAACTTTTTGTCTGTGATTTTATAAGTCTACATTGTCCTATGTACAGAATTATAAACTTTAATACATTACAAAAATGATTTTTCTACAACATTCTTTAAAAGTATTTACATATTAATGTATCCTATCGCCGAAATTCTTAAAATACGTTTTATTTTCAAATGAGTTAAGAATTTCGGCGTTTGTGTTGTGGCGAATGTTTAACATAATGAATTCTTATTTCAAATTGGTATGATACAAATTATAAAACAATAATGTAGCAGTAAAAACTTGAGAAAAAGGCCGCATTTTACGGAAAGACTTCGCGTCATCTAGCCGTGTGAAAGAAATAAACTCATGGCGAAGAATAGACCATCTTTCTGTAAATGCAACTCCAGCAAAGCAGAGTTTTGTCCCGCTATGTGACTTGACAACGTAATGAGATCCTATTGTTGACTTGACGCACATCTCCTCTCTGCTTTGGGTGGAGCCGGGCCTAAGGCGCCATGTCCACGAGAGAGTATCCCTGCGATATTCTCGTCTCTATTTATAAAGCAATCTCCACAAGGCGATATCATCGCGGTGTTAAACGAAGAAAATAGCCATGATACTCTCGCTTGTAGATAAAGCGCCTAAGGATATACAAATCGAGCGCGAAATCAAGGATTTCCAGCTACATTATCATATCTATGCTAGGTACAATATTGTAGCTGGAAATCCCCGATATTGTGTAATAAAAAAAACGATACTCCCGTTTGTAGATACAGCGCCTAAAGATAGAGACAAATCGAGCAAGAAATCGCGGCTTTCTAACTAAATTAGACTCTAAAGTAGCTTTCTAGCTACATTAGACTCTAAAGTAGCTTTCTAGGTACATTAGACTCTAAATTAGCTTTCTAGCTACATTAGACTCTAAAGTATCTTTCTAGCTACATTAGACTCTAAAGTAGCTTTCTAGGTACATTAGACTCTAAATTAGCTTTCTAGCTACATTAGACTCTAAAGTATCTTTCTAGCTATAGACTCTAAAGTAGCTTTCTAGGTACATTAGACTCTAAATTAGCTTTCTAGCTACATTAGACTCTAAAGTATCTTTCTAGCTACATTAGACTCTAAAGTAGCTTTCTAGCTACATTTGACTCTAAAGTAGCTTTCCAGCTACATTAGACTCTAAAGTAGCTTTCTAGCTACATTAGACTCTAAAGTAGCTTTCTAGCTACATTATACTCTGAAGTAGCTTTCTAGCTACAGCACATTTTATTTTTGATTGATTGATTGACTTTTTATTTATGTAGACATAATATTCAGAACATGTCGAGAAAACTTAAAAAAGTTGTTTCACCAAAACACTCTCTAGAAAAACCAAACCTCAAACATTAAATTATACAAAGTTCTTTATTAAATATCTAAGTCTTTATTCAACATATATTAGATCCTATTGCGCTAACGTTAAGGCTCAGTTTCCGCCGAGCGCCTGCCCCCTGCCCCAGTTGTGCCCGCCGAACATTTGACGACCTCGCTGCGTTGGCGCCGCGTTCGTTGGCACCGGACCGAACCCGCCCATCTGACGGGTGTCGGGGAAAATTTGTTTTCTGTGAACAATAACATAGTTCGTTTGAAATCTACTTTACTTTACCTTAAAGATCGTCCATTAATTACGTGAAGCGAAGGGGGGGGGGCGGATATGACAGGGGGTGAGGGGGGATATGACAGGGGGGTGAGGGGGAGATATGACAGGGGGTGAGGGGGGGAGATATGACATGGGATTGAAATATCACGTGTATTTAATTTTCGTCGATTAAAGAATTATCATTCGAATCGGTTCACTATTGACGGAGTAATCGCGTAACATACTTACATACAAAAAATTACATACATACAACACGCAAGGCAAGTGCAGTTGGAAAGGCCAGCAGTGGACTAACAAGATGATGATGAAAATCTACTTTTCTTATATCTTATAGCTAGCGTATGACCAATATCTCGCCTGTACCCTTAGTATGAGTTTTCATACCAAACTCGATATCATATTTCGAGCAAATTTTGTATGATAAACAGTACAGCGCATCTAGTGGTTACTACTACACTTAACTAAAAGACCAATCAGGGAGCCAAAATAAGTCGAAAACTATGTGAGATCTGTCAAAAGCGTTTACGATAAAAACTCGTACAACGGTGGTAAGTAACGATGGTGAACATGTAAGGTCTAGAATACCTGACTCTCAAACACTATGTGCTGCCAGAATACTGTTAGGTATGGCGGCAGATTTTCACCTTGATGGTGGTAAGGTACAATTTTTGGTAGCAAGTCAGTCAGTCTGTTGAGAGACGGCTGGATCAAGGGCCAACTGAGTACTCTTTGACAAAGCACGCACCACATCCAATATAATGACTTTTGAACAGAAAACTTACAAAAACGCCGGCGGTGAGAGAAGAGCTGGGCCGCCGAACTCTTGTGGGTATTTGAAGAGCAGGAAGAAAGCCAGGTGACCGATCAGGATGCCAATCAACTCCATCGCTCCACTGAAATACATAAATAGAACTTATACTTTGAACTCACACACACACAAACGCGTATGCATGTTTGATTATTATTATTTTTTAACTTGTATTCTCGCATATGTATAACATTTGTGACATAATAATAAGTTTCTTTGAATATAATATGTACATTATTGTGTCATAGTAGTCTAACGGAGGGCGATCGTGTCTGTGACACCGTTTCTTAGAAACTTCTACGGACACTAACAAACTTTTAGGTATAAAATATGTCCTATTTTATACTTAGTTCTGTATATTTAAGATACAATGTCAATAAACATTTATTTATTTATTTATAAGATTGACGGCAAAAACTTTAACTGTTTTCCTTCTCTCTACCTGTAATTCAACTATTCTAGGAGCAAAATGGCCAGGCCTCTGAGCTGCAGACTGCCTTTTTAGGGTTCCGTAGCCGAATGGCAAAAAACGGAACCCTTATGATTCGTCATGTCTGTCTGTCCGTCCGACATGACGAATCCATATCCGTTAGGACTAAACAATTGAAACATGGTACATAGGTGTATACTGTGAACCGCTTTACGATTTTTATACAAACATAAAAAAAAAAACAAAATATTAAGGGGGGATACATGGAACTTAAACTAATAAAAAAAAATTTCATCAAACCTAAACATTTTTTTATTTATTAGGGTTTCTATAGATAGGTCTTTAAAATTACATTGAGGTTCCTAAGACTATTTGTTCTCAAAGTCAATCATTTGAAAGATAGGCACGTCTAAAGTGGTAAAATGTGTGTCCACTCCCCCCTCCCCCTCTAACTTGTAAAGTAAGGGAGTGAAAAATCTAAAAAAAATATATGCTGTAGATCTCAACAAAAACTTTCAAAAATTGGTTTGAACGACATACAGTCAGCAGTTTTTGAGATATAGCAACCGCAAATATAACTTTGTTTTTCATACAAACACTATGAAAAACAAAGTTATATTTTGGTGGTGAAAAATTATTATTAAATAATAAGAAGAAGAAGAAAAATATAATTATGAAATACTCCACTATGTTACGGAACCCTACGAGTGCGAGTTGCGCTTGGCCAGTTTATTTAATTTTTTGACTCTTCTGAAAAGTAGTGGTTTGTCCCTTACGACATTTGAAGTTTTCTGTCTACATAATGTGGCCATTTGATTGATTATAAAACACTTAAAAAAAACTATTATGGACTCCTGCATACTCCCCAGTCTAACCTATGCAAGCCAAACATGGATATTCACCGAAAAAGTAAAAAGCAAAATTCTGTCCTGCCAACATGCAATGGAAAGAAGCATCTTGAAGCTGAGAAGAAAACTAAAAACATAGACATACGCAAGAAAACTCAGCTGATTGATGCACTTCAATATAGCCTGAAGCAATAATGGAGGTGGGCAGGACATGTGGCGAGATACGGTGACAAGAGGTGGACAATCCAAGTAACTAAATGGCCAGGACCAGTAGGCAAAGGGAACGTTGGCAGGCAAAGGAAAAGATGAGCAGATGACATAATAGACATAGCAGGAAAGGACTGGATTAAAGAGGCGATAGATCGGACAAATGGCAAAAGATGGAGGAGGCTTTTACCCGAAAGGGATCATGAAAAAATTAAAAACTTACCAAGAATGTGTTGAATTTAATTGAATTATGTTGAATTTTCAGAACTTAGGCTTAGAGTTAAACGCTTGGAAGATAAGTGTTATAAAAATTACTTAGACTTTGCACAACAAAATATTAAAACAAATCCTAAATTTTTCTGGACATATGTTAAGTCTAAGCGGGGTTTTAAATCTAACTATCCAAAAACAATGAATTACAATAATATAGAAGTAAATAATCAACAGGACATCTGTAATTCCTTTAACGACTTCTTTGTGAAAAACTTTAATGCAAAAAATAACCACTCTTCAGCATATAATATAGATGAAGGTAATACCACTAATAATGTACTTCATGACATCGTAGTTAATAGGGATTTTGTACATAAATTGCTTCGAAGTTTAGATACACCGAAGGGTGCGGGTAGTGACACTATCCCCCCATTACTATTTCAACGATGTGCAAAACAATGAATTACAATAATATAGAAGTAAATAATAACAGGACATCTGTAATTCCTTTAACGACTTCTTTGTGAAAAACTTTAATGCAAAAAATAACCACTCTTCAGCATATAATATAGATGAAGGTAATACCACTAATAATGTACTTCATGACATCGTAGTTAATAGGGATTTTGTACATAAATTGCTTCGAAGTTTAGATACATCGAAGGGTGCGGGTAGTGACACTATCCCCCCATTACTATTTCAACGATGTGCATATACTTTATCTGAACTTTTAACCGTTATCTTTAACAAATGTTTTATTGAAGGGTATTTTCCTAAAGTCTGGAAAACTGCGCACATTGTACCGATACATAAAAAAGGCTTAAAAACATCTATTGAAAACTATAGACCTATTTCTATATTAAATGTTCTAAGTAAAACTTTACTTGGATTTTATGGAAAGAATTGTTCATTACTATATGTACCCGACTATTTCTAGTGCGATACCAGACGAACAGCACGGATTTATGAAACGTCGGTTTACTACCACTAACCTTGTTCTATTCTCAAACAATGTTCTAAAATATATCGAAGTTGAAGGTCAAGTTGATGTTATCTATACTGATTTCGAAAAAGCATTCGACTGCGTCGATCATGTAATCCTATTACGCAAGTTATAACTAGGGGTCGCAATATCGAACCATTTTTTCAAAACCGGTATTTTCGGTGCTGACTTCTGATAAATACCGGTATTCCGGTATTTTCGATATTTTCGAGATCTCAACAATTTTTCGGTATATATTAAAATAACGACTATTTATAACACTAAAGTAGTTTGTTAGCCTTCTTTCTTATAAGGTTCAAGAGGAATAACAAAAAAAAATTAAAAGATTCAAGATTTTTTTTTAACAATGAAATAAATATTTACAAAAAAGGCGATACAGCTGACTTGCTTCCACACCTTATCCAGCCCTCAGCATCTCGACCGAAATCCTGTCATGCCTTACCCGATTTCATACTTTTCAACGCTGTCATAATCTCTTGACTTTCTTTGCTATCGTCATTTACGTCACCAGTTTTTTTTAAATAAATATAGAGAAGCAAACAAGCATGCAACCTGATGGTAAGTGGTTACCGCCGCGTATTAACACCTGCAATACCAGGAGCAATACTGGTGCGTTATCAGCTCTTTTGAAAGAGGAATCTGTTAACTCTCCTTTTGAAGCAACTCAGATCAACCTTCTGCGGGAAAACATCGGTACCCCTAGTACGAGTTTTCATCGTAAACGCTTTTGACAGATCTCACATAGTTTTCGACTTATTCTAGCTCCCTGATTGGTCTAAATTTAGTGAAGTGTAGAAACCACTAGAGGCGCTGTACTGTTTTTCATACAACATTTACTCGATATGCGATATCGAATTTGGTATGACAATTCGTACTAAGGGTACTGAAGGAAGTTTATTCTACATCTCGCACGTACGCGGAAATAACAAACGCTTAAAACGCGTTGTGTGGGAGGACCACGTGTCTATGATATGAGGGTGAGCCCCCTCAAGAATACGCGAGTTCCTGTGGTAAAATCGAGAGGGTGGGATCACATCAAAGAGCTCATCAGAGCATTCAGAGCAATCCCCATGATAATATCTATAAAATAGACTAAGCGAACCAACATCGCGACGAAGACTCAACGGTTCAAGTGTCTTAGTCAGCGTCACGTCATCGACTACTCTAATGGCTCTTCTCTGTAGGGAGTGTAGTGGTCGCAGCTTATGCTTCGGTGCACCACTCCAGAGATGCGAGCAGTACGCCATTTGCGGCCGAATCTGCGCTTTGTAAAGCAAAAGTTGTTGACTCGGCGTGAAGTACTGCTAATTTAGTACACCGAGTTTTTTAGCTGTGACTTTAGCTATGATAGCTATAGCTACGATGTCCATTGTCGATACCTAATATGCTGATTGTCTTCGACAAGTTGAAGGGAATACTCTGGAACTTTGGAGCTACATTGAATGGACTCTTTTTTGTGGTAAATGCGATAGCTTGCGTTTTTATGGGGTTGAATTTCACAAGATTTTGTGATCCCCAGCTTGATGCTCTGTCGAGAGAGCACTCAACCTGTGCAACGAGCTCCGTCCTCTTTTCGTCGACTTCCGACCTAGGGATATTTATACGGCCTGAGTATTTGGCATCACCCGTGCTATCATCCGCATAGCAATGAATGTCACTGATTTGTAATAAATCGTTGATATGCAGGATAAAAAGCATGGCTGATGAGACAGACCCTTGTGTATGCCGACATTAATTGGCATGGTCTCAGAACAAGCACCGTTTACAACGGCCTTTATACTGCGACCATGCACAAAATTGCCTACCTACGCACAGAGTCTATCAGGCAGGCCGTACGACGGCAGTTTAGCGAAAAGGGCCCCATGCCAAATCCGATCAAAGGCCTTAGCAATGTCAAGGCTTTTTTTTATGTTATGGTTGGCAAGCGGTTACCGTCGCCTGTAGACAACTGCAACACCATGAGTGCTGTTGATGCGTTGCCGACCTTTGAGGAGTTTGTGGATACCCTTTTTAAAAGACTCCATCTTATAGCTAGATGGAAAGATCGCGGCGGGTAGATCATTCCACATCTTACAGGCACGCGGTAAAAATCCTCGGTTAAAACGGATAGTTTAAGATGTCCAGGTCTGTAAGATGTGAGGGTGAGCTTTTTGACGCTGCCGAGCAGTACGATAAAAGAATGGCGATGGTGGAATCAGGTCAAAAAGCTCCTCAGAGCATTCCCCATTATAGAGTTGGTAAAAGATGGATAGCGCTCCGACGTCTCTACGGATGCTGAGTGCTCCAGTTTTTCACAGAGCTCGGGATCGTCGACAATTCTAGTGGCTCTTCGCTGTAAGGAGTCAAGAGGCTGAAGCTGGTAGCTCGGAGCGCCATTCCAGAGCTGAGAGCAATATTCCATGTGTGGTCGAACTTTTGCTTTGTAAAGCACAAGCCGTTGACGTGGTGTAAAATATCGCTTCGCTCTGTTAAGCACACCTAGCTGCCTGGATGCAAGGCTGACTGCGAGAGCTTCTCCTAGACTCTCAACAGTCTCTCTCGAGCTATGAGTCGAGTAAGCTAGTAGGTCACCAGCTGATCTTCCATGACGAAATCCGTACTGACGGTCACTGATCAGCTAGTGGTCCTCGAGGTATTTAAGAAGTTCAGTGTTAAAGGCTCTTTCCATCACTTTGGAGAAAAGGGATGTAATCGCTATAGGCCTATAATTAGTTGGGTCCGTAGTCCGTACGGTCACCCTTCTTAGGAATAGGGACATGGGCTACCTTCCAACAAGATGGCACTACGCCTTCGTCATAAGAAAATGAGCACAATCGCGTTAAGATAGAAGACAATTCGGAAGCACATCTCTGTAAGACGATCGCCGTTATACCGTCCGGCTCGCTAAACTTTCGGACGTCTAAAGATAGCAGTTCCTTACGTGCCAAACGTTGAGAAAAGCGGATTTCCTGCATGGAATACTCGCAAGTAGGTAGTGTTGGAGGAACAGAATCTTCAGCGTAAAGAGTAGAATTCGCGACAAACAGAGACCCTAGTAGCTCGGCCTTCTGTTTCGCACTATGGGCCAGAGTCCGACGCTCGCAAGGACAGTAGAGTGGATTGGCAAAAGTTATCTTCGGCTGCTTTATCAAGTGACTAAAATGCGCAGCTACTTGAAGGATAACTTATAAGCTTGTCACCAATCCGTCGTATGTGTTGGTGTTTTGCTTTAGTTGTGGCTTTTTTGGAAAACCTCGAAGCATGGTTAAGTATTTTCTTGTATTCGACTGTCCTTGTATCCTTGCATTGGAGCCTTACTCCAGCATTTGAAAGCGGCTTGTTTTGTGCTGGCAGCTTCAGCACAGGTCTGTCAAACCAAGATCTGGTTCAACCACCAACTGGTACATTGGAGTTGGAAATGAAGCACTCCATGTCAGCTGACGGGTAGCGCCAGACCTTACGCTTTCCTACTGGTGTTACAGATTCGTGATGTAAAACATTTACCCTAGACCTGATAAGGCAATGGTCTGATGAACCAAGAGGTGCATCAATTTGTACACGATAGTGGGCGGATGTGATGTCAGCATCAAGTCCAGTAGAGATAGCGTGCGAAGGGGTCACGCACTTGCATTTCCTCCTTTTCAAATAAACTTTCAATATATTTCTTCCATCTTTAGAACGCATTCCTCTCCTCTCAAAAAACTTTCAACCTGCTAGGCTTCGTATCGTATTACGTTCGTAATACGGTTGAATTTGGTAATACGAAATTCAAATCTCACCGCGGATTCCGCTGTCGAGATAGCTTACAGAATAGCCTAGCTGATTTCTGACTTTGTTCAGTTGCGAAGTGTTAAGATTTCCCTAATTTATAATCATTAATGTAAAGATAATAATTGTATATGTAAATTGAATTTTATTTTTACTAAATATCGAAAAACCGAAAATCCCGGTTTATGTAAAATCAAAACCGGTATTCATTGGTCCTACATTTGGCTCGGTATCCCGGTATTTTCGATATCCGGGATCCCGGTTTGCGACCCCTAGTTATAACAGCTCGGAATTCATTGAAACCTATTCCGCTGGATAACATCTTATCTTCATAATCGATGTCAAGCAGTAGTAGTTGGTGGCTGCCGGTCAGACTATGCTGACGTCACCTCGGGCGTACCCCAAGGGTCGATTTTAGGACCCCTCTTATATGCGGCCTATCTTTATGATATCCATAAAAATATTAACCATTCAAAATTTCTGATGTATCCAGAGGACACAAAAATTTATCTTAAAATTAATAATCTTATAGATTGCTTAAAGCTGCAAAGCGATCTAAACTCTTTAAGTAATTATTACAAAGATAATCACAATGACTTGAATGTTAATAAATGTTTACATATGTCTTTTACTCGTAAAAGGAATCCCATTGACTTCACATATGTCATAAATAACAATAATATTAATAAATCTGATTGTGCTAAAGATCTGGGTATTACATTAAGTCCAAAATTTGACTACTCTGATCATATTACAAATATAGTTAATAAAGCGTATAAAGCATTGGGATTCGTCTTGAGAGTAAGCCAACCTTTTTCGGATACCGCATGTATGAAGGTCCTATAATATTCATATGTCCGTTCTACTCTTGAATATTGCAGTAATATATGGAATCCATATTTCACTACATATATCAAATTAATAGAAAATATTCAGGTTAAATTCCTAAAACATCTAAGCTACCGTAAAAATATCAAACCCAATGATTATAATGAATCCTGTAGTTTACATAAAATTATGTCACTAGAAAATAGAAGAACCTTGCTAGATATGATGCTTTTACATAACGTCTGCAATAATCAAATAGACAGCAAAGAAATAAGCGACTTGATTTTACGCTTTAATATTCCTGGTATTCGAACACGGCATTGCACCTTGTTCTCAGGTGCTCCTGCACGAACAGGATATGCAAAAAATGCAGTAGTGTACAGATTACAGGACACATACAACAAAAGGTTTGATAACATTGATACTGATATTTTCTGCGCCACCAAACAACATTTTAGAAAATCAGTGTCTCATGTCTTATCTAACAACGTGTAACGAGGTATTTCGACTCGTTACATATTTTTCGTTTGGAAGCACATTTCAGCTTCTAAGACTGACAAAATTACCTTTTGGTTTTAAATAATTTAGAACATTTTCGTATTTAGCCATTTTTAGTCGATTTTAAATAATCGAGTTATTACTTGGTCTGTGGATCATTCAATATCCTATAGACAATCTTTCAAAAAAAAAAAAGACTTTGACATCTGTCAATTCTCGATCGGAGACGTCACTTTTTCTTACCCCTTGGCATACAAAGGGCTCATTTTTGGTAAATTATTTAAATCTGATTCAACCAGATGAATCCTTCTTTTAAATAACGAATGCGACGCTAATTGGCGTGCATATAGTGTCCTAGTATGCAATAGCGACGTGATTTTGCGGTGAGTCAATTTTTGATAACCTGAAATGTTTCGCGTCATCCTTCATGGCGACAAATTACAATCGGATTTTTGGTTGCAGCCTATGGCGCTGTTTGAACTGTTTGGGCGACTGCCGTCTACTGTTTGTGCGACTATGGGTGTCGTCAACTATTTGTACGACGCCGGAAGACGTCGTTATTTTGAGATGTTTGTTCGACGCACCACGTTTGGATGTCGTCGTAGTTTTGAGCTGTTTGAGCGACGCTAGATGTCGTCGTCTATTTTGAACGGTGTGCTCAGACGCCACCGGACGCTGCAGATAAGCTAATTTCATTATAACTCTTTTTATTACCCTTAAAACTTTAATTTCATATTCGCAAGATGCAAGAAAGACAATAACCAAATTTCAGTAGTAAAATGTAAAATAAATTAACCTAAAAAGTAACGAAAACCGAATGGTATTTATAGTCAAATGTTTAGACATAGTATTGCGGCTTTAACTAAGTAATGTAACTCACTTTGGAGGTAAGGGACTTTTTGAAGTATTAAAATTTGTCATACAATCCCAAAACAGTGTTATATCATTTGCCTGTCCCCCGGTCCGAGATTAAAAGTCTCAATGACACCGCTGATTTATCCTGGTAAGTTTTAGATCTTGGTAGAACAAGGGCGCTCGATATTCATAAATACTGTCTACCTAACATTAATTTTTTAGCTTTTTATACTCTATAACCTTCATGTTACAACCAGTAACATAAATATTTTTATAAACCAAAATTTTTTATTACAATTAGCGCGAGAACAGGGACCGGATTTACCTCCACATATATAATCTTTCTTGCATCTTATTTTTGTTTTTCTTGTCACAATTTAGTACAATTTTTGTGTTATTTTTTTAGCATTTTTACAGTTTTTGTACTTTGAAAACAGAATTGTAACTTTGTTTACAACTTTTTTTGTATTTTAACAAAACTAATTAACATACAATGTTCTTTATATGTCTTATATACTGGATAGACTAATCTAAGTGTGTACTTACTATATAATAACATTTGAGATATGTGTTGTTTACATTTTGTAAGGAACTGACCTTGACCACATTGAAAGTGCTAAGTTTTTGTTTGAATTGATATAACTTTGTCTTATATAAAGTTATAACGTTTGTTTACTGTTGAGAAGCATTAAACTACATTCATATTAGAAAATACTAGCTTATTAACATAATTATTAACCAGTTTATTGATTTTACTTTTCACAAATAGATATAACCTTAGCCGTTGTTAATAATCTTGAAAATTGAGATAAATTGTGAATCTTTTTTGCATCTTACATACTTCACAATTTGAATGTTTCTTTGTACATTCAAATTTCTTTAAATACTTTTGAACATTATTAAATATTAACATAAACTTTAAAACATAATAACTAAAACCGGTTTTTAACAAAAAATCTTATAAACTTTGATGAGTTTTAACTATTCTTTGAATTTTTAGTTGGTTGTTTGTCTTTGTTTCTTTAATATTTTTGATTATTCATCATGACTGACAAACAGGTTCAATTTCCACCCTTGTTGGAAGAGAATTTACCTGGTACTTCTAGGGATGTTATTTCTAATCCGGCGTTGGATAATTTAGTTATGCAGAATGCAACAGAGGTAGAGGTTGTTGACCCTTTCTTACCTAACCTTGGTCATAGTAGCTTGCATAATTTTACACCTTTACCTTCGTTTAACTCGATGAATGTTCAACTCAATGAACAATTGAAAAAGCATTTGCCTTCAACAAATAAACTTCCTGATTTGAAGCGTAGTAAGATATCTTTTGATGGGAAAACTTGTGTTAGAGACTTTATCACTTCGGTTGAGGAATATTTTTTGTATAAAAACTTTGATGAAAACTTTTTAGTCGGTTCTTTTTCTGATCTGCTCACTGGAACAGCATCGAAATGGTTCGGTAGTATTCGAATTAGGGTTTCTTCGTGGACAACACTTAAAACTGAATTGTTGAACAGATTCGACAAACCTGAATTTGATTATCATTTGGAGTATGAAATGAGAACTCGCAAACAACGGAGTAATGAGTCACTTCCTGATTTCATTACTGAGATTTTAGATTGTCTAGCAGATTAGCTAATCCAATTTTTGAGAATGTTTTGATAACTATAATTAAACACAACATGTTACCTATTTACACACCGTTTTTATTTGGAAAATCAATAGACACTATTGAACAGTTTATCCGAATTAGTAAGGAATTAGAGATTTTAGTTAACCGAAAACCTGTAAAGGAAATTAAACAAAACTTTCATGCGGTTGAAACCAAACTTTCTTGTTTGAAGTGTAAGTCGACTGACCACACTTATAAAGAGTGTACAGAGATTCTTGGACCTGTGTGCTTTAAATGTCATAAACGAGGCGTTTTGACAAAGAACTGTGATACTTGTCATTCTGACAATATTAAAAATAATAATAATTCAAAAAACTTGTAAGGCATCGGGCCCAAGTTTTAAAAAAAAACTTTAGGTGCTCCGATATCCAATTATAAACCTGATGATGATACGTGTAAGAGAGAATTTTCAGAATGGCTTGACTATTTAAAAACATTTTTTTCTGTTCATAAAGCAGCTCCTATACTTTTTACTAAACAAAATGATACTAGACCATTTTTAAAATTTACCATTTATAATGAAACTTTTTCTGGATTGCTAGATAGTGGTTCAAATAGCTGTGTTTTAGGTAATAACCAACACTTGCATTTTTCTAAACTAGGATTTCAAATTAAACCTATTGATGCCTCCGCTTGTACTGCTGACGGTTCATCAAGAAAAGTTATCGGTTCTATGCGATTACCGGTTACCGTTGACAATGTTTGTAAACTTGTAGAATTTTTAATAATACCCTCTTTTGATCCACCTATTATATTGGGATTTGATTTTTGGTTGAAATTTAACTTAGCTAAAGACTTGTGGATAAATATTGAATATGTTCACAATAATAAAATTCAAGTGAACGCTGTTACTTCTACAGTTCATTTAACTCCTTCTGAGAAACAACAATTAGATGAAACCATTGCTTTGTTTGAAGATATTTCTTATGAGAAAAAAGGTTTAGGCCTTACCACCCTTGTGGAACATAAAATTAACGTTACTAGCGACCCTTTTAAAAGTAGATATTGGCCGTTGAGTCCTGCTAAACAAAAAGAACTTTATGATGAAGTGGAAGTTTTATTAAAGAAAGAAATTATAGTACCACTGAACGTGAACTTTTGGCAGTTTTAGATTCAATTGAACATTTTAGACCTTATGTCGAAGGAATGAAATTCACAGTTGTGACAGATCATGCTAGTCTTAAGTGGCTTTTAAAACTTAATAACCCTAGTGGACGCTTAGCTCGATGGGCTGCACGTATTTCTCAATTTACTTTTGATATTGTTCATAAAAAAGGATCTTTACATCAAGTTCCTGACGCTTTATCTAGAATCAATATAACTTCAATATTAGTTTCCGCTATAAATATTGTCTCACCAGATGAAGATATAGAAGACCCTTGGTATAGAAAAGTCTTTATAAATTGTCAAAAATACCCTTCTAGAATGAAAAACCTTCGAGTAGAAGATAATACTTTGTATCGTTACTGTAAAAATAAATTTGACCCTAATAGTCGTTTGAATTGGAAAATTGTTATACCTAAAGAACATGTTTTAGATACTATTCGTTCTAATCATGATGATATTAATTCTGGACACTTTGGAATACATAAAACTCTTAATAAAATAAAACAACATTATTATTGGAAAGGAATGTTCGGAGACGTTCAAAAATATATTTCTTCTTGCGACATTAGTAAAGCTTATAAACATTCAACTTCTGCTCCTGCTGGTAAGATGGTTAACCCTAAGAAAGTTGATCAACCTATGGTAATGTTATCCGTTGATATTATTGGGATTTTACCTAAATCTTATTCTGGACATAGATTCATTCTTTCAATTGTAGATGTTTTTACTAAATATTGTTGGATATTTCCAATGATAAATGCTACTTCTAAAGTAATTTGTAAAATCTTTGAAAAAGAAATATTTCTTAAATTTGGTGTACCTAAAATCTTAGTGGCCGACAACGGACCCCAATTTATATCTAAGTATTTTGTAGATTTCTTAAAAAATTTCAACATAACTAAAATATTTTATAATGCACTATACACTCCACAGAATAATCCAGTAGAAAGATATAATAAGACCATAGAGACATGTATTTCTTGTTTTGTTAAAAATGATCATCGAACTTGGTCAAGGTTTTTGCCTCATGTCCAATTAGCTTTAAATAGTAGTGTAAATCTTGCTACAGAGTACACTCCTAACTTTTTGATGTTCGGTAGAGAACTTATTTTTGATGCATCTTTGCACCGTTTTAGTAACTCTTTTGAAAACTTAGATCAACTTGAGCTTGGTACTAGAGATACTTATGCTCACTCTTTAAATTCACTTAGTGAAGTTTTTGTTAAAGTTCAAGCTTATCTTTTGAAAGCTTATAAGCGTAATGCTCTTTATTATAATAGGGGAAGAAAAGTCATTTCTTTTGATGTCGGTGATGTAGTTTGGCGTAGAAGTTTTGTACAGTCAAATGCACCTGCATATTTTTCGGCTAAATTAGCACCTAAGTTTATTAAATGTGAAATTGTAGAGAGAATTTCTCCTAATGTTTATGTACTAAAGGAATTTAATAAAACAAGTACTGGACGTTATCATGTTAAAGATATAATTAAATATTAAAATTTTCATTTTTGGATTTAACATTTATTTAGATTTGTTTTGATATTCTGCTTGGGAGGAACGTTGCTTGTGGAAGAATGAGATTTGATGTATGAAAGAAGACGTTCAAGATGAAAGATGATTATCTGAAATGAAACCAACACTTTATTGAAATACAACTTTAAATATACTAAACCTAACTTAGGTCTATTTTTGGAACTTTTATTCTATTTTTGATACCTTCATCTTATTTTTGGAACTTTTATCCTACTTATAAACTTTTACCCAATTTAAAAAACTACATCTAACGATTATATTTTCTTTTAGAAATTTTCTTGGCATCAAAAGATCTTATGTATATTTTTATATATTTTATTATTTTGGTTACTTTGAAAAGCTTTTCACTTTTCAAGTATTCAACTCTTTTAGATACTTTGAGAAGTTTTCCACTTTTCTAGTATAAATATTGTTTTAGATTGCTATGAAAAGCTTTCCACTTTTCAAATAGCCTGCACATAGTGTAAATACATTTTTAATATAAATGTGTTTCAGTATTTGTGAAGCATGTTATATATTATTTAGATTATTTAGTTTGTGTTTGTTGTAGACCTAAGCCTCGGATTTGACACTTAGAGCTCTATATAATTTTTACCCGGATTTGCCTCTCGGATTTGACTCTTTTTGAGGTTTTGTCTCAGTTAACCTTTTTGGGTAATTTTTTACTCTTCATTTTTTCCTCGCTTTGACATTTTTGGTTCAAGCGTTGGAAACTTTAGATATTGTGAACGGAAAGTCGGTGGTGTTGAGCCGGTCACAATACAACTTTGTTGTTTTCCCAACAAACTTTTGTTAACTTGTTTTTGTGCACGGAATGTCGGTGGTGTTGAGCCGGTCACAATATACAATTTTTGGTCTTTTTGACAAACCCTTTTATTAATTTGTTAGTGTTCGGAAAGTCGGTAGAGTTGAGCCGGTCACTACTTATTATTTTTGGTTCTCTATTTTTATGAGAATAATTTGAACTTTTGTTGTTCAACTTTTTCATTGAAAACTTGTTCACTGAATCTTTTGCAGTGAATAATTATCTAAAGTCGGCAGCTAATGCTTAACCGTACTACAATATGGATAAACTTTTGTTATTATCTTTTAATTTAGTTAGAATCGTTCTGAGATTATAAAAGATAGAGGCGATGGTGCTTATCTACACTTTTGTTAAATATTTCAGAAATATTTATTTGGTTTGTAATACAGATAAGTAGATGGAGGCTATGGTGCTTATCCACTCTTGAGTATAATTAATTTGTGATGGATTTTAGGATTGAGTCATATTGATGGATTAGTTTTGGTAAACCTTTACATTGTTTTTCACTTGGTTAGAAAGTTTTTATAACATGTTTTTCTAGAGCAACTTAGTCAGTGGCTAGAAGCTTAACTGATTTAACGTTATGCTTTATTAGTGTCTTCTTTTAGTTTGAATAAATTTCATATTTTGGTGGCGGAATATTTTCTGTTTATTAATTTTTTTTGAATAAGTTTTTGTTAGGAATTTTTTGGGAGTTCTTCTCAAAAATAAAAGAAGTTTCATTCTTTTATTTTTTTTTGGGAAGGTATGTACTGTAACGAGGTATTTCGACTCGTTACATATTTTTCGTTTGGAAGCACATTTCAGCTTCTAAGACTGACAAAATTACCTTTTGGTTTTAAATAATTTAGAACATTTTCGTATTTAGCCATTTTTAGTCGATTTTAAATAATCGAGTTATTACTTGGTCTGTGGATCATTCAATATCCTATAGACAATCTTTCAAAAAAAAAAATGACTTTGACATCTGTCAATTCTCGATCGGAGACGTCACTTTTTCTTACCCCTTGGCATACAAAGGGCTCATTTTTGGTAAATTATTTAAATCTGATTCAACCAGATGAATCCTTCTTTTAAATAACGAATGCGACGCTAATTGGCGTGCATATAGTGTCCTAGTATGCAATAGCGACGTGATTTTGCGGTGAGTCAATTTTTGATAACCTGAAATGTTTCGCGTCATCCTTCATGGCGACAAATTACAATCGGATTTTTGGTTGCAGCCTATGGCGCTGTTTGAACTGTTTGGGCGACTGCCGTCTACTGTTTGTGCGACTATGGGTGTCGTCAACTATTTGTACGACGCCGGAAGACGTCGTTATTTTGAGATGTTTGTTCGACGCACCACGTTTGGATGTCGTCGTAGTTTTGAGCTGTTTGAGCGACGCTAGATGTCGTCGTCTATTTTGAACGGTGTGCTCAGACGCCACCGGACGCTGCAGATAAGCTAATTTCATTATAACTCTTTTTATTACCCTTAAAACTTTAATTTCATATTCGCAAGATGCAAGAAAGACAATAACCAAATTTCAGTAGTAAAATGTAAAATAAATTAACCTAAAAAGTAACGAAAACCGAATGGTATTTATAGTCAAATGTTTAGACATAGTATTGCGGCTTTAACTAAGTAATGTAACTCACTTTGGAGGTAAGGGACTTTTTGAAGTATTAAAATTTGTCATACAATCCCAAAACAGTGTTATATCATTTGCCTGTCCCCCGGTCCGAGATTAAAAGTCTCAATGACACCGCTGATTTATCCTGGTAAGTTTTAGATCTTGGTAGAACAAGGGCGCTCGATATTCATAAATACTGTCTACCTAACATTAATTTTTTAGCTTTTTATACTCTATAACCTTCATGTTACAACCAGTAACATAAATATTTTTATAAACAAATTTTTTTTATTACAAACGGCCAGTAGGAATACACACACACACACACATACACCTATATATATATATATATATATATATGGATATATATGTATATGTATATATACATATATAATTTAACTAATAATTATCTCTTATATACAATAAGTCACCTAGTGCTGTAGGTAATTTAAGTAATACAATGTAAGATTAGAAAATGTTAATCCCCTTTTGGCTGTAAATGTAACCTATGTAAACCTATTCTTCTATATTTTTCTAAGAGCTGTCGGATTATTTAAAGAAATAAATAAATAAATAAAGAACAAAAAATTAATTCAATTTTGCATGGGAAACATACGCTTAATAATAAAAAAAAAAACTTCAAAATCCACACTTAATCATCATTCTAAATACATGTTAAAAATGTAACGTACCCTCCGCTAATAACAAGGTTGAAAGCCAGCAGCACCCATGGTAAGTACATCGCCTTAAACCGTGTCCCGAACCAGAACGATACAATCATGTCCTTGTTCAGCTGACACCACACATACAGAACAGAGAGCACCATCGGGTCCATGAGGATCTGTGGAGTTAGAATATGTCATTCTTTTTCACTTAAAAATTAAGAAAGTCTGTATTTTTTTAAATATTTTTCACCCGACTACGGCAAAGTGAAATAATTTAAGATTGTTTACAAAACAAAATAAAACTGACTTCACATGCCGCTCGCATCTTCATATCTCTGGAGATACTAATCAGATCTCGTTAAAATTATAATGGGACCAAATGGGTAGTATACTCTCTTGAACAAAAAAGATTTTTTCAAATCGGTTAAGAATTGACGGATTTCTGAGGTAACAAACATAAGAAAACAGGAAAATTGAGAACCTCCTACTTTTTTATGAAGTTGTTTAAATAAACTGGCCAAGTGCAAGTCGGACTCGCACTCGTAGGGTTCCGTACCAGACTACAGTATTTTAAAAAATCGAGCAAAAAAATACCACTATAATTTTTCACCAGCAAACAATCATCATCATCATCATCATAATCAGCCGGTATCACTCCACTGCTGGACATAGGCCTCTCCCAAGTCATGCCACTGAGCCCGATCCTATTTGTTTCCAGTCACCATCTAACATCTAACAAAGGTGTTAGGGATCGGCATTTCAATATAACGCCATC
This sequence comes from Cabera pusaria, assembly GCA_954871355.1. Taxonomy (NCBI): domain Eukaryota; kingdom Metazoa; phylum Arthropoda; class Insecta; order Lepidoptera; family Geometridae; genus Cabera; species Cabera pusaria. The sequence continues at coordinate 8,735,283 of OX940908.1, forward strand.
TATGGACGTTTACCTAAGCATTTATAGATGGTGTTACATTGAAATGCCGAAAAAAACACGTTTCTTGTATGGGGACCCCCTATTATTTTTAACTTTATTCTGTTTTTAGTATTTGTTGTTATAGCGGCAACAGATATACATCATCTGTGAAAATTTCACAGTTCATGATACAGCCTGGTGACAGACGGATGGACAGACAGACAGACAGACGGACAGCGGAGTCTTAGTAATAGGGTCCCATTTTATCCTTTGGGAACCCTAAAAAGGAGGGTTCTGATTCTGACTGATACAAATGTTTGGTCTGATTTTCAAGGGCTGTGTGCTGATGGAACACCGAGCCCAGAACATTTAAGTGGTGTAGTGAGAGAATGGTCGGCTTTGAAGCGGAGTTTCATCCCCGCCGTGCACCAATGGATATTTCTATCGAAAAATGTATGTGCACTTTTCACAGTGGCCCTCCAGTGAAGGAAAAACATTGTTAAGTAACCCCCAGTTTACAATAGATTTAAATTACTTATTAGCCTACCTAGGCTAGATTGTAGTATGATTAGGCGATACAATACTTGTATTGTGTACCTTACTATAAAAACAAAAAAAAAAAAAGTAACCCCCAATCCCCTATGGTGGTAGAACACTATCTAGTGTCCACCTGGCCAGCTACCACCCTCAAGTTAGAAAATCTGTCGCCGAACATCTAATGTGTTCAGGCAGCTATCCTAGAGAGCCAGTTCCCATTCTAGGCCTAGCGTGCTTACCATCTTCGACCGCATCATCACATACCAATAGGTGCTATAGTGGTCAAACGCTAGCCTATAAGATATAAAAAAAAAGAAAGAAAAAGTTATCAAGGTCTCGTATAAGCTTTCAAGGATAGCTATCCTTGAGAGCCAGTTCCCATTCTAGGCATAGCGTGCTACCATCCTGGACCGCATTATCACATACCAACAGGTGAGATAGTGGTCTAACGCTAGTGGCTAGCCTATATGATAGATTTATAATTATCGTGAGTTTGATTCGGACATGCATGAAACCTAGGTCGAGACAGTCGACAATAATTAGTAGTGAGTATAATAGTCGGTAATTTGCTTATATGATATTAAAAAAAGTAATACTGCATAAAATCTTTTAAAAAGGATGATCTATAATAAATGATACTTACTGGTAATCCAACTAATAATCCAATAATAATGCTACATAGCCAGTTAAACATCAGCATGTACAAGTAATCAGCAGGCTTCCCTGCAAACATTCCTTCTTCCAGTCTCGTCGAGTATGTATATAAGAAGTAGCAGTTTATGAGGAAATGGAAGCCTGTACCGGGACTTATTGGGTAGAAGAATAGCGCTGTGAATGGTCGCCATATCTAGAAATAAATAAGATTCTGTATCCGCCGGTAATTTACATACAACATATTGTATCCTTTATTTGCTTCAAGACCCATTTTTTTTTCTAAATGGTAAAACCCCTTACTAAAATAAAATATAACATGTTTTACTACCTTGCCAATGCCTTTTCTTAGTTTTAACGTGAACTTCTTTTTTAAGACTTAACCTTAAGTTTGTTGTACAACAAGCTCAGAAAATCACCGCTTCTTAGAGCAAAAGTAGTTATTCTCTAGAATGCAGTTGTTTTAAAATACTATGTATCACCTTTAAATAACTGTTAATAAGATAGAAGTTTCAGCAGAAAGTAGAAATAATAAATACTGTCATGAAATTGTTAGGAGAAACATACCTGAAACTCATTTATAAACGGTTTGAAGTCCAGCATGAGATAATAATAACTCAGGATCCCAAATCTCCCCAATAAACTGAATGCCATGGTCAATGCTAACCAGTACCGCGTAAAGAACGGCACACTATAGAACCAATCTTTAAATTCAGACATTTTTAGAAATTTCTTTGATGTAAACACAAGATCTGCTCGTCACTCAAACTTAAAACTCTCCCCCAAATAATTATTTTTAGTTCTTTGTTCGTAGGATACTGAGTAGACTTGAATACTTGTATACAGTAAATCCAATAAATAGGAATGATGTAAATCAACACAATTTACAGCAAGTACACGTGTACTTTGAGAATTTGTCCAGAAAATTCAAGTGGGATGGGATTCAGAATGATGATAGTAATTATTTTGACATTTTCTTGGCTTCTCAAACTGTCACTGGTCACTGCCACTGTTACCAGTACTTTTTTTTTAGTTTTATTATGGCTCCACACCATTACTGTATTTGTCCAGTCTCAATCAATAGAAGAGATAATAATACTACGTAATCAAAGTATGAATAAGAATATATTCAAGCTTTCATAGATTCAAGTCATAATGTTGAGTCAAAGTCACATCACGTCAAGTTTACATTATAGTCTAGTCTAGTCCAAGTCATAAACTCAGGGCTGCATTCACGTCCTCCGAAGAAGGTTTTTTGGTTGTTTTGCAACTCGCTCCAAGGTCCGGGACGACCCCGGGTATTTTTCGCTCAAATTGTGACTTTGACATTTTGCGCAGACTCGAATTTCGAGGTTATGTTCATTTATTTAGGTGTTCGAGCCTTCAGGCTTGACCCAATGAGATTACCCTTCTGTCTTCTTCAGCGCCATCTAGTAGTTTATGGTGACAACACTCGTGTCTGCTTTATCATATCGGTGGTAGGCAGCGTGGTGGGGGCTGTCACCATCTTAGTTCAGTACGCTTTTGAATTTATGCGTCGTTAGTAGTGTTCTTTTAGAAAGAAGAAAAATAAATAAAATAATAGTGCTTATCAATAACTAAATACAAATTAAATGCTTATTAATTACGTAAACCTCCCTAGTTTGTTAGGGAAAAGATTTACGCAGAATAAATGGGTTCTTTGAGATACAAGTGGATTAACTTGTGATATCTCTTTGCCGTCTCGCAACGAACGGTTTAAATCCTTGAGAACGTTTAATGTCTCTAAGGGAAGAACCACTAAATTCTTCGGGTGAACGTCGTCATCTTATTACGAGTTCACCGGGGAGAACGTCTCTTGACTCTTCAAGATGACGGGCATCATGCGATCTTACCAGACGCATGAAGTGATGCCACCGTCGCATAAAGCGATACGATACGACGTTGCTTCAAGCGAGACGACGTCGCATCAAGCGAGTCGACCGTTGCGTCAAGCGAGACGACCGTCGCGTCAAGCGAGACGACCGTCGCGTCAAGCGAAACGACCGTCGCGTTAAGCGATACGACGTTGTGTCAAGCGATACGACCGTCGTATGGAGCAATATGACCGTCGTAATAAGTGATGCGACCGTCGAATCAATTGATACGACCGTCGCATGAAGCGATACGTCCGGACGTATGAAACGATACGACCGGACGCATGAAGTTATACGACCGGACGCATGAAGCGATACGATCAAGCGATCCGACGGGACTTATCAAACGTCAAGCGATCCAACTGGACGCATCATGCGATCTTACCGGACACATCAAGTGATTCGACCGGACGCACTAAGTGATGCGACCGGACGCATCAAGTGATCCGACGGGAACCTTACAACGACCTGCCGAGATGCATCAACTGTTCAACGGGACGCATCAAGCGATGCGTTGAGCCTTATCAAACGATCCGACGGGACGCATTAAGCAATTTATCGAGATATATCATCATTGGATTGCTATCCAACGGAACGCATCAAGCGATCTACCGGGACGCATCAGTGATCCTGCGCATCGCGACGGAACGTGTCAAGAGATCTGACTAGAGTGACTAGACGCATCAAATAATCCGATCGCACTTCTCTCGTCTCTACCGGACACATCAAGCGATGCGATGGGACGCATGAACCATGCGACTAGACGCATGAGAAGTCTTTTAGTTTTGAAAGTTTTCGTGAAAATTATTCACATTGGCATGAGAAGTCACTGTAAGTATTTGCAATATCTGCAAATTATTCCCATATGGTCGTGTAGGTAATAGCTAAAACAGCGATGGAATATTATGTTGAATATTCCAGGGACTATAGGTACTGGGATTCGTTATCCTTATTTCGCTAAGGCGGATCTAGCTAAGACCCGTGCACAGAAGGATACTTTAATCCAGAATTAAAAATATATATATGTATGAAATTTATATATATATATTTATATACTTAAATGGCTCTCGTTCATCACCACGCAACATGGCTTGAAAGTTCATGATAATTCTTATTACCAATGAATATGAGCAATTTGTGGTTAACAGTGCACGTCAAAGAACTTGACTTGAGCTCGGGGCTATCCTCACAGGAAACAAAGATCTAAAGGCTAAAGAAAGCGCATCGTCTGCTGAGGACTTCAGAGGAAATGCACAAGTTTTTGAAAAATTATACAAATGTTGTCATTACAAAAGCCATCAATAATGCTACCGAGAGGAGTTGAAAACCTTATCATCGTAATCGTTGACATGATGGTCAGAGATTATAAATCTGAAGAAGCAATTGTCTGCATTCCAAAGGGAGACTTAACCATCTCTACGCGCTGCATCATCAGCTCTGTTTACATACCCGATCCTACGAAGCTACTCTTACAAAGCAAATAGCTATTAACAAAGAAAACTATAGCTAAAATTTCAAGAATTCGAATGTATATACTCTAGAAACAGTCGAAGTGATATCGGAACGGGACAACGAGGGCTAAACCCAACATGGTGCAAGGACATCATTCAAGAACATCATTTCCCGAGACTCAGCAAGGTTGGCAAAACAAAATACAACTTATTCCACAAAAACATTAATGCAACACCTGTTTTCAAAGCCCTAAAGGTAAACAGTATTTATTTTTTAAACAAGTGAAACCTTTTTTGCCTGACTGGGGAATGGAATTTAAAATTTTTAAAACGCACTCTTTGCAACTAAAACGGAAAACGTTTTTAGATGCTTCTGGCTGGAAAAAAAAGGCCTACTCCAATAACCAAGCAGGCTAAATGTTTAATAATAAACCTTCAAAAGGCATATCAATAACCCAATGGAGAAATAGAGGCTATTTCTTTAAATACCTTATTTTGACTTGGTTTACCTGCTGCCTCTTATTTTGAGAGAGAAAACAAATGACTCACACAGACTGACAGTTGAACTTAAACAATTGAACTTCTCGTTCACCCACAAATGGCAATCTAATAAGGTCATAAGCCCGTGGAAAGTATCCCAACTATATAAACAATACAATCAATGTCTATCAGACATTACCACATCCCGTATGGTGTGGAAATCCTTCAGAAGGTAGCCTACAATTTGACCTATCGAGTGCTCCATCAGCCTCTTCCAGCATGATATCTTTGAAGCGTCAATCCTGCGTGACAGATGTAGCAGGGTCGTTGTATTTAGATGAATTCCTACTTTTGATTGAAGATGCTTTCCAACTATCCTGTCAGGCATGATGGACAGAAGCTTTCTGAAAAGATAGTGTTTGCATATAAACAATACGTCTAAAGGTAGTTAGTTCTCAACCAAACTTTGTTGTTGAAAAACTTATTTTATGAGCTTCGAAAACAAGTTAGGAAAACTATATGATAGCTTAAAATAAATAACATTCAGCTCGTGGAGTTAGTTAAGTGCAAAACTGCTTCAGGGCTACTTAATTTTGCATTTAACGCTATACCTCTCGGTACCAGTACAAGTGCATACATATTTTATCGAATTGGCTCCCAGACAGAAAGTCAAACACTTGTCTTTCTAATTTACCAACATTACCGAAGATGAGTTAACTTATGTCAATTTCCCCTCATCAGCATTGGTAACAACGGATGTATCAAGCAGTATCCTGCTTGCACCCTATCGGTGCAATCATAAACGAGAAAAGACTGTGGAACTCCTCTCTCAAACCTTGCGGTGTTCCAATCATAAGGAATTATGAATGTATTAACGTAATTCGAAGTACTTATTACAAAACGAATGGTTCAGCTCCGATAAAACCTCTGGTTTCAGACTATAATCCTACGTCAGTGATTTTATTAATAAGAGATGGTGGAATAAATCGAGGCATCAACTCCTTATGACAAAAATTCTGACCTAGGCTCATATGATAGAATTGAAAATAATACCAAAACACTTATGTAAATAAAGCCTTCCTGACAGTCTTTTCAAAAGAAAGGACTCTGCAGGAGTCGAACCTCGATTCACACATTCAGAATCTTATTTTTCTGATGATAAGAACTCTAGATAAAAAAATATTTGGATCGATAGCGCCCAGAGTCACGTCATTGATAATGCAAAGGGTTTTGCAAGCAAATGAACGGACGTTTTCAGACGGCCTTTGAATTACGTACTACTAGAATGAATAGTTTCCGCAAACTTATAGCTTCAGAGAGAGAGAGAGAGAGAGAGTTCGATTCAAAGAGAGCTCAATAAATTGGGAACCTACCATGAGGTAAGTCAGAAACTCAGACTGACCTTGTCTGGAGATCCCGAATGTGGCGCCCTCTTGCTGAAAACCTCACCTTTTTAAAGTATGGAAAGTGCGAGTTACGCTAATTAATTCATAGCCAGGCGTGAAATAGAACGCAAACTTTCACAGTAAAGATATAAAAACCAGCTTAAAAAATATTAACTTTTTATATATAATCTATACTAATATTATAAAGAGAGAACATTTGTATTTTTGTATTTTTGTATGTTTGTAATGATTTGGCTCAAAAACTACAGGACCGATTTAAAAAATTCTTTCAATAATATATAGAATGGACTTTCGAAATGAAAATAGGCTATATATTATCCCGTTTGAATCAAAGGTACCTTCAAGGAAATCTAATTTGCAACCTAAGTCGACAAAAAAATGGTCGAAAAAACACGTTTCTTACGAACGCTGCTCAATTGAAAATAGATAGAAGAATATTTTCTATGGAAGAGTTGTACAACTCAATAAGACCTACAAAAAAGTCCGCAACAGCATATATCTATCTCTTAAGGTTGACTCACAGTAACCATTTTAATCTTTAATTTTTTGTTAAAAAATATTACGTAACTTCCAGGGCTATTTTCAAGTATATAGTATTAATCCTTATCCAAATAATTACGTTAATTAGCTTGGCCACATATTGTAGATTAAAATTGTCCTTTACAGTGTATAATTCTAATAAAAACTCTAGAAGATATCAAGGATTTCACATACACGCATCGCAAAATTAATAACATATTTGCAGTTAAACCACAGAATAGGTCATAGTTACTACGAAAATATTATTATAAGCTTAGCTTTTCTGTAGATCCCCACCGATTGCAATCATTTTGAAGTCAATATAGTGTAATAATTGATGAAAACCGCATGATAATCCGTTCAGTAGCTATTAAGATTATTGCAAACAGACAGACAGACGCAGTGATGGACTTTGTTTTATACTTACTTACGTAGTGATATTGGACGGCCCTTTTGGCGTAAAGGATAGTTACCCTGATTCTGACCCTACGTTCGTTGGTTCTAATCCTAGCTATATACCTACCAATGAAAGTTTTATGTGCATTCATGAATCATGAGTTTTTGTACAGTGGTAGTGGGATCATTAAATCTACCAAAAAGTAGCTTACCACCAAGGAGAACATCTGCCGCCGTAACCTTACGGCGTTCCCCGACGCAAAATGTAGGGGTAATATACGTTTAATGTGTGTATCTGTCTGTAGCATCTTAGCACCTAACCGGATGAACCGATTTTGTTTTTATTATTGATAGTTTATTTTGTTTGATAGATGTCTTCATCGAGAGTTTTCTTAGCTTTGATTCATGAAAATTCGTTCAATCGTTATAAAACTATGAGCTTTTTTCTAGTTAATTGCGCTATGAAATCAACTTTCATAGGTCTGATCAATTCGAAAAGCTTCTTCTTCAACGATATTGTAAGAACATGGACGCATTGACCTGATGCTGGGACATCTCTTGTACTCTACAGAATACTCAAATCCTCACCAACTTACAGCTCAGATTTTAAATGTCGTGTTTAGAGTCATTGGAATGCTTTTAATGAAAAGATTATACATAGATCAGTCGGGGTGGCTTAAAATATTATATTATTATATATATAGATGAATATTATTTTATACAATAAATCATATTATTATACTATATTGACTTCAAATTGATTGTGATCGGTGGGGATCTACAGCATAGCTAAGCTTATAATAATATTTTCATAGTAACTATGACCTAATCTGTGGTTTCACTGCAAATATTTTATTAATTTTGCTATGCGTGTATGTGAAATTCGTGATATCTTCTAGAGTTTTCATTTGAATTATCAACACCAATATTATAAATGCGAAAGTCAGTTTGTTTATTTGTTTGTTTGTTTGTTTGTTTGGGACTTTTTCACGGTCAAACGGCTTGACCGATTTGGCTGAAATTTTGTACAAAGATAGAACATATGGCAGAATAGGATATAGGATAGTTTTTTTTTGGCTATCGAGTCAGGGGTCTAGATATTTTTAATTGAATTTTGTAAATATAAGATCTCTTTTCGAATAAACGGCTTGACCGATTTACCTGAAATGTTGTATAAAGACAGTTCATAAGACAAAAAAGAATATAGAATAATTTTTTTCTGGCTACCGAGTCAGGGGGTTCAAATATTTTTAATTGAATTTTGTAAATATAAGATCTCTTTTCGAATAAACGGCTTGACCGATTTGCCTGAAATGTTGTATCAAGACAGTTCGTAGGGTAGAATAGGATACAGAATACTTTTTTTTTGGCTATCGAGTCAGGGGGTAAAGATATTTTTATTTGAATTTTGTAAATATAAGACTTCTTCTCGAATAAACGGCTTGACCGATTTGCCTGAAATTTTGTGTGAATACATGTCATAGGGCAGAATAGGATATAGGATACTTTTTTTCTGGCTGTCGAGTCAGGGGGTCCAGATATTTTTAATTGAATTTGGTAAATATAAGACCTCTTCTCGAATAAACAGCTTGACCGATTTGCCTGAAATGTTGTTTAAAGACAGTTCATAAGGCAGAATAGGATATCGGATACTGTTTTTTGTCCATCGAGTCTGAGTGTTTAGATTTTTTTATTGAATTTTGTGAATGTGTGTCCTCTTATCAGCTAAACAGCTTGACCGATTCAGCTGAAATTTTATACAACGAGTATTACAGTTCATATTGCATAGAATCACATGGGCTAATTTTTTTCTGGCAGACGAGTCCAGGTGTCCAGAATTTTTAAATTGAAGTTTTTAAATGTGTGGCCTACTCTCGGTCGAAACGGGTTAACCATTTAAGCTGAAATTTTGTACACAGACAGTCAAAAAGACATAGAAGGGCAACGAATACTTTTTTTTTGGGTGGAAATTTCGGTTGTCTATATTTTTACTATAGAATTTTGTAAATGTGTGGCCTCTTTTTGGCCAAACGGCTTGACCGATTCAGATGAAATTTTGTACAAACACATTGAATAGGGCATAAATGGGCAAAGAATACTTTTTTTCGGCAGTTAAGTGTGGGTGCCTATATTTTTTGTTAACTTTACATAGAGTTTGCATAATCATAAAAGTTTGACCTTAGGTTCATAGATTATGACTAAACTTAATAAGTACCTTAATTAGGCCATAAAACTGTCAGGGTCATTAAAAGTCATCAAAATTTACGCGATGGCTTTGCTTACCCAACGTGTTTTATCTGCTTTGTGGGAAGTATTTCATAAGCATTCGTGTTTTAACAGCCACATTTAACCTTAGGGTCATCGGTGTTGATATAGTAGGTTATAAACACTGTCAGCGTCATAAAACGTAAAATTTTTTGCGCTCACTTCGCTCGCGCGGTGATAGCGCTCGCTGCGCTCGCGCAGTAATTTGTTTGGTTTACTTTGTAGGTAATATTTCAGCAACTTTTGTATTTTAATAGCCACATGCATCAGAACGAGTCCATAAATTAAAACAGTACAATCTTCAATAATCATAATGATTTCTATCCTTAAATAATTGGATATCAAGTTTAACCTTTGTGTCATCAGTGTTAACTTAGTAGGTTATAAAAACTGTCAGGGTCATAAAAGGTCGTAAATTTTTTCGCGCTCGCTCCGGTCTCGCAGCATTTGTTGTATCTACTTTGTAGGAAACATTTCAGCATCATTTGTATTTTAATAGCCACATGCATCAGAACGAATCCATAAATTAAAACAGTACAACCTTCAATAATCATATTGAATATTAATCTTAAAATAAGTGGATATGAAGTTTAACCTCTGTGTCATCAGTGTTGACTTAGTAGGTCATAAAAACTGTCAGGGTCATAAAAGATCGTAAAAATTTTTTGTGATTTCAGTTTCGTTTTCAGTGATAGCGCTTACTACGCTCGCGCAGTAATAGCGCTCGCTCCGGTCGTGCAAGCATTAGTTATATCTACTTTGTAGGAAACATTTCAGCAATTATTGTATTTTAATAGCCACATTAATCAAAACATGACATGAATTAGAACAGTACAGACTTCAATAATCATAATGATTTTTACCTTAAAATAAGTGGATATCAAGTTTAACCTTAGGGTCATCGGTGTTGACTTAGTAGGTCATAAAAACTGTCAGGGTCATAAAATGACGTAAAAATTTTCGCGCTCGCTTCGCTTGCGCATTGATAGCTCTCGCTGCGCTCGCGCAAGCCTTTGTTTTATCTACTTTGTAGGTAATATTTCAGAATTTTTTTGTATTTTAATAGCCACATGCATCAAAACGAGTTTATAATTGGAACAGTTATAACCTTCAATAATCATAATGATTTTTTTACCTTAAAAAAAGTGGATATCAAGTTAAACCTTTGTCTCATCAGTGTTAACTTAGAAGGTCATAAACACTGTCAGGGTCATAAAAGGTCGTAAAAATTTTTCGCGCTCGCAAGTATTTGTTATATGCACGTTGTTGGATACATTTCAGCAACTTTTGTATTTTAATAGCCACATTCATCAAAACATGACATAATTTGGAACAGTACAGACTTCAATAATCATAATGATTTTTACCTTTAAATAAGTGGATATCAAGTTTAACCTTAGGGTCATCGGTGTTGACTTAGTAGGTCATAAAAACTGTCAGGGTCATATAATGACGTAAAAATTTTCGCGCTCGCTTCGCTCGCGCATTGACAGCTCTCGCTGCGCTCGCGCAAACCTTTGTTTTATCTACTTTGTAGTTTTATTTCAGCATTTTTTGTATTTTAATAGCCACATGCATCAAAAGGAGTTAATTAATTGAAACAGTACAACCTTCAATAATCATAATGAATTTTTACCTTAAAATAAGTGGATATCAAGTTAAACCTTAGATTTATCGGTCTAGACTTAGTAGGTCATAAAAACTATCAGGGTCATAAAATGACGTAAAAATTTTCGCGCTCGCTTCGCTCGCGCATTGATAGCTCTCGCTGCGCTCACGCAAACCTTTGTTTTATCTACTTTGTGGGTTTTATTTCAGCATTTTTTGTATTTAAATAGCCACATGCATCAAAACGAGTTTTTAATTGAAACAGTACAACCTTCAATAATCATAATGATTTTACCTTAAAATAAGTGGATATCAAGTTTAACCATTAGGGTCATCGGTGTTGACTAAGTAGGTCATAAAAACTGTCAGGGTCATAAAATGACGTAAAAATTTTCGCGCTCGCTGCGCTCGCGTAAACCTTTGTTTTATCTACTTTGTAAGTAATTATTCAGCATTTTTTGTATTTTAATAGCCACATGCATCAAAACGAGTTTATAAATTGAAACAGTACAACCTTCAATAATCCTAATGATTTTACTTTAAAATAAGTGGATATCAAGTTTAACCATTAGGGTCATCGGTGTTGACTAAGTAGGTCATAAAAACTGTCAGGGTCATAAAATGACGTAAAAATTTTCGCACTCGCTTCGCTCGCGCATTGATAGCTCTCGCTGCGCTCGCGCAAACCTTTGTTTTGTCTACTTTGTAGGTTATATTTCAGCATTTTTTGTATTTTTATAGCCACATGTATCAAAACGAGTTTATAAATTGAAACAGTACTACCTTTAATAATCATAATGAATTTTTACCTTAAAATAAGTGGATATCAAGTTTAACCTTAGGGTCATCGGTGTTGACTTAGAAGGTCACAAAAACTGTAAGGGTCATAAAAAGACGTAAAAAATTTTTCCTGCTCGCTTCGCTCGCGCATTGATAACGCTCGCTGCGCTCGCGCAAACCTTTGTTTTATCTACTTTGTAAGTAATGATTCAGCATTTTTTGTATTTTAATAGCCACATGCATCAAAACGAGTTTATAAATTGAAACAGTACAACCTTCAATAATCATAATGATTTTTACCTTAAAATAAGTGGATATCAAGTTTAACCTTAGGGTCATATAGCCACATGCATCAAAACGAGTTTATAAATTGAAACAGTACAACCTTTAATAATCATAATGATTTTTACCTTAAAATAAGTGGATATCAAGTTTAACCTTAGGGTCATCGGTGTTGACTAAGTAGGTCATAAAAACTGTCAGGGCCATAAAATGACGTAAAAAGCTCTCGCTGCGCTCGCGCAAACCTTTGTTTTGTCTACTTAGTCTTAGTCTTAGGTTATATTTCAGCATTTTTTGTATTTTAATAGCCACATGTATCAAAACGAGTTTATTAATTGAAACAGTAACCTTCAATAATCATAATGAATTTTTACCTTAAAATAAGTGGGTATGAAGTTTAACCCTAGGGTCATCGGTGTTGATTTAGTAGGTTATAAAAACTGCCAGGGTTATATAATGACGTAAAAATTTTCGCGCTCGCTGGTAAACCTTCGTTAGGTTTACCAAGTACCAAGTAATGATTAATGACTTCAACAATTGACGAAATCGAGTTCGACATAAGAGTCATCTATATTGACTTGATGATTAGGTCATTAAACTGTCAGGGTTATAAAACGCCATAAATATTTTCACTCGCCCAATAATAGCGCTCGCTACGCTCGCGCAGCTATTCACCTTATTTTCTTTGTAAGAAATGTTTGAGGAACTGTTGTATTCAGTCAAACATTTAAACAGCACAATTTCGTATACTAACCTAACCAAAATGATTAATGACTTTAACAATAGAGGATATTGAGTTCGACTTTGAGGGCACCTATGGTGATTTGGCCTAAGAGATCATCGGTCTAGACTTCAATGGTCATAAAGACACAAATAACGCGGGCGAAGCCGCGGGTAACAGCTAGTATACTATAAAGGACAATTTTAATCTATAATATGTGGCCAAGCTAATTAATGTAATTATTTGGATAAGGATTAATACTATATACTTGAAAATAGCCTTGGAAGTTATGTAATATTTTTTAACAAAAATTTTAAGATTCAAATGGTTACTGTGAGTCAACCTTAAGAGATAGACATATGCTGTCGTAGACTTTTTTGTAGGTCTTATTATGTTGTACAACTCATGCAAAGAAAATATTCTTCTATCCATTTTCAATTAAGCAGCGTTCGTAAGAAACGTGTTTTTTCAACCGTTTTTTTGCCGACTTAGGTTGCAAATTAGGTCTCCACGAATGTACCTTTAATTTAAACCGGATAATATATAGCCTATTTTCATTCCGAAAGTCCATTCTATGTATTAGTGAAAGAATTTTTTAAATCGGTTCAGTAGTTTTTGAGCCATTTGGCTCAATACAAAGGCTATATGGCTCAGTACAAACATACGAAAATACAAAAATACGAATGTTCTCTCTTTATAATATTAGTATAGATATAATATTTTAAACCACCCCGACTGATCTAAATATAATCTTTTCATTAAAAGCATTCCAATGACTCTAAACACGACATTTAAAATCTGAGCTGTAAGTTGGTGAGGATTTGAGTATTCTGTAGAGTCCAGGAGATGTCCCAGCATCAGGTCAATGCTTCCATGTTCTTACAATATCGTTGAAGAAGAAGATTTTCGAATTGATCAGACCTATGAAAGTTGATTAAAGCTCATAATTTTATGACGATTGAACGAATTTTCATGAATCAAAGCTAAGAACACTCTCGATGAAGACATCTATCAAAAAAAAACTATCAATAATAAAATCAAAATCGGTTCATCCGGTTGGGTGCTAAGATGCTACAGATAGACACACAGAGATACACACGTTAAACGTATAATACCCCTACTTGTTGCGTCGGGGAACGCCTTAAGGTTACGGCGGCAGATGTTCTCCTTGGTGGTAAGCTACTTTTCAACCGACTTCCAAAAAGAAAGAAGTTCTCAAATCGTCTGTATGTTTCTTTTTTAACCGACTTCAAAAAAAGGAGGAGGTTTCTCAATTCGACCGTATATATTTTTTTTTCTTTTTTTTTTTGTGTGTATGTTACGCGATTACTCCGTCAATTGTGAACTGATTCGAATGATTATTTTTGTAATCAGTAGGGCACAATTCCGAGGTGGTCCCAATGTAATTTCATTGAGATGTGATAAGTATCTTCAGAGATATGACGATAAACGTCTTAAACTTGCTACTGAAATTGACTCGCGGGGCATTGAAGTCAGTTATTGGTAGATTTAATGATCCCACGAAAACCCATGATGATGATTATGATGAGGAAGGTTTAGTTCTTAGGTGCATAATTTGTTAAGGTTTTGTGTAAATTGGTTGATATATGGCGATGATTGTTAAATATGTTAATATTTTATATTCGATGCAACAAACTGATGCAAATTTTGTGGGCATATATGGTCTACCCATGCCACCGAATAATTAATAGTACAAGTACAGAAATTGCACTCCCTGAGAGCAAAAATGCGAGATTAAACCTAGTTACAACGCTAGTAACGTTCAAAATGCGCTTCACGCCTCGGGTGCGACCTTGAATTTGCGCCACAGTATCAACTAATGTAACTATGAACCGCGTGTTGCGCACAGTAAAATGCACCGTAAGTCCGCACAGCTAGAGTCTGAACTCGTCTGAACTCAACTCGCGGCCTTTACTATAGGGTTGAATGTTATGAGAAAACTTGTAAGCCTTTAATTGGTAGAAGAATACTCGTAGAACAATGTAATGACATAATGACATGTAATGACATGCCGAAAAAAACACGTTTATTGTATGGGGACCCTCTATTATCTTTAACTTTATTCTGTTTTTAGTATTTGTTGTTATAGCGGCAACAGAAATACATCATCTGTGAAAATTTCAACTGTCTAACTATCACGGTTCATGAGATACAGCTTGGTGACAGACGGACAGATAGACAGACAGACAGACGGACAGCGGAGACTCAGTAATAGTGTTCCGTTTGTACCCTTTGGGTACGGAACCCCTTAAAACCGTCGAATTGAGAACCTCCTCCGTTTTTGTGAAGCAGATTAAAAACTAAAGCACCGACTTCCATGCCCCGCGAGTCAATTTCAGTAGCAAGTTTGAGACGTTTATCGTCATATCTCTGGAGATACTTATCAGATCTCAGTGAATCTCAGTGATCTGAGATCTATAAGTAATTTAATTACATGAACTCTTCGATTATAAAAATCTGACTATCGTATGACACAACAAAATCATTAAGAAAGAAAAAAAGGAAAATTGAAGTAAACGTTAGTAGGTACCTACCCTATTTATTTATCTTAGAACTAACTAAATAAAGCAAGATGTAATGTCGATAGAAATTCCCTAAAGATCATTACGTGAATTCCCTTGTAACATGAAACTCAGCTGATTTATACCTACCTACCATTTTATGTGTGACATTCTTTGCTTTTTACATAGTTATTCTTTACAGTTACTATATGAAGCAAGGAATATAATATTGAGGTAGGTACAAGTAAGGCGCGCGGCCGATCGAGAGCTTGCGTGACACTTAACTGACTGAACTTGGACCCTAGCGGGTGCGCGGAGGTACTTGTAGTTTCATAGCTACAGCGCGGAGTGCGACAGGCCTACCCATGAAAAGCCGGGGCGGGCTGCTAGTATAATATAATCTATTTCATTAGGGTTAAACTGGCTTGGCCTCTCAGACGACTCTCGCTCACAAATTATTGAAATCTGCAGTAGCGAACGAACGAAATCTCTCAGCAGCCAACATTACAGTAACCGTATCGAAGAATTGTTTTAAACCTTGAGATATTATCACTAACCTCTTGAAGTGGATATCTTTGAGAAGTGTTAACACCTCTAGGTGATTTCAGCTGTCTCAGCACGTAGCTACCTTTTTAGGGTTCCGTACCCAAAGGGTAAAACGAGACCCTGTTACTAAGACTCCGCTGTCCGTCTGTCTGTCTATCTGTCCGTCTGTCACCAGGCTGTATCTCATGAACCGTGATGGTTAGACAGTTGAAATTTTCACAAATGATGTATTTCTGTTGCCGCTATAACAACAAATACTAAAAACAGAAAAAAGTTAAAAATAATAGAGTGTGCCCATACAAGCACCGTGTTTTTTTCGGCATTTCACGCCATCTATGAACGCTTAGTTAGTTAAACGTCCCATAGATAGCGTTATATTGAAATGTCGATCCCTAACACCTTTGTTAGACGTTAGATGGCGTTATAAGAAATAAAATGTTTATTAATAATTATTTTTTGCTGGCGAAAAATGATAGTGGTATTATTTGCTCGATCTTATAAAATACTGTAGTGTGGTACGGAACCCTACTAGTGCAAGTCGACTTGCACTTGGCCAGTTTATTTGCTATTTGTATCAGGGCAACTTATTCACGATGCTACTTCACATTGACTTTGAGCGGTACGCAGTGCCAGATCACGAAAACTGAAGTAGTATTTTGACCCAACTTTGGTTTACAAACGGATAATAATAAATACCGACAGTCGAGATGGTGCTCGACGAAAAACGTTGACTCTGTATAAGATCTGTGTCACTAGATAAAACAGTAAGTATGTACTTACTCAATTAAATTGGTCTATTTTAGCACTTTGACCAACACTAACAATCTGTTCGTCAACTATAGGAAAGTGAAAGCTGCATAGATATCCATAATCGAGGTATGGTTTCAAAACGCATATATATATACATATTATATATATATATATCTCTATATCTATCTATATGTGTGTTATATGCAGTTAAATATATAACAAGAACATCATAAGTATCGACTGATTCGTATTGTCAAAGACGCTCATACTAAAACTATAGTTTATACTCAAATCAGCCATAAACATAATCAGATGCCTACCAACTCGTTGAATTAGGTATCGATTAATATTATAGATCACAGTACGCTAGGGGACTAGCGCCGGCAGATATTAAACATCTCATTGGGTCAAGCCTGAAGGCTCGAACACCTAAATATTCCCGTTTAACCCCTGAAGGGTATAAAACGGTTATTTAGGTTTAAGCCGAAAGGCTTGACCCATACATAAGTTCTTGCCGGCGCTCTGCCTCGCCTCAATTGTAAAGCACAGTACTGAACTAAGATGGCAGTGACAGCCCCCACCACGCTGCCTACCACCGGTATGATAAAGCAGACACGAGTGTTGTCACCATAAACTACTAGATGGCGCTGAAGTACAGAAGGGTAATCTCATTGGGTCAAGCCTTTCGGCTGAAACCTAAATAACCGTTTTATACCCTTCAGGGGTAAAACGGGAATATTTTTCTTGTTCTGAATATTTTCCGTTTGTTTTTACGATTAATGTCTCGTCATGTCACGTCTTGGTCTCGACAATGCCAATTTCTTCTGATCCCCTTAATCTGTAAAAAAATTGCAGCTTTTCCCGCCAAATTTACTGTCACAAACGTCAGAGAGTTTTTAACCATCAAATTTGATGGTTAAAATGCAACCGGAGTGAAACAACCGAGGTCGTGAACGACACAGTTGCGCTAACCGAGTGCGACGCTCTGAGGTCGTGAACGGGGTTAGAGTTAGAGCGTTTGGGTGTACTCCGAGCGTAGGTCGTGAACGAAGCCCCAAGGCTTCGTTCACGTTCTCCGGAGAAGGACTTTTGGTTGTTTTGAAACTCGCTCGAAGGTCCGGAACGACCACGGGTGTTTTTCACTCAAATTGTGACTTTGAAATTTTTCGCAGAGTCGAATTTCGAGGTTATGTTCATTTATTTTTCTATTTCTAAATATTTTCCGTTTGTTTTTACGATTAATGTCTCGTCATGTCACAGCTTGGTCTCGATAATGCAAATTTCTTCTAAAAACCGGAGTGAAACAACCGAGGTCGTGAACGACACAGTTGCGCTAACCGAGTGCGACGCTCTGAGGTCGTGAACGGGGTTAGAGCGTTTGGGTGTACTCCGAGCGTAGGTTGTGAACGCAGCCCAGGGCTCATACGCTTGGGGCTACGTTAAAAAAAAAACATTTGACAACATAATAATGTTGACATTGAAAATACAAACATGCACAAGACGTCAAATAAAATTATGTCTTAAGTCAATATTCATCGGTGGACTTATGTTCAACTCCTTATTTTTTTAAATGACGTTTAGGTATTATCTGTGGTATTATTAGTTGTAATGGAAATTTAAAGTCCTTTCCACACTCGCGCGCGATTCACGACGTGAAATTGCGGCGCGGATCACATTGATTCGCGCGCGATTTGTTTTGTTATTAAAATAATACGTCTTTTTTAGCGGGAAAACCAACCCCTTTTATAGGTTTGAATAATAAAAGTATGCCTATGCCTACGGCACATAATGTATTGCCTGATACATTTACTAGCCAGCTTCTATACCCTCAGCCGTGCAAATCGATGCAGCCAGTCAGCAGATCCATGTAAGAGAATAAATAAGTAAATCAATTATTGCACTAAACCACTTCTCTCTACGACTAAACTTATTTTTAATGTTTGTTTGGCATAACACTGGCTAAATATACCTTTTGTGTGTAGCCATACACTTAAAAAATGTATTGCGCCATGAATAGACAGCTTTACGTGTTTTATTGAATTACTGAGAAATTTTGAATAAACATAATTTAAAATATTCTATAGAAATAAAAAATATTTTCATCTTCCGCCTGATTACATTTTAGCACTTATAAATGTTTAATCCATAAAATGAAAATGTTTAATCATCATAAATCCCATTACCAAAGTATATTTTACTGGCAATGTCGGAAATCACAGAATAATTAGTAACACCTAAGGTCCATGAACGCAAGGAAATATTCACAAAACTTGTTGGTGTGAGTGATTTTTTTTGTTTGTGGTTAGATTTTTGTCTCTGTGTGCACTGAGTGCGGCTTTGTTTACCTGATAGCCAGATCGTACAATTTAGGATGAGCTCTGTTACAGTATATCTTTTTAAGCATAAGAGGTCTTCCGGTTGGTCTTACTCATAATTTCTTAGTGTGCTATAGGTACAAGGCCTTGTTATCTTACACAGTGACACAGAATAATGAATAGTACAAGTAACAGTGGTCGAGAGACCAGTCAAAATGAGCTTTGCTAGCCTGATTTGCATGTTCGATAAGGGATCTAGGCAAATTGGTGATTATTTTAACAGCTGTTCAACATATGAATTACTCTAAATTATTATTAAGTCACAGAATAAATAATAGTATGTGAGTACATATTTCTAGCACACTGTTTTGGTTTTTTCCAATCAATCAGTTCTAGTTTCAGCGACGACGACCAAAGGTAGGTTAAAGTTTGGCAGGAAGTCGCTGTCTAGTTTACAAGCTTTTATCACGGTAATATTACCGTGCTTTTATTTAACGTGCAAGTTGCAATGTATGTATGTTGTGTATGTAACTATGTATGTTCGGGTGGAATCTTGGAAGCTAAATTAGACCCACTTCCCGATGTCCGATTTGACTCGTATTTGGTGAACTTACGTATTACGGTCTTATGATGGAGACGGAAGATAGCCATAGGAACTTCTGAACTAAGCAAGATAAACCCATCGAATGTGGGCTCGATTGATTCGTCTAGAAGAGAACTTTACTCCTAGATGATATCTAGGGTCTGATGATGGAGCTGGAAGGTGGGCACGAAATCTCTGTGATAAAACAATATAACCCCACCGAGCTGGGGCTCGATTGATTAGACTAGCGTAACACTTTACACCTAGATGATATCCAGGGTCTGATGATGAAGCTGGAAGGTGGCCACGGCATCTCTATGATAAAACAATATATAACCCTACCGAGTTTGGCCTCGATTCTTTAGACTTGCGGAGCAGTTTGCACCTAGGTAATATGGATATCACCTAGGTGCAAACCTTCCATTCCAGCTTTATCATCAGACCCTGGAGGTGGCCACGGCATCTCCGTAATGAAACAATATAACCGTTTATTATTATATTATAACGAGTTTGGGCTCGATTGATTCGTCTTGAGGAGCACTTTACACCTAGATGATATTCAGGGTCCGATGATGAAGCTGGAAGGTGGCTATGGCATTTCTGTAATAAACCCCACCGAGTTTGGGCTCGATTGATTTGCCTTGAAGAGCACTTTACCCATAATTACATCATAATATCTGTAGGATATTTTAAAACATTACGCCTACTCTAAAATAGGTAGGTACTTAAGTACCTAGTTCCTTAAACCTAGTAACTAAAAAGTTAAAAATAAATTAAGAGTAAAAAATATTTTTTAAGAACTGTGATCCTCACCTATTGCACTATTGACGTGAACACACTCCAGACACAAGCATATTTAGCATAGTTGGAAGAGATGATAGAAAACAATAATAATAATGTGCAACCCACATTTACCAGTAACACAGAATAATGAATAGTACAAGTAGGTATCAGAAAATTAAAAAAAAAAAATTAAATAAAAATCGTATTGACCTTTACTGCCAAGGCATAGAAAAGATAATAATACAACGTAGCCAAGGGCCTGCTAAGTACATAAGCAGTAACGTGACCAGACGTCACATTTTGAACGGGAAGTTCCAGCCTGGCCTGGTAGGTACGCAGACAGGCGATACGATTGGATTATTTGATACTCATTTGTTTATTAATATAGCCACGCCTATTTCTCGCTATTCTTTTATTTGCTAGCAGCAGATAGGCGACATGATGATATTTGTAATAATTTGTTCTTTAGCCACACGAGTTTCTCGATTTTTAGGGTTCCGTACCCAAAGAGTAAAACGGGACTCTATTACTAAGACTCCGCTGTCCGTCTGTCTGTCTGTCTGTCCGTCTGTCACCAGGCTGTATCTCATAAACCGTGATGGTTGACAGTTGAAATTTTCACAGATGATGTATTTCTATTGCCGCTATAATAACAAATACTAAAACAGAATAAAGTTAAAAATAATAGAGGGTCCCCATACAAGAAACGTGATTTTTGCTATCTATGAACGCCTTTTTAGGTAAACGTCGCATAGATGGCGTTATATTGAAATGTCGATCCCTAATACCTTTGTTTGACGTTAGATGGCGTTTTAAGCAATAAAATATTTATTAATTATTATTTTTAAAATTAAAAAGGGATTTTAACGCGCTAAGAGTGTTCTATGTTATACTTTCAAATAAATATGTATACATGTTTCAGAAAAAAACACTTTGGATATTTTAGTGGCACATACAAATTAGAACACACCGCTAAATAAAAAGAAAACCTAGTTATAATCACAGTCATACAAGGTTTGACCACTGAAAGGTAAACGCACTTTAGTCAGCTATTCATTATTCTGTGCTTTAGTGCCAATCTAAATGGCACATATATATATAGAGCAAAATTTGTTTCTACAAAAAATCAAGGTCTGATGTAACTAGTAAATGTAACAAGGAATTCTATTTACAATTGATTGGTCAAAAAAATAAAATGATATAGAGGCGTAGCTACATCAGACCTCGTGTTTTGTAGAAATAAATGTTGCTCTAGAATCATTTTCCAGAGAGGAAACGGGGGCATACGTTTGTATGGAAAATTGCACCCCGCGTTCGCTCTTAATTTTAGGTACCGAGTTTTGAGTGAAACTAACCAAATACATTTTTCCATAGACATGGTTATCACCTTGTTAACAACAAAAAACTAGGTTAGTGTACAAACTTAACTTTGTAGTTAGATCCATAGAAAATGTAAAGTATTACACCAACTATAAATAATAAGTTTGTGATAGTATACTTTTTTAGGGTTCCGTAGTCCTGACAAGGAACCCTCATAGTTTCGTCATGTCCGTCTGTCTGTCCGAGGTTTTGCTAAGACA
Organism: Cabera pusaria; assembly: GCA_954871355.1. Classification (NCBI taxonomy): domain Eukaryota; kingdom Metazoa; phylum Arthropoda; class Insecta; order Lepidoptera; family Geometridae; genus Cabera; species Cabera pusaria. Next base: position 8,757,332 of record OX940908.1, read on the forward strand.
CCGTTAATACTAGCAAGCTGTAATTTTGTAGGGGTATGTATATAATGGGTATACGCCGACAAAGTAGTGAAATAAAATTTTGATAAATAATTTTTTTTAGGGTAGCTCCCCTACATGAGAAGTGGGTAAGAATTTTTTGCGTCGTCTACCCTATCTTGTGGGGTATCATTGAATAGGTCTTCTTTAAAATGACTTAGGGATTGCTAATACTATTTAAAGATTTAATGCTCCATTTAACAAATAATAAACTTTCAAGTACACATTTTTGTTCAGTAGGGCATCCCCCCCCCCACTACCCCTACCCACCTCTAAAAGGTAAACTGCTGGCTTGAAAAATCTGAAAATAAAACTGGCCAAGTGCGAGTCAGACTTTTATCTCGCACACGGATGGTTCCGAACCACAGTATAATAACATATAAGTATAGTATTATATTATATTACCGTGTCAATGCCAAACATAACTTAACCAAAATTGTCAATTTTGGGTCAACCGGAACAGACAGACGAATCTATAAGGGTTCCGTTTTTTGCCATTCGGCTACGGAACCCTAATGAGTGTAACTTAACATTTTGCCAAAACCAAAACCAAAAACATCTATTTATCATTGATGTTTATTACAATTCTACATATTACTAGAACACATTTGATATATTTAATGTCGTATTTTCGTGATCTCGATATTTTTTATCCGTTTTTAGGGTTCCGTAGCCGAATGGAAAAAAACGGTACCCTTATAGATTCGCCATGTCTGTCTGTTCCGGTTGACCCAAAATTTTCAATTTTGGTTAAGAGCAAGATCTTACAGCAGAAGTAAAGGGAAAATTCCAAAAAATACAATAAGTTGAAAATTAAGGTAAATTTTGGTGCTTAAGTGTTTTGGAATAAAATCTAAATTTTCCCATATCTTTATATCGTGTTGACTCAGGACCTTGATTTTTATACACCTAATAGCGACTAATAGGGATAGACCTCAGTATTTTGTATTAATTTCAACTTGCTGGTCCACTCGCTCCTGAGATAATCGGTGATGACGCACGGACAGACGGACAAGAGAGATCTTATAAGGGTTCCTTTTGTTTACCTTTTGAGGCACGGAACGTTAAAAAAAACTGGGAATCCAGAGATTTGCTTGCCAAAATGCAGACATCGTCGCTTACCATCAATTGAGTGTTGAATTTGTCCTATTAGGTATAGGTACTTAATACTTATATCATAAAAAAGTTCTATGCCAGCTAGAGCTAGATTCTGTTATAATAAAGCCAGCCCATAGGCTTATATATATATATACTTACGGTTATGTTATGCCCTAAGACGAAATAAGGAGACTTCTTATTTCGTCTGAGGTTATGCCTATCGGAATGACGTTTAAATTATTGTTACTATAATGTCATGGGGTGAATATACTGCAATACAGGGTTCTATCACAGATTGAATGTACAATTGTGCTAACTAAATCTATCGTAATTCATGTTTTTAAAATAAATAAATTTTGATTTGATTGTACCTATATAACCTAGCTGATCATTCTGGACTTGCAGAATACCTATGCTTACTTTAGAAAACTAGGTAATTTTTTGTCGATCGCGTTTTTTTGATTGGGGGAAAGGAAAATTTGCTGTAGCGTTAAATATGGAATGGACGGATATCATTAGGGTTCCGTACCTCAAAAGGTAAAAAAGGAACCCTTATAAGATCACTTTCTTGTCCGTCTGTCACCACAAACTTTCTCAGGAACGGGTGGACCTAACAAGTTGAATTTATACCAGATACTGAGGTCAAGAGCAAGTCGGACTCGCACTCGTAGGGTTCCGTAACACAGTAGAGTATTCTATAACTATGATTTTTCGCAACTACAAAAATAACTTTGTTTTTCATAGTGTTTGTATAAAAAACAAAGTTATACTTGCGGTCGCTATATCTCAACAACTGCTGACTGTATCTCGTTCAAACCAATTTTCGTTGAAAGTTTTTAATGAGATCTATAGAATATATTTTTTCTAGATTTTTCACTCCCTTACTTTAGAAGTTAGAGAAAGGGAGGCGGGGGGGGGGGGGAGGGGGGGGAGGCACACATTTTACCACTTTAGACGCGTCTATCTTTTGAGAAAAAATGATTTTAGGAACCTCAATGTCATTTTTAAAGACCTATCCATAGACACGTATAGGTTTGATGAAAAAAATATTTTTTTGTTCCATTTCCATATATGGGATGCCCCCCCCTTAAACTTTTATATTTTTGTATAAAAATCGGAAAGCGGTTTTTAGAATACATCTAACTACCAAGTTTCAATTCTGTAGTCCTAATAGTTTCGGAATAAAATGGCTGTGACATACGGACGGACAGACAGACATGGCGAATATATAAGGGTTCCGTTTTTTTTCCATTCGGCTACGGAACCCTAAAAATCAAGGTCCTGAGTCAACACGATAAAAAGATATGGGCAAATTTAGATTTTCGCGAAAACTTGTGTCAAAATTTTCAACTTTATTTATCTTTCGGAATTTTTCCTTTACTTGTGCTGTAAGACCTTGTTTATAACCAAAATTGACAATTCTAAGTCAACCAAGTCCTCACATAACCATGTACCTACTTACATAACTAGTTAGGTATGTGTACGTGGGTGTAGTCAGTGATATAAATAAAACTATTTATTTAATATTTGATAATAGTACTTTTTAATTAACACCTTTTCAACAAAAATGTAACATATCCATAATTTTAATAAAAACACTTCTTTAAGGACCCGACTTCAAATGCTGCCACCATAGGTATCTGAAGATCCGCCAATACAAGGATAAGGATAGCCTACGTTCTTAAACAATAAAACTGTCCAACTTCAAATAATAAAGTTTTAAAATGTCAATGTAATAAGATCGTTTAAAATTCTTCCGACTTCAAATGCCGCGCTATTAATTTTCAGTACCAAGTTTGAGGTGTTCCATATCTCTGGAGATACTTACCATATCTCGATGAACCCTACTATGGTACCACCCTCGCGATATCCTCTTTCCAACAATAAAAAATCAAAATCCAATCTTAAACGACGAAGTTATCCGCGAACACCCACAAATATATATATAATAATACCTACAGTCGAATTGAGAACCTCCTCCTTTTTTCAAGCTTTTATTTAACTTGCAATGTATGTATGTCACTATGTATGTTCGGGCTATTCATTATTCTGTGGTTCGGGTGGAATCTTGGAAGCTAAATTAGACCCACTTCCTGGTGTCCGATTGGACTCAAATTTGGTATACAGTTTATGTATCTTCGGTGAAAATACAATGATATGGTACCATGGAGCTGGTTTGATGATGGAGACGGAAGGTGGCCACGGCATCTCCTTGATTAAACAACATAATCCCACCGAGTTTGGGCTCGATTGATTTGTCTTGACGAGAACTTTACGCCTAGATGATATCTAGGGTCTGATGATTAAGCTGGAAGGTGGCCATGACATCTCTGTAATAAATCAACATAACCCTACCGAGTTTGAGCTCGATTGATTCATCTTTGCATGGTGGTAGGACACTATCTAGTGTCCGCCTGGCCAGCTACCACCCTCAAGTTAGAAAATCTGTCACCAAACATCTAATGTGTTCCGGCAGCTATCCTTGAGAGCCAGTTCCCATTCTAGGCCTAGCGTGCTTACCATCTTCGACCGCATCATCACTTACCAACAGGTGAGATAGTGTTCAAACGCTAGCCTATAACGTATAAAAAAAAAATCTTGAAGATAACTTTTCACCTAGATGATATCCAGGGTCTGATGATGAAGCTGGAAGGTGGCCACGGCGTCTCTGTGATAAATCAACGTAACTCTACCGAGTTTGGGCTCGATTGATTTGTCTTGACGAGAACTTTACGCCTAGTGATATCTAGGGTCTGATGATGAAGCTGGAAGGCAGCCACGGAATATCTGTGATAAAAGACAAAACACTACCGAGTTTGGGCTCGATTGGTGGGACACTATCTAGTGTCCGCCTGGCCAGCTACCACCCTCAAGTTAGAAAATCTGTCACCAAACATCTAATGTCTTCCGGTAGCTATCCTTTTTTTTTTTTTATACCGAACTGGGTAGCACTTGATCACTATCTCACCTGATGTTAAGTGATGATGCGATCGATGATGTAGCGTGCTTACCCAGAAGATACCTATTCACTCGCGATTTGAAGACCCCCATATTGTACTTAATCGGAAACACGGACTCAGGCAGGGTATTCCATTCCTTAGCGGTTCGTATGATGAACGAAGAAGCAAATCGCTTCGTTCGGGTAGATGGTATAGATATATATCCTTGAGAGCTGAGAGAGAGTTCCCATTCTAGGCCTAGCGTGCTTACCATCTTCGCAGGGCATCATCACTTACCAAAAGGTTTCCACAATTTTAGAACATTATAGCATATATAATTAACTAGCTGTTACCCGCGGCTTCGCTCGCGTTATTTGAGTCTTTATGACCTTTGAGGTCTAGATCAATGATCTCTTAGGCCAAGTCACCATGGCATAGACGACCCCAAAGTCGCACTAGATATCCTCTATTGTTAAAGTAAGTAATGATTTTGGTTTGGTTAGGTCTTATATTTTCTTATATCCAGTTTTTATGAAAAATCGTTTACTGTGCTAGCCGTCCGGTTATGGAATGAGCTGCCTGTAGACATCAGACATGCTAAATCTCTTTCAATTTTCAAGTCTATGGTTAAGCGTCATTATCTATCTATGCCCAGTTAAAATTATTTTTCACACTGCTTTATTTATTTATTAATTTTTATTTATGTGTATATTATTAATAGTTTGTATTTATATATATATATATATATATATATATATGTAGAATTATGGAATATATATGTGAATATGTGTGTATGTATACTTTTGAATTTATTTTTATCTATTATAATGTATGATTGTATATTTTATTATGTTTGTAATTACTGTGTAGTTATTTAGTGCAATAGATTTATGTAAGTAATATTAGGTAAATTGTTTTTTTTTAATAAGTCAAATATGTTTTATCTGATCACCGCTAGTATGTAAGCATTTTTTTCCAGTCCGTACAAAGGTTGTCTGGAAGAGATTGATATAAGCGATAAGACCGCCGATTGTTTTACAGTGTTTGAAAAATGTATTTTTTTTGTAATCTTTTACATGGTAATCAATAAAGAGTATTTGTATTGTATTGTATTGTATATTTACAAAATTCAATTAAAAATATCTGGACCCCCTGACTCGACAGCCAGAAAAAAAGTATTCTATATCCTATTCTGCCCTATGACATTCATACAAAATTTCAGGCAAATCGGTCATGCCGTTAATTCGAGAAGAAGTCTCATATTTACAAAATTCAATTAAAAATATCTGAACCCCCTGACTCGATAGCCAAACAAAAAGTATTCTATATCCTATTCTGCCCTATGTACTATCTTTATAAAAAAAAACAGCCAAATCGGTCAAGCCCTTTGACCGTGAAGAAGTCCCAAACAAACTGACTTTCGCATTTATAATATTGGTGTTGATGGTGTTGATAAAGATACTAGGGCCATAGTATATATAAAACAGAGTTGTGAGCCGCGTGCTTATCCTTACTATAATTTTATAAATGCGAAAGTAGAGTTACTTTGAGTCTGTCTCACTTTCACGCCAAAACCACTAAAAGCTTGAAACTTATTTTTTAGGCTGTTGATTCTATATAAATAAATATGACATTCAGTGTGTCAGGGGAAATGGGGAGTGGTGGAGGAGGGGAGCGGAGGGGATGTGAAAGTGAGGTGAAGGGGGAGGGGAGGGGGAAGTGATGGGAAGGGGTGGGGAGGGAGGAAAGGGGAATTAGCGTGGCGTGGTGCGGTGCGGTGTAGTGGGATACGTATGTGTCTTATTAGTGAATGCTACCCAATTCCCATTCCACGCGCACTAAGTCGTGGGCACAGCTAGTTTCTTATAACGCCATGTAACGTCTAACGCTATCTAAGTGAAAGTTTACACAAAGGTGTTTGGGATCGGAATTTCAATATAACGCCATCTATGGACGTTTACCTAAGCGTTCATAAATGGCGTAACATTGAAATGCCGAAAAATATACGTTTCTCGAATGGGGGTCCCCATACGAGAAACGTGTATTTTTCGGCATTCCTATGATTTTAAACTGTATTGTGTTTTTAGTATTTGTTGTTATAGCGGCAAAAGAAATACATCATCTGTGAAAATTTCAACTGTCTAACTATCACGGTTCATGAGATACAGCCTGGTGACAGATGGACGGACGGACAGACAGACAGCGGAGTCTTAGTAATAGGGTCCCGTTTTACCCTTTGGGTACGGAACCCTAAAAACTGACTTCAAAATGCCGCGCTTTGAGGTTTTTATAGAACTCTGGAAAATACTCATTATATTAGATCTCAATGAAATTACAATGCGACCAAACGGAAAGTTTACTCACTCAAACAAAAATGAACTGGCCAAGTGCGAGTCGGACTCGATCACGTAGAGTTCCGATTGAACAAAATTTGTCTGAAAAATAAGTTTTTTGTACGGGTTCCTCTTTAATTTTTAACTTTATTTTGTTTTCAACCGACTTCTAAACAGGAGGAGGTTCTCAATTCGTCTGTATGTTTTTTTTTGTATGCATCTTATGAAACTGTTCATTCGATTGCGCATATACGCCACATTAAGATTTTATAACCGAAAATTTAAAGATGTAAAAAGGAGTAACAAAAATACATTAAACGATAAAAATTTGTAATATCACTGGTTATATATAGTTTGTGTCCTATCTATTCACACCAGTCACCACCATCTTTATGGTAAACTAAAAGCCCGCCGCGGCGTCGCCCGCGTTACAAACTTCGTTCACTTACTTAATAAAACTTTTATTTAGTAGAAACTAGTATTATTCATTATTCTGTGGTAATCCATACTTCGTGAAAATTTCAATCTACCTATTACGGTTAAGGAGATACCTGATACAGCCCTGTAATGTTCGGAGGACGGACGGATGGACAGCGAAGTCTCAGTAATAGGGTTCCTTTGGTACTCTTTGGGTACGGTACCCTAAAAAGAATATTCCAAAACGTGTTTTTAGTGACATGAGAATTTTTACTGTGTTCAACTTTACAACACTATTACAGAAGTATTTTTAGTTTGACTAATTTTTATAGTTCCGTAGCCGAATGGCAACAATTGAACCCTTATAGATTCGTCATGTCTGTCTGTCTGTCCGTATGTCACAGCCACTTTATTCTGAAACTATTAAGACCACCCATTTTGAATTCGTAAAGATCTGATGATGAGTTTCGGAGACTGACAACGGAACTTCTACGATAAATGCCATCTAATTGTGTCACCTCATAATTCCGTCGTTTATTAACCTTCTTGATAAATTATGTTTTCTATGAGTGAGTATACATCCCATGTGGTCCCATTGTAAATTCATCGAGATCTGATGAGTATCTTCAGAGATATGAAGACAAGCCTCCGTAACAGCTGTCTAGCGGATTAAGAACAATCTGCAATCTCACTATGTCGCTGATTTCTTGATTCTTTAAAATATTATGGTAATAATAATATTAGGTCTTCACCTATGAAATTGGAGATTTCTATGAACAATTTTAACATATAAAAATTTTGGTATTTTTTTTATTTCAGCTAATCAAAGTACTGGCCTAAATTATCTATACAATTTTCCCGTTTTGATGGCTGTTTATTTATCCTTTTACTGTAGAAGTCAACACGATAAAATGATATGGGCAAATTTAGATTTTTGCGAAAACTTGTAAGTAGGTACCAAAATTTACCTTACCTTTCACTTTTTTATTTTTTGGAATTTTTCCTTTACTTGTGCTGTGTTATAAGACCTTCGTTTTAACCAAAATTGTCAATTCTAGGTAAACCGGAAGTACCCTATAGGTTTTGGGTCGAAAACCTATAGGGTAGTTCCCGTTGACCTAGAATCATGAAATTTGGCAAGACGCAAGGTCAAATAGAGTTACAGCATAAATAATGGAAAAATTACGAAAAATAAAATAAACTGGCCAAGTGCAAATCGGACTCGCACTCGTAGGGTTCCGTAACACAGTAGAGTGTTCTATAACTATGATTTTTCGCAACCAAAACATTAACTTTGTTATTCATAGTGTTTGTATGAAACACAAAGTTATATTTGCGGTCACTATATCTCAAAAACTGCTGACTTTATCTCGTTTCTCTCTCAAACCAATTTTCGTTGAAAGTTTTTATTGAGATCTACAAAAAATATTTTTTCTAGATTTTTAACTCCCTTACTTTAAAAGTTATAGGGGGGGACACACATGTGTCCCCCCACACATTTTACCACTTTAGACGCGCCATCTTTTAAATAATTGACTTTGAGATAAAATAATTTAAGGAACCTCAATGTCATTTTTAAAGTCCTATCCATAGACACACCCACCCCACACGTATAGGTTTGCAGATTTTTTTTGTTACTGTTACATGTATGAGATGTCCCCCTTAAACTTTTATATTTTTGTATAAAAATCGAAAAGCGGTTCACAGAATACATCTACGTATCCAAGTTTAAATGTTGTAGTCCTTACAGTTTCGGAATAAAATGGCTGTGACATACGGACGGACAGACAGACAGACAGACAGGCAGGCTGAGAGGCAGACAGGCAGGCAGACAGACAGACAGACATGACGAATCTATAAGGGTTCCGTTTTTTGCCATTCAGCTACGGAACCCTAAAAAGTTGAAAATTAAAGGGTGTCCCCATACATACATAGTTTACTCCAATTAAGATAGGCTTCTAAGTTATATGAGCGTTCCTACAATTTAGAGGTCTAGCTTAATTGGTACCCGCCAACGTTGGTACGGAAGCCTCTGTGGATGAGTGCAACTCCACTTGGCCGGTTTTTATTCAGCCACTAAGTATTAAAAAAAAAAATTCGCGACGCCCTACCTGCACTGTTTATATCTGTACTAGCTGTGCCCGCGACTTCGTCCGCGTAGAATAGTGTCTTTGGGTAGCATTTTAAATTATTTAGGCTAATTATTTCACAAATAAGACACATGCGTATCCCACCTACACCGCACCGTACCACACCGCGCTAATCCCCCTCCCCTCTTTCTTCCCCCCACTTCCCTCTCCCCCTCCCCGACTCCCATCCCCTCTCCCCTACCCCTCACTTCCACCTCCCCTCCCTCTTCCTCCCCCTTCCCCTCACAAACTTTGAATGTCATATCTAAAACTATAAGCATCTTTGTCCTGACATACTGACTGACTGACTGACAGACAACGCACAGCCTAAACCGCTGGTCGTAGAGACTTGGAATTTGAAGGGTATATTTGTCTTAGTACGTAGGGGTGTACTAAGAAAGGATTTTCCAATATATAGATAGTCTTTTCTATCCGAAACTTCATAAGAGTGCTTCAGTAAAAAAATAAGTAAATACGTGTAGCAGGATTTTTGCAAGGGGTTGGTAAAAAAGTTTGAAAATCAATATGGTCTATACATACCGATTTGGCTTTTACTTCTTTGATTGTCTTTTATGATAGAAAGGTTTTAACAAAATAAAAGTTTTAAGTAAATAAAAGAAGTCTTTAACGTGGGTGAAGCCGCGGGGCACTTTTAGTATATTTATATCGAATTAACAGCCTAAACAATAAGTTTCAAGCTTCTAGCTTTAAATATGACGATACTTTCATACATCCCCCCTATCAACCCTTCACAACCCTCTTTACGCATTTAAAAGTAGCCTATGTCCTATCTCAGGCCCTAGACTATCAGTGTACTAAATTTCATTTAAATCCGTTCAGTAGAACATTCACATAAACCTTACATATTTCCATACAAACTTCCATCCCCTATTCCCTATTATTATTTTACACCCTTGACTTCGTCCGCAGGGAAAAGTGTCTTTGGGTAGCATTAACTAATAAAACACATACGTACCCCAGCTACACCGCACCCTTCCACAACCCCACCCCCTCCCCTCCCCTTCCCCAAACTTATCCTACCCTCCCTCTCCCCCTTACCGTCACTTCCACATCCCCTCCCCCTCCCCTCCCACACCACTCCCCTTCACTCCCCCTATCCTCACCTCCAGTCCCTTACCCTCTCCCTCCACTCCCCTACCCTCCCCGCCACTCCCCTTTCCCCCTCACAAACTTTGAATGTCATATTTATTTATATCGAATCAACAACCTTAAAAATAAGTTTCAAGCTTCTTGCTTTAAAAATGACGATACTTCTATACGACTTTTCATCCCCCTTTTCAACCCTTTACAAACCCTCTTTTCGCATTAAAAGAAGACTGTGTCCTTTCTCAGGCTCTAGACTATCTGTGTAGCAAATTTCATATAAATCCGTTGAGTAGAACATTCACATAAACCTAACATATTCCCATATAAACTTTCATCCCCTATGCCTTATTGTTATTTTACACCCTTGAGGGTCAAACTTTTACAAACTTTGAATGTCATATTTATTTATATCGAATCGACAGTCTAATACATAAATTTCAAGCTTCTAGCTCCTAAAATGACGATACATCCATAAAACATTTCATCTCCCTTTCAACTCTTTATTTGCATTAAAAAGTAACCTATGTCCTTTCTCAGGCTCTAGACTATCTGTGTACCAAATTTTATTTAAATCGGTTCAGTGGTTTTGGCGTGAAAGTGAGACAGACAGACAGACAGAGTTACTTTCGCATTTATAATATTAGTTAGGATTTTATTATATTACTAGCTTCTGTCCGCAGCTTCGCTTGCGTGGCCTACAGAAAACAGATTACATAGTTTTCTTCAGAAACAAATATTAAAGTCAAAGTCAAAGTCAAAGCATTTATTCAGTATATGGGCAAATTAAAAATTAGCACTTACACACGTCAAATAACATTAAATAGATCATATTCAACAAAAAATATAGATATAACAGAAACATAACGCTTTGAATTTACAAAAAAAAAACAAAGGTATTGAGCCATTCAGCTTTCATCTAGACGTCGAATTATATGCATTCTCATCATCATCATCAGCCGGTGTTAGTTCAATGCTGGACGTAGGCCTCTCCCAAGATGTGTTCTCATTCCCTCTCAATTATAACACCTACAAACACATATTACAAACATTTATTTTAAAACTTTGTTTTTTCTGTTTTACTGAGGCTTGGTGACCTCTCGTGACCCTTTTATAGAGGCTTCACGACCCCCAGGGGACGCGACCCACACGTTGCCAAACACTGCGATTGATGGACGAAAAAATTTGAGGCGATGTAAACTATTAAGTTTCTTGAAATGTTAACTTTAAAAATAAATTATCACCTTATATTATTGTTACACACAATCCAAAACTTTATCGTACTGACGGGACTCAAACCCGCACCCCTTGGGAAACATGCTCAATACCTGGGCATGTTTCCCGGAGGAGTGCGGAATTCACTTTAACATGAATACACCAGACAGAATAATCATATAATAGTTTGTGATTCATAACTATAAATGCATGATGTCACTTGCAAAACATCTATCTATGTTGTATGAAGATAAATTAATGGGATGTATCTACCTCTTTACCATTTTTGTCCAGCTTTGACTGAAAAAATTTCAAACATAACCAATTGTATTTAAGTAGAAGCTAGGTACTCAAAATTGACTTACCCTTATCCAAAGAAGGAACGCGATCACCCTGTTTTATATTAAAATTATAATGAAAATGAATAGATCACTACTATTGAAATAGTAGTTATATATTAGCTTAGCTATTAATACATTGAACTGGCTCAGCTGCCAGGATACAGATACAGATGTTGAGCAAGCTTGTATCACCCAATCTAGTAAATCTAAAACTGTCTAGTGTCCATCTGGGTAAACTTCAAAAAATGTTAGCTAAAAAAGATGTAATCGATGCCAAGGACAGTTGTTGTCTGTCCTTGGCATATACCCATACATAATCACATAGGTACCAACAGGTCAGATATGCGTTCTGGCAATTACACAACTTATTACAGATTATTTTAATACTATATATATATATATATATATATATATAATAATATAAAATAAAATAAATACAGGCAGGTGACGGGCAGCAGCGTCACCGGTGAGAGAAGCTACATCCTGCGATCGCCAACCCGCCTGCCCAGCGTGGCAATTAGGGCATGGCATGGCATTGGCAAAAAAGTGATCCATATACACATACCTATAGAAGAAGCAAAAACTTTAAATATATGAAAATTTACATCAATTTGTTTAATATTTAAAAATTTGAATATATACCATACCCCTCCCAATGAGCCGCAGATCGGGCTCAGTGCATATCTTGGTAGGACAAGAAATAGTCTCAAGATTTGAATCACAGTTCATTGTTATCATAATCAGCCGGTATCTGTCTACTGCTGGACAAGGCCTTACCCAAGTCACACCACTGAGCCCGATGTTCGGTTCTTTGTTTTCCAGTCACTGCCCACCCCACAGTTTTGCGAATGCTGTTGCTCCACCTGGTCACAGGGCGTCCTACGCTACGTTTACCGATTCGCAGTCTCCACTATAGAACCAGTCTACCCTCCCCAACGGTGATCGGTCCTACGGCAGATATGACTAGCCCACTGCCACTTCAGTTTGCTAATCCGCTGAGTTATGTCGATCACTTTAGTTCTCTGGCGAATTACTTCGTTCTGGATTCGATCCCGTAGGGATACAATACACCGAACAACGCTCTTTCCATAGGTAGCTGAGCGAGCTGTTAAGCCTATTATATAATATTATTTATTAAAAAGGTGAAAAATCAAAAATGAAATAACGGAGTGGACATGGACAAATCACAGATTACCTATAAATCACAGGACACAGACACAGAATACAGAGGGCATATAATATAAAGCTAGACTATTCATGAATTCTGTAATCTCGGCGGTAGAAAATCATAGATATTTAACACTGGTCACACTAACTAAATAAACTAGTAGTGTGGAGCCATTGTATACTATATAGTAATCTGTGGCTGGGTTTACTTGAGTACTACTGTGGTTAAATAAGTGCGGCCAATATTCATATTGTCAATAATCACTTCATCAGCTGGCCGATACCGCCGATGGATTTTGGACAGAAATTACTTTACTCTATGATTTTGGAATATTCGGTCGGTTGTGGGTTGGAATGATTGTGTAAGGCGGCTAAAAATATATTTAAAAATTCAAAAATTATATCTTATCCATCATAGAGTCTACGACGCAGAGCTCGAGCCTACTTTGCTAAACACTCGCGAAGTGTAACTTATTTATATATTAAAGTATTCAAGTGAACCTCAATCGATATGCGCTATTTATTGAAAAGACTCTTCACTAGCAGTCTAACCATGTCTAGAACGCATCACATTCGTCTTTTCGGCAGTGTTGACGCACCGAAGGATAGCACTGCTGAAGCTGAGCCATCGGATAAACCCAAAGAGGAGGCAGATCCAAAAAAAAGTACGGTTATGTTTATATCTTCATCTTTCCCACCGCTTTCAGGGGTGCCAGATTAGGCGAATTGTCGCCATTTAGGCTACCTTGAGGGGTCGAATGGCTACCAAAAAATCCATTCGGCAACCAGTTAGGCTACCTAGAAAATAAAGAACAGGCGATTTAGGCTACTTCAGGATTACAACAAATGTATTATATTAATTCTTGATAGTTGTATTAAAAATATGCTATATATAAACGGTAAAATTTTTTGATCGCGTTGACATACAAGTATAATTTTTTCACTGTATTTGATATACATTGCAACTTGATATCTCTACGCGTTCCTGAGAAAAAAGGTCTTGACAGACGGACAGACTGACAGGCGGACAGGCAGACAGACGGACAACAAAGTGATCCTATAAGGGTTCCTGTTTTTCTTTTGAGGTAGGTATGGAATCCTAAAAAATATGTTATTAGCTTTACGTGTTCTTTGCTTACGTGTCTTCTTTATTTGGGCTAAATATAGGCTTAGCTCGAAATGTTAGGCTAATTAGGCTATTTGTCCAAAAAATATTTTAGGCGATTTAGGCTACTCGGTAGCATTTTCTGCATTATTTTTTTTCGCAACATAAATTTTAAACGCTTGTCTTGTTTTAAAAACTAAAAAACCGACTACCATGTTGCGCGAGTCAGTTTCAGTTGCAAGTTGTGAGACGTTTATCGTCATATCTCAGAATTTACCTATCATATCTCGATAAAATTTAAATGGGATTATCTTGGAGATGAATCCTACCTATGAAGAATGCAACATTCAAATTGGTTCTCAACTAACAAGCATAAAAAAACATACAGACGAATTGAGAACCTGCTCCATATTGGAAACTAGTGCTTAACCAATGGATTTATAACAGTAAAATTTATTAGTATCCTTTTATTATTAATATTGTTTAAATTGAATATTGTAGTTACTCACTGCCACTGTGGTCGACCCTCAAGAACCTTAAAGATTATTACTATTAGTTCATTTTACTGATTTGGCTAACCCACTGCAACTTCAACTAGCTATGCTAATCCACTGAGCTATATCAATAAGTGTAGTTCTCAGTTAGTCATATCACCTCATTTAGAATGAAATCCTAGAGTTTCTCTGAAGGATTAAATCCTTCAGAGAAACTCTGAGCATAGTCTTTTCCACAGCTCTGAGAAATGAGCAAGAGATTGTATATTATATTGCTGCAGTTTTTTTTAATACCTGGTAGGCTAGCGATATTACTTATTATTGACCACTACCTAGCCTGAAGATAAGCGACAATGTAGTTGAAAATGGTGAACACGCTAAGCCTAAAATGGTCTGACTCTCAAAGGCTGTGCTGCCAGAAAACTGTTTTATTGCGGCAAATTTTTCTCCTTGCTTAAGCCATTACATGCATTATGACAATTCTTGTCATAAGCGCCTGATGCTTTAGAGCAAAATTATTACTGTGCACATAAAGGTTTATCTCGATCTTCAGCTATTTGTTTCCAATAGCTGCCAGCCAGCTTGCGTATATCATCGCTCCACCTAGCTGGAGGGCGTCCTACGCTTAGTTTACCGATATGTGGTCTCTACTCTAGAACATGTCTACCCCAACGGCTATTAACAAATAGCTGAAGATCAAGCTCAGTGGTGTGCCATAGAAGAGGCCTATGTCCAACAGTGGACGAATACTGGCTGTTAATAATGGTGATGATGATCAAAGGTTTAGAAAGCTAATATAAAGATAATTAATAATTCCAGACCTAGTGGTAGAGAAGTTTGGTGCAGTAACAATAATAAACATTGACCGCCAAAAGGTCCGCAACAGTCTCTGTGAAGCCACCCTAAGAGAGATAGAGGTTGCCATCAACAATTTCGACAAGGATGATGCATCTTCAGTCCTAGTGTTTCATGGGGAAGGAGGCACATTCTGCTCCGGATTTGATATTGATGAGATGGGGGAAAAGGGTTACTTGACTTTAAAAGATGCTTCTGTGAGTATTGTTTTTAATATTGTAGTTGTAAATATTATTTCAAAGCATTTATTGTGTACTAGCTGTGCTATGCGGCTTCGCTCGCGTGAAAAAGTATCCTATAGCCTAATCCATAATACTGGCTATTCTTGTGTAAAATTTGAGTTAAATCGGTCCAGCTGTTTGACCGTGAAGAAGTCCCAATCAAATAAACAAACTGATTTTAGCATTTATAATATTGGTGTTGATTTAGGCAGTTAAAAGTGTTATAAGTATATGATATGATATTAAAACTTATTTAAATATATTGATAGCATTATCCAATATTATTCATCCCATCAAGAAGAAAATCTACCGCCATAACCTTATGGTGTTCCGCTAGCACACAGCCCTTGAGAGTCAGAGTATTCTAGGCCTAGTGTGTTCACCATCACCAACCACATCATTGCTCACTACCAGGCGAGAAAGTAGTCAAACGCTAGCGTATCAGATTTAATAAAGAAAAGGCCAAGAATAGCTCAAAACAGAGCTATAAATAAACTCTTATGCCCTACAGTGGGTGGTAATGAGCTGAAAATGATGATGATAATGAATCTCAGCATGAAAGGATTTTATTTTCATTTTTTCAGCACCGTCTAATGCGAAGGCCATTATGTGACAAGCCAACCATAGCTGCAGTGTCAGGGTATGCAGTTGCTGAAGGGTTTGAACTGGCTCTCGCTTGTGATCTCAGGGTTATAGAGGACACGGCTATACTGGGCTGTCTTGGCAGAAGGTTTGGTAAGCTGTTTGTACTGGTGAAATGTAGCATAATATGCCATGTGATCAGGCTGAGAGAAAGTATTTATAAAGCAATGGGCAGTGATACACGTCTCAACTTGTTCTAAGGGTCAGTAAGGGTTAGTTCATACTGAAATGCAATGCGACGTGATGATCTAACCCCCGCATTGTGGTAGGACACTGTATTTAGTGTACTGCTACTAAACATCTAATGTGTTCTGGCAGTTATTCTTGAGAGCCAGTTCCCATTCTAGGCCTAGCGTGCTACCGTCTTCGACCGCATCATCACTTACCATCAGGTGAGATAGTTGTCAAACGCTAGCTATATGATATTAAAAAAAGAAATGCTCGTGGTTTCGCAGTGCAGCGCGACGCCGCGCGACAGAGTGAGCTGCAAGGAGCCGCCGAATTGTATCTTTTTGTGTAGTAAATAAAGTTCCCAATTGTACAATTACTACTCTCTTAAAAAGCTGAGCTGACCTTAATGTTTATTATAATACGGTGTTACACTACTCTACTAGAATAATAGAAATTGTAGTAATTTTTTTAGCAGAAGTGGTCCTAAATAAAAAAATAATTTAATATATATACAATTTAAATATGTGATTATTGTTATTAATTTAAGGTAAAAGTTTGACATTCATAAGTGTATGATGTACCTAAATGAAAAATAAATAAAATGAAATGAAATGAAAATACGAAGAAAATACTTATATTTTCTTCATAGGTTACACCCATTTTTAAAAAGTGTCTCAATTAGATTCTATAGTGCATATGAACCTCTAAAAAATTCACAAAATTTTATTCAACCGTTAAGTGCCACAAACATGCATTTAAATTTTGCATTTTCAAGTTTTGCGCGTAATTTGACGAAAACGCTAGATGCAGTGGACGCCATTGCACTATTTAAGTAGATATCTTTAAATTGAATTTTAAAATTTAGTTTACTCTTTTATGAACTAAAACTAACGTTTTCCGACTGCTTTTTGTCTTAGCTATCTCAATTATATATTTTTAGATTTTTTCTCATATAGAGTAAATTACCCTATTCCCAGGAGTACCACAAAGCCTGTACGGCGGCCGTAGACTGACATCCCTGATAGGTCTATCCCGAGCACTAGACCTGCTCATCACAGGGAAACTCATCACTGGAGCCGAGGCGCATAAGATAGGACTTGCTTGTAAACTTACCACCACGGGGACGGGTATGATGTTTTGTTATTTTGATGATATTTCAAAAATGGAGGAGGTTCTCAGTGCGTCGGAATCTTTTTTTTAGGGTTCCGTACCCAAAGGGTAAAACAGGACCCTATTACTAAGACTCCGCTGTCCGTCTGTCTGTCTGTCTGTCTGTCTGTCTATCTGTCTGTCTGTCTGTCTGTCTGTCTGTCTGTCTGTCCGTCTGTCACCAGGCTGTATCTCATGAACCGTGATAGTTAGACAGTTGAAATTTTCACCGATGATGTATTTCTGTTGCCGCTATAACAACAAATACTAAAAACAGAATAAAGTTAAAAATAATAGAGGGTCCCCATACAAGAAACGTATTTCTTTCGGCATTTCACGCCATCTATGAACGCTTAGTTAGGTAAACGTCCCATAGATGGCGTTATATTGAAATGTCGATCCCTAACACCTTTGTTAGACGTTAGATGGCGTTATAAGAAATAAAATGTTTATTAATTATTATTTTTTGCTGGCGAAAACTGATAGTGGTATTTTTTGCTCGATCTTATAAAATACTGTAGTGTGGTACGGAACCCTACTAGTGCGAGTCCGACTTGCACTTGGCCAGTTTATTTATTTAATATAGGTATGTTCACCGATTACTCAAAGACGCCAGTACCCTTAGTACTAGTTGTTATCGTTAACGCTTTTGACAGATCTCACATAGTTTTCGACTTATTCTAGCTCTGATTTCTCTATTCGCCCTGATTGGTTTAAATTGAGTGAAGTGTAGTAACCACTAGAGGCACTGTACTGATTTTCATACAAAATTTGTTCCATATACGATATCGAGTTTGGTATGAAAACTCATACTAAGGGTACAGAACCGATTTAGAAAATTATTTTTTGTTTGAATGGATAGCTATACTTCTCAGGTGGCCCCATTTAAATGTATGTTATCGAGATATGTTGAGTATCTCCAGAAATATGGAGATAAACCCCACGAACTTGGTACTGAAAATGACGTGTGCGTTCGCCCAGCAAAAAGTATCGGCTTTTCAAGAATTGAATGATGCAGATAATTAGTGCCTTATATCGTGTAAATGTGCCCGAAATTTTAAATTTGTGCCTCCAACGGCTTCGGAGTTATTTAAGAAAAACGGATTATGCTGCACGAAAGTTCGCCCAGCAAAACTTTTTTTAAAAGATGGGTCTAGCTGTATATTAAATATGCAAAAAGGTAGCTTAAATACGAGTATAAATGTGCCGTGAAAGCCAAATTTGTGCCTCTTAAGATTCCAGAGATATTTAGTTTTTTGCTGGGCGAACGTTTGGGCGATTGCTATATATCGGAAACGGCTGAACACACAGTTATGATTTTTTGTATACAGATAAAGTAAATTTGTGCATATTTGTGCCCGAATTTTCAATAACATGACTAGCATGGTTCAGGAGCTATGATTTTATTTCCTAGAAAATGGAAAAATGTTCTGGCTCTCGAACGAACAAGACCAAGGACTTCGCGTTAGTGCCGACTGGTACCCGTTATATATCCCACGATCCTGTAAAGTTTTGCCGGCCATATCATTGGCGAGTTCTTAACGATTTTGTCTTTTTTAAGGTTATTTTGACTGAAATTACTTAGAATACGAAAACACTAGTTTGCTGTGAGCTGGCTTATTACACGCTTCTACAAATAATTAGAGCGCTATTTTAAGAATACGTATGCAAAAAATCAAGCATTTATATCCATTACTTTAGACAATAATGATAAAAAACCATTCGAAATATTTTTGGTAGATTACCCGACCAAACTCGAGTGAACATTAAAAAGCGGCCGCACGATACTTCAAGCTATCCTTCCTCACTTGATGGCGTTGTAATGAAATTTAAATAGTACAGATGCGTACAGAATTGTTAAGGCACAAATTTGGCTTTCACGGCACATTTATACTCGTATTTAAGCTACTTTTTGTATATTTAATATACAGCTAGACCCATATTTAAAAAAAAGTTTTGCTGGGCGAACGTTCGTGCAGCAGAATCCGTTTTTCTTAAATAACTCCGAAGCCGTTGGAGGCACAAATTTAAAATTTCGGGCACATTTACACGACATAAGGCACTAATTTTCTGCATCATTCAATTCTTGAAAAGCCGATACTTTCTGCTGGGCGAACGCACACGAAAATGACTACTTAGCACGGCATTTGAAGTCTTTCTTCATTCTTTTCTAGAAGGTTATTATTGTTTTTAAAATGAATTTAAAAGTTTCTCTATATATAATTCGAGAGTAAACAGCTTTTTTGCAATAAAAGTCCATTATATATGTTGATGTTCCACCTGACTTGTTACCAAAAAGTAGGATCCACCAAGGCAAGTAAAGTAGGCACCATCAAGGAGAAAATCTACCGCCATAATCTTACGGTGTTCCGGCAGTACACATGCCCCGATAGTCAGACCATTCTAGGCCTAGCGTGTTCACCATCTTCGACCACATCAACGTTTACCACCAAGCGAGATAGTGGTCAAACGATATATATATCGTTTGACCACTATTTTGATTATATATAAAAAGTAAAGTTACGTTGATTTTAAATTACCTTACTACCTTATATACCTACACTATATACGCCCTGCGGCTTCGCCCGCATTAAAAAGTATCGTATAGACTAATTCATAACGCTGACTACTTAGATTAGTAGATTTAGGCCCAGTTTCACCAATTCCTTATAAAGTCACAGACAGATGTCGAAAATATGAAAGATGTCACCCATATAAAAGCTGTCAAAAATTTGTTTGATAAGTGCCTAATAAGGCTATCAAAAACCGGTGAAACTGGCCCTAATTGTTTTTACCAAAGATAAACAAATTCTTTGCAGCGTTAGGCGAATCGATGAAGTTAGCAAAATCACTAGCTAAATTCCCACTAAATGCCCTCATAATGGACAAGCTGGCAGCGGTGAATTCTCAACTGAACCCTAACAGTGATGAGAGCATGCGGGACGAGGCTGTCATGCAAAGCTTGCTCGGGAATGCGATGGAGGATTTAAAGGATGGAGTCAAGAAGTTTCAGAAAGGTACGTGAACTTAAAACAAGTTGTTTAAAGTACATGCATCGAAGGTGCACGTACGTATTAGTACCATTGTAACCATGAAATTTTTGTTTTATAATAATAATATTTTTTAACCGACTTCACAAAAAATGAGGAAGTTCTCAATTCGACTGTATTTTTTTTATCATTGTTCTTCATTGTCCCTCAGAATTCCGTCGTATTTTAACCGATTTGAACATTTATTTTTTTGTTTGAGAGATTACGCCTCCCGTTTGGTCCCATTAAAATTTTATCGAGACCTGACAATTATCTCCGGAGATATGGAGATAAACCACAGAGATAAACAATATAATATATACCGCGTCATCACTTACCAACAGGTGAGATAGTGGTCAAACCCTAGCCTATAATATATTAAAAAATATATACAGAGTGTCCCGTTACTCATCGTCAAGCGGGCAAGAGGTGAGAGGGCGGGGACACAACAGTTCCGGGAAAAATAGAAAAAAAATCTTATCTGCTATGGCAAATTTATAAAAATGAGGAAAATTGACATTTTGAATCATATCTTAAGATCCTGTGACCACAAATTTCACAATTTTACGTTGTTTTTATCATTAACGTGGTGCTCAATGAACGTACTAACGATACGCAGTCACAAATAAAGCAAAAAAGTTTGATAAGTTAGTTAAAATTAACGTAGTCTCTTTGAGTCGAAGTTGACAAAATAATATCACCCAACTTTGACTCTACATAAATAAAAAAAAAACATACTGTATGACCCACGGCAAGTTACGTCAAAAGATGGCCCATTTAGTTCAGATTCTAAAATGGTGCAACACTAACTACTTTTTTTTTAAATCATAAAATAATCGTATTAAAAATCAAATACTTAGGTCATT
Organism: Cabera pusaria; assembly: GCA_954871355.1. Lineage (NCBI taxonomy): Eukaryota > Metazoa > Arthropoda > Insecta > Lepidoptera > Geometridae > Cabera > Cabera pusaria. The sequence continues at coordinate 8,778,643 of OX940908.1, forward strand.
AATACTAGTTTGCGTTCAAATATTCGGAGATATTTAACAATGGACAAACGTGTGGTGAATGTAATAGAGCGACATAGATACACTCCTATGCCACACGTCATATGAGTAAGCAAACATTAAGTGTCATAGGCGATACCATACCAGTATAACATTTATTGCAATATTTCCACAAAACAGCTTAATGTAAAAAATGTCATTCCTAAGTGTGTAAGATACTCAAATCAAAAATGAAAGAAAACATTTCTCTCATGATCAAATTTATTACAAGTTCGAATTGTTTGCCGCCTACATTTATGTCGCATAAGAATGTTTAATTTTTAAGGGGCCCGGTAGCGTAATCCCGAGAACGGTCGGCTTTGATGCCAGAGGTACCGAGTTCAGTCCCCGCCGTGCACCAATGAATTTTTCTATAAAAAATGTATATGCGCTTTTCACAGTGGCCCTCCGGTGAAGGAAAAACATCGTTAAGATCCAACTACCCCCGCATGGTGGTAGGACACTATCTAATGTCCGTCTGGCCAGCTACCACCCCCTCAAGTACCCCTCAAGTCAGAAAATCTGTCACCAAACATCTAATGTGTTCCGGCAGCTATCCTAGAGAGCCAGTTCCCATTCTAGGCCTAGCGTGCTTACCATCTTCGACCGCATCATCACTTACCAATAGGTGATATAGTGGTCAAACGCTAGCCTATAAGATATAAAAAAAAGAAAAAAAAGTTATAAGCATGTCATCAAAGTACGAGGCATGCCTTTTAAGTTCTGTCGTTTATATATATTTCCCGGCAATTTTGAATTTGGAACTGTTCTATATTCGAATGTGTTTAAATTTTTAATCTCAAAACAGTTGAAAGTATTAGGATTAATGCTATTGTTTAGTCACAGCATCGATTGGAATCTGTCAGGTCACGTACGGAAATGAATCTTTCTAAGTAAAATGTTCGTGCAATAATTTTCTACAAATTTAGAAGAGGCCTGACACGGCTTCAGTGTTTTGAAGAGCTAACATCTGTGTTCAGTGATGAAGCCCCATGTCTGCGGACTGTCGAACGCTGGTATTTAGAATTCCAGCGTGGACATACTAGTGTTAGTGACAAATCTCACGAAGGACGCCCAAAATCCGCCTTCACTGAAGATAACATCATTGCTGTGAGACAATTAATTCTCAAAGATCGTCATGTGACGTATCGAGAGATAGAGGCTCTATTAGGCATCTGCCGTTAGAACATAGTTTGCCGTTGGATACCGCATCTGCTTTCCGACGATCACAAGGCGGCCCGCGTCAGATGGTGTAAGAAAACTCTGCAAATGTTCAACCGAGGAGAGTCAAATCACGTCTACGACATCATCAGTGGTGACTAATTTTGGATCTATGCCTACGATCTACGTTAGTTTACCACAAGTCATCGCCGAACTTCGAAAATCTAACTCAAAGCGACGCATCATCCTGCACCACGACAACGCAAGCTCACACAGCGCTCGTCGAACGATTGAGTATTTGAAGTAGGAAAAAGTAGAAATTCATGACCATCCTCCATACAGTCCTGACCAAAGCCCTAACGATTTCTTTACATTTCCTAAAATTAAGAAAAGTCTTCGTGGTCAAAGGTTCCAGTCCGGTGAAGAAGCAGTCACGCTTTCAAGTCAGCCATTTTGAACACGCTCACTTTAGAGTGGAATAAATGTTATAATGACTGGTTTGAGCGAATGGAAAAGTGTACGAAGCTACGTGGTGAATACTTTGAAAAACAATAAAAAGTACTATAAAGTTCTAGTTGTGTTTTTTTCTTCAAACGACAAAACTTAAAAGGCATGCCTCGTATAACGTGATAGCAAATTTGCTTTTATATACAGGGTGTCCCGTTACTCAACGTCAAGCGGGCACGGGGTGAGAGGGGGGGTCACAACAGTCCCGGGAAAAATAGAAAAAAAAATCCTTATCTGTTAGTTACATTTTAACTGGCAAATTTAACTAATAATCTGAGCAGTTTGATCGTAGCTCTTAAACGGGTTTTTTTCTTTTTCAGGTATCGGCAAGCACGGCAAATTCTACAAACTAACAGAAATGCCTCTCAAAGACTGGGAATTAGAAGATAGCTCAGAACAAACGATCGTAGAATTCAAAGAAGAGAAAAAGCCGTAATTTGTATTTTGTAACCTCTGTGTGAAATAAACTCTTCGTTGCAGTTTGAAATATTCTAGCTCGGTCGCCTTTAGCTAAATAATATCGTCTAAAAAAGTACGGATCGATTACATATGTCGCATGAGTCAATTTCGGTAGACGTTTTATTTTTAACGTGATAACGTCTTATAAATCGATGAACGCCGGCTGCACGCACGAAAAATTGTCACGTTCCGCGTGCAAGCGAGAGCGCGGAACAAGCGATAGAGAGGCACGATCGTATGACTTTATCACGTACAATTATCGTCCGTACACCGACTTCACAGAACCAATCTTTTTTAAAACATGTGCAGCAGCAGGGTTATTCTCAATTATTCAAAAGCAAATTCGGATTTTGAAACTGCCTTTACTTCGAGTTTGCAATTCACAATGCTCCGATCGGTTACTTTTGATAATTTAATTCGAAATAATCAGTGATTTTAAATGGAAGGTTTCCGCGACAAAATAGCTCGCGGATTTATCAATATTAAAAATGAAGCTTCCGAATCCGAATAGGGTTTCGAATTATTGAGAGAAATACATAAATATATATCAGAGACAACAGATGGCTTAAAAAAATACGCAGTAATTGCGTAATTTTTTAATTGTCATCTTTACAAAGTATAAAACAATATACCTACCTACGCCCCGCCGTCTGTCTCCCTCTGTAGGCTCTTAGATCCTTTAAAATACGTAACAGGGCCCCTAGACAAAATCCAATTTACTGTTTCCATTCACGCAAACGCAAGATCGAAATGTATGGGAATGACATCTTTGTTGCGGAAACATATATATCATTCCATACATTTTGAACTTGCGTTTGCGTGAATGGAAACAGGAAATTGAATTTTGTCTAGGGTCCCAGATTATATTGCGGTTTACATCAATAGATGAAGTGATTCAAGAAGAAGGTTTATAACCAGGATACTACGAATAAATCATAAGTCAGGAAAAGTAACTGCGTTATAAAAATGACCCAACAAAAGTCGTGTCCAAGCAGGCGGGGTTTAAAGTCGTGTCCAGCCCGTCATTAGTCACACATTTGTCTTTTTTTGGCTCAACTGTCATAACAGACATTGCAGCACATGCGCGAACCAATCCCTGCTTTCGTTCCGAATTTAAATCTATCTGTAAGCCAATCATTTGTAACTTCGAAAGTGATTCTTATTTTGAATCAACGTCGTTTTGGTTTGAATTTGTTCTGAATTAGAGTTCCTGACGTATGATTTATTCGTAGCCAGGATAAACGCGGGAAAAGCCGCGGTGCGCAGGTAGTACTGAAACATCTTTTCTTTTCATTAGTTTGCAGCTTCCTTTTTGATTATTGACATAATATGTAATTTTCGACGACCTGTGCTTTAAATAAGATGGTTTACAATACGAAAAAAACCGACTTCAAATGCCGCGCTAGTCATTTTCAGTACTCAGTTTCAGGTTTCAGGTGTTTATCTCTATATGTATCTCTCACAGACTACTTACAGAGGCGGGTTATATCTCTGGAGATACTAATCAGATCTCGATGAGTTTACAATGAGGCCACCTCACTCTATTGAATAGTATTTTGAAAATCGGACCACAATTGACAGATCAATTATAGGTATCATAGGATACTTAAGAGGGAACGCGGGATGAACTTTTCCATACAAATGTATTCCTCCGTTTCATCCCTGGAAAATGCTTCTAGAGCAAAATTTGTTTCTACAAAATATCAAAGTCTGCTATAGCTATGCCCCGCCCCTATCATTTGCTTGTTTTGACCAACCAATTGCAAAAAGAAATAAAAGCATTCTAATCTCCTCTTTAAGAATTTTGAAGGGTCATATATCTATTTTCAATTGGTTGATCAAAATAAGAAACAGACCTTGATTTTTGTATATATTTTTTTTCTAGATGCTTTTATCAGGGAGGAAACGGGGGAATACATTTGTATGGAAAAGTGCAGCCCGCGTTCTCACTTAAATAAAAAATATCAGACGAACTGAGAACCTCGTCCTTTTTGAAGTCGGTAAAAAAAGCAATATTTGCGACCTCTGTATTTTCGTGAAGTTGTACAAAAAACCTGTTAGTTTCTCTCGAAATAAAGATGTATATTTTTTTTCTTAACCTGTAATGTCCCACTGCTGGGCAAAGGTCTCCCCCATAGCCTTCCACGAATCTCTCTCCAGCGCAGATATAATATTGTAAAATGGTAACCCATTATGGCCTTATGAAAATTAATAAAAAGTCATGTAAGTATATATTTTACTTTGCCAAAGTTGCGTTTTGTCTGATTCTTGATTGTGATTTCTTATAGTTGTTTATGCTTAGATTTTTTTTAAATTATAATTAGTATTATTAACTTTTTTGTTTAGCCATACTAATATAACGATTTTCCGTCCGGCTGCCGCGTCGGATGTCGTGCCAACCAGTGAGAAAGCGACCTTATTTCAAAATGACTGATTTCTCTCAAGCAGATATATATAAGTGTGCATTTATAAGTTACGAGTATTTTATATTTACTTGTCATATCTTGGTTTAATTAATACTAATCTGCTGCTATGTATTATTAACTGTTTGTAAATAAAAATGTTTGTTACACTAAACATCTTTGTATTTTAAAACGATCTTTCCTGCGAAATAGTAATTAAATTTCAGCCGTGAAATAGGAATGTTTTTCGGTTGAAATTTCAAGGTGTCCAAGATGTGCTCAAGTGAAATTATAGGGCATGTGAGACTCAACATCTTTATGTTTCAAGGTAACAGGCGCAATACAGTGACGTAAAATTCTGGATGTCCAGAATTTTGTATGCCGCTGTATATATACAGTCCGTGTACGTCAGTCATATACGTCCGTGTGTATATATATATACACACGGACGTACCACCCAGTGGACACCTATTGTTGTATCACCCCCGCGCGAAACACATAGGCGCAATGGGATATTTATAATATCATCCTTGAGCGGCCACTTCAGTTCGGACCAAATACCAGACCCGTACACACGCACTATTATAATTGTTCAAAAAACGAAAAAGCCGTTAAATATGCCGAATTACGCTATAAAGTGGTGTAGGAAATCCAGTAAATAATTAAATTTTACAAAGGACAACGTTTCTTTTCGCCGATAAGTAAAGTTCAATTCATTATTAACAATTTGTAAATAAAATTCATAGTTCAACATATACTGGTCATAGATGCTCTGTGTATCAGTCTATCCCTTTCCTACAACGGCATCTTTATATCTTTTGTACTCGCTCCGCCCTTGTACGCAGCGGTACTTGTGCACTTTTAGTGATGTTTTTCTGTTGTTTTGTGAAAGTTATCGACAATGATTACTGATAGATAATGAAAATGCTCAATTCAACTATGTTATATGTATATATATGTTGTTAATCCAAATTATCCTACTGATGTACTTAATAAACGCGAAAGCTGGGATGTTTGTTTGTTTTTCTATTCAATCACGCCAGATAAGTACATAAATAAAGGTCAAGTAGATAAATACATTTTAGGTTACTTGATACGTGATACTGATGCGTTTGAATAACCAATTTAGTGGTAAGAAACAAGTTAGAATTTAGTGTGTAAGCAAGCAAACGAACATTTTTAGAGTTCCGTACCTCAAAAGGAAAAAAGGAACCCTTATAAGATCACTTTGTTGTCCGTCTGTCTGTCTATCTGTCCTTCCTTCTGTTCGTCTCTATCATTATACCTTTACATTTCTACACACTTCTCACACACGCTATATTTCATATGACTGATGAAATTATCGATAATGACGAGGTACTGTCACGTTGTCCCAGCACTAAGCATGATTTATTGCTATGAGTCAAATTGAAGTTGTCCAATCACAGTGCTGTGTTGCCTATAACCTCCCCGCAAAATATTTTGCTCGCGAATTAGTTCATAGTTTTTCTCATGCGGAGTCCACTGGGTGGTAGGTCCGTGTATCCTAATCCTAACTAATATTATAAATGCAAAAGTAACTCTGTCTGTCTGTCTGTGTCACTTTCACGCCAAAACCACTGTACCGATTTAAATTAAATTTCTACCTACGCAGATAGTCTAGAGCCTGAGAAAGGACATAGGCTACTTTTTAATGCGAAAAGAGGGTTTTAAGGGGTTGAAAGGGGGGATGAAATGTTGTATGGAAGTATCGTCATTTTAGGAGATAGAAGCTTGAAACTTATTTTTAGGCTGTTGATTCGATATAAATAAATATGACATTCAAAGTTTGTAAAAGTTTTACCCTCAAGGGTGTAAAATAACAATAGGGGATAAAAGTTTGTATGGAAATATGTAATAATAGGGTTTAAGGGGAGGGAGAGGGGGGAGTGGGGAGATGTGCGGCGTGGTACGTGTCTTATTTGTAAAATAATTAGCCTAAATAATTAAAAATGCTACCCAAAGACACCATTCCACGCGGACGAAGTCGCGGGCACAGCTAGTATATATATATAGAGAACATTAGCGTATGCGAATGAAATAGCTATAGAGATATAACCAGATAAAAATGATAAACACGTGATACATATGCCACAGCTATAAGATAAAATGAACGACGTAATTTGGTCGGGTCATACATGACAGCGGGTGAAAGCCAATGGGTGCACTAGAACTTGGAGCCAGTGCTGGAGCCAGTTTGTAAAATCGAATACGCAGAGAAGGATAAAACATTGTTGTTCATCTCGCTCTCTCATACTAATGCAGTTTTATCCTTCTATTATTATTATTATTTTAAGGACAAGTCTATTTTAATATACTCTGTCTACGTTTAGAAGTCTATTTGGAGTTTTGGCGGGAACATGAAAAGGTGTGCTCTCTTTGTATTTTTTTCTAAAACGTGTGTTCTTTCGTGAGTTAATATGAAAGAAATTTAGATGATTAACCATTAAGTACCGGTGAATGTGTGCGACTGTAGGGAAACACGCAATGTTGAAAATATGCTTTTTACGTTCACATTAAAAATCTTCAGTAAATTCCATGCTTCTACTGACTGGTATTAGTCTGGTATGACTCAGACTGGACTATGCCTTCAACTTGTCCTGAATTGAGACTATGACTCAACTTTACGACTTGAATTTACAAACATTTGAACAATTTTAATAAGTATTGTCTCAGAAAAGATAATTGGTATTGTGACACTAGTTAAATATACTAATCGTGTGGAGCCATATTAAAACTAAAAAAAAACCCAAAAAACGTTTATTCAATATTCACTTTATTCTAAATCAAATAAAACAAGCTTTAAGTATGATATAAGTTTTGTCAAGTAATAATATTATTTATTGAACTGTTGCTCCTCCATTAACGTTTATAATTTTATCAAAACATCTATTCTCGTATTCAGGGTTCCACCACTTTCTAAAATTGGTATAGTATGAAACTCTTTCCATCTTTGCCTTATTATTAACAGCGCTACATAGATGGCAGGTGTTGGCGAACACATCTGTGGCAATGTAGGTATATTCACTCTTCCACTCGTAGTACTGGCTGTACATCTTGGGAAGATTCATCAGGCTTTCAATGAGAACGGCCAGATCATGGATATTCAACTTGTTGGCGTCTATGTATGAGTTTGGGGGAAGAAATCTGTTGGCATATTTTTTTTTGTAAATACAACGGGAGTCCATGTTATTAATATTACCCTAATGGGGATCATCGTCATCATTTGATGATGAATGAAGCGTTTTCTTTATATTGAACATATGAAATCCTGGAGACTCGACAGATGGCTTGGCTTTCATAATTATAGTTAAAAAGATAGTTTTAAAACTAAAACAACCGACTTGCATGCCCCGCGAGTCAGTTTTAGTAGCAAGTTTGAGACTTTATATATGTGGAGATACTTATCAGATCTCGATGAAATTACAATGGGTGGCCCCATTGTAATTTCATCTGGAATATATAATAATCCCTGGAAATTTACCTACCAATTAAAAAAATTATCATTCGAATCGGTTCACAATTGACGGAGTAATCGCGTAGTTAACATATATACAAAATAAACATACAGACAAATTGAGAACCTCCTCCTTTTTTGGAGTCGGTTGAAAATGAACACGATGCCCTGATACTGTCGTACTTGGATACATCTGACAAACCCTGAAAATTTGACTCTTTAAGCGCTCGCTGGAGTCTGGACACACTGCTGCGTTCTGCGGTCTGCACTTTATCCACACTCCTGAGACCGCGTGTCCCTCAAATAATGTAAACCGGCCATAAGCGACAATGCGGTGAATGGTGGAATCGTGCTTGTCTGGAATAGGTACACGGCAGAATCACAACTGGGTTAGTTAATGTCACATAGTGCAACTATACAACTAATCCGTGCGCGCCGTCGAATTAATGGGCACCGTACATCATAATGTCTGTCAGTAGGTATTCGGCGAACTAATCAGCGATATGTTTTGGTTCGGTAGGTCGTATTTTAACACCCACCTAGAATACTTCGCACCACCATACACGATCGGCACAACATCATGTTGCATAGCTCTAAGCAGTTCCTCCGACACGTAATCCTCTGCAAACGAACTTTCTAGAGACAGATAGAAATAATAATCCTTTTCTAGCATCGAGTCACAGGTGTCATTATCTATAGAACAGTTCAACGTTCCACATTTCCCGTAGATATCCACAGTATGGCCGTAACGAAGTAGAATGTTCTGCAAATCCGCAACCAATAGCTCTCTGCGACTCTGACTTTGACATTGCGAGGTAAACCAAGCAACTGCTTTGCTTTTATTCCCTATTTTTTGCATCAGAGGTTGATCTACTTTTCTCAAATAGTTTGTCCATCTCATGTAAGCATTAGGACCGACGATTTGCCCCTGTTTGTTCTTGATGACAAAGTAGGTAAAGGGCATATCCGAGTCCAATCTATAAGTCGCAGTCCAGTTAAAAAAACCATCAAAAGTTTCATCACAAACGGGGAAGTTGGTAGCGGACTCAATGTTATAGTAAATATACTTTTGATGTAACGATCGGCTTTTAGGGAGATAGTGCTTGGTGATCGTTTGTCCGTTGAAAACAATCGCGTCGAATTTTGATAGATTCCCATTGAAGAGGTTTTTATCTTTCGTAACGTAGCATTTTGCCTCTGGGCAATTGGTAACATTTCTAAAGAACGTTCTTTGTCCGTTTTCGTAGAAGAATGGGTCAACGTCGACACCGTTTTCGCCGGTCCATATGAGGATGTATTTCATAACTTTCCTAGAAGGGTATCGGTCTTGTATAGGAATTTGTTGGTGGGATACCCAGATGAGGAAGATAAAGACACTAATGCAAGATGCTAGGAAGACATATCTCACTGTGGATATCGGAATCCAGGGTAGTTTGGTCCGGGTAGAATGATTGCTGCCTTGCATTATGTTTGTTTTCAAAATCGCACTGTAAGTTTTATTCTGTAACAGATTCTCTTTTTTTAGAATACGTACTAGATACTTAGTTAGTATTATAAGATCTTTGCATTGTAATTTTAAATCTCGCGCTACACCATATAGAAATATATTCTGGGCGTGTTATCTATCTACGTATCTGGGTATGTTAATAATTTTGGCAGGTAAAAAAAAAAATTGTCAATGTCAAAAGTTTCTCGAACCCTTAGACGGTCAACATTGTTTGACAAGCACGTAAAATATGCGTGCTTTTCAAGCAATTTTGACCGATTAGATTTTAGAATTGATCTTGTGCTTGACAAGCAAAAACGCGATTAATAAGTACCTAATGCTTGATGGAAAATTATATTTTCGCATTGCTTTGAAGTATGCTTGGTCGTGTAGATGCACGCTTGTCAAGCAACACTTTCAGTGTTTTAACAGACCGTCAACGACAATAAAACTGGCCAAGTGTGAGTCAGACTATTGTCCCGCACTCGGAGGGTTCCGAACTTCTAACACCAACTAAGTAAAATAACACTAAAGCTACTTCTACTCGCCAATAGATGTCGGGAAGAGTCATATTTTAAGTTGATTATTGAAAACACGAATAAAACAACATTTTCTGAAAATAAATCCTAGCTAGATCGATTTATCGCCCCCGAAATTCCCGTATAATTTTTTTTATTTAATCGTTGGAGCTCTTTCCGAGAATCAGATTCAGATTCTGAGATTAAGGTTAACACGATTATAAAGATTCATAGATGGCGCTATCGTAAAAAAACACGGTTTTTGTTTTAAACCCTTTAATTTTTAACTTTGTTCTGTTCTTAGTATTTGTTGTTATAGCGGCAACAGAAATACATCATCTGTGAAAATGTCAACCGTCTAACTATCACGGTTCATGAGATACAGCCTGGTGACAGACGGACAGACAGCGGAGTCTCAGTAATAGGGTTCCGTTGGTACCCTTTGGGTTCGGAACCCTAAAAATGAAATGCTCGACGTCGTGTTGAGCCTCATGAACCACCGCGCCGTGAGTAATCGTGTTCTGTGCTCGTGAATCGCACTTGTCAAGCAATTTTGAGCGTATATGGACCCCTTAAGATTAGGTGCGAACTCTCTATTTAAAAAACTAGAACTAGTAAACTATCTGCTAAGGTCCCCTCATATTCCACCAGGTCAGCTTTAGTCGGATAAAGCTTGAAATACCACATCACTAGCCCGTGGTGTTTTGTGGAACCCGTGTGGGTTTCCCCACTGCTAAGTATATAAATGAAAACATAATTACATTACAAATACTTTATTCCAAAAAATCTAATTCTATTCGGCCTATTCCTCGACCACACCTTTCTCAGCCTGGTACTTGTAGTGAAGTTCGGAACAGTCTTCATTGGAGATGTTGACCCAGCCCTTCTCGTTGATGTGGTAGACCCGGATGATTCCGCCCGAGTACGCGTCACGATGGGTCGCGTGGTAGATCGCACGCCGACCGAGCTCTGTTGCAGATTGAGTGCTTTATTAGTTTAGCTGCAGTAGTGCTGTTTTTTTATGCAAAATGGCTGTAAACATCAGTCGTCATTTTGTCTCGTCACGGCACCGTGGATTATGCTGGGAGCTGTTTTTGACTTAATATTTTAAAAATTTGGCGGTCGATACCTACCTATCTATAGGCTAATGTTAAGATTCCTTGAAATAGAAAGCTTAGCTGTTACTAGTGTTGGTTTAGTATTTAATTAATTGATGAAATATAATTTAAGATTAAGATTAAGATTAAAAAACAAAATCATTTTCAGTACTAAGTTTGAGGGGTTTTATCCCACAATATCTCTTATATCTAATAAAATTACAATGGGACTAAACGGGAAGCATACTCTCTCTAACCAGTTAGGAAATTATGGAGTTCTGAGGTAATAAACATTTTGGGTGACCACTGTGCGTCTCACATGATGTAAAGTGACGATGCTGTCTAAGAGTGCTTCTCTGAAACTGTAAGACAGCATTACTTGAGACAGGTGCTGGACAACTGGCCTTAATCCAATCCCATACATAGCTCATGCAGCGAGGGAAGTTTAAAGACATATTGTGTTATGTATATCAAACTCTTCTCTGATGTTATTACAAAGTTTTAGATATAGCCATTTGTCCGGTACACCTGAATAATGTGGAACGCGCTCCCGTCTGCTATTTTCCCGCAGAGCTACAACATGGAGTCCTTCAAAAGGGGCATCAAAAAAATATTGTAGGTAGGCATGGTACTGGTGGTATTTAATATTCTGTCAACTCCTGTGCTATTGCATTGTGAGCCGTGACGAGTGTGAATCACTGTGAGCCATGAGCCGTCTTGTTTGCATTTGAGTTGTAGCTCAGTAACGTAAAAGTCTTTATAATCTAAATATTTGAACCGCTAGGCCTAGAATGGGAACTGGCTGTAACGCTATATATATATCCCTAAGCGGATAATATCCTTCATTCCTCTTGCCAAAACCTTAATATATCTCATATTTCCGATATATCTTGATGAAACATAAAAATCTTGCTTTACTATATTCGCGCCAATTCTGCGTGTGACAGAATTATATTGCGTTGCGCGGCGAGTGCTGCCGCACCTGGCCGCAAATAAATAAGACAAATAGTAATAAGAACGAGCGCGCGATACTCCCGCCCGATTGAGTGATGACTTCTCGAGACTATTATTATTTGTGGATGTTGTAGAATGATAGAGGGCTAACTAGGATATTGAACGTACAAAACAAAACAAACGAGCAGGTAAGGTAATGCTTTGAAAACGAGTATTCTTTTAGCCAGCTAGCTACTTATAATAGTGAACTGTGCTGTGTATTCTATTTTAAAAAAAAAAACGTTTTTTTTGAAGACTGTTAAAAAGTCAAGCCGGTATTTTCTAGACATAAAAACTGATAAATGGATATCTCGTATAAACGAAGCAAATAAGCGGATATATTAAGCAGATATATATCCTTATATAAAAGGATATACAATATATCCACTTCTCTGTCGGGTATAGTAAAGCCAAGCCTAGAATCTTAAATCTATCCCCTAGTGTTACAAGTTCATAGGTGACAGAGACAACGTCTTATCAGGTGGGCTGTTTGCCGTTTCTTACAAGACATGTGTAACTCAGGAGTGATTTACAAAAAAGATGAACCTACATCTTTGAAAAAGATTTAATACATCAGTAATTCAAATGTTTTACTATTCTTTCTATTCCTCAAAATAAGGTACAATTCGTTCAGTTGTGTGTGTACTAGTGTAGTGTTTACTAGAGTGTCACTTACTTTTCAATCACATTGAACCTAAACAGTTAGAAGATTTAAAGATTTATAAGAGTGATTTAAATCTTTTGAGTGAAAATATTTATAAATCTCTTATCATCTAAAAGATTTACTTTGCGCATCATTATTTCTTACCTATATAATAAAAAACAAATAAGGAGAATATAGAAGGAAAAATAAAGAGTTTTTACCTTGGGCCTCAACATCAGACAAATCCCAGTGGTACCCGGAGTCCAACACCCCAAAGGCGTACACAGATCCAGAGCCCACGGAGAACACCTTGCCGGGCGTGCGAGTACCTTCACTGTCCACGTAGTATAGCTGGGCACCCTAAGGATTAAACATACTTTGTTTGCATTATTGAACCCACTCTAGGCACAAGCATATATAGCTTAGTTAGAAATGGTAACGAGTAGACCTGTGTCCGCTATAGTAAAACAACTGAAATCGGTTGCCACTCCTCTAACGTACCGTATCGATATGGCTAGCAACAGTTATTTATACGGTTTCTCACTATACTTATAGGTATTTAGGTACAATACCTACGATGATGCGCGCGACGCTGCCAACAATAACAAAATTAATCATGCCATCTCTCTTTTTCTAAATGATAACACGTTCAAAACGGAGACAGAGCGAATATTTGCTAGCGCCATAATAACCAATATACAGCAACATTTCACGACTATTGATATAAAAATGAGTAAAGATGACCTAATCTCAACTACGCTAAGGCTTAAAGTGATGCGGTTTGATATATCTGAAAAAAAAAAACTGTAATGAACAGTGGTTTTTGCAGTTGCACTTTCTCGCACATGCGCAAAAACCGTTCATTACTGATGCATGTTTTAGTTAGTTGAAAACTGACTTTGATACCGATATTGAAACCAAATACGAGCTAGATAACTGTTGCCAGAAATAGCTGATAACGCCCATGTCTACTAACGAGACTCCTAGAAATGTACAAATCACATTCCATTGTAAGTTTTATTAAAGAATAAAAAATGATTCCACCTTGAAGACAACTAACCCGCTTATCAATCCCGGCGAGCATCATCCCCATGCTGAGCCCCATTCCCTTGTAGTTGTACACCATGTTAGCCATCAGTTTGCTGGCCGCTGCCACAGAGATGCGCTCCCTGTTCCGCAGCTCGTACAGGCGGCATTGTTTAGCCAACACTCGGTCCCAGTACACGCAATCTGCTGCACCACCGGCCAATGTGCCTGGGGAGAGAGAAATTATACAATGTTAACATTACAAGGTGTAACATAAAGGTATGTAATATAAAGGTGTATGTATAGCAGGTCACGAATCTTATACCTAAATATTAAACTCCAGATCGAAAGTTATCAACACATAGAAAGTTTTTAAATATTATTATTCGTATTTTATAAGTACTTATATAATTAAGATAATTTACAAAAACTTCTTTAAATGCTGTGTCATTAAAAGACTTTTAAAAGAAAGACTTAAAAAAGATTTTAGGGTTCCGTAGTCCTGAAAAGGAACCCTTATAGTTTCGTCATGTCCGTCTGTCTGTCTGTCTGTCCGAGGTTTTGCTAAGAGACCGTTAATATTAGAAAGCTGTAATTTTGTAGGGGTATGTACATAAATTACGCCGACAAAGTGGTGAAATAAAATATTAAAAAATATATTTTTTTACAATCCTCGACGCAGGTGGACATGTTTAGTTCGCTGGTTCTGTACTTGTACAGTCCGATGACTGTACAAGTCAGTGCGGCATTATATAGACATCTCATCACTTCGATATATCGCCAGTCGACTTGGCAACGCTGCAAGGACTCGAGAACAGACCAGGTTTCGATTGAGTCAAAGGCCTTCTCATAGTCCACAAATGCTAAACACAGGGGCCGATTGTACTCTTCGGTCTTCTGTACAATCTGCCGCACCGTGTGGATGTGGTCTATGGTGCCGTAACCGCATCGAAACCCGGCCTGTTCCGGATGTTGAAACTCGTCGAGTCTTCGCGCAAGACGGTTCGTGATGACCCTTGAAAACAGCTTGTAGACATGGCTCAGAAGCGAAATCGGGCGATAGTTTTTCAATAGGGTTTTGTCTCCTTTTTTGAAAAACAGAACCACCATGCTTCTGTTCCATGCCTGTGGAGTTCTCACAGTAAAAAAGATTTAAAAAAAGATTTTTACACGAATTTTTTAAGCTTACAATAAATAAACAATAACTGGCCAAGTGCAAGTCAGACTCGCATTCGTAGGGTTCCGTACCACACTACAGTATTTTATAAGATCGAGCAAAAAATGCCACTATCATTTTTCGCCTGCAAAAAATAATAATTAATAAACATTTTATTAAAACAGAGTTGTGAGCCGCGTGCTTATTTTTTATAACGCCATCTAACGTCTAACGCTACGTCTAAGTGAAAGTTAACACAAAGGTGTTAGGGATCGGCATTTCAATATAACGCCATCTATGAACGCTTAGGTAAACGTCCATATATAGATAAACGTCTATATTGAAATGCCGAAAAAAAAAAACACGTTTCTTCTATGGGGACCCCCTATAATTCTTAACTTTATTCTGTTTTTAGTATTAATTGTTATAGCGGCAACAGAAATACATCATCTGTGAAAATTTCAACAGTCTAACTATCACGGTTAATGAGATAAAGCCTAGAGATAGACGGACAGACAGACAGACGGACAGCGGAGTCTTAGTAATAGGGTCCCGTTTTACCCTTTAGGTACAGAACCCTAAAAAACCACTTACCCAATAAGTAATCATTGATCTCCACAATCTTCTTCATGGACTGAGATCCAATGAACTGACCACCTGTGGCACGAGAGTCCACGGCCAACAACACTCCTCCCTAGAATTTAAGACAAAATTATTTATATTTATTGTTGTAGTATTCATATTCATTTATTTCAACCCTAGAATATTGAAGATAGACTGAAGAAGATACTGCAGGTGAAAGAGACACTGAATGACTATTGAATCTACTGGTGTTTCGGAAATACTCTTATCAAGAAAAACATCAAGAAACTATATCGTCGGGGATAGTTAGTGCATTACCACGTAGCTATAATTATAATAATAAAAAATATTTATTGAACACGGAGCCTTAGCCTTAGAGCTAAATACATTGAGATTGAACGTATACATGGTATTAATTGAATTGAATTAAGGCTATATTTTATTAATACAGGGGGTTGGTTCCCTGCCCCACAAACTAGTATTAAAACTGTATCTTGTAGGACAGTGATCCTCCGCCAGCACGATCGTTGGCTTCAGTAATTTAGATAAAATCATTAATGTAGTAGCGTTTATGCTCAAGCTTATACAAGCAAAGGTTAATAAAAGAATAAAAATTAAATCTGCGCGTGTGTGTGTGAGTGTATGTGTGTGTGATATGCTACCTGTTTTTAAAAATTAAATCTGCGCGTGTGTGTGTGAGTGTATGTGTGTGTGATATGCTACCTGTTTTTTTTTGTATTTTTTTTTATTCAGTTTATATCAGAATTAGAGTATTATTATTTTATTTAACAATTGAAATAAGGCTTTCAGCCTCTTCAAACGTGATAATTAATAACCAATTAACACAATGTAAAGAATGCGTATCTACACTTCACTTAAGTTTACAGGAGAAACATAAAACTGCCTAGTTTCGTAAATTTTGGGTCTAGGAATGTCATTTTGGTACATTAATCTATACCAATTATAAAGATGAAACATTTTATAATGATTACAAACTTTTAGATATTAGACGACGAAGCATCAGGTTCCAATATCGCCAAAAATATTGTTTGCGCGATGCAGGATTTCATACATTTAAGCAATATTTACACGGAGAGCTATTCCACCGACCCTGGCGCCATCTAGATGTTTTTATCTAAACTAATCTATATACATATTGCTATAAAAATAGAAATGTAATAAATCGCTGAAAAAATATTATTGAGACCTTTATAAAACGCAATAGAAACCAAAACAATGATTGTTAGATTTTTTTTCTGTTTGTCTGTGCGTTTGATTACGATAATCTCAGAAACGGCCTCTTCCGATTTAGATGCGGTTTTCATTAACATATTGCGGTAACCTTCACTTAACATTAAGGCTGAGTTGCACCATCTAGCTTTAACCGTAACTATAACTATTAACCGGTGTTTTTATATGGATTTTGACAGATTTTTGACGTTTGTTATAGTTAAAGTTAGATGGTGCAACTCAGCCTAAGTGTTTGTTTCATGTCAATCAGTTTATAAATAAAAAAGTTATGTCAATTTAAAGAATAACGTCGAACAGTTGTTCAACTATCTACTATTAATTATAATATATTCTTCTTCTGTCATTGATTAAACCTTTTTTTAAAATATCTTATAGGCCAGCGTTTGACCACTATCTCACCTGTCGGTAAGTGATAATGCGGTCGAAGATGGAAGCACGCTAGGCCTAGAATGGGAACTGGCTCTCAAGGATAGCTGTCGGAACACATTAGATGTTTGGCGATAGATTTTCTAACTTGAGGGTGGTAGCTGGCCAGACGGACATACATACAAATATTATTTGGACCTTTATCAAACGCAATAGCACCCAACAATGATTGTTAGAATTTCATCTGTTTGTCTGTGCGTTTGTTCAAGATAATCTCAGAAATGGTTTTTAACCGACTTCAAAAAAGGAGGAGGTTTCTCAATTCGACCGTATATATGTCTTTTTTAATGTTTGTTTGCGGAACATCGTTGTTTATGAACCGATTTAGATTTTTTTTTTTGATGGAAAGGAGATATCTCAAGTGTGGTACCATAGTAATTTTATCGAGGTCTGATAAGTATCTCCGGAGATATGGAGATAAACACCTCAAAATTGGTAAAATGTGAATGGTGAAGTTGGTTCTTTTTAGTTTTTTAAACAATCTTATCACTAATATATCGTAGAGTAAGCTTCACTTAACATTTAGTGTTTGTGTCATGTCAATTGGGTTATAAATAAAAAAAGTTATGCCAATTTAAACAACCACGTCGAACATTTGTTAAGCTATCTACTATATCTTCAGTAGCATTGACTGAACCTTTTTTATAAATATCTTATAGGCTAGCGTTTGACCACTATCTCACCTGTTAGTAAGTGATAATGCGGTCAAAGATGGAACATGCACGCTAGGCCTAGAATGAGAACTGGCTCTCAAGGATAGCTGTCGGAACACATTAGATGTTTGGTGATTGGTGATTTGTGATTGGCGGACATTAGGTAGTGTCCTACAACAAAGGGGAGTTGTTAGTTTCTTAACGATGTTTTTCCTTCACCGGAGGGCCACTGTGAAAAGCGCACATATTTTTTTCCAAGTAAAATCCCGGAACAGATTGAACTCGGCACCTCTGGCATCACAGCCGACTGTTCTCCCTCTTACACCACCGGGACCTCAAACTTTTCTACCTTTACTCTTCATAATAATGGCTTCTGCCCGCGGCTTCAAATTACATTTTTTTTTTCAAAAACAATATATATTACATGCTGTCTTACTACCTCCGAATTGAATATACAAACTGAGAATATCCCAAACAAATGCTGCTCTGTGTGCTTACTTTAGAGCAGACCACGTATAACAGACCGTGTAAAAAATAATTTTGAGAATCGGTTGGAGTAATCGGTGAACATACATAAAAAAAAATACATACACGTCAAACATAACCTCCTCCTTTTTTGAAGTCGGTTAAAGAGCAGTCCTCCCTAAGTCTACCCCTGTTAAATTAAGAGTTTGGCTTTGAGATTTATATATGATCTTGGCAAAGCAGACTTTGAAAGGAAACTGCACACTTTTTAACTCGAAAGGGTGGTTCGATAAAGCCGGAGCAGTCATAGAATAGTTGGTAACATTGTTTTAAGTTTATTTTATACAGAAACAAATGTGTCGCTCAAACAATAGTTGAAGTTATCTTTGCTTGAACTATGCTATTGGTAATCGACTCAGAGAATAAAAAGTTTTACTGATAAGTCTACCAAATACCTGCACTTTACAAAGAACACACCTTCCAAATATCATGTCTATAAGACCAGCGGTTTAGGACCAGTACTTTGATATATTGATTAGTCAGATAAACGCGTGGCGATGATTTTAAAAAAACTGTAACTGATAATTTTAATTCAAGAGTACCAAAAATTGACCCAGATATAAAATGTTTTGTAGAAAGTTCAACCCTCCATTTCACCTTCTTGGGAGTGGAATTTTGAAAAACCCTTTTATGGTGGATGCTAAAACACATCTTCCAATTTTTATGAGTCTAGGTTCAGTGGTTTAGGCAGTGCGTTGATATATTAGTCAGACAAACGCGTGGGGGATAATTTTGAAAAAAAAAAAAACTTTGGTATACATCGTGTCTCATAATTTTTATAAAACAGTATGTGTTGTTTGTCTTCTTTCTTGGTATATTGGTTGTCTTCTTCTTTTTTTTCATGGTTGTCTGGAAGAAATTGCTTTAAGCAATAAGACCGCCCTTTGCATTACTTAGAACTAGAGTATTTTCTGTAATTACTGGTGTGCAAATAAAGTGTTTACCTATCTATCTATGTGTGCCAATTTTCGAGACATACAAATGAGAGATTAAAAAGTTTCACAAAAAATTAATTCTCTCACTTTTCCATATTAGAGGTAGAATTTCGAAAAACCCTTTCGTGGATAGTTGCACTATACAAAGAACACATCCTCTAAATATTGTCTCTAAGGCCAATGGATCCGGCTGTACGTTGCTATATCAGACAATCATTCAGTAAGTCAGGCAAACGTATGGGGGATGATTTTGGAAAAACTACACATGTGATCTAAAATAGATTAAAAACCCTAAAAAAGTATGTGTACCAATTTTCGAGTCAATCGACTGAGAGAATGAAAAGTTTCATAGAAAGATCAACCCTCCGCTTCACCCTCTTTGGGGTACAATATCAAACTACCCTTTCTTGGTGGATACTTAAACTTTACAAAGAACACATTCTCCAAATTTAATGTGTCTAGGACCAGCAGTTTGGGCTGTACGTCGATATCTCAGTCAATCAGTCAGTCAGTCAGGTAAGAACTTTGAATTTTATATATATATATATAGAAGATAAAAGAAGAAGATGTATTATGATTATATATAATAATAAATAGAAGTTAGTGTTTCGCGATGACAATTAATAAAGCCCGAGGTCAGACGCTAAAAGTTGTAGGTGAGGAGTATTTAGCTGTTTTTCGTACGGTCAGGTTTCTGTGGCTCTGTCACGTGTTAGCAATCCTAGCAGTCTGTATGCTTTGATCCCCGATGGCTATACGTCTAATATTGTGTGTAGAGAAGCAGTACAATAAAGTAATTTTTTTTAAAACCTAAATTTATTGTCCAAAATAAACCAAAAGATATATCTGAAAAATGCTGCCCAGTCACTATTCCACGCGGACGAAGTCGCAGGTACAGCTAGTCACTAATAAAGGTGATTTACGTTCTAGTAATGGTAATTTTGTGTCAACATGGTTCGGTTTCCTTCTATGACACTTACACGGTATTGTTTTGTCTGTTTGTTTTAGAGTACATTTTTCGCCAGATATATATATATTATTGGTCGGATCTTGCAGAACAGCGGTATTGCAAAGACTAGATTTGCCGAAAACATGCCTATGCAGTTTTAGTTTTCACTCAATCTCGTTTTCTATTGGTCAAGTTTTTTTTTGTAATATAGGGAGGTGCTGAAGAAGTCGTTGTGTGCATTGGTACAGAAAAATAGATTTGGCTACATACATAGTTATGCCGTATTGACCGACGCTACTTATGCGGTATTGCAGTATCCCCTACGATATCACATCAGAGATGACAACTATGACAGTTAATTTTTCAATACGAAATAAGATCAAAACACAAGGGTAAACTTTCTCGAGCTTTTAAATAGTTGTTCTGAAT
Source organism: Cabera pusaria (assembly GCA_954871355.1). Lineage (NCBI taxonomy): Eukaryota > Metazoa > Arthropoda > Insecta > Lepidoptera > Geometridae > Cabera > Cabera pusaria. The sequence continues at coordinate 8,799,352 of OX940908.1, forward strand.
CTGATCTCCTGTCAAAAGATTTCTCCTTTGAGGAAATAATTTTAACCACTCAGGGATCGGGAACATAAAACAAAAAAAAAAATTTATCCACTTTGAAAATGTGTGCAGTAGCGGAATGGCGCGAACGTCGCGTCGCGTAATTCTTCGCATGCAAAACTAATCACACCATATTTTCTTATTCTGTAAACTGTGCTTTATTTTGTAATAGATTTACTTCATTGTTGTATAAAAATAAAGTTTATATTTAGTTTTGTTATTTTTTATTTACACCTCAAAACCCCTGAAATGTATATCTTGGATCTTTGCCTGAATATGAGATACTCAAAACCGAAATATTAAAAATACAATACGCAAATCAAAGTTCTAGAACCCAGCTACCACTATACACAAAGAATTCGGTATCCTATTGCGTAAATGTTTATAAAAACCGAGCTCGAAACCCGACCCACTTGAAAGGGTCTAAGTAGGTACTTACGTTTTTTACGATTGTAAAAACATTCGTCAGCATGACTCATACCATCCTGAATTGATTTAGTGATTCGTCTACTTATTTGCAATGATATTCGAAATGCTTATTTCATTCATTATTTTCACTAATTTCACTTTTTATTCAACACAGAAACTCGAAATTGCGGGAAAACCGCCACTTGGTAGAAAACCCGACGATCACACAAATACGATGATATTTCTAGAATTCAATAGCTAAGATGGATTCACAAAACACAAATGAATAGAATTTACACTAGATATATACTAAAAACTAAAATAAACCAACAGAAAATAACATTTCAAAACACAATCTAGGGTCAGCATTCCAAGCGTCAATGGCGTCTATGGTCGACCTAAGGCGTTAGTAAGTAGTTTTCATTGTGCGGGGAAGAATAAAATATAGTTCAAAATGGCATTTTATAAATAGAATATTTCTTCATCAAGCGTTTAAGACCAAAAAATGGTTACAATTTCTAATATTATGCGCTGTAAATATAGAAAAAAAAAGTTGGCTAAGCTGACCCACCGGTGGGTCCGTGAAGCTTGACGGAATTGCTTGTAATTGTTCTTGACCCACCGGTGGGTCAGCGATCCCTTGCGATGCCGGTCCCATTAATCTTTTCACACACAATTTTGCCAAGTCATTGATAAGATTGACATTCTGTGTGAAAAACGGACCAGTAACTTAATGATACATATGTCTATAAAGCACAAAATCAAACATACCTTGTAGCGGAATCCTAGAGTTGTAGTACCGTGATCAAACTGGATTTTAATGTCACGTCCCGTCTCATCCTTAGAGTTAAACTTGGCTAGGGTCTCAACAGGCTGTAATAAAACATTTTAACAATCAGTTTCCAGATAATCATCAATAAAAGTACCAGAAAACATTATATATAACCTTACGTTTGCGAAAGGCGGCGTCGCGAGTTGGGTGCTATGTATGAAATTCTGGCTATACCCTAATACATCATTCTGGAAAGATGACAAAGCGTCCACGGGTTTCAAATTAATTTTCTCTTCCAAACGGCATAGGTCTACCAAAGCCATTTTTTATAAATTCTATAATAAATTTTAAAACAGAAACTTTTCGATGTCGGATGACAAGCGAATTCTTCAAATCAAAAGCCACAGATCACTATGTATGTTATGTATTTAGGGACGTCGGTTAAGCAACATCGATTTTTTGACGTTGATTACCGTTGATTACCGATGTCATGAATGGAATCGAGATCTAATTTAGTATGTAGAATGGTCCAATAGTTGTGTGCTGCAAGAACACCATATCCTTCCGTACCATTACCATACACTTCCGTTCCATAGGGTTCCGTACTTCAAAAGGTGAAAAAAAGTAACCCTTATAAGATCACTTTCTGGTCCGTCTGTCCGTCTGTACATCTGTCACCACTGATTTTCTCAGGAACGGGTGGACCTAGCAAGTTGAAATTTATACCTGAAACTGAAGTCACTAAAAGGTTTATAAAAATCAAGGTCCTGAGTCAACACGATTAAAAGATTAAAAAATTAAGCAAAGCAATTAAAGCAAATTAAGGTTTTCGCAAAAACTTGTAAGTCCACAATTTAACTTAATTTTCAACTTTTTTTATTTTTCGGAATTTACCCTTTACTTGTGCTGTAAGACCTTGCTTTTCACTAAAATTGACGATTCTAGATCAACCGGAAGTACCCTATAGGTTTTGGGTCGAAAACCTGTATGGTACTTCCCGTTAACATAGAATCATAAAATTTGGCAAGAAGCTAGGTCTTGAAGCACATATAAAGGAATAAACCTGAAAACCGTAAATATGTAGTTTAATATAAAAAAAGGTAAATTTCCTATTTCAAACTTTTTATTTGTAGTTGGTGCAAAACATTTTCTATGGATCGAACTACAAAGTTAAGTTTGTCCTTTAACTTAGTCTGAGAAGTTGGTACGGCAGCCTCGGTGGCCGAGTCCAACTTGACTTGGCCTCTTTTTTTGTAGAAAATCAGGCGGAACATCGATATAATGCTCATACCACCTGTACAAAATACTAAAAAAATGCCTAATGAAGCACAAACATACAAACAACATCGATGTTCAGCAACATCGAGGCATCGATGTTTGGTTAGTAATAAATATCGATAATCGATGCTGGAGTCCCCATGTAGACATCGATGGTTTTGTAACATCGATCATCCCTAAAACAAAACGCGGGTGTCACCCGCAGATCAAATTGTCAAGTCAAATTTGACAATTTATCTCCAATGTTACATGATTGAAAATCTTTGTGTTACCTACCTAAAATATAAATAATATTAATTCATGCTATTCTTTATTCAAACAAGAGTGTTTCATATATTCATATAAATCATTCACTTTAGCACATATGAATTCATGTAATAGTTAAACTATAACTTTCAAGTCACCAGAAATAGTTAACACTACCATCTGTTGACACTATTTCATTACTAGAATTGAGTTGGAAACAGTAATCGTTGATAGAAGGCACTATATTTCTAGAAATGATTGAATTGAACTTGATACAGAACCATAATTAATTAATTATATTTTGAAGAAATTTACTTGTAACTATGGATAGTAAATTAATAGAAATTATTTAATTTAGGTAGTATTCTGTAACACTTAAAGATGATAATGTGTAGCATACTACCATCTATCAAATCAATGTAGAACTAAATATTATAGCTACTCGCTTCTAGATGGCGCTTAAAGTTATAGGATGTAGAATATATCAAAAAATATTTTGGTTCCAAGAAGAAAACCAACAAAAGACAACAACAACTGGCTAGTAGAATAATAATTTTAGTATTCTGTGTTGTGTTGTATAAAAACTCAAAAAGATCCGACTTCAAATGCCACGCTAGTCAATTTCAGTACCAAGTTTGAGGTATTTATCTCCATATCTCTGGAGATACTCGTCAGATCTAGATGAAATGTAAATCGGACCTGGCAAGTTAAGAAGTTATACCCTTTCAAAGAAAATATGAATTTTCTAAATTGGTCCAGGCGTCTTTGAGTAATCGGTGAACATACTTAAAAAAAAAACAGTGGAACATAGAACCTCCTCAATTTTTGAAGTCAGTTAAATGTATGCTATGCTATGCGCTAATGTGCTAATCTAGGTTACCTACACCTATCATTTTTTTTAAATATTTTATAGGCTAGCGTTTGACAACTATCTCACCTGTTGGTAAGTGATGATGCGGTCAAAGATGGTAAGCACGCTAGGCCTAGAATGGGAACTGGCTCTCAAGGATAGCTGCCGGAACACATAAGATGTTCGGCGACAGATTTTCTAACTTGAGGGTGGTAGCTGGCCAGGCGGACACTAGATAGTGTCCTTCCACCATGCAAAAATTCATTACTATCAGTGAGCCAAATTTCATTCAAAAGCGTTGCGTAGATTTGCGTACCTAATAAAATATCCATGAATGCATCCATACCATACTCACAAACATTCGCATTTATAACATTAGTAGAATTTTGAAGCGCCATAGCCCAATGGATAAGTTGTCGGACCGGAGATCAAGAGGTCGTGAGTTTGATTCCCACCCATTGCACTATTGACTTGAACCCACTCCATACACAAAGAAGCTTAGTTAGAGGGGTTAACAAGAATACTAATAATGAGCAAACCACATAGCTAGTAAGCTTTAAAAAAAATCACTTCTTTTGCCATTTCTGAATAATTTAATAAAAAGACTGACGATGTTCAAGTTTCTTAATATACCTAAGTGTATTTCTGTAATTAATCGTAGCGATCAAGCGTAGTAAGTAGATAAAATATATATGTATGTACGTATGTATGTATGTATATGTAATGTATATTTACATATATATTATATATATGTTTATAAATATAATAGGTTTGATTTTTGCTGGAATAATCCTCCCTTTTTGTTAGGGTTCCGTATCCAAAGGGTAAAACGGGACCCTATTACTAAGACTCCGCTGTCCGTCTGTCTGTCTGTCTGTCTGTCTGTCTGTCTGTCCGTCTGTCACAAGGCTATAGCTCATTAACCGTGATAGTTAGATAGTTGAAATTTTCACAGATGGTGTATTTCTGTTGCCGCTAGAACAACAAATACTAAAAATAAAATAAAGTTGAAAAGTAAAAGGACCCGTCTCTATACAAAAAACGTGTTTTTAATCGCCATCTATGTCATTTTGTCGAACAAAATGACATAGATGGCGCTAGTAACTGAGCCCCGTCTTTCTAGATCGCGACCAAACCAAATATTCTGGGTAATATCAATTAATCAAATATATGAGGTTGAAACTCTGTTATTTTTCGTATTGTACGGAACCCTCCCTAAGTGTGCGATAAGAGACACGATGCTGACTCGCACTGGGCCAGTTTTATTTATATTTCACTACGTCGCCATCATTTTTCATTGTGCCTCCAGGATGACTGATAGAAAATGCTATTTAAGCATTAAGTCTTCCTTGTACATATGTTTTTGTGAGCAAAAGTATAAATGAATAAATACATACATACTTCGCAGACCTTAGTGTATTAAATAGGTTTTTGTCTCGACATCTATTCATCTAATAAAAGGTGCTTATCCAAACAACTAGCTAATAAATAAAAAGCTAGTTTCAAATTACTAGTTCGCATAAACTTCACAGAATCGAGGTAACTGCATTCGAAGAAGCAAACGTGTCTAATCAATAGCCGTTAGGACTACGATGATTAGGACCCTATGATTACGATGACTCAGTTCGATGGTCCTTTGAATATTTACTGTATTATTTCCTGCTTAATATGTGGGTGTGTAATTTAATAATTGGCAGTTTTGAAGTGCAGAGTTGAACAAATGTTAGGTAGTTTTTACATAAGCTCTGATTGATTATAGGTAGGTACAAATGGGACAATAATCGATTGAGTTCCATTACTTGTTTTGGTAAAATATTCAGTGTCAGCCAGTTTGAAAGTAGGTTTGGGATGTGATAGTTGCACTATTGGGCCCCCCCTCCCCGGTAGGTTTCCAACTTGACGTGGTGGGTAGCTCTAGTAACCGTTGTTTGGACCGCCACGATGAGGCTAGAGGAAACCCTGGGTCATGCCAAGTTGGTGGCGCTGACTGGCCCGAGAGGTACTGCTCCAAGGGGGTTCTCCACCAAGCCTGGATATGAGCGGTACAAGTAGGTCGTGGTGTTGTATGAGTTGCACTGTGACTGAGCCTGGCTGTGGTGTAGTATCCCATGATATACATATTAAATCGATGCGTGTATGTAAATCTTCAATTTAGCCCTGTTTTTGTGATCCTCCTAAAGATGGTTTCACTCGGATTTACAGAACGGTGCTACTCGTGCAAAGTCAGGGCAGGTCACTGGTATACAAATAAAATAAAACAAAACAAAAACATGTATTGACGCACATTTGTAAGGTATTAAAATTCGTGAACATAGCAATAGTTTAATTATCAACAAGAAAAATTTCGATACCAAGTATTCACGAAACAAAAGCAGGTAATTACGAGCGCTCAAACAAACCCATATTTTGATAATTCAATATTTAAAACTGTAATAAAACGTTTGATGGCGCCGCTACATTTCACCTGCCCTCCCACGTATGAAAACATAAGGCTCGCTTTTACCACTTCTGAGTAGCTAAATGTTCTTATCCGGTGATTTACTTATGGAACATCACATAAGTGAATAATTATAACGAAAGGTAGCTATCAGTTATTTCAGTTTTTTTAGGGTTCCGTAGTCCTGACAAGGAACCCTTATAGATTCGTCATGTCCGTCTGTCTGTCTGTCTGTCCGAGGTTTTGCTAAGAGACCGTTTATACTAGAAAGCTATAATTTTGTAGGGGTATGTTCATACATTACGCCGACAAAGGTGTGAAATAAAATTTTGAAAAACATTTTTTTTAGGGTATCTCCCCTACATGAGAAGTCGGAATAAATTATTTTTTCATCGTCTACCCCATCATGTGGGGTATCGTTGAATAGGTCTTTTAAAATGACTAGGGGTTGCTCATACCATTTTTCTCTATTTACGAAATATTAAACTTTAAAGTGCTAATTTTTGTTCCAGTAGGGCGCGTCCCTTCCCTCTAAAAGCTAAACTGATGGCTAGAAAAATCTGGAAAAATTCGTGATAATAGTGCATTTCATGAACTTTATAGGAAAACTATAGCAGTTAAGATAACTTTATTAGTTTATCAGTAATAGTCGTTGAACTTGGGTGTTGGATAATTTTGTACCAAATACAAAATCCTTAGAATAAATCCTTTAAAGTGACAAAGACGAAGTACCTAGTTGCTTGTTTATAACGGGTAAAGACTTGCATTGAATAACGGGCTACTATGGAATCCTACACTGCGCGTGGCCCGACACGCACTTGGCCGGTTATTTAATCTTACTATCAATGTTAGCAACTAGCATTACTAAGTAGTCTTGTTAACCCCTCTAACTAAGGTAAATATGCTTGTGTCTGGAGTGGGTTCACGTCAATAGTGCAATGGATGGTGATCGAACTCACGACCTCTCGATCGCCAGGCCGACGCCTTAGCCATTGGGCTATTGCCGCTATATATCTATAGTTATTCGTACTTAGCATTTTTATTTAACATTCATTATTCGAAACGCAAAACAATGCAACACTTTGCGGCCTAGCTTGTTTCTGAGCACTTTGTTAAAACTTGATGTCTTCCAGGCAAAAGTAAGAAAACATATATCTTAAACAAGCTCGATACACCACCGACCACATCGTCACTGATCATTAGGTACGTACTACTATTATTTATTCTGTGCATCAGATGAGGTGGAGGTCCAATAGTACTTTTTGATCAATAGCCAATGGACTGACCCCTATCTCACCTGTAGCATAGATTATATAATAGGTACTATGTAACTGTAGGGCTATTCTGTAAGCTAGTTTACACATCTCGGAAGCGGAATCCGCGGTGAGATTTGAATTTCGTACTACGAATACGGTTGAATTTCGTAATAAGAAATTCAAATCTCACCGCGGATTCCGCTTCCAAGATGTATTAAACTAGCTAACAGAATAGCCCTACCGATGTTAAGTGACGATTTGGTCCAAGATGTAACCCGCTTGGATAGAAGATACCTATTCACTCGCAACTTGAAGACCCCAATGATTTTCCTACTTCTACTTCTGTGTATCAGATATCATCTGTATAGGTATAGCCTCACTTGGAAATATAAGTACATGGAACGAGATCGAAGGCTGTTTATATTTCTACAGTCGACGACCTATCATAGTCAAGTCACGAAAGAAGCGAATGACAGTAGGACCAGAGGCAGCTACGCCACAGCACTGGTCCTAAATAAGTAATTTCATTAAATTTAATTAATTTAATTTTACCGTACTTTATTATATGCTACAAAAAAATATTTAGATAAAACTTAAATACAAATTTAAACAACATCTGTGTTACCCACAGAATATAAAGAAACTGGCGTTACTATACCACACCTTAGTCCATAATAGCTGCTGTACAATCTGTGGCTCAGCTTAAAACAAAGCAATCTATAGGTCCCATACCAATGTGTATAATCTGTAGGGTGCGTCAAAAATCGTGGAAGAAACGTAAGCAGAGTCACGACCCAACGTTTGAGTTCCAGAGTGCATATTAAATGTAACCTAGCGCCGAAATGATAGCCTAAAACTCGTAATTATTGATGGACGACTGTTACACCGGAATCTTGCAAATTGTCTAACGAATTGGTGATGCAAATTCGCTGTTTATTCCTATACATAGTTTGTAATTAGAAGTATTGTCAATCGGTTCGTTGAGTTCCGGCATGATGTTAGGTGTCAGCCAATATGGAAAATGGGTTGGGATAGTTGCGGTCTGCGGATTAATCTAAAGGCATTCCAGCAGCGCATAGTCCCACTGTCTTCCAATTTCAAAGAAGCACGATTTCATCTTAGACATCATCGTCACTTAATATCAGGTAAGATATGGTCAAGGGCGTGTCTGCACAGGAGTGCCTGAGGTGACCTTGTTGACAATATGTAAAAGTTCGTGAATATTCTTCCCCTCATGAGCGCAAATTGAAAGACAGATTTAACGTTATATGTTCTCGGAAATTTTGCAGGTATTGCATTAAGTTGATAAAGATTTCGGCTTAAAATTGACATCGTGTTTAGTTGACATAATTTAGAAATGCTTGATTTCGCCGTAGTTCTAAGCATGAATGTTAAGCTGGAGGCTTAAATGATCTTGAACAAACGGTCAAGCGTTCGGTTCGGTGTGACAGGCGGAATATTTGGGGGCTTATTAGGACATTCCTTAGATCATCCCAGTTAGGTTCCCATAGGAAACTGAATTTAGGCTCGATCTGTCACGCGATCACTGCCGCCGGAGTAGTGTGACTATGATTTCGGGGTATTGATGGACGTATGAGATACTTTTAACTAATATATACATACGAGACATACATAAATTCACGTTTTTTTTCGGTTGAGTTAGGCAGAGACTACTTCTTTTCACTTGCTGACATAGCTCTTTCGCTTCTTCCACTTTCATGAGCGCCTTCATACACTATAAATAACTAAATATCTTCCTGTAGATATCACTTAACTTTAAACACTTTTCCATAGTTGGTAGGAGCATATATGTCGATGTATCGCCTGACTTGCTACCAAAAAGTAGCTTACCATCTTCAAGGAGAAAATCTGCCGCCATAACTTACGGTGTTCCGGCAGTACACAGCCCTTGAGATTCAGAGTATTCTAGGCCTATCGTGTTCACTATCTTGGACCACATAATCCTTTACCACTAGATGATATAGTGGCCTATCGCTAGCCTATAAGATGTAAATAAAAGAACTAAATAAAAACGTCACAGAACACCATGAAGTTAGCTGTTAAATTTCCCTTTCGATTTATCGGCCTACTTCATAGTGTAGTAAAAATCTGTGATTGTGCGCCCGATGCCATTCTTACGATGGTAAGAATACATTTTTCCCTAACACGCAATAAAAAAATATAACTTCAAAGACCAAACTTACAGTATCATAATAATTTTCAGGTAATACAATCCACAGTCTTATAACTTACAATACAATACAATACAAAAACTCTTTATTGATTACCAATAAAACAAATTGTCCAAAAACAAAACAATAAAATATGAACTAATAGCATATATAACTAATAGAATATATAGAAATAATAGAATATGAACAATAAAATAATCTGAATGGCAACTCGATCGGCGGTTTTATCGCTTGAAGCAATTTCTTCCAGACAACCTAGCATGGAAAAAATAAAATAAAAACAAAATATGGCGGTAGCGTACAATTTATAACTGAAATAGATAAAAATATTATAATACTTAATTACTTATTAATATTAGTTATAGCAACTCTTCCAGACAACCTAAGGACAGCCAGACAGCGACATATTATAAATGATGGTGGCGTATAATAAAATCAAATTGTACTACTTCACCGCCAGAACAGCAAATTGCTTGCCCCTATATTTTTTTTAATGATATAAGGTAACAGGACAAACATGACGCTTGCCTGATGGCAAACGACGATGTCTACAGATACAGCGGCATGCAGAACACAGGCACAGAATGAATAATAGTACAAAGATACTTCTGGTTAATGTGGCTTAGACTAGGTTTAGGGCCAATTTCAGCGGTTCCTGATAGCCCTATTGGGAACTTATCTGACGGAAATTTGACCGCTTTTATATGGCGTTATCTTTCAGATAACTGAATCTGACCGATAACCGGTGAAACATGGCTCTTAAAGTTACAAAAGTTCTCTCAATATCCGTGATGATGGTAACCCCAGTAAGTTTGTGAGTGCATTGCCGCCAGCGTCGCATAATGTCACGCATTACACCGGCATTCTAACTGCACCAGTGTTCACTCCCCGTTTGACAGACAAATCGTTTGATTGCCTTACAATTATTTAGAATTATGCCGATTATTGTATCAAATGGTATTGCTCTAATAAGGCAATTGTACGTTTAGAGAATTAAATGATATTATAATATATATTTTAATATTTAATAGGCTAGCGGTTGATCACTATCTCGCCTGGTGGTAAGTGATGATGCGGTCGAGGATGGTGAACATGCCAGGCCTAGAATGGTCTGACTCGCAAGGGCTATGCGGCCGGAATACCGTGGCGGAAGATTCCTTGATGGTGGCAAGCTACTATTTGGTAGCTAGTTAAGAGTAGCATTGATATAATGCTTTTACCACCTGTGAAAAATATCTCATTACACAATACTTACTTCTCATAGATACAAAAAGTGTTTATCTAATCGATCGATATTTTTTTGATATAGATTTTAACCATTTGGAATCAACTTTCATGCATATTTTATGATTATAAAAAATTATTATAATACCCGTGGTAGGTATTCAATCGAAACCTTCATTATGCAATAAGGCGCCAAGCACCAAAATAAAGTTATTAGGGCGTGCGCTAACGAACCAAAGCTCAATTACCTGATTGGTTCAGTAAGGTTGTATATCTTACAATGCAGGACCATCAGTTTAACACATTTACAGTAATATGTTATTGTTGTCAGTTAATTTCATTATTGGAGAGTCAGACTATTTTTGACTTAACGTGTTTACCTTCCTCGAACACATCCTTGCTTACCACCAGGCGAGATAGATGTCAAACCATGTTAGCCTATAAGGTATTTAAAAAAAAATTATAATGCCCTGTAGGTAAATTGTAGAGTAGGTACAGCAAACTATTATTAACCTGTTAAAAGGGGGTTTTTGCAGGAACGTGAAAAAGTGTGTGTTCTCTCATTGTATATTTTCCTAAAACTTGTGTTCTTCCGCGAGTTAATGTGTAATGAATGTGGATTATTTATCATTAAGTGCCGGTGACTGTGTTTGAGTGTAGGGAAACAGCAAAATGTTGAAACATGCATATTTGCGTTCTTGCCAAAATTCCACTGAAAATCTTCGGTGAATTCCACATCTTTACTGAGGGTATAACTTGGACTAGACTATGACTTCAACTTGACCTGAAATGTGACTTTGATCCATGTTTATAACTTGAATTCCCAAAAACTTAAAGAATTTTAATACTTGGTACTGGCTAAATACACTTATCACGTGGAGCCATAATATAACAAAAAAAACCTGTTGAAATAAAAAAATCGCTAAGGTAGTAAGGTAAGTAAACCATTCGATCACTTTTTAATGAATTATCATATTGATTTTCATGTTTTAAGCGACACAGAACTACAGATAACTAAAGGCGGAACTTTCAAATGATGCCTTCAATCCATTTTCAAATATAGAACGGGAGAAAATTCTATACTTGCTACTTTGACTGTGATCTTTAGATCGTAGAACAGGGAAAAATACCTCTACAAGATTTTGACCGACAACTTGCCATTATTTTGACACAAACTGTACTTTACGGCAATCGTCTTGCAATCGTGAGTAGTCACTGTAAACTTTTAATTAGGTCGTTGCAGTTAGTCAGGCTATAGGCTGCCTGTAAAGTCTAGCAATTACGTATATTAGTCTAGGGATAAAGTAGCAACCTAGTTATTTATCAGTCATTGTAATACTTACAACAGTACAATTAGAAATGTAGGACAATAGATATTTATGACTTCCTGATAAATATTTGCCTAGAACATTGCTACGCTCTTGCTATATTCTATTGCTCTAAACTAAAGAACCGTTTATTATAACCACTTTAGATATTTTGAGAATTGTAGTGGTAGGACTCCTGCTAGTCCGCCTGGGGCGGTGCGTCCACTTTGCCAATTTGCTCAGCCGTGAAATAGGAATGTTTTTCGGTTTGAATGGCAAAGTGTCCAATTACAGGTCATGTGGGACTTAACATATTTTTGTCTCAAGGTAACAGGCGCAGGGTGCAGTGCAGTGACATGCGAAATTCTGGCTGTTCAGAGTTTTGCAGGCCGTATCTGTATCTGTAATAGGTAGACGCCATCGCTTATCATCTGGCGAGCGTCGAGCGGGTCCTTATTACCTTATATCATCTTAGGCGATTCTTATGTTTAGCGCAAGCTTAGTGCAAACGATAAATGACTAATTATGTAGCTACGCCATGCATCTACGCATGCATGTGAGTGCTACGCATCTGAATCTGCTACGCGCTGGCTACGAAGTTTATCAATAACATCGCATAGCCACTTGAATATTGTATAAACACAGCTAAGCAAGCTGCTCAAATCTGCCCAAAAAAATGTTGTGTCGAAAGCTTCAAATGATATTGTTTATTTTGTGATATATAGGTAAGTAATGGTGTTAATAGTAATTAGTCATAAGATATATAACATGTAGCAAAAGTAACATAGTTCCTATCGGGTGCCCCACGACAGGTTTCTCTATTTTTCTACCGACTTCCAAAAAGAAGGAGGTTCTCAATTCGTCATTTCGTCTGTATGTTTTTTTTTCTTTTTTGTGTGTGTATGTTACGCGATTACTCCGTCAATTGTAAACTGATTCGAATGATTCTTTTTGTAATCGGTATAATACGTTTTCGAGGTGGTCACATTGTAATTTCATCGAGATCTGATAAGCATCTCCAGAGATATGATGATAAACGTCTCAAACTTGCTACTGAAATTGACTCGCGGGGCATTGAAGTCGGTTGTTTTAGTTTTTAAACTATCCTAATTATATTGTTTTTATTCGTTGAGATTTTTTCGCAGCAATAATCGACTTTTACACAATCGACTGCTACGCACCACACTACAGCTGTTCGATCGATAGAGACAACAAAAATAAACGCCTAAAAAGCACCTTCACATAATAACACACTACAATACTATAATGTCTTATAGGGTATAATATTACTGTAAGATAAATCTCTGAGATAGATAAAACATCTTACGAATGGTCATTTTCTTCATTAGAAGAGCACGTAAATATATTTTTGTATGAGGAGAGAAAAGGATAGATTATGATGATGTTACTTGATGTGAAATACGGTTAATGCTGCACACTCCTTATTAATATTCGAAAATAAAGAATGTTGCCATTTGCCCGCAGGGGAGGGGAGTGTTGTGTTTTAGAGAGAGCGAGTTATATCGATATTGGTTTAATTAACATCGATACTTTCAACTTGACAGTTATAACTTGCGACTAGAAAACATCACATCATCTTTCAGGAAATAGTATAATAGTATCTGTGTAATTTCGACATAATACATTTTCTTATTCAATACATTTTGAGTAATCATTGTCAGAACAATTTGTGTGTGTTACTCCTACACTGACTGACTATAATAAACTGCATTAAAGTTCAGGATTACTTTCGCATTAATTGAATGGTCCTTTTCAGTATACAAACAGACACATAAGGATATGATACTGCGCTGTTATGAAGTTAATGAACCATAGGTTTCAATTTAAATTTGTATAATTTGTGATAATATTTAATATTTGTATTTTATTTCAAAGGCGTCTTGAAAATTGATGCAGTTTATGAGTCCATGAGTATAATTGCATGTGCAGCAGGGTATCATCTACATCCGAGTGCATAAACTATGAGTGCATAAAAAAATAATAATACCTTTAAAATATGTAGTGAGCGTAATACCAATGTGATTAAGCATGCTTTAAACAAGAGCGTTATTGGCCTGTAAACATTTTAAATCCCATTCTAAAATTTGTTGCCATTTGCGTGTCTGTCTTGAACCCTTTAAGTAAGTTCTCAGGTCGATTAAACGTCGTTTAGAGATACGATACTACATGTTGATTAATAAAAAAGGTACTTAGTAGTCTATTATAAATTATAATCTCTATCGATATGTTCTCAGAAAAATTGTTAGTAATAAATTCAGTCCCATCTCTACACTGGCCGAATGGTGAGCGATGGCAGTGGTCGCGCCGCGGGCCGCGTGCGCGCCACCCGCTCATTTTCTAATTATATAACTGGCAACACCGACCCGTGCCGGTACTCTTCCAATTTTGAACTTGAGATCGCGCGCTTATTGAACGTATTGCACCAAGGAGAATGTATGCACTGGAATTATAGATGTCGGATGAGGACGGTCTTTAATGTTCTTAGGCTCTTTTCACATTAAGCACTGTTTAAACTTACTTGTTTTTATCTTTGAGTATCTACTGGTCTTTATTATAGAGGCTTTTGGTAGGTTTAAAAATGATATTTTTGTCTGAACTAAGGCTAATTCTTTCAAAATAGACTTATATTTCGTCATAATATTAAAAGAATAGGTACTCGGGAATTGAATTTAACACTAGTACCTTTAACATTGAACCGATGTCGTAGTGAGAAAATAAGAAGCACATCAACGTTAGATGGTTGTAACATTTTCCACTTCCTAAGAAGCGCTATTCCATCTTTGACCGTATCCGGACATCAGGTGAGCTAGTGATGTGATAATTAAATAATTAAGATAGTTTAAAAACTAAAACAACCGACTTCAATGCCCCGCGAGTCAATTTCAGTAGCAAGTTTGAGACGTTTATCGTATATCTCTGGAGATACTTATCAGATATCGATGAAATTACAATGGGACCACTTCGAAAACGTAACCTATCGATTACAAAAAAAATCATTCGATTCGGTTTAGAATTGACGGAGTAATTTCGTAGCATACACACAAAAAAAAAGACGTGTCGCACTCGGGGACTGCCGCGGTAAAGCTATTGCATAGCATTTTTTTATTTATGCAGTATTTTTTTTCTTTGATATTAATTCAAGTTACACTTTTTGAGCGTGGTGACCGATAAGAAAACATTTTTTTAAAAATTAAATATATGAGAAGTGAGCTACTTTTAATATCGCTCATTTTAATATCAAAATTTTTGTTTTTTTCTTTATAGTACTTTATAGCAGTATTATAAATAAATTAACAAAACAAAAAATAATACTGCATTTGTGATAATAAAAATAAAATGTATAGAGTACTCACTCATTTTCTTTCACTATTTTTTTCGTGACTTTCTTCATTAATAAATGCACTTTGTTTATTCATATTTAAAACAATTTGTACACAAATTATACGAGTACAGATATTCACTGTTGTACATCTATACTAATATTATAAAGAGAGAACATTTGTATTTTTGTATGTTTGTAATGATTTGGCTCAAAAACTACTGGACCGATTTAAAAAATTCTTTCACTAATATATAGAATGGACTTTCGAAATGAAAAAAGGCTATATATTATCCTGTTTAAATCAAAGGTACATCCGTGGAGACCTAATTTGCAACCTAAGTCGACAAAAAAACGGTCGAAAAAACACGTTTCTTACGAACACTGCTCAATTGAAAATAGATGGAAGAATATTTTGTATGGAAGAGTTGTACTACCTAATAAGACCTACAAAAAAGTCCGCAACAGCATATGTCTATCTCTTAAGGTAGACTCACAGTAACCTTTTTAATTTTTTGTTAAAAAATATAACATAACTTCCAAGGCTATTTTCAAGTATATAGTATTAATCCTTATCCAAATAATTACGTTAATTAGCTTGGCCACATATTATGGAATAAAATTGTCCTTTACAGTATATAATTCAAATGAAAACTCTAGAAGATATCCGAATTTCACATACACGCATCGCAAAATTAATAAAATATTTGCAGTGAAACCACAGATTAGGTCATAGTTACTTCGAAAATATTATTATAAGCTTAGCTATTCTGTAGATCCCCACCGATCACAATCAATTTGTAGTCAATATGGAATAATAATATGATCTATAGTATAAAATAATATTGATCTATATATAGAATAATATAATATTTTTAAACCACCCCGACTGATCTATGTATAATTTTTTCATTAAAAGCATTCCAATGACTCAAAACACGACATTTGAAATCTGAGCTGTAAATTGGTGAGTATTTGAGTATTCTGTAGAGGCCAGGAGATGTCGCAGCATCAGGTCAATGCTTCCATGTTCTTACAATATCGTTGAAGAAGAAGATTTTCGAATTGATCAGACCTATGAAAGTTGATTTCATAGCGCAATTAACTAGAAAAAAGCTCATAGTTTTATAAAAAATGAACTAATTTTCATGAATCAAAGCTAAGAACACTCTCGATGAAGACATCTACTCTATCAAACAAAAAAAATATTATTAATAATAAAATCAAAATCGATTCATCCGGTTGGGTGTGTGGTGACACAGTTTAGGTCGTGGTAACACCTACCGCGAGTACGGCGAGGCGAGCCTTGAGTCGTCCCTTATCCCTCGCCGCGGTAGCGCACGCGGTTGCGCACGTCGCATACGCAACGTTTATATAGATAAATAATATCAGTGTAACTTACATACTCGTAATTAAAAGGAATAAACAGTTAAAAGTGCTCAGTGACTTTACTTTACCAACACCCTAGCTCACTCAGTATAGAGATAGGACCTCTCCATGTAGCCGCCAATATACCGACGCCTTATAATAACGGAAGGCAGGTAAAGGTGCTAAGATGCTACAGACAGACACACAGATACACACGTTAAACGTATAATACCCCTACTTTTTGCGTCGGGGAACGCCGCGGCCGTAGGGTTACGGCGGCAGATGTTCTCCTTGGTGGTAAGCTACTTTTTAGGGTTCCGTAGCCGAATGGCAAAAAACGGAACCCTTATAGATTCGCCATGTCTGTCTGTCTGTCTGTCCGTCCGTATGTCACAGCCATTTTATTCCAAAACTATAAAGACCACAGAATTGAAACTTGGTAGGTAGATGTATTCTGTGAACCGCTTTCCCATTTTTATACAAAAATAAAAAAAATTAAAGTTTAAGGGGGTCTTCCCATACATAGAACTGAAACAAGACCAAAAATTCTTCAAACCTATACATGTGGGGTGGGGTGTCTATGAATAGGTCTTTAAAAATGACATTGAGGTTCCTAAAATCTTTTTTTCTCAAAGTCAATCATTTGAAAGATAGGCGCGTCTAAAGTGGTAAATGTGCGCCCCCCTCCCCCTCTAACTTTTAAAATATTGGAGCGAAAAATCTAGAAAAATATATTCTGTAGATCTCAATAAAAACTTTCAACGAAAATTGGTTTGAACGAGATACAGTCAGCAGTTTTTGAGATATTATAGCGACCACAAAGATAACTTTGTTTTTCATACAAACTCTATGAAAAACAAAGTTAATTTTTGGTGGCGAAAAATTAAAGTTATAAAATACTCTACTGTAACGGAACCCTACGCGCGTGCGAGTTCGACTTGCACTTGGCCAGTTTTGGTAGATTTAATGATCCCACTACCTCTGTACGAAAACCGATGATTCATGAATGCACATAAAACTTTCATTGGTAGGTATATATATAGCTAAGATTAGAACCAACAACCGTCGGGTCAGAATCAGGGTAACTATCCTTTACGCCAAAGGGCCGTCCATTATGACTACGTAAGTATTATAAAACAAAGTCCATCACTGTGTCTGTCTGTCTGGTCGCAATAATCTCAATAGCTACTGAACGGATTATCATGCGGTTTTCACCAAAGCCAGAGTGTTTATGAGGAAGGTTTAGGTGCATAATTCGTTAAGGTTTTGTGTAAATTGGTTGAAATATGACGATGATTGTTAAATATGTTAATATTTTATATTCGATGCAACAAACTGATGCAAATTTTGTAGGCATATATGTTCTACCCGTGCGAAGCCGGGGCGGGCTGCTAGTAGATGATAAATACCTATACACCTATCTGTGTCACGGCTACATGTATGAAGGTAGTGAGTGTTTAACAAGGAGGAATTATGTAAAGTTCCGAGGACTTGTTCACCCTTGACATAATTTGAAAATAGAATTCGGAATTTATATTTGAAAAAGGAACGAGAAGACAAAATCTGTGCAACTGCAAATACCAACTGTCGATTACAGTTCGATCTAACAAACTTCATTTTTTAAGCCTTAGCGTAGTAGAGATAAGGTCGTCTTTGGTTTCATCAATAGTAGTGAAATGTTGCTGGATAAATGGTATTTAATTATTTGGGGTGTTAGATTATTTTCGTTACGGAATTTCTGGATTCGGTCTCCACGCTCAATGCCCGCGATAGAAGCTATGCAATAGCTTAATAATATCGTTTAAAAACTAAAAAACAACCGACTTCAATGCCGCGCTATTCATTTTCAGTACCAATTTTGAGATGTTTATCTCAATATCTCTGGAGATACTTATCATACCTCGATAAAATTACCATGGTACCACACTCGGGATATCTCCTTTCGAACAAAAAAAGAATAATCGAAATCGGTTCATAAACGACGAAGTTATCCGCGAACAAACATAAAAAAAAATACGGTCGAATTGAGAAACCTCCTCCTTTTTTTGAAGTCGGTTAAAAAAGAAAAAAACATACAGAAGAATTGAGAACCTCCTTCTTTTTGGAAGTCGGTTGAAAATATGTGGTTTAACTAGCGTACGACACAACTGCGTGCGTGTTTCACAACATTAAATAAGTCTCATATTTTTACATCACGTGATTGCTATTTATGAACTGTAATCTATCTTTACCTATTATACTACACATAGGTACTATAACATATTTTATATCCTGATGTGATAAGTTAAGAATACATATACGTATAAGAAAAACGCTTTTCAAATGGTAGATGGTAGATCAGCAGGAAAGCTTTGCTTTGCGTAACAATAAATATAATTTTACTTATATCACTTGTACTTATATCAAACACGGTCTACGGTATCGTCTACGGTATTTTTCAGCTCTGAAAAAATTAAATCTGTAAGTTTTATTTGTATATCTTATAAGCTAGCGTTTGATCACTATCTTACTTGTTGGTAAGTGATGATGCGGTCGAAGACGGTAAGCACGCTAGCCCTAGAATGGGAACTGGCTCTCAAGGATAGCTGCCGGAACACATTAGATGTTTGGCGACAGATTTTATAATTTTAGGGTGGTAGCTGCCAGACGAACACTAGATATAGTGTCCTTCCACCATGCGGGGGGTTGTTTTCTTAACGATGTGTATCCTTCACCGGAGGGCCACTGTGAAAACCGCACGTAAAATTTTCGATAGAAAAATCTATTGGTGCACGGAGGGGATTGAACTCGGTACCCCTGGCATCAAAGCCGACCATTCTCCTACTTACACCACCGGGCCCCTAACCGTTAAAAGTCAACACGATCAAAAGATATGACCGTTTACATATTTTGTCACATATTTTGCGATTTCACAAGGGTATGAAAACCTATACACAATACAATGAAACACACAGTTACGTGTATGGTTGGCAACCCTACTTTAATAATTTTTGAATAGTCTGACGTCAACGATTGGATGACAGCTGAATGGTTCATTACTTTTGTTTTTTTTTAATTCAAAGCGCTAAATTGTGCCTTTGCTACTCGTATGTTTACTTGATTATGATTTATTTTATGATTTATGATTTCAACGTGTATATGTGCGTATTTTAATACTGCCTACATACTGAATAAATGCTTTAATTCTCTTTGATTCTATAGGGTACTTCCCCGACGACCTAGAATCATGAAATTTGGCAAGAGGCAAGGTATTGAAGCACTTATATTGGAAAAAACTAAAACCCGTAATTTAAATTATGTAGACAAGACAAAAAAAACTAATTTACGGAATTACAAACTTATTATTTGCGGTTGGTGCATTAACCGTGTCTAGGCATCCGTCTAGGCCTCGAACTGCAAAGTTAAGTTTGTCCTTTAACCTAGTTTGAGACTCCTTAAACTCGTCTTGGTACGGAAGGCTCGGTTAGTCCTTCTCGCACTCGGCCGGTTTTATTTACAAATTATATACTACTACTAGAAGCACGCTAGAAGTGCCCCGCAGCTTCGCCCGCGATAAAAACTTATTTTATTTATGAACCGACTTCCAAAAAGAAGGATGTTCTCAACTCTTCTGTATGTTTATTATTATTATTTTTTTGTATGTATGTTACGCTATTACTCCGTCAAGTGTGAACCGATTCGAATGATTATTTTTTTAAACGGTAGGGTACATTTCCGATGTGATCCCATTGAAATTTCATAAGTATCTCCAGAGATATGACGATAAACGTCTCAAACTTGCTACTGAAATTGAGTCGCGGTGCATGGAAGTTGGTTATTTTAGTTTTTAAACTATCTTAATTTTTAAATATTTTCTTTTGTAAAAAGTGTAAATACCTAGTTAATAGTATAAATATGTAGTTATTAATTATTAGTAGTAGCACGTTGCGGATGTGAGTACCAGCACAAACAAAAAATAGTTTATTGGTACTCAATTCTTTGTATAAAATGTATTATATTTAAAGATTAATAAATTGAAAAAAAAAAAAAAAAAAAAAAAAAAAAAAAACCTTGGTTTCAAAAAACACATAAAAAAATTTGGCAAATTGGTCAACCCATTCTCAAGTTACAGCAATAGGGATTCCTTTTATAAAATCCTAAAAGCCATATTGATTATCAGACTTTGTTACCAAATTTTTCCGTCATAGGGGTGGAATTTCGAAAAAACCTGAAACTTGTATTACTTATTTATTTACAGAAGTACTTGTGTGAAGTTTCGACTAAAAAATACTATCTAATCTTGTTTCACCATACAAACTTTGGGATGAATTTTGGAAAATCCTTTCTTAGCGGATACCGTCATAATAACTATCTACATGCCAAATTTCAGGGCAATCCGTTCAGTAGTTTGAGCTGTGTGTTGATAGACGAGTCAGTCGGGCAGTCAGTAATGTTTGTCTTTTATTATACTACTATTTGTAATGAAAAATCATTGGCGTATGGCAATAAGAAATATTAATACGCTTTCTACCTACCCTTATGCTTACATCTGCATCAAAATGTTACACCCAAACTGGACCTTGCATGGTAGAACATCGCAGTGAAGACAAATTAATTCATCTCGGCTATATTGCTATCTCGCTCTCACTTACTGTAAGAACAGTCTGTTATATTCTGTCAAATACTAAAATCAACTTGAAGAAAAGAGTAAAAACATGATTTAAGGTTAATTTTTAGACTTCAAAAGGCTATTCTGCATACAACCTCCATTGAGCACCTGCATATAACCTTCTTGATCTCCACCTTTTAACAGCGATCGCATAATCCGGCATAGTCGAGTGCATCCTGCCATTCCTGCAATAATCCGCCGCCGCCGGCGCTTGGGGTACGTTCAATTAACTATCACTTGCACTCTCTATATATGCGTTGTAATATAAGTACCTACTATGTATTTCTCCAAAGCAAAAATCCATATAGGGTGATTACAATAAAAAAAATAAGTAATGGCTAAATGATTTGACAAATATTATCAGAGTGTGGAAGTTTGAATAGATTTATTTACTTACTTGATTACGTTGAAATAAATGAGGAATTGTATGGAAATAATAAGGTATACGTAACACATAAATTCATACAAATCTGTTTTTACTATTATCGTGATCGAGTAATTAGAAAACATAAGGAAACATATATTTAACATACATTTAAAACAAAACTTAAACGGTGGCTAATTAAAAATGTATTTTATGATTTGAAAGAATGTATGTTAAGGATAAGTCAGCTGACGACACTAAATTATAATAATTGTTAGTTTTTGACATTCTGATATTTTGTTTACCTATATTGAATTCAATTTGACATCGATTCTGGGTATTTCATAATGTCGTACATGCATTCTCAGAAGGCCTATCTAGTAGAATGTACTAATAACATAAATATTGCATGTATATTGAATGCACGATGTGGGTAGACTGACATTACCAACAGTTGCAATGTGACCTAGCATCATTGTATTCAGCATCATAAATGAGAAAAAAAAAACGTACACTAGGTACTCTTTCATGGTGTATATTATTTCCAAGACTGTTCTTTGAAGGAATATAGATTTATTTGACCCTGACCTAAGCGTGAACGCAACAGAAGTGCACTTACGCCGCTCACGCAACGCGGAATGCATGAAATCTGTATTTGTATATATTTTGTTGAAATTTGTGTTTGAAATCTGTGTTTTTTTTAAGTTTAAAATACTTATAAACTTTAATAGATACTACGTACGTAATTACTGTGCCTTCTAGTGAGCGTTGTTCACTTGCAATTGCTTTAAACCCTCTTCACCAAAAATTTGTATGCAGCGCCAATTCTCTAAACCAGATTACGCCACAGTAACAGGCTTATTCTGAACTCAGCCAGTCATCTCCCAAGAGGACCCTGGGAAAGCCACGAGTGAATATTGGATAGAATAAGCCCTAGAGATCGAGTTGAGAACAAAAATCAACACTTGGCGGGAAGAGCGTTGAGCTGTTGGTCCTAGATGTTGGAAGGTTTGGATGTGGTTGTGTTAAAATTATGTAATAGAACCAAGAACATCATTCAACGTTTGTCATGACATGACATCAAATTGTATAGGTAGGTACTTTAATTTCATAATAAAAAATAATTACCGTACCTATTTTATTTGATATCATTAAATAGAAAGAGGTGGCTAAGTGCGTTCTGTTCTGTACCACTACACCATAGATATAAGAAAAAGTAAGATTTTTTTTTAATTCAAGACCATTACACGCTTAGCTGGTTATATTAAACATTATTGTTTCAGTGAAAGTTCAGAGCTACATTTTTAGGTTTTTGAATAATGGTTGTAATAAAATCATTGGCTAGCTTATACTACCATAGATACCAAAGTAGTATACTTGAGAAGAATAATTGAAAATGTTTCGAGTTAAAAAAATCTGATTTGGTGGTTTCTGCCATTTTACATATTTTACAAAATACTTACGACGGGCTTAGACCTTTCAACCAGGATCTAAGATGACGGGCTCAACGATTTATTAATATATATTTAAGGTAAAAACCTTAAAAAAAAACAACTCAAAAATAATTTCCTCAAAAGCATAGTTGTTGTGCTTAGATACCACATCCACGCACCCTCGACGGATTACAGATGTCAAGTGTCACTCAAAGTATTGACTCAGCAGATCACGATGAATGCAGAAATATTGCTTTATTAGCCGGCTGTTTGTTTTAGTTATTGAGCTTCTGTGCTATTTGCGAATGTGTTTAGTTGGTAAGAATTGAAATTGGTAACATATAAATTAGAGTTGAAAAACTCGCGTAGGATTTGGCGCCAATTGCACTGCGTGACGCTAAGCCCACAAAGCTTTGTCAAAAAGCTCAACTCTCACGTTCGCTAGATTTCAGCCTTTAACTTGTCCTACTAATTTTGGTTATAATTAAATCTCAATTTTTTTACGTACGTTAGTTCTCGAATCACAAAAAAATGGCTGAACAGATTAGTATGAAATTTGGCATTTATGTCATTTGAGTATATTATGTGAAACCTGAATGAAAATATTGAATATTTCATAAAGCAGGTGAAGTTGCGGGGCGTGGTTAGTTTCTTACTATAGAAAGAATCTGTAGGAATGGACATATACTCTAACAAAAGATGAAAGTACCTACTTACTTACATAATAGTAACTATTAAGTATGTCGTTTATATTTAGGCACAATCAAAGAAATTCCTTAAAGGAAGAATAGATACCTACCTATTGAAAATATAACTCGATATAAATACCAATAATATAAACATGAAAGTTGGCTTGTCTTTTTCTCTTATCGGAGAAATTATTTGACTGAAATTTTGCACAGGGATAGTCAATAGGTGGTGCAATGGGATAAGTAAAGATATTTCTTTACGCAGGCAAAGTCACGTAGCTTCTACATTATATTTTTCATTATTATGTACCTACATGCTACGAATAAATCATAAGTCAGGAAAAGTAACTGCATTATAAAAATGACCCAACAAAAGAAGTGTCCAAGATGGCGGGGTTAAAAGTCGTGTCCAGCGCGTCGTTAGTCGGACATTTGTCTTGTTGTACTCAACTGTCATAACAGATATTGCAGCACATACGCGAACCAATCCCAGCTTTCGTTCCGAATTTAATTCAATCTCCAAGCCAATCATTTTTAACTTTGAAAGTGATTCTTATTTTGAATCTACGTCGTTTTGGTTTGAAGGAGGGCCGGGCCACTTTTGTGTGGAATTTGTTCTGAATTAGAGTTCCTGACTCATGATTTATTCGTAGCCTACATGGCTCAAAACTTGTGTAGAGCCATAATAATGTCATACATAATTATATAATATAACCTATATCTAGGAACGGGCTACATCAAACATTAAATTGGCCAACATGTTGGCTGTAGAATATGTAAATAGAGTGCTTTGCCTTTAACCATCTTGATCAGACCGCCTTTATTAGTTTACAAGCCCTTCGAGTAGGTATCAAAGCCTGAAGTTAATAAAGGGAAAACAGAGTAAACATAGTCACGTGACCCCCCGTCGGCGGTCACGTGTCCGGCCACAGACTACGAGATTGCAATCTTTGGCTCGCGAAATTGTCTATGGGCGATTTTTGATGTCGTCAAGATGTTGTAGGCGTGAAAACGTCTGTAAAAGACAATTAAAAAGAAAAGGCCAATGTGGCTAAATAGATGAAGAAGAAAGGTACCTAAAAATGATGTTAAGTAGGGGAAACTCAAAGCATGTATCTGTTTAGTAGGCAGTTTAAAAATTCGCACTAATAATCATCACAATTTTTTATCATCATTCATTCATACTGATTAATCAGAAGGACTTTACGATACTTGCCATAAAGAAAGAAACATAATGGAAACTAATGATTACAATACAGGTACAACAGCAAGTGAGGTGGACTTTGATTCCTTTCGTCATCTTTGTAATGTAAGTATCTAAAGCATAGATCGAAGTAAGACATGTCTCACAAAAGAAGACCTCAGGCGCCGCTACTAAAACTTTCAAAAATTGACCTTTATGCAATGAAATCTTAATCTATAACTTGATTAATTACTTGTAACAACTGTAATTAACATTATAATCGTTGGCCAATGGATTACAAGATGGCGTGACAACATGGCGCCCGCAGCTAACGGCTAAATATCTGTTAAAAGTCGGTCAATCTAAAGATTAACGAGATAAATACTGTAGTTTAGGTGACAGCGGTAATTAATTCAGATAATTTGATTGATGCGATAAGGATTTCACTTGGTGTTGGTGATTGAGGTTAAGTAGACGGCACGTGCTAAGCCTTTACTAGACATGACATTTGTATGTTTTTTTTTTAATTTAATATTTTACATTTGACATTATCTGACATTATAGTAACATTTTTATAATATGGTAACATTTTCCTTGTCAGTCAATAATTCTATTTTTCTGAGATGGCTTCACACGAATAGTGCATTGTTCCGTGTTCAATGTAATATAATTTTGTGAATATGTTTATTAAATTTTAATTTCTATTATCTTTTGTTATTTTAATACGTATTTGTTGTATTTTCTTAACGTTCATAAGTGTACAATGTACCCAATTGAAGGAATTAATGAATATGAATATGAATATGACTGGTAAAGATGAGAGAGTAACACATGTGTATTGTTTTTTGCCCGTTTCAGCAACACTGATTGTTTTTAGTTTATAAATTTACTTTTCGTGAAGTTGTTTGCTATTTTTGGGTACCTGAATTGATTTAATCTTTTTTACAAGCTTTTATTTAACTTGCTTTGTATGTATGTATGTCACTATGTATTTTCGGGTGGAATTTTGGAAGCTAAATTAGACCCACTTTCCGATGTCCGATTTGTCTCAAATTTGGTGAACTTACGTATCTTCGGTGACAATACAATAATATGGTACCATGAAGCTGGTCAGATGATGGAGACGGAAGGTAGCCACGGCATCTCTGTGATAAAACAACATAACCCCACCGAGTTTGGGCTCGATTGATTCGTCTTGAGGAGTACTTTACACCTAGATGATATCCATGGTCTGACGATGAAGCTGGAAGGTGGCCACGGCATCTCTGTGATAAATTAACGTAACTCCACCGAATTTAGGCTCAATTGATTCATCTTGAGAAGCACTTTACACTTAAACGATATCCAGGATTTGATTATGAAACTGAAAGTTGGCCATGGCATTTATGTGATAAAACAACATACCCCACCAAGTTTGGGCTCGACTGATTTGCCTTAAAGAGCACTTTACCCATATTCACATCATAATATCCGTAGAATATTTTAAAACATCACGCCTAGTCTAAAATACTTAGGTTGTAGTAGTAACCTATACCTACCAAAGAGTTAAAAATAAATCAAAAGTAAAAAATATTTTTTAAAACAAGCTTTTATCTGGGACAAGGTACTAAAATGTTAAAAATAAATTCTAGTAAGTATTTTGCGGGTAGGTACTTACCTATATTCTTAAAAGCTTGAAGCACAGTACCCTTAGTACGAGTTTTTATCGTAAACGCTTTTGACAGATCTCACATAGTTTTCGACTTATTCTGGCTCCCTGATTGGTCTAAATTTAGTGAAGTGTAGTAACCACTAGAGGCGCTGTACTATTTTTCATACAAAATTTGTTCGATATACGATATCGAGTTTGGTATGAAAACTCGTACTAGGGGTACAGAAGTATAGTAAGTACCTAACCTGTAAAACGGGTAGTGCCTAAAGCTTTTAAGAATATAAGGAAGTACCTATCCGTAAAATACTTACTAGAATTTATTTTTAACATTTTAGTACCTTGTCCCAGATAAAAGCTTGTTTTAAAATATATTTTTTTACTTTTAATTTATTTGTATTACTTACAGACAAGACAAGCACCTGACCGCTATCTCACCTGATATTATCAGTGAATATGTAGTCAAGATATGGAATCGTGCTTGTCCAAAAATGAAAGACGACACTAAGACGAGGCGCTGCTGGACAACTAATTTTAGTCCAATCCACAGAGCCTAACTATCCTAACCAGTTTTCCATACTGGCTGATACTGAATATCATGTCGGATCTCAGCGCACCAATTGGCGACATTCTCTGTGCGCTGGATGGTTACAAGCTACGGCCGAAGCCTACCTAACAGAGGTTACCATCCCAGGGATCACGTGTAGGGTCAATGGGCAACTTAAATTCTACCGATACTTTTATATCGATGTGTAGGGTAGATTAAGGTCTAAGCTTAGAGTATTATACTAATTAGTGATATGCGCTAAGGGCCTAACTAAGGGTTTAAGCCTACAGATACAGGGCAATGACTTTCTCGACGGCAACAATGACCCCCAATCTGTAATTTAGATGAAGTTTTTGATTAATTCGAGTTTAATACGAGTTCAATCCCTGCCATGACTTGACCAATGGATTTTTCTGTTGAAAAATGTATATGTGCTTTTTAAAGTGGCCCTCCGGAAACACAATCCCCGCATGGTGGTAGGACACTATCTAGGTAGTGTTCGCCTGGCCAGCTACCACCCTCAAGTTAGAAAATCTGTCTATATCATCTAATGTGTTCCGGCAGCTATACTTGAGAGCCAGTTTCCATTCTAAGCCCAGCGTGCTACCATCCTCGACCGCTTCATCACTTACCAACAGGTGAGATAGTAGTCAAACGCTAGCCCACATGATACAAAAAAAATCTATTATTTTGCGGCACAGAGTACCTGTATACCGTAGGGACGACGTTGATGCATCAAAACTGTACCTACGGCGAAATACATGACACACCGATTTCAAATTCAAGAAAGATTATAGCGAAGCCACTTTCTCTCCAGACAAATATGACAAATAGCTTACAAAACCACAATAATAAGTTTGCCATAACTCACGCTCGTTCCATCAAATTGAGGTCCCAAGATAAAAGCCCAAATAACCACGAAATAAGACTGTTAAAACGCACCAAACGAGCATCATTACTGTATCTGCATAACCGTGTTATCGTGCGGTATTGTCGCGGGTTCGATTCCCTGCGGGGCAACTAACAGACCACCAAAAAAACAGCGACAACCCTATAAAATCTTTCACCAAAATTGACTTCTAACTGTGTGAAATAGAGTCTACATTTCTCAGGAAACGTTAGATTGTGTGTCGTTTTAAATAGAATACAATAATATGTCACCCCATAGTTATTATATGCAAATAATACGCATAACTTAGGGCTACCCCTGCGCGTGTTTTATCTGCTTATCTGTGAAATGGCTCAATTAGTGATGCGTGCCGACCCTAGCGGTTTGGGAGGAAGGACTGGAAAGTATGACCACGCTGAGCTTTTAGCACATTAGGTTTTAATCCCTAGATGAGAGTATGTGAAACAATTATCACGGTAATCTTATTTACTTATAACACGGGTATTATTATTCAGAAACGGTGGTACTCGTACACTCACGGGTTTTCTTATCGAAATTAAAATCAGTTACGTGCCGAAGATCATTGTGGTAGGAGCTTGCGGTAGACGTGGCTTCCAGAAGAAGGACATCAAATATATTCGAAAATGGTCGGAGTATTTCTGATAGCAAAACCCGCAAGTGTACAACCGTTTGAAATACTTAATAATAGTATGTGTAATTCTCACGATTCGTTAAATAAACTATGAGGTACAAAAATAACAATAAAAATAAAGCTATTTAATTATTACAGAAGTACATAACAGGAGTTCTCTCCCCCCCCTCTCTATGAAAATTCCAAAGAAGCACTAAATTAATTTATATCTATCTTCATTCCAAATTTCATCCAAATCAACTTGTGTCACCGTGACTAACCTAACTAACATATTTAGTGTGATTAAGACAACATGATTTGAGGTACTCAATTCAACATCGACTTTTTCTATAAAGTTGTGACTCATCGTGGTCAATCTTTCCAAGGGTAGTTTTTGAAGGGCATGCAAATATCTTACTATATCTAAACCTGGTATAAATATGCTAAATGATTTATTGAGATAGAGGGACCTGTTTGAATAGTTGATTATTTAAAGATAGTTTTAAAAGGTAAGGGAAGGGCTGAATGAGAAAAAATATTTTTCAAACTAGAAGTGCTTTGAACTAGGGAGATACTTTTAAGTTTTAGAGATATTTTTAAGACTGAATAAAATTTACAAAAACATTCTATATTTGAAAACTATTATAAGCGCCGTTAAAATTTTAGTTTTGTTAGCGTTTGAGCACTATTTCACACGGTGGTAGAGTCTGTGCAAAAAGAGAACCGTCGTAGCGTTACGATGAACTAACATTCAAAGGTAAGGAACATACCTACCTAACCTAGTAGCACACGATAACGATAAGTGTAGGTACCTACTAAGTATCAAACATTTTTAGTCGTACTAGTAATGACAGCAGTGTTGTCAATGCAACAAAAACAGTGAATTAAAACGACCGACCACCGACGCGACCTCAATTTCTACAACGGTTCTCTTTTTGCACAGACTCTAGGCGCGGATGATGTGGTCGAACGAAGATGGTGAAAATGCTAGAATACTCTGACATTCAAGAGCTGTGGCTGCAAGAACACTGTAGGGTAATAGCGGCTGATATGGGTATATTTTTATTTTGTATGATCTCACATATCTGGCCCGCTTCATAACCATTAAAATTAACATTAAAATTAACCTTATAAAAACAACAATTAGGCGCCACAACTTTTCGAAAAAACTCTACGATTAAAGCCGGTCACACACGTTTACAACCATTAGTGACCCTTTACAACCGCTAATTTCACCTAAAACAAAATAAATTTAAAACAAAAATTAAATAAATCACGAAATAAGCAAACATAACTATTAATATCTCTATCCTTATATTTAACGCGACGATAATTATAGAGTCGTTGAGCTGGCCGAAAACACAGCCGAAAATTTAAGAAAAAATTAAAGAAAAAAGTAGAGTTTACGCTCGAAATTCAAAATTAAAAGTGTCGGCGCGCTCGAAAAACTGGCCTGTATCATTATGTTTGCATTAGTTTGTTCTTATTGGTCGAAAGGTTAAGTTGGGTCACGACTCGTACCAATTAGGGGTGATTAGAGGCTATAATTTATTGAGTGTGGTACATTCGGTCGTAACGCGGCTCGCTTTGTGCAGTGTGGCGCCAAAATGATTTTTTTTTATTTGAAGTGTTGATTTGCGAAGGCTTCTTGGAACCTATGCTTGGAACATTTTGGGTGATCGACCGTATCAACTTTGACAGCTTTATTTTTTTAGAAAGTTTATACGTGACTTGAACATATGCATAATTAACTGTTTTAGTCGTGCATCACATGTTTGCTGTTGTTTACAGCAAACTTGCAACTCTACGCTTTATTCATAGCGGTATTTTCCTATCGATTCTAGTTACAGATAAAGATAAAGATATTTTATTTGTTCAAAACATGCGTTATACACATACACAAACATTGCATGCAGTATGGTCTTAAACATAGAAATAGCTCGTCATGTTTTGCCCACATCGGCGTACAAATGAGACGCGTGACGCTGCTGAACATTGTTAAATTCATGTTACATTTTTATAAAAAGATTAAATAAATTAAAATTAATAATATCAAAAATTAAGAACAAAAATTAGAACAAGTGAATATGTCAAAATAATGTCAAAATAGTTATAATAAATTACAGCACGGTTAAAATTTGTCATTTAAAAAGTCGTCAATAGAATAATAGCATTTCTTAACTAGCATTTTCTTCAGATGGTTTTTGAACAATACATTGTCGAGTTCTTTTATAGATTTGGGAATTTTATTGAATATTGTAGGAGCCATTCCCATAATGCTCTTGCGCAATAGTTGGGTTTTACCTTTTACAATGCGGATCGTATTCCGTTACACATTCGAAATCAATTAGACGAGCTGTTTTACTAATAATTAAGGTAGTTTAAAAACTAAAACACCCAACTTCCATGCACTGCGAGTCAGTTTCAGTAGCAAGTTTGAGACGTTTATCGTCATATCTCTGGAGATACTTATTAGATCTCGATGAAATTGCAATGGGACCACTTTGGAAATATACCGAATAAAAAAAGAATTAAACACATACAAAAAAAAACATAGGTAGAGACGAATTGAGAACCTCCTCCTTTTTGGAAGTTGGTTGATAAAAGTAGTTCACTTTCGCTGGCATAGATAGCGTTCTTCTGCCAGACTGGTACAAATAAACGCTAATAAACGGCCAACAACTGATATAATTGCCTTCTAAGTTCAAATTTCCTTTATAAGCTTGCGTTAGGCCTAGCCCGCATTACATTGCGATGGGACGCGGTGCGTTTATTCTATAGTTTATTATACATTTATGTATGCGCTTATTTCACTGCAATCTGAACATTTCGATGATACACCGTATTTCACAGAATATACGTTTTAATAAAAAAGCAACGCAATCGCAACGCAGTGCGTGCTACTATCTTACTTGTTGAGTTGTTTTCGCGGCGTTGTGGAGGATGGTCAGGTCGCACACTATGCTTAGATTGGGAACTCTATACAACGTCCCATCGGCCAGTCTGGACGGGATTTACACATACGCTTCCCAAGTTATACAAGGCCTATATTCAACACTGACAACTTATCAGTCTACTATACTATCCAATCTATGTTGTCAGTCGATCAGCAACTCGATCGATAACGATCGACTAACGGCATCTCGTCGATCGCCGTAATTATTGTCCGTTTTATTAGGCATTAGGTATAATGCTATATTAGTGCGCGCGTGCGATGCCTGAAGCGATTTCGATGAGCAGGGCCCTGTTTAAAAAGTTGACAAGAGTTGTCAAAATTGAAATATGTTTGTTCTTTTTACAAGTAAGGTTTATTCTTCCTTTATAAAGGTTAAATACAAGGAGACCAATCTCCATACATGGAAGTGTTCGTGAAAATGAATTATGAAAATGTCGATCCCTTACACCTTTGTTAGACGTTAGATGGCGTTATAAGAAATAAAATGTTTATTAATTATTATTTTTGCTGGCGAAAAATGATAGTGGTATTTTTTACTCGATTTTATAAAATACTGTAGTGTGGTACGGAATCCTACGAGTGCGAGTCTGACTTGCACTTGGCCAGTTTATTTTTAAATGCCATCTTAACTTTATTTGATGATTTTATAAAAGACCAGATCCTTCTGTGATGCTGTTATTTATTTATATAAGTATATTGTAAGTATAGTATATAGTGAGTGGATGAAATACATACAGAGTAGAAGATATAGGTTAGACACACACACCTATCATTTGAGCGCGCATTAATTACAATTTCTAAAAAAAAAGTTCAGCTTCAACCTCTTTTCCATTCGTCTCTTTGATGCGTACACCGCGCACGTTTCATAAAGCGCAAAGCACAAATAAATTCTAGGTACTAGTACCTAATGTAACTCAAAACTTCAAAATAATATTCAATCCACATGTAAATTTGTAAAACCTGCCCTATATACAAAGTTCACGACTATACTCGTAAAAATTTGGCTTCAGGGATATCTAAGTGTCCACGGAGGGGGTATTAGCTCTAATTATCGGAAACGTTCTTTTTTATTTAGCTCATGTGAAGATTTTACTCTCATTCATAACTAAACGTCCTTATCTTTTCGTATGTAAAATATCTAGTAGACTCCTTTTTTTACATTAATAAAAACACACTTTAAAAAACTTTTATACGACAGTATATTCAACAGTTGCAGCCAACTTCGTGCTATGCCACGACCGCCACTAGACTGAGTCGAGTCTTACACATAGACATAGTAATATAAATTGACTGCGCAAAATGGCCCTGATGATACCGACCTAGAACGGAGTTTGTCCCTTTCTTTTGTATGGACAACTATATACACTATATATACTATACATATAGTATAGAACATATAAAGCACTAGTAGGTTGTTAGACAAGGACACACTCCTACCCGGGTGCCTTCCGATTGGGCAGTTTTGTTCTACAAGGCAATTGATTACAACAAATTGTTAGAGCATACGGATTAAATTGAATTTGTCAAAACATTTGCAGTGCACCATCATTTTATATTACGTTTAAGGTCTTACATCGCTAACTGATTGACGATTATATTCTCGACCAATGACACTGAACTGCTACTGTAGAGGGCAACTGAAACGTCTGAAACTACCACCACTAGTGCACTAGTGTATAACTTGGTGACCAAAAAGGTAAAGGTGTATTTAGTCAAGCCTACGCAGATGACTTCTGATCCCATGACTCGAATAAAAAGCACCTAATGTCTTTAGCCACATATTTAGAAGCCCACGCTTGCTTTTCGTCCATCCTGTTATGTAGATGCGACTAATAGATAAAATATTATTTATTAACTTAATCGCTTTCCAGCTTGAGCTTTCTTTGGTGTTGCCATTGGTAAATATCACCCGAGAATTATTTATCGGTAGGAAAATACATGTTATTTATGCAGACACATTAGAATGATATATCATTTCAAACAATCCTGCGGGTTATGTTTTTACAACCGTTCAAACCAGATTTTTTAAAAAGGGCTGAATTGAGAAGTTAAAATGGTTACAAAAACTTTACATGTTAAAGTTTCTGGTATCTTTGTAGTAAACAATAAACTGGCCAAGTGCAAGTCGGACTCGCACTCGTAGGGTTCCGTAACACCGTTAAGTATTCCATAACTATGATATTTCGCAACTACAAAATTTACTTTGTTTTTCATAGTGTTTGTATGAAAAACAAAGTTATCTTTGCGGTCGCCATATCTCAAAAACTGCTGACTGTATCTCATTCAAACCAATTTTCGTTGTTAGTTTTTATTGAGATCTACAGCATATATTTTTTTAGATTTTTCGCTCCCATACTTTAAAAGTTAGAGGGGGGGGGGGACACACATTTTACCACTTTAGACGCGCCTATCTTTCAAATTATTGACTTTGAGAAAAAAATATTTTAGAAACCTCAATGTCATTTTTGAAGACCTATTCATAGACTAGATATAGAAAAATTTTTTTTTTTGTTTCATTTCCATGTATGGGATGCCCCCCCTTAAACTTTTATTTTTTTAAACTTTTGTATAAAAATCGGAAAGCGGTTCACAGAATACATCTACCTACCAAGTTTCAATTCTGTAGTCCTAACAGTTTCGGAATAAAATGGCTGTGAAATAAGGATGGACAGACAGACAGACAGATAGACAGACATGACGAATCTATAAGGGTTCCGTTTTTTGCCATTCGCCTACGGAACCCTAAAAATGGTTAATTTCTAACAGAAGCTTGCATGATGAAACATTGCTCTGAGAACAAATTGATTCACTTCAGGTTTGATCTATCCCACTCATATTTACTGTAAGAACAGTCTGTAATATTCTGTCAAACACTAAAATCAACGTAAAAACTGAATAAAAATATAATTAGACGTCAGTCATGGTTATATTTTTAGTCTTTACGAGTTTATTCTACAAGCAACCACTTGTAGTAAACCATAGAACAGTTTTCTCTTTTCTGTGTATTGAACGCATTCTTACGTTTTCCCTGACTTGTGAAAAACATTTTGTTGGTAAACTGGCACCTCTTACCTGGTATCCCCGATATTGTGCCTACATCTGATTTATTTCTCCTAACCTGTGATTAAACAATTTACAACTCACAGTCCTATGATTTCCGGAGTTAAATGTCCTAGCAATATTTTATTGTATTTATTATAGAATAACGGTTTCAATTTCATACGTAGGTATGGGTTGATAAGTATATGTAGATATTGAGTTTAAAACCAAGAACTAAATCAATCGTTGGCATTTATTAACCCTTGAAAATTTTATTCTGGGAAGCAGCTCTAGTTCTGCATACGTATTATTTAAAATCGGATACATTCGAATTTAAAAACCTCAATTTGAATATTAAATGTTGAATAAATTCTTGAGATATTTGGACGCGGAAACCTTGCCTACTTTTTTCACAAATTTTTTGTATTGAATTATCAAAAGTTTCCGATCGGAGCATTGTTGATTGCAAAGATTAGAGTCAAAGTTTAAGCAGTTTTTGAATTAGAAGTTATCGAATTATTGTGATCAGCCAGAAATATATGTGGAAAGCCTATAAGGTACTTATAAAATACATGGCAGAAAATAGATATACTTTCCAACGAAAAATCAAAATTCAAAATACTGGAAATGGTTTTAGATGACAGTTTATGAATCTCGTTTCGCCATTCCCTCAGAAGAGAATTTGATCCGCAAAAATCGGGAGTTTTTCATTATGAATGTTTCCGATTTTAATTAGAAAAGCTTAACATATCAGACGAAAAAATAGTTTAGTCGATCACCTAGCTGTACTAAGCTAAATAAGCTCAAAGAGTAAAATAGTTTAAAATTTGTGACTAATTGTTAACCATACAAACTACTTAATTGAACTATAGCGTCGAGAAATACTGAAATCTTATTATTTGGAAATATGCCTCCAACACTTGCCACTAAAAACACAACGCTAAATGAACAATATGACCAAGAAGAAATAATAAACGAATTTCCATCTTTGCATTCAAATAACTTCAACTCTAACCTGTGTCACGAAAAGACATCCAATAATCGATTAAGTCTGCTGTCAAACGCTTTGACCCCGTCGCGGCGTGGTTTGTAATCCTCGTAATTGTGGACAATCCCTGCGAATTAGCTTCAACCAACTAATATCTGATGTCCTAAGAATGATCAAAGCTATAAAAATGCCATACACGTTTATTTTTTCAGTGCAGATTTTTTTTTGCAGATTTGCATGGTGGTAGGACACTATATAGTGTTTGCGTGGCCAGCTACCACCCTCAAGTTAGAAAATCTGTCGCCAAAACATCTAATGTGTTCCGGCAGCTATCCTTGAGAGCCATTTCCCATTTTAGGCCTAGCATGCTTACCATCTTCGACCGCATCATCCAACAGGTGAGATAGTGGCCAAACGCTAGCCTATAAGATAAAAAAAAATATAAAAAAATAGACAAGTAAGTAATGGCTACGCAGAACAATAACATTAAATGTAGTGAATTATAATTATTTGTAAACTCAGTTTCATATCAGTCAGTAGTATCAGTTTTTTGTGTACTATTCGAACTATTCGCTTGAATGTTTTAGGTATTGCAGTATTACCTATGTGCTATGGTGATATTATTAAAATAAATGTTTAGTTATTTTTACTACAAAAAAATGATATAAAAAATGGCTTTTAGTAGGCAATTCCCAAAATACGTACAAATTAGATACTTATATAGGCTATATCCATAAAGATAAAAAACACATGAAAACACACTAAAACATTAAGGTTCTAATATCACACAAGAAACTCATGATATAAAAACTGAGGTAAAAGCTCACAGGTAGCTGCACTTGCATATGTGAAATGCAGAGATTCCTTTCATCATCATCATCATTATCAGCTGGTGTCCGTCCACTGCTGGACGTAGGCCTCTCCCAAGGTGCACCACTGAGCCCGATCTTCGGCTCTTCTTTTCCAGTCACTGCCCACCACTTTGCGTATATCGTCGCTCCACCTAGTCACAGGACGTCCTACGAGATTCCTTTCGGTAAACTTTATCTAACATTTTTATCTTACTTAAGCTTTAACTTTTTACAATAATCGTGTAGTACACTGCAGACAAGTCTTGCAGAAATGTTAATATATTATAGTCGATAACAGCTAGTACGTAAAAAGTACCGTAATTAACTCCAACAAGTTTTGGACGTGTTTCGTACGAAAATTGTCAACTTGATAATAATTTAAGATCATTTAAAAACTAAAAGAACTGCTTTCAAACCTTGCGCTAGTCAAAGTAGCCAGTAGTCAGTAGCATGTCATCGAGGGACATGCATCGTAATACAAATGCTGATTTATTAAAAACCGCTCAACCGATTTCGTTAAAATTTAAATGGGACCACCTGGGAACCCTTTTGAAACAAAACAAAATAATTTTCTAAATCGATTCAGGCATTTTAAAGTAATGGGTGATTCCGACGAATTGAAAACCTCCTCCTTTTTTGTGAAGTCGGTTAAAAACTCTATTAAAGGCCCGGTCTCCATTAAAATTGGTATGGATATATTAAATAATCGTTTACCAATTATGTGAACCTCTAGCATAGCGTAGCGTAGCTTTATAAACGTAGGACCACCATACAAATTAAAGTCTAGGAAAGAACAGCGACTTCGAAAGAAAATTGCATAATTGAATCTATTACTCCATTGAACTCGATTAAATATTCGATCGGCGATTGTCGCATGTCATAATAGGGACATAGAAATGAAGTCATGACACAATACTAAATGTGCTCAACTACAAGTAGTTGTTAAGTTTTTGTTGTTCTTTATTTCGGTAAATAATTGCATGTGGGTAACGTACAGTAAGGTACAGTCCGGCAAGTATAACTTGGCGTGCCTGTGCGCCACTGTGCTTTTACTTTGTACTTTGATAACAGTTTCTCTTAAACCACTTTTAATTACTTTTGGCATTATTGAACTATTTTAATGTAGCAGATTTATTGTTTCTTTGAAGTGTCACTCACTTTATATTTTTGTAAATTGTTAAACACAATCCAAAATTTCATCGTACCGACGGGACTCGAACCCGCACCCCCCGGATTAGACGTCCAGGTGCTCTGCCAATTAAGCCACGGTTCGATTCATCGATACGACGAAATTAGTGGATTGCATTTGTTAACCCAATTATGCATTGGTGGCGCCATCTATGACTACTTATTACGTAAGTTAATCATTCGGAAGAAATCATTACAGTTTTCAAATACGACGAGAGATGTTGCACTGCGTAAATCAAATATTATGTTTCTTTGAAGTGTCACGGGTGCGGGTTCGAGTCCCGTCGGTACGATGAAATTTTGGATTGTGTTTAACAATTTACAATTTTACTTGAGCCAAATCATTACAAACACACAAAAATACAAATGTTCTCTCTTTATAATATTATTATAGATATATGTCGCAGGCAGATAGCTTAATTGGCCGTTCAATTAAACGCCTAGCCTCTTAATTAAACAGCGCCGTTCTACTAATTTGCTGATTGATATCCAGCCTTTTGATCAAACAGCTAGGCAAATGACTTGGATCGATGACGTTTCATTACTTGCCTAGCCTGTTCATTAGTCTGACACTAAGGCACCAGAAATATATGTATCTGTTCGTAGTGGGAACTAGGAACAGATACATATATTTCTGGTGACGCGCGGCCGCTGCCGCGGCTCCCTTCCCTGCTACGCTCGTCGGCGCACGTCACGCGGCGCACTGTTCCTAGTGTGTTGCCTTAGTGTCAGACTAAGACATTATATGACTGGCCTAAGCATTAGCCAGCCAGTTTATTAATGCGTACAAACGCTGCGGCTGGATATCATTCAGGAATTTAGTTGAACGGCGCTGTTTAATTAAGAGACTAGGCGTTTAATTGAAGGGCTAATTAAGCTATCTGCCTGCGACATACACATTATTCAGTTTGTAGTATAGGCACATAGTATAGCCCCCAGTTTTACAATAATAAAAACTGTGGCATAGCATTATTTTCTAATGATATAACACAAGCGACCGCACCGCGGGCAGCTGCGTCAGTGAGTGATTAGCAAAATCAATGTTCTATGCGTACTGTGGGGTGGA
The DNA here is from genome assembly GCA_954871355.1 of Cabera pusaria. NCBI lineage: Eukaryota > Metazoa > Arthropoda > Insecta > Lepidoptera > Geometridae > Cabera > Cabera pusaria. Next base: position 8,838,186 of record OX940908.1, read on the forward strand.
TTTGGAGCGAGAAGGTGTACCATGCAGTATTAAACTGCAAGGGTTGGTTTGATATGTCAAATGTCTTTTTTGTGAGACAGTTTTTTTTAAATATACTCATTTTTCAGTCCCAGAAAGATATGGCGGGATGAATTGAGGGAAATAACACTGGGTCATAACACTGTTTACTTACTATTAAATAATCTGTGACTGCGGTATGGGGGTAGATAATACCGTTTCGGACTCGTAATCGAAAAGTGTCTAGAATCGTCTTTTATTTTTCATATGATTATAATCACCGCACACCACAGCGTTGTGCGATCTGATAAAAAATCAAGTTTTATGTAGGTACCTAGGCAATATTTTACAAAACCTTTAACATTTTACCACAGACCTGCCACTTAATATTAAACTTGACTGCGTACACCGGCCCCAATGAGACCGACCTTAAACGAAGTTTGTCCCTTTCTTTTGTATGGACAACTTATATATTATATACTATACATATAGGATAGAACATATATAGCACTGGCAGGTTGTTAGATAAGAACACACTCCCACCCGGGTGCCTTTCAATTGAAAGGCACCTGGGTGAACAAAACGGCCCAATTGGGCCGTTCTACAAAGCTATTACAACCTTATTGTTAAAGCATACGGATTAAATTCGAACCTGCCAAAACATCCGCAGTGCACCATCTTTTTATATTACATCTATGCATTTTACTCTACGCTTTATTCCTTGAGTAATCCATTCTGTCAGCAATCATAAAACATTATAGGAACGTGTAAAGGAGTCGACCCTGTCGACCACATACAGTTTCGCTACGTGTTCAATGAGCCCTAATCACAAGGTAGGCACACGCGTGGAATAACAGCCTATTGTCTTTGCTAACTCCAGCTGTGTCTTTGCTTTAATAGTCGTGTCGTGACTGCTTCATTTCCCGCGCTGTCAGTAAAAAAAGAAAATGTTTAAGAGTTTTGGCGGGAATGTAAAAAGTAGGGTAAAAAGACCAAACTTTGGCACTGACAAACCTTATCATTTTTTATTCAAACTTTATTATTATTGACAATTTATTAGCACCTCAGTTTTAAATCAACACTGTAAGTTATTTTGTGCATGATATTTGCATTGCTGAGTAGGTAACAATATACGTAAAATTAATTCCTGTACATAAGTAAATATGATTTGAACCTTTTACCCCAATTGACAAAGTTGTCTATAGATTGGTCAAGAACCGATAACCGTTGAGGTAGATGTGTTTTATGGTGGAGACTGGAGAAGTGGAGACCACGGCTCGGTGAACGCAGTGTAAGGCGCCCTCTTGCAGTTAGATGGAGCGATGATATACGCAATCTGGCTGGCAGCAGCGGTTGGAAACAAAGAGCTTAAGATCGAGCTCAGTGGTATGTCATAGGTGGACCGTATGCCTATGTCTATTGTCTAGTAGTAGACAGAGATAGGCTGACGATGATGATGATGTATAAATTCTGCCGCGTGGTAATTTATTTTTGATGATAATATACACAATATGGTATGGTTTTCAAAATTGTATGAGCATTTTCCTTTAATTAATTTTTAAATACGTCGGTTTTAATAAGTAGGTTCCACATACATAACATACCCCTTGTACAAGAACTTATAACGGACGAAACGGCTCACAGCCACAGAATAATGAATAGTACAGGTAGCGACCACGGAGAATGGACTAGAGACCATCAAGCCGTTTCCATTGCCAGGAAAAAGTATTTCAAAATATTACCGCCAAAACTCAACCTAAGATTAAGAACATACTGCTGACATAGCACCGGATAAAAAAATTATAATCTTTTATTTTTAATTGGAATATATTCGGCCAGCAAAGTTTTTTAAGTCGAAAGCTGGGGTTGCACCGTTGTATTTAGGGGTGCCGCGTAGCCTCAAGGTATTTGGTTTTGAGAGTACGCATATTGGAGTAAGACAATCTGGCCCCCTGTAATAACTCGGCAACAATGGTTGGATGAAAGTTTCCTTTTATGAAACCTTTGTGAATACGAATAATAATGGTAGATAAGAGATATAAACTAAACACAGAGGGTGAAACGGAGACGATTATGGAACAGACGTATAGTTAGTTTTACTAAATATTTAAATATGTAGTTAGAGAGTATCATACTAGTACAGGCACGACTTTTCTTATTTAAAATCATTAAGTAAAATTACAGAGCGTGTATTATTCTCAACATCTAGATTGATCAAGTACCAGGCGTTGCAAAATTAGAAAATCTAGAGTTTTCAGTATATGATTTAACTGTAATAATAAGTGTCTTGTTTTTTCTTTTACGTAATGAATATTACGTAATGAAACAATATGTAGTTTGGGGGCAGTTAATTGACGCGTAAAATGACGAGATTTAAAACATATAATATACTAGCAGCCCCGGCTTCGCACGGGTAGAACATATATGCCTACAAAATTTGCATCAGTTTGTTGCATCGAATATAAAATATGAACATATTTAACAACCATCGTCATATTTCATCCAATTTACACAAAACCTTAACGAAATATGCACCTAAACCTTCCTCATAAACACTCTGGCTATTGGTGAAAACCACATGATAATCCGTTCAGTAGCTATTGAGATTATTGCGAACAGACAGACAGACGCAGTGATGAACTTTGTTTTATAATACTTACGTATTGATATTGGACGGCCCTTTGGCGTAAAGGATAGTTACCCTGATTCTGACCCGACAGTCGTTGGTTCTAATCCTAGCTATATACCTACCAATGAAAGTTTTATGTGCATTCATGAATCATGAGTTTTCGTACAGTGGTAGTGGAATCATTAAATCTACCAAAAAGTAGCTTACCACCAAGGAGTACATCTGCCGCCGTAACCTTACGGCGTTCCCCGACGCAAAATGTAGGGGTAATATACGTTTAACGTGTGTATCTGTGTGTCTGTCTGTAGCATCTTAGCACCTAACCGGATGAACCGATTTTGTTTTTATTATTGATAGTTTTTTTTTGTTTGATAGATGTCTTCATCGAGAGTTTTCTTAGCTTTGATTCATGAAATTTCGTTCAATCGTTATAAAATTATGAGCTTTTTTCTAGTTAATTGCGCTATGAAATCAACTTTCATAGGTCTGATCAATTCGAAAATCTTCTTCTTCAACGATATTGTAAGAACATGGAAGCCTCCTGGACTCTACAGAATACTCAAATCCTCACCAACTTACAGCTCAGATTTTAAATGTCGTGTTTAGAGTCATTGGAAAAAGCTATTATACATAGATCAGTCGGGGTGGTTTAAAATATTATATTATATTATTATATATATAGATGAATATTATTTTATACAATAGATCATATTATTATACTATATTGACTTCAAATTGATTGTGATCGGTGGGGATCTACAGCATAGCTAAGCTTATAATAATATTTTCGTAGTAACTATGACCTAATCTGTGGTTTCACTGCAAATATTTTATTAATTTTGCGATGCGTGTTTGTTAAATTCGTGATATCTTCTAGAGTTTTCATTTGAATTATATACTGTAAAGGACAATTTTATTCCATAATATGTGGCCAAGCTAATTAACGTAATTATTTGGATAAGGATTAATACTATATACTTGAAAATAGCCTTGGAAGTTATGTTATATTTTTTAACAAAAATTTTAAGATTAAAATGGTTACTGTGAATCAACCTTAAGAGATAGACATATACTGTCACGGACTTTTTTGTAGGTCTTATTAAGTTGTACAACTCTTGCATAGAAAATATTCTTCTATCTATTTTCAATTAAGCAGGGTTCGTCAGAAACGTGTTTTTTCGACCGTTTATTTGCCGACTTAGGTTGCAAATTAGGTCTCCACGAATGTACCTTTGATTTAAACGGGATAATATATAGCCTATTTTCATTCCGAAAGTCTATTCTATGTATTTGTGAAAGAATTTTTTAAATCGGTTCAGTAGTTTTTGAGCTTACTCATTACAAACATACAAAAATACAAATGTTTCTCTCTTTATAATATTAGTATAGACTAGTATAGATTATCATTTGTTCACCGGCTTCACAAAAAGGAGGGGAGGTTCTGCATGCGACTATAATATTTTTTTTTTGTTGTTACCTCAGAACTCTGTCATATCTTAACCGATTCGAATAAATATTTTTTGTTTGAGAGATTATGCCTTCTGATTGGTCGCATTCAAATTTTATTGAGATCTGATAATAATCTCCGGAGATATAGAGATAAACATCTTAAACTCGAAATCGATGCATTTGTATACCTTGATGACATATGATATTGACTACTGGCTAATTTGACTATCGCGGCATCTGAAGTCGGTTTTTAGGATTCCGTACCCAAAAGGTACGGAAGGGACCCTATTACTAAGACTCCGCTGTCTGTCTGTCTGTCTGTCCGTCTGTCACCAGGCTGTATCTCGTGAACCGTGATAGTTAGACAGTTGAAATTTTCACAGGTGATGTATTTCTGTTGCCGCTATAACAACAAATACTAAAAACAGAATAAAGTTAAAAATAATAGGGGGTCCCCATACAAGAAACGTGTTGTTTCGGCATTTCAATATAACGCCATCTATGGACGCTTAGGTAAACGTCCATAGATGGCGTTATATTGAAATGCCGAACCTTAACTCCTTTGTCTTAACTTTCACTTAGATATTAGACGTTAGATGGCGTTATAAGAAATAAAATGTTTATTAATTATTGAAGTTATACTTCTTTTGGCGCGATAGAGAAAAATGATGAGAGTGAATTTTTACGATGCGCTCGCACACCGACACCTAAATTCTACACCGTGAAGTTAGTTCTAGGTGGTACGATGCGCGCGCACACCGACACCTAAATTCTACACCGTGAAGTTAGTTCTAGATGGCATGACTATGTTCAAGTTGTATATGTCATATTTAACGTCATATTTTTACGTTGATAAAACCTTTTTTATTTAAATAAAATCTTTTTGATTAATTTTAATTTCTTCTAATAATTCTAATCTTTTTGATTTATTTATCGTTAATCACTATTAACAGTTAACTATTAAGTTAAACATTTATACTGCATTTTAGTTATTTTTATCCATACGACACAGAAGTATAACTTCTAACGCGTGTACATAAGTACACACACTCTTTTTTTATTTTTTGCTGGCGAAAAATGATAGTGGTATTTTTTGCTCGATCTTATAAATATATTGTAGTGTGGTACGGAACCCTTCGAGTGCGAGTCCAACTTGCACTTAGCCAGTTTGTTAGTTTTGTACGATCATTAATTATTATAGAGGCAATCTGTAATCGGAGACACCTTATTCCAAAATCTTGCTCTCGTGTTATATAAAGGCAGTTTTAAGTATGTAGAGGCTATTTCAAATTCTGAAGTCAGTCTATCTAGTCAGTCTATAAATAACCAACATGTCAGTAAGTACATAGGCAAGTAACTGGCGGGCATCTATTGGAGGCTGCCAAGTGGGCAAGTACTAGGAAAGCAGAAAAAGGGAGGGGTACTGGCCGATGGCTCGCGGCAGTCACGATTTAATGCTGCTACCACTAGTGTGTCCAACATTCCAAGTTTGTCGAACCTGGATGAAAGTATTAAGTCAAATTTTCATGTGACGATATGTTAATGTCAGTTTGGGATTAATCCTTAAAATGACATTAGACATTTCGTTTATCTTGGTTATAGTCCACTACCTCTCCTAGCAGTAAATTCACACGTAATAGACCCCCTTCTCATTACATAGCTCTATAAAAGAGTTGGTCAAACAGTGGAAACAATAAGTTAATTGTGGTTACAACTTAGACTAAGCGCACACAGCATTGCGGTGCGTTCATTCTACCCTTCATGTGTTCCGGCAGCTGCCGGAAGGGTAGGATATATAAGGATAGCTTCCTTGAGAGCCAGTTCCCAATCTAGGCCTAGCGTGCTTACCATCTTCGACCGCATCATCACTTACCAACAGGTAAGATAGCGGTCAAACGCTAGCCGATATGATGTAAAAGAAAAAACAAAATGCAATGCGCGCACTTCATGACCCTCCATACTTCACAGAATACAGTAAAAGCCTTACAAGTAAAGGTACAGTAAAGGCCTTACTATTTTACGAATGCAGTGGCTGATCTTAGATGGTTGGGAAAAATTTTAAAAAAGTTTTAAATTAGAATTATTCAAGAGTATGAATTTGAATACCTAGCATAGACGTAATATAAAAAGATGGTGCACTGCAGATGTTTTGACAAATTCAATTTAATCCGTATTACTCTAAAATAAGGTTGTAATTGCTTTGTAGAACAAAACGGCCCAAACGAAAGACTTCCGGGTGGGAGTGTGTCCTTAAATTGTCTAACAAACTGCTAGTGCTATATATATTATATATATGTGTAGTACATATATATATAAGTCGTCCATACAAAAGAAAGCGAACAACTCCGTTCTAGGTCGGTCTCTCAGAATAACAATTACTAAAGTATAGTAATTGTTACTCTGAGGTGCGTCTCATCAGGGCCGTTTTGTGCAGTCAATTTATATTACGTCTATGATACCTAGAAAATGCCAGAAATAAACCTACAGCCGGCTTCACTATGAGATATAATATAATGTATATTATATCTTGACATATAAAATTTTATCGCTCGTCATACATTTTGTATGAGACCGTTTACACTATGCTATAATATATATTACATCCCAAGCTATAAATATTTTTTCGACCGACTGAGCGATATTTGAAGGTATATTTAACCTCACGTCCCCGGACACCGCGCCTCCCCCTGCCTCGCCCTCAGTTTTTTTTGTTGTTTTTTTTAAATTTTTTATTATGGCTCCACACGATTAGTGTATTTAGCCAGTGTTTGAATAAAACCATAGACAACGAAAGCTGAACTATATATCTTACAATGTGAACAGCAATCAAGGGATGTAGTATATAACGTCTAGATGAAAGCTGAATGGCTCTTTTTGTAAATTCAAAGCAATAAGTTATGTTTCTGTTATATCTATAATATTATTATTAAGAACGGTTGTACACTCACGGGTTTTTTTTATCGGAATTGCTCCGACCAGTTTCGGACACGTTTGGTGTCCTTCTTCTGGGAGCCACGTCTACCGCAAGCTCCTCGCGCAACGAGCTTCGGCACGTAACTGATGTTACGTGCCCCCCCGACTATGTGACCCTGTCCTGGCGCCAAAGCTGGATCCGCCCATGGTTGCAATTACAATTAAATATTGCAATTACAATTTGAATTTTAGTTTTTATGGTTTTTGAAGTTATACTTCTTTTGGCGCTATAGAGAAAAATGATGAGAGTGAATTTTTACGATGCGCGCGCACACCGACACCTAAATTTAACATCGTGAAGTTAGTTCTAGGTGGCATGACTATGTTCACGATGCGCGCGCACACTGACACCTAAATTCTACACCGTGAAGTTAGTTCTAGGTGGCATGACTAAGAACGTCATATTTAACGTCATATTTTTACGTTAATAAAAACTTTTTTATTTTAATAAAATCTTTTTGATTAATTTTAATATTTATCGTTAATCAGTACTGCATTTTAGTTACTTTTTTCCATACGCCACAGAAGTATAACTTCTAACGCGTGTACATAATTACACACACTCTTTTTTTTATCAGGTAAACTTACTTGTATGTTTATAGTTAGGTAGTTTTAAAAATATATTAATGCATATAATATTATGTGAAATTTATATTCAGTTAAATGAAAGAAATAACTAAATTTAGGTATCAGATAAAACCACCCTTTGCAGACTTTAATATAATTAGGTATTTGAAAGGATATCATTGGAACTTTTATTCTATATTTTTATAGCGATCCTAAGTTGGCCATGTCTACTATCAAATACTTTTTTTTCATATTGCTTAGCGTTTGCCCACTATCTTATCTGTTAGTACCTAAGCGAAGAGATGGCAGCACGCTAGCCTACTATGCACACTAACTTTTTTATATAAGTGTTGGCTGATGTGGTGACCTTGTTGTCTTCGCAGGCAGAGTCGGGAAGCGGGAGGCGGAGAAACAAACAACTCATTTGGAGTCTCAATAAAATATCTGTTTATTTAATAAGTATTACCGCTTAAATACATTCCAATAGTGCTGATACGTAATTGACCCAGTTTCGCACACAAAGACATTTTGCTATCGTTGCAACTTACCCCTACAATATTCCCCCCCTAAAAATAATAAAAAAAAATCTACAAAAACTTTATAAAACTGCATAGAATACTTATCGTAATTAACTAACCTAACACGATATCCCTTGTTGCGCATCGACAGTCGTAGTTGCTAGGTCAGCAAATACCTCTGTCTTGACCTACTGGTTCAATTTACTCACGCTTCAATTTCGTAATCTACATTCAGCAAGTGAATATTCGGCTTTATTTATCAGCTACGCAATATTCTCTCGGGCGACTTCTTCATTTATCAGCGAAACTTCTTCAGCGTGTTATCTTGTACTCGTATCTTCATGGCCGACCGTGACAAAAATAACGCGTCCATCTGGTAGTACTCCTGTTCTTCCATCCTATGCTCTTTCCATTTACTCCTCAGCCGTTACACGTCCGGAACATAGCGAGACTGAGCAATTCTCTTCAAGTCTGCGCTCCACGTATGACCTTCCGTGTAACCTTCGATGATCCCAGTGCATCTTCTGGCTTCAGACATCTCAATGGTTTCCTGGTACTCAAGCAGGATCGACAGCGCTGATAACCTCGAACTAGTGGCACTTGTAGCTCTCCTTAACTCGGCTGGTTACTGATGTCATCACGTCACAAAGCAGCTTGATCTTCATTACACTTTGATGGTGAACCTTTCCTATGGACTTCCAACTTCCGAAGGCGAGTTTTTATAGTTGTTGGCAACAGATCAGGGATTGGGTACATGCTGGTCCTAACTCCTGAATTCTTCTTTCTTCGAACGGTTTGCGGTGCAGCGGCTGTGCGTTCTTCTTTGTCTATGGGCGGTGCTCAGCGATAGCGATTATTGCGCGTGTGGTGTCTCGGCAACCTCTGGTGCAGTGCAGATCTAGTTGACGTTTTCAGGCGTTGCAGGTGGTAGTGATGACTCCATATTTTTAATTAATCTGGCTTCATCCTCGATGTGCGTGTTCGGGCTCCCCCGACAGAGATCAGCCCTGTCGGGGTCACCAATGTTGGCTGATGTGGTGACCTTGTTGTCTTCGCAGGCAGAGTCGGGAAGCGGGAGGCGGAGAAACAAACAACTCATTTGGAGTCTCAATAAAATATCTGTTTATTTAATAAGTATTACCGCTTAAATACATTCCAATAGTGCTGATACGTAATTGACCCAGTTTCGCACATAAAGACATTTTGCTATCGTTGCAACTTACCCCTACATAAGACAGTTCTTTGACAGTAGGTACTAAGTATTTTCGTAGAACAGGGGTAAAGTCTCTACATTGATAGCGATGCGTCTTGTCATCGCAAACGTCTGCTAGAATGAGATGCAGCTAGACAGCTGTTATCTGCATCTCTTTTCGTATCGACGATTATAGCTCGAAATTCATCGCTATGCATGTAGACTACCGGCCCTGGGGTGGAAGTCTCTACATTGATATCGATGCGTCCTGTCATCGCAAACGTCCAGTAGAGGGAAATGCAGCTAAAGTCCCCGTCACGAGAAGCTATAAATTATGTAAACAAGTGTTCAGGAGTTCACAACATTTGGACCAACAAAAAAAATGAATTTCGTACTCGTACGCATTCGAAACTCGAATGGCGCGTTTATTTCAAAATGGCGTCCCGATAGTTTACAATCCCTGCGTCCGGTACCAAGAAAAACAAACGATAGCGCTTTGCGTCGTTAAAATATGATCCGACTAAATTAAATAGGTTGTTACTTTCATATAACCCGTCTATATTTCATGTCGATTGAATATGGTCAATTTATTATTATCTCGCAGTATAAAATGTTTACTTAGTAAAAGATGTTTGTTTACATAATTTATAGCTTCTCGTGACGGGGACTTTAGACAGTTGTATACTTGCATCTCTGTTCATAACGACAATCATCGGTCGAAATTCATCGCTATTCATGTAGAGACTACCGGCCTAGGGAAGCAGATATTAAGAAGAGGGGATTGGAGGGATAGTGGTGTAGGCTTGCGGCAGTCACGTCTTCCAGACCAGTCTTAGAACTCTTAGACAAAGTGGCTGACAGATGGTCCGGGAAAATGTTACGCTGGATTTGATACTGAATTAAAATAATGTTCCATTACCAAGTATATGTTTTATTGTTCGTAAGACCTCATTATACTGCTTAATTTCCATTTTAGCATTAGAAAATATCAAAACTTGTGCCGTCGTTTTATGGCAAATACTTCTTTCTACCTTTTGGTAGCAAGTTAGTCGGAACATTGAAATAATGCTCCTACGACCTGTAGACGACATATAAAAATCCATTGGTGCACGTCTAGGATTTGAATCAGTGACCTCTGGGTTGGAAGTCAAGATCCTTTTCGCAAACGGGTCAACAAAACATCAAACTTCAAACTTCTCATAAATAGATTTGTTTCGTCATTTATTAAAAGAAGAAACAAGTTGCATAACGTAATTTATGCGTGCTTTACTTGTAATGTGTTTAAAGCCCCAATGCCAAACAACAGTGTATTTTACTCAATATGAGAAAAAAATTAATCATATATTATTGAGATTGCTTAGGCAATAATATCGTTTAAAAACTAAAAAAAGAACCGACTTCAATGCCGCGCTATTCATTTTCAGTACCAATTTTGAGGTGTTTATCTCAATACCTCTGGAGATACTTATCAGACCTCGATAAAATTACCATAGTACCACACTTGGGATATCTCCTTTCCAACAAAAAAAAGAATAATCAAAATCGGTTCATAAACGACGAAGTTATCCGCGAACAAACATAAAAAAATATATATACGGTCGAATTGAGAAACCTCCTCTTTTTTTTGAAGTCGGTTAAAAAATAGTCGGAAAACGTTAGTTTTAGTTCATAAAATTGCAAACTAAAGTCTGTTTTATAACATCATTAAATAGAAGTCGCCGTGATTACGTTATTACGTCATGAGGCTATTTAAACTTAGAAGTGCCAACTGTCAACTATCATGCATTTGTTTACACAGCCAACTGACGTCAGGACCACAGAGCAATATGGCGACCACTACGTCTAGCGTTTTTGTTAAATTACGCGCAAAATTTAAAAATGCAAAATTTTAAATGCATTTTTATGGCATTTAACGATTTAATAAAAATTTTGTGAATTTTTTGTGGTTCATTAGCACTACAGAATTAAATTGAGACACTTTTCACGCCACATCTGGTACGTAGTACAAACATCTATGTTGTAATCAAAGAGAATATAATACTAGGTAGTTGTAATACCCTATTCTAAGGTATGTTTCCATTTCACTTTCACGTTCATAATGAATACGATTCATAGATATTCCTCATATTTTAATACTCAATATGTTATTCTTAGAGATATCCATATACTTACCTAACGAGTGAGAGAGACAAGTAATGCCAACATAATCCATAAAAAAGGTAAATTTTTCAGGTGGTCTAGTAGGGCACAACACTGTTAAGTACCAGGGTATCAGATAATCAAGGAGGCGGGGAGAGGGGTGCAGGATAGTGGTCAAAGGCTTGCGGCGATCACGACATAAAGCCAAGAACGCAGTGGCTGTGACTTGACTGATTCGTAGAAAACCTATTCAACATCAGTATTGTATTTAATATATTAAAGTTATTACCAATAAATAAATGACTTTGAAGGTTTTTTGGTTGAATTGAATTAAATACATCTTAAGCTACTCACAATAAGATCTTCAATCCATTTTGATTAAATAATAACTCACAATAAAAAATGATTAATCATAGTGATATATCTCGCGCGGTATAGTTACTGCTCGAGCTAAATATTAAAACCTCCTCCTTTTTTTGAAATCGGTTAAAAAAGGTAAAAGGTTCAGTATCCGGTCAAATTCCGTGTTTTCTATATATGGACTGGTAGCCGCAACTATTTTCAAATTCTCACCGTAACGCACGCCCTGATTTTATTTTGACCAATCTTAAAATTTTACCAGAAGGAAAAGGAAGCCTACCGCTTGACCGCATGTCCAAAACAATGGACCGATAAATAAACGCGGGCTTGCAAGTCTTGCAACCGCTGTAAAAATGATTTACACCATTGTGAACGAGGCCGCGGATGGCGCGCGACTGAGCTCGCGTGCCGGTAATTGCTGAGCGTTCCTTTTTTGAATAACTATCACGATTTTTTCGCTCCATATTCCTTTTTTTAAAGCATTCCAGGCGTACTGGCAGGCAATTTGGTCGCGTTTGGTTATTTCAAGCATTCGCTTGTAATGTGATGTGAGAGACGGGACGGGCAAGACTGGACACCCGGTCCAGTCCTGCCCGTCCTTTTCGATGGACAATGGGTTATTTAAGTTAAATAAGAGATGATTACTTCTTGTTGAAAATCAAAGTCACCCTATGGTGATACCTAAGTAAAGCGAAGTTTTGATTTTGATTTTTAGCTACATACATTTTTTAAAGTTTTGTTTTCTCGTTGATCATTCAAAATCGAATTCAGGTTAAAAAAAAACTTATATCTAAAAAACACTAAAATGCACTGTTTACAGAATTAGGCCGAATCTTATTTAATAATATGCAGTCTTCATGTAACTATTCTTGTCCAAATGATTAATCATTCCTTTCATTTGAGTATCACGGAACATACTTGGTACTTTTCTATGAGTACCGCGTTGTTGCTGCCCATCACTAAAGACAAAAATTCAATGTTCTTTGTCATGACATGACTCGATGGCGGTGATTTCAAATTTCGAACCAGTTGGTTTTTATTTTATTTTTGCAGCAAAAAGGTGTGTGTTTTATTTTTATGTGCAAAAGATTGCTTTCTTCTTTAGAATTATTTAACCATGAAGGTTATGCAGTTGGTTTATAAAATAATCTTATTTTATTTTCAAAGGAGTAGGTAAAGAAACGGTAAGTAAACACGGTTTCTATTAATTCCTGTTTAAGTTGAGTTTATCTATCAAAGTGGAAAAGTTTTTGTTGGTGAAGTTTTGGGATAACAGAGCGTTGGCCTTAAATTGGTGTTCGAAGTTAGTGAAAGCAAGTTCTATTTTTGTTATTCTTCTATAGCCTGATCTGTTAATATCGCGTGTGAATTTGCCTCTCCAGTATATATAAAGTTTTTTTTTAATTGAACTTCTATTTAGGAGTTTTTGTCTAAATACAGCTATACTCTTTGTATTTGCCTCTTGCTGCCTAGCAGTGACCTTACTTCTTAATAATCTTCTTGGATTTACCCAAAAACGTTGCATACACAAAAAGGTCCAAGTCCAAGCATCTTGACATCAAAGCAGGTTTACATCAAAAGCCACCTAGCGAGTATGAAACTATTTTTGTTATGAATAACACTGAGTCACAATAATTATCAGTAAAATAAATAAAATTACAAGGTATTTAACTTGAATAAATTCTGCATCTAAATATTTGTCACTGTTGGATTCACACACACATATCTGAAATTTGCGCGATGCAGAATCTCATACATTTTGAGGCAATAATATTGGCTGCGCTATAACATGTTCCAATATTTAAATCGAGAACGATGCAGCACGTCACAGCGCCATCTAGATGGTTTTATATGTGAGTATAGGTGGAAGGTACTTTTTCACGCTAAAACGGCTGAACGGATTTGGATGAAATTTGTCATACAGTTAATATAGTATAACCTGGATTAACTCATATAATACTTTTTAACGCGGGCAAAGCCGCGGCTAGATTGTAGGGTCCCGTACCCAAAGGGTACCAAAAGAAGGAGTCCACATTCAAAAAATGTGTTTATCGGCGTTTTTTTGCTTGAACTTATGAACCATAATAGATAGAGACTTCAAATCTTCACAAAGTATGTATTACAACAAATAATACGCTATAACAACAAATACTAAAACCATAATAAAATGAATAACCGGCCAAGTGCGTGTCGGGCCACGCGCAGTGTAGGGTTCCGTAGTAGCCCGTTATTTAATGCAAGTCTTAACCCGTTATAAACAAGCAACGAGGTATTTCGTCTTTGTCACTTTAAAGGATTTATTCTCAGGATTTTGTATTTGGTACAAATTTATCCAACAACCAAGTTCAACGACTATTACTGCTAAACTAATAAAGTTATCCTAACCGCTATAGTTTTCTTTTAAAGTTCATGAAATGCACTATTAACACGAATTTATGCAGATTTTTCAAGCCAGCAGTTTAGCTTTTAGAGGAGGGAGAGGGGGGGGGGGACGGCAACATGTCTTTGTCCAGTGAGAGGTTTCAGCCACGGCCGAAGTTCTACTATTGCACCCATTTAGTTCCAACCTGGGATCACGTGAAGGGATGATTAATCTCTAAGCCTACGGAAGTATTTAGTTTTTTATTATATTACGTTTTTAATATTTCACAGTGAAGATAAAGTGTCTAAAAACTATATAAAAGCAATGTGTACAAAACAAAAATATAATAAAAAGATAAAAATAAGTTGATTAGAACAAATAGCTCTTTAGAAGATCAAAGGTGGAATTAAATGTCATACAATTTTTACCAAATAATACTGATGACTAGTGTTGTGACATTTTAGATGTCGATAAAACGTGTACAGCAGCATTTTTTTTGACATCTATAATTGTATTTTCAGTAACTAGTAGATTTAGAAAAGAGTTTTAAGAAGAGGTTTTTTAGCTAGGCTATAAAAGTTAGTAAATATGTATTACTTGAACTGTTTTATTTTGATAGTTAAGGTTTCTTTTCACGTTATCACAGACGCTAAAAACAGTATTCGAAGGGTTCAGGTGTGTGAAAATATTTCTTAGTCAGTAGCTCATTTGATTGTAAAAAAGGGATATGCAATTCAAGTTTTTAGATTATTAAGACTAGAAATACTTACTTGAATATTAAATAAAATGTACATTGCAGTCTTTAAACGAGTTATTGCACACAATGTTTCCAGACCATTCAAGAATCTCTGAATTAGGAAAACATTTAGAGCCATTTATTTTACAAGCTTTTATTTAACTTGCAATGTATGTATGTATGTCACTATGTATGTTCGGGTGGAATCTTGGAAGCTAAATTAGACCCACTTTCCAATGTCCGATTGGACTCAAATTTGGTGTACTTATGTAACTTTGTTGGCAATACAATGATATGGTACCTTGGAGCTGGTTTGATGATGCAAACGGAAGGTGGCCACGGCATCTCTGTGATAAAACAATATAACCCCACCGAGTTTGGGCTCGATTGATTTGTCTTGAAGAGAACTTTACACCTAAATGATATCCAGCGTCTGATGATGAAGCTGAAAAGTGGCCACGGCATCTCTGTGATAAATCAACGTAACTCTACCGAGTTTGGGCTCGATTGATTCGTCTTGAAGATAACTTTACACCTAGATAATATCCAGGGTCTGATGCTTAAGCTGGAAGGCAGCCACGGAATATCTGTGATAAAAAAACAAAACACTACCGAGTTTGGGATCGATTGATATTCGTCTTGAAGAGAACTTTACACCTAGATGATATTTAGCGATCGGTGATGAAGCTGGAAGGTGGCCACGGCATATCTGTGATAAAATAACGTAACCTCAGTGAATTTGGGCTCATATGATTCGTCTTGAGGAGCACTTTACACTTAAGTGATAGCCAGGATCTGATGATGAAGCTGTAAAGTGGCCATAGCATTTCTGTTATAAAGCAACATAGCCCAACCGAGTCGATAGATTTTCCTTGAAGAGCACTTTACCCATAATCACATCAAATATCCGTGGAATATTTTAAAACATCATGCCTTCGTCGGTCTTAGTCGGTATCTATACCTACCTACTAAGAAGTTAAAAATAAATTATAGGTAAAAAATATTTTTAAAAACAAGCTTTTATCTGGGACAAGTACCTACACGCCAAATATTTACTAGAATTTATTTTTAACATTTAATATTGTCCCAGATAAAAGCTTGCTGTTAATAATATTTTTTACTTATAATTTATTTCAAAGTAACTTATCTATTCAGGACATATTAACTAAACATTTTTATGGTAGGTAGGTTCTGAATTAATATCGATATGACTACCGATACTTTTTAACGATAACGCCCATCCCTAGATTTAAAAATAAATCCCCATCGCCAGTTAATCAATTGGTTGTTTAACGAAGTTGTGTGGGGATGGGGACCGTGGCAAACCAACTTTAGGGTTCATTACTTTTGCCTATTTCAAAGGGGCGAAAAATTGTTTTTTTTTGCTTTGACAATTATAGAAAAAGTTTTAGGCAGAGTTTTAGCTCTGGCTGGTATTATTTTTTAACATTGTTTCTGTGTCTGTGTAATGATGTGTAATATACATCATTACACAGACATTATAAACAATCATATACATTGTATATGATGTTTTTTACGCGATTACTCCGCCATTTGTAAACCGATTTAAATGATTCTTTTTGTCACAGGTAGGGTTTATCTCCAACGTGGTCTCATTTAAATTTTATTGAGATCTGATAAGTATCATCAGAGATATGATGACAAATGTCTCACACTTGCTACTGAAACTGATTCGCGCGGCATGGAAGTCGATTGTTTTAGTTTTTAAACTAATTTAATTATTATCCTAGACAAAGCAAATATATCCACCTAGAGGTAGGACTTCTTCTACTACAATCTGGGGTGGTAACACATCTATGTTAACTATTAACCGTGGAAAAGAAATATGTTTCGGTTTGAAGGTGAATAATTTGGAGAAATCACAGAACATGCGTTTGAATCTTAATGTATAGGCGCAGTAAAGTGACGCATAAAAGGTAGGAAACCGGCGAAATTGGCATAGAGTCTGTGCAAATAGAGAACCGTCGTGGCTTTACGATGAACTAACATTCAAAGGTGAGGAAGGAAGGTATATCTAGCTACATACTTAGTACCACCCGATAATGATAAGAGTAGGTACCAAGGTACCTATAAAACATTTTTAGTCGTATTGGCAATGACAGAGCATTGTTGTCAACACAACAAAAACAAAAAAATATAACCATCTACACGCGCGCCCTCAATTTCTACGACGGTTCTTTTTATGCACAGACTCTATCATTAAATAGCAAATTAATTGCTTATTACATTAACAGAATTTATGAAGTAAAGAATACGTCGTGGAAATGAAACTAAAAAAACACAAGCAAAAAATGTAACTACATATTTATTTTTGTTTTATTCCTCCACCCTATACCATTTAGGTAATAAAAGATCAGGATAATCCATCCTGTTCGAATTATTCGATGCACCCGATGTAAACAAGCCCGAGGCAAGTTCGGGACATATCAAATTCGCAATAGGGATTTAAACAAATTCCCTCTTTATCTATTCAAAAATAGAAGGATGTGCGATGATGCCACCATAATGATGGAACCTTTTTTCACGATGAAAAAAGTTTTGTCTATAGTTCAGTCTTTTTATGCGAAAATATGCATTGGCAATATCAAACTGAAAGAAAGGCACTGTCTGTTGATGTTTTTTTGTTCATTTTGATCTGTCTATTATTGAAGTTTTTTTATTAAGGTTATTAAGGTTTTTAACACCCGACGTAAAAAGAAGGGGTATTATACCTAAGTATATAAGTTTGAGGTTTGTATATGTGTATACACAACAGATGTGTATTAGTGTATGTGTCTGTCTGTCTGGGGCATTGTAGCACCCAAACGGATGAACCGATTTTTATTTTAGTTTTTAGGGTTCCGTACCTCAAAAGGTAAAAAAAAAAAAATTGGCCAAGTGCAAGTCGGACTCGCACTCGTAGGGTTCCGTAACACCGTTAAGTATTCCATAACTATGATTTTTCGCAACTACAAAACTAACTTTGTTTTTCATAGTGTTTTAAGTTATCTTTGCGGTCGCCATATCTCTAAAACTGCTGACTGTATCTCGTTCAAACCAATTTTCGTTGTTAGTTTTTATTGAGATGTACAGCATATATATTTTTTAGATTTTTCACTCCCATACTTTAAAAGTTAGAGGGGGGGGGGGGGGACACACATTTTACCACTTTAGACGCGCCTATCTTTCAAATGATTGACTTTGAGAAAAAATGATTTTAGAAACCTCAATGTCATTTTTGAAGACCTATCTATAGACACCCCACACGTATAGGTTTAAAGAATTTTTTTTTTGCTTCTTTTCCATGTATGGGATATCCCTTATACTTTTATATTTTCTATTTTTGTATAAAAATCGAAAAGCGGTTCACAGAATACATCTACTTACTAAGTTTCAATTCTGTAGTCCTAACAGTTTCGGAATAAAATGGCTGTGACATACGGACGGACAGACAGACATGACGAATCTATAAGGGTTCCGTTTTTTGCCATTCGGCTACGGAACCCTAAAAAAAGAACCCTTATAAGATCACTTTCTTGTCCATCTGTCTGTCTGTCCGTCTGTCTGTCCGTCTGTCTGTCCGTCTGTCTGTCCGTCTGTCTGTCCGTCTGTCTGTCCATCTGTCTGTCCGTGTGTCACTACTGATTTTTTCAGGGATGGGTGGACCTAGCAAGTTGAAATTTATACCTGATACTGAGGTCTATAGTCCCTATTGGGTGTATAAAATCAAGGTCTTGAGTCAACACAATAAAAAGATATGGGAAAATTTAAATTTTCGCGAAATTTTACCAAAATGTGCCTTAATTTTCAACTTTTTTTATTATTCGGAATTTTTCCTTTACTTGTGCTCTAAGATCTTGCTTAGAACCAAAATTGACAATTCAAGGTAAACCGGAAGTACCCTATAGGTTTTGGGTCGAAAACCTATAGGGTACTTCCCGTTGACCTAGAATCATGAAATTTGGCAACAAGCAAGGTCTTACAGCACAAACTAAGGAAAAATTCAAAAAATAAAAAAAAGTTGAAAATTAAAGGGTGTCCCCATACATACATAGTTTGCGCCAATTAATGTAAACCTCTGAGTTATATGAGCGCTGATACAATTTAGACGTCTAGCTTAATTGGTTGTTACGGAAGCCTCGGTGGGCGAGTTCAACTCGACTTAGCCGGTTATTTTCTTATTGATGACTCTATGAAATCAACTTTCATATATATATCATATCATAATCAATCGAAATTCAGTATCTTCTTACTTCAACGATATTGTAAGAACATGCTAGCATTGTCCTGATGCAGGAACATCTCATGAAATCTGCAGAATACTCAGTTGAGTATTCTGCAGATTTGTAAGTTGGAGCGGAGTTCCGCTCCAACTTACACAGAGATGTCGAGTTTGGACTCATTGGGATGCTCTCAATACACAGATTATTAGTACATAGATCAGTGGGGGGTAATAGCACGATTCTCGGCTACCTTTATCCAGTTCTTACCAACCACATTGAGAATATCATCGCTCCACCTAGTCTGAGAGTGTCCTACACTGTGCTTGCCGAATGACTAACCGATACTGACTGGCAAAGGTCACAATAATCGTAACCTTGTAATTTAAACCACTACTAAATTACTGCCTGGTCAGACACTGTCAGTTATTGAAAACGTCAAATTCAAATCAATTCGGCAACCTTCACAAAAAACAGATGTTTTATTTTTAACGATCGGTGGCGTGCAGTAGTCGAGGATCGCAGTTTGACGCCGCCGCCCGCTGCGCGCTGCGGTTAACAACGATGTCAAAAACATATTGATGGTTTAAAACATCTGAATAAATATTATTTTATTTGGTTAACGTGTTTTATTATGTAATCTGTTGCCGTTGACGAGAGACTTACATTGTTTATGGCGGATTGGCGCCTTTTGGTCTTTTAGATGCAGTGCTTGATTTGGCCTTCATGAAAAACAAAACCAAAACGTAGTCTAATGCTTGTTGTGGTAAAATGCATCCAATAGGTATTCAAAAATGACATTGAGGTTCCTAAAATAATTTTTTCTCAAAATCAATCATTTGAAAGATAGGCGCGTGTCCCCCCCCCCCCCCCCCCTCTAAGTTTTAAAGTATGAGAGTGAAAAATCTAAAAAAAATATATGGTGTAGATCTCAATAAAAACTAACAACGAAAATTGGTTTGAACGAGATACAGTCAGCAGTTTTAGAGATATAGCGACCGCAAAGATAACTTTGTTTTTCATACAAACCCTATGAAAAACAAATTTAATTTTGTAGTTGCGAAATATCATAGTTATGGAATACTTAACTGTGTTACGAAACCCTACGAGTGCGAGTCCGACTTGCATTTGGCCAGTTTATTTTGTTCAATGCTATTTTTTTTTTATTATCTTTCATATTAATTCGTGTTTCAGCTAGATCATTGTTAAATGTATTGCTCCTTGCACGGAATATATGATAATATCAAGTAAATGCAAATGTGTACCTCAAAAACCTAAATTTAGAGAGCGGGCCAAATTTTGAGAAATTTTACAAATTTGCCCATTTTGCAAAAAAAATAATGCTTCCGCTGTTTTCAACCATATGATTATGACAATCAGGGTATATTTTAAATAAATAGTCTTAGTAGTAAAGGGTACCATCATTAAACTTTTATATTACCTGCTAAATTTGAATGGGCAAAGACAAATTTTTTTTTGCAACTTTTCATAGGGAGAAAACGCTGGGCTAGGGTTGTCACTTTTTATTGTTAACATGTAATAAAAAATAAAAAAAACTGACGGAAACTACGCACACACATTATAAAACATTATTAATAAGAACTCAAAAAAGGTTTTATAGAAAACAATACGTACTTAATATTTAAATAATCAATACGAGATCAAGAAAACCTTATATTTTATATCAAAAAAGAAGCAAATCAAAAAGTTTTTGAATACTTCTACCCAGCAGTAGAAATACTGTGAATGATGATGCTGGTGTAGTAATGTAATAAATTGAATGGTTAATACACCCAAAGTTAAAGGTTTCAATACTCTCTTTCTTTATCAGTCAGGTAAAAACACCTTAATAGAGGTGAAAACCCTGATGGCAATATTTCGGTGGGCAAAGTCGTAAAGTCGTAAGCAGTGCAATAGGAAAAGTAATTTGATATTACCCATTTTCCGTTTTTTAAATCTAGTTGAGTTTTTGCGTATTATCATCGATGTATATCTTTTATTTGTTACAAATTAACAATGATTCACAAATTTCTTGCCTGCTGTAACCTATAATGGAGTTCTGGAAAAAGTTTTTGGCACTGATTTTGGCCCGCGAATCACACCTCCAGCTTTGACACGTTCTGTCCCTCACAAAGAGAATTGGTCCTTCATCTGGAGTTACGTTGCCGACTGACGTTTACGCAGTGCTAGCTGCGGTGCGGTGCTAGTGCAGTGAAATATTCTACTATTGGCAAAAAAATAATGCTACTAGGATAAGTTGCCATTTTTTATCAATATTTGTGAAAAATACTCAACCGGGCAAATTTAGATCGGTTGGGCAATCTTGTAAGGTAATACGGTAACTATCTAATAACGCATTATCAAGAACCAGTGAAACTGGCCCTTATTCTAGTGTCCTTTAAATGGAAATATTATTATTATAATAAAAAGGAAATTACAAAGGATGTAAAATTTGTCCTCTAGATAATTTTACATTCCTGTTTGAAACATCTGTCTGCAAACGTCGCTTACCTTTGTCGCTTACCATCAGGTGAGCATCTTTCCTGTCCTTTTCCTTATTTTATATGAAAAAAAGAAATCGTGATGTAGGAATGAATTACCAGAATATCTTACTGTTGATAGCTATGGTTAGGAACAAAAGCGCGGCATCACTCACTCGTCAGTTAAAAATATACTGAATGAGTAATTGAGGACGGTGTTATGCAACATAGCTCAGTTCTAATGTTTAATTAACTTCGCTTTTGACGTGATAACGTCTTAGAAATCGAAAAGCACCGGCAGCACACACGAAAAATTGTCACGTTCCGCCACTCTCCTCGGCCAGTCTCACCCAGCTCTTGTCAGCCACTTTGCGAACATCATCGCTCCACCTAGTCTGAGGGCGTCTTACGTTTGCCGATCAGCGGTCTCCACTCAAGAACGCGTTTGCCCCAGCAGTTATCGGCCAAGTAGACTCAGCCTGAAGTGTAGCCAATTTGGCAAACGTAGTGTAAAACACCTTTAGCAAGGTGGAGTGAGGAGTGATATTATACGCAGCTGGCAGTGGCTGAAAGAGATGAGTTAGAAACTGAACAAAGTGGATTAAATTGAGACAGGCATTTGTTAAAGCAATTTTTGATATGAGCTGATTATTATACTGATGATGATGATGAAGTTAAGTAGAAAACATGGAATACTATCTACCGTAAGTCTTAACGATCTGGCGTTAAGACTTACGGGTAGGTACGTGTACTTACTTTACTACAGTTTCATTACACAGTATATAATTACTTAAAATGTTTCTCTATTGCATACCCCCGTCCAAGCCCCCGCATGTGCGTGTAATCACCGATCAACCCCTTTCAAGGGTCTCCCTTGTCACCCTACATATTGTGTAGGAGTGCTATTGTACGATTTTGGTCAATTACAGGTGGAATCATTCACGATTGTCAACTGAGATAGAGGTAGAGTATCTGCATAGCTTAGAACGCATTATAACTTTTCATCAGCTGAAAAAGACCGTAAACCGAAGTATTGATAAAAATTTCAACTTTACGCGTTCCTCAGAAAAAGTGTCTTGACAGACAGATGGACAGACGGACGACAGTGATCCTATAGTGGGTTCTTTTTTAGGGTTTCATATCCAAAGTGTACCAAAAGAACCCTATTACTGAGACTTCACTATCCGTCCGTCCGTTTGTCCGCATTTCACAGGGCTGTATCCCCTTAACCGTGGAACTTAAGGTGGAACTTGAAGGTACTTGAAATGTTCACGAAATATGTATTACTATAGGGTTTTTAGCAACAAAATATACTAAAAACAAAATAAAACGAAATAATAAAGCAGTTCCCCATACAAAAACGTGTTTTCCGGCGTTTTTTGTATCTTCACAAAGTAGTTATTACTATGGCTGCCTATAACAAAACATACTAAAATTAGAATAAAGTTTAAAAATTATAGGTGGTCGGTCCCCATACAAAAAACATATATCTCCAACCAATTTCGTTTAATAGGAACCCTTTGTGTGCGAGTCCGACTCGCACTTGACCAGTTTATTTCTTTTGAGGTGAAGGTGGAAAAAAAATCGTAGGTCCCGTAGTTGTTTAGTCTGGTAACAACAATCGCAGGCCATAACCACACCCCTGACACTCGACTAAATCTCCATACAAACTAGCGTTTTAACGACCGACACTGTGACACCGACACAGACACTACACACATGTCGTTTTTCTATACGTGCATTTGTGTGCGTGATGTCTAAGGTTGTCGCCCATAATCACCATATCACAGATTATATAATAGTTACTTCGTACATACGTACTACTTACTGACCGTATGAATATTTTTTGTACACTTACCCAAAAAGCTTTTAACAATAAAAATATTAGTCTCTATTTCGTAAACCATCGTCTACAGAAACATTAAATCACAACACTTCAACTCAATTCTGAAGTAGGTAGGTAGGTACGTAGAAATATCCAACACACAACCGAGTAGGTCATTATCTCACTCACATAAGCAGCCGTAAATAGTACAAGAATAGCCCATTATCTAGTGTAGGTACTATCTCGCATTCGGTGCAGTCGCTGCGTCGTCGCGTCGTCCGCAGGTCCAGTCGACTTGAATTTGTTCTGTGTCTTGCTCGCAAGTTAGAGCGACATCAAGCAAAGATAATATAAATACTACGTAGGTACTTACATCCAGTTCCTAATTGCTGTGTAATATAAATGTTTTACCGTGAAAGTTTTTTTAATATTTTACAAAATAAATGTTATTTACGCACAAGTAGTATATATCGTTGTTTCATTTATGAAAATGAATTCTAAAATACGAATATATATGTATTTATATAATATACCTACACAATAAGAACCTACGTAAATTTGAACCTCCGGTGTCTACTGGTCTTACTCGTAACATAAATGTATGAAGTTGATGTTCTTCTCCTCGAGAATAGTACCTATTGTTCTGTATCCGTACGCGTGTAGCGTCCTTGCTCAGACTGACGCCTCGACAAATCAAAATCGGTGGCGGGGTGAGGAAGCCCGGAAATGGTGGGGGGAACAGAGTGTCCGTTCTATACGTAGTCACAAAATAATGAATATTACAAGTAATTATTATCTTTTCTATGACATAACAGAGACCTTCAGCGCCAACAAACTCTGAAAACAGGGCTTGCCACTGGATGAAGTTACTTACTAGGTACTAAGTAGGTATTTATTGTACCCTATTCTACATTTTTGAATGCAATAAAGCGTATTCTATCTATATCTATTTTTGTGTTGCCCAGTGTAGTTAAAACACGTACCTATTATATTATAAGTAACATCGACACTATTTATTTGTCTTCTATTATTAACTGACTTCAAAAAGGAAGGAGGTTCTAAATTTGTCGAATTTTATTTTTTATGTATACTCCCCGATTACTCTAAGACGCCTGGACCGATTTAGAAAGTTTTTTTTGTTAAAAAGGGTATAATTTCCAAGTGATCCCGTTTAAATTTAATTGAGATATGTTCTGTATCTCCAGAGATATGTAGATAATACTGAAAATGACTAGCGCGGCATTTGAAGTCGGCTCTCTTAGTTTTTGAAACGATCTTAAATTACATTTTTGAAGTCTAAAATTTTATTGAAACATTAATTATTTATACGGCATGTAACACCGCTTTAGAATTCCGTGCGGTATTACAGTTCTGTGAGTCTAACACAGTAAACTACTTGAGCTTAAATAAGTAGTCGCACCGCACCTTTTGTCATGAGATTTCTCTGTAGCTACCAACCTATTCCTTACGTTAATAAGTACCTACTTAGGAAATAGCTATTATACAAACAAGTCAACACGACTTCATACTCTCGTAATAAGTTAAATAGACTTCGCTGCACAGAAAATATACATATTTTCTAGATTAGTAATTACTAAAACTGGCTACAATTGCCACAGACTAATTTCATAGAATATTACTAATTTCATAGATATAAATGACTGTAGTTACATTAGAGACTAGACGAATGGAGTTGAAATACTTTCGCAAGTACTTGTTACCTCTGATTTATGATGTAGAGTATTATTCATACTCGAGGTGAATATCTTATTTTGGGCCGCACTAGCCGGAGGCACGCCATCTGTCAAAGTTACAAGATTCTCTAGTGTTTGTGTAGTGATGGGACATTGTACAGAGAGTTATTTATTATTTTGGAGGTAAGAGAATCTCTTTTTAGAAGCACTAGGTAATATACCTATCACCCTGATCGGAAGTAACAATGAATCAATGAATCAACACTTTATTAAATAAAACTTTATTAAGAAGAAAGTGGTTCACACTTAAGTATTAGTTTTTGATATAGGTAACAGGTGTCTATACTCTATATCTATGACCATGGCACTAATAACGGAATGGCTTCGACCGTGGCGCGAACTACCCACCGAACAAACACTGGCCACGAATTTGTTCCCGAGTACCAACATGTTCGGTGTTAAGCTAGCAATACGAGGTTGAGACAATCGCACTATGTGGATTGGAATAAAGTCAGTTGTACTGCGCTTCGTCTCACAATCGTTTTCCGTCAGAAAAGCACGATTACATCTTAGATCGCTTCGTTACTTACATCAAATGAGGATGTGGCCAAGTGCTTGTCTGTTAGTTATAAAAACCGGCCGAGTGCGAGTCGGACTCGCCTATAAAGGGTACCGTACCATTATCTATCAAAACTGCAAAAAAATCATGTTCTTTGTATGGGAGCCCCCTTAAATATTAGTTTTATTTTATTTTATTATTATTATTAAAGTGAATAATATAACTCAATATACTGTAAATATTTCAAGTGCTACCTGTTTCCGTTAGAAATATCGAGCAAAAAGAGCAAAAAAAACTACGTTTGTTGTGAGTCAGCCCCAGATAAATATTTGTTTTGTTTTAATTAATTATTTATTTTTAAAGTGAAATATAACCAAATACTTGTGAATATTTCAAGCGTCTACCTGTTGCCGTTATTTTATTTTATTAAATGTCCCTAATACATACAATGATTAGATTGTAGCAATCCTATGGTGATGTCTTTGACAGGTGAGCAATACGAATCGCAGGCGAGGCCTACCAGTATTTATATTTTAACATCACCCAACGGTGAAACTTACGAAATCTGGTGACACTAGATGGCCAATATTTTTACATAACTTATTTTTGATTTCTAGCACAACACTAAAAACCTCAGCATTGCCAACCTACTAAATAATTCATAGTGTTGTTTTTTACCCATCAGGCACGGTCGAGTACCGGCAGATGGCGCTATTTGTCGAACATTACGTCAAATGGTGCGATTGTAGACACGGCTCAAGTAGTGTAGCTAATAGGTAAGGGTGTTATTAGGTACTTTGTGATTTGTTGCGGATGATTTAAATACGTTGTCTCTTAAAATGTTTTTTAGGTTGGATGTTATAAGCAAAAACACCTAAGTACTAGGATAGTAGCCGTAGCCGAATGGCAAAAAACGGAACCCTTATAGATTCGCCATATCTGTCTGTCTGTCTGTCTGTCCGTCCTTATGTCACAGCCATTTTATTCCGAAACTATTAAGACTACAGAATTGAAACTTGGTAGGTAGATGTATTCTGTAAACCGCTTTCCAAAAAATATTAAAGTTTAAGGGCATCCCATACATGGAACTGGAACAATAAAATATTTTTTTCTTCAAACCTATACGTGTGGGGTGTCTATGGATAGGTCTTTAAAAATAACATAGAGGTTCCTTAAATCATTTTTTCTCAAAGTCAATCATTTAAAAGATAGGCGCGTCTAAAGTTGTAAAATGTGTGTCCCCCCCCTCTAACTTCTAAAGTAAAGGAATGAAAAATCTAGAAAAAATATATTCTGTAGATCTCAATAAAAACTTTCAACGAAAATTAGTTTGAACGAGTACGTACGAGCAGAGCAGATGTTGAGATATAGCGACCGCAAGTATAACTTTGTTTTTCATACAAACACTATGAAAAACAAAGTTATTTTTGTAGTTGCGAAAAATCATAGTTACAGAATACTCTACTGTGTTACGGAACCCTACGAGTGCGAGTCCGACTTGCACTTTATTGTTATTTAGTTGTAAAATTGCAATTGCAAAAAATCTGTGCTCAGTATATTTAGATGTTAATGTTTATGACTTGGGTCCAATTACATAATGTTGTTAGTATTGTGTAACATTAAAATATATTATATTTTTTTGCCGTGTGGCAACACCAACGGTGACATCTAAAAAATCAGCTGTGCAAGTTAAAATCTATATAATTGTAAAAATACTCATTTAAACTTAACAAATTTAGTTAATATTAAGTGGGAAAGTGATAAATAACTCCATTTAGTGTTATTTGTTGTGACTGTGTCGTATTTATTGAGATTCAAAACCGGTAATAGTCGCCGGTCGACGCGGGAACCTTGAGCTGTCAAAATCAAGACATTTTAGTGGAGTGGAAATCCTGGTATTTTGGATGGTTCTGAACGCAAAACCTGGGGAGTATTGATTTATAGCCTTAATATATATTCGTAACCACTATTCATAAATTACCTCACAGCCCCCCCCTAGTATATGCCTTCTTTTAATAACCAACATTAGACGATTGATACTGCCGACTGAACGGTTTTTTTTACATATTCACGTAACTTTTACTTATTCTTCGTTTTATGTTTTCGGTTGTCTCAGTTATTATCACTTCCAAATTTCGAATCTCATGTTACGTGCAATACAAATATTAAATTAGCAGTTGTAATATATTTTTACGTTCCCCCAAATCAATGCATAACAAACGAATTAAAACTTCATAATAGAAAGTAGGTACTTTAAATACATAACATAGGCCTTTGTGTTGTTTTATAAGAATTGACTCAATAAATATATAAATTGTTAAGTAATTTATGAAGTTACTGTTTATTATTAAACTGGACTTACACTAATAACTTGAAATCAAAACCATTATCACAATCAACTCTCACAGTTAGTCATCATAAACTTTATTGGCATAGCTTGAAAGTAAGGTACTTCTTTCCGGTTTCCAGACGTAACAGCCTCCACAATGACTACTCGAAGAATGGATGTTGAGGCTAAATTAAAAGTGGCTCTACTGGAATTGAAAACAAGTAAGAACTCCAACAAAGGATTGCTGCAAGAACTTCAAGATCACGAATCTGACATGGCAGAGATGTTGAAGAAGAATGCAGAACTTAAAAATCAACTAGCTGAGTATGATATTGCTATGGAAGACATGAGAGACCAGCGTGACAGGCTCCTAGCGACAGTGGATGTACACACTCAAAACCAAGAACTTTTTGAACAAACTCTGACCTATATCCGGGACCTGGAGCAGGAGCTTTTGTGTACTAAGAATAAACTTGAAGAAATGGAGACTTCTCATGCGTTACAAAATGAGTCTAATAAAGCTAACACTGTGGATTTATATACAGAGCTCATCCCTTCAGGTTCTAGTAGTGTCTGTATTAAGGGTTCTAACAAGATCAAAAAATATATTAAGTATAATAAAATTATTAGGAAAACTACTTATAAATTAAAAAAATATAATCAAATTAAACAGGATAATTTAAAGGCTTGTAAAAAAAACATAGATTTAAGTCATGAATTACAAAATTGCATAGAGTTGCTTGAAAGGTGTAACAGTGATCTATTAGAATTTAAGAAGAAGGCTGATTTACTCAAACAAGAACTGCTTACCTCAAAAGATGTAATTGGGGCTCCCATCGCTAACTTGCAGAGTGAATGCTACCAAGGTCATAACAGTCTACCAAGTACAGTAAATACTGCGAGTTTACATCTACAGACTGACTTGGTTAGGCAGGAGGTAGCGTTATCATTGCAGTGCACTGGGGCCTCTGGGGTGGACTCGGGCAGTCCTTTACAACTGCCGGAGCCTGCTAGAGAGACCATTGTGTACAGCGATGAGATTGGCATAGGTATGGGTAGCTTATTAAGAACAAGATTAAGCCAAAATGTACATAATAATTGCTGTCCTAATTTACCAATAAAAGATCTATGTACGAAAATTAGCAGCCACCAGTATCATAAAAATTGTACAATTATAGTGCAGCTAGGCAACAGCACAAACGTAAAAAAAACTGATATTAATAACCTAATTGAACTTTTATCAGACATTGCCAGCAAAGGTATCAGTAAAATAATAGTGTGCTCATTTCCATACTTAAAACACAGGAGTAGTACTGTCAATATCAATAATCATATACATAAATTAAATTTGACATTATATAATCAGACATGTCGCCTGAGCGACTTTTTGTATTTCGAATGTAATACATTTATGAGTAAGCTTTTATTGACAAAGGATACTTTGTATCTCAAAAAGACTGACATCTCGACCATTGCTAAGTTCAATTCAATTCAATTCAATATCGTTTATTTCAATTAGGTACATGGTACACTTTTGAACGTCAGCAATTTACATTTCACATATATAGAATATTATCTAAAAAGAAAAGGAACAATCCATGTCCAGTAGTTGCTAAATATTTATAAATACAATAACTTCATAAAGATTGCTATGTGTAAAAACAATTACCAAAATTTTGAGAATGTCAAATTAATGTCAAAACAATAAAAAGTCAAATAATATAAATGTCAAAATAGAAGTATGTCTTATAAATAAAAAAAAAAAAAACAGATAAACAATCAATGTTTTGCCAAGTTATTAGCATTCAATATATATGATCCAGTTTTACATGTTGTAGCGGATCACACAGACAAGCTCCAATGTAGTGGTGTTACTATGCGGGGTAATTGTAGTGTAGTTGACAAAGTTAGTTTAAACTAACGCTTAGGACAATGGGGAGGCCAGACTTAATCAACATTTTCCATCAAAATATACAAGGCCTCTCCAGCAAAGCCTTAGAATTAGAATTATTTCTCGACTTTTATAAAGTTGATATAATGTGTATTACTGAACACTGGTTTGTGAAAGGTACTTTGTTACCAATAATCAGAAATTATACAATTGCAAGCACATTTATTAGACAGAAGGCAATTCGCGGTGGCTCACTTATATATGTATCTGAAAATTGTCATTTTAAGGAGCGTAAAGACATTGTAGCTTTGTCTGTTGAACGATGTATTGAATTATCTTGTATAGAGCTGGGGCAACATATAGTCATCTGTGTATACAGACCTCCATCGGCTGATTATAAAATGTTTGAGACAATTATGGAAGAAGTCATGATGAAAGTCTTCAACACCCCGAAATCTTTGATAGTTTGCGGTGACTTTAATGTTAATTTAATTGAGCAGTCACCGCTCAGTGATAAGTTAAAAAATTTATTTCTTAGCTTCAATTTAAAGCATCTTTTTAACCAGCCGACTAGAATCACTAGCTCATCAGCAACCTGCTTGGACAATGTGTTTTGCAACTGTGAACCTGAGAAAATTGCAATCTTTGATAAACTTGGCTCCGACCATCTGGGACAGAGTGCCACATTTTCATGTAAAACATCCACCAAAGGTCAAGAATACACATACAGGCCCATTACAACCAATCGGGTTGAACAGTTTGTGGATATCATTGACAAGCAACTAATGAACCTAATATTTTCTGAGGATCCCGATGACCTATGCAGCACTTTATCTCAAATATTGAGTGCAGAGTTCAATAATATTTTTAAATTTAAAACTATTACAAGAGCTGGGAAAATTCGGTTCGATGACTGGGCTACTCCTGGTATTTACAAAAGTAGAAATAATTTGTACAACTTATACTCACAAAAACAAATTAATTTACACAATACTAAATTCATAAATCACTTAAAACTATATTCCAAAACTTTTAAAGTGGTTTGTCAGACAGCAAAATCTTTGCATTTTAGTAGAAAAATTAAGCATGCTGATGATAAAATAAAAACAACATGGAAAATCATCAATACTGAAACTGGAAAAATAAAACAAAGAGACAGTAAGATCATCTTAAAAATTAACAATAAATTAATCATGGATAGTAATGAGGTTGCCAATACATTTGATGAGTTCTTCTCTCAAGTACCCATTACTACCACTCAGTCCATAAATTCTAGTCCCGCTGATGCTTATTCTATATTATCAAAGTGTGTAAATAAATGTGATACCTTGTTCCAGTTCAAACACGTAACTGCAGACTCAATTGTGAAAACATTTAAAATGCTCAAACAAAAGAAAACCGAGGACCTGTGGGGAATGTCAACCACAGTTCTCAGTTACATTATTACTGTTATTAGCCCATACTTAGCTTTTATTTTTAACAGATGCGTTGATCAAGGTGTCTTCCCGGATTTGATGAAAAAAAGTAAATTGATTCCTTTATTCAAATCAGTAAACAAAAATGATCCATCTAACTATAGACCAATCTCTATACTACCGGCATTGAGTAAAATTTTTGAAAAAGTAATATTAGACCAGCTTTTAACACATTTTAACATGAATGATCTTTTAAATAGCAAACAATTTGGATTTACTAAAGGGCGTTCTACTACTGATGCAGGAATAGGTCTTCTTAAACATATATTTGATGCATGGGAGAAAGCACAAGATGCTATTGGCGTGTTCTGTGACCTATCAAAAGCATTTGATTGTGTCTGTCATGAAACACTAATTTACAAATTAAAATACTACGGTGTTGAAGGTAAGGCACTTGATCTGGTATCATCATACCTCTGTAACAGAACACAGATGGTTGAAGTCAATGGCGTCAGGTCATCTGGATCCCTCATAAAAATGGGAGTCCCGCAGGGATCGATCCTAGGACCTTTTTTATTTCTAGTTTATATCAATGATTTACCGTCATTCGTACAGAACCTATGTGATATTGTTTTGTTCGCAGATGATACTTCCTTGATATTCAAAATAGATAGGACTACACCTAACTTTGACGATGTAAACAAATCAATAACACAGGTTCTGAATTGGTTTACAACCAATAACTTATTGTTAAACGCAAAAAAAACTAAATGTATTAATTTCTCTCTACCAAATGTAAAAAAGGGTATCCTAAATAGAAGTATATTAATAAATGATGAACCATTAGAACTTGTTGAATCCACAACATTCTTGGGCATCACCCTGGATTCAAAGCTTCAATGGGGTTCTCAAATATCGGTTCTAGCAGGTAGGTTAAGCTCCGCTGCATACGCAGTACGTAAAATTAGATTTTTAACGGACGAAGCCACTGCAAGATTGGTCTATTTCATGTACTTCCACAGTATAATGTCTTATGGCATTTTATTGTGGGGGAAAGCCGCTGAAATCCAATCAATATTTGTTTTGCAGAAACGAGCTATTCGCTCTATATATAGTATGAGGTCGCGAGATTCACTTCGTGAAAAATTTAAGGAAATTAAAATTCTAACAGTGGCATGTCAATACATTTATGAAAATATTTTGTTCATACGCAAGAATATAAATGATTATAAGAAAAGGTCTGATGTACATAATTTTAATACAAGACATAAAAATAGATTAATTATACCTAATTTCAGACTGCAGAAAGTTAGTGGTTCATTCATGGGGAACTGTGTACGCTTTTACAATAAGCTACCTAAAGATATTGATCAATTGCCTATGAGCAAATTTAAAATCTATGTAAAATCCAATTTGATGAAAAAATCATACTATACAATAGGTGACTATATGGATGACAAAAATGCATGGCCTGAATGCCCCAAGTTCCAAGAACAAATATAAATTGTATTATAATTAATAATATATTGTTAAAATATTAAAGCTGACATGTACAATTAATTAAAAAAAAAAAAAGATAAAATGACAAGACAAGCCCCATAGAGTTTCTTGGTGTTTCTTCTCTGATGGGAGTATTTCCGAAACACCGGTAGATTCAACAGCCATTCAGTTTTCCCCTTTTGTCCGCAGATTTTCTTTCTAGGCTTGCCATTTTTATTTAAACAATATTATGCAGCTGACAGACGGACTATCAGTTCCATTTGGATCATGATATGTACTGTGATCGGTATGCGTTTCTCTATGTTGTGTTTCACTATTTCACTTTTTTATTTTTTTTATATAAAAATTGTCTGAAGTACTGAAACACACACTTACATGTATGGTTGGTTTTAACCTACTTTAATTTTTTCTAAATATTCTGACGTAAACGATTGGATGACAGCTGAATGGTTCATTACTTTTTTTTTCTAATTCAAAGCGTTAAATTCTGCTTTTGCTATGCTTACTTGATAATTGGTTATGATTTATTTTATGATTTATGATTTTGACGTGTATATGTGCGTATATTTATACTGCCTACATACTGAATAAATGCTTTGATTCTTTGATTCTTTGATTAAAATCATCGATTTTCGAAACCATCGAAAACATAACCCTTTTTCCGAAGCAATCAGCTAAATACCTACTAACTACTTTCTCAGTACCCTTATGGTCATCATCACCGTAGACTAAAACATGTACTTAGTAGTCATAACATCACATTTACTACACGTGGTATCTCCTTAGTAATCTGTGCATCTCGATGTTCCGCTTGACTTGCTACAAAAAAGTAGCTGATCACCGTCAAGGTGAAAATCTACCACTATCTACCACTATCCTTTCGGTGTTCCGGCAGCACACAGCCTTTGAGAGTCAGACCATTCTAGGCCTAGCGTCACCATCTTCGACCACATCATTGCTTACCATCAGGCGAGATAGTGGTCAAAAGCTAGCCTATCAGATACCTATAAATAAATAAAAAATCATTGAGAAGTAGATAAGTAATTGAATAAACATGTCGTTACGTGTTACACTCGTGTATATCAGGGAACGCAGCGGGGCACTACTTGTATGTATGGTAGCTCTGTCATGCGATGGAGGATTGAACAGGTTGCATGAGTTTTTTTTTTGTTTTACTTTTAGATTCTTTGTGGGTAAAACTCTTTTATTTTGCTGATACTTTACTGTGATAAAGAGATCTCTGTCAATTGTGGATAGATTTCAAAATTGTTTTTTTTATTCTAAAGAAATCCAGATGATGCAAATTGTAAATTCATCGAAATCTAATAAGTACATCCAGATATATGGAGATAAACCCTTTACACTGTGTACTGAACATGTCTAGCGCAGCATTTGAAGTCGGTTTTTTGGTTTTGTTAGATCTTAAATTATTTATCATCAATCTGTCGACGACACAGTGTGAAACCATGTAGTAGTGATTGTATCAAACTACCAGTCCGACGATATCGTGCAGTTATCGTGTAGTTACATGTGAAAACGCCCATTCTACTACGTGTATGTTATGTGAGGAAGCTTAGATGAACATGGAATAGAGTAGAGTCTATTCTCCGTGATGGAATCCTTCATAAGGCGTGTCATGCTATAATAGGTCTGTGGGTTAGACAGATCGGCGACGCATGAGTGACACCCCGAGTGTTGCAAGTACGACGGTAACCACTTACCATTAGATCAACAGTCTGCTTATTTGCTTGTATATATATAAATAAATTAAATTAGCCGATATAATAACGTCACAAAGTCACGAAAATTTAAAATCAAATGTAGATATTATTATCGAGAATTCAATTATAAAGTGCAAATAAAAGTGAGCAGCGCAACACAGCGTGGGGTGGTAGCGTGCTACACGTGTACTCGCCAATTTGTCGTGAATTATGTTACAATATTTATAAAGATTTTAAATGACTTGTACTCACGGTACTTATGAAATCGTCGCGTGGTCGTACGCTTGACCCCTCTCTACTTTCTTAGCTTTTAGTTTGAAGGCGTTTTACCTTATCTCTATAATAACAGACTCTATGGATGCACCTTCACCCCATCTCAGTACTCCCAGCCAACCTCACCTGCCCGTGAGGGATGTAAGGGAGCACACATACCACTTCAGTGCTCCCAGCCAACCTCACCTGCCCGTGGTGCATCCTGCTGACCAACGAACGAGGCTCTGGCAACCGACAAATGACGGTATAACCATTTCATGATTATGACGTAGCTAAATCTTACAGGCCGGTGACGGGCAGCAAGGTCAACGGTGCGAGAATATGCGTCCTGCGAGCGCCAACCCGCCTGCCCAGCGTGGCTATTAGGGCATATCCCTCCCAAAGAATGATGGAAAGTCACACCAAGGTCCCAAGGCAGTGACTGGAAAAGAAGAGCCGAAGATCAGGCTCAGTGGCGCATCATGATACATAAAAGTTTTCATAAATCGGTCAGATACGTTTCTGATATAGGAATAGTGTAGCTATAGATGAAACTGAGCCTGAGTTCCACCCTATAATTTCAATAGAGACTTATGGCCGGTTTCTGAGTAGGTACATTTATTGAGAGTTTATCTATTCAATTACGGTACAATTGAGTAGATAAACTCTCAATAAACCGACCTCAGAAACCGACCAATTAGTCTTAGTCTTTTGAACTGAAAAATCATTTAAAAATATTTTTTGACAATTTTTACGGCTTCGGGTCAACAAGATGCTTATTCTGTGAAAATTCGAAAACTGTAGCTCGTTTGCTTCTTTTTGTTAAAATTTGTGTAACAGATGATGGTCAGACGGACATATGAGTGACAGCTATAGGGCTCCGTTTAAACCTTCCGGGTACGGAACCCTAATAACTATGCCACAGGTGGAGAACTAATAATGCATTAATATTTAGCTGCTAGGAAACTACACAGCTTCGAAGACAGTTCACAGACTCGAAGTAATAGCACTTCTATTGAGTCGTAGACTCGGCAATTCAATTAAATTCAATTATTTATTTCATGTTAGTACACAAAGTACACTTATGAACGTCAATAAAACATAATTTAAAATTAAAATTAAGGCGAATTTCAACGTTATGAATGACATGCGATAAAAGGTCGGGCCACACCGCGGCGTCCTGCGAATTGCGGGCGCGATCTCAGTACTTTTCAATTGTTTTCTGATCGCGTTTGGTGTGAACCAGTCGGTACAAATACTACTGCGCTATCTGATCGCCGCCTAGATCGCGCACGCAGGGCGCTGCGGTGTGTCCGTACCTAAACTTAAAACCATTGATGATGAACCAATGATTGGAAACAAAGAGCCGAAGACCGGGCTCAGTGGCGTGTCTTGGGGGAGGACTACGTCCAGCAGTGGACTGATACCGGCTGATAATGATGTTGATGTTGAAACTTAAAACCATTACGACGATTGTATCGAATTACGAGTGAAGGACCAAAAGCTGATTACATTAAATTAAAGTAAATATTTTATTACCTGTACCTCGCGGCTTCACCCGCGTTAAGAAGTATCCTATAGCCTTATCCATAGGACTGGCTATCCTTGTACAACATTTCAACTAAATCGGGTCAGCAGTTTGACCGTGAAGTCCCAAACAAACAAATAAACAAACTGACTTTTTCATTTATAATTTTGGTATTGATATATCTATTCAGGGATTGACACTTTTCCTATTGTTCTTAATAAAGGCGCAGTCACATTGCTCGCGAGTCATAAACGGGCAAATAAAACATGGTGACGCAAATTAAATTAATTTCTAATTTTAAAATAAACCCATATTAGTGATAAGTTAGGGGTCGAGAGGATCAAACGATCAGTCCCTGTACTGCGAGTGACGTAGCTTTGTGGGATTACTGTCCTGTCCCGGTTTTGTACGACAGGGCGGGGCAGATGCTTTTTGCTTTTAGCTAATTGTTGACATGTTTGTTTTAGTTGTTAGTCAGTAAACTACTCTGTTATGGGCCAGTATCACCGGTTCCTTAAAAACGTTAGATAGTTATCTGACACATGACGCCATATAAAAGCTGTCAAAAATCTGTCAGATTTTTTCATATTAGCGCTACCAGGAACCGGTGAAACTGGCCCTAAATGTTTAGTACGTATTCTACACTTTTTTTTAATGTCTGACAGACGAGTACTTTATACCGCTATCTCACCTGGTGTTAACTGAAGATGCGGTCTAAAATGGAATCGTGCTTGTCTAGGTCTAGAGTAGAAAGAAATCACTGAGATGTTGGACAATTCTAACACACTACACAGATTAGCGTTTGACCAATATCTTACCTGATGGTAGACGATGATGTGGTAGAAGTTGAACACGATAGGCCTAGAGTGGTCTTTTTCTCAAGGGCTGTGTGCTGCCGGAGCACTTTATGGTTATAGTTATGGCAGATGTTCTCCTTGATGAAGGTTAGCTACTTTTTGGTAGAAAGTCAGGCGGAACATCGATATAATGCTGATAATCCTAACCCGTCTTCCATACTGGCTGGCATCGTTATTGACCGAATCGAGTTAAATGTTTGCCTTTAACTTCAGGCGACCGACGCGCCAGTTCCGTTTTCTTGAATCATACAAAAAGTAGTTTGATAACTCGACTAAAAATAGCATACAAAGACGTAACTAACCTAACCTACATACTAAAAAAAATCTCATTTCAAATATAATTAGTCTGAAGTAGACACTGTAATACAATATTTAGAAAATGCGATATTTTGAACACTATCGAAAAGAAACGAAACGACAACTCCAATGATATACAACATTTTGTATGTTTATAAATATATGTATGAAGTATTTTACTTAAATTAAGTTAAGTTTGTATAGCTATATAAATTCTGGCATACTGCACGCTTTGGTTTTAACTGTAATTGTAGCATGCATTTTAAATAAATAAATAAATGATGCTTTTCATTTCAGCGACCTGCAAGCCGACACTATGTAAATTTTGCGCGTAGCCTTTAATTAATTTAAGTAATTTAGAACTAAAATCTATTTTAAAATGTGTATAAGTACTTCGAAATTCGTATCGCAATGTTGGCAACGCAGCGTGCGTCCGGCCGCGCC
This sequence comes from Cabera pusaria, assembly GCA_954871355.1. Lineage (NCBI taxonomy): Eukaryota > Metazoa > Arthropoda > Insecta > Lepidoptera > Geometridae > Cabera > Cabera pusaria. The sequence goes on from OX940908.1 coordinate 8,876,120, forward strand.
GCACGGGGCGCGAAAATTATAACCTCAGCGGTTACCTACACAAATCAATTTGCCCCGTTATTGACGATTAGGGTGAAGTCACATTGGCACAGAACCGACTTGTCTTGATGCTAAACGTGATAAGTCTCTTGCATATTTTAAAGATACAAGCAACTTAATTTGGTTATAAAGCTTTGTGCAAGGCGTCATTAAGTTTTTGTTAGTTTTTCGAATGGAAAAGTATTTCATCTTTATTTGACGACCTTTGAAGACAAAACATTACCAAAGTCCTTCTTTAGTTCTACATTTATCATCAAGTTCAATGATTTATGTAAGACTAAGTAAATCTTGTATCTCCTTTCTCCACCCATAGGGGGCAAGGCTACTAGAAAATACTGATTAACCGGAACCACTTAAAGATGACAGGGTAATCTAAGCAAAAGGTATGGTATTTCCAGTAAACTTTTTCTGCCACAACGGAAGGCTGAAAAAACTGTAGGAATTTTTTTTTTTGTATATTCTTAAACTGTCGATGCTTTTCTGCATATAATGTGATGTGTCTATATGTATGTGATGTGTCTACAAAACGCACTAATCAAAGATACATTTGACCAGTCAATTCTTATATTGATAAAACAATACGATTCTAACCGGAATTAAAAACGAGATTGTTCCCTGCACTAGTATATCCTTAGCCTTACAATATAAAAGCGGCAACACTCGCAGAACACTGGTTTTTATGTCGGCCGGTGTATAACTTCATTAACATTTTGTTATTGAGCGTAATCATTGCAGTTGTAATGTTACCCATTATTTTTCTTAGATACCTATTTGTTTTATTATGTTGGCATGGTGCGAAGTTGGCGTGACGAAAAATAAAAGGTCTAATAAAACTAATTGTGTTATTTAATAAACGTTTATTGTATGTATTTATTGCTAGAAATATTTAGTTATGTTCAGAATATAATTCGAAATGAATGTTCTGTATTAAAATCTGTGTTCCTGGACTATTTCAGGAGCACATATTTTAATGGATCATACCTAGATGTAGGTATATAATAGATTCTTAACAAAATGCTACCTATGTTGAAAACATAAAAACCCACCGACATTGGGACCTTTGAGGGTCTTCAAATCACGAGTGAACAAGTATCTTCTAGGCAATTGTGCTACATCCTCATCAGGTGAGATAGTGGTCAAACGCTTGCCTGTCTGGAATTAAAAAAAACATTGTGGTAGAAACGTCGATGCCAAAAACATAACATTAGTAATACAGAGCATCAGTTTGTCATGATAAAAAAAAAACAGTTTGATCCAATCTATTTTTGACATATTTCTATAATCAAAAAATATCACACATGGCAATTCAAACTTAAGTCCACTCTTACTATATTCTCAAGCACAGATGTCAGCGCAAGTTGCGCCGCGTGCGCTAAAATATTCAACGGTCATTAGTGTCCCACTACGGCGTCTGTACAATATTGTTGTACAAAAGGCTGTCTACGCCTTGAGAAGCTGGCAAATATTGTTGCCAGCGTAAAACAGCCTATTGTCCTAGGATGTTGGGAGTTAGGTGTAGGTATGTGGCAAGTCTATGAAAAAATGCTTTTAAAATATTTCAGGATGGATGAAAGATGGTATATATGCTAAGTACAAAATGCTTGGTATCAACAAATGCTTGGTAGCACTTAATTAAATTATGAAGCTATAAATACCAAGATGCTTCAATTAAATTTTGAAGTTAGCAATGATGACATGTTTTAGATAGAATAATTTTCTTAAACTTAAAATACTATGTGATAATATACATAAATACCTATACAATACTATGTATTACTTATATAACTATCTAATTTAGTTTTCCACGAGGGGGAAATGAAATTATACTATATACAAATTAAAAATAATATAAAATGACAAGTGCACATTTTTATATTCCCGGTAGGTATATACAGGGTTATTGGTACTCGTAATTCGACGTATTTCCAGCAGGAGCAGATATGGGGGCTAAATTATACATATTTGATGATTAAACGAACTTTAGTGAAGTTTTATCATTATTATACTCGCACCTCTCGTACTCGAGATAAGTATCCTGAAATTAATATATTATATTATTTACAGCGCGTACGGTAGCATCTATGCGGTACTACATGTGTAAATAATATAATAAATTAATTTCAGGATACTTATGTCGAGTACGAGGTGCGAGTATAATTAGCCCCCACAATGTATAGCCGAACATTAATAGTATACGAGATATTTGGAAATAAGCAATTTTTGGAAAAATACCCAATTTTGGAAGTTGTTAACAAAAAAACATTGCTTAAGTATGAAATATGATTCAATATATTTTTTTATTTGTAGAACATTTCATGATAAAGCTTAAGAAGTAATAAAATATCCAAAAATACATAGTATATAATAACAATGACTTATAACGTATTTTATTTTTTTGATAATTTTTACTGATAGTGCTAAACAATGTAATTTTTTTAAAAATAATCTGCAACATTTAGCGTGCATATTACTAATAAAACTTCCTAGTTTATTAAGCTTTCCAAAGGTTAGACAGTTGGTATTTTTATTATAACAGTATCATCAAAATCAAAACTACCACGGAAAGTACTCAGACCTATAACGTATTACATGCAGTAACAACGAGTCATAATTATCAGTAACTGGCGTCAACCGGTTTTGTACCTCCTCAAAGAAAAAAAGCGGGTGATATAAGTTTGACGTGTGTATCTGTGTGTGGTAAAAAACCAGTTGACGCCTGTTACTGATAATTATTACTGCGTAGTTAATGCATGTAATACGTAATGGGTCTAAGTACTTTCCGTGGTAGTTTTGATTTTAATGATACTGTTTTAATTAAAAAAAACCAACTGTCATACCTTTTTGGAAAGATTAATAAACTAGGAAACTTTACTAGTAATATGCAAGCTTAATGTAGCAGATTATTTAAAAAAAAAAATACATTGTTTAGCACTAATAGTAAAAATTATCAAAAAAATAAAAAACGTTATAAGTCATTGTTATCACATACTAAGTATTTTTTAATATTTTATTACTTCTTAAGTACGAATTTAAAAAAAATTGAATAACATTAAATCAGCCATTTTTTTTGATTTTGTTAAAAACCTCCAATATTGGGTACTTTTCCAAAAATTGCTAATTTCCAAATATCTCGTTAACTATTAATTTTCGGTCGGCCATACATTGTGGAGGCTAAATATGTCGCATTTTAGCCCCCCTATCCCCCCTAATATCCATCAATTATCTATCAAAAACCTATTCAATCTTCCTGTATTTTGTGTCAAACAAAACCTACGAGATACTCTACAAAATCGTCACGCTCGGCACTCCATCTATTATGAAAACATGCCCGTTGCCACATAAGATACACAATTTAAAAATAATAAAACCGGTCAAGTCGAGTTGGACTCGCCTACCGAGGCTTCCGTACCAACGTTAGTAAGAACCAATTAAGCTAGACCTCTAAATTGTATGAGCGCTTATATAACTCAGAGGCCTTAACTGGCCAAAACTATGTATGTATTGGGACACCCTTTAATTTTCAACTTTTTTTATTTTTTGGAATTTTTCTTGCTTCTTGCCAAATTTCATGATTCTAGGTCAACGGCAAGTACCCTATAGGTTTTCGACCCAATACCTATAAAGCAAAGAAAAGAATACGAAAAATAAAAAAAGTTGAAAATTAAGGTAAATTTTGGTACTTACAAGTTTTCGCAAAAATCTAAATTTGCCCATATCTTTTTATCGTGTTGACTCAGGATCTTGATTTTTATACACCTAATAGGGACTATAAACTTCAGTATCTGGTATACATTTCAACTTGCTAGGTCCACCCGTTCCTGAGAAAATTGGTGGTGACGCACGGACAGACGGACAGACAGACGGACAGGCAGACGGACAAACAGACGGACAGACAAACGGACAGACAGACGGACAGACAGACAGACAGATGGACAAGAAAGTGATCTTATAAGGGTTCCTTTTTTTACCTTTTGAGGTACTGAACCCTAAAAATGTAAACAAACGTCAGTACGGTGGTAAATCGTTTTTGGTATCGTGTAGTCACTTATAGAGAGGTGGTACGTACAATGCACCTACGCTTTCGTTATGCACCGAGTTGTTAACATTAAATCGAGCGGAGTTGTGCAAATATGAGACGGTTTATTTTACGGTCATCGCTTGGTGGTAAGCGATGACCGTAAAATAAACCGAAAGTTTATCGATACAATGTTAAAGGCGTCGTGAATAATAGTTGTCAATAATCTGTCAGATATGTTCCTGATAGGTCTATCTGGTACCGGTGAAACTGGCTCTGAGTATCGTAAAATAAATCTTTCGATCAATACTCAGAAAAAGCATGAAATTATAATCATCGTGGTAAAACTGGCAGGTTGCAAACTCTGAGCTTTAATAAAACGTCAAGTGCGATCCTATACAAAAAGCATGATAATTGGATTCAACCTTTTTCATCTACGCTAGAGATGTAAAGCCTACTTGAAACGAATCGATAGAACGATCGATTAGTTCCAATCGAGTTTCGCGACAGTCCCAAAACTATTTTTATGGTAGAAAAGATTATCATGTCGAATTTAAGTTACAAAGGAATTATAAATTTTCAATTATCCACTTTTTGTATTACATATTGATATTATGTTTGCACACTTTATATTTTTGTAAATTGTTAAACACAATCCAAAATTTCATCATACCGACGGGACTTGAACCCGCAACCTCCTGGATATCATGTCCTTTGCCAATTAAGCCACGGTTCGATATATCGATACGACAAAATTAGTGGATTGCATTTTTTTTAACCCAATTATGCATTGGTGGTGCCATCTATGACTAATTATTTCGAAAGTTAATCATTCGGAAGAAATCATTACAGTTTTCAAATCTGACGAGAGATGTTGTGGTCAAAGATGGTGAACATGCTAAGCCTAGAATGGTCTGACTCTCAAGGGCTGTGTGCTGCCGAAACACAGTATGGCGGAAGATTTTATCCTTGATGGTGTAAGCTACTTCTCGGTAGCAAGTCAGGCGGAACATCAATAGACAGATAGATAGATAGAAAAACTTTATTGAACACCTTATTAAAAAGAAACAGAGTGTTACTAAACAACTAATTATAATAGTGTAACAACAGGCGGTCTTATCGCTGGAAGCGATCTCTTCCAGACAACCTTTATACCTTGCCTTACCTTACCTTATATTACCAATATATATGGCTAAAAATAATAAAACAAATAGTTGTATAGGTAAGTACGTATATAACTACACATTTTTATTTCAGGTATTTTTTGTAAAGCGTACCATGTTCTAAAATCTCAATAAAAACATTACAATATCTAATGTAAAGTTTTCCTTGAAAGAGAAATCCGTTTCATATAAAAAAGGAACAAGAAGATACATATTAATAATGGATAAGAAAATGGTTTAAACCCACACATGAACCTTGTCATCCAGTGCTACAGCAGAGCGATTGTTTAAAAAGTATCATATCTATACTTTTTACTAAAGAAAAATGTTTAAACACTGGGTTTTTTCATAAAAAAATACATAATTTAGATGATAAAATTGGCTATACATAGAAAATACCATTGGGTACACAAAAGGTACGACCACACGGTGGCGTCCTGCGTGCGCGGTCTAAGCGGGCGATCAGATAGCGCAGTAGTAGCTATTTGTACCGACTCGTTCACACCAAACGCGATCTATGGCGATCAGAAAACGATATCAGATCGCGAACGCGCACGCGGACGTAGGACGCCGCAGTTTGGTCCTACCTTAATAATATAATTTAGCGTTCGTCAGTTTTCAAAATGATTCAGTATTCATTTATATGACAATGTACTAAAAAAACATAGTCTAAAACTTAAAACTAGTCTGATTATGATTCATTTTATGATTCCTTTACAGTGTGCATGTTGCACGTATCCAAAATAATATAATTTACGTGGCTGAAAAAGGTGACTTTTTATGACGTTTTTAATCAACTTCACAAAAAAGGAGTAGGTTCTCAATACGCCTGTATTTTTTTTGTTTGTTACCTCAGAATTACGCAATTTTTTAACCAATTTCGAAAATTTGTTTTTGTTTTATGCTCTTCGTGTGGTCCCATTGTAATTATATCGAGATCTGATAAGTATTTCGAGAGACATGGAGATAAACACATAAATCTTGGTACTGAAAATAACTAACGCGGCATTTAAAGTAGTTTTTTTTTGTCGCTTTGTAAGCGATCTTAAATATATTCATTGACAAAAAAGTAATTCTGTTCGGTGATGAGCTGGTAGGACAAGCGCGCTTGTCTGATGGTAACTGATGACGTCTGCACATCGCAGAAACTGTGGCACACTAATTCTGGATGTACTTTGTTGTTTAAATGTGTTAAATCTCTTTCGCACAACGCATCTCCCACTGGTGTACCGCCTAAAACCAGGAAATTACGTAATTTATTCAGACAGTTTTGGCAGGTACATTATTTTCCCCGTTGCGGTATATCCCATGTTTTTCTTTTACCTTTGTTTCTACAACTTCTGTTTTTGAATGGAGAAATGGTCAAGTATTATTCTATGATTTTTTTTGGGTTTTGTTTTCAATGTAATTATGGAGCTTATTATATTTTAGATGGAAATAAGGATAAAATATCGGTATTGGTACGTATATAAGTATTTTTTAAAGTTTTATTTATAGCAGAGATTTTTTTCAAAGGTTGGCAACGTATCATCAACGCCCATGGTGTTAAATTTGTTTGCAGACGACGGTAAGCGCTTACCACTAGACTGCCTATGGAGTGTTACATCGCACTTGAGGATGAAACTGATACTTTTCAAATTAACTTTTTATGCAATAACATAAGTTAAGATCGTTTAAATTTACGACACCACGTACCACACCGCGGCGTCCTACGTGCGCGATCTAGGCGGCGATCAGATAGCGCAGTAGTATTTGTACCGACTGGTTCACACCAAACGCGATCTACGGTGATCCAAAAATGATTAAAAATAAGATCGCGCACGCGGACGTAGGACGCCGCGGTGTGGTCGTACCTTTAAAAAAATAAAGAAAACCTCAAATACTGCGCTAGTAATTTTCAGTTCTAGAAAAGAAGAGCCGAAGATCGGGCTCAGTGGCGCACCTTGGGAGAGGCCTACGTCCAGCAGTGGATGGACACCGGCTGATTATGATGATGATAAATTTTTAGTACCAAGAATTATCTGAAGGGACTTATCACATCTTTACGAAATTGTAATAAAAACTTTTTTGGAATAAACTTGTTTCGAACTAATATAATTATGAGAATTCGTATAAGAAATTCATATATGACTGAGTTCGCCAAATTACATAAAAAAATACATAAATATCCACCACCTCTTTTAAGTCGGTTACAAACACAGAAATATGAATAATAAGGTAGTATTATGTATATTTCTGTGGTTACAAAAAAGCACATGAGCACTATCATAACTGATAAGTGGCGATGTGGTATAAGATGGAATCATGCTTGTCTGAATATAGAAGACGGCTGTGAGACAAGTCCATAACTTTAGTAATGTGTGACAAGGCGCAGGAAAGTTTTATAGCTAAATTACAAAAAGATTTCCAGTGTTATTCTTAAGCTACAACCACACCGCGGCGTCCTGCGTCCGCGTTTGCGTTTACGATCTGATTTTCAATCGTTTTCTGATCGCTGTAGATCGCGTTTGGTGTGAACCAGTCTGTATACAGTACAAATACTACCGCGTTATCTGATCGCCGCCTAGATCGCGCACGCAGGCCGCCGCGGTGTCGTCGTACCTTTCGAACGCAAGTATCTCAACCCGTCTTCCATTCAATTTGGCACCGAACATCATGTAAGAACTCGGCAATGCTTCGGTGAACGATGATAAACACGCTAGGCCTAGAATAGTCTGACCCTCAAAAGCTGTGAGCTGTCGGAACACCGTGAGGTTATAGTATGGCGGAGATTTTCTCCTTGATAGTGGTTAACTACATTAAAATATAACCTACAGTCAGTAGAATCCTATGTCATCTTTAGTAATTAGTCCCGCCACCCAAAACAAAGCCGGGGATGCTCGATGTAGTCACAAATTCGTACAAAGCTGCCCTCTGACAGCCATTCCGTTTTAAAGCTTTAATCCCGACTCCACTACGAATAAAAGGCATATTTCGTTCTCCAACGCTCGCAAAATTGTCATCGCAAATAGCTTTTGCCTCGAGCGCTAAAACTAAACCAATGTAAAAACGACATAACTCGCAAAAAAATAACAGTGCAATATCTACTTTTTGAGTAAAGTCATTAAGGATAGATTGCGATAGCGATGTCTCACTTCAGTAATGTTACAATGAAAACGCCTTTGCACACGTAAACACAATTTTTGGAAACGCTCCCAGCTTTATAGATTTAATAGCGGAAAGAATAAGGTTCAAAGTCATATGAAAGCGAAATCTGAACTTGAAAATCGTCTGCCTGACGCTCGATATCAAATAAACAGGATTACAGTACTACAACGCCTGAAGCGACCAGCGAAAGTGCACACAAAAGTGATCTTTAATGAAGAGCTTTAAAACTTAATATTGTTTATATCGTTTGTATTACAAAGATTTTAGCCGGGGGAAGCGATAAGGATAGAGCTATTGGGATAGTGTGATGAGTGAAAAGGAGGGTGATATAGCTCGGAGCACTGTGATTGGTCAGGAAGGCCGCAGGCTGTGAACAGTAGCCCGCCCTATGTCTACTGTAAACGGTTACGTTTCTCGTGGAAAAGGTCGCATTTCTAGGGGATGGTAGTTTTAGCGACATTTTGACTGGGAATAATATCACCACCAGCTTTGATAAGAAAAAAAAATACCGTTACTACGTTACCGTTACGCGTGAAATACATAAACCTTCCTTGGCAGTCACAGACGTTCGTAAAGAAATTCAAAACATAAGTATACGGAAACATTATACTTTCTCTTTAAGTAGCCAGGTACAAAAATACAAGCAAAGAGCTCATACTTCCCTTGATCGATTTATCGATACTGCTCTAATAGCTTAAAGACTTATAAATATAGTTAAACTTAATTTGGTAAAGCGTACAATAATACTCTACAATGATTTCTATGAAGTAATTTTTTATTATTTTTTAAAAATAAAAGATTGCTCGCAATGTGGGCTATACATTACTAGTATTCTTGTTAACCCCTCCCCTAAGCTAAATATGCTTGTGTTGTGTCTGGAGTGGGTTCACGTCAATAGTGCAATGGGTGGGGTGGGGATCGAACTCACAACCTCTCGATCGCCAGTCCGACACCTTATCCATTGGGCTATTGCCGCCTTAATAAAGTAATTAACATTATAATATTTTTCCACAGGTTGTAAAAAGTAGCTCACCACCATTGAGGAGAAAATCTGCCGCCATAACCTTATGGTGTTTTGGCAGCACACAGCAGTTAAAAGTCAGAGTATTTTAGGCCTAGCGTGTTTATCATCGTTCACCGAAGCATTGCCGAGTTCTTACATGATGTTCGGTGCCAAATTGAATGGAAGACGGGTTGAGATACTTGCGTTCGAAAGGTACGACGACACCGCGGCGGCCTGCGTGCGCGATCTAGGCGGCGATCAGATAACGCGGTAGTATTTGTACTGTATACAGACTGGTTCACACCAAACGCGATCTACAGCGATCAGAAAACGATTGAAAATCAGATCGTAAACGCAAACGCGGACGCAGGACGCCGCGGTGTGGTTGTAGCTTAAGAATAACACTGGAAATCTTTTTGTAATTTAGCTATAAAACTTTCCTGCGCCTTGTCACACATTACTAAAGTTATGGACTTGTCTCACAGCCGTCTTCTATATTCAGACAAGCATGATTCCATCTTATACCACATCGCCACTTATCAGTTATGATAGTGCTCATGTGCTTTTTTGTAACCACAGAAATATACATAATACTACCTTATTATTCATATTTCTGTGTTTGTAACCGACTTAAAAGAGGTGGTGGATATTTATGTATTTTTTTATGTAATTTGGCGAACTCAGTCATATATGAACGAATTCTCATAATTATATTAGTTCGAAACAAGTTTATTCCAAAAAAGTTTTTATTACAAAAAAGTTAAAAGTCAGAGTATTTTAGGCCTAGCGTGTACACCATCGTTCGACCACATCATTGCTTACCCCAGGCGAGATAGTGGACAAGCGCTAGCCTATAAGATATAAAAACAAAAAAAAAAAACTATTTAAAATTCAAATTTGTTTAATTTTCGAAAAATTTCCCTCCTAATTCCTTATTCCAGATTTTTACTATTAAATAAATAACCAATGAAATAATGTCATAAAATAGCACATCCTGCCTCACCCGCTACGGCGTAGAGACGACACTTTCCCGTAGCTCGGGGCGGGGCCCCGGGAAACGGGAAACGTGCGTGTGTGCACTCTACTGAACGTTTGGAAACCCCGGACTTTATGTTATATCTATGGGGAAGTTTTGAAACATGTACTTTGGATCTACGTAGGATGAAGACTGCGAATTTCAGAGAAATAAATGATCGTTGAGGGTTTTGCATAACTATTATTCTATACTTTGCATTAAGACTTTTTAGACTTCAGCTCGGTTTTTTTACGCAAATAGCTAGTATGGAAGACGGCTTGGGATAATTGCGCTAAGTGGTATGGACTGTGTAATAGTCTTAAAATGTCTGAACGGATTGCCATGAATCAAAGCTAAGAACAATCTCATTAAAACACATATAAAAATACTAAAGCCCAATCGGTTCATCCGTTTAGGCACTACGATGCCACAGTCAGACAACATACACAAAATGATACACAGATACAAAAGTCAAACTTATAACACCCCTTCTTTTTGCGTCGGGGGTAAAAATATCGGTTAACGCCACTTACTGATTATTGTTACTGCATAGTTAACGCATGTAATAATAACATAATGGTTATGAGCACTTCCCGTGGTAGTTTTGATTTTGATGATACGAGTAGGTACTGTTTTAGTAAAAATATCAACTCTTATACCTTTTTGGATTGCTTAATAAACAAGGAAGTTTCATTGGTATTTTGTACGCTTATAATAAAATAATAATAATAATTCATTTATTTCAACCAATTCATAGTCAGACATGTTCACATGATTAAAAAAAAAAAACAAACACAAAATTTAATAACTAATCTACACAGTACTTAGTATATTTTTTTAAGAACAATTACATTGTTTAGCCCTAATCGTACAAATTGCCCATAAAATAAAAAAAACATTATTAGTCACTGTTATTACATTCTAAGTATTTTTGGATATTTTATTACTTCTTTATCACATGTTCCCTGCGAATTAAAAAAAAAATTAGATGACATTTAACTAGCCAATTCTTTTTATTTTGTTACAAACCTTTAAAATTTTAAAACTAAATTCCACATATCTTGTACACTATAAACTTTCGCCCATACATTGGGAAGTCTATAATATATGTCACATTTTAGCCCCACTATCATTCTGATCCTGCCAGGAATACATCAAGTTACCAATAACAATGTACATAAAACACAAAATTGTTTCTACCTATGTGTATATATACTGTGTATATAACTGATCTGCCCCAAACTGGTTATATTAGAAAGGCAATAATGCGAAGAAGAAGGGTTATGTTTTTCGAGTGTATGTATGCATGTATTTTGGCACGCCCTAGAGTCACAGTCGTGAGAGTGACACTGGGTACATCGAAATTAAAAAAAAACATACCTCATTGAGGATTTTTGGCGCCAAAAAGTAATCTCAAAAAAAATGTTTTCAAAATACATTAAGTGCGGTATCAAAATAAAGATGTTTTAACGGTGATTATGAATATTATATGTTTTATTGGAGTTTGGTATAGGAAATGCTAACAAATATTTTTTCACGCTGTCGGGTTTTTTGTACTTTTCAATAATTAGAGTGTTTAGCGTAGTAGCACACGCCGAGTATCCGTTAGTGGATATAATATAAAAATATTTAAAAAAACTTGAGTATAATCTTCTTGGAAAATATGAAATTAAAAAGAAAAGAAAATAATTAAAAAGAAATCATAATAGGCTGGTCGTCCAAGCCACTGTCTTAATTAATCCTAATATCTTAATAAAATAAACAATACGGCTGCTAAACAATTACCTACACAATGTTAGCGAAATAAATAACAAAAATAAAAATAAGTCAAAAGAAAGTAATCATCAGCTTGTAATCTTATTAGCCAAATGTTTGCAGAAATATACAGAAGAGGCTTTACACGTAGCGTTTTAAATAATGTCCTGCAACAGCTGTGAAGACGGGTCGGTATTTCATCTGGATTTCTTTATACTGCACAACAATTATACTGAAATTGATCCTTTTGTCGTTCATATTTACTTTAACCTTTTATGTGTATTTGTTATGTACTCTAAATATGACAATAAATTATTTTTCAATTTCAATTTCAATACTTAGTAACTATTATATAATCTGTGATTTTGTAGATTGGTTGCACGAAACACTCGCTGAATAAAAAAATTGTTGTCTAGTAAATTGGTTTGCGGACGATACTTTAACGTGACAACGTCATAACAAAACATTCATATTCATGTTCATATCCATATTTACATTCATACAACAAAACATTGATAAAATCGGCGCATCCATACAATGAGCGTAACGGGACAATGGGCGTAACGGGACAATTTTTGTGCATGAAGCCGGCGCTCGAGCCGGTGTTTATCGTTTAATAGACGTTGTCACGTCAAAACTTGTAGGGAATTTGTATAGTAAGCTCTGGCATGATGTTTCGTGCAATTGAGGGCCCAATGGGACAATGGCTTTGAAGCCAGAGGTAGTTGGGTTCAAATCCCGCCGTGCCCCAAGTTCAGCAATGTATTTTTCTATATATAGCTTACAGTATATACATTATTATAACTTTAAAACTACCTAACTATTAAAAAACAAATAAAACAATATAACTAAAATTTAGTTTACCAAACCAATACCAGCAGGTAAAGTTCCCAAAATGCCGGCTGTTTTCCCCCGTTGAATGGCGATGTTTTTATAGAATATAGTAAAATTAAGAATCTCTTGCTTCTTTGTGAAGTCGGTTAAAGATATCTACTTTAGCATTAATAGTAACATTGATTTCAAAAATATATTTAGGTGTTTATTTTTATTTGCATAATTGCTGTGTATAAAGCCTCAAGAGGTCGTAATTATTTAAGAAACTCCCGAGTTAGGGAAAACTGTTTTTCCACCCACCCCCGGCGGTGAAAGATGGGGTAGCTACCCCTATTGTAATTATTTTTCTTGAAACTTTTCCCGTAACGAATTTGTTTCTTTGATGAAAAAATGTGTGGGTATGAAAATAAGGATAAGACTTAGGAATAAACCGAGGGCATGGTGGTGTAAGTAGGAGAAAGGTCGGCTTTGATGCCGACCTTGTTATTGAGGTACCGAGTTCAATCCCCGCCGTGCACCAAAGGCATCAAGTGCACGCCTGGCCAGGGGGCCTAGACAAAATTCAATTTTTATTTACATTTAAGCTAACGGTACTTCAAAATTTATGGGAATGACAACCTTGTTGCGGAAACATAAATGTCATTCCCATACACTTTTAACTTGCGTGACCGTGAATGAAAACAGAAATGGGATTTTGACTAGGGGGGCAGATACCACCCTCAAGTTAGAAAATCTGTCGCCAAAACATAATGTGTTCCAGCAGCTATCTTTGAGAGCCAGTTTTGATTCTAGGCCTAGCATCTTCGACCGCATCATCACTTACCAACAGGTAAGATAGTGGTCAAACGCTAGTCTATAAGATTTAAAAAAAATTTGGCATTCTATTAATTTTTAACAGGCATAAATATTATGTATATATTTTGTTTTTGGCCAGTTGGTAGAGGCCGACCTAGGCGAACGTATCACGACGGATCGGAAACGTTTTAAAGAAAGGCCAAGTCAAAAGTACCTATAACCGAGCATGTATGAAGGCGCTCATGAAAGTGGAAGAAGCGAAGGAGGTATATCAGGATCGTAGCATGTGGAAAGAAGTAGTCTCTGCCTACCCCAACGAGAAAAAGGCGTGATTGTATGTATGTATGTATATATTCAAACAAATCGTCTGTCGATTTATCAGTATCTCACTTGATGTTAAATGACGATGTGATTTGATATACCACGTTTGCCTAGCCTTATGGCAAATGATGATATGGTCTACGATAGATTTTGCATGATTGGTAGTGGAAGACAGTTGTGACTAGTCAAAACCTAGTCACAACCTAGTCACAACCTACCTATTTGAATCAGTTACTATTAACTGATTCCATCAAACAAATTATCGCAATGTGGTGACATGCAATTGTTAAGTATCGCGTCGTCACATAACAGTAGGTGATTTTTTATGTCAGAATTTTTGGACAAACTAACATTTGCTTCTGTTGACATTAAGTCACGATGAGATATCTATCAAATGACTGTTCGAATGAAAACAATTTCTAACATAGGTATATTTTTTTATATCTTATAGGCTAGCGTTTGACTGACTATCTTACCTGTTGATGGTGCGGTCAAAGATGTTTGCACGCGAGGCCTATAGTGAGAACTGGCTTTCAAGGATAGGTGCCGGAACACATTAGATGTTTGGCGACAGATTCTCTAACTTGAGCGTGATAGCTGGCAAGGCAGACACTAGATAGTGTCTTACCACCATGCAATTTCATCATGCCTTCTTTCTTTGAACTAATATGTAACTAGTCGCGTCAAAAATTATGCCACATTTTTGCCTTTTGGCATAATTGAAAAACAAACATCCAAACATACGCAACTTTAAACTTCCATGTCATATCCACACTAAGTTGTCGGCAACATGGCCCCTTGTTATCAAAAAGTTTAAACGTAACAAATACATCTTCCGAGGTTTTCCAGAAAAACTTCCCTAATGTTATGTAGAGGGGAAATATACGACATAAATATACGTACTTCCTAAGTACATATAGGTATATTTACTAAGTATACTTATAGAAACAACTCGAAAGAATGGTGTTATTGAATAACCGATTGCCAAAGGGCAATCTTAGCAGATATGGAGCGAAATACGTCAGAACACTAATACCAGTCACACCTGGCGATTCTAGTCGTTCAACTGCCTACTTGTCTTTCGATTCCAAGTACTTTTAGTATCGATACTTTAGAATGGATACTAAGTAAGTACCGGTTATAAGTACTTGTTTCGTTACTCAGTTATCTGTTTTGGAAGAACAATTAGGCTGGCATTATACAGCGATAATAGGGTTTCGAATGAAACTATTTGTTTTGCTAATCAAGCGCGATTTAATCGATAAAAAATATCGATTGAGTTTTTTTTGTAACTCGTATCGTACATCCCTAACCCGAACCTGGTATAACTGACGATCCTTTTATGGTCTCCTATGGTTATGGCTATATTTTAACCGACTTAAAAAGTAAGAAGTCTTTCATCTGAAAATTATTTTTAATGTAAGAGTGTTTACACAAAAAAACAGTTGAATAGAAATTGACTGTTTTTTTTGTGTAAATATTTTCTTACACTAAATATAATTTCAGATGAAGGAGTTCTGAGGTAATAAACATTTAAAAAAATACATCGCTTTGAGAACCTCCTCTTTTTTTAAGTCGGTGGAAAATGACTAGCGCAGCATTTGATTTGAAGTGGGTTTTTTCGTTACATATTATTTATGTTTAAAATTATACTTAATATTTAATATCAAAAAAAGTTGTCCTCTCTGTTTACCTTCGTTTCTCAAGAAGAAAATTAGATCTACCCTCAAAAGCGGCGTGGTGAAGCAAACTAATAGTGTCCTAGCGCCACCTGCCGGAAGTGGTTATTGGCGGCACCGGACCGGATATAGCAATTTACTCGCCGCTTTGTTGGTATCCGGGTAGGAAATAGATTTTATTTTGACTTGTGTTAGGTTAAGGGGAGAGTTTTTCGGCGTAAGACGCAGTTAAGCTTATGATTTTTTAAAATAGATTAAGAGCCAGTTTCACCGCCCCTGATATAGTTTCAGACAGATATCTGACAGTTGACGCCATACAAAAGCTGTAAAAAATCTGTCAGATTAGTTCCGTTTAGGGCTATCAGGAACCGGTTAAACTGACCCTTAAACTAATTTAATTTTGAAAATATATTGTTATTTATGCATATCTTATCTGATATATACTCGTAATAGAAATATAAAAACTTTACGGATCATCACAATGGGCGTTATTATCGCTAATAGCGATCTCTTCAAGACAACCATGGTTGAAAGTGTTAAAAAAACTATATTGCAGATATTTCAAAAAAATGTTCAAATATGTGACTAAACATTTTTGCGACGTTGCGTTTACGAATTTTTGACCTCCGTTAAACTTCAAGTGGTCGGGGAGGGGATTTTGTTTTAAGATAGATAGATAAAATTCTTTATTGTACCACCTCTTAATATATCATAACAAACAGTAGTATACAAGTTAATTACAGTGTTACAATAGGCGGCCTTATCGCTAATAGCGATTTCTTCCAGGCAACCTTTTAAGGTGTGCGGTGAACATTTATTTAGTTTTAATTTATGCACTGGTATACTCTCGCCAGCTCTATAGCTCACAGTGTCACTAGTTTGCTAATGTTCTCAAGACACAGTAGATATCAGATGCAGTACATGTCCGTACAATATTCTGGCTATACAGAATTTCTCCTACCTCCGTTCCTGTTGTAACTACAACATTTACGTTTCATTGGTTGCCATGTTTGCCCCATGAAAAAATAGCTTCAAACGATTCCTACAGAACCCTACCTTAAACAAGACTTCCTTTCTGTATAAAGTCACAGAATACTTAATAGTGCTAAGTACTAAAGTAGGTACACATACATACATAAATACAATCTTTCAAAATTAATTCTTTCCACATGCTACGATCCTGACATACCTCTTTCGCTTCTTCCACTTTCATGAGCGTCTTCATAAATAGTGTTTAAAGTAGTCTTAACTAAAATGTAGGTACACCCTCTGTTATCTCCGATACACCCCGTTGAAATCTAGTTGCGTGCACAAACTTGCAAGCAGGGTCGACGCTTAGTGGTCCTAGAGACTCTTCAAGAGTGGATAAAATAGCTTTATCATTATTTATTACTTTACTGAATGATTACGTATTTCAACCGGTCTCCAAATCGTGCGTTCAAATCAAAATTAACTTCAAGCAGGCATTTCAGCGGAGTATTTATATAGATCCCAGGGCTGCCCCGGCATAATGCTACCAGCGTTCAAGCAGTACGGTAATTGTTCTATATTCCCCATACTTCTGTCTCGGGGCGGTCATGCGGGGAAAACACGACCCCCGCAAGCTATGCAGCGCTTAAGGCAGGGGTACTTATGAAATGTTTTTGTTTATATCTTATGGGCCTTGGCCACTATCTCGCCTGGTGGTAAGCGATGATGTGGTCGACGATTGTGAGCACGCTAGGCCTAGAATGCTCTAGACTCGCAAGTACTGCCGGAACATCTAAAGTTTATGGCGGCAGATTTTCTTCTTGATGATGGTAACCTACTTTTTGGTAGCAAGCCAGCCGGAACATCGATCTAATATGCTCCTACCACTAGTGGAAAAACATTTATAGCAAATTGAAAGATGCTGTAGAAAAAACCTAAATTTCTAATAAATTGTTTCATAAATATTCAATTTATATCCAAAATATTAAGCTTTTAGTATGATCTACAAGTTTCCAAACAACATTTTAAATGAATTAGAAACCATACTCAAGGTATTTAGGTACTTATTAATCGTGGTAACCTCGCCTTAAAATCGTGGCTAATTCAGCACGTTACGGTCGTGTGTGCGATCGTTCTGATGAGTTCGCGTAAACTACGATGCATTGTTTTTACGGTCGGCAATTAAGGACCTTGTAGGGATGGGGTAGACTGATCTTTGTTTTGAAGCAAGACATTTTCAAAGGAGTTCATTATGAGGCAGGCGAGTGGTAAGGGAGGAAATTTCGTGCTGACATAAGTATTTCAATATACACACATTTTCCGTTAACACAAAAACAGTCTTTATCTTAGACAATTTACTTTCTTAAAGAGAACACACGTTGAGTACTTGCGTCTTTTAAATAAACGTTGAAATTTTTATTTTCATTGTTTGACTTTTAACCTAGCAAGAAATATAAACGAATTGTGAGGTCTTAATATCAGTGTAAAAGTAACAGTTATAATGCAGTAAAAATTCAGCCTATCCAGCGTATCACGCCACAGTATTTGTTAGATAAACTTCACCTTTCAACTGTCACATAATATCATCAGCATCATCAGCCTATATCTGTCTACAGCTGGACATAGGCCTCACCTTATGGCACGCCACTGAGCTCGATCTTCAGTTCTCTGTTTGCTTGCGTATGTCATCGCTCCAGCAAATGAGCTAGAAGGCGCCCTAACGATACGCTTACCCAGCAAATAATGTATGTTTATAAAACTCCTTAACTCATCATTCGATAAAATGTTTCGTCCAGCCTGGTTAAAACATCAAGTTTACAAATGATTCCCATCACTAAACCTCGCGTGGAATCCCCGTGGCGGGTGCGCGGAATTTTCGTGTATTTTCGTGATTTTTGAGTTTAGCCTTAGGCCTGTGAATGTTAATTAGATGACGTATGGAACCGAATGTTACACGAACTTACGCGTCGTGATGTTCGGAAACAATTGTCTTAACTGTGAGAACTTTGTCTTACCTTTGAGTCGGTGTCGTTAATTAGACAGGGAAGGAATGCTTAACTTTGAAAGGGTCCGGAATCCCAGCATATGAAAGCGTTCTAAAAACGGGTCCATACAAACGTAATAAGATAATTATTTAAAATTGAAGCATTTTTACCTCAAACTTTGTTGTTATTCAGATTAAGACATTAATCTAGGTTTCTAAACAATTTTTCACACAAAATACTCAAGTACCTAATAGTACTGATAGCCGTTGAGGTATAAGACGCAAGCTGGCTGGCAGTAGTTGGAAACAAAAAGCTGAAGATCGAGCTCAGTGGCGTACCATAGGTGAGACTGATGTCCAGCAGTGGACAGAGATAAGCTGATGATGATAGCTTAAGAAATGTTAAACGAACTTACAGATACCGGCGATAAATATTGCACATCGACCTTTAGAAAGAGGCAATCGGCTAATTTCGGTTTCGTAGAGCGTTATCTCTGTGCATACTACCTATGTGACGTTTTGTCAGTCGTTGTTCAAGTGCGATAGAGTGCGTTCGCGTCCCGTTCAAAAAATATATATAGAGTTGTCAACATCCCCAAATTGAAATAATTTTAAAGTTGTACTATGACATCTTTAGGAAAAAGAGGGAAACCTTTACGAGGTCAGTCACGCGAAATCATCTACAATATCTATAAATATTTTTCAACAGAAGCCGAGACATTAAAAAAAATGAGGATGACAATGGAGGTAATAATTTTATTGATAGACTAGTGATAAATACGGCTGATAGTGACAGTGATATTGATCTCATTGAGAGCACAGTTAGTGAAATGGAAGGAATTGAGAATTAGAATTATTATTGTTTTTATTAGAATGTCTCATTTTAACAATAGGTATAATGGTGTTTATTTTGTAGGTATAGGTACGGCAGCTGTAAAATAAATAAATACGTTAACATGATGTGAATATGTTTTTTTAATATATTTTAGCCCAACCTGAAGACAGCACTGTAGAAAAAATAGATAGATAGATAGATAGATGAACTCTTTATTGCGACACCAAAGATACAGACACATATAACTTTTACAGCTTAAATTTAACGTGTAGCAATGGGCGGTCTTATCGCTAACAGCGATCTCTTCCAGACAAACCTTTGTATGGATAGGAACGAAATATTAGCCTAATGCAGGGTGCGCCTAATTTAAATTAAAATGAAAAGAATAACAATAACATATTATACCTAAACTAACATAATCATACCTACTTACCTACAACAATAAACACAGATTACTTACATAAATTCCTAAACACGCATTCTATAAATTTTAAACAGATTGACAGAACAGACAGAAGCAGCTTAACACTATTTATAATGAAAGATAAGCTTTTAAACGGCTCTTGAAAATATGAAGGGATTGTGAAGATTTCACAGGTTCGGGAAGAGAGTTCCAGAGCCTAACAGCCTGGACAGTAAAAGCCTTATCATAAAAACTGGAACCATGTGCGGGAAAGTTCAGGGTTAAGTTTTCTGATGACCTTAGAGAAAGAGAGTTAGAATTGTGGAGGAAGTTAAAGCGTCCTTTAAGATATCGCGGAGTAGAAGGATTGAATAGAATGTTATAGAGAAGAGAAAGAATATGAGTATTCCGGCGAAGGCGAATAGGAAGCCACTTGAGCTTTGTGCGAAACTGAGATACGTGATCATATTTACGCAAACCAAATATGAATCTAATACATAAATTTTGTAGACGCTCAAGTTTATCTAGCTGATCTTCCCTAAGATCTAGATAGCAGACGTCAGAATAGTCAAGAATAGGAAGTAGGAGAGATTGAGCGAGTGCAATTTTAGTGGTTGTAGGAAGAAAGTTGCGTAGTCTTTTTAGTGACGCCACAGCTGCATAGAGCTTGCGACTGGTGTTTTGTATTTGTAAATCCCATGTCAAGCATTGATCTATTATGAGACCAAGATTTTTCACAGACTTGCTAAAAGGAATATCTATTCCACCGAAACTAACTTTTGGAAGCATTTGCCAATCAACTTTGACAATAAGTCTAGAACTTCCGGTAACCATGACCTGCGTTTTTGTTGGATTGACTTTGAGTCCAAAAGCTTTCGTCCAGTCTAATATGCGCTGTAAGTCTGTGTTAATGGAGGCAATAGCATTGGGTAGATTATCAAGAGGGGCTTGACAATATATCTGAAGGTCGTCTGCATACAGGTGGTAGGAAGAAGAAAGATTTTGAGTGATAGAGTTTATAAAAACAGCAAAGAGAAGAGGAGAAAGCACGCCGCCTTGAGGAACGCCAGCTGACGTGTCACACCACAATGAATATGTTTCATCAAGGCGAACACGCTGCCGGCGCCCGTACAGATAACTGTGAAACCAGTCGACCACCATTGGAGATATGTTAATAGAACGTAGTATTGCTAGTAGGATATCAAAGTCGACAGTGTTGAAAGCATTGCTAAAGTCCAACAGTGCTAGTACCGTAAGGTGCCGGTTTTCCATACCCAGGCGGATATCATCTGTAATTTTAACTAACGTGCTAACTGTGCTATGGCCTGGGCGGAAACCGGATTGAAAAGGATTAAGGAGATTGTTAAAGGAAAGGAATTTACTAATTTGATTATGGACAAGACGCTCAAGGACCTTGGATAAGAAAGGAAGAATGGATATAGGACGGTATTCGGAGAGTAATTTAGGGTTCGCTTTTTTGGGTAAAGGAATGATCTCGGCATCTTTCCAGATAGAGGGAAACACACCATTGTTAAAGGAGTTATTGAAAATAAAACATAGTACAGGAAGAATGGTATCAAGGATTGGTACTAGCATGTTGCGACTTAAGCAATCACCACCTACAGCATTAGAAGTAATGGACAGTACGCTCTTCTTAACATCACAAGTGGATAGTCGATCAAAAACAAAAGAAGGATAGTCGGGAATTGGTAAATTTGATAAATGATCTAAAGTTTTGATTTTATCCGAGTCAGAAATATCAGATGAACAAGAAAAATGAAGATTAAGTGAATCTATGTCTAAACTAAGAGGGACAGAATTTTGACGAGGCTTACCAATTCCAAGGGATCTGAGGAACTTCCAAACTTTAGAAGAATCCTCATTATTAACTGATTCGTGAACATGACGGCGAAAAGCATCCCTACACACTGTATTGCAGCGATTACGTGATTTCAGATATTTTGACTTATTTAATTCGGTTGGACGGCATTTATATTTATGTTTAGCGGTTACTTTTTTATGCATTAACTGTCGTATTTCATCAGTTATCCAGGGTGCAGGCAAGTGCTTTAATTTAATGGTACGTAATGGAGCATGTTTATCATAAAGCTGCAAAATAATTGAGTTGAACAAAGACATTTGATCATCTACAGTTTCAGCTTCTAGTACAGGAGACCAGTCAATTGCTAAAGCATCAGCATGAAAAGCATCCTTATCCATTCCACTAAAATTGCGCTGAAGGATTGTCTTTGGCTTGTTTTTGGGAGGACGGATTTTATAAGAGAGGAAGATCAGATCATGATAAGAGAAAGCATCAGCTGGGCACTGACCGTGCTTAGCAACGTGAGAGGGAGAAGAAACAATTAATAAGTCAAGAAGAGATGGAGTACAGTTAGGTAGGTGATGAGTGGCGTTTAAGGGAAGCATATGCATATTACAAGATTTAACGACAGACTGCAAAGAGAAGGAACGTTGATCATTTTTGAGAAGGCAAGTGTTAAAATCACCCATCATAATGGAGTGATTATACAGAGGAAGAATATTTTCTAAAAGAATTTCGAGAGAATTAAAGTAATTTATGTGTAAAGAAGGGCTATAATAGACTCCGAGCAGGATCTTTGTATGCGATAGCTGCACTTCAATTAGGAGATGTTCGCCAGCGTTAGAGGCGGGCGGTTGAGGTGAGGTACTAATTACAGAGTAAGGAATGTGAGCACGGAGGTAAATAGCGACCCCACCACCGCCGCGTCCGATACGATCGTTACGGATGAGATTAAATCCAGGAAGGGAGTAGGAAACGGTAGACATACAAGGTTTTAGCCATGACTCGGAGACTAATATAGCATGAAGATTTGTATTGGAAAAGGACGCCTGCATATCAGAGTAATGGGCCGGAATACTTTGAGAATTTATATGAATCGCATTGAAGTTTTTAGGTACATCAGAGAACTGGGAATAAAGATGGTCATCAAGGGTAGGAATACTTTGAAAGCTTAAGTTACTATCACTGCTAGAAGAAGAAGAAGAGCAAGATAAGAATGTATCAGTATCACTGTTTTCGGAATTAGGCATATTATTGATTAAAAACAAATTAGTATACAAGTATAGGCTTATGTAAGTTTCAGTTGTAAGTACCTATTAATAATGTACTATGAGTACCTATCTTAATATAACCAATGCCAACAAAATAATTATTTATTCACTTACGGCAGAAGTTATACATACATATGTTCACCTGCCACTTAAGTGCATACAATAAATCATAAATTTTCTACTTTTACAACACATCGTAACAAAAAAATATAAACGAAGACAACAAAAACGAATAACAATCACATTCTAAGAAAAAATAAAAATTAAAACGAGACAAGTTTCAATCTCGTATAGCCTTGGCTAAATACACTAAGCGTGTGGAGCCAAAGTTTAACTAAGAAAAATAGCGAAGTTAACTGACAAGTGTCAAATGTCAGTCAAATGTCAATGACAATATTATTTTTATTTAACCCTACAAGCAATTCGTATTTTAAAGTTTAATTAAAGAAAGAAAGAGGGGAGTAATAAATAAGATGAATTACGGTGTAGATAAAATGATATAAGTTGCGGAAATGTGGGTATTGAATTGCGAAAGACGTAACACAATCATACACGAGATAAATATGTATAAGGCACGAATGATTGAACGAGTTATCCTATTCACAATTATTTCTTGCCCCCGGCCCCGCGCCGGCTCCTGGATACTGCCGGGGCCGCCTTGGCTGCTGATGCAGCTTTTGGCTGCTCAGACACCAGCTCTGGCCCGTCAATCTTGTCAACTTCGACAACAGAGCTGATACGATGACGCTCGATGAAAAAATGGTGTATACAAATAAAAAAAAATGATCAAAAGAAGCAAATCATAATTGTTTTAACAGCTCCTAATAGATACCGGACCGTTAGTATTTCGTGCGACAGAGATAACGCTCTACGACGCCGAAATTAGCCGATTGTCTCTTTCTAAAGGTCGATGTGCAATATTTATCGCCGATATCTGTATGCGTCTTGATGTTAAGCAACAGAGAACTTACCTTTAACGTCGTTAATTAAACAGGGAAGGCATTGTTAAGTTTGAGAACTTTGTACTTAGGGTCCATTTGGCTGATTCAGGTGAAAATTTACGTTTGATAAATTCTCACCTCATAAGGTAAGAGTTCTTATCATAGTAAACAATGGCGGCAGGCCACAGCTTTTTGCTTTTAGCTTTTATACTGGGGCACCTTAAAATAATAGATTGCCAACATTTTGCGCATCAATGCACGCTCTACATCTACCATACCACAAGACATCCAGCTACATGCTAAGGTCTCATAATAATTATGACCTGTATATTACAGAATACCTACTTTGACCTTTAAACAAAAGTTAGCAGCTTATACCTATAGAAAGATAGATAGATAGATTTACACTTTATTGCACATAAGAATAAGAGGTAGGTATTTAAAAACACTTAAAAACTAACTGTATGATTGGCGGCCTTATCGCTAAACAGCGATCTCTTCCAGGCAACCTAACCTATAAACTTAAACCTATATATGTCTGTAATAAAATTTTCTTGTGAATAAATTTCTTAATGGTAGCAACATACTAATATGTAGGTATATGTTATAAATAATATAATATTAAATAATAGAATAAGTAGGATTCTGCAGGTATCATCATCATTAACAGCCTGTACTCGTCCACTGCTGGACATAGGCCTCTCCTATGGCACGCCACTGAGCTCGATCTTCAGCTATTTGTTTCCAACCGCTGCCAGCCAGCTTGCGTATATCATCGCTCCATCTAGCTGGAGGGCGTCCTACGCTTCGTTTCCCGAGTCGTGGTCTCCACTCTAGAACACGTCTACCCCAACGGTTATCGGTTCTACGACAGATGTGACCAGTCCACTGCCACTTCAGCTTGCTAATCCTTTGAGCTATGTCGATAACCTTGGTTCTCTGTCGGATGACTTCATTTCGAATTCGATCTTTCAGAGATACTCCGAGCATAGCCCTTTCCATAGCTCGCTGAGCGACTTTTAATTGGTGGATCAGTCGCACCGTCAGTGTCCACGTCTCGGCTCCGTACGTCATTACAGGTAGGACGCACTCATTAAAGACTTTTGTCTTTAGGCTCTGTGGTATCGGCGATGAAAAGACTCGACGTAGTTTTCTATATGCTGCCCATCCCAGCTGTATTCTTCTGCGGACTTCCCTTTCGAAATTGTTTCTACCCAATTGCAAGGTTTGGCCAAGGTAGACATATTCTTGAACAGTCTCGAGAGGGACTCCATTTAAGGCAATCGGTTCCGGAATGACATGTTCGTTGAACATGATCTTGGTCTTATCCAAGTTCATCCGGAGACCGATGCGTGCAGAAGAATCAGCAAGGGTGGTCAGCATGTATTCCAAGTCCTGTACGGTTTCAGCCATGATAACGATATCGTCCGCAAATCTCAGGTGTGAGAGGTTTTCGCCGTTGATGTTTATGCCTCGTCCTTTCCAGTTCAGCGTCTTGAACATATCCTCTAGAGCGTTTGTGAACAATTTGGGGGAAATAACGTCCCCTTGTCTCACACCTCGATGTAAAGGGATATGTTCAGTCTGCTGATTTTGTACTTGGACGGACATAGTTGCGGCTTCATACAAACCTCTCAGCACTTGCACGTATCGCCAATCAATTTGGCACCGTTGCAGGGAATCCAGAACAGACCAGGTTTCAATAGAGTCAAAGGCTTTCTCATAGTCCACAAATGCTAGACACAGGGGCTGGTTATACTCTTCTGTCTTCTGTATAACCTGCCGCACAGTGTGTATGTGGTCTATGGTGCCGTATCCTCCTCGGAACCCAGCCTGTTCAGGGGGCTGGAACTCGTCGAGTTTCTGCAGGTATAATATTTTTAAATTCCCAAGCCGTGCTAAACACAATAGTGAAAAAAATATTTGAATATAACAGTACTTTAACAACAGATCACAGTAAATCACAGTTAATAAAACGATCTGACCTTTGCGGTCGTGACTGCGATGTCGTTTAGCAAATAACGGATATTTGTTATCTGTTATATAATTATATTAGTATCAAAACTGTTATTATAGAGACCTTATAGCGTAGTGGTACAGTTATAAAAACGCTAATATAAAAATGCTTTGAAAACTTTGTTATGTTATTTCCACATACTTTGTACGTAATAGACTTTGAAACGTTACCGGCCGTTTTCAATAACTTATTTGTCAAAAATCCTCTGCAAACCAAAATGCAAACCAGCCTCAGCTATAATTTTAGCTAGCATTTTACAGTGTTACTTATAAACGTGCCTCTAATTTAGAGCAATTGCTTAGCCAACAGCCGATGGAGCATATCTATTTCGTGTCTCAAACAAGCAACGACTGACTGAGGCTTCGTTCACACGGCATTGTCCTGCACGTTTTTTTGCAGTATAGTCTTTCCCCGTTATCAACAAGCAACTAGGTACTCCGTATTTGTCACTTTAAAGGATTTATTCTAAGGACAGATATTTGGTACAAAATTATCCAACACCCAAGTTCAACGACTATTACTGTTAAACTAATAAAGTTATCTCAACCGCTATAATTTTTCTTTAAAGTGCATGAAACGCGCTATTATCACGAATTTTTACAGATTTTTCAAGCCAGCTGTTTAGCTTTTAGAGGGAGGGGGGGGGGGGGATGCCCTACTGGAACAAAAATTTGCACTTTAAAGTTTAATATTTCGTAAATGGAGCATTCAATCGAAAAATGGTATTAGCAACCCATAAGTAATTTTAAAAGACCTATTCAACGATACCCCACACAATGGGGTAGACGATGAAAAAAAAATTCATCCCCAGTTCTCATATAGGGGAGCTACCCTAAAAAAAATATTTTTCACAATTTTATTTCAGCACTTTTGTACTTTTGTTCAGCACGTAATTTATATACATACCCCCATAGAATTACAGCTTTCTAGTATTAACGGTCTCTTTGCAAAACCTCGGACAGACAGACAGACAGACAGACAGACGGACATGACGAAACTATAAGGGTTCCTTGTCAGGACTACGGAACTCTAAAAACGATTACAAAAGAACGTGGAGGACAATGCCGTGTATGAGTGAAAAAAAGCAATTCATCAATCAAGTCCTTGAGAGCTTCTCAGCTGAGAGGCAGTTCAGCAATTGATCTATAGATTATTATAAGTAACACTGTTAATAAATAATAAATTACATATAATTCTATCGGTAAGCACAGAATAATGAATTTTGCAAGTACTGTAAAGTGTAAGTGTTAAAAAGCAGTTGAAGATTTTAATAGGTTTTTTAGCGGGGTGCTCTCATTGTATATTTTCTTATAACTTATGTTTTTCCACGAGTTAATATGTAATAGATGTAAGTGCCGGGGATACTCTGACTCTCAAGGGTTGTGTACTGCCGGAACACCGTAAGGTTATGGCAGCAGATGTAATATAATCTTTATATGTATCATTTTCAGATTAATCTACATCGAGCATCGAATGAAGTCAGTTGTTCTGCGTATCACTGCCGTCCATTACCAGATAACCGAAGAAATACGACGCCATCTTAGACAGCATCGGCACTATTTGTCAAGTGCTTGTCTGTCATGAATAAAAATAAATCTCTACATATTAAACTCTACCTTTCCACTAAGGCGGAATTTTCACGAGCGAATTTGGGTTTTTAGTTTTTTAAACGATCTTAATTATTGATCGTTTGAAAAACTAAAAACCAAATTCATGTGACGCGCTTTTCAGTAGTAAGTTTGAGGTACTAATCTGCATATCTCAGAAGTTATTCATGAGATCTCGATGACTTGTACAATGGGACCAAACCAAACGGGATACTGTACCTATACGCTCTCTAGCAAAAAATAATAATTCTGATCGGCAACAAACATGCAGCAAAAAACACTAACGAATTTGGAACTCTTCCTTTTTTGAAGTCAGTTAAAAATACAATTAAAGAACATCCTCTTTTCTAAATGCCGCAATATTTTATCTTATTTATTTATATATTTTTTTATTAATATCGCCATACCCATAAAATTGTGATATCGTCATGTGGAGATTAATAATATATGTTTCTATAGAATTTCATAGCACGGCAAGATATTACATCATATATACACTTGTTTGTGGAGATGGCGCCTAAGCCATAGAGGTTTAACAAAACAATAATAATAGTAGTTTAATAACTATTAAATGTAAGTTATTACAATAGATTACTGGTCTATTGTTCATGACGTCTTATTATATAATTATTGTGTACATCAATACGTCACTATAATTGCTATTATTATATCAAGGGTGATGTGTTTTATGATTGGAAAAATTATGACAATAAAATATTACTGTTAAATTTAGATAATGTACCTAAAAAGTAAAGTACCACATAATAAAGTACTTTAAAGAATATTCAATACATTGCTTTTTTTTGCTTTAATAAAATTATATTAAACGTAAGATTTTTTTTTCGTGTGGCACGGGTAAACTTAACGCAATCCCACTTAATCTCAATAAACGAAAAATGGGAATATATTTTAATACAAATACGCCTAACAGAAAGAGATGCGATTAAACTAGGCACGGTAGTTGCCGCAGACATAGACGGATCCATCAAACGTGTAAAACCTCTCTTATTGCGTCGGAGGTTAAAAACTGGACATATAATAATTTTAAACGTGGTTTAACCCGCAGGGCGCAACCAATCTGCCATAAACCAGTATTCCGAGGCGATACGTCTGATAAACTCCTGCGCCGGAGAGGCATATATCCCGAACGCCTCAGGCATGCGCAAGAGCATCTGCCGTCTACATCCACCTACATAATGAATAATCTGGATCATATAAAACATATGCAACCTGCACTCAGCGTGTTTTGTTTTATTTAGTGTAAGACGGTTGTAGAAGGGCGTGTTGTCTTTTGTTTTTAAACTTTTTTATTGGTGATAAGCATTTGACGAGATTTTTTAACACGCATGTACACTCATAACTGCATCAATGTTCAAGACGCCTTTGAGGGCCCGGTGGTGTAATCGGGAGAACGGTCGGCTTTGATGCCAGAGGTACCGAGTTCAAACCGCCGTGCACCAATGGATTATTCTATAGAAAAGTTTATGTGCGCTTCTCACAGTGGCCCTCCGGTGTAGGAAAAACATTGTTAAGAAACCAACAACCCCCGCATGGTGGTAGGACACTATCTAGTGTCCGCCTGGCCAGCTACCACCCTCAAGTTAGAAAATCTGTCGCCAAACATCTAATGTGTTCCGGCAACTATCCTTGACAGCCATTTCCAATTCTAGGCCTAGCGTGCTTACCATCTTTGACCGCATCATCACTTACCAACAGGTGAGATAGTGGTCAAAACGCTAGCCTATAAGATATAAATTTAAAAAAATACAAATATTAATTATTATTACAAATTATGAAGCAAATTATACAAATTTAAATTGAAACCTATAGTTTGGTTCGTTAACTTCATAACAGCGTAGTATCATATCCTTA
Source organism: Cabera pusaria (assembly GCA_954871355.1). Taxonomy (NCBI): domain Eukaryota; kingdom Metazoa; phylum Arthropoda; class Insecta; order Lepidoptera; family Geometridae; genus Cabera; species Cabera pusaria. Next base: position 8,905,607 of record OX940908.1, read on the forward strand.
AGTGTATGTTCGTATACTGGAAAGGACCATTGAATTAATTCGAAAGTAATCTTGTACTTTGATGCAGTTTATTAGTCCGTAAGTGTATTAGCTACTCTTAGTAGTCCATTTTAAGCTTCTTGTAATATAAAAGAAGCAACATTTTAATTTTACTTAGAAATTTATTTTATTTTTCTTCTTCTAGTCTAGTCATGCATCATCATAACCAAGCCTATGTTAGTCCACTTCTGGATAAGAACTCTTCAGGTGCACGTCACTGAGCACAATCCTCGGGAACTCTCATCATCCAGCTCTTGCCAGCCACCTTGCGAAGATCATCGCTCCATCTAGTCTGAGGGCGTCCTACGCTTGCCGATACGCGGTCTCCACTCGAGAACTCGTTTACCCCAATAGCTGTCGGTTCTTCGGCTGATACGTCCGGCTCCCTGCCACTTCAGTATGCTAATCCGCTGAGATGATGACTTTGGTTCTGTTATCGGATCACCTCTTACCGTATACAAACCTTTAGAGAAACTCCAAGCATAGGTAGCCATTTCCATAGCTACCTGTGGGACTTTGAATTTGTGTTCCGCCCCAGGGGTGGAGGTCTCTATAGTCATAGCGATGCGTTTTGTCATCGCAAACGTCTGATAGAAGGAGATGCAGCTAGATAATGTATAACTGCATCTCTTTTCTTAATGACGATCGTTTCGAGCGATGTTTCTCGCTAAGATAAAACTTTTTAACACAAAAATTAAACCGCCGAAAAAACCGAAAAGCAAAAAATAATTAAACGTTTTTATTTAACCTTAATAACGAAATTCTTAAACTACTCATAGTATACCTAAGTATATATTTTTGTAATTGTTTTGAGTTTTTAACTAAACATAATAACTGAGTTCTTAAACTAATGTAAGTATGTATACCTAAGTAATTTTGAGTCGGCGCCAAACAAGCAAATTAATTAATTACGTAAAGCGTAATGCGCGGCGGAGCCGGAAAATGCCGAGTTTTGACGAAGTTAATGTCAGCGAGACTGCAACCCGAACGGGCACCACATAATATAGTAATCTGTGACGGCCCGTGACGGGACACGTCGTTTCGAGTGGTCGTTCTATTTAGTCTGTGGGTCGTGTGGAAGCGCATTTTTTGGAATGTTTATGTTCATCGCTGGAGATTTCACGTTGCATTGTTAATTTGATTTGATTATTTCTTTAAATTTAAGAGGTCATTTAGTGATCTTTGCTTATTGATTATTTGGCGCCGACTCAAAATTACTTAGGTATACATACTTATATTAGTTTAAGAACTTTATAGTTATTATGTTTAATTAAAAACTCAAAACAAATACAAAAATATATACTTAGGTATGATACTAAGAGTAGTTTAAGAATTTCGTTATTAAGGTTAAATAAAAAAGATTAATTATTTTTTGATTTTCGGTTTTTCCCGCGGTTTAATTTTTTTGTTAAAAAGTTTTATTTTATGATTTTTTGTGGCCATAATCTACTATGTTAAAAGCAGGCGTCATTGCCTACCCCTGGCCTAGACAAACTTTATATAGAACATTTATGCTCTATAATAATAATAAAAATAATTTAAGATCAATTAAAAAACTAAAAAAACCGACTTCCAACGTCACGCTAGTCAATTTCAATACTAAGTTTGAGGTGTTTATCTTCATATCTCTGGAGATACTGAACATATCTCGATGAAATTTAAATTGTACCACCTGTAAAATATCATCATCATCATCATCATCCTCATAATCAGCCGGTATCAGTCCACTGCTGGACATATGCCTCTCTTAACACACGCAACTGAGCCCGATTTTCGGCTCTTTGTTTTTTCCAGTGTTTGTTGAATGTTGACATACATTGATGACATGATAAAATCATCCAAAAAATGATACTTTTATCCATTATTTTTGTTGATTTATTCAAAAGGGCTCGACCGATTTCGTTAAAATTTAAATGGGACCCCCTTGGGGGTATATACCCTTATACCCTTTCCAATAAAAAAAGAATTATCAAAATAAAACTTCTCTGTAAAAAGTTATGCGTGGTCATACATGAAAAAAATAATTATATACGTGTCGACTTGATAACCTCCTTCGTTTTTTTTTTCGTCGGTTAAAAAGAGAAGCAGTTATACATCTGCCTAGCTGCATCTCGCTCTATTAAAAGTTTGCGATGACAGGACTCATCGAGAACAATGTAGAGACTTCCACCTCAGGAGTAAAAAGAGAACTATAATTGAATCAGAAAACTATAATTGGATATCTTGGAGCTGAACGCTCCAAGATATCCAATTATAGTTTTATTTCATTTCATTCCGATACGAAAATCTAAAATGTTATAGTTATTTAAAGTATGCTAAAATGACTTACTTATATGATTTAAAAAAATGTTGTTAGGTAAACCTTATAAAAGCGTGTTAAAAACAGACATCTGGAAAAACTAAAATAGTATCGTAAATTATTTTGTAGCTGTCAGTGTGACATAAACCCGCACTTTTCGATTGCTACGCTTTTCCGTCAAATAGAAGATTATTGCACGGCGTGAAGTGCTAAACGACGTGCACTAATCGATTAGCGTGCGTAAAGTGCGGGTTTACACACTGTGCTGTAAAAAAAGTTATTGGCTATGTATGATTCAAGAAAATCAGTTCAGCTGTTTTTTTTATACCGTTCGCTCTTTTTTACAAGCTTTTATTTAACTTGCAATGTATGTATTATGTATGTCACCATGTATGTTCGGGTGGAATCTTGGAAGCTAAATTAGACCCACTTTCCGATGTCCGATTGGACTCAAATTTGGTAAACTTATGTAGGTATCTTCGGTGACAATACAATGATATGGTACCATGGAGCTGGTCTGATGATGGAGACGGAAGGTGGCCACGGCATCTCTATGATAAAACAACATAACCCCACCGAGTTTGGGCTCGACTGATTTGTCTTGAAAAGAACTTTACACCTAGATGATATCCAGGATCTGATGATGAAGCTGGAAGGTGGCTACGGAATCTCTGTGATAAAACAAAAAACCCTACCGAGTTTGGGCTCGATTGAATCGTCTTGAAGAAAACTTTACACCTAGATGATATTTAGCGACTGGTGATGAAGCTGGAAGGTGGCTACGGCATCTCTGTGATAAGATAACGTAACCCTAGCGAATTTGGGCTCAAATGATTCGTCTTGAGGAGCACTTTATAATTTAAGGGCGTTTATAATTGTAAAAAAACCTAATATTTTTATAAAACTTATAATTTGCCTTCTCCACCAAACAAAACACGGATAGGTGGAAAGACAAAATAGTCCCCTTGCCATGCTAGCCCTGCTGGTGATCAGTATATTATTTCAATGTTCCTCCTATCTTACTACCAAAAGGTAGCTTACCACTCTCAAGGACTAAAATTTGCCACCAAAATGTTCCGGCAGCACGGTTAAACTATTCTAGGTTTAGTGTTCCATTCTCAACGACATCATCGTTTACCACCATGCGAGATAATGTTTAAACGCTAGTCATTCTGTATTTTTTTTAGGTTTTTTTTTTTACTTTTTCTGTATCAGATATAAAAAAAATTAACTTATAGAAGGTAAAGGATCCTTGAACGCAGGTTGGTAATTCAGTATTGTGTACCGGCAGCTGCGCTGAACGCCGCGGGCGAAAGATATATATGCCTCTCTTAGGTAGGGTGCTTTTCTACCAAAGATGTGCTATGCTACGTTGCTATGGATGCGTTTTATATCCACTAATAATATTGATTCGTTCACATCGCATAGCACTAGTCGAAACGGGTTCAACTCAGTTATGTTTTTTTATATGAGACTAGAAGTGCCCCGCGGCTTCGCCCGCGTTAAAGGCTTCTTTTATTTACTTATAACTTTTATTTCGTAAAAACCTTTCTATCATAAAATACATCAAAGAAGTAAAAGCCAAATCGCTTCCCCCTTTTCAAGATATTGCGTGACTAAGGAAAATAGGGATTCATATTTATAAAACCCGAAAAACTATATTGATTATCAGACCTGATCATTTTTACCAACCCCTGGCAAAAATCCTGCAACAGGTATATTTACTTATTTATTCCCAGACGTACTTAAGTAAATCTACACGTTTATATAAATAATTAAAAATAATAAGTAATGTCCGGGGGAATTTTTAGAAAATCCTTTCTAAGCGGATACCTACGTCATAACAACTATCTGCATTCTACATTTCAGCGCAATCCGGAACAATATTGATTTTCAGACTTGGTTACCCCACTTCACCCTCTTAGGGTGGCATTTTGAAAAAGCCTGAAACTCGTATTTACTTATTTATATACAGAAGTACTTGTGTGAAATGTCGAATAAAATGACTATCCAAACTTTGAACCCCCGCTTCATCCCCTTAAAGAGTGAATTTAAAAAAATCCTTTCTTAGCGGATACCTACGTCAAAATAACTATCTGTTTGCCAAATTTCAGCGCAATCCGAAACAATATTGATTTCAGACTTTGTTACCCCAGTTCACCCTTTTTAGGGGTGGCATTTCGAAAAAGCCTAACGAACGTATTTGCTTATTTATTTACTGAAGTACTTGTGCGAAGTTTCGAATAGAAAACACTATCTTATCTTGTTTCGCCATACAAACTTTAAACCTCCGTTACATCGCCTCAAGGGGTGAATTTTAGAAAATCGTTTCTCAGAAGAAACTAACGTCGTAATAACTATCTGCATGCCAAATTTTAGCGCAATCCGAAACAATATTGATTTTCACACTTTGTTATCCCATTTCACTCTCTTAGGGGTGTAATTAAGAAAAACCTGAAACACGTATTTACTTATTTTTTTTACTGGAGCACTTTTATGAAGTTTCGAATAGAAAATACTATCTAATCTTGTTTCTCCATACAAACTTTGAACCCCCGTTTCATCCCCTTCAGGGGTGAATTTTGGAAAATCCTTTCTCAGAGGGCACTTACGTCGTAATAACTATCTGCATGCCAAATTTTAAGTGTAATCCGAAACAATATTGATTTTCACACTTTGGTTACCCCATTTCATCCTCTTTAAAAAAAACCTGAAACTCGTATTTACTTATTTATATACAGAAGTACTTGTGTGAAATGTCGAATTTGTTACTCCATTTCACCCTCTTAGGGGTGGATTTTCAAAAAAACCTGATATACGTATTTACTTATTTTTTTACTGAAGCACTTTTGTGAAGTTTCGGATAGAAAAGACTATCTAATCTTGTTTCTCCATACAAACTTTGAACCCCCATTTCATCCCCATAAGGGATGAATTTTGAAAAATTCTTTCATAGTACACCCCTACGTACTAAGACAAATATACCCTCCAAATTTCAAATCTCTACGACCAGCGGTTTAGGCTGTGCGTTATATGTCAGTCAGTCAGTCAGTCAGTATGTCAGGACAAAGATTCTTATAGTATTAGATGATACGTGCTACATACAAATTAAATACTATTAGCTTACATCTGCTTCATAGCTTAGCTTACATCCGCTACATAGCTTAGGATCAGTGGAAACGGTCACATAGATTTGTAGCTTAGCTTTCTCATCCTCACAGTACCTCTAGCTTTTTTTCTTATAGTCTAGCGTTTGACCACTATCTCACCTGGTAGTAAGGATGATGTGGTCGAAGATGAGGAACACGCTAGGCCTCGAATACTCTGACTCTCAAGGGCTGTGCTGCGGAACGTCTGTGTGCCGGAACTGTGTGCCGGATCTGTGTGCCGGAGTGCTGCCGGAACACTGTAAGGTTATGGCGGTAGATTTTCTCCCTGATAGTAGTAAGCTACTTTTTGGTAGCAAGGCAGACGGAACATCGATGTAATATGCTCCTACCACCAATGAATGAACACCCAATGGGTGTACTAAGATTTGAACCAACGATCTCTCGGTAAGAAGTCTAGCTATCTATCTATCCTTTGAGCTAGCGGGGCTGCGTAGCATATCTCGGGTGGAAAAGCACCCTGATGCAGGAGTTTATCTGAATGACTTATATCTGTACTGGTTTGTAGGTATCATTATTGTGATACTAGTTGTGCCTCACAGCTTTGTCTGTTCAAAGTATTAAAATATTGTTGAATTTAATTACCAGCTTTTATTTACCTTGTCGTGTTAGTATGTACGTTAGTATAAGTCAAATCTTTTTTTTAAATATCTTAAAGGCTAGTAGCTAGTATTAAGCTAGTATTGGACCACTTTCTCACCTGTTGGTAAGTGTTGGTGCGGTCGAAGATGGTAAGCGCGCTAGGCCTAGAATGGGAACTGGCTCTCAAGGATAGCTGCCGGAACACATTAGATGTTTGGCGACAGATGTGCTAACGTGAGGGGGTAGCTGGCCAGGCGGACACTAGACTATCTTGGAATCTAATCTAAATTAGAACCAGTTTCTGACGTTGGATTGTAAATTATTTGGATGAAAATTTATTCAAATTCGACATACTTATGTAAATTTGGTGACAATGGTGACAAATACGGTGCTATTGTGAGTCTTTCACGAGTTCCTGCGACTAAACTAACAGACAATTTTTAAGAAAATCGCGGTCATACTAACACACATACATACGGGTCGAACACAGAATCTCTTTTTTTAAAGTCGACTAAGAAGTAATAGCCTACGACGAAAAATTTTTTTGTATTGAGAATACCTCATACATCCTCATTCAAAGCCAATGATTAAAAAAAACAAAGAAGCGTTCAAGCATCCTGTCCTATCACTGCATTACCAGGTCCATAATAAATGTATCCGTTTAATTATTATTTTGAAAATATCCGCGCCCGCGGCTGCCGGCCGTGGCTGCATCAAAAATAATAAAAATGTAATGAGATGCGTACGCGCGGGCTTGTGACTCGAATCCGTGCACTGGTGATTTACTTTAGTAGCTATGTAAAACATGTTCTGAATTACTTGACTTTAACTTTAAGAGGACGTGAAGGAAGGAGGTTTTTGTTTTTTTTTATGATATGATATAAGCTAACAGGACAAGCACGACGCTCGCCTGATGGTAAGTGATGACGTCTACCTATTACAGACACAGCGGCATACAAAATTCTGGACTGCTAGAATTTTGCATGTCACTGCACTGCGCCTGTTACCTTGAGACATAAAGAGGTTGAGTCACATGCCCTGTAATTTTACTGGATACCTTGACATTTCAACCGAAAATCATTCCTATTTCACGGCTGAAAATTAATTGGCAAAGTGGTGGTACCGCCCTAGCAGAAGTCCTACCACCCACTACAAAATATTCTTGGTTATAATAATTATATAATCGGTTATGTAATCGATAAGTTTTTTTGATTTATGTAGATACGCAGATTTTTTCAATATCAAAACTAGGTCTGTAAGAGCACCTATTAATTGGAACACTGGAACCAATAGAAACAGCACACGCTGCCTAATCCATACTTAAACAGGCTACCTTGGGAGCAAAGCGATCGTTCTTACGTGGCAGGAGCACATTATACCGTTGTTCCACCTAACTTGCTACCACAAAACTAGCTAACCACCAACAACGAGAAAGTCTGCCATAACCTTACGATGTTCTGGTAGCACACATCCCTTGACAGTCAGAGTATTCTAGGCCTATATTATAGTGTTCACCATTCCACCGCATCATCGCTTACCACCAGGTGAGATAGTGGTCAGACGATAGCCTATAATATATGAAAAATGTAGACACTCTTTACTGACACCAATTACAGTAAATACTTTAAATAAAGCCTTACTAAAACTAGGTACAATGGTGTTATCGCTAAAAGTGATCTCTTCCAGACAACCTTAGGATGGACATAGCATTACAAACTGAACCAATGATTCAAATTATAGTCTAGCATCCGTATGTATGGATCACTCGGCATTTCGCCGCGTCGGGTCGCACAATGCTGACACAACGAGAGGGAAAGGGGTGGTTAACCCTTTAGTCTGTGGATATTGGAGAATTTAGACATGACGTATAACTTATTGAAGTAAGAAGTAATACTGCTTTTGGCGTATTAAGGTACGGCCACACCGCGGCGTTCTGCGATCTGCGGGCGCGATCTCAATACTTTTTAATTGTTTTATGATCGCGTTTGGTTTGAATCAGTCGGTACAAATACTAGTGCGCTATTTGATCGCCGCCTAGATCGCGCACGCAGGATGCTGCGGTGTGTCCGTACCTTTAGGGAAAATATAATTAGAGGGATTTCATTGCGATGCGCGCACAGCGCAGCGACACGATTTCATTAACAGCGTTATGTTAGTCGATAAAGCTCACTTTAGTATAGTGTAAAGTGATTTACATATTATATTCAAAATATTTGTTCCGGTATTTCAAGCTCGTGCTTTATAACGATAAAAATAAAATCTTTTCATGTTTCTTCGATGATTACATACGGTCGTGACTGATATTAAATACCTAACCGTGAATATCGTTAAACGTCCAAACGAAAACCATCGGTGGAAGAGTCTAAGGGCTACCAAAAATACCCCTATGTACCTATGTTCCGGGAAAATGTATGGTTCTCGAGAAAATTGCATTATCATTATAATATGTAGTATTGAACATGTACCTAACACAAAGTTTGCGCTGTGCTGCGTTGTCTGCGTAGCTTGTAAATGACCGTAATTAAAAAAAAAATGCTTAGAGATGATTAGAAACCTCTAAATGTTCATAACCCTACCTCATCATATAGCGTGTATATCAATAAGTAACCGTTCGACAGGGAGGGTCCCCCGATCAATAGTGGCTGCGGTTACCACCGCTCATTCAAGCTACCATCCACTGTTACTCTGTTACTGTTACGATCATTATGCTACCACTTGACGAAATATGTTTGTAAGAAAGAATGAAAACATGTTTATTTTGCATCAAATACAATTAACTAATCATTAACTTATCTCTTCTTCTTTCTCCTGGCTATTATTCCCAATTTATTTGGGGTCAGCCCTCCTAGTAATTCTGCGCCACTTCGCACGGTTGTGGGTTGTCGCATCTGTTGCATTCAGAGTTTTAAGGTCGTTCTGTATTGTCTTCATCCAGGTAACAGGGGGTCGACCGCGGCCTCTCCTTCCTTCTTCGATGTTTAGTACGGATTTTGTCATGTGGTCATCATTCCGTCTCATCACATGGCCATACCAACGCATTCTGTTCTCTTTTAATTTTTCGTGTATGTCTGTTACTTTGAATGTACCGCGGATGTACTCATTCCTTATTCTATCCATACGAGTGACACCGCCGGACCATCGTAGCATCTTCATTTCTGTTACGTGCATTTTATGTTCGTCCACCTTTTTCACAGGCCAGCATTCTGATCCGTAGAGTAGAGCGGGTCTTACTGCTCTTTTATATACGTTGCCCTTGACTTTTATTGACATACGAGAATCACATAAGACGCCAGAAAGTGTTCTCCACTTCATCCAGGCTGTCTGGATTCTGTGCTTTATATCTTTCTCCGTGCAGGCTATAGGAGAAATAATAGATCCCAGGTATTTAAACTCTTCGGTCCATTTTAGAGGCGTGTTTTCGATTGTCGGACACGTGACGCTCGCATCGGTCCCGGAAAATCCACAAAACATGTATTCGCTCTTTTGTCTGCTGACCCTTAATCCTCTTCGCTCTAGTGCTGTCTGCCATGCCGTTAGATCGCTTTGCAATTCTGTGAGCGATTCAGCTATTAGGACCACATCATCCGCGTACAGGAGTGACCAGGGAGCTGGTTTTTGGATATCCGCGGTTATGTAATCCATTACTAGGTTGAATAGTAGAGGACTCAGGGAAGAACCTTGATGTACACCTACTTTGACTTCGAAAGGACCACTGGAGCCTGCAGGTGTGACCACACTTGTTGTGACATTGTGGTACATGTCTTGAATTAGCTTGATGCATTGTTCCGGCACAAGTTGTGATCGGAGTGCCTGCCATATGATTTTCCGCGGAACTCGATCAAATGCCTTTTCAAGGTCTAAGAATGTGAGGTGTAAATCTGATTTTCGGGCTTTGTACTTCTCCATAAGAATTTTTACCGAATGAATAGCGTCCGTGGTACTTGCGCCACTTGTAAATCCACATTGATTTGCTGTTATTTGTGTTATGGTTGTTAATCTTTTTACCAGAACACATTCCCAGATCTTCAGGGTGTGGGAAATTAACTTTATACCTCTGTAGTTACCACAGTCGGCGACGTCTCCTTTGTTCTTGTAGAAGGGTATTAGGGTGCTAGCTCTCCACATATTAGGCATCTTTCCGCCATTGAGTATTTCGTTGAATAGTTTTGTGAGCCAGGCTACACCGGAGTGACCTGTTCGCTTCCACAGTTCGGCTGGAATTTGGTCTGGTCCTGGCGATTTGTTATTTTTCATTTTCATGATCGCTGCTTTTACTTCCTGGGGGTTGATTGCCTCGACTGGTCCCTTTACATGTGGTAATGGCGTTAATGGTTCTTGTGGGAATTCTTTATTAAGTAGAGCTTGGTAATATTCTGCCCATCTCTTGTTGATGTTAATAATTTGCCGCTGCAGTCTTTTATGAATTTGTTTCGTTTTATATCTTTTGTTTGTGCGTGTCGGGATTTTGCTAGTTTAAATATTTCTGAGTCTGATTTTGCATTTTCTAATTTTTTGTAGTAAGAGTCCTTAGCTATAGCTCTTGAGATTGCAACGCATTTTTTGGCTCTCTTTTTTGTAATGTTATACTCATTTCGGTCGGTGTCAAGCTTACTTTCTTGCCATTTCTTAAAAGAAGTCTTCTTTTCTTTGAGTAGTGTTTGTATACTCTCATCCCACCAGGTAGGGTCTTTATTAATTTTTAATTTTCCTTTGCTAACACCTAATGTCGCAGTGGCAGTCTTTATACAAAACGAGTGAAATTCATTCCATAGGGTATTACATTCTTTAGTGTCCTGAATTGTGTCTTTGAGGTATTCTTCAACTTGAGTTACAAATTTATTGTTGTCTGCTTTAGCCATGTTGAACCATTTGATGCGAGGTTCGTATCTTTGGTTTTTAGACGTTTGATTCCAGTTTGGTAAGGTTAAACAGGCAACTAGGAGTCTGTGTTGGGCTGTTAATGGCTCCCCCGGTATGACCTTGCAGTCCTTTATGCGGCGCAGAGTAGACCTGTCGCACAGAAAATAGTCAATCTGGGTGGAAGCTCCGCCGCTCTTGTAGGTTATTAAGTGTTCTTCTTTCTTTTGGAAATATGTGTTGACTATAGGAAGATCAAACTGGGTCGCAAGGTCTATTATGTTACTGCCCTGCCTATTTAGTGTACCAATACCAAAGTTTCCGTGTATGTTACAGTTGTGTGGCGCTTTTTGACCTACATGGCCGTTTAAATCGCCTCCTAACATTGTTTTCTCATCTTCTGGGATATTTTGTAGAAATTCTTCAAGGTTTTCCCAGAAGGCTAGCTTTTCATCATTAGCACATCCGGACTGAGGGGCATATGCTGATATTATGTTTAAGGGTGTTTGATTGTCTAACGCTACTTTCACACATATTATTCTGTCATTAATTCTGTCTACTTTAATAATTCTTTCCTTGAGTGATTCGTCTAGTATGATGCCAACTCCGTTTTTTGTTGTTGAGCTGCCATTGTATAGAAGTTGATAATTTCTGCCAATATTCCTGGATTTAGACCCTTTCCATTTTAGTTCCTGTATACAACAGATGTTAATATTTCGTCTTCGCAAAGTATTAGCCAGTTCCTGACTGCGTCCGGTCAATGACCCGATGTTCCACGTAGCTATGCGCATAGAATTAGCGCAGCGTCTTGTTCCGTCGCTTGCAGGGGACGCCTTAGCATTCATCGCATATGGATTCATCTGACCGTCGCTTAAGGGGTACGCCCTAACACTTATACTTGTTCTCTTAGGTTGTGCTTTCATACTAGGAGATTTTGTTTGTTGGCATTTGGTTTTACGGCCGGTTGCCACCTGACGCCAAGGCTGTCATTCACTGACCGAATGTGAGCGCCGCCGTTGACCCACTAGGGGCTCTTCCGCCGCCATCTCTTCTGGAGTGCTCCAGCCTAAGCACCCAGCGCTGTCAGCGACCTCTACTCCAAATAAGTTGGAGAAGCTCACAGCAGGGGTTTTATAACGGAGTTTCCTTCTCCGGCCTGTTGGTCCACGAGAGGTATTTTATTTCCCTCTTACCCGACGCCATGGACATGGCGCCGAGCGTTCCCCTATCCGCCGCCTGGGGACGCGTTCTCTAGGTGTGAGGCTCACCCGAGAATAATCATTAACTTATATATATATTATATATATATATATATATATATATATATATATATATATATATATATATATATATATATATATATATATATATATATATATATATATATATTGTTAATTTATATATATGTTTTAATAGTTTACCTTGTCGCCGCGATCTTAGTAAGTGCACCATAATTTTTTTTACCGACTTCACAAAAAGGAGGAGGTTCTCATTCGACGGTTTTTTTTAAATGTTTGTTACCTCAAAACTCCGTCAAATCATAACCGATTTGAAAAAATATTTTTTCGTTTGAGAGATTTGCCTCCCTTTTGGTCCCATTCAAATTTTATCGAGATCTTTTATCGAGATCGAGATCCGAAGATATGGAGATAAACAATATACACAAATTTGTATATCTCGATGACATGATTATAGCTACTGGCTACTTTAACTATCGCGGCATGTGAAGTCGGTTTTTATTTTGTTTTGTACGGTCATAAATTGTATCTTATAGACTAGCGTTTGACATGTGTTCGAAGATGGTGGACACTGTACTCTGACTCTCGAGAGCTGTGTGCTGCTGGAACACCGTAAGGTTATGGCGGCAGATGTTCTCCTTGATGGTGGTAAGCTACATTTTGGTAACAAGTCAGGCGGAACAACGATATAATGTGCTCGTACCACTTGCGGATAATAAATGCGAAAATTTGTTTATTTCCTCTTTATGCATGAACAAAACCTTTGCAGAGACTTTATAACGCGGGCGAAACCGTAAAGTGTGCTAGTAATAAAATTAGTCAACAATTAATTAAAAAAATATTTTGAGACGGAAAACTTTAGATGAACAGGAGTTGGTCCTCCGATCGCTACTTACCGCTCGTCCCCCAGTACAACAATCGATTCGTTACCATGGCAACTTAAGGCGTCGTCTACCACATCTGTATTTACAGGAGTAGGTACTATAATAAAGCTAATTTCAATATTAGCTCTAACCTAGTATTATTAATTAAATTTTATACAACATAAAAGTTATGATGAATAAACAACAAGAGAGGATGGACAAAGAAAGATTAACGAACAGATTTATGGGACGAGTGTGAATGGGCCAGTTGGTAGAGGCCGACCTAGGCGAACGTATCACGACCTGATCGGATACGGAGAAAAACCAAGTCAAAAGTACCCATAACCGGCGAGCATGTATGAAGGCGCTCATGAAAGTGGAAGAAGCGAAGGAGGTATGTCAGGATCGTAGCATGTGGAAAGAAGTAGTCTCTGCCTCCCCCAACGGGAAAAAGGCGTGACTGTATGTATGTACGTATGTAAAAGTTATTAGAAGTTATGTCATTTTTTTAGCACGAGTGTTCGTCCACAAATCCTAGTAGCATTATTGATAAGTCAAAGGACAAGTCGATTGTTGCAGCCTCCTAACATTATATAAGCAACTTTTTTAATTTAACAAGAAAAGGACAAGCAATACACTTGCCTGATGGTAAGCGATGACATCTGCCTATAACTAAAACTGTGGCACGCAACACTCTGCATTGGCAGAACTTTACACATCATTGCACTGCGAAACTCGTGAGTGGTATCTCATATGTCAAGTAATTTCACGGGATATTCTTTTAACTTATAGGCTGGCTTTTAACTACTATCTCGCCATATGTTACGCGATGAATTTTGTCCTCCAAACGACCTCAAAAAGCAATTCAATTTCCCAACTGTTTATCAGACAAAGTAAGGAACTAAATCAGTTATTTCAGTTTAAGCAACTACCATCAGCGACAACGAGGATAAAAGCAATTTGTTCTGAGTGGCAGACTGGCAGCAGCTTCGTTGCACTTTTCATTTGCAGGGGAAACGGCTGGAATGATCCTGTTACAGCGACCAGGGAATCTAGAACCCTGCGATAGTGCTCTTAAGCAAAAGGTTTGTGAACTATTGAGGTTTTATTATAAGCTTGTAGGATTCGTGTTGTTTATTATTTAATTGTAAATTTCTTAAGACGCGTTGAACACTTTTTAGCTACGCCATAATTTGAAATGGTTATACCGCTATTTGTCGGTTGCCAGAGCCTAGTTCGTTGGTCAGCAGGATGCACCACGGGCAGGTGAGGTTAGCTGGGTGCTCTGAGGTGGTATTTGTGCTTTCTTACATCCCACACCCCCCCACATCCCTTACATCCTGTCATTAATATTGTTAAACTAATATTAAATAGTTTAAGTTCCTTATTTAGATTTTAAAGCGGTTACTTTTATACTGGTATTAAGCTAATAAGTAGGTGTGTACACTGAGAAACCCATGACTGTGCTAACGCGAAAGAGGCGGTTTTGTTGACGTTACGTACTATAATTTGGTGTCAAATCGTCTATAACATTTAGCGAGCAACTTCTGTGTATTTTTAACCGACTTTAAAAAAAGGAGTCCACTGCTGTAGACGTTACGTGTGACGCTGTGACGTAGACCTTTCTCAAGACACGGCACTGAGCCCGATCGTCGGCTTTTTTAACTGATTTCCAAAAAGGAGGAGTTTATATGTACGTCTGTATGTATTTTTTTAATGTATTTTTTTGTATGTATATTCTTCGATATTTTCGCCAATTGTGAAACGATTTAAAATACTCTTTTTTAGTTCGAAAAGGTATACTCCCGAGGTGATCCCATTGCAGTTTCAATGAGATCTCAGAAGTATCTCCAGAGATATGACTATAAACGTCTCAAACTTATTATTGTTATATACCGGCTCTAATTCACGTACCTTTAGTCGAATTTTCTCGACCTAGGTTTCGAGCGAGTCAGTCGCTCTTCCTCGGGAGTGAGGTCACGCGGTGAGATCGCGATGTTCACTCAATCTCAAACTTGCTACTGAAACTGATTCGCGGGGCATGGAAGTCGGTTGTTTTAGTTTTTAAACTTATCTTTATTATTGTTTTCAGTATCATGTCATAGAAGTATACAAATTCATCGATGATTTTTGTTTATATATTAAAAGCCGATTGACTGATTTCGTTAAAATTTCTTTTCAAAAATAAGATCTTTAAATGACTAAAATAATCGACTTCAAATGTCGCGCTATTAATTTTCAGTACCAAGTTTGAGGTGTTTATCTCAATATCTTCTATATCGTTCAGGCGTCTTTGAGTAATGGGGGAACATAGTTACATAAAAATAAAATATTCCTACAAATTGAGAACAAAATGGAGGACCATTTTTTGAAGTCGGTTAAAAAGTAATCACACCGTTAATCGCCGTTTAGTCACGGTCACATATGAGGGGTGATGGTGATCTAACGGTTATCTGATGGTAACCACTTACGCATGCTCACTTTGATATTGTAATTTGTATTTTGCGACCCTCATTCCATTTCATTTTCACTGGTATTTAAGGGAGGACAATGGATGTAAAGGAGGACAAGGGATGTAAGGGAGGACAAGGGATGTAAGGGAGGACAAGGGATGAAAGGGAGGACAAGGGATGTTAAGGAGGACAAGGGATGTAAGGGAGGACAAGGGATGTAAAGGAGGACAAGGGATGTAAGGGAGGACAAGGGATGTAAGGGAGGACAAGGGATGAAAGGGAGGACAAGGGATGTAAAGGAGGACAAGAGATGAAAGGGAGGACAAGGGATGTAAAGGAGGACAAGGGATGCAAGGGAGGACAAGGGATGAAAGGGAGGACAAGGGATGTAAGGGAGGACAAGGGATGAAAGGGAGGACAAGGGATGTAAAGGAGGACAAGGGATGAAAGGGAGGACAAGGGATGCAAGGGAGGACAAGGGATGTAAAGGAGGACAAGGGATGAAAGGGAGGACAAGGGATGTAAAGGAGGACAAGGGATGCAAGGGAGGACAAGGGATGTAAGGGAGGACAAGGGATGAAAGGGAGGACAATGGATGTAAAGGAGGACAAGGGATGTAAGGGAGGACAAGGGATGTAAGGGAGGACAAGGGATGAAAGGGAGGACAAGGGATGTAAAGGAGGACAAGGGATGAAAGGGAGGACAAGGGATGTAAAGGAGGACAAGGGATGTAAGGGAGGACAAGGGATGTAAGGGAGGACAAGGGATGAAAGGGAGGACAAGGGATGTAAAGGAGGACAAGGGATGAAAGGGAGGACAAGGGATGTAAAGGAGGACAAGGGATGCAAGGGAGGACAAGGGATGAAAGGGAGGACAAGGGATGTAAGGGAGGACAAGGGATGAAAGGGAGGACAAGGGATGTTAAGGAGGACAAGGGATGTAAGGGAGGACAACGGATGTAAGGGAGGACAAGGGATGCAAGGGATGACAAATACCACCTCAGTGCTCCCAGCCAACCTCACCCGCTCGTGATGCATCCTGCTAACCAACAAACGAGGCTCTGGCGACCGACAAATGGCGGTATAACCATTTTAAATAATGGCGTAGCTAAATACTACAGGCCGGTGACGTGCAGCAGCGTCACCGGTGCGAGGAGCTACGTCCTGCGATCGCGAACCCGCCTGCCCAGCGTGGCGATTAGGGCATATCCCTCCCAATGAGCCAAAGATCGGGCTCAGTTGCGTATCTTAGGAGAGGCCTACGTCCAGCAGTGGACACTGGCTGATTATGATATTTCTAATATTTTTTTAACCGACTTCACAAAAAGGAGAATCTTCAATGAAATGCATATATGCTTCTGTAATGAGTGCAGCCGATATATAATCTTGATAAATAAAGTGAGATCGTTTTTATTTAACGTATTTCACAGATTTTAATGTGGTTTTCGTCAATAGATACAGTAATTCAAGAGGAAATTCTATACATATAGTTAATTTTTTTTAAGTATAACGAAGTATAACGATATTTTTTTAAGATTTTGGAAGAAATCAAGCCGACTGAAAAACTTTCATCGTGCGGTCTTATTCTTTTAAAATATAACAAAATAATGTTTGATGGAATTATTACTCAACACAGACACCACATTAGTAGATACTCGTATCTACATTGCACCCGTGCGAAGCCGGGGCGGGTTGATAGTAGTCCATATATTTAAGTCCAACTGAAAGAGGAATTTCACAAAAGTATTATAATTTCCCTATTTTCTGCCTATTTCAAACATTCTTCTAGCACCAAGTCCCCTCAAAGAATATTTACTAGTTAACTATTACTTAACTTAAGTTAACCTATGGTGTAACTACTCGCACAGGTTAAGTACCTAGTATGTAGTAAAATAAGTACACCTATGCCGGGCGGCTGGTTGTTTGGCCACGCCTGCGCGAGCGCAAGTAGGCTGGCACTGCGCAACCTGATGTAAGATCATCTAGCTGAAGTATTATTTATACATTTTTAGGGTTTCGTAGCCGAATGGCAAAAAACGGAACCCTTATAGGTTCGTCAAATCGTCTGTCCGTCCGTATGTCACAGCCACTTTACTCCGAAACTATTAAGACTATTTTTTTTTTTGAAACTTAGTAGGTAGTTGTAGTCTGTAAACCGCTTTACGATTTTGATTCAAAAATATATATATATATATATTAAGGGGGACATACATATTATGGAACTGAAACTAAAAAAATGTATCATCAATCCTATACGTGTGGGGTGTCGTAGATAGGTCTTTACAAATGACATTGAGGTTTCTAAAACCATTTTTTCTCAAAGTCTATCATTTGAAACATAGGCACGTCTAAAGTGGTAAAATGTGTGTGTCCCCCCCTCTAACTTTTAAAGTTAGTGAGTGAAAAATCTAAAAAAAATATATTCTGTAGATCTCAATAAAAACTTTCATCGAAAATTGGTTTGAACGAGATATATTCAGCAGTTTTTGAGATATAGCGACCGCAAACATTACTTTGTTTTTCATACAAACACTATGAAAAACAAAGTTAATTTTTTGGTGACGAAAAATGATAGTTATTAAATACTCTACTGTGATACGGAACCCTAAGAGTGCGAGTCCGACTTGCACTTGGCCAGTTTATTTTTTAAAGATAAGGTAGCAAACATGCAAGCGGCTCACCTGGTAGGAAGCGGTCACCGTCGCCTATGAACACTTGCAACACTAGAGGTGTCACTTATGCGTTGCCGACCTGTGAAGACGCCATTTCTCTTTATCTCATTTCAGAGTTCCCCAAAGAACCACATTACAATGTCCGCGTGTCTATCTTCAAGTCCGTCTTAATCCTTAGGGGTCGTCATCTACGGGTTGCCTTCCTCCGTCCGTATCGTAGACTTAGACCTTAAACCTACCTTACGTGATCCCTGGGTGGTGCTAAATGGGTGACCACTGGTTGCAGGCTTCAGCCATGGTTCGCACCACCCACTGCACTCAGTGTCACCAATTCCGGCATGACGTTCAGTGCCAGCCGCTCCGTGGATTTTTAATTTTTTTTATTTATATCTTACTCGTATAGGCTACCGTTTGACCACTATTTCACGTGTTGGTAAGTTGGATGCGGTCGAAGATGGTAAGCACGTAATATAATAATAACTTACGGTAAGTGGATTCGAAATTGTGGTTGCGTTTTGTCTAAAATCAGTTGTCCAGCGTCTCTAGGTACTCACCACCTTTATATTCGATTCGATAATTACAATCCCATCCTTAGACCGCATGTTCACTTAACAGCAGATGCAATAGCAGTTAAATCTTGTCTGTTAAAAACATAAAAACAATATTTTATACTTGTAGCTACACTGCCTTCTTACTTGTACAGTTACTAGTATATACGCATTTTACGTAAGCTCACAACTCTACCGTCTCAGCTTAGTCTAAAAAGAAATTAAACAAAAGCTTTAAAAACACAATTTCCGGCCAGATTCAAAACCAAGTGTCAACAGAGTTGAAAGACGGCCGAGGGAGTGTTTGCGAAGTGACAACCCTAGCGTGAGATCAAAGCGTGTAGCGCCGCCGCTCAATATGCCGGTGTACTGACGTGCACGTAGGGTTGCCAGGAGATGTTAATATGTCTATTGGGGATGGTCATTTAGTGAAGGGTTTTATCGACATCGATTTAATTTATGTTGCGTTTTATTAATATAATATATAGTAGAGGTAATAAATAAAGTACATTTTTTATTACATTTTAGTTTCTTCTTGAATTAATGTCATTTATTGGACTGAGTATTTTATCGAATGTTAAACCTTAATGCGATTACCACATATATAACACAAATATAAAATTTGAAACCACCCCCGACTAATCTATGTTAGTATGTGTAATCTGTTTATTGAGACCATTCCAAATAGCCTTAACTGGACATCTCTGCTGCTAGTTGGTCAGGCAGGAGTTGAGGATTTTGCAGCTTCCAGAAGATATCCCGGCATCAGGTCAGTGATGCCATGTTCTTACAATATTATTAAAAAATATTCTCATAGCTATATCTAATCTAATACAAACAATCTTCAAACAGCTGAACGGATTTTCTGAAAACAAAGCTAAGAATACTCTCGATTAAGGCACATATCAGCAAAAAAAAGTTCATTAGTTTGAGAGCTACAATGGCACACATAGACACACAGATCACAAATACATATATACATAAATACACAAGATACAAATGTCAAACATATAACACACTTTATGTCGAGAGTCAAAAAAAGGATCGCTTTATACCTACTCTTGATCATCAATCATCATCATAATCAGCCGGTGTTAGTCCACCGCTGGACGTAGGCCTCTCCCAAGATACGGCTTTTCGATATTACGGCTATACGATTCGGCTTAAGTAAATTCGGCATAAAAAAACTGACCCAGCGGGTCAGCTAGTATAAATAAATTTATTTACTTCGTACCGCGAATATAAATAAACTGTCCAAGTGCAAGTCAGACCTGCACACGTAGGGTTCCGATTGACCAATATTTGCTGGAAAAATACGGTTCTTGTATGGGGACCCCCTTTAATTTTTAATTTAATTTAATTATTTTTATTATTTGATATTTCAGCGATTGCAATAAACAAAGTACATTAACGATCATGAGTAAATTTCAAGTCTTTATCTATTAAGGTTTGTAAGATCGAGCATAAAAAGCCTCAAAAACACGTTTCTTGTATGGGGACCCCCTTTATTATTCTTTTTTATTTTTATCGGTTTTTATATACAAATACCGAATACCCATGTATGGAAGCGCTATAATGACAACCATTAATAATATATCAATACAACGACAAAAATAATAAAATTCAGAATTTTTAAACGTACGCGATAATCCGAGTAATGTGGATATATTATGTTATCGATTTAAAATTTAATAACTACGTGCTTCAAATTTAATTTTGAGAGTGGAGTGGAAATAAGAAGAAAGAAGAAATTTTCACATTAATACATTAATATAATTGTAATTGTAATGTAGCTTATTGCACCGTGTGTCCATCTATTCTGTTTTTATCGATAAAAGAACAGAGTAACATCACTATCCGCAACTCGAGTGCATTATTTTGAATTCGTTTTTAATCGAGCACAAATTGGGCGCGAAATGAAACCGCGACCCTCCTGACGATACCATTCAATTACAACACAATTACGGGTTTTATTATCTATAAATTTTACCGCTTGAAAATAAAACATCGAAAAAATATCATTGAAATAACCAAAACACCAATCTGACTTATTTTAGCGTGCTACCATCCTCGACCACTTCGTCACTTGCCAACAGTTGAGTATTTATTCTTTTTTTTATGTACCTAATTTAATAAAATACCGTAGTTGGTAGAACTATTATGTCGATGTTCCGCCTGACTAGCCACTAATAATAAGCTTAATTTTACTTTAAATCTGACGCCATAACCTTACAGTGTTCTGGCAGCACATAGTCACACAGCCCTTGAGCCAGACTTTCTAGGCCTAGCGTGTTCACCATCTTCCACCCTTCGCTTACCACCAGGCGAGATAATGGTCAAACGTATCAGGTATAAAAAAAATATATTAAAAATCTATAAGTTTGTATATAAAACGACTTATGTAAGCGTATTTCTACAATGAATTATGAATATGTAATAAACATCTGCGTCAACTGTATCTTCAAACACATCATCGCTTACCACCAAGCGAGATAGTGGTCAAAATCTAGCCTATAAAATATATTTAAAAAATGTATAAGTTCTCCAAGGCAATATATTGCTTTAGGCAGTAAAGCTACACATTGTTTGTATACATTTAATTAAAATGACCAATCACATATACATAAACATATATATACGTATGCGGAAAAAGTACTTAAATTAAACGGAAAATAATACGATTATTTTTATCTGTCCTAAAATCTGGTAACTCTATCTATATGTTCGCCATTGCATAAATGCAAGCAAAGTAGGCAGTTACCTTATTAAAAACTATTAAAACGTTCTTTTTTAGACGTTCTTAGTGTCTAGGATATGCAGACTCTTGTCTTCTCGCGTAGTCCCTCAGGGGCACGGGGGCCTGGTTTCGGGGCATTGCCCCCTGTCCAGAGTGTACATCGCCTCACGTAAATACGCTCGTGAGTCGGGGTGGCCGTTTCTGGGCCGTGGTAGATTGCTCGACGGGCAGGGCGACCTGGGTATTAGGTCGGGTTCTTCTTTTCTAGCTAGGAGTCGCGTGTGGAGGTGGGGGTATTCCCCGGGAACTAGATAGCCGGGCGAGACGTCCACGCCAGGTTGATCCCCTATCGGGGAAGCCCAGGTAAACGCCTCAGCGACCGACTAGGTTCCCGAGTTCAACCGCCACCATCCGAGTCGTCGCTTCTCGCAGCGACGAGGTCTCGAGGATAACCCTTCCCGTCGGGTGGCCTTCTATGGTAGGGGGCGATGCCCCTCAGATGCTGCCATGATGATGAGTCCGCTCTCTTGAACAGGTTCTTCATCAGTCTTTTTATGAAGGAGTCTATTGTTTCCATTCGGAGGTTTCTCTGTATCGTGCTGTTGCGTACGAATGTGGGTGCGTTGACTATTTTTCGTAGTGCCTTGTTTTGGACTACTCGTATACCTAAATAAACTGGCCAAGTGCAAGTCGGACTCGTACTCGTAGGGTTCCGTAACACAGGAAGTATATTATTTTATAACTATAATTTTTCGCCACCAAACAATTTACTTTGTTTTTCATAGTGTTTGTATGAAAAACTAAGTTCAAATATAACTTAGTTTACCATGTTTCAACTGTGTAGTCCTAAAAGTTTCAGAATACAGTGGCTGTGATACACGGACGGACGGACTGACAGACAGGCTCCATTTTCCCCTAAAAACGCTTGAACTATACCCCATTTGAAATCTCGCTAGTCTTCAGACCTACACTACGCTATTCTGACCAACATTCTGACCCATCTTCATCCCAACGAAATCTTCCCTCCCAAATCTGACAGCTCAATTACATTCTCATAAAGTGACATTTGTTCAAATTGCCAGTATCAAAAAGATCAGAAATTCACCCTAACTTTCTCTTAACACGTAAACTAAATCTTAACCACTATAACATAAAGTCTACATTCAAATGGTAAAGATAAAAATAAGTTCTTTGGTTAAAATTAGGTTCTTTTCATGTATCATTTGGTGGTTAATACGGCGTGTAAATGAGTTCTTTATCGCAACGTTTTAAACGCTTGTTTGTGTAGTGTAATGACATGGGGTGAATATATTATTTTTAAAATAATAGTGGCTGGTTAGTTTGTCAGAGTACCTATTAAATTGTTTGCCTGTTATACATTTTCCAAAAATAAACAATTTTCCTTATTATAAAGTTTAAGCCTGAGCTGCACCATCTTACTTTAACCGTAACTATAACTATTAACCGGTGTTTTTTTATGGATTTTGACAGATTTTTGACATTTGTCATGGTTAAAGTAAGATAGTGCAACTCGGCCTAAGTCATGGATGGACCTCTACATTTTTACTGTGGGCCTGACTTGGACTATGTAATGCACTGGACTAAGTACTATTTAATTATGGTATAGGTATGTAAAGAGATTAAGTCTAAACTTGTCTGGAGTAGTATTGAACTAAAAACGTCAATTACCTAATCTAATCTAATCTAGCTAATCAAATACAGTCACAGTCAATATATAAATATTGAATATTATTGTTTATTTTTTATTTAGCCTGTTTTGTCCCACTGCAGGGCAAAGGCTTCCCTTCTCTCCTTCCACACATCACGGTCTATTGCTTGTTGGATCCAGGTGTTAGAATAGCTATCCAGCTCGTCCCGCCATTATTGATTGATATAAATTATTATTTTAAATCCGATAGGCACGTTTAAATAGTATATTATTCAGTGGTAAGCGATGACGTAGTCGAAAATGGTGAATACGCTGGGTTTAGAATGGTCTGACTCTTAAAGGCTGTGTGCTGCCGGAACACCGTAAGGTTTTGGCGGCAGATTTTCTCCTTGTGACATACAACATGGATGCAATGGCAACTCCGATTAATATCAAATGAGGAGAAATTCCAAACAACTTGCAATCAAAACAATGCTGATACCCACACTTCCAGTTTTCTCGTTACCACGATCAATACAAATGGATCGAAACCTCGAGGTAAATAAAATAAATGTTTTAAGTGCGATCAGAACCGTGTTACAATACTCTATATATCTACTTGTATAAATCGCGAAAGTTTAGAATTTGCAGTATACTCCTTTTTACTATCTCGCCTGGTGGTAAGCGATGATGTGGTCGAAGATGGTGAACACGCTAGGCCTAGAATACTCCGACATTCAAGGGCTGTGTGCTGCCGGAACACCGTAAGGTTATAGCGGCAGATTTTCTCCATGATGGTGGTATGCTATATTTTGGTAGCAGTCAGGCGGAACATAGATATAATATGCTCCTTCCATCATTGGACGAACACCCGTGCTACCCGTCATTTACGCCAACGCGGCTCTCAAAAAATCCTACAAAATCAATTGTTCTTTTACAGTAATCACAGGCTGCGTTAAGGTTCGTATTCATATACAGATGCGAGTTAATACATAAAGATGTTTTGTACTCTCATACACATCATACACCTGCCATTCAAATCACGCCTACATTGCTCACTGGACATACATACAACTGCGGATTCCACAAGAAGGTTTAATCCTTTTTAAGCCTTGTGTACTAGTGCTAAGAATGAAAGAGGTTTTTGTTGTTGGCAAAATAATCGTTGCACTTGTGACTGCAGTCATAGATTAAGTTAATAGCGCAGAAGGGATACTTGCGTTATTAATAATGTTGCCTAAAGTTTATTTTTACCATTCAAATATAGGCTTTTCAAACGTAATATTTACTGGGGCAATGTCATTGCTAATCCAGATTTTCGAAAGAATCGAAATTTTATTTTATTGTGATGATAATATCCGTGCTCAGCTCAAACTGAATTTCACTGTTTTTTTATGGAAGGTTGTATGGAGGATATCGAAGCTTTAATAAGATCATTTTACCAAATATTTTCGTTCTTATTTTATTAATAAATACAAGTTTTTGAGCAACTTCGACTACATCGTCACTTACCAACTATTATGGTAGTTATTATACGCTAGCCTTATATGCTATAAAAAAAAACAGAACCGAAAGAGTCTGTGCAATAAGAGAATCGTCGTAGAAATTGAGGTCGATCGATCGTCGGTCGTTTTATTTTCTGATTTTGTTGCATTGATAGCACTGCTGTCATTACTAGTACGACTAAAAATGTTTGATATTTGGTAGGTACTTACTCTTATCATTATCGTGTGCTATTAGGTAGGTCCTTCCCTTTGAATGTTAGTTCATCGTAACGCCACGACGGTTCTCTTTTTGCACAGACTCTACTAAGCGTTTCTGAAATATAGTCCATCTACACAGCACATTCTATTCTACTCTTTGTCTTGCACGGGGCGTTCAGTAACCGAAGTGGCAGATTGTAAGCCGAGCGCGCCTGAAGCTATCACGGCGAGCGCCTTTCTACGCACCACTACTTGTATACTGTCATTATACTTATATGTGTACAGTAAGAACATCTTAAAGGCATGTCATTTCACTTATTATAAAGACAGTCACGGTAATTTAGGGATTAATTTACATCTAGGTATGTAGAATCGCATACCAAATCAGGACACTAAAAACCTACATAGCGGATAACAACACACTAAACGTTTACTTACAAAACACAAAAAAACATCAAACCAGAATACTAAATTACAATTTGAAGGCCCAGTGGTGTAGTGGCAGAATGGTTGGCTTTGAAGCCAGAGGTACCGAGTTCAATCCCCGCCGTTCAGCAATGGATTTTTATAACGGAAAATATATGTGCGCTTTTCACAGTGGCCCTCCGGTGAAGGAAAAACATCGCTAAGAAACCCGCAACCCCCGCATAGTGGTAGGAAACTATCTAGTGTCCGCCTGGCCAGCTACCACCCTCAAGTTAGAAAATCTGTCGCCAAACATCTAATGTGTTCCGGCAGCTATCCTTGAGAGCCAGTTCCCATTCTAGGCCTAGCGTGCTACCATCCTTGACCGCATCATCACTTACCAACATGCGAGATAGTGGTCAAACGCTAGCCTATATAATATTTAAAAAAAACCATTATAATTACCAATTATAATTCCAACGTACGCCACCATAATCAACAAGATAACCTGCTGTTGGAGAACTAAATGGAGAATGGAAGAATGTATCTTTTTTCTCCTTGATGGTGGTAAGCTACTTTTTGATACCAAGTCAGGCGGATAATCGATATAACATCCTCCTACCACCTGTAAAAAAGGTCAATAATTAGTAGTTACATATTATAATAAGTCTACTTCTTTCATCGTACGTGCCGCCAAGAAATGGAACTTCCTGCCTGAGTCTGCGTTCTCGTTCAATTCGGGGGTCTTCAAGTCGCGAGTGAATGCACGGAATGTTCAAGGTAAGCGCGCTCATCACAGAATATTAATATTTATTATCCATATTTCTGTGGCGCTTATCGATCACATTGTCCTTTAACATCAGGTGAGATAGTCGTGAAGTGCTGTAAAATTCTGGCAGTCCAGAATTTTTCATGCCGCTGTATCTGTAATAGGTAGACGTCATCGTTTACCATCAGGCGAGCGTCGTGCTTGTCCTGTTACCTTATATCATAAAAAAAATGTAATTCATTTTAGGCGAATAAACCGTAGTCAAAATTCGTACTTATTCCATAATTATTAATGTAATAACCGGCCAAGTGCGTGTCGGGCCACGCGCAGTGTAGGGTTCCGTAGTAGCCTGTCATTCAATGCAAGTCTTTACCCGTTATAAACAAGCAACTAGGTACTCAGTCTTTGTCACTTTAAAGGATTTATTCTAAGGATTTTGTATTTGGTACAAAATTATCCAACACCCAAGTTCAACGACTATTACTGCTAAACTAATAAAGTTATCTTAACCGCTATAATTTTCCTTTAAAGTTCATAAAATGCGCTATTATCACGAATTTTTTCAGATTTTTCAAGCCAGCAGTTTAGCTTTTAGAGGGGGGGGACGCCCTACTGGAACAAAAATTTGCACTTTAAAGTTTAATATTTCGTAAATGGAGCATTCAATCGAAAAATGGTATTAGCAACCCTTAAGTCATTTTAAAAGACCTATTCAACGACATTCCACACGATGGGTTAGACAATGAAAAAAATTCATCCCCACTTCACATACTACCCAAAAAAAAATTATTATTCAAAATTTTATTTCAGCACTTTGTCGGCGTCATTTATATTCATACCCACACAAAATTACAGCTTTCTAGTATTAACGGTCTCTTAGCAAAACCTCGGACAGACAGACAGACGGACATGACGAAACTATAAGGGTTCCTTGTCAGGACTACGGAACTCTAAAAACCAGTATGTAGAATGTAAGACCGTTACAAGACAAATTAATTGTCTCCGGATCGGAATGACTATGTCTGTACCTCGGTGCGTTTTAATCAATCACGCGTAAACTGTAGTCTGCCACCCTTCAGTTCATCTGGAACTATTAGTCTGTGACTAACAAAAAAAAACATTAAGCGAGACATTTTTTGAAATATTCTATTGTAGTGAAATAAAAGTTAAAGTTAGGCTATAAAATTGTATTATATGTAAAAAAAATTGTAAGATAATATCTAACGCTTTTGTTTACTGGTTAATCAATAGAATGATCTCTGGGTGGTAATAATGGAAAATCTCTTCTGATGCTCAGAAATCAGAAACGCAACACCGCTTAACGTCATACGGAATGTATTATTTGCTTGTTTACCTACTATTAAATGTAAATAAAACATCTGATACTTGACTTCCTCTAATTTCTGTTTTTATTTATTTGATTGCCAGAAACAGAAAATATATATAAAGCAAGACTAAAGACAGAGAACTTTAGAATAACAAAAACATTGTTACTTTATCTATCTTTTTTTTCCCTAAATCCTAAATATAGAAAAAATGTAATTTGAACGATTTTAGAATAATAGAATAGTTACCATTATCCCAAACAAAATATCTATCAAATAGCTAACTGCGCTATCGAATGGACATTAAAACGAGCTCAGCTTAGTACAAGCACTTCAGTTTTGTGCCACAAATCGCCCTGGGATACCAGTTATATACTCGCACAAAAATAATTTAACTAAATGTATATTTTTTTTGTTTTTTTTTATTTTGAACAGGTACCTAATAGTTAAAAAATATCAATATCAGTGAAAAATTACTTTGTAAGAAATAAAATAAATACTTGTCAATACTTTTAGTTTAAAAAAAAAACAAATTAAAATGTTTTAACTAAAAAGTAGACTCCTGACTCCTGGCTCCATCATCATAACTTCTTTAACAAGTTAGCTAACAAATCATACAAACCCAAGCTTAAAGGGTTTTCTAGTAGCCACTGCAGAGGTTCACTATCCACCTCCTTCGCTCCATTTGCAGATCATCGCTAAAATACCGAATTATTGTCCTAAGTTATAAATATGATTGTCATCTGAACAACTTACATATACAAATTTTCATTTTTATAGGAACAAAATCTTACGTAACCGCCAAAACCAATATTTTGAATCTTTCGAACTAGCTGCAGATATCTTAGCTAACCTCTATGCTTTTTATTTTTAAACTCATTTCCCAAGCTCCCAAGAAACTTTAGTAAAGTCCGGTACCTTTATTAAAGTGGCACTGGCAACACTGGCCGGTAATGGTCCACAGTCGCAGTAGGTCCGTCTGCCTCGGGCTGTCACGAGCCCGCCGCCCATACACAATTTCACCGGACTGCATGAAAGACTTCTCTGTTTCTTTTTACTCTTTGACGTTTTTTTTAAAAGTCCTCTTTTGTTTTGAAAAATGGAATCCGTGATTCTGTTTTCGAATGCCGCGTGTTTGAGTTTACGGATTGGTCTAGGAATATGTATAGTTATTTTTGGAATTCAATAACCTGCAGCCTTGGCAGTTTTGATAGAGCTGGCTTTGCAACAAATGCTAAAACGAGATACAAACGACGATACGAATGGTAGCACATTTTCTGCATCCGCCTGGTCAGCTAATACCTACAAGTTGAAAAATCTGTCGTCATACATCTAGTGTGCTTCGGCAGCTGTCCTTGAGAGCCAGCTTCCATTCACGGCCTAGCGTACTACCATCCTCGACCGCATCTTCACTTTGTGAGTTGAGCAGGTGAGATAGTGGTCAAACGCTAGCCTATATGGAATAAAAAAAATGCATCTATTCAGCTGCTTAACTGCATCAAATTATATCTATTATCTATAAGACGATTGCGATCACAGAAATGTGGCAACTGAGGTACATAGTTGAGTCGTTTACAACAATTCAAAAGCAAAAGCAACAAAATAGAGCAATTTTAAAAGGCTCTAACTTTCTAAGAGCGGTTTTTCATTTTGTGACTTACAGAAATCCAGAATGATATTCAGGTATCTCCATCAATTTCCATTTCAACCTGCTAATTTTTTTTTAAAATACCGTTAAATAATGTCGATTGAATTTGCTTTAACTTTGATTAAAATAATTTGTATAACCTAAAACCTGCTAGATTAAAGTGATCTTAGCCTGTACCTAAACCTAGTTTCCAACAGACGTCTGTTCGCATCCACGTACATCTAAAACGTAAAACGTGTCTGTTTGTAGACAGTTGTCTGTCGCAGATATCAACTAGTTATACATATATGGATGCTCGGCCACTGGTGGTACTTAGAATTATAAAAACGTTTGTAACTCTGTCACTCTGTATATTTGTTACCTAATCACGCCTAAACGGACGAACCGCGATTACAGGAGATACTTTATGACATGGCAGACATCAATTAGTTAAACATATATGGATACTCGGCCACAGGTGGTACTTAGAAGCATTATTTCAATGTTCCGCCTGACTTGCTAACAAAAAGTAGGATGTACCACCATCAAGGAGAAGACTCAAAAGACTCGAAAAGTAAAATGTCCAGCCAAAGTTAGTCATATCGTCCTAGCATTCCAACCACAAATTTGCCAATAAAATACCCGCCAAAAAAGCATAAAGACTTATCGACATCGACTAGCTAAAAAAAGGGGGATCTCGACCCCTATATTATGTTCACCGACTATAATCACTCGGCTATCGGGTTTTTTTTATCACAAATCTAATATAACTAATGACGGGATCTCTCGTGGCACTAAGCTGGGTTCAGACGAGGTATACCTTAGCCGCAAAAGTGGCTCGTCAGATTAGATACATGCATTAGATACATGCCTTTCTTCTGTATCTGTTTGTCTTGTGTTGTTGTTCTTTAGTATATGAAAAACAGATTGAGTGTTTGTTGCCCGAGTTTCGAAGTGTATTTTCTCACCTAGTGTGAGTTAAACACGTAATATCAATTTTTGGTCTGTTTGGCGGGGTAAAGGATTCAATAGTAAGCAGAACTCTTCGTACATTTCAGTACGACGACCTCTACTGCTTGCTCTACTGTGTCAAATGTCCTATTCACATTTATCTTAGGGGGCTTAGTGATAACTACAAATTACAATAAAAAATTGAGGCGATGAGAAAAAAAATAGGTATCACGTTAATGATTTGATTTTATCTATTTATTTATTTATTTCCATTTCAATCATTTTCTTATCAATATTTACATTTCATATCGTGCCAATATGCCGTTGGCTTGTGCTGGCACTCACACTCACAATCGCACTACACTTACAACAGGATATAATTAGTTAGATAGTGTATAGTATGTACATTTGAAGCTAGGAGGTTATAAGGAACAATCTTTGAAACAGCATGCTGTCGTCTACTCTTCTCTTTTCAAATACATTGTCAATTTCAATTCTTTGTGATTTTTGTGATTTGCGTAGCGTAGTGGTAGCACTTCAAAAAGTTACTCGTCTAAAGCTGCCCTATAAAGAGCCCAGTGGTCCTTATGTCATAGTGGATTTATACGAGATAATAATAATGGTTAGGATGATGTTAGGGTACAGACAGACGTCGTGGCGTGCCATAATTGTTAGGTATAGAGAGTTAGATGTCAGGACCATACGATCGAAAGCGATCAATACCGAGATATTGTAGGAAGACTGTGATACATATTCAAATAAGTCTGCCCTTGGAGTAGATAGTTCCTTTTAGTGTATTTAAATTATTGACCAAAGCGAAGATCTCATGCCTTAAGGTACAGCGGACAGACAGCAGCGTCCGGCGTGCGCGATCTAGGCGGCGATCAGATAGCGCAGTAGTATTTGTACCGACTGGTTCACACCAAACGCGATCAGAAAACAATTGAAAAGTACTGAGATCGCGCCCGCAGATCGCAGGACGCCACGGTGTGGCCGTAACTTTATACTGTTTTTCCGCAGAGCTTATAACATGGACACATGAGTAAAGAAAAGGTTGCGATAAAAGAATTTAGATAGGTTAGCAACGCACGAGTGACACCCCTAGTGTTGCAAGTGTTCAAAGGCGGCAGTGGCCACTTCCTATCAGGTGGGCCGTTTGCTTGTTTGCTACCTATATTATAAAAAAACAGGCCAAGTGCGAGATAGACTCGCGCACCGAAGTTTGCTTACAAACTTGTCAAACTAGGTAAGTAATAGGAAAACGTTCGATCCATAGACGCAGTAATTGCACCAACCGCAAATAATAAGTTTTCAATAGTACCAGTTTCACCGGTTCCTGGTTAATATTCAGATATTTATCTGACGTATGACCATTATAAAACCATTATAAGAATTGTCAAAAATCTGGCAGATACCTAAGTTCTCAATAGGGCTATCAGGAAACGGTGAAACTGGATCTATTTCAAGTTTCATTATTTTCTATTTTTGTCTTCATTTCTAGTTCACAGCTGAATAACTCACAAAGTGAAGACTGGCTAGTTAGTCTAGTGGTTAGTGAGCCTGTCCATCCTCAAAACTGAAGATCATGGGTTCGATGTCCATTCAGGACAACTCTTTGAGTGATCCACAAACAATTGTTTGAGTCTTGGTGTAATTATGTCCGTGATTTGTATGTTTGTAAAGACCTCCGCAACACAGGGTTTCCTAGTGCAGGGAGATGTCTTTTAAACCAAATAATTAAGATAGTTTAAAAACTAAAACAACCGACTTCAATGCCCCGCGAGTCAATTTCAGTAGCAAGTTTGAGAAGTTTATCTTTATATCTCTGGAGATACTTATCAGATCTCGATGAAATTACAATAGGATCACCTCGGAGACGTACCCTACCGATTACGAAAAGAATCATTCGAATCAGTTCACAATTGACGGAGTAATCGCGTAACATACACACAAAAAAACATACAGACGAATTGAGAACCTCCTTCTTTTTGAAAGTCGGTTGAAAAGAAAAATAAATATTTTAACTATCTAGGTAAACTATCAGAAGAACCATTTAATAGATACATGGGAAAACATAATATAAGTAGATACACATAATATAATCCAAATGCACTGACCATATCGCACGCCAGTCATCCATCTAATATCGATTATGCACCGATTATGTTAATTCGATTATAAAACCACAGGTGCTCGCCGCATCCCTATTATTATGAACTCTTCATTTAAACTATCATTTTATGTTAATTTTGAGAATATTTATTTTGTGTTAAACATATTTTTATACTAACCAAAAACTTAATTTATTAAGTATTTTATAATATTTTTTGCTTCACGCTTTTAAAACGTGTACTATATGTATGGAGTCTTGACACAATTTAAAATAATTTTATCATGTTTTTTTTTGTTTAGGTTTAATAACCTAAATAAATTTAAATGGTAAATTTATGCAATTGTAGGTGGACAAAATGTGTGTACCAAACTCTAGAGTGGAATGTTTGTGTTTTGTTTTTTTTTCATTATGGCTCCATAATATAAATGTATTAAGCCAGTGTCAAAGTATATAATTTGTTCATGATTTGTAAATTCAGGTCGAAAAGTCGAGCCAAAGTCACATTTCACGTCACATATCACAGAACGCAAAATAGCATGTTTTTCACCATTGTGCCGTTTCCGGCGTGGACTGAAGACCTGGACGAGGGACTGGAACTCCTAAATGGCAAATGGTAGAACAGTCGAAATTGTTCTTGTTTGTTTTCTTATTATTAGTACTTTTCATTACAAATTATAACGTCTTTATAAAAAGCTTGTGTTTAAAAAAGCTTTTTAGGGTTCCGTACCTCAAGAGATAAAAAGTGGGGACCCTTATAAGATCACTTTCTTGTCCGTCTGTCTGTCTGTCTGTCCGTTTGTCTGTCCGTGTGTCACCTCTGATTTTCTCAGGAACGGGTGGACCTAGCAAGTTGAAATTTATACCTGATACTGAGGTCTATAGTTCCTATTGGATGTATAAAAATCAAGGTCTTGACACAGACACAATAAAAAATATGGGCAAATTTAGATTTTCGCGAAAACTTGTTAGTACCAAAATGTACCTTAATTTTCAACTTTTTTTATTTTTCGGAATTTTTCCTTTACTTGTGCTCTAAGACTTTGCTTATAGCCAAAATTGACAGTTCTAGGTAAACCGGAAGTACCCTATAGGTTTTGGGTCGAAAACCTATAGGGTACTTCCCGTTGACCTAGGATCATGAAATTTGGCAAGAAGCAAGGTCTTACAGCACAAGTTAAGGAAAAATTCCAAAAAATAAAAAAAGTTGAAAATTAAAGGGTGTCCCCATACATACATATGTGCCAATTAAGGTAGGCCTCTAAGTTATATGAGCGCTGATACAATTTAAAGGTCCTAGCTTAATTGGTTGTTACGGAAGCCTCGGTGGGCGAGTTCAACTCGACTTAGCCGGTTTTATTTTTTACGTTTGATATCACTATAGTGGTCAAACGCTAGCCTATCAGACATAAAAAAATAAAATAAAATAAACTTTTAAATTTCTTCATAATGCGCCAGTTGTTTTTGCCACCCTTGTTTTTTTTAAAGAACATCAAAGAATTCTTTGAAATCGGAATAAATTGTGTATCGAATGAGATTTAGCTTTTCCCTCCAATAGACCGAGAAGCGACGACCACACGATATTTTTTTACATTATTGCAATATAGAGGATTTGACGTAACGTAATATATGTATATATGTAATTAGAACACATTTTTGTTAGAAGTTTGACATCGCCGATTTGATGAGAGCTGAATGGCTTTCCTTTCTTTATTTACATTTTAAAATATATCTTTATAATATTTATATATAGTTTATTATATGTATAATCGGTTTCAAGAAAAAAACGTGCGTTTAATTATGTACCCACGCACATAAGATAGGTGTAAGGTGTTCCGGAAATACACCACAGCCCTTGAGAGTTAGAGTAGGTTTTCTAGGCCTAGCGTGTTTACCATCTTCGACCACATCGTCGCTTACCATCAGGCTAGATAGTGGTCAAATGCTAAAGATGACCCAAATTTTTTCCCGCATACAAATACTTTAGATATATTACTACTATAGAAGGGTCTATTGAAGCATAGTTTTTGTATACCTACTTAGTAGATAATTACTCTTATAGCGTCGAGATTTACTACGATAGCATGGCCCGCCCCTCCAAATTACTGTTTTAATGTGTGTAGTCACATCCTTACGAAAGAGTTTGTATGTAGTTGTAATTATTCGTCTTCAGTAGCAGGCCGGCAGTACCAGTATGCACACATGCGTGGTGTTGCGTTGTAATACTTTCAAACGTTTTGAATTTTGAAGGGGCGGGTCATGTTATTGTAGTAAATCTCTACCTTGTGATGAGAAATAAATACATTTATTTATTTAATCTTATTTATTATTATTTATCGTCTTATATTTATGTTATAACTTCATAGTGTAGTAAAAGCTGTGCGCGCGCATTGTAAGAATTCACTCTCGACATTTTTTCCTTAACACGTCACAAGTAGTTCAATAATTTGGTCGACATCTCCCGCATCTCGCACCCTCGTATCGTGAATTCGTGACGGGAAATCGCATCAGGTGGATAACTTTCGAACACCGCATTCGAATTTCAAATTCAAATTGAGCTGGCAGGTGGCACGGGAATGCATATTGGCGCGAAAAAGATTTGTGATTCGGTTTAGTTTTTTTTTAGAGAAGCTTGTGACTCAAGTTTAAATTTCACTTTAGTATACTACCTTTGCACCATCTTACTTTAACTATAACAAACGTCAAACATCTGTCAAACTCCATATAAAACAACGTTTAATAGTTATAGTTGGCCTATTAGTAGGACTATTGGTGCAACTCAGCCTAATTCTTGAGAGGCCTATTACACTGATATTTTCGGCATTTGTGACTTTATGTAGGTTATCTGTGACATTAACCTAAATAAACGAACCGAAAAGAAAACCCTAAATTAGTTATGCTATGCAGTTAGCTTATTGTGCCTACTTACTTATAAGATAATGGCTTAAAAACACTATCAATTTCACCCTTAAAAAATAACATTTTCCTCTACCCACGTTAATTATCCGGCACTCGTGCTAACAAGCTAATGCGACCTGTCAGAATTAATAGAATATATCAAGTGTCAACGCGTGCCTACTTTTTATTAACTAATATTTTTAGGCACAAGATTAGGGTGGGCTTTTTGAAATGTGCACCGCTTGAAATATGTGCCTCGATGTGTATGTGCACTGTGACGAATGGATGAGGCATCCATTTTTAGGGTTCCGAACCCAAAGGATACCAACGGAACCGTATTACTGAGACTCCGCTGTCCGTCTGTCTGTCTGTCTGTCTGCCTGTCTGTCTGTCCGTCTGTCTCCAGGCTGTATCTCATGAACCGTGATAGTAAGACGGTTAAAATTTTCATAGATGATGTATTTCTGTAGCCGCTATAACAACAAAAACTAAAAAACAGAACAAAGTTAAAATTCCCCAAAAAGGGGACCCCAAACAATAAACGTGTTTTTTACTATGGTGCCATCTATGAACGATTGCTAACCTTATTAATAATATTAATTACCTACTCTTTGTGTTAACAACGTTCACTTAGTTGGTATTAGAAGTTTGTTAGATATTCGTTCGATGGCGTAGTTAATAAGCATGTTTAGTATTGACACGGTAATCTAACACTATAAGAATCTTTGTCCTGACATACTGACTGATTCACTGACAGACAACGCACAGACTAAACCGCTGGTCGTAGAGACTTGAAATTTGGAGGGTATATTTGTCTTAGTACGTAGAGGTGTAATAAGCAAGGATTTTTCAAAATTCACCCCTTAAGGGGATGAAATGGGGATTCAAAGTTTGTATGGAGAAACAAAATTAGATAGTCTTTTCTATCCGAAACTTCACACAAGTGCTTCAGTACAAAAATAAGTAAATACGTGTTTCAGGTTTGGAGGGTTTATTTGTCTTAGTACGTAGAGGTGTACTAAGAAAGAATTTTTCAAAATTCACCCCGTAAGGGGATGAAATGGAGGTTCAAAGTTTGTATGGAGAAACAAAATTAGATAGTCTTTCCTATCCGAAACTTCACACAAGTGCTTCAGTACAAAAATAAATAAATATGTGTTTCAGGTTTTTTTGAAATTCCACCCCTAAGAGGGTGAAATGGGGTAACAAAGAAAATCAATATTGTTTCGGATTGCGCTGAAATTTGGCATGCAGATAGTTATTACGAAGTTAGTTCCCTCTGAGAAAGTATTTTCCAAAATTCACCCCTGAAGGGGATGAAACGGGGGTTCAAAGTTTGTATGGAGAAACAAGATTAGATAGTATTTTCTATTCGAAACTTCATACAAGTGTTCCAGTAAAAAAATAAGTAAATACGTGTTTCAGGTTTTTTTTTAATTACAACCCTAAGAGGGTGAAATGGGGTAATAAAGTGTGAAAATCAATATTGTTTCGGATTGCGCTGAAATTTGGCATGCAGATAGTTATTACAACGTTAGTTACCTCTGAAAATGTATTTATCAAAATTCACCCCTGAAAGGGATGAAACGGGGGTTCAAAACAAGATTAGATAGTCTTTTCTATTCGAAACTTAACACAAGTACTTAAGTAAGTAAATACGTGTTTCATGCTCTTTTGAAATTCCACCCCTAAAAGGGTGAACAGGGGTAACAAAGTCTGAAATCAATATTGTTTCGGATTGCGCTGAAATTTGGCATGCAGATAGTTATTTTGACATAGGTTAAGAAAGAATTTTTCAAAATTCACTTTATCTTCAATAGTTCAATAGTAGAAAATCTTCATTAGTTCAATAGGAATCATAGTTTGTATGGCGAAACAAGATGAGATAAAGTACGTGTTGTAGGATTTTTCGAAATGGGGTAGGTAACAAAGTCTGTAAATTTAGGTTTTTAGGTTTTTATAAATATGAATCCCGATTTGCCTTAGTCACGCGATAACATGAAAACGGGTGAACCGATTTGGCTAATTCTTTTTTGATGTCTTTATTGATAGAATCTTTTTTACAAAAGAATAGTTTTAAGTAAATAAAAGAAGTTTTTAACGCGGGCGAAGCCGCGGGACACTTCTAGTATAATATAATATTATACTTATATATTATAATACTGCGGTTCGGAACCCTCCGTGTGCGAGACAAAAGTCTGACTCGCACTTGGCCAGTTTTATTGTAGTTGAGGAACACAACGTTCTAGAAGCATATGACCACAGCTACGCTCTGAACGCCACTCTGAATATGTATGAAAAATAAAATATTTATTACATGTAAGTTGTTCATTTAATACACGATACATTTAATATCGAATAGTTTGTACGTAACAATTTCTGATGAGAATATTTTCTTGATTCATACTTTTTAGGCCGTAACTTTTCTTTTTTTTAAGGTTTTGGTTTTTGAACTTATTTTTTATTTAGAGTATTTTGGGGTTTTGCATATATGCATTCTTGCGTATACATACCGATCAAAAAACACATAAACCTCCCT
This sequence comes from Cabera pusaria, assembly GCA_954871355.1. Lineage (NCBI taxonomy): Eukaryota > Metazoa > Arthropoda > Insecta > Lepidoptera > Geometridae > Cabera > Cabera pusaria. Next base: position 8,943,036 of record OX940908.1, read on the forward strand.
TTTGCTTCTTTGCGACGCCGTAACCGAGTGAAGTGGTGAATGAGTTTTTATTACTTTAACGGGATATACATCATAGTTTTTATAAATATTGAGAAAGTGCACTTTCTATAAGTACCTTTACCGCCAATTATTTTTCTTTTGCATGCAGCCAGTATTTTTTACCAATACGCTACGTAATGGGCGGCGCGTGGCTTCTCGAGAGACCATTGTCTGTGGACTTTGGGGTATTGTTTGACCACCCCCGAGGGGGCGCGTGATACGATAATAGATTTTTGGTTTTTAACTGTGTAGTTTCTGTTAATTAAGGTAATTTTATTATAAACAAAAAAAATGTCGTATTAAAATTTTGCGAATGTGCGTATAACGGTTCCCTATTGTTTCGCATAACATTTTTAGGGTTCCGTAGCCGAATGGCAAAAAACGGAACCCTTATAGATTCGTCATGTCTGTCTGTCTGTCCGTCCGTATGTCACAGCCATTTTATTCACAAACTGTTAGGACTACAGAATTGAAACTTGGTAGGTAGATGTATTCTGTGAACCGCTTTCCAATTTTTTAACAAAAATAAAAAATTTAAAAGTTTAAGGGGGGGCATCCCATACATGGAACTGGAACAAAACAAACATTTTTTCTTCAAACCTACACGTGTGGGATATTTATGGATAGGTCTTTAAAAATGACATTGAGGTTCCTAAAATCATTTTTTCTCAAAGTCAATCATTTTCATTTTCAATTCAAAAGATAGGCGCGTCTAAAGTGGTAAAATGTGTGTCCCCTCTAACTTCTAAAGTAAGGGAGCGAAACATCTAAAAAAATATATGCTGTAGATCTTAATAAAAACTAACAACGAAAATTGGTTTGAACGAGATACAGTCAGCAGTTTTAGAGATATGGCGACCGCAAAGATAACTTTAAACACTATCAAAAACAAAGTTAACTTTGTAGTTGCGAAAAATCATAGTTATGGAATACTTAACTGTGTTACGGAACCCTACGAGTGCGAGTCCGACTTACACTTGGCCAGTTATTTTTTGTCATAATATACTTTAGCATACTGTTGTTTCTCCTAAGTATATTTAAGCATACATTAATTTCGCATAAAGTAATTAGGCATATTTTTCTTGACATAATTACTGTTAGCATAAGATTTGTGGCATAATATTCTAAAGAATAATATTATAAACGCATAACTATAATTCAGCATAATTGTTTAGGCATAAATATTTTTTGTCATATTATTATAGCATAATTATTAACTAGTACTTTTTTAATTTTTTATCTCTTCACGACTAATCTAGCTAGTACACCGATTTTGTTTAAATATTGCTATGGTCTGGTATACCTAATATAATGGAATGAGACACATAATACTTTTTAACGCAGACGAAGATTACAAGGCTCAGCTTGTAGATTTACGAAAATATATCATAAAATTAATAAAAAAGTTTGTTGGAAGTTGTAAAAAAGTTGTGTTAAGCACATCAGAATGCGCGTAATAAGTGTAAATATTGACCTATAACTATCTAACCAAATTACGAACATCGGTATGGGTAGGGGGAGTGAGGGAGGGGGATTGGGGGAGGGGGAGTGGGGGGAGTCGGGGATGGGGAGTGGGGGAGGGGAGTGGGGGAGGGGGTAACGGGGAGGGGAGAGGGAAGTGAGGGAAGGGGAGTGGGTGGAAGAGAGACGGGGAGGGGAGGGGGAAGTGGGGCGAAGAGAGACGGGGAGGGGAAGTGGGGGGAAAGCGGAGGGGGAGAGGGAAGTGAGGAGAAAGGAGGTGGAGGGAAGAGAGAGGGAGAGGGGTGGGGAAGGACGAAGGAATGAGCTGATATCTAATCAAATGCAGAACCAAAGCGTGAGATAGATGCACTTCGAAAATGGTATGTTATGTTAATTTTATGTTTGCGTTGGGTCAAATAACTTTCAGTTCTAAAATAAAAATAATCGCGGTGTAGGGGTGGCCCAAAGGCCACCCCCGCCGTACTTGAACCTACTGTCACAGTCTAGTACAAAACATTTGTTGGTATTAATAACTTTATATTACTTTATTTCAAAAATTTAATTTGGCTACGGACTTGAAGGTCACATATTAATAAATATTGATTTAAAAACTTGAAACCACGAACTTTTTTTTTGAGCCAAACAACTCTCTACTAAACATGACACGTAGTCTTACCTTGATTCTGACTTTGGAAGAGTTAAATATTTTTTTATGTACTTTTATAATACTGTAGTCGTTTCTTTAGAAATTAATACATGTGTAATTAAGTAAACATTGTTTATTTTAATTGGAATAATTCAGCACAAAATATGTGTATACATTCAATTATGACTTCATTTATTATGTCTAAAACTATTAGGCCAATTAAAAATATGCCCTATAACTTTATGCGAATAAAAATTAGGCCGAAACAACGTAGCCTAAATGAAATTTATGCTTGTTTATACAATATGCCAAAAGAAATTATGCAATAGTACTATTATGCCATTTAAAATTATGCGTAACCCGTTATGCCTAAGTAAATTAGGAATAAAAAATATGCGAAACAAAGGGATCCCGCGTATAACCTACAAATTAATATAACTACGGTGAAATTCTAGAGAGTTGTTTGGCATATAAATATAAAGGTATAAGATGTATGAAAAAAGTTGCTTTAATAATAATAATATTAGATCTCTTCTTGGCTGAAATAAAACTGAATACTTTTGAACGCGGGTAAAACGGCTGAGGTAATAATTACTAGAGTCAGCCACAATGTAAAAAAATTAAATCTTTAAAAAATTAAAGAACCGTCTTCAAATGCCGCGCTATTAATTTTCAGTACCAAGTTTGAGATGTTTATCTTCATATCTCTGAGGATACTTATCATATCTCGATGAAATTACAATGGTACTACCCTCGGGCTGTCATCTACTGTCCAACAAAAAATAATCATTAAAATTGGTTCATAAATTACGAAGTTATCCGCAAACAAACGTACTTAATATACATATATATTTACAGTCGAATTGAGAAACTTCCTTTTTTAAACGACTTCAAAAAAAGGAGGAGGTTTCTCAATTCGACCGTATATATATATATATTTTTTTTTTTTTTTTTTTATGTTTGTTCGCGGATAACTTCGTCGTTTATGAACCGAATTCGATTATTATTTTTTTGTTCGAAAGGAGATATCCCAAGTGTGGTACCATGGTAATTTTATCGAGGTATGATAAGTATCTCCAGAGATATTGAGATAAACATCTCAAAATTGGTACTGAAAATGAATAGCGCGGCATTGAAGTCGGTTGTTTTTTAGTTTTTAAACGATATTATTATTAAGTCGGTTAAAAAGATTTCCTAATGTCCTGACCTTAATGTCTATGAACACAACACAGACTATTGGGTAAATGTTAAATTTGTACATATCTCAGAAGATTGTTTTGCACTCGCGAACTTGCAACGAGATCATCATCATCATCATAATCAGCCAGTATCAGTCCACTGCTGGACGTACTAAGCTTCTCCCAAGATACGCCACTGAGCCCTTTTGACTGACTGACATCTTTAGTACCAGCCCCGCTAGACAAAATCCAATTTGTTTCCATTCACACTAACGCAACTCGCAAGTTCAAAATGTATGAAAAATGACATTTATTTTTCCACAACAAAGATGTCATTCTCATGCATTTTGAAACTGCGTTAGCGTGAATGAAAACAGAAATTGGATTTTGTCTAGGGGGCCAGTTCACTTACTATTTTTATCAGCTAGCGTTCGTCCATCTCACCTGTGTGGTAAGTGACGATGCGGTCGAGTATGCCATGGTACCACGATAGGTCTAGAATGGTAACTGATTCTCAAATACTCTCAAGGACAGAACTGCTAGAATACATTAAAATTAGATGTTTTGGTGACAGATATTTACAACTTTTGGGTGATACCTGACCAGGCGGGCACTAGACAGAGTCCTACCACCATGCAGGGACCGCGGTTACTAGATTGATACATAGAGTCTGTGCACATAGAGAACCGTCGTGGCTTTACAATGGACTACCATTGAAAGGTAAGGAAGGACGGTATATGCCTACCTAGTACCACCCGATAATGATAAGAGTAGGTACCTACCAAGGTATCTAACATAGTCGTATTGGCAATGACAGAGCAATGTTGTCAATAAACAAAAACAGTAAATTAGCGCGCACGCAACATGCCAATCCATCAATTTCTACGACGGTTCTCTTTTTGCACAGACTCTAATTAAAGATTGACATAAGCTTACCCAGCACTTGTGATATCCTGCCAGTTAAGTAAACCGGGGGATAATTAACGATGTTTTCCTTAATCTGCCACTGTGAAATGCGCACGACGGGATTTGAACCTACGACCTCTGGCGTTAAAGCCGACCATTCCGCCCAATGCATCACGGCCCACTCAAAATATGTATACGCACAAAGATGCTCTTTTACTTCTCTTTATGATAGCATCCAATATGGATATTTTGAAACATTCCACCAATTTCCAGAATCTCAATTAGGTCGGTCGCGTGTTGCTCTCGGTCGACGATCAATCAGACGATTATATTGTCTAACGTCGGGGAACACTTGACGGACTTAAATTGGTGTAATCGGTCCTTTACAATCTGATTTTTATTTAGTGTATATTGGAGATAATATATTTAAAGTAAATATATAAATAATGCGTGTAGCTTGTAATTATATATTTTTTTATATCTGATAGGCTAGCGTTTGACCACTATCTCACCTGATGGTAAGTGATGATGTAGTAGAAGATGGTGAACACGTTAGGTCTAGAATGCTCTGGCTCTCAAAGGTTTGTGTGTTGCCGGAACACCGTAAGGTTATGGTAGATTTTCTCCTTGATGGTGGTAAGCCACTTTTTGGTAGCAAGTCCTGCGGAACATCGATTTAACATTCGCTCCTTCCACATGTAGAAACATCAATGTTTTTTTAAGATATTCACAGTTATTTGATATCAATCACGACCGTGTGTAATAATTCAAAACACATTATTGTTTTTATTTTTAACCGACTTCTAAAAAGAAGGAGGTTCTCAATTCATCTGTATGTTTTTATTTTTCTTTTTTTTTGTATGCATTAGCTAACAATTGTGAATCGATTTGAATGATTCTTTTCAGGGTTCCGTAACTCGAAAGGTAAAAAAAGGAACCCCCACTTTCTTGTCTGTCTGTCCGTCTGTCTGTCCGTCCGTCTGTCTGTCTGTCCGTCTGTCCGCGTGTCACCACTGATTTTCTCAGGAACGGGTGGACCTAGCATGTTGAAATTTATACCAGATACTGAAGTCTAGTCCCTATTAGGTGTATAAAAATTAAGGTCCTGAATCAACACAGTAAAAAGATATGGGCAAATTTAGATTTTCGCGAAAACATTGATATTACCAAGAATATTTAGTTTGGTCGCGATCTAAAAAGCTCGTTTACTAGCGCCATCTATGTCATTTTGCTGAAACTAATTAGATAGATTGCGTTTAAAACACGTTTTTTATACGGGGAACCCCATTTAATTTTTAACTTTATTTTGTTTTTAGTATTTGTTGTTCTAGCGGCAACTGAAATACACCATCTGTGAAAATTTCAACTGTCTAACTATCACGGTTAATGAGCTATAGCCTGGTGACAGATGGACAGACAGACAGACAGACAGACGGACAGCGGAGTCTTAGTAATAGGGTCCCGTTTTTACCCTTTGGGTACGGAACCCTAAAAAATAAAAAAGTTGAAAATTCATGGGCATCCCCATAAATACATAGTTCAGCCAATTAAGATTGGCCTCTGAGTTATATAACTCAGAATAAAACCCGTGATGTGTATATAGAAATGCCATAGTAAACATCTTGCAGATATCACTTCAAACTAAAAGTTCTAATGTACTAAAAATTATGTCGCTGTGCGCGAACATTGAAAGAATCATTTTTTCCCTAGAAGTATAACTTTGATTATAAAATCGTCTTAATATCAAAGAAGAATAACTTAAAAAACTAAACCTTACCTTACCGTGATTGTGCTGCCTAAAGCTACGACCACACCGCGGCGTCCTGCGTGCGCGATCTAGGCGGCGATCAGATAGCGCAGTAGTATTTGTACCGACTGGTTCACACCAAACGCGATCTACGACGATCAGAAAACCATAGAAATTCAGATCGAGAACGCGCACGCGGACGCAGGACGCCACGGTGTGATCGTACCTTAAATTACACAAATATTTCAATCGGTGTAGGAAGACCTCTAGAGTCATGATAAAATGTGAACAATTTAAAACGATTTATATGATTTATAACGATCACATGCAAGTAATTGGATCCCATGATATATTTGATTTATTACATTCGCAGATTGAACCACATTTAAAAATCAACTTTAGCAAAATTTAGTTTTAATTGAAGTATATAAATTATCTATATCTATACTAATATTATAAAGAGAGAACATATGTATTTTTGTATGTTTGTAATGATTTAGCTCAAAAACTACTGAACCGATTAAAAAAATTGTTTCACTAATACATAGAATGGACTTTCGGAATGAAAATAGGCTATATATTATCCCGTTTAAATCAAAAGTACATTTGTGGCGACCTAATTTGCAACCTAAGTCGACAAAAAAACGGTCGAAAAAACACGTTTCTTACGAACGCTGCTCAATTGAAAACAGATGGAAGCATATTTTCTATGGAAGAGTTGTACAACTTAATAATATCTACAAAAAAGTCCGCGACAGCATATGTGGTTCACTCACAGTAACCATTTTAATCTTTAATTTTTTGTTAAAAAAGATTGCATAACTTCCAGGGCTATTTTCAAGTATATAGTATTAATCCTTATCCAAATAATTACATTAATTAGCTTGGCCACATATTATAGATTAAATTGTCCTTTACAGTATATAATTCAAATGAAAACTCTAGAAGATATCACGGATTTTACAAAAACGCATCGCAAAATTAATAAAATATTTGCAGTGAAACCACAGAGTAGGTCATAGTTATAACGAAAATATTATTATAAGCTTAGTTTTTCTGTAGATCCCCACCGATCACAATCAATTTGAAGTCAATATAGTATAATAATATGATCTATTGTTTAAAATAATAATGATCTATATATATTCTTGTAAACCTGATCAGTTTTATATTAAAAAAATAACAAAATGAACAATCTACAATTTTACTTTTACCAAAATAACGATTTAAAGCAATTAACAATTTAACACAATAAAATAATTAAAGAAACGGGGTAGAAAAAGGGCAGAGTAACGTTCGTCGCAACGGCTGGCAGCAAAGTGGACGAGGCACGGAGATGCACTGGCTTATATAGGTTTCACGTCCTAGGTCGCTTCGCTTCTCCTACACGGCCTCTCCTGACAGGAGACCGTCCTCGGGCTCCTCTAACTCTTCAAATCAGTCTCCAATACTGGCATGGAGGCTGCCTGGTCATCTGGTAAGTCAGCAGTGCTCTGTACTGCTGAAGTACTGGGCTCGTGGCTCGTAGGCGGGCTCGAAGCTCTGGGCAGTGGTTCATCGGCTTGCTGTATTGGCTCAGCAGCGGCGGAAGTGGACTCCTCGTCGGTTTCGGTGTCTGTATCTACGCAGGACACGAAAAGAAAACACACATCGTCATATGTCAGCATATGATCATGTGTAATTAGAGAAAATAAGTTTCTTAGTTTTAATTTCAAAAGATAACGTAAAATTCGAAATTAATGAGGTCATTGCTAGAATTATCATAACGTAAAATTCGAAATTAATGAGGTCATTGCCAGAATTGTCATTCTTAGTTGAATATGAAAACTGAAAATGGTAGAATACATACCGAGGCATGCTGCAGTCATACCCAGACATGCATTAAACCAAAGGGATAATTTACAAGACATTTTACAAAATATTTTAGTTAACACACGCATATAGACTTGCGGGCAAATCGATATGCATATGGACCAAATACAAGGTATCGGATACATAGACACTACTTCCGATAAACTGTATAGGGTACGAGGCAAGAAGCTTTGGGAGACGCTAGCCTCGTAGTGCTATGAAAGGATCGCTAGTGAATCCAATCTCAGCCCTCATCGTAACACGATGTCGAAATAATGCTGTGAAGGACACCTTCTCAGCCTCACCATAGTCCAACTACGATGTCATTATACTGCTGTGAAGGACACCTTCTCAGCCTCACCATAGTACCACTACGGTGTCATTGTACTGCTGTGAAGGACACCTTTTCAGCCTCACCATAGTACCACTACGTGTCAAATGGAGCAGCACGCCAGACCATCATGGCCCCGCATCCGCAACTCGCCATCAAAATAAGCTGCACAAGCATCAGGAGTCCACTCTCCACGCCATGGGATGATGAACTCCGCCGCTGCTTGCGTTGACTTCCCGTGGGAGCCAGCCAAGAGTTGCAGCTCGTATCGCCCATGTGGTAAAGTCTTCACCACACGGTACGGGCCACGCATGCCGTGAAGTGTTACAACCAACAAAACTACCTCGGTACCGCTCGGTCTACCTGCACATATTCAAATCATTAGATCCGTGAAGTGTTACAACTAACAACACTACCTCGGTACCGCTCGGTCTACCTGCACATATTCAAATCATTAGATCCGTGAAGTGTTACAACTAACAACACTACCTCGGTACTGCTCGGTCTACCTGCACATATTCAAATCATTAGATAACAGTCTCGCTGAATCATACCCTCATATCTTCTATGAGTTCACAATGACTAAGTGACAGCAAGCGAATGTGTGCTATTTCACCTATCAAAACCAAAATAATTAAACCATCTAACAAAAGTTTCGTTTGGTTAGTTTTTGTAACACCACTAACGAAATCTGCCATCATGAAACGTACGAGGTATATAACGTAAATAAAATCATAAGTCTTGTGATTGAATTTCTGTTGTAAACTGAATACCCACAAGACAACGATTCTTTTAATTTTATTGATACATGGTGTCTAGACAAACTAGATGTTCGCCTGATGATTTGCTATAACGTTTGCGTATATCAGTAACTGTGGCACGCAACCCCCTGAATCGATTGAACAAAGTTTTGCCAATGTTTGATATAACGCAACTCGCCTCAAGTTTTAAAATTATCACTAAACGCTTTAAGACATAAAGTCACTAAAAAACCGCAATGCAATTAAAAACCACGATGCTTTTATAACTGCGTTATATCAGATGTCGTGAAATCTTAATTTCTAAAACTTAACCGGATACACATTTTCGTTCTCAGATTATTCACCAACTTTAGCAACGCGAATGTGTTATCATTCATTTTGCTATTGCATTAGCAGTAAGAGTAGCAGTAATACATAGATAGCAGAAGTCCACAAATACTAATTGCCAATAATAATTGCCACAGCAAAGTTACTTTAAATGTTTCTAAAACCTGAACTGAAACCTGATAATCTTTAGCTTCTCGCCTACCATCGTATCAGCCGTATACGCAGTCAAAAAGTGAGCGCCACGCCTTCCGCTATTGTGAACATAGAGGTAAACAACACGAAATACAAGAGTCGAATACACTGCCGTAAACTACACGAAAAGAACAAAGCTGTAGTTTTCAACATTTCCAGCAATCGATAATATGTCTAATGCTAGAAACGGCCAAACTGTTATTTTCACTTCTATCAATCAAAACATCGGTCTCTAACAAACCTCAGTGTCGAATCCCACGAATTCTACATAGGTTACCAGTAAACAGACGTTAAACCTAGAAAATCAACACTACAATCACCAGCTCGGATACTCAGCAACAAATGCCTAGTATGCCAAATTGTTAACATGTTAGCATCCCAATAACAATAATTCTATTAAGTTTATGGAAACTGTAGAATGAACATTATGAATCCCTCTCAGAAAGATAGTCACTGCAGTTAATGGATGGTGAGTGTTAACTCACCATAGTCAGTAAGACTCAAAAGACATTGATTGTTTTTCAAGTGTACTTGAAGAAGCGTAAAAACCTAAGCGTCGCAAGACACGCATCCTAGATGTATCCAAATCTTCACGTTTCTCCTTGGGGCGTCAACCGTCGAAGTCGGATTAAAATTAGGAACATAGTCTATCACTAGAAATGTAGTAAACTGGCTCCGCCACTATTCGGACAGCTCACAAATAAATAAGTTGCGTTAAACCACTACCACACACTACGGCATCCACTGTTATTTTTTAAATAGGAAAACCGGGTTTCTCAGCTGTCCATAACACTGTCGTTAGCTAACAATCTTTAAATATAAGCCTAGCACGTACATAAACTACACTGAAGTGTAAAAACGACAAGCAGAACTCCACTAGAACTATTTTACTCAATCAAACGCGCTGCAAACAAAAATACAAAAAGAACGCCATGTATGTTTTCGATACTGATACCGACCAAATGCACCGAGTATATCTGTCAAGTCAACAACAAGTAACAGATACCTACATCTTGCTATTTTTTTGTATCGTGAGTAAGATAGGTAACTGCCTAGTACAACCCTCAATTGTCGGTATAACGATAGTCTGCCTAAAACAAGTACTGTGGCTCTTAAAACTTATGAACAGAACTGCACTGCGCCTGTCACCCCTTTGGTTTGACTGACACTGTGTTCACGAGCACTGTGAGGCTACTCAGTGTTGGATGTAAATTCCATGAGACGGATAGTTCTTGCTATCAATATAACCCTCAATTATTACCACTTAACGCTACGGTAGTTAAGTCTAAACATGATCGAGTATACACTGGAACTAGCGCAACTACAGACAGATGACATAATACAAAAGTCTGTCGGAAATCTGTCAGATAAGTTCCCAATAGGGCTATCAGGCACCGTTGAAACAGGCCCCTAGACTTGAAAACGATTTAAATCGCACAAAATACGCCAAACAAGCTTAAAACAACATACAGAGTAATAGCAATGACGCCCTGTGGGTGTAACAGCAGATACAAATGTTAACACAACCTATAGGTTGTCGCTCAAGAATTTGACTACGCTTTTGAGTTTATAGGTAGAAAATAAGTCGTACCTAAATGTCTCGGGCTTGCCCAGTTATTCAGCACGGTCAACCTCTTTCCATAGTCGAAAGTAACATTGTAATCATACCTGTATCCACACCAACCAAACTCGAATAATCAAGTCCGCCGCGTTTACTTGCGGGGCAGCTTTGTTGCACGAAGTGGTACACAACGACAGCATACAAAACTACAAAGAAATTAAAGCGGGTAAGCAACGGCAATTACAAGTTGCGTTCGGTGTTCGGACGCAGTGGTAAACACTACCAGTTAAAAAACCCTGGCAAAAGATATGCGTTCATTGCAGACGATCGTATTTGCAGATCTGTAATACCGCGCACTATAATAGCTGTTATCAGCTCCTCACTAAGAACCCGCACAATACGTAAAGGAGTGAGCGACGAGCATAATCTGCATAGGTAGGGTAGTTGTCAGAACTTGTGACCATTACGTCAAATAAAATAATTGCAATGTCAGGTGTTTTCGGACACAAGGGCTTAAATTCTTTTTTTAAATTACCCCACTCACTCGTCACCCACTCGCTCGGCCAAGTCTTCGCGTCTCCTTTTAAACAATTGCCTATTCGCGATAGACATTCTGCATCGTTCCAATTGTTTAAAATCTTAGCGCGATCTACCTCCTTGCACCAGTCATCAATGTTATGTAAATTGGGATCGAAATTAGACACATAATAATGTTGGTTGGATCTAACCAAACTTCTGATCGATCGGATTGCGTCCACAAGAATTCGATCTGTGCCCGTCGACTGCGCTGAGGTTGATGGAGTTTCACTGGCATCTTGCTCCACGGTTGTCGCCACGTGCTGCTCGGTGACCTCGCTCGGACGGCGGCCCGGTGACACACGCCGCGTTGACGGCACGTGAAGCGCTGCGACGCTGACAGCGTCGGGCGCCTGAGGCGCGTAATGCGCCGTGATACTAGACGGGGCTGACCGTGTCGGCGATGGCGACACTACCCGCATTAGCACAGGCAGTGGACATGCCTGGTGTTGCGATGGCGAAACCAGGGGAGGCGTCCCCGACGACGCTTGGTGAGGGCTCCGCCTCGATGACGTCGATCTTCGCGACGGTGGAGATGCCCGGCGTAAGCTGCGATGCGCACGCCGCTCGGAAGAGCGGGTAGGCCGTGCTGCAGATCGTTCTTCTAATACTGTAAGTCGAGACAAGATCGCTTCCATTGTGCTCCGTAATGCACCATCGGGAGTACGATCTCGTCGTCTATTAGTTCGCTGTTCGCGACTGCCGTGACGGCTGCGACGACGTTCGCGGTCTGACATATTTTTATTGTTTTTGAGAAGTTATTTAGTTTTGATCAAAATCAATTTTGTTGTTCTAATCAAATAGACAAAAGAAAACAGTGGGCAGTTGAGATAGAACCCAAATGGATCCTATCCCACTTCTGATCTTGTAAACCTGATCAGTTTTATTTTAAAAAAATAACAAAATGAACAATCTACAATTTTACTTTTACCAAAATAACGATTTAAAGCAATTAACAAATTAACAATTTAACACAATAAAATAATTAAAGAAACGGGGTAGAAAAAGGGCAGAGTAACGTTCGTCGCAACGGCTGGCAGCAAAGTGGACGAGGCACGGAGATGCGCTAGCTTATATAGGTTTCACGTCCTAGGTCGCTTCGCTTCTCCTACAATATAATATAATATTTTAAGCCACCCCGACTGATCCATGTATAATCTTTTCATTAAAAGCATTCCAATGACTCTAAACACGACATTTACAATCTGAGCTGTAAGTTGGTGAGGATTTGAGTATTCTGTAGAGTCCAGGAGATGTCTCAGCATCAGGTCAATGCTTTCATGTTCTTACAATATCAGATTTTCGAATTGATTAGACCTACGAAAGTTGATTAAAGCTCATAGCTTTATAACGATTGAACGAATTTTCATGAATCAAAGCTAAGAACACTCTCGATGAAGACATCTATATAAAAAAAACTATCAATAATAAAATCAAAATTGGTTCATCCGGTTGGGTGCTAAGATGCTACAGACAGACACACAGATAAATGAAATGAAATGAAATGCATTTATTCAGCTACACACTAAAAAACGTAGGTATTTAAATAAAAACAAAAACTTAAACCTAGTAGTATATAAAACAAAAAATCATAAATAATGAAACTTAAGCTATTTGTGTGTGTGTGCTGAACAGGACCATCTCAGCACATATGTTCAGGTTTTAACCGGAACGCTTATTTTCAGATGGACCTAAGCGGATTGGACACGAAAAAAATTACAAAAATAAATAATATTACAGAAACATACATTCAATCAAAACACATTTAAATAAATATATAAATAATTAAAATAGATACAATTCGATACGAAAATATACTTTTTCTTAAAAATTGGCGCACAGGTTATGAACGCAGCTTATTATTATGCTGTCATTGTCACATTATATTATATGCCTGTCACTGTCAGATCAGAGAAAATTGTAAACAAAAAACCACGTAAAAAGTTAAAAACTGTAAAAAGAGTTCGTACTAACATAATACCCTAAGCTAACTTGTAATGAGAGAACAACGATCGAGAACTGGAACTTCACATATTATTATGATTGATGTAAAACTAGCAATCTAAAATCGAAATCAATTCAGTGGTGCATTGAGTTTGCGAGTTACACACGTTAAACGTATAATACCCCTACTTTAAATCAAAATCGGTTCATCCGTTTGGGTGCTATGATGCTACAGACAGACAGACACACAAATACACACGTTAATCGTATAATACCCCTACTTTTAGCGTCGGGGAACGCCGTAAGGTTACGGCGGCAGATGTTTTCCTTGGTGGTGGTAAGCTACTTTTCAACCGACTTACAAAAAGAAGGAAGTTCTCAATTCGTCTGTATGTTTTTTTTTTCTTTCTTTTTTTTGTGTGTGTATGTTACGCGATTACTCCGTCAATTGTGAACCGATTCGAATGATTATTTTTGTAATCGGTAGGGTACGTTTCCGAGGTAGTCCCATTGTAATTTCATTGAGATGTGATAAGTATCTTCAGAGATATGACGATAAACGTCTCAAACTTGCCACTGAAACTGACTCGCGGGGCATTGAAGTCAGTTGTTTTAGTTTTTAAACTATCTTAATTATTGGTAGATTTAATGATCCCACTACCTCTGTACGATATACAACCCAATATACAATATACAACCCATAATTCATGAATGCACATAAAACTTTTATTGGTAGGTATATAGCCAGGATTAGAACGAACGACCCTTGGGTCAGAATCAGGGTAACTATCCTCTACGCCAAAGGGCCGTCCAATATCACTCCCTAAGTATTATAAAACAAAGTCCATCACTGCGTCTGTCTGTCTGTTCGCAATAATCTCAATAGCTTCTGAATGGATTATCATGCAGTTTTCACCAATAGCCAGAGTGTTTATGAGGAAGGTTTAGGTCTTAGGTGCATAATTCGTTAAGGTTTTGTGTAAATTGGTTGAAATACGAAGATGTTTGTTAAATATGTTAATATTTTATATTCGATGCAACAAACTGATGCAAATTTTGTAGGCATATATGTTCTACCCGAGCGAAGCCGGGGCGGGCTGCTAGTTAAATAATATTAAGAAATGTATATATATATGTATTCCATATCCATACTAATCAATACCAATAGTATACATGTGAATGGCTGTTTGTCCGTTTGTTTGTTTGTGACATCTTTCTCTAAAAAGGCTCGATTGATTTAGGTAAAATGTTGCACATGGACAGTCAGTATGGTAGAATAGGACATAACATAAGATAAGACTACGCTGAACCTTCCACCATGCCTAGTCAAAACCACATAGTTCACAAAGAAACAAAGTTTGTAAGTTTGTTTGTTTCTTTGAAACTACTGAACTGATTTTAAAAATTCTTTCACTTATAGAAACTTACATTATTCTTGAGTAATTTGGATGACATTTCATATTTATATAGTGTTTTGCATTTTAAGTTTACCAACATAGTTGAATCTTTTGTAAAAACACGACTGAACATAAAAAAACCGAGCGAACATCGGTCGCTCAGGTAACTAACTGTGTTTAATTTTCAACAAAGACATGGTAGGCACTTCGATTTCGATCTTTTAAAACCATCAAAACAATATCAAAAAAATGGAAAACAAAATTCCGGCCATTATCAGATTAGTTCGGGCGGAATTATAATAATTTGAGCACGATTCAAAGTGAACAAGTTGTGATGTTCGGTTTTTAGTTAAACGGTCAGACATTTTGGTAAATTGTGATGAATTGTCGACGTGAGATATGACTACAACAACGTTTAGAGGTTTTCGTTTAAATTGCATTTTTATAAAACCATCGGAATAGGTCATTTTATAAACTTTGAGTCATGAATTGTTTGGAATTAGTTCAGCTTTTAGGGGGTCTGATATGTAGATTCGAATGCCGTCGTTGCGACGTACATTGTTGCGAAAACATTTTTAAGTGGTACGCTCTTTCGAAAAGCCGTAGAACCGAAGCCGCTGTTACGAAATTTTTTTTATATTATTATGGTATTCACCATCCTCGACCATATCATCACTTACCATCACGCGAGATAAAGGTCAAACGCAAGCTGATCAGACATATAACAAAACCGTGCGCATCTTTACATCAGAATTCTTAACACATTTTAATCTCACAGTAACAAATATTCTTCTATACAAGGTTGTACCCAACAAAATGATAACGAGAATCAGAGTGTAAGGTACCCGCATTTTTTGTCGTATAATTTTATAATGGTAAGTATAGGGTGCCTCTCTAATGTCGCTCGTATCATTAGCATGCGATGACTAAGGTCGCACTATACAGTGAGGCAGTATGGACATTTCAGAAGTTGCAGAACTATCTTCTGTGTATTATAGGATAGCGTTTGAACAGCGTATCTCGCTTGGTTGTAAGTGGTGATGATCTAGACGTTCGGCAAGTTAGCAGAAAAAACCTGTAGTATAAATAACAAGCGTGTGAATAATATTGGCTGAGAGCAGGCGAGCGCCCTGAACAAAGTGATCGCGAGCGATTGCGAGTTGTGACGAGCTACGACAAATGAATGAGTTCAGATACACGCTTGCCTTCGCTCAACTAACTAGACAATCGACACCGAGCGATGGCAAGATAAGGCAAATATGCCGTATATACGTTGGTATTGGCCTTTGCTTAGCAACGCTTGGCCAACATGTATTGTCTTAGAGTTCAATAGAAATATATCATTCGATTGACTTAGACATACATGCAATAGGCTGGCAAAATTTCTAAAAAAAAAATGTTTAGTCCGTCATTTAGATTATCAACAAATATTGCTTACGTATTTTATAATTTAGTTATAAATATGAAAATACGGGACTTATCGCGCCTAAAACATTAATTTTATTTAACTCGACGTTTCGACCAAGTTGCATTGATCGTGGTCACGAGACGACTGAATGTTTTGAGTGTCCGCACTGCTATTTATAGGAGAGTTCGTTGGAAACTACCCTCAATTTATTTTTAATTTTTATCAGAGTTGCCATTGCGACACACAACACTGACAATATTGGCAGATTTTTGCTGCTTTGATTTTCGATTCAAACACTTGCTAATTACTTGCTAATATTTTTTAATTTGTCAATTGAACAAAAAATGACGAAGTTATAGAGCTCTAAAATTCCGCGTGACGTCACAAACCGCTAAAAATTGTACTACTTTATAGTTAGCGGTTAGTGACGTTACGAGCCCCCACTCCCAAGCTTTGAAGCTCTTTATCCTTGTCAATTTCGATTCATTTGTAAAATAAAAAAATACATGCCCAATATTTTTTGATAATCCAACTGACAGACTAATAAGAATTATTATTATTTTACCCAGGCAACATCCCCATTAACAGACTGATCCTTGAAATGCAAGATCATTGGTAACATTTGTATAATGTTGACCTACTGCATATCATCCGTATTCAAGGTTTCATAATGGCCACAGAGCGCGCGATACGGATCTCTAAAAGTGATGTTTCGCATAAATTACGTATTAAGAGCGTTTCATAATTTCGTATAATTATCTAAATCTGTTAGGTCTGGAAGAAGGTACAACTTCTCACAACAACAAAATAGGTGTGCCGTTTTGTTCTTTGAATATTTCATCTTTTATTAAAGCATCAACTAACTTTCAACCAATTTTCAATATTTTTATGTAATATAGGCTAGCGTTTGACCACTATCTGGTAGTGGTAGTCTGGTGGTAAGCGATGATGTGGTGGAAGATTGTAAATACGCTACGCCTGGAATACTCTGACTCTCAAGGGCTGTGTGCTGCGACAACACCGTAAGGTTATGGCGACAGATTGTCTCCTTGATAGTAAATAAGTCCTTAGTAGCAAGTTACTTTTTTTGGTAGTCAGTCGAGCGGAAGAGCGATATTTTTTTTATTTTCTTTGTTTCAGTAATGCTATATAATGCTACTATAAATATTTCTAGCATATTCTGTATCCATTGAACCCAATATCGGTGCTATTCTGAGTACGCAGACAGTATACTTATGTATATTGCATAAGAATTCAATATGACGTGTTAGTACTAATAATTCTTTATCCTTGTATCACAAAAAGTGAAAATTACAATTTTTTGGCCCCAATTATTGACATGGGAGTAGTGGAGTGCAATTATAAACAGCTTTGTGCGTTATGATATGAATTTCTTTGAATTTAATCTGGTTGTGTTTCTTAGTTGTGGGTTTTTACTTTGACTCACAATGCTTAAAAAATGTATTCGATCCAAATTCAAAAACAATTGTAATGTTGCTTGTACCTAGACTGCTTGTACATTTTAAACCGAGGTAGGTACAAAAACGGTCAGATTTTGAAATGGTATTGATGCCTACAAAAGGAAAAATTGAAGTTCATTTCACGAATAACTGTCGTCACATCTATGTACAGTTTTAAGTAAGTACAATGTAAAATCATTTATGGGAGTGAAAGATTTATGCGCAAAATTGCTCTTGAAAATTGGCTGTAATGTGTAGGATTTTTTCCAGAATTTAAAGCCGCTACCTGATATAAAAAAACCATAAATATATTTAGGTACTTAATCTAGTTACCGGACTTAAAATGGGTCTTTATATTGTAAAGAAAATAAACAATATATTTCACAATATTTTTTTTTATTTTTTAAAACTTACCTGCCTTACCTAATATTTTGTCAAATTCTTCTCAATTACAAGTAATGTTTCGAAAAGTTTAATTCTTTTAAAATTCTTGTCGACTACAAGTTATAACGAATTGACCAGATAGATTAACTTGACATGCTTGTCAGCTGAATCGAAGTTTATTTGTGTGCCAAAAACTGAGTGCTGAACAAATAATGTATGATCGTACAAAACGAAAAAACCGACTTCACATGCCGCGATAGTCAAAGTACTGGCTAGTTATAATCATGTCATCAAGGTATACAGATTTGCTTATATTGTTTATGTTTTTTTGACTTGAAAAATGAATTAAATTAAATTTATTTACAAAATTTACACTGCAACCCCAAAATAGTACTAGCAAGCCTTGAGGAGCAATCTTTAAGTATAAGTGTGGAAAGCTCATCAAGGAGGCCGACAGGGACACTGCCATTATCGACCCTTGCACGGATAAGAGTAGTCTATTCTCTGTGGATCCTTGGTAGATGAAACCGACTCTAGTCTGAGGAAACCGATTAAAATACCTACTTCATCAATTTTTGTGAATTTAAAAACAGGATATAATACATACGAGTACAAAGGAGTTTACATCTTAATTTTGGATGGTGCCGAGCCGCGGCGCGCCGGGGCGTGTCCCGTGTGCGCCTGTGCGGCAGTATTTATATTCTCTTTGCTGTGCGGTTCCAGATGAATATTTGTTTATTTAGTGACACTGTCAGTGCATGTTTATTTTGATAGCAGTTTGTGTGTTTTTTATTATAATTTTAGTGTTTAATCATAAAATGAGTAGTCATACATCTAGTATAATATGTAGAAGGTCGCAGCCTGCCGGTACTACCAATGCTGGATCATCGTATGACGGTAATGAGCTGGTGCAGTGTCCTCATTGCTCCCAAGCACGTTTTTTTAAGGGTCAGCGAGGACTCAATGTGCATATTGGAAAGAGCCACAAATCTCTCTCGCAAGATGCACATACTGTCAACGTTGATACCCATTTATCTCAAACTCCCATTCAGGCTCAATTTTGTAACTCACAACCATTTTGGCAATATCTTTCTAAATTAAAATCATCCACTTCGATTGTTAAGCGCATTCCCCGTGGTGCACGTATCTCAGTCGCTCAACATTTGTCTATTAAAATAAAGAAAGTTTTAAATGAAAATTCTGAAAGTGCTTGGGAACAATTGTTGCCTTTTCCCTTCGAAGTTCTCCACTCTCAAAATACAAAACAATCTCTCACTACTACAATAAAAAATAACTGTTACACACAATCCAACCATAGGACAGATAATTCTTCACAAATTCAAAATTCAAATCAACAACATTCACATTGGCAGAATAAAAATTCTCATAGTATTTTCAATAAAGTGGAGACTAAAATAAGTGATGGAGACTTGAAGGGAGCTGCTCAGCTTTTGTTTACTAATGACACCATTGCGCCAAATACACCAGAAACTTTAGCAGCCCTGATTGACAAGCATCCACCATCGCTATCACCGCCTTGCCTCCCGATTAACTCCACTCAGCCTTGTGTTGAATGTTTACAGGCAACTGAAAAAGACGTGAAAGTGGCGGTGATGTCATTTAAAAATGGATCTGCTGGTGGGTTGGACGGCCTAACTCCCCAGCACATTAAAGATTTAATTTTTGGAGCAACTGGGGATGCGGGCCAGATACTATTACGAGACATCACCGCCCTCATCAACTACATGTTATCAGGTAAGGTGCATGAACAGATTGCCCCTCTCCTATATGGTGCAAACCTATGCGCGCTGAAAAAAAAAGATGGTGGCATCAGGCCAATAGCCGTAGGGTGCACATATAGAAGAATCGCATCCAAGGTTTGCTGCCGCCACATTCACCAAAAACTGACTGAAAAGTTCCAGCCGCTTCAGTTAGGCTTCGGCAGCAAGGGCGGATGCGAGGCAGCTGTTCATGCTCTCCGCACATTCTTACATCACAATTGCGGTGAGGTGATATTGAAGGTGGATGTCAAAAATGCTTTTAATTCTGTAGACCGTTCTATCCTTTTGAATGAAATCCAAAATTGTATTCCGGAAACATTAAAATATCTTTGGCAATGTTATGGTTTGGATTCTAAATTACTTTACCGAGATAATTTAATCAATTCTTGCTCAGGATGTCAACAGGGTGACCCTCTTGGACCAGCCATATTTGGACTAGCCATACATCCCATAATCTCGAGTCTAAATTCCAAATTAAATATGTGGTATCTGGATGACGGGACCCTTGGAGGCGATGCTACAACTGTATTGGAAGATTTAGAATTGTTAATTGGTAGATTTAAATCAATTGGTTTAGAACTAAATTTCTCTAAATGTGAACTATTTATAACAGACATTGTACCTTCAGAAAAAAGAGACAATTTGTATGATAAATTTAAAAGTTTAGCTCCAAATTTAAAATTATTGACCGGTAAAAGTTTGCGCCTCCTAGGAGCTCCGATCCTTCACGAGTCATTCCCAGATTTTGTCGATGAACAACGTCAAAAATTTGAAGATACGTCTGAACGTCTCACTAAAATTCACAACCACATGGCTTTTCATCTAATTCGATTTTGTCTTTTTGTGCCAAAATTTACGTATATACTACGATGTTGCCCTCTTTGGAACCACATTTCTTTACTACTAAGTTTGGATGACGCGATTAAAAATGTTTTAACCCAAATTCTAAATTGTTCACTTCCAGATATTTCATGGTGTCAGGCATCTCTGCCTGTTCGGCTTGGAGGCATTGGCATCCGCAAAATTTCCAGTGTTTCATTACCGGCCTTTCTATCTTCTGCCAACAGTGTTTTGGTTCTTTTTAAGAGAATAATTTCAAATTCAGCATCACAAATTTCAATAGACTCTTTGGAAGATGGTAGAACGGCCTGGTCTTTGGCTTGTCCAAGTGAGGATCTTCCAAAAAATCTTAGTTCGCAAAGGCAATGGGACGATCCCCTTTGTAAAATTGTACAGAAACAAATTTTAGACAAAAGTATTGATAATAAAGTCCGGGCTCGTCTCCTTGCCACGCGCGAACGAGAATCTGGTTATTGGTTACAAGCACTACCTTCATCCAACATTGGTACCCTAATGGTCAATGAAAGTTTTTCTATTGCCATAGGGTTGCGTCTGGGCATCTCTAGGACGGAACCTCACAATTGTCACTGCGGCAGTGAAGTGGACAGATTAGGCCACCACGGCCTGTCATGCCGCCGCAGTGCAGGGCGTCTCTCACGCCACGCCACAATAAACGACGTCATCCGTCGGGCCCTTGCCACCGTGAACGTGCCGGCCATATTAGAGCCGAACGGTATATCACGTGACGATGGTAAGAGGCCCGACGGTATGACGTTGGTGCCATGGTGTCGAGGAAGACCATTGGTGTGGGACGCCACATGTGCTGACACATTAGCGGCGTCCCATATATGCGGGACCTCACGGTCAGCGGGCGCGGCAGCGGATGCTGCAGAAAACCTCAAACGGAGGAAATATGCTACCATTGGTGATGGATACATATTTCTTCCGTTTGCGGTCGAAACAATGGGCCCATGGGGTCGAGATGCCCGAGGTTTTGTTAAGGAGTTGTCCAGACGCCTAATTGACATCACCCGTGACCAAAGAGCTGGCGCTTACCTCGGCCAACGTATTAGCCTAGCTATACAACGAGGTAACGTCGCTAGCTTTTTGGGAACATTACCGGCAGGTAGCGACCTAGGTTCTGTCTTTTATTTATAGTATAGATATTATTATTGTAGTTTATATAATCTTGATATTGTCATTAGGTAATTATTTTTAAGTTGTTAAAATAAATTGTTTATCTCCATATCTCCGGAGATAATCGTCAGACCTCGATAAAATTTAAATGTGACCAAACGGAAGGCATAATCTCTCATACAAAACAAGATTTTTTCAAATCTGTGTAGATTTGACGGCGTTCTGAGGTAACAAATATTTAAAAAAACAGTCGAACCTTCTCCTTATTTGTGAAGTCGGCTAATTACATGGCGACTCTCCAAAATATTTGAATATGGAATCCAACACAGATCAAAGAAAAACAAAAACAGAATCGACACTAGTCTATCAAATGTAAATAACCTACAGCCGAAATTCTTCTGAGAAGGCGTGTAATTTGGACATTCCGGGCATTTCACCCGATAGTTACACAATTACTGCGGCATGCGATGAGACTATGTCAAGCACGCGACGGCTAATCATATAGGTATTACAGCTATTGTAGATGATTTATGCGGCATCTAGAGACTTATAGGCACTTTAGATGGAATCCCGGTGATGGTTGTTACATTTTTTTTTGTTAATGTCTAGCTTTGTTAGCGATAACATGCGTATGCAATGTGATTTTCTGTGATGTTTCGTTCATCTGAACTATCTGACAGACTAACCACAATTAATTTATAATATTTTTTTTTTTTAAGAATATACGCTTTGACGGCTTAACTTTAGTATACCTACCATCGATTTAAGGGGGGAGAAGGGGTGGGGGTGGTGGGGGGAAAGTGAAAAAAGTTTTCCTTCAAGGGGAGGGCTTTAAAGGAAAAGTTGCGGAGCCCACCCCCCCTTCAAGAGTTATGATATATTATACATTAACATTTTGAGGTTAAGTATGAAAAATTATACCTACCCCTCGAAGTTATTTTTTTACAACCCAGGAATCCTTCCTGGGTTAAGTCGACTTAAATAGGAGAGGTCTGCGTAGTGCACTGCTAGTTAGTGTTTGTCGTTTCAGAAATGTTCTTGTACTTAATAATTTTAAAGTCGAACACTAAGGCAAAACACTAGGGAACAGTGACCACCGCGTGTCGTGCGCCGACGAGCGCAGCGAGGAGGGGAGCGGCAGCGGCCGCGCGTCACTAGAGCCAACGCTATGGCGTTTAATTTATCTATAAAATATCTATCTTATACAGGTAAAAGTTAATTTATTTCCATACAAAATTTTCGACAACTATGTTGCCGCTGTTTTCCGCTCATAAGGGACCTCCTCCTCCTCCAACCTCCCCCTCCCCTCTACTGATCCTCTCCAGCCTTCAATTATTGATAATTTTTCATACTTAACCTCAACATTTTAAATATTCATAACTTCATAACTTTTGAAGGGGGGGGGGCTCCGCACTTTCCTTCAAGGGGAGGGTTTTTCACCTTCCCCACCACCACCCCACTCCTTCTCCCCACCTTAAATTAATACTCAATACTCAATAATTTATTTGCAATCATAATGTACAATGGTAAGGTGCAAAATTAATGGTAGGCATACTAAAGTTGAACTGCTTTGACTAAAAACTAACAAAAGTCGTTAAAATAATCAAGCTTGTCTAATTCCCTTATCGCAATTTAATTGACTGCAATTATAAAACTAATTTTCTCAAAACAGTTGATTTCTATACCAATTTCAAAGTCTATTAAAATATAGCATTCCGAATTCGAAATCGACCTAACGGGACACGCATGAAAAATCGGGCGGCTAAAACAAAAAGTGCATA
Source organism: Cabera pusaria (assembly GCA_954871355.1). Lineage (NCBI taxonomy): Eukaryota > Metazoa > Arthropoda > Insecta > Lepidoptera > Geometridae > Cabera > Cabera pusaria. The sequence continues at coordinate 8,966,744 of OX940908.1, forward strand.
TCTTAAAAACGGCTAAATTTATCAAATGCATTTGACACGTAAAAAAATACTACATTAAAGAAGTTAATTTTAAATAATTATTAATTGATGACCGAGGTCGGGTCACCGTGGTGAATTAGTTACAAATGAGGCGTTAATGTGTTTCGCTGTTTTGTTTTTTTCTTCAGTAGTGCACGATTTTAATCTTATGATTTTGTGTTGGGTGTAAATTTATTGACGGTCCTACATCTGTATGTATAGTTTATTTTTTTTCTTTAAGCTGTATAATAATTAATTGCACGTACCTACATTGGTTTATTGCTCATTTTTTATGTCATGGGTTAACAAGACAAGCAAAACGTTCACATGATGGTAAGCGATGACATCTATCTATAATATAAGCTGTAATTTGCCTACAACCGAACTCTTAATCTAAAATCTAGAATTTAGGACACAAAACCTTGGTTTGGTTTGGTTAGCTTGGTTCAGTACAAGTTTTTATACAAAATTCGATAACGTATATCGAACAAATTTTGTATGAATAATATCGTTTAAAAACTAAAAAACAACCGACTTCAATGCCGCGCTATTCATTTTCAGTACCAATTTTGAGATGTTTATCTCAATATATCTGGAGATACTTATCATACCTCGATAAAATTACCATGGTACTATCTCCTCACTTGGGATATCTCCTTACGAACAAAAAAAGAATAATCGAAATCGGTTCATAAACGACGAAGTTATACGCGAACAAACATAAAAAAAAAAAAATATATATATACGGTTCATAAACGACGAAGTTATACGCGAACAAACATAAAAAAAAAAAAATATATATATACGGTCGAATTGAGAAACCTCCTCCTTTTTTTGAAGTCGGTTAAAAACAGTACACTGCCTCTAGTGGTTTTCACACTTCACTAAATTTAGACAAATCACCAATCAGCCAGAATAAGTCGAAAACTATGTGAGATCTGTCAAAGGCGTTTACGATGAAAACTCGTATTAAGGGTACAGAGCTTTGCGCGTGACTGCACTGTGCCCGTTACCTCGATCGAATCAGGACTTGAGTTTCAAATGCCTTGTAATTTCACTGAAGCTATCTATATAAATAAAATAAGAATGAACTTGTTTCAGCAAAAAAGCGTCTGCCAATCAGTTTTTTTTTAATTTTACAATTATAAATCCTTTTTACAATTATAAAGCAGCAATTGAAAAAATACAAAAACTGTACATTAACTTGCCCTAATTTTGAAAAAATTCCTTATAAAGAAAACCACTGACGCCTCCAGCAAACATGGCGATTATCAAATGACAGCTGTCAAACCATTGTGTGGTCCAATTTTGAGGGCTGCGGTGGCAACATTATCAATTTTCAACTTACGCCTAAATAATTTGGTACATAATACCAAATAATTTGTGAAATAATACTGTGTATTTCGTAACTTAATAAGTTACAGTATTATTTAAAATTAATGTTAATTTTGTATGCTGTTGTAAATGCAACGAGTAAAATTCACAATAAATACTTTGTTTTTCCAAATTATAAAGCGTTAGAATTTTATCTTCATATTAAGTAATTAGGTAGGTACATACTTCACATTTTAAATTTAACTTTAGACTTCAAATTCTATCAAAGCATAGGTATGATAATATGAAATATTATTTATAACATTGTGAGAGATATTATAAATTGGTATTCAAATAATAATAATAAATAATAATCAAGAGCCCAACTAGGGCTCTTATAGATTAGAGAAAAGCTATTAAAGGCATCACAAAGTTTTCTGTATAGATAAGACATCCCAGATTAGGATCTATATCAACAATTCAACACCTATAGTACTCAAACTATCATAAAAAAGGCAGACGGATTCGTGCCGAACACCCGAGTGAACGCAAGTAATATACTAAATGATTGAGTAATACGCTTCCGCGTTCAGTTTGCTACCAAGCGGCAGTAGGGTCGGACGCTTCCGTGCAGTATTACTTCGCTTAGTAATCATGCCGTATTGACTATGCTAACTTATTACTCAAGAATTTGGTATTACTGAACTTGCGGTCAGCCGGGTGTTCGGCACAAATCTGTCTGCCATTTTTATGATAGTCTGAGCTATATTATAAATGCGAAAACCAGTTTGTAAATTTCTTTGTTTGTTATTTCTTCACGGTCAAAAGGCTCGTCCAAATTGGCTGACATTTTGCACAAGGATAGGTATTTTGTAAACTAGGATATTGTTGTAATTGCATTATTGATTGTTTTAACACTTTTTAACGTAGATGAAGCTGCGGAGTGCAGCTAGTTGGTAGGTTTAGAAAATTTCTAGACGTGATATAGTTAGAACAAGATTTCTGCTAAATAGCTTATATAAGGAGAATAAGTTTCTTAAACTTTTTAATTTTTTTTTTATTATTGTAAAGAAACTGTGTACAAAGATGGTATGTTTTGTATTTGAGAAACAACAGTTTTACCCTTTTCGGGCGTACAATAAGGCTCAAAGCCATTGTGTTAGATTAGAATAGACCTAAATCTATTAGTAAGTTAGAACTAGTCTATAAAAGTATTTATGAATTATCTACATATTAACTTAATTATAATTAACTACACACTATCTTATTATATACACTTCTTATTATATATACTATTACCATAGAATAATGTTTGTTTGTTTCTAAAAATAAATAATAAACAATCGAGATACTACACGCAAGACTATACTTAAACTAAATATAATGTATTATGCCGATAAAACCAACCAAATTGTAAAACCGCAAGGACAATTTATCAATCGTTCTTATTACAATGCTAAGGGCTCATAATAGAAAGAGCATTAAACATGCACACTTTCAATTCATACAACATTTTGCCATTTTTAAGAAATTACACAAGCAGAGTCATGGGTAAAAGTTACGAAATAATTTGGCAAATAATTTGGTATAATTAATTTCGTGTGGAACGGTGGAGTATTTTTAATAACAGCCCGAGGTGGCAGACATTTGGTCGGCGGTAAAGTTTTCGGATAGACATTATTTTGAGTTACCTCTTTGTTTTGAGCACCTGTCGACATGACACGTACTTTCTGTTTATTTGAGTGGATTTTTGATAATTTCCTTTTACTTGAATGTCATATTGGATAGATAGTCAATTTCATATTGGATCATAATCATATTGTTCACCGTAGTAATAAAAGGTAGGTAGGTATCCTATGTCCTATTCCAAGGCTAAAGTTTTTTTAATGGTGACAAGCGTTTGACTACTATCTCACCTGTGGTAAGTGATGATGCGGTCGAGGATGATAAGCACGCTAGGCCTAGAATAGGAACTGGCCCTCAAGGACAGCTGCCGACACGCATTAGGTGCTTGGAAACATACTATACAATCGCCTTAATTTGTGCGTATCCACCATTTTCTGTGCACTCTTATTGAATTGGCATCTCGCTTCTGTCTATGTTGACATTGTTGACCAATGACAAGAAGGGACAAAGCCAAAAAATATTTTTTGTTTTTGGTTTTGGCTCTTCTAATTGATAAGAAAATTTTTTTTTGGTTTTGGCTCTTCTGATTGGTTAGAAAAATAATCGACACTTGCAACCTAAAATGTTTTTAAACTGGATACGCACAACTGTACGCGATGGTACATACGTCAGATTTTTAACTTGAGGGTGGTAACTGGCCAGGTGGACACTAGATATAGTCCTACTACCATGCGTGGGTTGAGAGTTTCTTAACGATGTTATTTATTCTCCTGAGTGCCACTGTGAAATGAATACATACATTTTTCCAAAGAAAAATCCATTGGTGCACGGCGGGGATTCGCACCCGCTACCTTAGACGCCAGCGTCAAAGCTTACCATTCTTCCACTGCTGACTCAGTTTGTCCTCGTGAAGTATATAGTAAGATTTTTTATCTAGAAATATTTGATATTATGTGAATTATATAATATTATTATCTTATACAATAAACTAACATTAGAAATACAATTTATATAACTAATTATAAACTACCTAACAAACTTAAAGAAAATGAGAGCATTATGATATTGTAACTAAATTAAAAAAGTAGATAAATGCAAACTTATACTTATATTATAAAAATTATATTATATTTATATTATATTATAAAAAAAAATATATAATTCCGGAACTTTCAATATTAAATATAGCTAGTTATAGAATTTAGTTATAAATTAGTATGTAAGCTCATTATAAGCGAATTGTTCAATTCTTTATAAGTAAATAAAATTTCGTTGAACCTATAATATTATACAATATTTCAAAAATGTGGGTAATATCGGGATAAGGGAAGGATACCTACTATTCACAAAGTTTTTGCAGCCTTTTGATGGTTGGCTTATTTATCTGAGCTTTTGATAGAGAAAACTTAATTTCAGGTATCTACTAGAGTCTGTGCAGAAAGAGAACCGTCGTGGCGTTACAATGAACTAACATACAAAGGTAAGGAGGGAAGGTATACCTATCTAGTTGTACATTATAATGATAAGAGTTCAAGGTACCTTATTTATTTATTTATTTATTTTATACTTTTGCACACAAAACTTGTACACGGAGGACTTAATGCTAGAATAGCATTTTCTACCAGTCATCCTGGAGGTGCAGAGAAAATGGTAGCGGTGCAGTGAAAGAAGAACAAAGAGAGGCGATTATTCCATAATGAATAGAACATATAAATCTTCATAATTATTACACTAGGTACTTAGTTTCTAATATATAACATACAAATAAATACCAAGTATCATATTATACAATTAAATACAGACATAAAATTAATATACATATATGTATATATATATATATATATTTATATTAAAACTTACCTTCCAAGTATTAAAGATTTTTAGTCGTGATAGTAATGGCAGCAGTGTTATCAATGCGACAAAAACAGTTAATTAAAACGACCGACGACTAAAGCGACCTCAATTTCTCCGACGGTGCTCCTTTTGCACAGACTCTATTATAAAATGTTAAGAATTTTCATTCGTATATATATTATTGAGAGTAAAATTATCTTAAGAAATGTTCGTAGGTAATTATTGTAGAGCAGCTACATTACAAACTGAGAGAAATATACTTACAATGTTTTAAAAATAAGCAATATATCGTGTCGTATTTATAAACTATATTACAAGTTTTTTTTCGAATTATTAAGGCTGACAACCCACCAAAGCTGAGCGAGGAAAACGAGTGGCTTGCGTATCACTTCCTCTTTTTTGACAACTTTTAATTTTTTGACCTGGATCTATTGGTGGAATTTTCTTTACAAGCTGCTCATTTTCCTAGTGGTACATTACTGGTGGAAAAGCACCCTAGCAGTACAATTATACCAAGCGCTTTTCACGAGACTTGAGCGGAAATGTCACTTGGATTCGACTTTACGTAAATGTGACTTAACAACTGCAAATATTTAAGAACTTTAATTTTACTAAGTATGTTCCTACCTTTATATAATATCGGTAAAATCTTAAATATACTCTTGGATCGATGTAGCAGAGATATCAAACATAGTAGAATAGGACTTTTTAATGAGTAAAGCCGCGGGCGCAGCAAAACTACCTAAAACACAATTTTAATAATGCCATTGCACATGTTTATCGTTAATCAAGTTTTATTTATTAAGTCCTAAGCAAATTCAACACAAGAAAAACAGATTCTTACAAAAAACGAAACGATTGATATATCAATAGACCATTCAATCAATTCACTGATTTTAGAAGAGCTACCTACCGTAGAATACAAAGCGAATTTATTTTTCCATTATTATCGATAAAAAGATACAAAGTAAAGAATTGCAAACAGGTACAACCAAACCACCAACAAAACGCCAAAAGGCATAACCAATTCAAACATACAGCCTGTCCAAATATCGTGAAAACCGAACAAAGCATTGCGCCCGCGCACAATCCAACAAACAAGATCAAACATGGATCACAAGCGTCACGTTAAACTGCTCACTTAACCCTACAATAGCCGTAAAGAATTACAATTAATCGCATCGTCGAGAAATGCCACTCGATGAAAAAAAAGAAGTCAAAATATTGTCCACGATGCGACGCGATGGGGGAGCCGGTAGAGCCAATAGGGAGGCGAGTTAGACTCCGGCTACCGCTTTTTAGCCAATAGCATTCCCCGGGGCGGAGCCTCGAGCGTCGTACGCCGTTTCGCCCCTAGCTAAAACCTTTTCGCCTGCAGTCGTTTACAGATAAGCCCGCGGGATGGTCGATTATTATTACATTTGATTCGTGATTGTGTCTACGCGTCGCCCGCGGCGTCGATCGATAGCCATGTACTGTGAGTGCGTTACTTCCTCGGAACTCTCGTTGTTGTGATATGAGAACTTTGTGTCTGTGATATGCTTGCCTTACTATAGATAGAATATATTGTGAAGGCATGAACCTGTATATGCAGTGCCATCGTGAGGTATGACTGTCACTTTATTTATATGCTGTAAGGTCCATATAGTGATGTAAGGTCAAACTTCGTGCTTCCGGTACTATAAGGTTGATTACTCGTAAGGCTGTTTTTAAAGAAGAAACGAGCCTAATCTTATAATTTTGAAGAAAATATAAAGGGATTTTACAATCTAAATTGATAGTAAACAGTGAAAAGTGTTCTAAATGATAAAACATTATAGGAATATCTAATTCGTTAATAATGTGTTTCGTTTAGATCAAAATTTGCTTTTAAATGTAAATGTGTGTACACACTGCAAGAAAAAATTGCGTAGGTAATAACTATACTATAATAACTACTAAACATACCTCACACAACTTACAATATTGTTCAGATAGTATGTTTTATTATTCTTCAGATATTTAAGTAATAAATAAAAAAGTAGAATAAAATTTAAAGATTTTTAAATACACCAAATACTTTATCCTAAATTTGATAGCTGGCGCTTTAAAATTGAGTACGTATTTGAGGGTTAATACACAATATAATTGTGTACTGTCGTTTTTACTTTAAGATGTATATTTGTTTAAATTAAAATAATAACTCCCTTAAACAAAAAAAAACTGTTTTCGAAATAAGTCAATATAGTGCGGAATTCTGAAATAGCACAACACATATATATTCAAATTAAGAACCTCCTCCTATTTTGAAGTCGGTTGAAAATAAACCGACTTTATATACCTCAACATATCTACGTAAAAAAATATTTTTAAAGAATATACCACACCTATATTAAACTATATAAGAACCAATAATACTAGCGTGAAATAAATGGAACAGGTTGAAAAAAAAATGTAATTTGTCCTTAAACAATATGAGAGAATAATGAATAAGATTAACACTAGGTATCAACTAATCTTTTATATATAAAAATAAATCCCAATTTCCCTTGGTCACGGCATCACGTGTGAACGGCTGGACCGATTTCGCTAATTCTTTTTTTGTCGTGTTTTTTATCGTCAGTAGATGGTTCATATGAAAAAAAATATTTAAATAAATGAAAGTTGTTTTTAACGCAGGCGAAGCCGCGGGGCACAGCTAGTAATAACTATAATATAATATTTCTATTATTTACATAACACAAAAACAAAATAAAACGTCCCGAATAAAACATATTTAACTTATAATAATATAATACCTAAGCTTTTTAAACTTTGTTCGAACACAACAAATAAATTAAACGATAAACATTCATAATAGACATACACAAATGTCTCATAACTAAATAAATAGTAATAAAATTCAAAATATATTAAGTATCATACTTTGTAGATAGTACAAAACAAACATTATAAAAACAAATGAATGCGATGCAAACAAAATACCGTTACCAATAAAAACACCAAAACCATTTAAAACTACAAAACACATTTTTAAAACTAAAAGGCAAAGTGTAGCTGGCACATTTAAAGCATACCTCAAAAGGATAATAACAGACTACAGTTCTCTAAGTTATACTTAAATTTTATTCTTAGTTATACTTTAAAGTTATAATTGGCGGCCCACGGTAATTATAGGTGAGACAACATTCGTATTGCGATGGGTTACATAGAGTTTTAATACGGGTCTACATATAGTTCTTTTAAAAGTTTTATAAACTTGGTATCAATGCGGTATTGTTTAACTTTTTAGGGTTCCGTACCCAGTGGGTTCCAAACGAACCCTATGACTGAGACTTCGCTGTCCGTCCGTCCGTCTATCCGCATTTCACAGGGCAGTACCGCCTTGACCGTAGGAGGTAGATACTTGAATTTTTCACGAAATATGTATTACTATGAGGAATTTCACAAACAAATACTAAAAACAATATAAAATTGAATATTGAAGGTCCCCATACAAAAACGTGTTTTTTTGGCGTTTTTGCTTTAACTTATGAACCGTAATAGATGTAGAGACTTGAAATCTTCACAAAGTATATATAATCATGGTCACTATAACAATAAATACAAAACAAAACAAAAACAGAATAAAATTTTAAATAAAAGGAGTTCCCATACAATAAACGCGTTTTTTCAGGCGTTTTATGCTCGATCTTAAAAACCGTAATAGATAAAAACTTGAAATTTGCGCATAGTGTGTATTACAATAGTTGTTTTAACATCAAATAATAAAAACTAAATTAAAATTAATGGGGTCCCCATACAAAAAACTTGTTTTCCGGCAAATTTTATTCAATCGGAACCCTACATGTGCGAGTCTAACTCGCACTTAGCCAGTTTATTTATTACCATACGTAAATACTCATACAAGATGTTTATATTATTTGTAAAGGCCGTTGCTTTTAAAGACGGCGTTTTATTTTAAATGGTAGAAGACAAGTTATTTCATACAAATTCGTTAATTAACAATGCATTCTATGGTATGAATTTTACTTAAAAGGTATAATTGAATATATTTTTGAGTGGAAAATTTAAAACTTATATTTACTTTTGAAACTTTTTATAGGAAGTTCAAACATACAATAAAGGACATCTTGGAAATGTTATTGGAGTCCGGGCTTTAAAAGTATTTAGGTTTAGGCCTCACCGGAGATTTGTGACTATGCCCAACCTTTGGCTCAAATTTTCTATATTTTTATGTAGGTATGTGGTACCTACCTAATAGCAAAGTCCAATATTTCAGACCCGAACCTATCATATTAACACCACTTCACAACTACTTCATTTAATACCGGGAATTCAAATACAAACTAACTCTGTGAATGTCTAGATATAGACTTGCGCGTACGTAGACCTTTACCCCGCACGTGATCCCTGTGTGATGAACATTTATGTCGAAGGAAAACTTCGGCCAGGGTTCGAAATCCACATCCATTAATGAGGCGTTTTCTTAAAAAAACAAAACATGTTAATAATTCCTGGATACTGAATAGATGGTATTTTTCTTATTTTATTTTTTTTTGACTGAATAGATGGCTTTCAAAATAATCGCAATCTGACAAACCTCATGTTTTTTTATAATTCGATTGATGCCTATACCACTTTCATTCCTTTTAGAATCTAATGCTGAGTTCAAACCAGGCGATTTTTGTTGTTCAATTTCCCAGGGATGTACTTTTCTTTCGATTCCAAGTACTTTTAGTATCGATACTTTGGGATCCATACTGAGTAGGTACCGGTTAAAAGTACTCGTCTCGTTACTCTACTACTATGCTGGCATTATAGAGCGTTAATGAGGTTTAGAGTTAAGCTATTTGATTGGCTAATCAAGTGCGATGTCGTAGTACTAGCGATGTAGAGTCAATTTCAGTAGTAAGTTTGAGACGTTTATCATCATATCTCTGGAGATACTCATCATATCTCGATGAAATTACAATGGGATCACCTCGTAATTGTATCCTACCGATTAAAAAAAGAATTATTCGAATCGGTTCACAATTGACGGAGTAATTGCGTAAAATACATACAAAAAGACCTAGTGCCTAATATAAATGTATGTATTATTCAACGCATATGTCCACTGATTTGTATACAGAATAGGTTAATACACATCTTATTAGGCTATGTTAATAATTAAGAATGAGTTAAATAAGTACTGGTACTAATTGTATGTAGCATGCATTATGAAACATCTAGGGTACATCTCCAAGTTGGTCCCACTGTAATTTCATCCAGAATTTATGAGTATCTCTAGAGATATGGAGATAAACACCTCAATTTTGGCACTGAACAAAACTAGCGGGATATTTGAAGCCGATTTTTCAACCGACTTCGAAAAGGGAGGAGGTTCTCAATTCGTCTATATGTTTTTTTTTAATTTATTATTTTTTTGTATGTAGGTAAGTTACGCGATTACTCCGTCAATTGTGATCCGATTTGAATGATTCTTTTTTAATCGGTAAGGTACATTTTCGAGGCGGTCCCATTGTAATTTCATTGAGATTTGATAAGTATCTCCAGAGATGACGATAAACGTCTCAAACTTGCTACTAAAACTGACTAGCGGGGCATGGAAGTCGGTTGTTTTAGTTTTTAAACTATCTTTTTTTATATACTCGTATATCATATAGGCTAGCGTTTGACCACTATCTCACCTGTTGGTAAGTGATGATGCGGTCGAAGATGGTAAGCTCGCTAGGCCTAGAATGGGAACTGGCTCTCAAGGATAGCTGCCGGAACACATTAGATGTTTGGTGACAGATTTTTCTAACTTGAGGGTGGTAGCTGGCCAAGCGGACACTAGATAGTGTCCTACCACCATGCGGGGTTTGTTGGTTTCTTAACGATGTTTTTCTTCACCGAAGGGCCACTGTGAGAAGCGCACATAATTTTTTCGATAGAAAAATCCATTGGTGCACGGTGGTTTGAACTCGGTACCACGGCATCAAAGCCGACCGTTCTCCCGATTACGCCACCGGACTCTCTATCTTAGTTACTTAGTTTTGTAAACGATCCTAAATTATTACTGCAAAGTTATGAGGACAAATCAGGTTATGTATGTAACTATTCATTTGATCTTTTTTACTCTTGTATGTTTTTAACGCTAAAACTATTCATTCATTTTTGACGTTTGTTTGTATTTGATGCCAACACTGTTAATTCAATGTTGACGTTTGTTTATATTTGATGCCAAAACTGTTAATTCAATTTTGAAGTTTTATTTGTATTTAACGCCGAAGCTGTTCATTCTAATTTGACGTTTATTTTTATTAAACGCCAAAATAATTTATTCTATTCGTTACTACGGTCCTAGTACCGTAGGTAAAATTTTTCTGTAGTCGGAGCTTACTTTTAGCTATCAAGGAATCAAGGCGGCAGATTTTCTGCCGCCTTAACCTTACGGTGTTTTGGCAGCACATCCCTTATGAGTCAGAATAAGTATACCTACTCGTATTCTAGGCTTAGAGTTTTTACTATCTTCGACCACATCATCACTTACTATTGGCTAGATAGTGGTCAAATGCTAGCCTATCAGGTGTATAGAAAGTTCATAATGACGTCATCAACGCTAGGTACAGTTATGAGCACATATGAGCGTTTTTAGGGTTCCGTAGTCCTGACAAGAAACCCTTATTTAGTTTCGTCATGTCCGTCTTTCTGTCTGTCAGTCTGTCTGTCTGTCTGTCTGTCCGAGGTTTTGCTAAGAGACTGTTAATACTAGAAAGTTGTAATTTTGTAGGGTTATGTATGTAAATAATGCCAACAAAATTAAAAATAAATTAAAAATTATGCGTCCCCTCCCCCCTCTAAAAGCTAAACTGCTGTTAGAAAAATCTGGAAAATCTCGTGATAATAGTGCATTTTATGAACTTTAAAGGAAAACTATAATTAAGATAACTTTATTAGTTTAGCAGTAATAGTCGTTGAACTTGGGTGTTGGATAATTTTGTACCAAATACAAAATCCGTAGAATAAATCCTTTAAAGTGACAAAGACGAAGTACCTAGTTGCTTGTTTATAACGGGTAAAGACTTGCATTAAATAACGGGCTACTACGGAACCCTATACTGCGCGTGGCCCGACACGCACTAGGCCGGTTATTATTTAGCAAATAGGTTCGCCGGTTTATGGCACGATTTTTAATTCCAGCTTATCTGGAAGATCGTTTGGGATAGTTGCACTGTGGTTACTCTATTTGGATTGACCTTAAGTCTATTGTCCAGAACCTTGTCTCAATACCGTCTTCCTTCAAGACGAGCACGATTTCATCTTAGACCGCATCGTCACTTAACATCAGTTTACACTCTTAACTGATGTTAAGTGACAATGCGGTCTAAGATGAAATTGATTTGTGATTTGGATCGAGTGATTGATTGAGTGATTGATTGACTTGTGATAGGGATCGAGTGCTTTTCAGTTACCAATCAACGCTGAACAGATTAAACCTCTTTGTTTAATCTGTTATCTACATTAGTCTGATCTATATCAGTCTGATCTATATCAGTCTGATCTATATCAGTCTGATCTATATCAGTCTGATCTATATCAGTCTGATCTATATCAGTCTGATCTATATCAGTCTGATCTATATCAGTCGGGGGTGGTTTTAAAATTAAAGAATTATTTTCTTCGCCTCATTTTTATATAAATTCTACATCACCACTTTGCTTAAATACATCATGGTCTCCCCTTCTATTAAGTTGCATTTATTTTTAATAGATGGACGATTTAAACCTTCCTCGTAGCAGGTCAACGAAACGCTTACCTTGGAATGTGATGACGTCTCACTATAACGGATCATCACTTACCAACAGGTGATATAGTCGTCAAAACGCTAGCCTAAATAATATAAAAAAAATAACATACGTAGTACTATTAATTATTCTGTGCTATACATACATATATCTATGTGACACGCAAAACTCTACCCGTGACTCTACATTGACAGAATATTGCGCAGAATGGAACTGCGGCCACACAGATCTATATTGTTCTTTGTATGCACACAACTTTTTAACCGACTTCAAAAGAAGGAGGAGGTTTTTAAATTCGACCGTACCTATATACAATATATTTTTTATGTGTGTTCGCGGATAACTTCGTTGTTAATTAGTCGGTTTTAATTATTATTTTTTTGTTGGAAAGGAGGTATCCCAAAGTTAATACCATAGTTATTTCATCAAGATTTGAGAAGTATCTCCAGAGATATGTCGATAAACATCTCAAACTTGCAACTGAAACTGACTCGGATGGCATTGAAGTCAGTTGTTTTAGTTTTTTAACTAGGTATCTTAAAGATATTAAAACAATTTAAAGTATCTCTGTAATTTTACTGTACACTATAATTATGTATTTTTAACCGAATAACATTAAGTACTGTTATAAAAAGACAAAGCAATGTCACCACCCCAGGCGGACTAACAAAAGCCCTAAATCTAATAACAGTTTAATTCTGAGTAATCAGAAAGCTTTGGGTAATAAAATAAGTCAAAGAGACAAATATTTACTTACCAGTTCTCCTGTTTTGATCAAAGTTGGGTACCAAATTAAGTTAAAATAGTAAAGTAAATTGTCTACTGTATTAATTTACCGCCAACAAAAGAACATTACAAACGAAAATAATAATCCCAAACGAAATTAAAAGAATTATTTCTTAAGCCAGGATCCCATTAAAAGCGCTGTCATCGTTCGTTGATAAGATTTAAATTAGGAACACAATAAAGCTCCTGTCAAATTCGCCATTAATTTCGAATTTCAAATTTGGAACGGGAGCGGTGTTCCAAAGCGGACCTTTTTGGCCATTGCGTTGTTTTGACGCGCATTATTTAATGTAATAATGAATTAATCCGAGTTTTTGCCCTTTTGCCCGAGTGCTTTGATTGTAATTACTGGCTATTTATGACATATACATATACTATATACAAGTAGTCTCATGATAAAGGTATATTTTATTTTATGAAATAAAAACATCTGAAGTTATAGGCTAAGTTAAAATATAGATAATATTATCGTGGTCAAACATACCTATAATCGGCGAACATGTATGAAGGTGCTCATATAAATGGAAGAAGCGAAAGAGGTCGCTCAGGATTGTAGCATTGGGAAAGAAGCAGTCTCTGCTTACCCCAACGGGATAAAAGCGCGGTGATTTTAGGTATCTAGAAAAACATTTGTCTACATTCTCATGTGATGATAATTGACGTTGAGGTATAGGACTGCTATTAAATAAGTCACTACACAACTGATATTACACCTAGGTATTCAATAAAACGAAACAATACTCAGTCATCTTCTAAATAAAGCATGCATAGCGGTAGTCCGACACTGCCTAGTGCCCGCCTGGCTAGCTTGGCAGTAGGGTAGTCTCTCATTTTAAAAATCTGTCACATTGTCGCCAAACAATGTTTTTAACAGCTGTCCTTGAGAGAAGGTTCCCATTCTAGACCGACGTGCTACCATCATTTTGAACACATACTTACCAACAGGTCAAATATTGATCACACGCCAGCCTGACTATAAAAAAAAATATTTTAGAATATGCGGATTTATGGACCCAAACCAAAGGTATTAATTGAAGGCTAATTGTAGGCGTAGTACACACAGTTGACAGTTAGACAGTCAGTGAATATTAAGACGTTTTATTGATTTTAGAAGTGAGCAATAGCTATATTGTTTATATTTATGTCAATATTATACTAATAATAGGTACCCAAATTGACATAAATAATTGTGAAATATAGATTAAATGTATTTAATTATTTTTTTAAAATTGAATGAATCTAAATGCTAATTATCAATTTTTGTCAAAACTCTTTAATGACATGTCACAGGGTCCCACCCACCAGCGATTTATATATTACAAATTCTTATTCTTCAAATGATTCATTTAAATGACTAACCTAATTGCCTTTAACAAAAATCGTTTTTCAATAAACATTGCCGATATTATATTTTTAATAGGCAATAAGAAGGTACAGGCAACTCTGGTTTATTTTTTTAATAGGCAATAAGACAGGTACCGGGCAACACCGAGAGTTCTTTTTTTAAAGTACGGCACGGGGCAGCCAAATGAGTCGATCGTTCTTTTTTTAAATTTTGATTTACTGCCAACGGTTTGTGAACAGCAGTTAATGAAGTACTGAACAGTGTCGTTTGGACTACTATATTTTTTTATACATAAAAACTAGTCGACTCGCCTGCTGCTTCGCTTGCGTGTACTACATAAGGCTTTGCAACTCATCGTAACTAAATTACAACTTAACCTAACCTAAGGGATCTTTCTACGTATTATGTTATTTCAATATAATATATGTGTACATACATAGACAAATCGACGTGTGTATGTGAAATATCGTTGATTTGTCTATGATGTGTATACCTATGTTTCATATGAACTCCAAAACGGTAGAGCGATTTTGATAGAATTTTCAGGCAATCAGAAATAAAAAGATTAGCCCAGCCCAGCAGGTGATGCTGTGTAGTTTGGTAGTGATCGAATCAACAGAATTGTGCTACCCTTGCTTGAGAATCCGGGGCGGATCGTTGTTATGATATAATTAAGATAGTTTAAAAACTAAAACAACCGACTTCCATTCCCCGCTAGTCAAGTTCAGTAGCAAGTTTGAGAAGTTTATCGTCATATCTCTGAAGGTACTTATCAGATCTCGATGAAATTACAATGGGATAATTTCGAAAATGTACCTTACCGATTAAAAAAAGAATCATTTGAATTGGTTCACAATTGAAGGAGTAATCGCATAACATACATAGGTACACAAAGAAAAACATACAGACGAAATTTAGATCCTCCTTCTTTTTGGAAGTCAGTTGATAAAACGACAGGCACTAAGCCATTTTTTTTTAATTGTGTTAGTTCCCGGAGATCCAACAGATGGCTTATAAAATGAACGCAATGGTAGGTACATTGTAAATTTGACAAACCTCATGTTTTTTTTTCAATTTATTTGTGCTGCAATTGGCTTTATTCAGCGTGTCATGTTACCAGTTTCTTGTAGAAACTAATCTAGACCTTCATTTTCGCAAAAGATAGATTATAATATATATATTATAGTAAAGTTTATGTTTTCAATATTAGTTTAACTATTTTTTTATTCAATTAACAAAAGGCTTTTTGGTTCTTAAACCTGAAAAAAAAAAATATGTAGCTTGTGTAATATCTATATCAACACCAATATTATAAATTTGTTTACTAAAGACAGTTTGTATATTTGTTTGTTTGGGACTTTTACATTCGTCAAACGGTTCGATCGATTTGGCTGATATTTTTCACAGATATAGCCAGTATAGCGGATTAGGCCATAGTGTACGTCATAACGCGGGTGAAGCCGTAGGTCGCAGTTACTTAACTGATAAATAGACAACTCGGCGACATTTTGACGTTCATAATTGTAATAAAGTTCATAATTTTAATAAACACGAAATTTGGTACAGTCGACGGTTTTATTTGCGGAAATATCCAATGTTGTTAATTATAAAAAGCCCTTAAAATAATTTGCACCGCTAGACCAAAAGCTAATAAATTGTACAGACACGCCAGAGTTACAGTTTTATAATAGTATAGATATAGATAATAGCCAATTACAGCAGTAATTCTTTGTTTGAAATCCGCTGCCTTATAATTCAAATCATTAAAACTGAAATCGTTTTATTTTAATGGCATCGCACAATCAGCGTATTGTGCCAATATCGAGTTCCAAGTTTATTTTAATGGGCTCTATATTATTTTATATGGCCAGTTGTATCGAAACTTTCAAATCTCATTTAATCTGTGGAACATAAAAGGTGCTGACTAAAAATCAACAAAGCATTGCGTAAAGGCTGCTCTCATATTTCATAGTCCATTTTTTCTAATGGAACATTTGTTATAGCAAATACGGGGCTATTGTCCAGGGGTCAGAGATGAGGCCTTAAACCTCTGAGATAGCTTTTCTAAGTCGTAACCGGAATTTATACCCGACATTATTCATATACCCCGTCCAGTTGTTTTCCTCTAATTAGAAACCATTCAAGCGTGGCCCATTAAAACTCGTTTAAATTAAAATTCGAATAACTTACTAACTAGATGTATAAATCACGGCTACAGAAAGACAATAAAATATATTGTCCATGTCCGAGGATACGGCGAAACTCAATAATAAATACAATACGTTCACCGAGTAATTAAAACGAACTCATTTTCTTACTGGCCAGTTTTTTCTTAGTCCGTTTTATGAATGAATACTCTATGGTCGTTATTTTTTGTTGTTGGCAACATTTCTCATCCTACGTACTGACAGTTCGGTTGACGGCACGGCGTTCTTTTTTTTAAGTGCGACCTCTCGCAGCGGGATGCAGGCGCATCCGTTGGCGCACAAATTATATCGTTTTAATTTAGGTACCGACTCCACACTTTTCTTTTAATGCCGTCATTGGACCAATAATTCAAATTAACTTCGTATAACTTTAATCAATTAAACCATTTCATTGTCTATTATTTTTCTACGAATTTATCTCTTTTTTCTTCGCTATATAATTCAATAAATTGGAATCCGCACAAGTAAAATACAAGCCGCGATAATATTACAATAATTACCGTGTACAAGCTCACGAGTCACAGTAGAAAAAGTAAGTACAGAAAAAAATTGCTCGTTATTTGTACAAAAAAAAAATACAGGTATTATCCTTTTCTATATCCTTCTCTCGTCATAGCAGGTATGGTAGGCATAATACATTGGAACTTAGGCGAAAGTGTGCGATACTGCTTCACTATGTCCCGTTGCTAAACGGAAATATAGATAATCCCTCAGCTCTGTCTAGTTGTACATTCTTCGTACTGGATTCCCGTCTGTACGCACTCATTTTTCAGGAACCAGAAATCCCATTTTTTTTTAGAGATTTAACTGTAATTTTTTTAGTTAAATCTTAATGTTACCGACGAAGATCTTTTTTAACCGACTTCAAAAAAAAGGAGGAGGTTTCTCAATTCGACCGTATATGTGTTTTTTTTTGTTTGTTTGCGGATAACTTCGTCGTTTATGAGCCGATTTTGGTTATTCCTTTTTTGTTGGAAAGGAAATATCTCAAGTGTGATACCATGGTAATTTTATCGAGGTCTGATAAGTATATCCAGAGATATGAAGATAAACACCTCAAAATTGGTACTGAAAATTAATAGCGCGGCATTGAAGCCGGTTTTTTTTAGTTTTTTAAACGATCTTATTTAATTTAAGCTTGTTATGCGTTTGGCGTTTAACGAATTTAACGACTCGAATATACAAGATTATTACCCTGTTTAAAAAAAATACGACACATTACTTAAAAAACTCAAAAAAAAGCCAGTAGTAAAAATGTTTGGTATTCCACAGTTCCACACAACCTTTAGTTGCAATTCGCCTACAAACAAAATTATTTTCAAAATTTCCAAGAACATTATTTTCCAACCAACTCTCTCACGCTAAACAACCGAATCGGCATCTCCCACGAATTAGTTGATTTCTTATTTCTGGCAACATTTGATTGTGATGAGCAAATCGGTGTGCGTAATTACAACCTTCACGATGGAATTTAAGAAAACGAAAGAAAAAATGAAAAGAAACTGGCAGAATGGCTCACGCCGCGTGCACAGTAGCAATAACGTGCAATTTAAATGTTTCAAATTTCGAACGTTATGTTTTTTTTTGTGGATTTGCACGCAGACAGCATGGGATATTCTTATATGAAATTTAAAAAAGTGGCAAACGTTCAATTGGCTAAGGTGTTGGCCTTGCGATCGAGAGGTCGTGAGTTTGATCCCCACCCATTGCACTACTGACGTGAACCCACTTCAGACACAAGCATATTCTGCTTAGTTGGAGAGGTTAACAAGGCAATAATAGATAGATAGAAAATTCTTTATTGTCAACCCTCAAACTTAAAAATAACATACAAGGTATTCATTTTATTAGTGTCACAATGGGCAGCCTTATCGCTGAAAGCGATGTAATAAAAAATGAAATAATGTGTAACCCATATTGATAGTAAGCTTTATAATAAAAAAAAATATTAATAAGTATAAAAAATTGAGTATTAATGCCACAATTATTGGATACAATGTAACGTTTTAGAATTTACAACCTAAATTTTGAGATTACTTAATACGGCCAACGTAATTGATATATTTAGTGTAACTTTAAGTACAAAGAAATGAAGTCAATATCCAAGTATATAATATCCTCGTAGTTATAAATATGAAAATATGGGACTTATCGCGCCTAAAACATTAATTTTATTTAACTCAGTTGACTCAGTTAAATAAAATTAATGTTTAAGACGCGATAAGTCCCGTATTTTCATATTTATAACTGTGTTCAAATCGCGAAAGTTTAAAGTTTACATATATCCAACGTATATTTATATTTATTTTACATTACAATTACATTTTACTGGACTCTTATGTCACAAGTCACAATTTATGATCACTTACGCATCTTGCCGCGTGAATTTCCAAAAATGAATTCTTAGTACAACGCTAAGTACTAAGACTAATATACCCTCCAATTTCAAGTCTCTACAACCAGCGGTTTAAGCTGTACCCATAGTACGCGTTTTCATACCAAACTCGATATCGTATATCACACAAATTTTGTATGAAAAACAGTACAGCGCCTCTAGTGGTTCTCACACTTTACTAAGTTTAGACCAATCAGGGAGCCAGAATAAGTCGAAAACTATGTGAGATCTGTCAAAGGCGCGAGGTACGTTATCACGTTAATCAGTATATTAGGACAAAGGTTCTTATAGCGTTAGATTATTAAAGTATTATTATTTATTACAAAGTTGTAACTCTATTGGAAAATTTTGCGTTTTTGCGCCAATAAATTCACTATCACGCCAATAAGTGTTTTGCCTCAGAACTCCGTCATTTATTCACCGATTTAGAACATTATTTTTTTGTTTAAGAGAATATATTTTCCGCTTTGTTCCACTGTAACTTTATCTAGAATATTAAGATCTAATGAGTATCTCCAGAGGTATGGAGATAAACACCTCAAACTTGGGACTGAAAATGACTGGCCTGGCATTTTTAGTCGGTTTATCGTTTTTTAAACGATCTTAAGAGCAAAGCAGGGTGCACTTTTCCATATTAAATGTATTCCCCCGTCTTCTCCCTGGAAAATGCTTCAAGAGCAAAATTTGTTTTTACAAAAAATCAAGGTCTGCTGTAGCTACGCCCCTATCATTTGCTTTATTTGACCAACCAATTGCAAAAATAAATATAAGCCTTCTGATCTCCTCTTTAAGATTTTTGAAGGGTCATCATATTTCTATTTGCAATTGGGTGGTCAAATATAGCAAATTACAGGGGCTTAGGTAGCTACAGCAGACCTTGATTTTTTGTAGAAACAAATAATGCTCTAGAAGCATTTTCCAGGGAGGAAATGGGGGAATACATTTGTATGGAAAAGTGCACGTTCGCTCTTAAATTATTATTCTATAAGTACTGCCCAGAAAATCACATATTTTTCCATCCAAACTTTTTTAGAGTGTGTTAGTTATAGCAGGAACTTCAAATGTTCTATGAAAATTTGAGTGATTCAAGTTACTTGCCACACACTCGCTCAAAACACACTGAGTGGAGCAAAAACAAAAAAATCTTTTAAAATAAACTGAGCCATCTTGTACCATCTAATGCAGCTTGGTCCACTGTTCTTGCCATCACGTAGCAGTAATATGGTCAAATGAGCCACTTTGTTCTGGACCCCATGGTTCTGACCATATTGATGGGTGGGTTAATAACCCGATTGTTAACATGCCATTGTAGTTATTTTCAAATTGATGGCTTCGGAATATGCTACATTTTGGGAGTTTTATACTGTTTTTGGTAAGCTAAGGTAACTATGGCTCAAGAATCAAGAATCAATCAAGGCTCGTTTGAAAAGCTTTGTGCCTAGTAGCCGCATGTAAGTAATCCTTCTTTATAAAATACTCTTTTTTGTTTGCGATTTTTCAGTTTTTAGTATTTTCTATTGCATCCTTAGACGTAAATAAATTGACTGCGCAAAACGGCCCTGATGAGACCGACCTAGAACGGAGTTTGTCCCTTTCTTTTGTATGGACGACTTATATATATACTATACATATAGTATAGAACACATATAGCACTAGAAGTTTGTTAGACAAGGACACACTCCCACCCGGGTGTCTTTGGTTTGGGCCGTTATGTTCTACAAAGCAATTACAATCTTATTGTTAAAGTATACGGATTAAATTGGATTTGTCAAAACATCTGCAGTGCACCATCTTTTTATATTACGTCTATGATTGCATCACATTTTAGGCACAGTTATTATTATTATGTACTATGTTTTATGCTCAATAGGCAAGCGATTGACCACTATCTCACCTGATGTTAAGTGACGATGCGGTTTAAGATGTAGCACGCTTGCCTAGAAGATACTTGAGACTTGAAGAACCCCAGGTGGTAGTTACCGGGACCACAGACTCAGGAATTCCATTCCTTGGCAGTGCGTATAAGGAATGTCGAAGCAAATTAATGACATAATAGTAGGGATGGTGGTATTAGTTCGTGTAGTTGGGTAGCACACTCTCCAAAATGTATCCGATAAAAAATCGATAGACAAGAAACTTTGCGGCGGTGCTCAAGGCTTCTGAACCTTTTGCTTATTAAATTGTTAAACACAATCCAAAATTTCATCGTACCAACGGGACTTGAACCCGCAACCTCCGGAATAACATGTTCCGCTTGTGCTTTGCCAATTAAGCCATGGTGCGAAGTAACGTTACGACTTTTGCTTATTACCTCGCCATCATTAATTAGCTTCTTGGTTTCCTCTGAATAGCCTCCAGTGTTTCCAGCTGGTATTTTGCGGGACCATCCTCAAGGTAAGAGCAGTAGGTACTCCATACACGATTGAACCTGTGCTTGATATAAGTTAAGCAGCTGTCCCGGTGTGAATGAAGTACTGCCTCACATTCGCAAGCACACCAAGCTTTTTCAAGCTAATAGCCCTATTTGCATTAATTCTACTATATGGAACTAATACCATTATTTAATGTGTACTAATGCCCAGTTCCACCGGTTATATCAGGGTACAAACGCGAGTCACAGCTAGTTTTACGTAAACAATGCAATATATTTTTGTAGTAGTACATAGTATATATTTTATTGTATAATATTATGAAAGGGTACAATCACGACATTCACGACACTCAACCTTACCTTAAAAGCAGAGACTGACCTCTACACCAATACCTAAACATTTCTTAAAGAAATTCAACCAATTATTACAGGATTATTTTTAATAACATTAATAATGCACAAATAATATACATTTACGAAAATATTGCTGTCAACATCGCGAGCGATTAAAAAAATAATTAGAGCGGCCCATCTTTTGTATCGGAAAAAATTAAGCTCATTTCCATTCCTTTATCGGTTATGCCTCATACTTCAACCATAGACAACTGTATACTTTTTTTCCTGGTCATAGACATTAACTTTTTTTACCGGAAGACATGACACCTCTAGATTTACAACCATCAATTATGTTAATAGACTTTTTCTTTCTCTCTCTTTGTTTTAAATATCTCTTATTCATTTTGTATTTTTAATTATGACTGTGGACGTATAAAGTTCAACTGAGGTCAAAATACAAAATTTGAGTGATATCATCCCATTGCTACGCCCGCATAGATTCTATTAGTATATAACATGGTAGCTGTTGGCCATTTCTCTGCAAAATTTCAGTTAAATCGGCACAGCCTTTTAATCTCGAAGAAGCAACAAAATCATGTTTAAACAAATGTGTCTACCATATGAGCTATCTGTGTTTAAAATTCAGCAAAATCGGTTTAGTTGTTTAGCCGTACAGAGAGCTACCTTACTTTAGCATTTAGGTATATTAGTGGTTATTGATAACCGTATGATCAAACACTATCGTAACATTTTATTTTTGTTTCCTCTATCGTAATTCTTTGGCGTTACCTAATTTCCCCGTTCCGTGCCTTTCCACTTTATCCTCCTATCTCATCTAAACCTGTATAAAACTCACTCAATAAAACTACAAGAACGCCTCCAAAAGATTAAGTTACCGGAATTACCCCGCCTCGTTTACCGGGTTACCCGTAACCCGGGAGTCGAGTAGCTCGTGCCAGTGCTCGGCCAAGTCACGACCTCGGTGTAAACGAGCGAGTAATATAATTTTATTGTTCGAACCAGACGTTCGATAATTGAATGTGTAATTGAAGTTTTTTTTTACTTTTTGACTCAGTGCATGTTCATTTAGCCAATGTCATACCAACAATGTTACACCCCTTTAAAATAATTTTAAACGTAGGGTATTGCTCAGAAAATAAGGTCATTGTTGAATGACCTTATTTTCTTAACTCTAAGGATACGTTGCTATCACTTGGTACACTTCGGATTAGACCAAACTCGGAAAAGAGTTACTCTAGAGTAAATCATTGAAAACGTCAAAAAATGCATGGTTATACTACTAACAATGACGATTTAATCTAGAGTCACCTTATCTGAGTATGGTCAAATCGGCACTTAGAGTAAGATAGAAATATCGCTAGTAATATTCTGTCTAAAATAAAAATTTACATATAGTTTAACCAGTCCTACTAATGTATTGTATTTTTATGTGTTTAAATGTATCGTATGCTTAACACTCTGCGTACATTCAGCCACCGTCAATTTTATTTCAATCTAACAAACGCGAAGACAGCGTAGCTTAAAGTTTAATACTTTTTTAATCACCTCGCAGTCGGCCGAGCGTGGGCGGGGTAGAATGATGGATGCGCGCAAGAGATCGAGTGTCCTACTCGACACACTATACTTGTTGAACAGTTGTAAAGCTTTCTCGCCTCAGGGATCAGTATTATAGGTACTATCACACTATTGATACTGCGATCGGTATATTTTGTACTAAAATATGTGAAGAATTCTAATTTTTTTTGAAGAATTTGTGAACTTGATACTGCGGTCGTAATATTTATAGATCTATTTTGTACTCTTTAAATATACATATTTTGAAAGAATGCGTATGAAATTTGTCTGAAATAGAATTATCAAATATGAAGTAATATCTTATTTTCATTAGGTATGAATTAGTAACCTTGTAAGTAAAAAAACTTGTTAAGCTTAGTTACTTATTATGTAATTAAATTCTCAAATTTGTACACCTTACAAATCAGAAGTTTGATGGCGTTTATGTTTGTTTAACACTAATATACACCAAATATTTGACATACAAATTATTTCATTTCGAGCACCTTTTGAGTTAGTGTAGTGAATTGACAGTAAATTAGTGAACACTGCTTTCGAGGAATACAATAAAATAGTGTCTTCGCCTTAATAGAAACAATAAGAAAAGTGCTATTGGAAACATTCTTAGTTTAACAATAATAAGCAATTTAGGTCAAATTTAAATTACTTATTAGTCTTAAGACTGCATTGTAATATTAATTATATGCCATTTCATTTTGTATAATTATATAATTTTCTGGTATATATACGAGTAGCTGTTTAAGGTTCCACTGCCTTCTTATCGCTTCATTTGCATAGTATTAATGTATTTGATAATTCACCTGGTGGATTAAATTGATGATTTATATTTTAATTAAACGACATCATAAATCTAGGTTGGTTTATAAGTACCTTATGCCTGTACTGTACTGTCCATTTTTAGTGATTTTTAGTCTAAAAATGTACACCTCCATTTCTAAGTCTTTCTAAGATTTGTGTAAGCTTATTCACTGTCTCGTGCTTATATTTTACATCGCGCTCACAAACAACGATTTAGTTTTAAAACCTGAAAATTACTTTAACTTTTAACAAATTAAAAAAAACCTTTAGAAAAGAGATTCTATTAGAATGTTTTTTTACTGATTTTACATTCAGAGCAATCTGTTATTTTTTATACATAAATATAATTTATTGATGGCTCTATTTGCGATTAGCTTTTTAAATAAAAAATATCCTTTTACACATACAAGTCAAACATATAACCTCCTCTTGTGCTTTGCCGCAATCGGGAAAAAAATAATGTTTATTGCGCTAATGACAATATTTTTAAACTTTATTAATAATAAAACGCATTTTTCGACAAATCAAAACCCCCAAATGTTATATGCCAAAAGAAAATTTTGTGTAGATGCGTTGATGTCTTTCAAACGATAACATTTTTGTTACACCAATACATTATCTTCTACATTGTTTAACACAATAACAACAAATACCTAGGTACATACTTTTACATACCTATATGCAGTGAACGCATATTTTTTTATTTACGTTCATTGCCTATATGTTATTTTTGTATACTAGCCATGCACAACGATACCCCTAAAATTATTTTTTTAAAACAGAACATTAGTTAACCACAAAATCTTCGTTCTAAATTTAAATTAATCCATATAATTGAATGGCTCGCCATCAAAACTACTGGCATGTTTTATTAAAAAATAAAACAAATCACTAGCAATTTAAAAAGCACCTGAATTTAAAAAGGGAACCTCTTGGAATGTTGTAGCCAAGATGATTATACTCAATGGAGGCAGCTGTAGAATAAACTCTTAAAGACTAAAAATATGAACTTGGATGACGTCAAATGAAATGTTTGCTCTTTTTTCACGTTCATTTTAGTGTTTGACATAATATTGTAGACTGTTCTCACATTATGTGATTGTTGGATAAAAACAAAACGGGTGTATTAATTTGTCTTCGCAGCAATATTCTACCTTGCAAGCTCCAGTAAGGGTTTGAACCTTTTTGGTTGAAATGAAGTTGGCTACCACTTGAGAGTAGGTACGCATAACGTATGCTTTGAACAAAAAAGTGTTTTATAACAATAGCATCAAAATCCATTTTCTTAAATTAGTGCAAACTTATTGGAGAATTCCAATTTTAATTTTAACTTCCGTTCAATGCTTAAGAATCTAATTTGAATTTACATTGTCTTATATGTGACTCCCATCTGGATTAAAATGTATAGGTTGTAATGTACCTATAAATGAAATTTAAATGAAAATTAAGTTTAATCAAAAAGACCCCAATGTGTCAAAAGGTTCGATGCTGGAGAACACCAGCAACTGATCCATGTCTGTTACAACACAAAACTATGAAATTTAAACAACTCCATTTCCTCACATGTCTTCCATCCAACCATCATCTCGATTAGATAGATAAAAAAATTAAAAACATTAAAATAATCACCACCCGGCACAAAAACCAAATTAGAGATTACACGAGACATTTGCCTTTTAAAAATAATAGCCCCCAGTGTATATTGACAGGTAATATGAGCGTACGCAATCATTAAAAGATTTGAAGCAAGATTTCTAGGCGCAACGTACCCGTGGCAGAATGGCGGCCCGTGCCACGCCTGAGGCACTCGTGGCCAGTTAAAAAAAAAAACAACGACAAAGCTTACTTTCTTCCGCTCCAAATTGAACTTTAAATTTCGAACGCTCCGGGTCATATTGGCGGTATTCAAAATTTTGTAGTTTTTATGGCTTCGGACATGAAGAATTTTATGCTTCGTTGTGGAGTACGGTGTTATCATTACGGATTTTTGGTTGAATCAGATGATTAATTAGATTCTTTCGCGAATCTTAATAAATGACGTCATCTATATTCTTAATAAATGACGAGTAAAAATCAACGTAATCTCGTTGTAAGGCTCATAATTCTATATTAGATAAGTCACAACACCTTGGTAAGACCACAAAAACTGTGGCGAGACAGTCTTTTTCGCTCTGAACATTTCAATTTTTCATCAGATTTCAACAATTCTGTAACAAGGATATGAGATATCCAAATATCTTCCGGCAAGAAATTGACTTCGATAAATAAGTAATTTCAAATCACCAATTGAAGGATATTCCTAAACCGTTTGCTTATTTCCTAGTTTTTCTAAAATACCCATCTCTACATATGAACCTATTATCACCGGAAGTGGAAAACTATAATTATCAACATTGAACTTACAGTGCCACAAGTATAACTTGGCGGTGGTGGTTTTTTGAACTAATTCTTTTAATTGAAATTGTGAGTTTGACGTTTGAGAGATTACCGCGACATTATTGTTGATAAATCTACTGCATTAAAATAGTTCAATAATGCTAAAAGTAATTAAAAGTGGTTTAAGAGAAACTGTTTTCAAAGTACAAAGTAAAAGCACAGTGACGCACAGGCACGCCAAGTTATACTTGCCGGACTGTACAATTTGAGAATTTTGGCGGGAACGTGAAAAAGTGTAATTTTTTTTCCTAAAACTTGTCTTCTTCCGAGACAATGTGTAATAAATGTAGATTATTAACCATTAATGTACCGGTAAATGTTTAAGAGTTTAGGAAAACGGCGCAATGTTAAAAAACATGTCATATGCGTTCTCACCAAAACACCGATGAAAGCCATAAAGTAGAGTTCATATCTTTACTGAGGGTATTACTTGGACTAGACTATGACTCCAACTTGACTTGAATATGACTATGACTTTATATACCTCTTAAGACTTGAGTTGACTGAAAATACTGTATAGTATTTTCACACTTGCTAAAGGCACTAATCCTGTGGAGCCATAATAAAACCGACAAAAGCCTTTCGAATATTTTTAATATTTAAAGAATTTTATCTCAAAAATGGCAACATAAAATAATATTATGTTTGAAAAAAACGAAGCATATCGAATCGGACCGTGAAATCGTTACACACAGGCAGGACGGCCGTAACGAAATTCACAATGGCAGAAACTCAAATCGCGGTGTTACTTTTTTTTCATTTTTTTTCCTTTTTTTACGTTTTACTGAAAACTTTCAGTGCATTTTTAGGAGAAATACAAAATCGAATGTTTTTCAACGTTGTGTTGTTTCCCTACAGTTTGCACATTCTAATAATCTGGATTTTTAGCACCATAGGTATTATCCCCGCGTTAAAATTATATAAAACTAGCTATGCCCCGCGGCTTAGCCCGCGTTAAACAGTATCCATGTTATATACCTACTACCTTTATGTGAAACTAGAAGTGCCCCGCGGCTTCGCCCGCGTTAAAGACTTCTTTCATTTACTTAAAACTTTTTTTTTAAACTTTATTTTGTAAAAACATTTCTATCGTAAAAGACATCAAAGAAGTAAAAGCCGAATCGGTTCAAACGTTGAACCCCCGTTTTGACAAATCCTTTTTTAGCGGATACCTGCGTTATAATAACTATCTGCATGCCAAATTTCAGCGCAATCCGAAATAATATTGATTTTCAGACTTTGTTACCCCATTTCACCCTTTTAGGGGTGGAATTTTGAAAAAGTCTGAAACACGTATTTACTTATTTTTTTACTGAGGCACTTGTGTGAAGTTTCGAATAGAAAATACTATCTAATCTTGTTTCTCTACACAAACTTTGAACCCTCATTTCATCCCCTAAAGGGGTGAATTTTGGAAAATCCTTTCTTAGTACACCTTTACGTACTAATTACTTATTAAAATATACCCTCAAAATTTCAAGTCTCTACGACCAGCGGTTAAGGCTGTGCGTTGTCTGTCAGTCAGTCAGTCAGTCGGTCAGTCAGTATGTCAGGACAAAGATTCTTATAGTATTAGATTTCATCACATCATATAATATCATTCCACATTAATTCACTTAACATAATAATATAATTTTTTACAAATCATAATTTGATGAGTTTTATTACCTTACTTGAGAAATTATTGATTTTCCATACAATCTTCCGTGTGGAAGTTTGTATGCCGTATGTGTGTGGAAAGGGGGGGTTTCGACCCTTTCCAACTCCTTGTGATATTATTGATTTCCGGGCTAAAAACTATACTATGTCTCAAACTATCTCCACACCAAATTTCATCAAAATCGGTTCCGCTGTTTAAGCGTTACTTAGACTTTTAAGAGTTACTTGCGTAGTTTAATACAGACTCATTTCACCAATACTACTATACAATACTATACAATAATACTACTCAATACCTACCTATAGATACCTATAACCTTATCTAGTCTTTTACAAAGTATTTTAAATTTACAACCCATGTCTAAAAAACCTCGACTGTATATAATTATAAAAGACAAAAACCTCCATAACTATTTCAGAGAAAGGGTCGCGCCACGTCATAAAGGTTACACCGATTTTGATAATTCACGTCAATTTTGTAGATGGGATCCGTGATTGGACGCAGTCACGCCATCTGATGGATGCATTGGTTGCTACGGATTATCACTTGATAAGTATAATATCGTTTAAAATACTTTACAAAAATATGAACTAAGTAATCTTAGTTTAGTTTCATTTTAAATATTTAAGTGTATTTGTGTGTTTTGTGCTTTTGTGATAAGAATAACAATATTTCACAATAAACTTATTATTCTTTACAAAAAAAAATAATATTTAACTACATTTATTTAAGTAATAGTAATTAAATATATATACATGTACACAATTAAAATTAATTTAAAACTAAATATACAATATAAACTACTCCTAAAACTATAATACAGAATATATAAAATCTACAAATAAAAAAACGGAATAATTAATTAATTATATTTAACTTAATGTTCAAGTATTCATTTCTGGCGGCACTCCCGGAGTACAACCCGCTGTTTTTTTTTTTAAATATTATAGGTAGCGTATGACCACTATCGCCTGGTAGTAGCGATGACGTGGTAAAATATAGCAACCACGCTAGGCCTAGAATACTCTGACACTCAAGGGCTGTGTTCTGCCAAACACCGTAAGGTTATGGCGGCAGATTTTCTCCTTAAGAGCAAACGCGGGGTGCACTTTTCCATACAAATGTATTCCCCCGTTTCCTCCCTGGAAAATGCTTCTAGAGCAAAATTTGTTTCTACAAAAAATCAAGGTCTGCTGTAGCTTATATCATTATGTATGCTTCTATCATTTTTTTTGTACCAACCAATTGCAAATAGAAATATGACCCTTCAAAAATCCTAAAGAGGGGCTAAAAAGGCTTATATTTCTTTTTGCAATTGGTTGGTCAAAAAAAATATGAACAAATGATAGGGGCTATATACTCGTAGCTACAGCAGACCTTGAATTTTTGTAAAAACAAATATTGCTCTAGAATCATTTTCCAGGGAGGAAACGGGGGAATACATTTGTATGGAAAAGTGCACCCCGCGTTCGCTCTTAATGTGGTAAGCTACTTTTTAGTACCAAGTCTGGTGGAACATCGATATAATGATGCTACATTTTTAACAACTTGTAACCAGCTCGTAAGTTTTGGAAATAAATCATTCATCAATTTAAAATCTTCTTAAGCACACAATGCGTCCGTTACTCAGCACTTTAACTGACAAATTAGTTAATCAACATTTTATTTGTAGGACGTAAAATAGCTCTATGTCAATATGACGTCACCTTATAAATCATGCAGCGTCCATGCAGCACTTCAATCTAGGACGATTCAACCATTAGAATAATGACTTATTAGACAGTGACAGCGCTACATGCGAGAGTAGTGTAACAATATATTGGCTTGGTTGAACGTGATTTCATACTTTATTGAATACGTCTCTGGTCCAGCAGTACTTTTTATAGTTGAAATAGTTGAAATCAACACTTAATAGTTAATCTCAACTTGAGTGGGCGAAATCATTCTTGAAGCGAGATCCACGTACCAGGTAGTACAACCTAAATAAGTATTAGTAGTTTAAAATTTATAATATAGAAGTCCATTATCACCAACAAGAAAGTCACTGTTTTCCTGCCACTGTAAGATTAATTAGACAATAATTAACCCTACACGTGATCCCAGGGTGTACTAAATGGGTGTTACTGGTGGTAGACACTAATTGATTTTAAAGTGGTTTTTACCCACTTAGCGTACAATATGTTGTCGCCAATCGATTCGCCCTAAAGTATTTTGTGAAGTGTTTAATCCAATATAAAGTTTGGTTACTTATTCACTGTAAAAAAATTAGCCGGGAGATATCATCACTGTTGGCTATAAAACTGTCATCAACACACACACCTAGGTACCTAGTTAACGTGCAAATGTATTTACCGATTTTAAGATCTACCTTTTAAGTTGCCATATTATCTTTAATTATCACTAAGTAAGTGTTTTGTTTTGTTCTAGGTAAGCTGTGAATGATATTTTTAAGTAATAATACCTTAGATAGAAAAAGATGACTTTTCGATGCGTGCCTACATTTCAAACGGTTTCAAACGACAGTAGCGCCACCTGGGTAAGTTTGTTGAAACATTATGTTTTTAGTTATGCTACTCAACAGTAGATGGCACTAAACGACCCTAAGCATTTCATATTAGAATATGGTTACGTAGTATTGTGTATCTCTTCTGTGATATGGTATTAATACATTTGATATTTACTCAATTGCAATTAAAACCGTTTCTGTAAGTTTCCCAACAAAAATAAATTGACTTCAACAATACATTATTTTTAAGGTAAACGTTTTAGAAATAAATGTATTATTTTTAGCGCCATCTATTGACCGGTTTATAAAGCATTATAGTACTGTATGTTTACTTATCGTAGTTTGGCTACTTAGCACTAGGTGTCCCACTAAGTTACAATTGTATTCAATAACAAGTTAACAAGTAACCATGTTTTTTTTGGCGTGAACAAGAAAAACTGCATATGCTCATTGTATTTTTTCCTAGAACGTGTGTTCTTCTGCGAGTTAATATGTAATACATGTGGATTATTATACTATAAAGTGCCGGCTAATGTGTGCTAGTGTAGGGGAGCAGCACAATTATGAAAAACATGCCATTTTACGTTCACACCAAAAGTCCCTTTAAAGCCTTCAATAAAGTCCACGTATCTACTGTGGGGAATACATTAGTAGTAGTAGTCGCATAATAAAGAAATTAGCAAATTTTTAAATATTAGCTTATTCCGTTGTCCTTAAGCAAATGAAAATAAAACTAAAATTGAATTATGTATTTAGAGGCTCTACACTTTTTTAAATTAACCAACTTGGTAGTTCCCACATACCGGTACGTTTTATTTAGGTACAACATTTAACTACTTGAAAAGGCATTGCCATTGACTCATGACGTGACACCCTCAGCAGATCATGGTTGCCAATTTTTGTAATAAGTATATTTTGTACAACGCTGACATAAATATCCTTCTATTTTTACTACAAATGAAAAGAAATAGGTAATAATAATACCTGACAGCTAAAACACATTCATCATGAACATATATCTGTCCATTGCTGGACATAGGCCTCACCCATGGCACGCCACTGAGCTCGATTTTCAGCTCTTTGTTTCCAACCACTGCCAGCCAGCTTGCGTCTATTGTCTTTAATCTATAAAATCACATTATAAATCCATACGTAATAGAAAAAAAAATTGTGACACTGTCAGTTTGTCTGTTTGTTTACTAATCACCCCTAAACGGACGTTCCAATCTTACTGAAATTTAACAAGGATATACATTATAGCATGAGGATGAACATATGCTACAAAATTCTTGGTGTACGTGAACGAAGACGCGGGTATCAGTTGTAAATATAAGGTTTGTGGAAGATACGACTATGTCATACAAATAAACAAGCAAATTATAATCAACAACAATATTATAAATACGAACGTTAGTTTGTATATTTGTTTGTTTGGGACCTCTTCATGGAGAAACGGCTCGACTGATTTGGCTAATTTTGCACAGAGATAGCCAGTATAGCGGATTAGGACATTGGATACTTTTTGACGGGGACGAAGCCGCGAGGCGCCACTTGTATAGTGGTATATAAAAATAATATTTTGTTATAAAAAATTATGAAAGTATTTTTGATGACAATGTTTTATTTTTAGTTTCACTAATATAATGTAAATGTAAGAACTAAGTACGTAATTGAGCTGGCAACCCTACCTCACTATTTGACATGTCAATGAATGCTATTGACCCGCCGTCACACCTCTAGTTGTGGGTCAATAGTAGCATTCAGTTATTTACTTTTTGTTTTGGTTCCATGGTTAGTACAAATAGAGAGTGTCATCTGTTGACAGCTCTTTGGCTTAGTAGGTAGTAAACCTGCTTTCTAATCGCGTGGTCTCAGGATCGCGTCTCGTTGAGGCACAATTTTTTGATTGATGGAAAGGTTTAAACGAATGTTCCAATTCTCTGAAATAATCTTATTCATTTAAAATCATACATGGCTATACACAAACATTTTCAAGAATATGTTTCACGAAAGCATATTTAAACAGCAAACAAAAACTGTATGCAATATCTAATTTTGACCCTCTTTGAATAAATAATAAATCAACGTAATGTTTGCTGTTTAGTATAAGGGCGGGTAGTATTTATTCTGCTCTCATACAACACGAGTGAAGACGCGGGCATAGCTAGTGTAAAATATATTCTATATATATATATGCATATATATATATATATATCTAATACTATAAGGATCTTTGTCCTGACATACTGACTGACTGACTGACAGACAACGCACAGCCTAAACCGCTGGTCGTAGAGACTTGAAACTTGGAGGGTATATTTGTCTTAGTACGTGAACGTGTACTAAGAAAGGATTTTTTAGGGGATGAAATGGGGGTTCAACGTTTGTAAGGAGAAACAAGATTAGATAGTTTTTTCTATTCGAAACTTCACACAAGTGCTTCAGTAAGTAAATAAGAAAATAGGTGTTTCAGGCTTTTTCGAAATGCCACCCCTAAATGGGTGAAGTGGGGTAACCAAGTCTGAAATCAATATTATTTCGGATTGCGCTGAAATTTGGCATGCAGATAGTTGTTTTGACGTAAGTATCCGTTAAGAAAAGATTTTTCAAAATTCACTCTTTAAGGGGATGATGGGGGCTTTAACTTCTTTGATGTCTTTTATGATAGAAAGGTTTTAACAAAATAAATGTTTTAAGTAAATAAAAGAAGTCTTTAACGCGGGCGAAGCCGTAGGGCACTTCTAGTATGATACTTCTATACGAATATATATATGAATATATATATACATATATATTCATATGTTAAATATACTAATTTACTCAAGAAACAAGGTCGCCGTTTTACTTTAAAAGTCGCGGCAGCGACATCTAGGTAAAACTTAGTACAAAAATAAAACGGCTTGTAAAAGAGTTCAACGCAAGCTTTTAGCTACGGCCTACGAGAGTTAGCTACGATCCGTAGCTGTAAAATATTTCAACAAATTGTTGATACATTTTTTTATATTCGCAGATTTCTTACGCATGTGTTGTGTAGTGCAAGAGCAAGAAAGAAAAAAAGAGCAGAAATTATTTAACTGCTCTTCCCTCTTTTATTGTTTGCTAATAAAAAATCTGTTTGGATTACTCAAGTCTGTCTGTTCGATTCCTCGGATTTTGCTTAAATGCAAAATTGAAGTCGGCATCACCATGTTTTATCAATGTTCACGGTAAAATCGCTCCTCTTGAAAAGATGTCAAAAAATCACCTGATATGTAAATTATTATTAATTGAGTACAAAACTCCTCATAACGTATATTATCAAATATCCATAACTTCAAAAATTTACATCGAACACAGTACAAAAAAAGTATAACAAAAAAGTTGCATGATACTTGACATACCGAATAACAGAGAACATTTTTTTCTGAAGTCGGTTAACATATGCAACCCACTTAACTGTCCTATGAAACATAGCGATGTTTCACAATGACATGTCGTCATGTATGTACACACACACATACACATATCACACACACGTAATGTAATCAAACTGGATATGAAAGGTCCGATGATATAGATCCGACGCGGGCTTTTCAAGCTTACAACCAGTATATGTAAAGTTTTTAGACTTTTGTTTTAATACCGTTAATATAATAATAAAATGCTGTTTTTTATGGTTGGGTGATGGTATTTGACTGTATTATAAATACACGTTTATTGTGTTATTGCTTTTCAAAAAATGTGCATTATCAATTATTTATTTCAAATTTTAAAAATAATAAATTAAAAACACGAATTATATCATACATTCGAAAGTTTATGAGTTTATTAATGTAATCCTGAAAAAAGACGAATACAACAACAAGGCTTAGCTAGTTATATTTATTGCAGTATTACTATTTCGGAGTGAGACAGTGCTATAAGACTGTACATAATTTCTCTCTCTTCTGCGTTATTATGACAAAATAAGAATGTATCAAACTTTAGTGTAAATATTAATCAAAAAGTTTTAAAACTTATGACACGCTAAAAACAATTGATTATTTTGACAGATTTTTGACGTTTGTTATAGTTAAAGTAAGATGTTGCAACTCAGCCTTAGAAAATATAAATATCTAAGACCATGTGTCATGCCAAATGCTAATTATCAACGGAAAAGCTCCAACCATAGCATCTAAAAGTCCCACATATACTAACTCTCCCCATCTTTATCACATCTCGCAAGCTCCGGAGGCCCCGAGGCGCACTCCTCCACGTGAGCGCCGCGAGCGACGCACCGTCGCGCAACTAACCAACTTTTTTATTATCAACTAAAGTAATAATCCGAAAACTACCAAAAATCAGCTTGACAATTGGTCACAACATAACTTTTTTAACCTGTTGATTGAAAGTGTGCGGCAAATCTAATTCGAGTTTTCTTCTAAATATTTGTTAATTTGAAGTGTGCGGGAAATCTAAGTTGAGTTTTCGCGGGAAGTTCGATATTTGAATTTGGAAGTGTACAAAAACGTATTTGTAAGCTTAAGCGGCCACTTTTAAATTTTACGGAAGAATTGAAAGTGCACGATTTTTTTCGTATTTTTTTGCCAGTATTTTGTAACTATGGCTAAAGTGTTCGTTCGCTATTTGAATTGGAATAAATAACTTGGGAACTGTACTAAAAGTTCGAAATTGAATGAACTGGAAAATCGGAAAAGTGCAAGAAAAATAATTTGGCAACGTAAGAAAAATATTCAACTTTAAATGTTCGCGGGAAGTTTGATGGTTGAAAAGCTGGAAAACTAAAGAGTCAATGAAGCATCTGAATCAAAATAATTTGGCAGTGTACACACTTTTTAGGCACAAACTTTTCGATATTTGATTTAGCTGAAAAATTTGGAACAGTACTATATGTGTGATTTAGTTTTAACCGAAGGTGTTCCAGATTTCTATCAATTACGAGTATATAAATAATAATATCTAAATAAACATTTTAATATAAAAAATATTTTTTGATTGCAGTAAATAAGAGTCAGTGTTAATTTATTTCAATAAAATAAAATTGCATTCAATTGATTGACCAAAGACGCATTATTTTATGAAGTGTACAGTACTACGAAAATCCATTTGAGTGATTACTTATTTTTTCTGAAATCTTAAGTGCCATAATAAAAACCGTAAGTGCCATTTATAAAGTGATTTTTTAAAATAGAGCCATTATAGATCTACGAGGTTAACTATAAACAATAATCACATATTGGAACATCATTTCCTGACCAATAATAACGGATGAGTAAACAATACTCTACGAGAGAGCGAGACACCGCTATACATCAGAGGGAGATGAATTCAAAATCGATATAAGAAAATAGAATTCTCATACGAATTGTAATTCAACAATAATCGTGTAAGTTCATGATACTTGCCCAACCTTTGCACTAACAAAAGATATCGACCACCATAACCTGACCTAAGAACTCAAAAACATTTTTAGGAATCACAGCTCTAGTGTAACTGGTTATTTTGATATCCAAAGACCAGTATAAGTTGAGCTCAAATAAATTATATTTGTCCTATATTGTGTTGGCAAGTAAGGCTCAAGTTACTCTGGTGGTAATAGTGGTCATCGGTTGAGATAATGATCTGTCGATGATTTGGTCGTGTTAAACGTACAATAGCGATTTAACTGAAGTACTTATACAATGTGGTCAATTAGAAAGCTATTGCGAAACCACTTGTGAAACATAGGAAAAAAACAAAAAGACACACGTTCAATGTGACGAAACGGCAATTAGCATAAATTCGTTTTAAAAGATTTTCAAAAATAACGATTCAAAAATGACCAAGATGAATGGAATAAGCATACAAGAAATGACTGAACAAAATCTAACAGCAGATGACATTTTCAATGAAAACTTTCATAGTAAAAGAAAGAAAATCGATTACACATCAACAATTGATGAGGCAAAAAAATCGATACTGATCGAACTAGCACCTAACATGAAAGACACGCCGCAAAACCTAAAACTCAAATCGAAATTCGATGATGAATATGATATCAACAAAATCGTTGAGTCTAATATTATAATCGATAAGCAATCGGACACGATTCGATTAGAATTGAGACATGTGAACGGAGAATACAAGAATGGAGATGAAGAAAGGAGATCGATGGACGATTCGAATGATTTCTCGATTAGGAATAGTGATGGAATCGATGGAGAGGGAAACGGAAATGAAGAACAGGATAATCAAGTAAGTATCTATTTATTTATATTTTAGAGAACATTACGTTATACCACTTTGCAGGTAACTTAAGTATTTTTATCGATTGGCTTCAAAAACAAAATTGTGGGAAAAGAAAATTTTATTGGCAACAGTGATTTTTTTATACATTTAGATTTACCAAATAACGTGCAGGTCTAAATATATGGTAGAAAATTTAAAACAGACTTTAAAAACATTTACCTGCACTAAAAACGGTTAAGTTTCCGTTTTAGTGCAGGTATTTAAATTCAGCTAACAAGACAGTAGCTTCGAATCTATTTTTACCTACTTCAAAAAGAGTTGGTTCTTTGTTCGTATGTATGTATGTTTTTTTAAAATGCATTTTCACCGATTTCTCTGTCATCTGTGGACCGTTTTTAAAATTATTTTTTTATACAAAGAAGTATGTAGTAGTGGAAATATATATGTGTATGTCTGTACATACTTAGTTATTTTATGTAGATATTGTTAGGTTCTTAGTACATGTTTTTACAATGCAAAATAGATTTCAGCTGTAAATAGCCCTCCGCCATTACGTATGCATTTATCCAGTCCCTACAAAGGTTTGTCTGGAAGAGATTGCTTTAAGCTATAAGACCGCCGTTTGTGTCGCCATGTTATTTTTATTAATGATGTTATTTGTACATGTTTTATTTTCTGTTTTGGTGATCAATAAAGAGTTTTTGTATTTTATTGTATTGTAGTATACTCCTGAAGTCCCATTGAAAATTTTTCGAGATCTGATGATTATCTTGAGAGATATGGAAATAAACACCTCAAACTTAATAAACTACTGAAAATGACGCGCAGGATTTTAAGTCGATTGTTTAGTTTTTTAAACGATCCTAAATTATATATTTTACACATCTGAAAGTTTACTTATAGCCTATATCTAATTTAATATACGTAATTAACTTGGCATATTTTAACATACCTATTTACCGCCTGTAATGGTACGGACACACCGCGGCATCCTGCGATCTGCGGGCGCGATCTCAGTACTTTTCAATTGTTTTCTGATCGCGTTTGGTGTGAACCAGTCGGTAAAAATACTACTGCGCTATCTGATCGCCACCTAGATCGCGCACGCAGGACGCTGCGGTGTGTCCGTACCTCAACGCTTTATTCCGCCAGCTCTGTAATAAACATCTGAGTAAAAACTTTCCAAAATGTGCTCTAAATTAGGCACAATACAATACGCACGACCAAGTATCTTATCTTACAACATACATCTAAAATTAATCCGTCATGCGTAAACCGCTGTAAATCTATCTGCTAATCTATCTGTAACTCAATTAAAACATAATTCAAAAATAAAAATACTGGCTGGTTTCTTGCGTTTTCAAAGGAGGTCCGGTCCTCCTCCAGAAAAAATAACAAACCGAAGAATTATTCTCAATTCTTCTTTGTTTTTTTTTAATGTTTGTTTGCTCCGCCGATTGTGAAACGATTTGATTAATTATTTTTTTCATAGTAGGGTTCATTAGCAAGATGGTCCCGTTTGAATTTTATCAAGATCTGAAAAGTATCTCCAGCGATATATGACTTTAACGTCTTTGCTGAAATTGACTCGCGTGGCATGGTAGTCGGTTGATTTTTTTTGTTAATTTATCTGAATGATTATTTTCTTAGGGCCGATTTTTCAACTCTTAGAAGAACGGCCAGATAGTTACCAATGCAATATATTTATCTGCCCATTTAAACTACCATATAAAACTTTCGATTTGTCAATGTGCTTTTATCAGTCAGTTAGATATCTGTAGTCTTTTTGTAACTATCTTCACGCTAATAGTGTGGGAAAGAGATAATCTTACGCAGTGATATAGATGTTAGAGCGAGAGCGAAGATTTATAACCATTTGAAATTTTGACTCAAGGAGATTCTAAATTTGATTTTTAATTCTGCCAAGCACGATTTTTTTAATATACATTTTTTTGTTTTATTATGGCTCCGCACAATTAGTGTATTTAGCCCGTTTCTGGCCAATTGAGTGTAGCCGTAATGAAATTTAAAAAAAAATGACATAACGTCAAGACTTGACGTCAAAACTTGTCACAAACTTAATTTATACCACAGAATAGTCAGCTATCTGAGGCACAAAGAGCCAGATAAATTAACTCCTCTGGTAAGGAATTTATTCCCTGGATTACCTCTATCTGTCTATTGAAAAATGCGAAAATATGCTATCATTGGTATAAACCCTATCTGATCGTGTAACTGAGGAATGAAAAATCGGCCCTTAATGTATTGTTTCCCATTGCTGGCCTTAACTATCTCCCATAGATATGGTTATACCATCCATCATACCATCCATATGTATACATACATATGGATTTTACATGTGGTAGGAGCATTTAATCGATATTTCTACTGACTTGCTACCAAAAAGTATCAAGTAGAAAATCTGCCGCCATGACCTTACGGTGTTCTGGCGGCACACATCTCTTAACAGTCAAACCATTCTAGGCCTAGCGTGTTCACCATCCTCGACCATATAACTTCCCACCAGATGAGATAGTGATCAAACGCTTTTTTATCAGGTACAAAAAATATATATTTAAAAAAATTTGAGGTGTGCTTGCAGAAGTATAAAAGATCTGTTTTTAGAAAATTTGTAGTCGAAGATGGGGGAACGCGCTAGGCCTAGAATACTCTGACTCTCGAAGGCTGTGTCCTGCCGGAACACCACAACGTTATGGCGACAGATTTTCTCCTTGACGGTAGATACTTTTTGATATCAAGTCAGGCGGAACATCGACGCTCCTACCAGTCCTACCATCTGTGGTAATTATTATAATCATTTAAGACCAGGTCATACCTGCTTGTTACCGAGAAATTGATAATGATTTCATGTTAGTCATCACAGAAGCACGTTAAGGAAAACCAGACATCGAACAGGTGAGCTTTCGAAAATGTTAACTTATGTAATGGAGTCATACGACTTGCTGTTTAACTGACTTTAACAAGAGGAGGTTCTCTAACTACCTTGTATTTGAATGATAGGTATATTTATGTAATGTAAGATCTCTAAAGAAAACTAAATGTACAGACTTTAAATGCCGCGCCAGTCATATTTAGTACCTAGTTTGAGGTGTTTATCTCCATATCTCTGAAGAAATTAGACATATCTCAATGAATTTTAAATATAACTCTTTCGAAAGTATACTCTTTTGAACAAAGAAAAAATTTTCCAAATCGGTCTAGGCGTCTTTGCGTAAACGGGGAACATACATAAAAAAATTAAAGCATAGCCCAATGGATAGGGTGTAGGACTGGCGATCGAGAGGTCGTGACTTCGATCCCCACCCCACCCATTGCACTATTGACGTGAACCCACTCCAGACACAAGCATATCTAGCTTAGTTGGAGGGGTTAACAAGACTACTAGAAATGTGGAACCCACATTGCGAGTATTCTTTATAAAAAAAAAATAAAAAAAGATACAGATGATTTGAGAACCTCCTTCTTTTTTTGAAGTCGGTTAAAAGCGCTGCATGGTCTTGTCTTACTGGACAAGTGCTTGTCTAACAGGAAATGTTATAAAATGTATTGGTTGAAATTTTACACAGAGAGTAGAATAATACTACTATCTGTTATGTGACAGAGATAGATAATTTGGTAAATACTAGCGTATTTTTGTCGGAGGTGAAACCGCGGGGCACCGCTAGATTGTTAATAAGAGTTGCATTAAAATTTAACAGGGAATATACATATGTTTATTTTTTATATTTAATTTCATGCATCACATCCAGTAAAAAAATTAAATACTACATAAAATATCAAATTATGCTAAAAAATATATAACTATGAGCCGTTTCATTTTTAATTTCTTGTTTCAATTACAATTTGTTATTGTTCAGGAATAAATGAATTGAATTGAATTGAATTGAATTTCAAACGCCGTCATATTTTTATGCGCCGTGGTGTCGTCAAAACCCTGGAGGATAGAAGTAATCTTCATTATCAAAACCCCGAACCCGTCAGCCGAGGCTGTGCGGCCTGCTGATTTGACAGTAGCCTGTTGCTAACTTTTAATACAACATGCATCTACAACCCGGTCACAATATCTGTGCACCTGACCTCGTGACGTCATATCGGCGGTCTGGGTACGGTGTGAAAAAAAGTTTTTTCGAGAAATGTGGAGGTAAAAAAAAATTACTAACCTTTTCAAATCAATTTATTATTGATGAAGGGTTTGTTATTAAAAAACAATAATTTTGATTACAAAAACATTTATTATTAAACTCAGAAGTAGGTGGTTGTACTTTGGCTTCATTTTTAATACAATACAATACAATACTCTTACACTTAACACTAACTTAACTCTTTATTGATTACCAATTAAACAAATTGTACAAAAACAAAACAATAAAATAAAATATATCAGAATGGCAACACAATCGGTGGTCTTATCGCTTGAAGCAATTTCTTCCAGACAACCTAGTATGGAAAAAAATAAAATAAAAACAAAACATGGCGGTAGCGTACAATTTATAACTGAAATAGATAAAAATAGAATACGTAAATAATAGACATACACAAAATATTATATACAATACAATAATAATAATATAATATACTTATACATACACATACATACAACCTAATTTTTAATTTTCATTAGAGTCCTCTTTGATATCCCAGTTGCAGCACAGGTTCGTTTCACCACTTGGTCTACAGGTATGGTGTACTGTTTATTTGCTTTCTCCGATTCAAAAAACTTGAGCACTTTCAATATTAATTTTTTTGATTCGTTGTGTATTGTTTTTCCGATGACTTCAGTTTAACAGCTACAACAATTTTAATAACAACCAAACCAGTCCAAACTTAACAGTAAACAGTCTAAACTTAACAATAAATATTAAAAAACAAAACAACAACAAAGCGAAAATATCAAAATTATCGGGACGTGTATCGGCAACGAAGATGCTAACCGTACTGTCGCACCGCAAGTTTTTGCGAAAATCTATATTTGCCTATATCTATTTATCGTGTTGACTCAGGACCTGTATTTTTATTCACCTATATGCTATAGACTTCAGTATCTGGTATAAATTTCAACTTGCTAGGTCCACCCGTTCCTGAGAAAATTGGTGGTGACACACGGACAGACAGACAGACGGACAGACGGACAAGAAAGTGATTTTATAAGGGTTCCTTTTTTACCTTTTGAAGTACGGAACCCTAAAAACATCAAAAAAGAATTAGCCAAATCTGTTTACCCGATTTCATGTTATCGCGTGACTAATAATAATAAGATAAATAGTCATTCATATTTATAAAGCCCGAAAAACCATATTGATTTTTAAACTTGTTACCTACCCCATTACTTACGTAAAGTTATGAATAAAACAGACTATCTCATCTTGTTTCGCTATACAAACTTTGAACCCTCGTTTCATCCGTTTAAGGGTTGAATTTAAAAAATCATTTTCAGAGCGAACTAACGTCGTAATAACTATCTGCATGCCAAATTTCAGCGCAATCCGAAATAATATTGATACTCAGACTTTGTTACCCCATTTCACCCTCTTAGGGGAGGAATTTCGAAAAAGCCTGAGTACGTATTTAATTATTTATTTACTGAAGCACTTGTGTGAAATTTCGAATAGAAAATACTATCTAATCCATACAAACTTTGAACCACCATTTCATTAGATTTAGATTAGAAGATTAGATTAGATTAGATTTTTAGAAAATCCTTTCTTAGTACACCTTAACATACTAAAACAAATATACCCTCCAAATTTCAAGTCTCTACGACCAGTTGTTTAGGCTGTGCTTGTCTGTCAGTCAGTCAGTCAGGACAAAGATTCTTATAGTATTAAGATATATCTCTGGTGGCAACAGTCTGTTTTGTGACGTCACTTTCTAATTGACAAGTGGGGAATGCGTTTCGTAAATTTACCTCGCTTATTATGCATTTTGTTTAAACAATTAAAACATTGTTGTACATTTAATACCAGGACGATAATGACTCGAAAGAACATT
The DNA here is from genome assembly GCA_954871355.1 of Cabera pusaria. Classification (NCBI taxonomy): domain Eukaryota; kingdom Metazoa; phylum Arthropoda; class Insecta; order Lepidoptera; family Geometridae; genus Cabera; species Cabera pusaria. Next base: position 9,009,980 of record OX940908.1, read on the forward strand.
TCAAATAAATTTAAACCACATACATATTCCGTATTAGTTATGAAATATTAGTATCAACTAATCTAGACTTAGCTTAAGAGACTAGCGCAAAGTGATGTGAAAAGCTGCCACTGTATTTGTTATAAACTGCAAATCACTCATATAAATATTATTAAAAACGATCGCTTATCATCTAGACTCCACTTTTATTTCATATCACAAAAAAAGTGTGGAATTTTATCATAATGAATGCCAGTGAAAAAATACCGAGGTCAAATTATGGTGGTCATTGTTGAAGCAAAAACTGTGCCGTCAAGCTTCTTGACATATTTAAATTATTGTTGGGGTCAATGTACTCGATGACGCTACTGAAGATTTTCTTTATTTATCTTTTGACTGACTTCGCTAAATTTAGTTCTTGTATACTCAGTTCATGTAAAAATTGCAATTTTAAAAAGCTTTTCAACTGACTTTATTAAAAAAAATTCAGACGAATTGAGAACCTACTCCTTTTTGGAAGTCGGTTAAAAGAAGTAGAAATACAATTCAATTACTTACGAAAAATAAAAACGAAAGTGCTTTATTTTCGGCAAAACAATTGTTTCACAAACGATATTGAAGATTCTGCTTTAGTTCAGTACGTTTAGTTCAGAATTGTGGTGCAAAAAGCAGTGCTTTCCCCAAAATGTATATTTGTAGATATTAGGATTAGTTTCTATCAGGTAGTATATATTACCTACCACTTAACTACCAGATAAACTACAACTTTTATAAAATATATAAATACTGTGTGTTACAGGAACGTGTTAAACTGGCCCCTAACATCTAATGTGTTAAGGTTGCAGACGTAGAGCGCATAATTCTGGAAAAAAGAAATTCCAAATTAAAATCCAATATAATGGCTCGTTTGGCTCGTCCTATTATCATCATCATATCAAAAATGTGTAGGTACGGATATTCAAAACACTAACCAGTGATTTAAATCAATCATCATCATCATCATATGCCGGTATCAGTCCACAGCTGGACGTAGGCCTCTCCCAAGACGCGTCACTGAGCCCGATCTTCGGCTCTTCTTGTGACTTTCCATCATTGGGAGAGATATGCCTTAATCGCCACGTGGGGCAGGCGGGGTTGGCGATTGCAGGACGTAGCTTCACGCACCGGTCACGCTGCTGCTGCCCGTCACCGTAGTAGCCTGTAGTATTTAGCTACGCCATAATTTAGAATTGGTTATTCCGCCATTTGTCGGTAGCCAGAGCCGCGTTCGTCGGTCAGCAGGATGCACCACGGGCAGGTGAAGTTAGCTGGGAGCACTGAGGTGGTATTTGTACTCCTTTACATCCCTGCTCCTTTACATCCCAATCAAACATCCCAATCAAACATCCAATAAATCATCATCAGCCCATTTCTGTTCACTGCTGGACATAGGCCTCACCTATACACGCTACTAAGCCCGGATATTCAGCTCTTTGATTCCAACAGCTGCCAGACAGCTTGTGTATATTATCGCTCCAGCTAGAGTAACAAAAACAATGTTTACCGAGCCGTGGTCTCCACTCCAGAACACGTCTACCCCAACGGTTATCGATTCTACGACAGATGTGATCAGCCCACTGCCACTTCAGTACCCTTAGTACGAGTTTTCATACCAAATTCAATATCGTATATCCAACAAATTTTGTATGAAAAACAGTACAGCGCCTCTAGTGGTTTTCACACTTCACTAAATTTAGACCAATCAGGGAGCCAGAATAAGTCGAAAACTATGTGAGATCTGTCAAAAGCGTTTACGATGAAAACTCTTACTAAACTTGCTAATCAATTAAGCTATGTCGATAACTTTGATAAGTGAGTGAATGAGCGATTTAAATACCTACTCTATAATTAAGATAACTAAGATAATTAGACTAAAATAACCAACTTCCATGCCCCGCGAGTCAGTTTAAGTAGCAAGTTTGAGTCGTTTATCGTCATATCTCTGGAGATCTCGATGAAATGACAATGAGACTACCTCGGAAACAAACCCTGCCGATTAAAAAAAGAATCATTTAAATCGGTTTACAATTGACGGAGTAATCGCGTAACATACATTAAAAAAATAATACTAATTTTATTAAAACATACGGACGAATTGGTTGAAAATTAGCTAGGACTCGTACCATATTATAGTATCTATTATACATAGATAGACGTCATCGCTTACCATGAGGCGAGAGTTTACTTTTTACTATAATCTTCTATCATAAACAAGTGAATGATTGAAAAGTACAAAAAACCCAACTGCGTGAAAAAAAGATGTAATACCATTTCCTATTCCAAAATCCAATAAAACATATAAGTTATATATATTCGTAATCACCGTTAAAAATTCATTATTTTTCTTTATTGTGTATTTTAAAAACATATTTTTTTTAGATTACGTTTTGGCGCCAAAAATCCTTAATTTTGATAACCCTCCTTCTTTCGCAGTCGGGTGAAAAATGCGAAGGTACGATTACTCAAATACAGCGATCAGCGATTAACCAACTCGAAACTTCACTAGTAAATGGTGGAACAGTACCTAGGTAATATAACTTAATTAAAACACAATTCAAGCGCACCTTTATTACTTGTCCCAATTTATTGTGTGCCCGTTCGAAAGTAGTTTGAACTAAATGTTTTGCAAATTATCCATCGTAAACGGTGTCTATAAAAACTACGCTAATCAAAAGTTACCGCGTATGGGGGGTCATTGTTATTCACAGGGGGGAGGGGGAGTCATGTTGTTGTTGCTACCTATCAGCGTACGTAAGCAAAGAAAAATAAAAATTGTTAAAAAAAAAGCGGACTTGCCTTACAAACATGAAACTACCAAACCGAGATATAACCGACTTCCAAAAAGGAGGAGGTTCTCAATTCAATGTACATATAAGTTATGTTACGTAGTAACTATTATATAATCTGCGGTTATGCGTGGTCAATACAGTCAATAAAACTTAAATTTAAAATTTGAAAACATTCCGGCTGATCTATGCATAATCTGTTTATTGCCTTAAGTTGATGAGAAAAATAGTATTCTGCAGATTCCAGGAGATACCCCAGCATCAGGTCAATGTTCGTAAAACATAATAGAAGTAAGAGAATAACGCATTTGGAAATGATCAAGACCTATGAAAGTTGCTCTCATAGCGTCATCACCTAGAAAAGAACCTATAGTCTTAAAACAGCAGAACGGATTTCATGAACCAAAGCTAAGAACATTCTCGATTAAGTTACCTATCAAACAAAACAAAAGAAAATCTAAATCAAACTCGGTAATTTTTTTTGGGTGCTACGATGCCATAAGCAGTTCACACATACACACATGCACACGTCCAAACTTATAACACCCCTGCTTTTGTGTCAGGGGTTAAAAATAAAAACCATCCAAGTGCGAGTTAGACTCGCGCACGAAGGGTTCCGTACCAATCTATAAAAACGGCAAAAAAAATCATGTCTGTTGTATGGGAGCCCCGTTAAATATTTATTTTATTCTGTTTTATTAATATGTGTTGTTATACTCGTAGCGGCAACAGAACCACATCATCTGTAAAAATTTCAACTGTCTGACTATCACGGTTTGTGAGATACAGCCTGGTGACAGACGGACAGACAGACGGACAGACAGACGGGCGGACAGCGGCGTCTTAGTATTTTTTTTCCGATGACTTACACGCACTTGGCTAAGAACTTACATGTTGAAAAGTGAAAGTTCTAATCATAATCTAATATGTTGTATTGTATATGTTACATAAACAATTTAGATAGTTTAAAAAAAACCGACTTCTATGCTTCGCGAATCAATTTCAGTAGCAAGTTTGAGACGTTTATGGTCATATCTCTGGAGATACTTATCAGATCTCGATGAAATTACAATCTTGGAAATGTAACCTACCAACTAAAAAAAAAACATTCTTATCGGTTCACAATTGACGGAATAATCGCGTAACATCATCATCATCATTATCAGCCAATTTCCGTCCACTGCTGGACATAGGCCTCTTCCATGGCACGCCACTGAGCTCGATCTTCAGCTATTCGTTTCCAACCGCTGCCAGCCAGCTTGCGTATATCATCGCTCCATCTAGTTGGAGGGCGTCCTACACTACGTTTGCCGAGCCGTGGTCTCCACTCTAGAACTCGTTTACCCCAACGGTTATCGGTTCTGCGATAGATGTGACCGGCCACTGCCATTTCAGCTTGCTAATCCTCTGAGCTATGTCGATTATTTTGGTTCTCTGACGGATGACTTCGTTTCGATTTCGATCCTTCAGAGTAACATACATACAATAAAAACATTAAAAAACATACAGACGAATTGAGAAACCTCCTCCTTTTAGGAAGTCGGTTGAAAAGCAACATTAACACGAACTTAGTAACTCCATTGATATAGTCGGTATGAACAACCATATTCAGGTATGAACCTCACTATTATACGACTGACCTGCTCGCTTTTTTCTATTAGAAAAAACAGACAGCACTCAGTTAAATAGACAGTTAAATTTACGAGGTGTTACTAGGGGTCAAGTTAATTTGGTCATGTGTAATGTTTTCGAGTCCCGCCCACATGCCTAGGTAAGTTTCACAATGGCGAGGGCAAACTATTTGTTTTCGATGACATGTCATCAATGGCACAGCTTTTCTTTGTAAAGTGCCAGAGTGGGTAAATTATTGTTTATGGTCACACATCAACGAGTGGGTGAGAAGAATATTACGTGACAAGAAATTGTATTATATGAAAAATTCTAGGTTATATTTAACCGCTCACAGAATTTCACGACCAAGAATTGGTTGAGAAATGTGACCTGGCCCCTGATTCTCAATTAATCGAAAACCTATTCGGATTTAGAAGCTTAATTTTGACGTGATAACGTCTAATAAATCGATGAACGCCGGCTGCATGCACGAAAAAGTGTCCCGTTACGCTCATAGTCCCGTTACGCTCATTGTGCACAAGTGCCGATTTCATCAATGTTTTGTTATGACGTTGTCACGTTAAACTATCGTCCGCTAACCAACTTTACAGACAACCAATTTTTAATATTGATAAATGCGTGAGCTACGTGTATTTCATCGCGGAAACCTTTACAATTAGAATCACTGTAAAGGAGAACATCAATAGATAGAGTGATTCAAGAATATTTTTATAACTAGGAATAAAACGCGGGCAAAGCCGTGGGCGCTGCTAGTATTAATACATGTCATTCTTCTTTAGGTTTGTCACTAAACTTCTCTTAAACGGCTGGACTTATTTTGATGCATTTTTATGTGTGTTTGAATTGGTGCCTACATGGCTTAGATTCACAAATGGGCCCGAAGGTGGCGCTGCAATCGGGCAGGGCAACACCTACCGGATCTGCTAGTTTTAAATAAGAAAATAAACGTAAAGGGGTATTTAAATATTTTATAGCAATCGAGAATTCAGAGTATCAACACCATAAGTTTTTAGAGTAACAATATTCGGTTCGGGCTGCCATTGTATTTTTTATATCTTTTTGATAGATAGCTATAAACAGATCGGTAGCCGGTTCACAATGGAACTGATTGCCAGCCTCCATGTTTTATCTGTAGATAAAATAAAATAAAAAATGCTTACTTTGTTTTATAAATTATTTTATCAAAATGTTTGTAATGTTTCAGTGTGATAAATACTCTAGGGTTTTTGATTTGATGGCTTGAAATGAACATTAAGGCTAGTATCATAGTATCATAGAATCCATTCCCCCGCGGACACTGTACCGAGCAGTCGTGTTGACTAACGTCTCTGTGTTTCCCGTCGTGTGTGAGCGGCTATTCCCCGGAAAGAAAGAAGACGCGCATATCTCTGTGAGTTCACATTTATTATCCGTGCAAACTTAGAACCAATCTGTGCGCGCATCCCTACCACGACACCCCTATACCTCGACCTTGACTACGTGTGTGCGTGCAGTTACCTGCGTGTGCGCCGGCTACGCCCCCAACCGCCGCTAATTTACCGACGGCTCATTTAGGCCTAGGTACGTGTCGCTCGAGCCTACCGAATTGATATTTTTGCATATAATTATGTCTGTCCAGCGATCACCACCAAGCGTACAGCCACAATTAGAAATACCGAATACACCTGCTACGCACTATAATTCAGACTCAGCTCTGCACAGAGTTTCAAACACGGCCTGCGATGATAACTATTTTAACGTAACAAAGCGGACAAAACGCACTTTCGCAGACCTACCACATGAACCGATCTCATTTATGTCAGAAATTAAGGAAATGTTTTCGACGATGCATGAACTGCAAGACCGTAAGTTTGAAGATTTAAGTCTATCGCTGAAGACTATTATGGCGCAAAACGAAGACACACAGAATGCAGTCGCTGTGCTTACTCGCCAGAACCTGGAACAGCAAGCAGAAATAAAAGAACTGAGAAAAGAAAATATCCAATTTAAAGAGCGGGTGATAGCTCTTGAATCTCAACTCGACTATCAGGATCGTGAATCACGAAGTGCGTCCTTAGAAATCCGCAACTTACCAAAAGCCGGTGGTGACTCTAAGAAAGAACTGATTAGAGTAATCCAAGACCTAGGCAACACTTTGGGTCTGGACTCTTCTATTCATACCTCGGAAATACGAGACATATATCGTGAAAGGTCCGAAGCAGTCGCTGTGACATTTACCTCAAAATTACGCAAAGAGGAAATGATATCACTCTATAAAGCTTTTAACAAAAATAAACGGGACAAAAAGGAATCACCGTTAAATACGAACAATATTAAAATCGAGGGTTCCCCGCAAACAATATATATTGCCGAAGCTTTGACTAAGAAATCGAGGCGGATATACTACGTAGCCCGGCAGAGCGTTAAAAGTAAGAATCTTGTCGCTGCCTGGACATCTCATGGTCGAGTATTTGTCAAAAAAGCAGAAGGAGCTACACCAATTCGGATCGATGAAGAATCACAAATCTTAAACCTTTTGGCATGACTACTTATAAGATTACAGTTATTCAAGCGTATTCATATCATGTTCACTTTGTATTTCGGGTGCCACAGCAACCGTTTTAAAATGCATTTTTTGTGTAATTATTATTTAATGTTTTATTACTTTGTTTTACTGTGCAGTCTCACAACATCATACAACAACATCACACACACACAATATTTTTACACCTCCCTCATACACACACTCCAACAACAGCTATTTCAGTACGTCAAGTCAATACAATTATTTAATTTGAACTTAGGGTTGTCGATGTGCACCTTACGTTACAAAACTAAACAGCTAGTTAACTGCCCTTCATCGGATCTCGGTATGTGCAATAATAATAAACCCCCTGCAACACAGTTATCATGCAGTAGCAGTGATAACTTTAATATAATGTATATTATCATTACGGAGTAATCACGATGCAAGATATTGATAGCATATACCTAGATCTAGACGCAGTACAAATAGCAAAAGAAATTATATGTGACGTAGATGACGTAAACGTACATTTGTCAGTTGACAACAGCAGCTTCAATCTCCTCTCTCAAAACATTCGAAGCCTGAATTGTAATATGCCTAATTTTACTACGTTATTGCATCGCTCAAACTTGCTTTGGGATATACTGGTTCTCTCGGAATGCTGGCTTTCCTCATCCAAACCTATCCCAGATATTAGTAATTATAATTATGTATCTACTTCTAACCACAAGACTCAAAACGAGGGTGTTGTCATATATTATAAAGATAGCATAAGAGCAACTTATGAAGAACCTCAAATATGTGATGCTAATTGCCTTTTATTGAAAATAAATACTGAAACTTGTGTTATAGCCATCTACCGTCCTCCCAGCCAACAAAACACTACAAATTTCTTAACTTCGCTCGATCTTCTATTGCATAAACTCAGTAATTTTAAAAACATAATTCTATGTGGAGACATTAACATCGATATAGTCCCAAATACCAGCGATAAACGCTCTTATGACTACTTAAATATTCTTGCAAGCCACTGTATGCTCCCGGGACATACTACGCCTACTCACGGACGCACTTGCCTAGACCATATTATGGTAAAAACTAAACTCAGCGCTAACTGCCTTATCTTAGAAACATCGATCACCGACCACGAGAGCGTAGCTATTAGTCTCGGGAAATACCCGCGACCGGATTATACGACTACTACAAACCTCCGCATCGACTTTGACAAACTCGATATATCAATACAAAATATAGACTTTCAGGCTATTATAGATTGTACTGATGTGAACCAAGCCACCGATTTGTTAATTAAATGTCTTAATACCGCTATACAAACCAGCACTAAACAAGCATATACGCCAAGACGACATAGAATCAGTAAACCATGGATCACTAAGGGTGTCATTCGTTGTCTAAGACACAGAGACAGGCTATATAAAAAATTTAAAAAAGATCCCAATAACGAAGTTATCAAAATAACATACAAACGATTCCGAAACTTTTGTAAGTCTCTAGTAAAAAAGGCCAAACGAAAGTATGAGAGAGAGGAGATTGAAAACGCAAGAGGTAATAAGAAGAAGCTTTGGGAAGCAATTAAAAAAATAAGAGGGACAAATAAAGTAGTGGACCACTCTTCTTGTCTATTAGGTGATAAAGATCCCCAGCAGTGCATTAACGACGTTAATATTTTCTTCGCAAACGTGGGCCGTAAACTTGCTGAACAGATTTTGATGTCCCCCAGCTGCTCTCAACTGAATACAGCTAGTGTCATTGATACATCCACAAACTCCCTTGTTCTCTTTCCGACCGACGAAACGGAAGTGTTTCACTTAATAAAATCGTTGAAAGACAACAATACAGCGGGTATCGATCTCATATCAGGCAAAATTATAAAGAGATACATACCTCTTCTGGTCTCCTCTATCACACACATATGTAATCTGGCTTTATCTACAGGTGTATTCCCAAACGCTTTTAAAGTCGCCCTTATCAAACCCATCCATAAAAGTGGAAACAAGGATTGCGTCAATAATTTTCGACCGATCTCTATTCTGCCAACGCTTTCAAAGATCCTGGAACGCATCATGAACTGCCGCCTCATAAACTACCTGGAAACAAATCACCTTCTCTCACCATCACAGTACGGGTTCCGTCGAGGGAGGTCCACGGCCGATGCCGTCCACGACCTCGTACACTCGATTGTGACCAGCTTGGACGGGAGAAGGAAATGTCTGACCGTGTTCCTTGATCTTGCGAAGGCGTTCGACACTATCCCCATCCCGCACCTGCTGATGAAGCTGGAACGTCTCGGAGTTCGAGACCTGCCCCTAAAACTTTTCACAGATTACCTTAGCCAGAGGAAACAAAGAGTTAGGATAGACAAGTGGGTAAGTGACGAGCTGACTGTGGAGTATGGGATTCCTCAAGGTAGCAGTGCCTGTCCGACCTTGTTTTTAACTTACATCAACGATCTTTGCCAGCTACAACTCAATGGTGGTAAAATCCTGACCTTCGCCGACGACACCGCTCTCTTTTTTAGTGGAGATACCTGGGAGGAGGTATTCAGTATCGCACAATACGGATTCAATAAAGTAAATCACTGGTTGCAATCTAACTTATTAACACTAAACACATCTAAAACCAAATATATTGCATTTGGTATCAAATCTAATTTGCTACCTCCACCATCGTATACTATCTTTGCTCATACATGTGACCTCAACAGCAGCTGCGCATGTTCAAAACTCGAACGCACTGATAGTATAAAATATCTCGGTGTAACGATAGACCAATCCCTCAACTTTAAGCCCCACATTACAATCTTAGTAACGAGACTACGCAAACTCATTTATATATTCAGCCAATTACGCCACGTCGCACACCGAGATATCATAAAAAATGTATATTTCGCGTTAGCCAAATCTCTCCTCGAATATTGTGTCTCATCATGGGGGGGCGCAGGTAAGACACATCTAATTGAGGTGGAACGTGCACAACGGGCAATTTTAAAAGTTGGTGCAGGCCTCCCTTTTCGTTATCCTACTCAAGATTTGTACAAGTTGTGGGAAGTACTATCAGTTAGACAGCTGTTCGTTCTTACCACCATTCAAAAACAACACTCAAACCTGCAATACGACACAACCTTAACACAAAACCGGAGACGAATAGGTACAGTATGCGAAACACACTCACTAAATACATCTTTTTCAAACAAATTCTTCATTTTTCTCGGACCATACTTGTATAACAAACTTAACGCACTACTCTCAATCTACCCCCTTAACTCGCACCAATGCAAGCAAACAGTCACCAATTACTTAAAAACACTCGGATATCAAGACACAGAAAATTTGCTCACCCCACTAGTATAATTTCCATTACCTATACATATCCTAAACTAAACTTACTCTTGTCAAACTTGCAAACCTCCAATTTCTGCCTACTAAAAATATTTCAAACAGTAGTTCTCACATCCATCACAACACAACACAACACAACTCTTACACATTTAATTAAAAACTCCATCACATGAAATTCACACACTATGACACTTTTACTTCACACTACATACACCACTATTTACAATACAAGTTAACCCTCACACACTCACATTCATTTATACCTACCTACATGACACACTGCACTTAGTTAGTTATTTAGTTTGAATACCTACTCATATATTAATTAGTTATAAAGTAATCCATTGCTTTCACTATTTTTGTGAATTAACTGGACTCGTTACAAATCTGGACTTGGATTGTAATAGTTATACCGCGGGAGTGCACTGGTGACCTGCAATACAGGTTTTGCAAAACCTACAGCAGGCACCAGTCTCTCACAAAGTGTACTTTATTTTACCTCCTAAGTTCATTTCATATTGTACAAATATATCTTATATTAGTTATACCTAATTTTACAATTTTGTGAGAGAAAATAAATGGATTTTTATTATTATTTTATTATTATTATTATTATTATTTATTTGTAATAAAAAAATATTTGGGTACCATTGTTCCAATTATTATGAATTATTTTATTATATCTTTACAGACTTAAAAAAACATCCACACGATTAAAATTAATTGAAAACTATTAGGTACTACAATATAAACTGCTCCTAAAACTATAATACAGACTATTTAAAATCTACAAAAATGTATTCTGACGAATTGAGAACTCATCCTTTTTTGTGAAGTCGGTTGAAAAATATTTAATTTTATTTTAAATTGTAATATATTAACGATGTTCAAGCGAGGATCTGCTCTTAGCATAAAATAATGTCCTGTGATTGGTCAAATCGCGCCTAGTTGACCAATCAAATGGTTTCTTTCTGTAATATTAGTGAATCGTTGTTTCAGTTTAGTTGTCTAAGGCTGATGTTCACCAACTTTCAAACTTAAGTTTAATGTTCTATTCTAGCTTATCCGATATCTGCCTCAATATGCCGCCTTGATCACTTGTACTAGTACTATTCATTATTCTGTGCCTTGGTTAAAGAAGAATTGACAGTCAAACTACAATTAATACTTTGGAGGAACCGGCCTGTTTTGAAGGCATAGTTAAGGCATAGAAAAGATAATAATACTACGTAACGTGGTTACGTGGTTAAGGCTAACTAACTATAACCAAATATTTTAACGACATATTTCTTTAGATTACTCACGATTAAACGTTACATTTTACTTCATTTTTCTTTCGATAAAAAATGACCGTTAGTATTATCTTTCAATAAATTATGGAAAAAAAATTACAGTGTCTAAAGGTCGTTTTTTTACAGCCGTTTTAGTGTGACAAAGAATACCTAAAACAAATATTATCTCGGACAGGATTCAATTCAAACCCATCGCGACTTTCTAGTTCGTATAGAAACATGAAGCAATAGCAAATTGTAATTCTATGAAACCATACAAAACATCTGTGACAAATATCTTATTCAAAATCTACACTAAATAATTGCAGTTACGAAATCTAGATCTCAAAATATATCAAAAATCAATCAAGCATTGAACTACCAGCATTTTGGCAATTAGTTCAGACAGATTTACGACTATGAGTCGCGACCCAGTTAACCTGCAGTTATGTAAAACGGAATTATTAAGGGGAGTGCTCACTGGCTAGGATCCACTTAAATGATCCACAGATTTCAATCTTTGATCAAGAATATTTCGAAAACGATTTGTCCTCTCCAGCTTTAAATTTTTAATCGCCTTCATAGTTTTTACGTTCATACGACAAGTTTCAAACATAGCAGAGTTGAAAAGTAATATTGTTTTTACAAAGTTTTAAACAAGACATCAATAAAAACATGCGCTCCAAAAAATGAGATCTTTTAATACTTATAACATATTAAGATTAGCAAGTTTGAGACGTTTATCGTCATATCTCTGGAGATACTTATCAGATCTCTATGAAATAACAATGGGACCACCTCGAAAATGTACCCTACCGATTAAAAAAAAAGTCATTCAATTCGGTTTACAATTGACGGAGTAATCGCGTAACATACATACAAAAAAATAATACTAATTTTATTAAAACATACGGACGAATCGAGAACTCCTCCTTTTTGGAAGTCAGTTGAAAAAAAGGCAGTTAGCATGCTTGCAAATAAATTAAAACAGTTTAATATGTATTTAATTTGGTCCTTGTTTGCGAGAAATATGAATCAATTAAAGTGAAGGTATACTTTTATCATATCTAACCTATACATAAACATAAAATTTTAAAAATATCATAACAACACTAAATTAAATACTTTTTATGACATGTACAAAAATCTAATCAATTTTAACTCGATCCATGAGTCATCTAAGTGAGAACTAAAGTTTATCAAAACAAATGTGTACCAAGCCTTAGTGATTAGTTCATAGAATTCGCCCATTGTCGCTGTAAGCTTGTCATAGCCTTATCTTTTAATTTCTGGCCAGATCTATGACGTAATACTATATTTGTGCTTATGACTTATTGCTGACACAGTTCAGACAAAGTTTAGTTTCTTTGTAGTTCCAATAAACAGTGGTGTTATTAGATTTTAATAAATTTTACACATTTAGGTCCAGTTTCACCGTTTCCTGATAAAGCTTCTGACAGTTACCTATATGATATGTAATTATATATGGGCACATGCATCCACTACTTATCTCGCCTGGTGATAAGCGATGATGTGGTCGAAGATGGTGAACACGCTAGGCCTAGAGAATACTTTGACTCTCAGGGGGCTGTGTGCTACCGGCACACGGTAAGGTAATCGCGGCAGATTTTCTCTTTGATGGTGGTAAGCTACTTTTTGGTAGCAAGTCAGGCGAAACATCATTATAATATGCTCCTACCACGTGTAAAAATTAACAACATGCATCATAATTTACACTTATTAGTATTGTCATGAATGTGACAATTAATAAAAAATAATTAAATGGCAACCCAAAGTATTACAATCATATAAACGAAATGTCACGAATGTTTGGCGGTGGCAACATTTCGTCACAGTCACATACATGCATACGTATAGTAATACTTGTTTATACTCATACATATAGAAAGTTGCTCCCAAATCCGACTTGTCAACATTACTCAATACAATAATGCTTCTACAGACTGACGCGAATCAGAAACAACATTGCTTTTAGACGAGGAATGCGTAGCATGTATGTATAGAGAATAGAGAAATAATTTTAGAAATTATTCCCAATTATCAGACGCATGCAAGCAAAGCCACGAGCAATAGCTAGCAATCCTAATCCTAACTAATATTATAAATGCGAAAGTAACTCTGTCTGTCTGTCTGTCTCACTTTCACGCAAAAACCACTTAACCGATTTAAATGAAATTTGGTACACAGATAGTCTAGAGCCTGAGAAAGGACATAGGCTACTTTTTAATGCGAAAAAAGGGTTGTAAGGGGTTGAAAGGGGGGATGAAAAGTTGTATGGAAGTATCGTCATTTCAAGAGCTAGAAGCTTGTAATTTATTTTATAGGCTGTTGATTCGATATAAATAAATATGACATTCAAAGTTTGTAAAAGTTGTACCCTCAAGGGTGTAAAATAATAATAAGTGATGGGAAGGGTAAGGGGAGGGGAAGGGGAAGTGAGGGGAAAGTGGAGGGAAGAGGGAAGTGAGGGGAAGGGGAGGGGAGGGGAATGGGAGGAAGAGAGAGGGGGAGGGGAGGGGGAAGTGGGAAGCGAAGAGAGAAGTGAGGGAAAGGGGAAGGGGAGGGGAGTGGGGGAGGGGAGTGGGGGAAGAGAGAGGAGTAGGGGAGGGGAGAGGGAAAGGGTAGGGAGAGGGGGAAGAGGGATTAGCGCAGCTTGGTACGGTGCGGTGTAGGTGGGATACGCATGTGTCTTATTTGTAAAATAATTAGCCTAAATCATTAAAAATGCTACCCGAAGACACCAACCATTTCACGCGGACGAAGTCGCGGGCACAGCTAGTTTATATATATTTTTAAATTTAATAATTACGTTTCATTTGATAACTAACACGGCTAACTTAACAAAAAAAGTTTTTTTTATTCATGACTTTATGTCATCTAGAGAGCGCCTTATTCAATATAATAATGTGACATGATTGATTGAGGGCTCGGTGGCATAATCGGGAGAACGGTCGGCTTTGATGCCAGAGGTACCGAGTTCAATCCCCGCCGTGCACCAATGGATTTTTCTATATCTGGATGATTTCTAGATCTGGATATGGATATCGAAAAAATTATGTGCGCTTTCTGTTCACAGTGGCCCTCCGGCGAAGGAAAAACATCGTTCAACAGATCATATCAGTAATAATTATTCTAAAATTATTTTTAGAATAATATATGTATTATTAGAATAATAATGAGTTATGTTATATTAAATAACAAAAACATAACTAATTGCATTGAATTAAAAAAAAAAAAAAAACAAAAGTAATGAGCCATTCAGCTTTCATCTAGACGTCAAACGGCCCACTTAAAACAAATGTTTAATTCCCCTGATTAATGTAGCGTTGTCATCCGTACTATTACGTGCACCCCCAATGCATGTTTCAGTACTTCAGATAATTTTTATCAAAAAAAATGTGAAATAATGAAACACAATAAATAAATCAAATTGATGACTTTTTACGGCGGGTGGTTTAGAGGCTTGGCTGAAGCTAGCCAGAACCAGTCGTCATTAATTAAAGTCTTAGCACAGAATAATGGATAGTATAAGTAATTTGAACTGAACAACGCGTCTAGCCAAAAGACGTTGCATCGTCTATCAGGTTAGCTACTTTGAATTTTAAAAACAATATCGCATCAGCTCAAAACTGCGGCCCATGTCGTAGCATGCTAGAAATAAAATCTTGTTTTGTTTATGGCAACACTTGTCACAATAGTGTTATTTACTAAGTCTATTGTGTGATTAATTTTCGCCCACACATACGAACTGACCACCTGAGAATCAATAACTTCCGAGAACATAACGGACGATGGCACGCCTTTATTCCAGGCTTTTATTTACAGAAGCCGATCCGATGTGTCGAAGCTAACTTATGACGACAAAATTGTATTCGGTGTAAACGTTTTTAGTGTTAAAAAAAATCTTAGTAAACATTTTTGAAGTGAAAACTTCTTTAGCGGCGTTGTGCACTTATCTTGGGATGGGTAACAAATGGTAAACTCGCGTCAGATCACGTGTCCTAATCGAAAATTCGTAAGACGGAGCACAGGCCGCTTGCGCGAGGTGTCTTTCCAAAATATTCAAAAATAACGTGTTCAAGTTTTCACTTCAGCCGGCACTCCAGTAGTGCACCCAGTTTTTTTTCAAAATCACATTTTGAGTAGAAACCCTCACATGTTTAGGGTTCCGTACTTCAAAAGGAAAGAAGGAACCCTTATAGGATTACTTTGTCGTCCGTCTGTCTGTCTGTTGTCTTTCTGTCTGTCTGTCTGTCTGTCTTCTGTCTGTCTGTCTGTCTGTCTGTCTGTCTGTCTGTCAATCTTTCAAGACCCTTTTTCTCAGGAACGCGGATAAGTTGAAACTTATATCAAATACTCGGGTCTACAATCTCTTTTGGCTGTGAATAAATCAAACTTTTAAGTTAACGCGATCAAAAGAAATCTGACTGATTTTTGACAGCTTTTTTATGGCGTCTTGTGTCAGATAACTATTTAACACATTATCAGGAACCGGTGAAACTGGCCCTTAGTCACTCTATTCGTCAGAATGGCAACCAAACTACTAGGTAGGAAATATACTGGTTAGTACGCTGTCACGGTCTACAATGTCTACTGTATAGTCTTTACCACAGAATAGATGAAGTAGTAGTAGTGTCTGTGCCTAAATCGAAAAACTGGAAATATAATTATCGATTTAATTTGGTCAAAGGTTACCTACTGGGAAGGTATGCGACCCGATCGCAATGTTAAAATCTGGTCGGGGTTTGTTAAAAGACCTTTCATCTTTGCGTTCCGTTTTCGTAAATATTTTCGTAATTAAGTTTTTTTTTTGTTGCCGGTGGGAATATTTTTGGTACGCGAATCATTTCCGCGAAATGTTAACGTGCTTTTGACCGCGATATAGTGACCTTTTTGCGTACGATTTTATGTAGCCTTTTAGCAAAAAAATACGATATTTAATTATATATGTTCTTTACACAAAATACTGATCGTAAGTGTATTATCTAATAAGAGTTAATCTACATAGCTTGAAATAAAAATAAAATTATTTCTTTTTTTTCATGGTATGTGATCGAAGATGGTGAATGAAACACTAGGCATAGAATACTCTTAATGAGACAGAGACTCTTACTTACTTACTAACTGCACTGGCGCGTTGACACCAAAGTGGGTCTCGACCTCCGCCAATGAGAGACGCCATTGCTCCCTGGATTGCGCGACCTCGTGCCAATCGGACACCTGTATCCTTAGAACGAGTTTTCATACCAAACTCGATATCGTGTATCGAACAAATTTTATATGAAAAACAGTACAGCGCCTCTAGTGGTTACTACACTTCACTAAATTTAGATCAATCAGAGAGCCAGAATAAGACGAAAACTATTATATGTGAGATCTGTCAAAAGCGTTTACGATAAAACTCGTACTAAGGGTACTGAAGTTGGTTCAGATCTTTTGGACTTCATCTGACCAACGGTATCTAGGGCGTCCGACAGGGCGGCGGCCTCTTGCACGTCCTATGTAAGCTTGTTTCACGGCTCGATCTTTTCCCATCCGTGCGACGTGTCCCAGCCATCCGAGCCTGTGTGCCTTAGTTTCACCAATGATGTTTGGATGAGACTTACGACGTAAGACAAGTCTTATTAATAAGACGTTTTCATAAAAAAAGTTCTACTACACTCGCTAGATGGCTTTTCATGCAAACCTACTTTGATGTCTATGTTTGTTTATTATTTTTAGCGAAAATGGGTCGATGAAAATGAAAAATATTAGAAATGTATGTAATGAAAGCGATGTATGTTATAGACATCAATCGAAAAATAATTCAAAGAAATCATGACGTTTGTCAGATTTACAATGTCAGACATTTGCGTTAATTTTGAAAGCCATCTGTTGGTCTCCGGAACTAACACATTTTTTTATTTTAAGAAAAACACCTCATTTAACAGATTAATTATTACGTATATTATACCTACATGGCTGGCAGTGCAAAAACCATGCATAAATGTTTTTATTTTTAGCCGAGGTTCTCGTAACAATTCGGTGGAATGATAAAATAAATATAGCAGTGTTACAGTATAATTTAAACTATTTTTATCTCTAAAGCCAGTTACATTTTTATTTGTTATTTATAATCGAATCTGCTCGAGGCTGCACAGTTTCTTATAAACCTTTCCAAACAATAAACCTAGGTCCTAATTTAAAAATCTCATCATCAGTCGTTATAGTAATGTTTCTTCTAATTTTAATTTTAAAATCGTTTATACACACGAAAGTTTAAGTGGGTAGGTAAGGTACTTAATAATGTATAATCCTTAAATGTGAGCCCATAACGTTAATATTTTTAAATTCAATAGAAGGCGCTAATCGTATTGAAGAATGTCATTAGCCAAATAGAATTCATATTTCCGGATGAAAGGCTGGCAACATTCGGCACCCCGCCATCTTGCCTGAGGCTATACGGCCAATCGGCGCGCGTTCTATTCTCAAACTACATTTGACACAATGGCTTTTTTTATTTTTCTATTCATTCGACAGTTTTATTGTATTCAGCCAGTAATTGGATAGTGCTTGAAAAAATAGAGTGTTAACGAAAGGTCACTTTAGCGCGCCTTATAAGATAGCATATCATGGAATCAATGCATTCTAATAGTTTATTTAATTTTTTTTGTTTATGACTGGAGAGATAAAACTTTGGCTCTTTCTACTCACTGATATATTTCGGCTAAGCTCAGTTTTATTACCTACTTGCCAATATGCCATAAGCGGCAATAGTCCAATGGCTACGGCATCGGCCTGACGATCGAGAGGTCGTGAGCTCAATCCCCACCACTATTGACGTGACGTTTGCACTACTGACGTGAGTCCACGCCAGACACATTGACACAAGCATATTTAGCTTAGTTGGATGGGTTAACAAGACTACAAGCACAGATTATATAATAGTTACTACGTAACTACTAGTAATGTGCAACGGTATAATCCACATTGATAGTAAACTTTTTAAAATAATATTTACGAAGCTATTAAGAAACAAACATAATTATCTATCCTAAGTATATCATGGATCAAATCGGTTCACAATTGCTGGAGTAATCAACTAACCAACATACAAAAAAACATAAAGACAGAAACCTCTTTTTTGGAAGTCGGTTGAAGTATTGCAAAATTGCAACTTTTTTCTGGGGCCGACCGTTTTCTACGTATCGCCAGAACGCATGTTGTTGGCCCGAGGCTACAAAATTCGAAGGGTGGCCTAATGACGGAAATTAGCTGAACTAAATGAATTTACACGCAGTGTCACAGTTCAGGCTATTGAATGGAGTGGGGCGAATTAATTACCTAGTGTTTTGGGGCAACGGCTAAGGTCGAGGTGAAACTTTTACCCGACTTTGGCTAGTACTTTTTATTATTTATTCTATGACTATGGTAAAGCCAAAGTAGGGTTATAGTTTTAACAGTTCATGTAGGTACTTGTTGTTTTAATAATTCCTTTGTGTATTTTAGTTTTCAGTTTTAAATTATATTTTTAATAGTTTAATCTCGCGATTTCTGTCTTTGTGTATTTTAGGTTTCAGTTTTAAATTACATTTTTAATAGTTTCATCTCGCGATTTCTGTAGTGGTAGGACTTCTGCTAGTACGCCTGGGGTGGTACCACCACTTTGCCAATTAATTTTCAGCCGTGAAATAGGAATGTTTTCGGGCTGAAATGGCAAGGTTAAACTGAAATTACAGGGCATGTGAGACTCAACATCTTTATGTCTCAACTCAAGGTAACAAGCGCAGTGCAGTGACATGCAAAATTCTGGCTGAATGAAGCCGCTTTATCTGTAATAGCTAGTATTATAGCTAGTAATAGACGTCATTGCTTACCTCCAGGCGAGCGTCGTGCTTGTCCTGTTACCTTACATCAAAAAAAAATATTACCCACGTTCAAATAATCATTTTTGCACAGGTGATAGGAGCATTATATCGATGTTCCGCCTGACCTGCATGCTACCAAAAAATTGCTTACCACCATATTAGGCCTTATAGTGTTCCGGCAGCACACAGCCCTGAAGAGTCAGGCCATTCTAAGCCTAGCGTGTTGACAATACTCGGCCACATCATTGCTTACCACCAGCCTAGATAGTGGTCAAACGCTAGATATAAATATAAAAATAAAATGTATATATATAAAAAATAGATAAAAAAAATATGGGCAAAACTCTACAAAATCTCCTTTTCCACATATTGGCCAATCCTGCGCACAAAGTTCGCCGAGTTGAATAGGCTCAGAATTATTATTTACTTTTGTGAATAGGTGACAACCGTGATACATCGTCCTAGTAGTCCTAGCACGGCTTCGAGCATTTACCAATGGAGATGTTAAAGTTGTAATCCGCAAACATTTTTTTCTGCCGATACTTACGGGGGACGAGGTAAACACGCATTGCACTCAAAATCACTCACTTTAACGATCCCGCACTCTAGCTTGAAACACGCACACAGTATTAAAAATACAGCGTAGTTACGCACGCTCATATGGCCAAAAATGGCTATATGGCCAGCAGAGGGGTACGCCTTGCGTTAACATCTCCTTTGGTAAATGCTCGAAGTAGCACGGAGAATAGACTCTAGGGTCCTAGTGACAACCGGATAACACAGAACAGTAAAATACTGTGGGTGACAATGACAGCCCATTAAATAGATGAGTACACAGACTTTAGAATTTTAACAGATGTTTTTAGATTAAAATTAACGATAACTATATCGTTGGTTTTAATCATGATTATAAAACACCGAGGCAGTCGGTCAGGTCAGTCGACAACAAACAGTAGTGAGTATAATAGTCGGTGTCTTATAATCATTGTCAGTTATAATTAATATTCGTGAGTTTGAAAAAATGTTAGTAAAATTTTGTGTGATAAAAATATCGGTTCCGAACATAGTTTTCCTAAGAAGTATTTTGAACAAAAAATTCTCTCCGGCGGGGAATCGAACCCCGGTCTCCCGCGTGACAGGCGGGGATACTGACCACTATACTACCGAAGACTTATTTGCCATTGCAAAATTAATGCATATCAATTAAAGTAGCAACATGATGTAAAAATATTGATAAGAATTTCACAGAAATTTATAAGCACAGTGCATATTTGCATATTTGAATTGAATCGACTAATTTAAATCCTCTGATAAATTGTACAAAATATCTACTGTTATCATTTTGCTTGCAAGATCGACTGATATGAATGATGACAACAATTTTACTGAGATAAATAAATTTACCACAAAAATATTAATAATTACCACAGAAATACGAGTACATAAAAATAATATACCGTATTATGTATTTATATTTCTGTAAAATTTACAGAGCGTGTGATACTTAAATTTTTTCAATGTGTTATAATTAAGATAGTTTAAAAACTAAAACAACCGACTGCCATGACGCGCGAGTCAGTTTCAGTTGCAAGTTTAAGACTTTTATCGACATATCTCTGGAGATACTTATCAGATCTCGATGAAATTACAATGGCACCACCCTTGAAATATCTCCTTCTACCACTCTCAAGTCAGCTATCCTTGAGAGCCAGTTCACATTCTAAGCCTAGCGTGCTACCATTCTCGACCGCATCATCACTTACCAACAGGTGAGATTGTGGTCAAACGTCAGCCTATATAATATAAAAAAAACTCTTCACCAACTAACAGCAGAGTTTTCGTATTTGGGCTCGTTGGAATAGTCTCAACGAACAGATCATACATAGGTCAGTCTGGGGTAGTTCTAAATTTATAATTTAACAACCCACGACGTTGCCAATGCCGTGAATGTTTTTAGATTTAAATGGCAAAGTGTCCAGTGAAATTACAGGGCATGTGAGCCTTAACATCTTTATGTCTCGAGTTAACAGGTGCAGTGCAGTGACATGCAAAATTCTGACTATCAGAAATTCTGCATGCCACTGTATCTGTAATAGGTAGACGTCATCGCTTACCATTAGGCAAGCGTCGTGTTTGTCCTGAATATATATAGTTTCATGATATTTTAACTCTGTGGTACACACATATTATAAATTAAATTCTTCTTTTCTGAAGGGAAATAAGAAATAATTTGATTTGTGTAAAGATTCTCATTTGAAGTTAAATGATTATAATGTAATTTATAACATGGTATAATTTCGATGTCATAATTAACCATTAAATAATGATACAATTTAAAACTTTAATTATTTCCTATCAGAACCATTAAAACACCTATTTCTGAACACAGCCATGAGAAATAAAACGTCACGACTTCTTGAAAATGCAAATTCACGTACTAATTGCTACTAAGCTCGCGTACCAAATAAGTACATAACTATTAAAGAAGGTAACGAACCGTACACATTGTACTTACAATGTATGCCGTATATAAAAATTATGCGTATGTCTCAGTGGTCGCCAATGGTAGGACTGTACGTCTGTAATTAAAGGGTGGGGCGTTGGTACTGTGAGTTCTCGATCTTAATTCGCTTTGAGATTAATGTGAGGTGTGATAATTTATGTCTAATTTTAAAAGTGGAATGTTTGAATGATATATTTTTTAAGAGTACCATATTATTAAAACTCACATTCATAAATGTTTTTGTTTGACATATTGTATTGTATGTAATATCTTGTAGTCACGTTAAATTGTCAAATTAATCAATTTTAAGCAAAAATTTCCAAAAAAAAGGGGAAGTGGAGGGGAGAAAAGGGGGTGAAGTTTTTCGTAGCGTTATTTTTCGGGATCATAATGTCACTTCTGCAAGTTTTTGCAAATCCAAGATAAGTCTGCAGAAAAACCCATGATAATCGACTTTATGTACACAGAAAAACAGGTTAGAATTGCTTCATAAACATTGTTTGGAGAGAGCGAGATACCTTACATTATTTTGCATATTTGGCCTGTATGCTTGAAAGTGAAACGTAACGTCATTTCTTGTCACTGTCAGTAGTGTTTTGATAGCTGACGTCTGACCACTTGCGTGTGGGTAATACAGACTGTATTGTAATGACTTATTTTTTTACATACTTCTTGCAATATTAATGTTACTTCTGGGTAAGAATCACGGTTTGTTATCAAATCTTGGTATTTGTTTCCTGTACTTAAACATACTTTTAGTACTCCTGTATTTTTTTTATAAATAGTCACGATTATCGAAAAACTAATAAATTTTGACTGCCAGAATCATTTTAAAAGTCCAAAACAGTGCAAAGTGATTTTTATTAAATTTAAATGCTCTTCCTGAAAAGTCCAAACAGGCAAAAGTGACACTATGATCCCGAAGGTCGTTATAAGAACTAATTTCAATGTTTGTTTTTTTTTCGGTAATGTATACCTACCTATACCAATCTGACTACGCAGTTCTCTTTACCTTCACAAGACAAACCCGTAGACACCAGATTCAAACTCTTAGGACCATGAGAATGCGAACGAAGTAATCGCTGAAACGTATACTCCTATTTTGCCAAAACTCTGAAACGGCTTTTTATGACATTTATGGCTTTGCTATGACATGGGAAAGGGGAAAGTGTCGATTATTGCATGGTTATAAGGGCACGGGAGGTCTACTGTTCTCACAGAATCACTAGTACTATTACTAATAGTACTATTTTTAACGAAAATATTTATAAATAGTCTAATCGAGGTTTCGTAGTAGTGTCAGAAGTGACACAACCCTGCCTTAGGGCGGTGCGCCGCCCTCCGGCAGTCTGCCCGCAGCTCGCGTCGCGATCGCTCGATTATTCGCACATCACCATTACTAATCGAACAAATTCTTCACACATTCTTGGAAAAAATATGGCGCGGCAAGTTCGAAAAATTGTTTTTATTTTATCTATTACTGTAATCTCAATTATTACCAATTAGTGGTAACTGTCTGCGATTGAGTTACTTTTAATATAAATTAAAATGGTCAGCATTAACAAATTAATAACGCACGCGCTATTTCGATTAAATACTAGTTAAATGTTTACTAGTTTCTTTGCGGCATTTTTAATTACACTCTAAAAATAATTCTTTCATCAAAAACTTTTCAATCAATCAAAACATAAACTGAGCTATTTACTAATTGAAAATAATCGATTCATAATCGTTTAAAACATTTCTTTCGATTACTAAAATTATTTTATTAGAATAGTAATGAAGCACGTTTAAAATCTATAAAGGTAATTTACGAATTTATACTTAATTTCGATTAATAAATGTCCCGTTAACTGATACTTTATATATAACATTTTTACTAACAACGGGTATAGATTAACTTCTCTATTTAACAATAACGAATTTAATTTGCCGTAGTGAATCGATTTTAATCAGTTTTATTCGCGAATCTTTTAAGGCTAGGGATGAGGTAATTATTCTTTCCGATGATATTAAGTTATACACATCATAAGTTACCACAACTCAACACCGTTCGTTATCCTTATTTAAAATTAACTTAGTGTATCCTTTCAAATAAGTAATTGAGATCGCAATTCATCGCATTAAGAAAAAACACAAATACACTTCAAAAACCAAAATGAATACATTTTCAATATAACTCAGTTCATATTTGAGTACTAAATAACACTTTGTATTTTAATACAACATTATATTAACTAGGTGCCAATGAAATTAGAATATCGTTAAATTATTTGACAATTTAATCAAAAAGTTATAACCGTAATAACATAAAAATTCAACAGTATTCAAATTCCGCCCATAAGTTATCGACTATTATGTGTTGTAGCTACTTAATTTAATCTCCATAATAAAACTATCGATATAGAAGAATCCATCACTACGTCTATAAATAAAAAAGATCCGGTAGTCAGTCGTCCAACGATCTCACAAGACACCAATTTAAAAAGTAATCACTAACCGATTGTGGCCCGAAACGTCCGCCTTTAAAGGGACCGGTAATATTTTTTTTAATCGATACATCGGACATTTACATATTGTTTTTATACTTTCACCTCACTAGACGTACTTTTTAACCGTTAATTTTAATCGATGTAATTTCTCGTTTTATTAATTAAAATCGATTTAATTAATTAATCAGAGGTTAATATTGTGTTTCATTTCGTCAGATCTAAATATGTGAGTTAACTAAGTGACAGTGATAGTGACGCAAAAAAATATTTTGTTTTTAAAGTGTTTTATAAGACCTGGCGGTGGCGTACGTAGATTTATCCAGCGTGATTGAGGTGCAGGTAAATATCTTAACATAATATAATTATTTTAAGTATGTGCAAAAAGATTCTCTCCGGCGGGGAATCGAACCCCGGTCTCCCGCGTGACAGGCGGGGATACTTACCACTATACTACCGAAGACTTGCATTCGTACGTTGAAATTATTGTTAATATTCAAACCATGCAAGAATTCTTGCTGCTAATCTACTCGTATTTAGATAAATTGCCACACGTATTCAGACGGAGAATAACATGAGAACGAAACGATCGATTTTAGTTCAGATAGGATGTAGGTAGCGTAACTGAAGATATTTAAGGTAATGGAGTTTGAAAGAGGACACAAAATGGCATTTTTTGCAACATTTTCACACATATATATATTTTTATATAGGTACATATATCAGATTGGCTACCGTTTGACTACTATCTCAATATAATCTATAGTTGCGAAGCGGCGGCAGGCGCAGAACACACGTTTTAAAGGCATGACAAACTCTAAGTTGTTCACATGATGAAAGTCATGTCAGTACATACTAAACTTATTATAACATTATTAGTACCTATATATACTAATAATTAAGATAGTTTAAAAACTAAAAGAACCGACTTCCATGCCCCGCGGGTCAATTACAGTAGTAAGTTTATGTCATAAACTTACTACTTTATCGTCATATCTCTGAAGATACTAATCATATCTCGATGAAATTACAATGGGATCACTTCGGAAACGTACCCTAACGATTAAAAAAAATCATTCTAATCGGTTTACAAATAACGGAGTAATCGCGTCACATACATACAAAAAAATAAAAAATAAACGTGTAGACGAATTGAGAACCTCCTTTTTTGGAAGTCGGTTAAAAAATAGGTATATATATAATATATATAATAGCCCAATGGCTAAGGCGTGTCGGCCTGGCGATCGAGAGGTCGTGAGTTCGATCCCCACCCAATGCACTATTGACGTGAACCTACTCCAGACAAGCATTTAGCTTAGTTGGCAGGGTTTACAAGACTACTACTACTACTAGTAATGTATACTCACTTGTGCGATTTCTTTGGATTTGTTCACTTACTCGACCACATTAATTAAAGTAAACGCACATCTGCATGGAAATTACAATGTAACCTATAATGCACACTAGATGTCGCTTTTTAATTAACCGATTTCACAAAAAAGGAGGAGGTTCTCAATTCGTCGGAATCTTTTTTTTTTCTATACAAATCTGCGTAATCTTTTAAGTGATCAAGTAAGTAAACAAGCCGAAAGAAACTCGCAGTCTGGTGGAAAGGACCGATGGTAAGCGACGTTATGGTCGGCGGTGGAGCTCGTTGACTCAGTAAATTCCTACTATTATTGATTTTTTTTATATATGATGTATGCTAGCGTTGGACATCTCATTTGATATCTCACCTGTTGGTAAGTGATGATACGGTCGAGGATGGTAGCACGCTAGGCCTAGAATGGGAACTTGCTCCCAAAGATAGCTGCTGAAACATATTAGATGTTTGCGACAGATTTTCTAACTTGAAGGTCCTATAATGCAGGGGTTGGGGGTTTCTTAATGTTTTTCGTACATACATTTTTCGATAGAAAAATCCATTAGTGCACGGCGGGGATTGAACTCGGACGGCATCAAAGCCCACCATTCTCCCACTACACCTCTGGGCCCTCAAAACACTTGAACACGCCCATTGATTGCTCAGGCATCGATTGACACATAGTAAATTACCAATCAGTATAAATAAATGAGTTTCAATCCTTTTATTTCTGCCGCGAACAAAAAGCACGTGTAATTGGTGCCTAATTCTCTTTCTAATTACATCTATACAGGCGTTTCAGATCTACAGATAAAGAATAAAAAGATAAGATCATTTGTGTGTAGTGCGAGTCGGACTCGCGCGCCAAAGGTTCCGTACAAACTTGTCAAACTTGTTTAAAGGACAAACTTAACTTTGCAGTTCAATCCATATAGCGATGCCTAGACACGATTAATGCACCAACCGTAAATAATAACTTTGTAATAGTAAAATAGCTTTTTTTGTTAATAAATTACATATTTGCGGTTTTCAGATTTATTCCTTTAGAAGTGCTGTAAGACCTTGCTTGTTGCCAAATTTCAAGATTCTAGGTCAACGGGAAGTATACGTTTACCCTATACGTTTGATTCTCTTGTGAAATCGCAAATTATACGAAAATATGCGACATAAACGGTCACATATTTTGATCGTGTTGTCAAAAAGTTTAATTTTATTAAAACTAAAAGAAACCGGCCTGTATAAATATGCAAAAGACCCGAGGATTTGATATATAAGCTTCAACTTGCTACCACTACGTGTACCAGAGAAAAAGGTCTTGAGAGACGGACAGAGGGACAGATAGACAAGAACGTAATCCTATAAGGGTTCCCTTTTCCTCCTGAGGTACAAAACCCTAAAAATAAAATATTTCGCAAAAATAACATAGGTTATATTTTACATAGTCATTTTTACGTTTGTATAAGCACTGAAGCTCGGAGAAAGGAAAAATTAAAGGTTTAAAGACTTATTTTTCACACAAATATTCAATTAATTGAATTACCACTTTATCGTTTCCTAACGAACTGCTATTAATGATATTTTATCCAATTAACTAAATTAAAGCTGTAAAGCGTTTAGATGGTGAAATATATAATATAACGGATCGTAATTTACTCAAACTATGTTTATGCATATATCAAATAAAATCATGTCGTGAATTAGTATCATTACTATCATAATTATAATAGTTTAAAAAGTAAATAACCAACTTCAAATGCCGGGTGAGTCATTTTTAGTAGCAAGTTTGAGGTGTTTATCTCTATATCTCTTGAGATACTCATCAGTACCCCGAGCACGAAAAATCATCGAATCCGTATCGTAAAGGTATCGAGTCGACGATACAATAACGTGGTGTTACGATAGGCGGCAGCACGAAGCACACTTTGACAGCTATCGAGAGCTCGATACGATTATGTTAGTAGCGTCATCCTATTGTAAGTAGGGACGAGCCGTTGTGAATGAAATGAACGTCTTATTGAATGAATTATTCGTTCAAAAATTAAATTGAATAGTGAACTTTTTATGACTTCTGGCTTAGCTATCTATTTATCGGAAATTATATTTAAAAAAGTACTTTAACAGAATAAACATCTTCAAATACGGTATGAGAGATATTAATATGCATTTTATTTGAAAAAGAGAATAATTATTAATACCTTTAAAATATATATGTCAGTTTATGAACGAAAGATATAGCGTCACCAAAGACTTGATTCTTTGGAGTTTGGGTTCCGTATTTCGAAAGGAAAACGACGGCTCGAGGCTTCCCCACATCACAGAATACTTAATAATACTACGTACCCACACCTGGTTCATTCTATCAAGCGTTTCTTTGTCTTGTAACATTGTTCATAAGGTTTATAAAGTCTTGTCATTTCTGATCGTCTTGGCGCGTCGCATCGCTGCCTATTCAATATGCATTGAGCCATAGTGTTCATATAATTGAAGAGTGTTGTGGTGAATTAAGAATTTCATATATTTATTATTACATTGTGTTGTGCGGAACCCTTAGTGGAAACCCGACTCACACTTGGTATATTTTATTTCTTCTTCTTCTTCTTCTTATGGCTTTTAAACGCTGCTTGGCGTTTTTCTGCCAGTGTCAAAAGTATGGCCAGTGTACAGTATAATTTACATGGATGGATGACATAGTGACAGTGTTGAATTTGAAGTTTGATAATCAAATATGGTCGCTGACAACGATGAAACTTGTCAACTTGGAACGAAGGTTTTATTAACTCGAAGGAGGATTAACTATGAGGAAAGATTTTTTATGTTGTTTTTATGTTTATATTTTCCCTTAATTTCAAGTAAACTTGCAGCAAGAAGATAATAAAGAGAACGACGTTGGTAAAGCGGGCGGTATTTGCATTTAATACACGCAAAAAATATGTTTTATGCAGTTAAAAAAAGTTTCGAAACAATTCTCACCGGAAAATCCTAAGTGAAAAAATATTCGACTATGCTCGATAGCCAGCCTTCGAAATTAACATTACCGTACGTCAAAATTAAGTTCATGCTCGCATTTTGTTAATAAAATCTCAAGTATCGTTTACGTAACGATACGTTTGCGATACGAATCAAATCAAAATCGTTCGTGCTGCCGAATTTAGTTACTTTTACGCACGATAGGGGCGCTGTACAAATTTCATACATTTTCAAGTCGATGACGATACGAATACTTTTTCGCAAGTTTTTCGAGCTCGGGGTACTGATCTCAATTCATTGTATAATGGGACCACCGTGGAGATGAAGGTACCCTTCTCATGAAAAAAATAATCATTCGAGTCGGTTCACAATCGGCGGAGTAATCGCGTAACAAAACTCAGAAAAACATACAGACGAATTGAAAACCTCCTCCTTTTTTGAAAGTCAGTTAAAAATCTAAGTAGGCCGTTAAGTTAGTTACTTATATTGTGTGCCTCTGAACTGCGGGATCACATCCTTAAATCCTTGAGACACAAAAAGGCAGGTTTAGTAAAAAAATTGTAAAAAAAATTAGATGGAGTTGCCCCAAAAATTTAGTACTTACCTATTTATTCGTTTATTAGGGTTCCGAACCCAAAGGGTATCAACGGAACCCTATTACTGAGACTCCGCTGTCTGTCTGTCTGTCTGTCTGTCTGTGTGTCTGTCCGTCTGTCACCAGGTATCTCATGAACTAGTTAGACAGTTGAAATTTTCACAGATGATGTATTTCTGTTGCCGCTATAACAACAAATACTAAGAACAGAACAAAGTTAAATATTAAAGGGTTTAAAACAAAAAACTTGACGATACGATACGATACGAAATTAATTCACCTCGACGCAGCTAGATGGCAGCACAGGAAAAATTAGCACGCGCAAGCGTTTCATTTGAATTTGTGGGCCTCGGTCGATTTGTTAGATATTTGTAAAGTACAGTTTTGAATAATATATCTTATTTTAGTACTTAAAGAGCTTCAATTAGCTAGAATCAGTAGAAAGTTAGTTGTACGAGCACTCGGTCTTCCAGATATTTAATTATATTAATAAAAAAATTACCTTTGTCTCACAAAGGTTTGTCAAATTACCTTTTTAGTTTGTGTTAATATTTACTTAGTTGGTGTTAGAAATTCGTGGCGTTCGGACTTCGGAAATTCGGAACCCTCCGTGTACGGGACAAAAGTCTGACTCGCATCTCGCACTTGGCCAGTTTTATTTGTAATTCGTTTTTTTAGCACCATTTTTTGTCTTTAGGCCTATGCCCAACAGTGGACAAATACTGGCTGTTAATGATGTTCATTGTTTAAAATATCCTGGCCATCCTAAGGATCTCTGAAAGACATTTCTTTCCTCGGTGATGCCGATTTTTTCGGAATCAGTAAAGAGGTATTGGAATGTTACTTTGAAAGGCTTTCTTGTAGGATTTTTAAATACATATAAATAGATTTTTTATTTATTTTGTATATCTGACAGGGTAGCGTTTTACCGCTATCTCTTAGTTAGACATTTATAAAACATGTTATGTTATCTACGCAACGACGTTCTCAGAGTGACTTATCAAATCGCCGGTGCGTGAAACAAACCACACTGTTTAAGAGTGGTTTTAGTGGCTTCATGGCTTGACTTTTTGGTGAGTTGTCGCCTTCTGGTTTACTTATTTTGTTTTCTGTATTCTGAGAATGAGATTTTAATATTTTTTTAACAATATATAGCGGCAATAGCCCAATGACTGAGGCGTCAGCCTGGCGATCGAGAGGTCGTGAGTTCAATCCCCACCCATTGCACTATTGACGTGAACCTACTCCAGACACATGCATATTTAGCTTAGTTGGAGGGATTAACAAGACTACTAGTAATGTGCAACCCACATTGCTAGTAAGCTTTTAAAATAGAAAAAAAATCGAGTACTTTTCTCCTCACAATAAGTAAAGATAAACCAGGAGTACCTAGTACTTTACTTGAACTTCGTAAAAGAGGCCGAATCGTACAGAAAAATACGTTCACAACTGCACATTTCTTATAACTCCGTAATACCTTTAACAAGACCTATAATGACCTGACGTTTTATCGGCTTCCTCATTTTAAAGCAAAAAGGTATGACGTCTCCAAAATGCTAATTAGACATACACGTACCATTACCGTATGATCTCAATGCGTATGATAGAGATATTAAGATTACTATAATACATAGAACTGTATCGCAATAAATCGTACTCACCAAATTCCTTTTGATTTTACGCACAATTTCTTAGTTAGTTATTACAACAAGGTACTAAAAAGCACGCCTTTTTATCGAGCTTTGATTAAAATTTTCATCTGAATATCATGCAATTAGTAAGTACCATGTCGTTTTAAAGAAAATCTGACCATACTTGAAACATAATTCAAATGATTTGAAATTTTATTGTGACACGGTTCTAAAGTAATGTAATCGACTACACCGGACTTCATATAAATTCCTATATTGATTGATTGTAGCGATATGTTACGGTAAATTGTATTCGATTGTAGTTCACGAATATCGATATTATTTTTATCGATATGATTGTTGGACGCACTGCTATTAAAATAACTAATTAGGGTTGTATTGATTGGCACAGTGAAATATCCGTAGAACATAACGCTGCCACGCTATGACTTCTGTACCCTTAGTACGAGTTTTTATCGTAAACACTTTAGACAGATCTCGCATAGATTTCGACTTATTCTAGCTCCCTGATTAGTCTAAATTTAGTTATGTGTAGTAACCACTAGAGGCGCTGTACTGTTTTTCATACAAAATTTGTTCGATATACGATATTGAGTTTGGTATTAAAACTCGTACTAAGGGTACTGGTTAGAAACTTTTTTTTAAATATCTGATGGGCTAGCGTGTGACCACTATCTCGCCTGGAGGCAAGCGATGATGTTGTCGAAGATAGTAAATGCAATTGACCAACATTTTCTTTTTTAGGGTTCCGTAGCCGATAGGCAAAAAGCGGAACCCTTAGAGATTCGTCATGTCTGTCTGTCCATCCGTATATCACAGCCACTTTATTTTGAAATTATAAAGACTACATAGTTAAAACTTGGTAGGTAGATGTATTTTGTTAACCGCTTTATGATATTTATACAAAAATTAAAAAAAAAAAAAAGTTTATGGGGGTGCTCACCATACATGCAACTTAAACTAAAAAGGTCGCAATGTGTGTTGCACATTGTGTATTCTTGAGCTAAATATGCTTGTGTCTGGAGTGGGTTAACCTCAATAGTGTAATGGGTGGGGATCGAACTCACGACCTCTCGATCGCCAGTCCAACACCTTATCCATTGGGTTATTGCTGCTTAATAATTAATTAAATTAACTAGTATGTTTTAATATAATGATAATAAATATGAATGATTAATTTAATGATAGTTAATCTATACTAATATTATAAAGAGAGAACATTTGTATTTTTGTATTTTTGTATGTTTGTAATGATTTGGCTCAAAAACTACTGAACCGATTTAAAAAATTCTTTCACTAATACATAGAATGGACTTTCGGAATGAAAATAGGCTATATATTATCCCGTTTAAATCAAAGGTACATTCGTGGAGACCTAATTTGCAACCTAAGTCGGCAAAAAAACGGTCGAAAAAACACGTTTCTTACGAACGCTGCTTAATTGAAAATAGATAGAAGAATATTTTCTTTGCAAGAGTTATGCAACTTAATAAGACCTACAAAAAAGTCCGCGACAGCATATGTCTATCTCTTAAGGTTGACTCACAGTAACCATTTTAATCTTAAAATTTTTGTTAAAATATATTTTCTTCTTTTTATTTACTTTTTATTTATATTTAAAAATAGAACTTCCA
The DNA here is from genome assembly GCA_954871355.1 of Cabera pusaria. Taxonomy (NCBI): domain Eukaryota; kingdom Metazoa; phylum Arthropoda; class Insecta; order Lepidoptera; family Geometridae; genus Cabera; species Cabera pusaria. The sequence goes on from OX940908.1 coordinate 9,042,623, forward strand.
AGGCTATTTTCAAGTATATAGTATTACACAAACACAGAAAACAGAAAGCACAGATTAGGTCATAGTTACTAGGAAAATATTATTATAAGCTTAGCTATGCTGTAGATCCCCACCGATCACAAACAATTTGAAGTCAATATAGTATAATAATATGATTTATTGTATAAAATAATATTCATCTATATATATATATATATAATAATATAATATTTTAAACCACCCCGACTGATCTATGTATAATCTTTTCATTAAAAGCATTCCAATGACTCTAAACACGACATTTAAAATCTGAGCTGTAAGTTGGTGAGGATTTGAGTATTCTGTAGAGTCCAGGAGATGTCCCAGCATCAGGTCAATGCTTCCATGTTCTTACAATATCGTTAAAGAAGAATATTTTCGAATTGATCAGACCTATGAAAATAGATTTCATAGTTTTATTACGATTGAACGAATTTTCATGAATCAAAGCTAAGAAAACTCTCGATGAAGACATCTATCAAACAAAAAAAAACTATCAATAATAAAAACAAAATCGGTTCATCCGGTTAGGTGCTAAGATGCTACGGACACACACACACACAAATACACACGTTAAACGTATATTACCCCTACATTTTGCGTCGGGGAACGCCGTAAGGTTACGGCGGCAGATGTTCTCCTTGGTGGTAAGCTACTTTTTAACCGACTTCAAAAAAGGAGGAGGTTTCTCAATTCGACCGTATATATATATAATTATATATATATTTAAATGTTTGTTCGCGGATAACTTCGTCGTTTATGAACCGATTTTGATTATTCTTTTTTTGTTCGAAAGGAGTTATCCCAAGTGTGGTACCATGGTAATTTTATCGAGGTTTGATAAGTATCTCCAGATATATTGGGATCTCAAAATTGGTACTGAAACTGAATAGCGCGGCATTGAAGTCGGTTCTTTTTTAGTTTTTAAACAATATTATTGGTAGATTTAATGATCCCACTACCACTGCACGAAAACTCATGATTCATGAATGCACATAAAACTTTCATTGGTAGGTATATAGCTAGGATTAGGACCAACGACCGTCGGGTCAGAATCAGGGTAACTATCCTTTACGCCAAAAGGGCCGTCCAATATCACTACGTAAGTAAGTATAAAACAAAGTCCATCAATGCGTCTGTCTGTCTGTTCGCAATAATCTCAATAGCTACTGAACGGATTATCATGCGGTTTTCACCAATAGCCAGAGTGTTTATGAGGAAGGTTTAGGTGCATAATTCGTTAAGGTTTTGTGTAAATTGGATGAAATATGACGATGATTGTTAAATATGTTCATATTTTATATTCGATGCAACAAACTGATGCAAATTTTGTAGACATATATGATTTACCCGTGCGAAGCCGGGGCGGGCTGCTAGTTGTTTATAAAGCAAGGGGCAAATGGGCCTAAAACGGTTTCCACAAGGTAGAACTTAATTTTTATTTAAGGCTTCACACGATGAGCATATTTAACCGTTGTAAGAAGTATTAGAAATAAATATTTAAAATGTTTGCCAAAACTATTACATAGAAGTAGGTTCTTTTTCTTTGCTATTTTTGTAGAACCGTTTATTTATTTTGTGTCAAGTATTTTCCCGTTTAGTTTTTGCACCCTCTATATTTTTACTGCTGTTTTCTTTCTTCTCTTTTTCTTTTCTTTTTCATGCCATAGATATAACTATTATTTCGATTTATATGCCATAGAGGTTAAACAAAAGAGATAAATACACAATGATATCGGAGTGGAGGTGAAAGCTGTAGGCAACTATTGTCCACAGGTCATAGAGGTCACTGATGGAGATAGCAGGTAGCATTGAAAAACGAGTTTATTTATTTTATAATTGATGCTATTTTAACCGACTTCACTAAAGGAGGTAGTACTCATATGTATGACAGACCGTACATGCAGACCGTATGTAATAATTAAAAATACATTTAATCGAATTATTATCAGATTTAATTTAATTAATATAAATCATGGGTTATTTATATAGAAATACCTAGTATGGTTAGTAAAATAACTAGTATACTTTGTATAGTTCACACTTTACACTACACACACACTTCCCACTATACGATGAAGTTAGCCGATTTACCTCCCTCTATATTCATCGGCTAACTTCATGGTGTAGTTTAAAAGCTCTGTCGCTGTGCGCGCGCATTGTTAGAAATCACTGTCATTATTATTTCCCTAAAGGTGCGTACATACTATGTAACATGTTATATAACACATCCACATTATGTAACCTTGTTATCCAACATATTAACATAAAACAATATTGTACACATTTGAATAACAATGATATATAACAATGTTATTTAACAATAGGCTAGTTTACTAAAAAAAATGTTTAGTCTGTCATTTACATTATCAAAAAATATTGGATACGCATTTATTATTTTTTCGGTTAAACAAAAAATGACGGAGATATAGAGCGTTGAAATTCCGCGTGACGTCACAAACTGCTAAAAAGTGTAATACTTTCTAGCGGTTAGTGACGTCACGAGCCCCCACTCCCGAACTCTTTATCTTTGTCAATTTCTATTGATTTGTAAAATTAAAAAATACGTGTCCAATATTTTATGATAATCGAAATAACGAACTAATTGAAATTACTATTTTTTGACCCAGGCAACATCCCTATTGTTCAGAGCTAGCGAGTGCACGTGACTAATATAACATATTATTGTTGTACATATTAATAACATGTTTTATAACATTCCGTGTCTACATTATCTGAAACATGTTATGTTACATAGGCTTTACCCACCTTAACGCGCCATAAGATGACTAGAAAGAAGAATATGACTTCAATAAACTACTTTATTTTTAGAACCTAAGGACACACCTCACACAGATAAAAATATATAATAGCAAAATTCACACAGAAAATCAAATCATTTTATCTAAGTAAAACACGTACACATTTAATAGGTTTATTTGACTTTCATTAACTCATTCTAATGAGATAACCGTTTAATGATTTCAACTTGTCATTACAAAATGTGACCTAAATATTCCGTGTGATTACAAAACTAAACATTTTTCAAGTAATAAACATCTACACTATGTCATCACAGTCCTAACATCCGCTCTACAAAATTAATCTATTACCAAAACTGGTTCAGGCGAAACTTGAACGCCTCCATAATTGATCTACTTTAAATCGGTCTAATGTCGGATTGATTAATTTGACTCCCAGTTGACGGTCAACCGTTTTACATACCTATGTAGACTTTGTAGATAAATATCACATTAAAAAGTGTGTGTGCTATGTACTATATACGTAGGTACGTAAGGGGTTATACTTCTTTGTCATAACAAAACAAAGAAAAATAAAATAAACAGTATTCTTATAACAGTTTTAACCTCTTTTTGGCCTATTTATACTTTATTATATTTTTCTAAGAGCTGTCGGATTATGAAAAGGAATAAATAAAATAAATCAAAAATTACTCCAATAATTGTATCCTGCGTGCCAATAATATAAATTGTAAAAACGACTGTAAATTATAACATAAAAATAATTAAATACTCAAATAAAATAAATAAAGGCGTGATAAATAAATTATTTTTCGAAATAAATAAAACCGACTTCAAATAGATAAGTGGGTAGCGCTTATAATAATTATATTACTCAAGTAATTTATTTTTCGCTTTTGCGTGCCTGTTTGTGGTTATGAAGTCGGTTTTATTTTATTCTGAAAAATAATTTATTTTAACCTTTTTAGTGCAAAAAAAGTTTTAATTAAACTACACGCACCTATAAAATTTTGTGTCTGGGCCGTTTTACACTGACGGTATATACTTTGTGAAAATTTCAAGTATGTACCTATTACGGTTAAAAAGAAACAGATCTGTAAAGTGCGCACATATAGACAGACGGACGGACGAACAGACGGACGGACGGACAGACGGACGAACGGACGGACAGCAAAGTCTCAGAAAGTGTTCATTTGGTACCCTTTGGGTTCGGAACCCTAAAAAAGTGACTTCAAATGCCGCGCTAGTGAAAATATCCACTAGTCATAATGATGTCATCAAGGTTGATACCTAAGGACAAAGTCTAAATTGACCCTGACACACGATAATTAATTGTCTATTTTTAACCGACTTCACAAAAAAGGAGGAGGTTCTCAATTCGTCTGTATGTTTTTTTTTTTCTTTTTTTTTATTACAATAATTTCAAATACTTTTATAACACGGACTAGTTGTATTCCATAATTAAGATAGTTTAAAAACTAAAACAACCGACTTCAATGCCCCGCGAGTCAATTTCAGTAGCAAGTTTGAGACGTTTATCGTCATATCTGTGGAGATACTTATCAGATCTCGATGAAATTACAATGGGACCATTTCGGAAACGTACCCTACCGATTACAAAAATAATCATTCGAATCGGTTCAGAATTGACGGAGTAATCGCGTAACATACACACAAAAAAAAAACATACAGACGAATTGAGAACCTCCTCCTTTTTTGTGAAGTAGCTTAAAAAATGTAAGACAATAACACAAACAATCAATATATGTACATACAGTTATTTCATATCAATCACGACCGGGCGACCGTACGTAATAATTGAAAACACATAATTAGGTTTCCTCTACACTCATATCGTATGCTATACTATACCATGTGTATTATCAACCAACTGCTGGACATAGGCCTCTCCTATGACAGCCACTGAGCTCGACCTTCAACTTCATGCTTCCAGCCAGCTTGCGTATTATCATCGCTTTATCTAGTCAGTGGTTCCCGGAGTAGTGGTCCAAGGACTACTCGTGGTCCGCAAGGAGTAAAATGTGGTCCGCGAAAGAGTTCAAACTAACGAAACATTAATATGACACGAGCCGTTTAACCACTATCACCTGATGCTCGGTAGCTCGGCTCAAAAATCTTATTGATACAAACATTTTTTTTCTCAGCCTGTTCTGTCCCACTGCAGTTCAAAGGCTTTCTTTAAAAAAAAAACAAATTATCCACTAAAAATGACACTCGTACAGTTTATTTTTTACTTTGTGGTCCCTGCTACTAATAATAAACTTAATATGGTCCCTGGTCGCAAGAAGGTTGGGAACCACTGATCTACAGTCCGGCAAGTATAACTTGGCGCGGCTGTGCGCCACTGTGCTTTTACTTTGTACTTTGATAACAGTTTCTCTTAAACCACTTTTAATTACTTTTGGCATTATTGAACTATTTTAATGTAGCAGATTTATCAACAATAATGTCGCGGTACAGTGCCACAAGTAGAACTTGGCGGTGGTGGTTTTTGGAACTAATTCTTTTAATTGAAACTGTGAATTTGACGTTTGAGAGATTACCGCGACATTATTGTCGATAAATCTGCTACATTAAAATAGTTCAATAATGCCAAAAGTAATTAAAAGTGGTTTAAGAGAAACTGTTATCAAAGTACAAAGTAAAAGCACAGTGGCGCACAGGCACGCCAAGTTATACTTGCCGGACTGTAATCTCTCAAACGTCAAACTCACAGTTTCAAGAGAGCGGAATTAGTTCCAAAAACCACCACCGCCAAGTTATACTTGTGGGACTGTAGCTGGAGGGCGCCCTACACCACAGATTATATAATAATTACTGCTACACTAAGTTTACCGATCTGTGGTCTCCACTCTAGAACACGTGTACCGCAACGTCATAATAATGTACCTATGCCAAAACCTATAACTATTCAAAATTATGATAAAATTCTAATCGTCACGTACTACACATTAGTCTAGTGTTAGGTATTATTAATTTTATATATCTAATGGGTATATCGCGTGCGGTGTAACAATATCATAATTTATACCTAATCGTGCTTTATTATTGGCTAAGCATAACCTATGTTAAATTAAGCTATTTTTTATATCTTTTAGGCTAGCGTTTGAACACTATCTCACCTGGTAGTAAGCGATGATGTGGTCGAAAATGGTGAAGACGCTAGGCTTGTACTATTCAGTATTCTGTGGTCAGATCAAAACCTTTAAACTTACATTATGAACTACCCTCTATTAGCATTGAAACTCAAAATAAATTAGAACCTATTTATTGCAAGCTGGCCGATACCACAGCCATAAACTGACGTTTAAATTGAGCATTAACAATAGAGTAACTGGACGAATGCAATGCGAGATAATTAGTTAATTACAATAATTTAACAAATGACTGATGGAGCCGAACATAATCTGTGATCAATGGTGTTGATTTGATCGACCATTTGTAATTATTTTTTGGTACTTGCATTAACAAGGTGGATTAATGGGTTTTTGAAGATCAAAAAGTTGTTTTTAACTGCTGATATTAATTTGACGTGTGCAAGTAAAAAAGGGTTCAAGCGCCTGTATTTGAAATATTGACATTTTTACATATGCGATTTTTTTTTGCATCGTTTGAGCTAGTTTTCGTACGATTCTGAACACTATATTGGCGCTTGAAATCATTGTAAAAATGGACCCATTTTTGACTTGCAGTATATGAAACGACAAGGAATATGACAATTATCGGTAGGAATACCCTTGAACACTAATGACGATGGTTTACGTAGCCTTCACCGGGCGATCCAACGCTTTTTAATTTTTTACTTTTTTTAGAACTTATAATAACGATCAAACGATGTGGTCGAGAACGATAGCACGTTCGGCTTGAAATGGGAACTGCGTTTAAGGACAGCTTCTAGACTTCACTTTTGGTAGTTGAATTTAGCTGGCCAGGCTATTGTGTTTTCGCGGGGTATGCATAGAATCTTATACTCTCGTAACTACAGCCGCGAGAAGATATGGGATGGTCTTCTAGTGACATCCTAAGAAATGGAGTTAATACCTACCTCAAAATTTCTACCGATATTAATTAAGATAGTTTAAAAACTAAAACAACCGACTTCCATGCCGCGCGAGTCAATTTTAAGTAACAAGTTTGAGACGTTTATCGTCATATCTCTGTATATAAATATCAGATCTCGATGAAATTACAATGGTACCATCTCAAAAACGTACCGTACCGATTAAAAAAAGTATTATTCGAATCGGATCACAATTGACGAAGTAATCGCGTAACATAAATACAAAAAAAACTTACAGACGAATCGAGAACCTCCTTCTTTTTGGAAGTCGGTCGAAAATAACTGGCGCGATGTGATGTCAGCTTTATAAGTTGCTTTCCCGCGTTAAAAGTATATTCTATAGCCTAATCAATAACACTGGCTATCCCTCTGCAAAATGTTCCAGCCGTTTCAGCCGTTTGACCGGGAAGAAGTCCCAAACAAACAAATATACTATTAATTGACTTCCACACATATAATGACAATAAGACGACATACGCAAAGCGGTGGGCAGTGACTGGAAGAGAAGAGCCGAAGATCGGGCTCAGTGGCGCATCTTGGGAGAGGCCTACGTCCAGCAGTGGACTGATACAGGCTGATGATGATGATGACACATATAATATTGGAGGAGAGGCCTATAGATGATGATGATGATGAATTGTGATATCTCTTGACTTGTATGATTCATATTCATTTTCCTTTCCCCCCAGGAGCGGCTAGGCGGCGGTGGGCTAGGGCTGGGCGGCGGCGGGTTCAGGGGCGGGCAGCCATCCCTGGCCGACTTCCAGCCGCCCTACTTCCCGCCGCCCTTCGCGCCTGCACCTCATCCCGCCAGCCCGCACCATCAACAACAGGTAACCTCTAGATTCACTGTAGTTTTTACTAGCTATTAGAAGCTTTGTTAGCTGCTAGACGATCACACCAATAAGCTGACCCAAATTTACTGGTGTGACTTTACACTTTACTAAGGTGTCATCTACACGAGCGACTATATCACTGCGATGATTCGCCGTGCGATTAAATTTAAATAAAACTTGAATCAATCCCTACGCGCCGTTATCATTGCGGCGTTGAACAACTGGCTCGATACTCTCATTCGTGAAAATGGTGCCTCTGTGTGCTTGCCCTCAGAAGTATAGTGAACATCCATGGTAGTTCTGCACCAAATACAGCGTGTAACCACTCTCGACCACAACCACCCACTGGTGGTAGGATTATGTCGATGTTCCGCTCTTGATTTGCTACCAAAAAGTAGCTTACCACCATCAAGGAGAAAATCTGCCGCCATAACCTTACGGTGCTCCGGCAGTACATAGCCCTTCAAAGTCCTAGGCGTGTTCACCATCTTCGACCACATAGTCACTTACCACCAGGCGAGATAGTGGTTAAACGTTAACTTATAAGATTTAAAAAAACAACGAGTGATCATTGTCACACAATGGACGACCTTAGTATGGTCTTCATAGAGCACAATAGATAATTTAGATTTTGCTAATGTTTCTTTCTATACATAGTGCTTGTGTTCTACTGAAGGAATTCTGGCAGTTATCCTTGTATATGATTTTATTTGTTGGTCTGGGTAGCTTTTCTTTCGTCTATTTCATTTCAGCGGTCGCGTAACTTTTAAAAACATATATACATATACATACCTACCTATACAATATTGCCGTAAGTCTCGTGACCACGATCAATGCAACTTGGTCGAAACGTCGAGTTAAGTAAAATTAATGTTTTAAGCGCGATAAGTCCCGTATTTTAATATTTATAACGAACTGTGTTTAAACTGGAGACAGAGGGTGGCTTTTAAGGGAAAACTAGAATGAGTTGTTTTTTATTCTAATGTTATAGCTAATTAAGCAGAAAACACACAGTATATCGTGAGCGAAGCGAGCGCATAATTTATATATATATATATAGAATCAAGCCATTCGAATTGAATTGAATTGAACTCGAGTAGTCGCAAATATTTTTGCTGTTATTTAATAATATCTATATTTCAGAGCCATGGCATGGAATACGGCGGCGGAGGCGGTGGCGCAGAATACGCTCAACACTATGCGCCGCAACAGTTGTTACCAAGACACCACACACATCACGAGCCACACGCGCATCTCAGACATCATCGGGACCATCATGACGCAATACATGCACATCATGTGAGTACTCTCTCACTCTCTCTTTCTCTCTATTCTATTCTAGAGATATATCTACCTTTATCTCTGTCGTTTCCCTATCTTATAATTCTTACTCTCTGTTTTGCTTTCTTTTTTCAAATCTCCCTATATTCATATCTCTTTCTCTCTTCCCATTTAACTCTCCATAAGGAGAGAATATAAACTCTCTCTCTCTCTCGCTCTCGCTCTCTCCAAAATGAATAACACTCCAAAATGTTCATAACTTTCAATAACTCAATTCACTTACGTACTTAATAACTTAACCGATATATTTTAATATTAGGTACCTATAAATCCAAAAGTAACAGTATTATTTACCTCCCCTATGCACCCTGCAAAAATCTTTGCATAGTTTGTTTCGCTCCCTCGCAAGTTGCCGCCAAATTATGTTATTATTTATGAAGCGCGCTGCAGGTGATTAAAATTTGATTCGCAAGTAGGTATGATGCACATTTCCTGTTGACTAATAAACAACCTGACCATATTTATTATTAATTTATAAATATAACTTGTTGCGTGTGAATAATGTTTTATATATTTTTATTTGAAAATGATATTGATATTAATCCGTTCACAATTAATTTATTTCTGATCTTCACAATTGCCTTTTACAGTCGAATGTAAAATAACTAAGAATAACTTCTAGTTTTCTACTGTGTGCAACTTGAATATACACATTGTTTACAGTTATTTACTTACCACTTGCGTTTATGATTTACAGTTGTTTAATATTTATTTTCATACCCACATGTAATACAACAGTGAATTGACATTTAGTTAACATTATTTTTTATATATTCTGCTAATCGTAAGTGAGAGATGTACTTGCCGTTGATGTTAATGCCACAATCTTTCCAGTCCATAGTCTTAAACATATCCTCCAAGGGTTAGTGAACAGTTTTGGGGATATGACGTCCATATATTCATGTTCAGTAAATAAACTTTGCACTATACACTACCAGTACCAAAAGTTTGCCAGAAGACTACCAGTTTGGATTGGAGGAATACAAAAATAAAAATATGACAACTGCAGTGAATTCCAATTTTAAACCTTAACTTTTTCCTCTATATTTTCGTCTGAAATGTCGCCGTCGTATTTTCATCTAACAATGAGTTTAGAAATAGATACGTCATGAAGAGGGGCACTTTACCAGATTAGCGCGTGGTAATGTTCCGGTTTAGGAACGTTCGCTTCTCTACACAATGCCTCGGGTTCTTTTGTAGGAAACCCGTGGACATTTTATGATTGAATAACAGTTTGTGAAAGGTCGAAGCTCGTATTTTTGGGAGTAATTTGCCGTATATGCTTTTGGAAAATGGATTTTGATTTTTTTGCCAACTAAATGCGGAACATTCAAATACTCAAGAATGTAGGAATAATACGCCTGGTGTTCACGCCAAATAAGTCAGCGTGTGACTGGTAGCGTAGTAAAAGTTAAATTTGATTGAATGATTAAAAATTAATAATGCTATAAATATTTTATGGTAACTTTAGTTAATGACTATAAAAACTCTTTAATTATAATAATTATTTATTAAATTTGGCCGCCCGCAGACTTATGTGGCGCGCACTCTAAATAACATTTATGCCATAGACTAAATTATGTTTCTTTACAGTTGTCACATGGTGGTTTCGGATACGGTAGTGGCGGCGGGGGTGGAGGCGGGGAGAGAAGAGCGGAGTACGGTGCGAGGGAGCAACATGAACTTGCATTGCACCACGCGTTGCATGCTGAAGAAGCGCCGGTCAGTATATGGAAATAATTTAAGATAGATTTACAAAACGAAAACACCGACTTCACATGCCACTATAGTGAAAATATCCCCTAGTCATAATCAATATTAACAATATAAACAAATAATCAAAATTATTTGTTTATATTGTTTATCTCCATATCTCCGGAGATGATTATCAGATCTCGATAACATTTGAATGGGACCAAACGAGAGGCATAATATCTCAAGTAAAAAAATATTTTTTCAAATCGGTAAAGATTTGACGGAGTTCTGAGGTAACAAACATAAAAACAAACAGTCGAATTGAGAACCTCCTCCTTTTATGTGAAGTCGGTTAGCCAATAAATTAATGTAAATACCTTTGCACGACAAATACATGTTACATTGATTTAATAAACCTTTACCGTTTAACCTAGCACCTTTTAACCTAGCACTTTCAACGACTTAGGCTCTAGAGAAATTTTATAATGTACACCCCTTTAATCAAAGGCATTTCGCTAATCGGCTCGCTGAGTTGAGTATCATGTATTGAGTTGAGTATGTAGTTTGGTACCAACCTATTCGGCAATACAAGTTGTGTCTGGTGACCTTCACCTATTCTTGCCATCTTCCTCATCCACTTCCAGAGAGCTTCCATCATCAGATTGCATCATCATTTACCATTTGGTACCATAGTAACTATTATATAATCTGTGCTTATAGTGCGTATCTGCCTACAAAACAAAATAAATCATCAAATTTTCAAGGATTTTTTTGTCATTATGGCCGCAGTCGTAACTAATGTTCGAAAGTGTTAAATTCTGACCTAAAATGCTTTCTCCTTTGAATTCCTTTGAACTTCTTTACTGCTTGAAAAAGTACTTTCAAAACGTATATCTAGCTATCAAAATGTTATATTTACCACGAGGATATTCCTTGAACTTTCCAATAATATAATTGCTAATAAATATTACGAAATTCCAAACAAATTCTATCATCGAAACCGGATGTATAAAAATGCCAAATATATTTTTTGCCCTTGCAACATTATGTGTAGTCAATAGAATGTCCAATATGCGGAAAATGCCCGTTCTAAGAATTTATTAATAAACTAAGCAAATTAAAAAACTGAGAGGAAAGTATTCGGGAATTTCTTCAAGTAATTTCTATCTTGGATGTATTAATGTATTTTTTTATTTGTTTTTTGTAGAATACATCGATGGATGATACCACAGGCTTCATGACGGATCTACCTCTATTAAAAAGTAAGTTTTTATTTATTATTTTTATGAAATGAAACATTTATTTGTTAGAATATAGGTGCATTAGTAGATGATTGATGTTAAATTAGTATCACTATATTCGACTGGTATATCAGTCGTACAAATATTTTGATGGCTTGTATTTTAAAAAGTCACCTACAGAGTAAAAACATCTGTCACTTAGCCAATTATAGAATTTTCTGTTAAATTTTGAGTTGGTCATGTCATGAAATTCATTTGGCAAGTTATTGAATATTTTGATTGCCATATTATGACAATTTTTATTGCATACTTCCAGTCTCTTTTGGGGCATTAGCATTGGTTTTCGAGCAACCTTCCTTCTCTGCATAAATGTTGTACTTACCTTTTTCGAAAAGTTCAGAATTATATCTTACAAATTTGCACATCTCATATATTTACAGAGAGAGAGAGATGATTCCGTTACCCAGATACACTCAAAAAATTTCGTAAGCTAATTCACACCACTAACAACAAAATAAAAACTAAATAAAGATTCTGGATTTTAACATGACGGCCAAAGTCCGCCAAAACAATAATGAATTCTAAATTCGTAACTTCACGATAAATGATAACTGGTATACAAAATTATGAAAAGACAAGAACATTTCAGCCAAGCATCCTTCAAAAATGTTGAATTATTTATAACTTACGTTAAAATATAATTGACCGAGCAAAGCGAAGGTCTCAATTTCAGCACAGAATAATGAATAGTACAAGGTTTCAGCCTGGGCAAAAATACTTTCGTATGTCCGGGGGATGTCCAGATGTATTAGGACATCAGCCCCCGTGATTCATAATCATTCGAAAGCAAATTCGGATTCGGAAACTGCCTTTGCTTCGACCTGGATCTTTGCAATTCATAATGCTCCGATCGGTTACTTTTATTATTTCAATTTGAAAAAATCTAATTAGAAAGGTTTCCGCAACAAAATAGCTCACGGATTTATCAATATGCTAAATAAATAATGAAGCTTCCGAATCGGAATAGGTTTTTGAATGATTGAGAATCAAGGGGATGGACATCCGTCAGTTCTCCTCTACAGCTAGGCTATTCTGTAAGCTATCTCGACAGCGGAATCCGCGGTGAGTTTTGAATTTCATATTACGAAATTCAACCGTATTACGAACGAGATTCGATTGAATTTCGTAGTACGAAATTCAAATCTCACCGCGGATTCCGCTGTCGAGATAGCTTACAGAATAACCTAGCAGATCGCAATTCTCAAATGATTCTCGTGAAGTTTTGTGAACAGGTGCTATAAATACATGGAATTTTGTGGTCAATTAGATTTTGTTTTTTTTTTTTAAATTGCGTAGATTGAAAAGGTAAAAAAACAGCCATGAAAATGTCAGGCATTTCGAAAAATGATCAAAAATGTCATTTAACGTTTTTTTACTCTTATTAAGACTCAACAATTTTGTCTGGACATCTTTTTTATCCGATTAACTTCAATGGTCGGGGTGTCTTTTTAAGTTTTAGGTAAAGGTGCGTACAGACTGTGTTACATAACATGTTATACAACATTGTTTTTAACATGTTTCAGATAATGTGGCAATAATGTTATAAATAATTTAATTAATATGTACAACAATGTTATATTAGTCACTTGTACCTACTCAGTAGTTTTGAAGAATTGTTAAATAACATTGTAATATAACGTTATTATTCTAATGTGTACAGTATTGTTTTATGTGGATACCTTGGATTACAAGGTTACATAATGTGGACGTTTTATAAAACACAAGTTATATAACATACACAGACAGATTCGCGAGGTCTACAGCTCACAGAGCCACTAACTAGCATATAATAATATTATTTATACTATACGTTCAGTAATTCAGGCACATTCCATTTAATGAAAGTATTAGGCTCCTTGGTATGCCCGTATGGAAGCATCCATCCGATCTAAGCGTATTATTAACTTATCAAATAGTAACTCTCATTGATGACCTGGTAATGATAAAACTGTAATTAGGCCTCACACAACACTTATCAGATAGGTGTATCGATATTTATAAGTGGATCGTAATAAAAAACTCCGAATGAATCGATATCAAAGATGTAACTATCAATCACTCGATATTTAAATAGTCAGCGTTTGAACCTGTGCAATCTTCCTCTATCGATATTAACAAACGTAAATATCGCGATTAAATATCGAGTAGGCACTTAAATATTAACATGATTATACTATGGCAACTCTACTTATACTATGGTACCTACCAGATTTTATTTATGTATGTCAATACATTTTATGAAAGTGTCACACTATTCTGTTACTTTCGTAAAACTTGTCTGGATGCATGGGATCGTATTTAAATTTCAAAAATCATCAAGAAGTCCTGTTCCTGTATAACAGACTCGCATAATAATAATATTGAACATGACTCTCTCGATTATACTGTTTTTACTTCAATACTAAATATCACTTTAATAATTAATAATATTCACACTATATTGACAGTGTTTAAAGACTTAGGTGTGATAGAACGTTCACTTGATAGAACGTATGCAATGGTAACGTCATTTATACACGTTCATATTTCAAAAAAAAATACAGTTACATTATTTTGATTCGGAATTATTTTTTCAAATTCAATTTGAAGAGTTCTTATTTCAAATTGACTGCTAATAAAGTCGCGCCTTTTTCTTTTTTTATAATACTGCCAGTATGGTGCACGGCTAATGACACACTAATGTTTATTGTATTAGAGTTGCCATAAAGAAATATCACAATGAGAATGGTGATCATGCTGCGAGCATGTTTGGGGCGTGTCGGTGATTGTTGAGAAAGCCATTGTTGATATTTCGAGCCGGGAATTTCGTAATCACCCGTATTTTAAGTTGCACCTGAGATTTATTAAAGCTACATTATATTTATATTTAAATATCCTGCGTAGAAAATTATGTATGTAGCTGATATAACTATGTAGGTACTTAGGTAGTATAGCTTTTAAGAATTTATGTGCTTTACAATTGAGATAATTAAATATAACGGTTGCGTTGTTGCAGCGCTTGTGTACATTCAACAATAAAAGTAACTACGATTTTTTTATCGACCTAAAAGACTAAAAGAGCTACCTGATGACTTCTAAAATAAGGCATTTTCGAAATATTATCTATTAAACTGTTTAAGTATACTCAGTATGAAAATTAAAATAATATAATTATAAGCTAAGGGGTCTAAGTTAATATATCTTACATTATTTTAATTTTCATAATGTACATATTCATTTGGGTTTCTTTGTATGATTCTATATTATCAACCGACTTCCAAAAGGAAGGAGGTTCTCAATTCGTCTGTATGTTTTTATTTTTTGTATGAATGTTACGCTATTACTCCGTCAATTGTGAACCGATTCGGATGATTCATTTTTAATCGGTATGGTAAGTTTCAGAGGTGGTTCCATTGTAATTTCATCGAGATCTGATAAGTATCTCCAGATATACGACGATAAACGTTTCAAACTTGCTACTGAAACTGACTCGCGCGGCATGGAAGTCGGTTATTTTAGTTTTTATCATCAATTTTAGATTGATACATGTACAAATGAAACATTTAGAGCTTATTTAGCCTTTTCCAAGTACCTACAGTTAGTAGTAATGAATATAAGCCTTTTTCTCTCCAGCAATGAAAGGACGAGACGGTCTTGGCGGGACGGGTTCCTGCGCACCGAACGATGTGTTTTGCTCCGTGCCCGGCCGACTGTCACTTCTGTCATCTACCAGCAAGTACAAAGTGACAGTCGCAGAGGTGCAGCGGCGGCTGTCACCGCCTGAGTGTCTCAACGCTTCGTTATTAGGAGGTGTGCTAAGGAGGTAAGGTTTCAACTTTTTTTATTGTGTGGTGAATATGGTCTACCTGATATCAAAGCGGTTACTGTTGCATATTGGCACCAACAACGCCAAAAGCATTACTGATATATTGTCTGTTGCTATGAGAATCTGCTATGTGTTGTTTCATCAATTTCATCATATTGGCTTTCCCTGTGCAAAATTGATTGCACCGTTTAAGCCCAAAGCAGCAATAAACAAATTAACAATTGCTTTCTTAATATAAAGTGGCGATTTGTCGTTCTTAAATAAAGCCATGATTAGGTTAAGCTAGTTTGAACAAGAAAGCCTCCCTGGCTCAAACTTAAGTAGAAAGATAGCTGCCATTAGCTACGGTTGCGTGGAGTTCTTAGGCAGTTTTGATAGAATCATTCTTTGATAATATAAGCCCAAGCTAAACCTTATTTAGTGTATTAGTTCATATATTGTAATACAACCACAAACCACTTTTAAGTCTTAACTGTATCAATAGTTGTACAACCTTCTTCACTGCTAAAAGCCACCAAAACCGCACTTCGAAAGTCAAACAAGTATTTACCGCCAGCCGCAACGTGTAAATTGTTGCCACTGCAAAAAAATTAATGAGCGCGCGCTTGTAAGGAGTTCAAAATGGCCGATGTGGTTATAATTGTTTAATATTTATTATTCATAAAGTAATTTAATATCAAGTACAATTACTTGTTTGCATTTTGAAATAGGCTCAACATTTAGTCTTTTATTTGCGTTAAACACAATAGGTAATATAAGTACCTAGAGTGTATTTGCTCTTGTTGTAAAGTTTTCAGTGAATGTAACGCTTAACTACAAGCAACTTTTATTTTGATTTAATTGGTACAGTAAAATTACGTCAATATTAAAACAGTGTTCTTTACTTCAGTTTCAATCTGTACCCATTGCAAGCTGTGATAAAACTGACTAATAACTCCGACTCTAAAACATATATTTTAGATAGCTCAAAAAATATTCATTCATGAGAAATACCATACCTAGGACACAGTAAATAGTAGGTACATGCCTAGGAGAGGATATTACATTCTTGTACCTACGCGGTATGGGCAGTTCAGACTATATCAATTATCTTAGGTATCATATAATATAATAAGTATTTAATATAGCAAATTTTATACAGCAAAACAACTTTTTTTTTCTTTTTATATCTTATAGGCTAGCGTTTGACCACTATCTCACCTGTTGGTAAGTGATGATGCGGTCGAAGATGGTGAGCACGCCAGGCCTAGAATGGGAACTGGCTCTCAAGGATAGCTGCCGGAACACATTAGATGTTTGGCGACAGATTTTCTAACTTGAGGGTGGTAGCTGGCCAGGTGGACACTAGATAATGTCCTACCACCATGCAGGGGTTGTTGGTTTCTTAACGATGTTTTTCCTTCACCGGAGGGCCACTGTGAAAAGCGCATATAAATTTTTCGACAGAAAAATCCATTGGTGCACGGCGGTTTAAACTCGGTACCACGGCATCAAAGCCGACCGTTCTCCCGATCACGCTACCGGGCCCTCAAAAACTTCGAGTATAATATAGTTTTTAAAGACATTTTCACACTTGGGGCTCTACAACAAAGCATTCGTTTTGCTGATGATGATTTTCGATGTATAAATACTGCCTATTTAAGTCAATGCATGTTATGGCAAACTAGTACTGCATGTCTGAACTACCCTTTCTATTTAACAGAAAAAATTCAAAACATCGCTATAGATAAAAGATATTAAGTAGACTAGTCGCCATATTTTTTGTTTGTGGTCACAGGAGCTGCGTTCATAAACTATGGTTCCTATGAGTTTTTTATCGGATGTAACTTGACATTGTGAAATTGACGTTATCTTATATCGGATGTACCGTTAATATTCATGATTGTTACTTTAATGTTTATTGGTCTAATTATCGCTTTTGATTGGCATATTAGTATTAATAGTTAAACATTTTTAAAATACATGGCAAATAAATTATAGACAGGAATTACTACTAATAACCAACATACTACGACTATGAGTATTAGGGTACTTAAATGGATTGGACTAAAGTCAGTTTAACAGCGCTTCAACTCACTGTCGTCTTCCATTTCCAAACAAGTACGATTCCAACTTAGACCGCATCATCACTTAGCATTCGGTGAGATAATGGCCAAGTGCTTGTCTGGTCGGTATAAAATAATATATTTTTATTTAGACACATGCATGTTTTAAAAATCTTATATCTATAAACGAGTCAGAGAGTTTTGACCGAAGGAGAAATGCCGCCTTTTACAATCACACGTGCTGTCAGGGTGTTACCACACCAGGTGGGAAAAATCTATCTATTTGAAAATAGGTACTCCGCAATCATAAATAAAAGTTCCCATTCTACGCCTAGCTTGCTACCATCCTCGAACCACATCATCAATTACCAACAGGTGAGATAGTGGTAATCGGCTAGCCTGTATGATATAAA
Source organism: Cabera pusaria (assembly GCA_954871355.1). Lineage (NCBI taxonomy): Eukaryota > Metazoa > Arthropoda > Insecta > Lepidoptera > Geometridae > Cabera > Cabera pusaria. The sequence goes on from OX940908.1 coordinate 9,060,920, forward strand.
AAAAACTACCGTAGGTACGTATGTTCTCTCTCTCAAATACTCTCAATCTATTCGTTAATTATCATAGTTATACTAAATATCTGTTACACATTTTACTGCTCAATCTTAATCATACAATCGGCAAATATGTAGGCCTGACAAAAACCTGTCGGGTCATTCCCTCTATAAAAAAATCCAATTACTGTACAAAGGAGATCGTAATGAGGCACAAGTCTTTCTGAATAAAGCTTTAAGTATAAAGTGGTTTATTTAAGTAGGTACATCCTTGTTTCTAAGCAGTGTGATCTATGACTAGTTGTGTTCCATGGCTTCGAATGCGTTAAAAAGTGTTCTATGTTATATTTGTAAGTACTTATATTGGCTATCCCCAAGCAAATTGTTCAGAGTAAAGAATAAATCAGAAGGCGTCAATAGGGAATATGCATGTTTTTTTTAAATATTTTTATTTCACTCATTACATCCATTTAACATAATAAAAAAATAAAATACTGCTGGAATTAGTCTTATTATTTTTTAAATAAACATTTAAATATTCAAATAAATTTGAGCAGTTTAAACGCTATCATTTCCACGCACTTACGTCAGACACACGCCGCTTGAAGCAAAAAAAGGTTTTTTTCTTTAACTAAGGCTCCGCGCGATTATTGTATTTAGCCAATGGCATGTTTTTATTAAATTATACAGTTTCTCTAATCTCGTACTCACTTTTATCTATATTAAATGGTTAGTAATATAAATTTTTGCACAATAATACGCGGCAAACACAATATTTGGAAATAAATACAATAAGACCACACCAAACATTTATTTTTATGTGCCCGCGCTCAATGTTTCTATCACGTGGAGCAGTGCATAATGACGTCAACTTTAGATTCGACCAATGGTGATCTGTTTTACAAACTTAAATTTCCCTCGCTTAAATTGCATTTGTAATTTATTATTTTAAGCAAATAAAATGGAATTATATAAAAAAAAAAAGGTTTTATATATAACTCCAGGACAACAAAGAATCGAAAAAAAATTATTTCCAATAAATCTGAGCTTCATGCATATTCCCTATTCACCGAACATGGAGCTACTAAAACTACTCTTGAATAGTGTAGTTTCACGCGAACGTCGTTGCGTAGATAGCGTATATTACTTATTTTTAATCGTGATTTCATAAAGCCATCTTGTGTTGTTTCTAATTGTTATAGTTTAACATCGTTGAAAAAACTAAAAGAACCGCCTCCAAATACCGCGAAAGGCTAAAGCAAAACTACTCATTTTTAGGGTTCCGAACCCAAAGGGTACCAACGGAACCCTATTACTGAGACTCCGCTGTCCGTCTGTCTGTCTGTCTGTCCATCTGTCACCAGGCTGTATCTCATGAACCGTGATAGTTAGACGGTTGAAATTTTCACAGATGATGTATTTCTGTTTCCGCTATAACAACAAATACTAAGAACAGAACAAAGTTAAAAATTAAAGAAAAGTTTAAAAAAAGTTTTTTACGATAGTGCCGCGCCATCTAGATGATCATTAAAGATGGCGCTATCGTCTTTACCTTAATCTGAATCTCGGCGGCTCCAACGATTAAATAAAATTTTGTATACAGGGGATTTCGGGGGCGATAAATCGATCTAGCTAGGAATCATTTTCAGAAAATATTGTTTATTCGTGTTTTCAATAATAATCTTTATTGATAATCAACTTAAAATATTACTCTTCCCGACATCTATTGGCGATTAGAAGTAGCTTTAGTGTAACTATGTGGGTAAAGCAGGCTCTCAATTAAAAAAAATAGTATTATTATTCGTCAATAGATGTCGGGAAGAGTCATATTTGTCTGTTTAAGTGGCAAAAAATACCGAGCAAAGCTCGGTCAACCAGATATTTAATAATATTAATTACTACTATTACTACTATATAACTACCTTTACTTACTATTCTACCTTTGTTTTAACGTTTACTTAGTTGGTGTTCGGTTCGGAACCCTCCGTGTGCGGGACAAAAGTCTGACTCGCACTTGCCCAGTTTTATTATTAGCAAGTTTGAGGTGTCTATCTCCATACCTCTGGAGATTCTCATCAGATCTCAATTAAAATTAAATGGGACCACTTGGGAAGTATCCCTTTCAAACAAAGAAGAATTTTCTAATCGGTCCAGGCGTCTTTGAGTATTTGGGAAACATACATAAAATATGCAATATTCCGACGAATTGAGAAACCCTTTATTTTAAGTCGCCTAAAAAGCGTGTTAAACAGTTACGGGCTGGCCCGATGGTAACTTTTTCGGGCGTATTTGGGTAATCATTTAAATTTAGAGTTGTTTGTTTTTAACCTTTAGAACGCGATAAATAGTGTTTCATCGCGGTGGGTTAATCGCTGTCATTATAAAACAGCCTATGTTGTCAAAACCTCCATCCACTACCAAACCGAACCGACACGTCCACTGTGCAGACATTTAATTACTCGTATGGCAACCCCGTTATAAATAATTGTCGGCAAGATCGGAGACTGCAGCTGGTTTTTAATGTATTTTGTGCACATCTCTATTTAGGTTGGTAATACCAAAGACTATAAAAATATAGAGTAGTAATCAGGAATGTACTATATAAGAAGCCTGCACAGCAGATGTTTTCACAAATTTAATTTAATCCGTAAACTGTAAACATAAGGTTGTAATTGCTATGAACAATAAAACGGCCCAAACGAAAGGAACGTAGATGGAGTGAGTCCTTGTCTAACAACATGCCAGTGATATATATGTACTGTATAGTAACATATTTGTGGTCCCTGAAAAAGAAAGGGACAAACTCCGCTTAAGTGCGGTCTCATTCGGTTTTGCGTTTATTGCACAGTCGAGTTTAATATAGTGAAACCTAGAATCATCTGACTCTCAAGAGCTGTGTACTGCCGGACCACTTAAGCCGGCTTTTCACTATGGGATATAATATAATATATATTATATCTTGAGATATAATACTTTATCGCTCGTCATACATTTTATATGAGACCGTTTACACTGTACTATAATTTATATTGCATCCCAAGCTATGAATATTTTTTCGACCGACAGAACGATATTTTTAAAGGTGTATATTTTACCTCTCGTCCCCGGACACCGCGTTTCCCCCTGCCTCGCCATTAGTTTTTTTTATTTTTTATTATGGCTTCACACTATTAGTATATTTAGCAAGTTATAAGTGTTAACATTCTTCATGTTTTAGTGAATTCAAGTCATAAAGATGGATCATGAAGATAAAGTTGAATTCGTCAGATGAACTGTCGTAGGAATCAAGCAAAACAATCTCCATATTATCCATTTCCGAATTCAACCGTTTCGATAAAGAAGGTGAAGACACAGTGATGACCGAAGCCGAACTGTTCCAAAACATATATCTTATAGTGTGAACAGCAATCGCGGGATGTAATATATAGCTCACGATGTAATATATATAATGTATATGTAATATACATTATATCCCATAGTTAAAAGCCGGCTTAAGTCTAAGTAACAAAGTATTTCCAATTCTATGCTAACTGCCTAACCATCCGACCTATTCACAATTGAAAAATAAGCAGTGATACTTTCTAATCCATAGCCAATCGAATTATCCATCGACAAACAAACACAATGAAGAATTAATCACACATAAAAATATTTTTATACGCCATCTTGGCACAAAGAGTTGCTGTCAAAACAGACAAGAATGCAGCGCCATTAATTCTAAATTTTAAAAGTTGAAAACCTCTTTTGTTGGCAATGTTGGCGTCATGATTTACTCAATTGAATGTTATTGATAGATATTAGTATCGATGTTTGGAAAATAATTTTTACTTACATTTAAGTTATAATAAATAGGTATTAGAGAACTTATTGATGTGAGAATTATGAGAGCCGTGAGATATTACTAACTTTACAATCTAAACGTTACTAACGATTTTTTACCAATGAGATGAGAGTGTGGGCCATTTTCACCGGTTCTTTAAAAAGTTTCAAATAGTCTGACATATAAAGTCATATAAAAGTTGTCAAAAATTTGACATAAATGTCTTAGGAAAGAACCGGTGTGTAACTGGCCCTACAACTTAAAGACCTAAAATTTTATCGATGAGATCATTACCAACTATACAAATAATAGTTGTACCTCTAACCCAGTTCACAAGACGACACCAACATGGAGAGCTCTTTATCAATCTCCGCCCATGCAAGCCTAGTTGTCGAACAAACGGTATTCGAATGGAATATCGATTACAAATACAGATATTATCGATTAATGTGGTAGGTGCGGGACTGTTTATTTTATTGATATCACCTTTAAATTTATTTTCACTGTCCTATTTAAGTGTTTATAAGTATTTTATGCCGGAGGTCGTAATTGTCGTAAATCGTAACTAGCTCCAAATCCGAAATGGCAGGGACTGGACGTCTTGAAAGTAGTAAAATGATCGGTGACGTGTTTTTTTCGATGGTCACCCATTTACAACCACTCCTTTTTTTTACCGACTCCAAAAAAGGAGGAGGTTTCTCAATTCGACCGTATATATATATTTTTTTATGTTTGTTGGCGGATAACTTCGTCGTTTATGAACCGATTTTGATTATTCTTTTTTTGTTGGAAAGCAGATATTCCAAGTGTGGTACCATGGTAATTTTATCGAGGTCTGATAAGTATCTCCAGAGATATTGAGATAAACACCTCAAAATTAGTACTGAAAATGAATAGCGCGGCATTGAAGTTGGTTCTTTCTTAGTTTTTAAACGATATTATCTTTTTTTTTACACCGAACTGGGTAGCTCTTGATCACTATCTCACCTGATGTTAAGTGATGATGCGATCGATGATAAAGCGTGCTTACCCAGAAGATACCTATTCACTCGCGATTTGAAGATCCCCATATTGTACTTAACCGGAAACACAGACTCAGGCAGGGTATTCTATTCCTTGGCGGTTCGTATGATGAACGAAGAAGCAAATCGCTTCGTTCGGGTAGATGGTATATTATATCCACCATAAATCGGTGACGCCTTTTAGTATCTCTGGATGTCCGATTATAAATAGGGGATGGTGGAATCAAATCATGCAGTTCCATTGCACACTATGTATCCGAAAGAAAACCGATCACCATCCCAAAGGTGAGAACAGTCTATATTACTTGCAGTATTTAGGCCTAAGTCTACGGACGCGAGTTTTTGAGATAGTAATTATACAATATAGCTTGGTGTAGAATTCAGACAATGAAAGTTCTTATATCGATTAACGCATGCGATAAATCTTTAAAAAATCGATCATATGATGTTTATGTTAAAATTGGAATTCGTAACTAGCATTCAAGAAACTATCTTTATGTAAACCATCCTTTAATTAGAATTGATTAGATATACGCAGTTACGCACAGATATAACTACGAGTAGGTAGCTGTCCACAAATACTCGATGTCTATTCTCTTTCGAAATTGTCGATTCATTCGATTTAGTTTTCCATTCTAAATTCAAATTTATTGTTTAGCTCGTTAGCGGGCTTCTTTAGTCGCCGGTTAAGCGCCTGTGAAAATAATTAATAAAACTGGCCAAGTGCGAGTCAGCATCGCGTCTCTTATCGCACACATAGGGAGGGTTCCGTGCAATACGAAACATAACAGAGTTTCAACCTCATATATTTGATTCATTGATAATACCAAGAATATTTGGTTTGGTCGCGATGTAGAAATACGGGGCTCGTTTACTAGCGCCATCTATGTAATTTTGCCGAAACTAATTAGATAGATGGCGTTTAAAAACACGTTTTTTGTATATTTTGTTTTTAGTATTTGTTGTTCTAGCGGCAATAGAAATACACCATCTGTGAAAATTTCAACTGTCTAACTATCACGGTTAATGAGCTATAGCGTGGTGACAGACGGACAGACAGACAGACAGACAGACAGACAGACAGACAGACAGACAGACAGACAGACAGACAGACAAACAGACAGACGGACAGCGGAGTCTTAGTAATAGGGTCCCGTTTTACCCTTTGGGTACGGAACCCTAAAAACTAGTGATGTGACTTCTTGTGATTCATATCGGCAAATATGCAAACGTTTCTAAAGATACATGACATACTTAAATTTAAAATTTAAAAACATCTCCGACTGATCTATGTATACTTAATCTGTTCATTAAGACCATTCTAAGGAACCTAAACACGAAATCTCTGCTGTTGGTGGGGAGTTAAGTAGTTTGCAGAGTTCGGAGATGCCCCAGCATCAGGTCGAGGTCACCATGTTCTTGCAATTTCATTGAAGTAACAGTATACCGAATTACGGATTGATCAGACCTATGAAAGTTGCTGTCATGGCCCATTCAACTAAAAAAGAGCTCATAACCTTCAAACGGCTGAATGGATTTTTTTGTAACAGCTAAGAATACTCTCGATTAAGTTGACAAGTATATCAAACAATAAAAACGGTCAAGTGCGAGTTGGACGCGCGCACAGAGGCTTCCGTACAAACTTGGTTAAAGTTATGAGTTCCTTCGATCGCTAGGCGATCGATCGGAATTTTTTTTATCAAACTATATATTTACTGTTTTAAGATTTATTCCTATATAAGTGCTTCAAAACCTTGCTTTTTGCCAAATTTTATGATTCTAGATCAACGGGAAGTACCCTATAGGTTTTTATTCCCTTGTGAAATCGCAAAATATGCGAAAAAAGCGACTTAAATGGTTACACCTTTTTTTTCGCGTTGACTTACAAGTATCATTTTTTCACAGCTAAAAGATATCGTAGACCCAAGTATTTGACATAAGTTTCAACTTGATACCTTCATGCATTCCTGAGAAAGAGGGTCTTGACAGACGGACAACAAAGTGATCCTATAAACCTTTATAGGATAAGGTACGGAACACTAAAAAAACTGTTTTTATAAAAGAAAACTTTTCATTTAGTGCTAACTTTACGGGCTTCAATCCAATCATACAACTCCGTAGATTCCCCGCAATTACTATCCACACCACACTATATTGATCATAGACAATTTTACCGCTTATTCCTCTTGCCTCTCACTACTCTGTGGATTCACGCTAATAGCAAATGTATTCCTATTGATGTAGCATCTCTACTTAGTCTGTGGTATTGATGACCGTCACAACGTAACGGTAGTCTATACAAATAATTTTCCTTCTATTTATGTAATCTGTGGATTATACATATTAATTACAATAATCTTTTCACAGCTTTTTATGGATATCAATAGCGAAATTGACGCTAACTTGTTAACTGTAGTAAGGTGTCCTAAGTGTGCGCAGTTAACGATCAAAATGGAATAACTGAAATAAAAACACTCGTCATTAATATACAACATGTTTATTATTGAAAGGGCAAAGTATTCTACTTTAATATTCTGTATAAAATTATACATAATAGGTATTTGCACACTCATGGCAGTACCTCTCCATAGGAGCGCGCACAGGAACCCCTGCCTTTACGCACAGTACCCTAAAGGTGCGTACAGAGTATGACATGTTTCAGATAATGTGGCCACGGAATGTTATAAAACATGTTACAACTACATGTTTTAATATCATGTTTTATAACATTCCACATTATCTGAAACATGTTAAATAACAATTTTATAACATGTTATGTTACTTACTGTGTACGCACCCTAAGAGTACGCTCGTTACTTATTTGCACTTATTCACATAAATCGCATTGGTGCGCTCCAATTTCGTTATATAAGGTGCAAAATGTCATGCCACCATTCAATACATCAATATGAAAATGTATACAGTGATAAACTAATAATTCCACAACCATAGTCCACATGAGTACGCAGTATCCACACAAGTGCACGTGCGCACTCTTGCGTCCTCTTGCGGGAAACAACAAAAAAAACAAACATGTTAGTAAAGCCTTCTGTAGAAATACGGTTGTAAAGCTTGCACATTGCACTGTAGATAGGACTTTAGAGTTTTTATTATTTTATCACTAAATGTCAAGCTCCCGGTTAAAACTAGCATGACGCACTGATTTCAAACGGTAAAAAGTTTTAATAAAATAAAAATATTTGATACGAATAATCATATTTTTTACCACCAATTGGTGGTGAATATATTGGTAGTGATAAAATAATAAAAACTCTAAAATCCTATCTACAGTTACTTGTACTATTCATTATTCTGTGCTACAGTGCAATGTGCAAGCCTTATATTACTCCAATTTTTCATATTATTAATTCCAACTGTTTCATATTACTCCAATTTTGTTCGTGCACGTTCGTTGGTCTCTGTTGTTCAAAACACACCTGAAATTCGTATTAATCAATCGCAATCGTGGCTAAAATAAGCTCTGCGCACTCTCATGGACTGCGCACTGATGTGGCACCTATCGCAGTCAGAAAACACAAAGACATTTTTCGACAAGACTTTTACAACATGTCACATTTAATCGTCATTTCAAACGATAATGAATTTGGTAAAATTTTCACTCGCTTGAAAAATCGGACCGTCCCTATTTTTTACGCATAAATATGTGTAGAATATCCTCTCTATTTCTCCCTAACGTAACTCGGTAGTTGAAGCACTCCACAAATTCGTTCTAATATCATAAATAGGTAATCACAACATACTGATCTACAAACAATATTCCTTTAAAACTACGAACATTATTCCCTTAGAATTATTCGCATTCCTTTATATTAAAGGGGAAGGGTAAAAGACGTCCATGCCTACGCGGTGACTAAGTTATAATCTGTGTCTACACACAATCTAGTGGAAGCACAGAATAATGAATAGTACAAGGTAGAAAACTGGCTGTCAAATATTCAAATGTCAAAGTTTGGTTATTCAGCCCATATTCAGCCCTTCTTTTTGTGAAGTAACAACGCAATTGATATTGATAAGATTTTGCCTCTATGTAGCCAATTTTGTAAAATAGTACAGTAAGTACGTCGAGTAGTCTAACACTTGTGCTAAAATTGGAAATAGAATAGTTACGGGACGACCATACTTGGTTCGTTTTTTTTTTGTGAAATCGCGTCTTTACAACAGTTACAATTAACTATGTAGGTAAATTAAAAAAGCAAAACCTTCAAATAATCAATATTTACCACATTTAATTTACATCGAATTGCTCTTTGTCATAAGATATTTAAATTGATAATTCAACAATTGAACTTGATCGTAGTACTATACATGCTCAGGGTAATTTACCGAGCAGTTCAAAGCAAAATTGAATTTAAAAGTATGAGAGTACAACTTCGTGGAAAATAAAGTTCAATTTCCTGTCTGCCAAACTGTGTTATCGATGGTCGAGACGCGAGCTTTGCCGAATTGAGCTTATCTAGAAAACGGGAAACCACTAAACTTGGAGTTTCTTTGAACATGGAAAATTATCACAGTTTTAATTGTCGCGCGTTTAATATTCTTTGATTGATTTCTTTGATATTCTGTTTAAACAAAAGATCTCAAAACTTTGGACGGTGTGTCCCAATTTTTCTTCAATAGGTTTATTATGTTACTGTCACGAGCAAATTAAACTAGTAATACATATTTTAAAGTATTTTAAATATATGCATAACTAGTCTGTGCCCTGCGGTTTTACCCGTATAGACATCGTTCTCGTGGGAATTTTGGGATAAAAAGTACCATATGTTTTATTCCAGGGTCTAGGCTATTTACATACCAAATTAGAGCTCATTCAGTTGAGTAGTTTTAGTGTGGAAAAGTAACAAACAGACACTCAAACTTTCGCCTTTATAATATTAGGTAGGATAGAGAGAGCTTTGAGTTCTAGTTTGTACAAGCAAAACATATAACGCCATCTTGTAGCAAGTAGCTGAAATACTAAGTACAGTAAAAGACAAAACTTTTATTATTACGACATTTTATAGAATTGTTGTTATTTATGATAATAATACTAGAATACTAATGAGTTGATGTTTATTGTTATTAACTTATTGTTTCAGAGCAAAGAGCAAAAATGGTGGCAGGTTACTAAGAGAAAAACTGGAAAAGATTGGCCTCAATCTGCCCGCAGGGCGGCGGAAAGCGGCCAATGTCACTTTACTTACGTCGTTAGTAGAAGGTCAGTAATAGTAGATATCGAAATTCATAATTTAATGTGTGATTTTATCTTTATTTTACCTACAACCGAATCTAAATGGAAAAATACAGCGAATAAATCTAAAATTATGTGAACTATTTATAAAATTAAATTATTGATTTAATGAATGCGTACAAGGGTACGTGTACAAGTGTCATTTTAAAATATACATCCAATACCAATATAATAAAAACGTTTGTAGCTCTGTCACTCTGTCTGTTTGTTACCTAATCACGTCTAAACGAAAGATCCGATCATTCTGAAATTTAACAAGGAGATGTTTTATAGCATGAGGATGATCATAGGCTACAATTTTTTTTGGTGTACGTAAACGAAGTCGCGAGTTAATACTCGCTCTCGAACTCGCTCTCGAACTCGAGTTAATACTTAAATTTTTATAATAAACTAGCTAATGCTAGTTTATTATAAAAATTTAAAAACATGTGCTATATATAGGTGCCCTGTGCCCTTAAATTTAGTTGCCTCATAGCACAGAATACTTAATAGTACTACGTACTCATAGCCTCGTTAGTTATTTAGTGAAGCTGTAAAGGTCTATAGAAGCGGCAATAGTCCAATGGCTAAGGCGTCGGCCCGGCGATCGAGAGGTCGTGAGTTCGATCCCCTCCCATTGCACTATTGACGTGAATCCACTCCAGACACAATCATATTTAGCTTAGTTGGATGGGTTAACAAGACTACTTAGTAAAATTGTGCTACTAGTAATGTCCAATCCACAATACTACTAGCATTGAGGGTTGCACAAACTTTAAAAAAATAGAGTGCAGCAGTATATGTTTATGTAAATGATTTTATGAGGAATATTAATGTATGTATGTATCATTATTAACAGCGGAAGCGGTGCACTTAGCGCGTGACTTCGGGTACGTGTGCGAGACAGAGTTCCCGGCACGAGCGCTCGCGGAGTACCTCGCGAGGCAGTACGCGGAACATGACGCGAGGCGCCGGAGGGATCTACTGCAAGCGACCAAACAGGTATGAACATTTGCTAAAAGCTGATTAACGTTCTTAGTGGCAGTTTTGGCGGGAACGTGAAAAAGTATTTTTTCCTAAAACTTATGTTCTTTCCCGAGTTATTGTGGATTATTAACTATTAAGTGCTGGTGAATTTGTGCGAGTGTAGGGAAACACAAAAACATGTTGATAAACATGCTATTTGCGTTCTCACCAAAATTTCACTTCACAACACACAAAAAACTTTAGTAAACTCCACATCTTTACTGAGGGTATGACTTGGACCAGACATGAATAAACTTTGCGATTTGAGTCCACAAAAATTTTAAGAATTTTAATACATGACTCTGGCCAAATACTCTAATCATCTGGAGTCGATGTGCTGTACTTCAAACCTGACAACTCGTTTAAAAATAGAATGGAGCAAGGGCCCCTTTCGTAGCCCCATTAGTAGTGAATTGAAGGCAATTCACCAAGTGCCGCCATAATGGTCAATATAGTTCTTCTCAGCGTCATTCATAATAGGTAAATAGTTTTCTAAGCAAGCAGATACGAATTGTATCGAAAAAACTACAGGTTTTGTGGCTGTATATATACCTAAGTAAATAGAAATAAAAAAGTGAAAATAAAATATCTTGATATATATTTTTGTAGTACCGGAATTCCTGAACTATGATTTTTAGATACACTTTATTGAACACCACTTACAAAACAGAAAGATAGATAATCAAAAACTTCAAACTCAACTCAAAAAATGGGAGGTCTTATTGTCTCATTCTTCTAGTAGTCTCGTTAACCCCTGAATAAGCTGGCTGCAGTGTCTCAATAAATAAACATTAATGTTGTATATATCTTCCAGGTTACAAAGGAGCTGATGGACTTACTGAATCAAGATCGGTCCCCGCTGTGTAACACTCGGCCGCCACACCTACTGGAGCCGGCCATCCAACGTCACCTCACACACTTCTCACTGATCTCGCACGGCTTCGGCGGGCCGGCTATTGTAGCCGCACTCACCGCTATACAGGTAACCAGTACTCACATATTATCTACCTTATAGTATTCTGTATTAAGCTTTAAAAAGTGTGTATAGCGTTTACAAAAAATGTTCACACTGTCCCCTTACTCGTAGCAAGGGGACAAACCCTTCGACAAACCGGACTAAAAAAACACCTTTCTTTCATGTTTGTCCACTTAAAGAGACAGATTAAAGGGACAAACACGAATTAACCTTTTTATCTGCTCTCATATCATAAAAACTAAAATTCTAATTATAAACTTCAAAACCAGTGTATATTAATATATACATAGTTTTTAAACACGATATCGAAATAAATAAAAATAAATTACTACACTAACACTATTTTAGTACATTTTGGATCGACCAAAGAGTTTTCAATTCGATTTTTATCATTGTTTAAGGGGACCGCGCTAGAGCACAAGCACGGTTAACTCTAGTTGGTCATCACTGTCATGAGTCAGAACCAACTTGATTCCACCGCTCATGCACCCTAGCCGTTACGGAGTTACTTAGTCTGAACTTATGGCTTGATTACTCCGTAACGGAGCCATTGTTTGTTGTTTTAGGATGATCAGCATTTGATTATAAGATTAAACTAGAACATACTTGAAAACTTCGAACGATAAAGCGAGAATATTTAATTTACTTATTTAGTAAATGTAGTACCTATCTATGAAATTATAAATAAAATGTACTCTTGTTACAGAATTTCCTGAACGAGTCATTGAAACATTTAGACAAGTTATATCCCCAAAGCGGTATGGTATCATCATCTATGGATAAAACCAAAATGGACCCTGATATCAAAAAGTAACAAAAGTGCCACGACGGCGACGTCGAAACATTGTGCAAAATAAACGAACAATTCGATATTCTGTTGGCAATATCAAAAAATCATATAATTAGATATTTCATATTGCCCGCAAATGAATACTGCCATAATTATTGCGTATTTATTTCTATCTGCGGTCCGCATACAAATAAAGTGCAATTAAAATACTCATAATTGTGAGATATTGTAAATATAGATTGTAGGTTAAATATTAGTTTTAATTTAAGCATTTATAGTTGATAATTTTAATTCAGCTCAAGCATGGTTTTGTAATTATAGAGTATTTTTAATTAAATAGCGTTTCACATCCACCGCAATGGATACATATCAAAATGTTTAGTATATTTGGTATATTTGGTTGTATTTTAAAAAATCCATCTAAATAATTTTGGTAAACTTGTTATTTTGATGTTATTTTTAATGACTAACCACTCTAACCAGTGAGACTATTTGATACATTTAGGGTCTGTTTCACCGGTTCTTAATATCTCTAGTGATAGCCCTATTACGAACTTATGAGACAGATTTTTGTCAACTTTTATGTGGCGTCATCTGTCAGCTTTAATTTTTCGCGATTTGAACACATAGTTACAAATATTAAAAGTCTTCAGTCAGTATTTTCGTGACCACGATCAATGCAACTTTATCGTAATTTTGAGGTAAATAAAATTATTTTTTTAGGGCGATAAGTCCCGTTCTTTGATATTTATAACTATGTCATCTGTCAGATTACTATCTGGAACTTTATCGGGAACTGGTGAAACTGGGCTATAATAAAACCAAGTCGTATTTTTCACATAAAAAACCAGATTATGTAATCTCTGCATATTATAGATACACCTACGCTTGCTATGATCGCTAGCGTTAATATGTATGAGTTGGTTTATCGAAATGTAAACCTCAGATAACATGCTCCGTTTTTACTACACGTCACGTTTTTGCAAATATATGACTGTTCCATCAAAGAATACAAGCATAAAATGAAAATAAATAAGCAATGCCATAAAAAACATTAGGGTAAAAACCAGAACGTTTTCATTTGTCTAATTATTAGCACTTGAGTTTTAAATTAAAATATTAAGTTATTGTGCTTGATTTTTGCATTTCCAAGTATTAAAAATATACGCAGAAATTAATTTTAGTATATTTATACATATTATTATACGTATATTGTAGTAAATACTTGAAAATATAAAAATCACGCTCAATAAATATACAGTTTTTATATATAAAACTCTGTTGCCAATAACTGGAGCAATGTCAAAATTTGGTCATTTTACCCTATTTAATTTTACAATAGTAACCTGTTGACAGGTGTTGATTTCCAGATTTTTTCTTCGATGCTTATTCTTTCACAAATTAATTTTAAATGAGAAATAAAACCTCTTTAGCGAGTAATTTGTAATTTAGCTATAGTTTCTGCTAGTGATTCAATGTGAAAGTGTGCCAATTAGCTTAAACTGGAAACAGCCTTAATGGGTTTCCCACGAATTAAGTAATTTATTAATTTATTGTGGCTTGTAAATAAATACTACATTTGTATTTTGAATACTGCAATATACGAACAGTAGGTAGCGTGTCTTACTAAATAATTGAAATCCATGAAATGCAAGTGTAAGAGTAACTTTTATATGATAAAGTATATATTATATAAAGTTTATAATATTGTGTAACCACCGCAGCTAGATTTAACAAGTTATTTGAAGCTGCGTTGATAACATTTTTTTTTAATTACAAAAGGGTGCGCCTGGAGATTTTTAAATGAAGTAAATATAATACCTAAAGTCTCCGGTAAGTGGTTTTTGCGTGAAAGAGAAACAAAAATGCATCTCTTCACCCTCGGTAGCCTTTTTTTTTGTAAGATGGCAACTGGAGTGGCGCTGATGAGGTGCTAGCCTAGGGCTCTATAGACATTTAATCCGTCTTTGGTTGATGCCAATGTCGAGACTACTATAGTGCTCTGGTAACATTGGTCGATGCCAATTGCCAATGTCGAGACTACTTATAGTACTCTGGTAACATTGGTCGATGCCAATTGCCAATGTCGAGACTACTTATAGTACACTGGTAACATTGGTCGATGCCAATTGCCAATGTCGAGACTACTTATAGTACTCTGGTAACATTGGTCGATGCCAATTGCCAATGTCGAGACTACTTATAGTACTCTGGTAACATTGGTCGATGCCAATTGCCAATGTCGAGACTACTTATAGTACACTGGTAACATTGGTCGATGCCAATTGCCAATGTCGAGACTACTTATAGTACTCTGGTAACATTGGTCGATGCCAATTGCCAATGTCGAGACTACTTATAGTACACTGGTAACATTGGTCGACACCAGTGTCGAGACCACTTATAGTACCTGGTAACATTGGTCGATGCCAATTGCCAATGTCGAGACTACTTATAGTACACTGGTAACATTGGTCGATGCCAATTGCCAATGTCGAGACTACTTATAGTACTCTGGTAACATTGGTCGATGCCAATTGCCAATGTCGAGACTACTTATAGTACACTGGTAACATTGGTCGACACCAGTGTCGAGACCACTTATAGTACCTGGTAACATTGGTCGATGCCAATTACCAATGTCGAGACTACTTATAGTACACTGGTAACATTGGTCGACACCAGTGTCGAGACCACTTATAGTACCTGGTAACATTGGTCAATACCAGTGTCGAGGCTTCTTATAGTACTCGGTTAACGTTGGTCGTTACCAATGTCAAAACCTATCTACTCGTATATAGATATCTTACCAAAATACTGATCAGCATGTAATGTATTATTTCAGGGTATTTTCATATAATATTGTTTGTCAAAAGAATAATATTAAAAAATATTTCAAAAAATGCACTGACGTCTGCTTCTACTGTTCGTTCATATTGTGTAAACATTTCCAAAAAAAACAAATTATGCAATCTACTTGCCTACGAATTTCCTAATTTAAAGTTATGCAGTAAAGTAATATTTTAATTTTTAATTGTAATTGTCAATTTTTCTTTTATTCAAACTTAATAATGATCTGTGTTTGTGTTTTGAAGTGTAAGTTAGATCGCTATTTAATTAAGGAAGAAAATATATACTGTCTTGACAAAGAATAACTTCTATGAAATAGCCATGGGACTGACTTCTATAGTCCGCTCATACTATCGATGTATATATACTACCTACCAGATGTGGCGTCGCAAACTAGCTCTACGGTCAAATAAAAAGCAGTGCTGAATCTACATCTCGCTTTGTTTAGCGTAAGTACTCCCCACGCCCGATCGCGCGCCGCTCGATACGTAAGTCAATTTATGATGGGCGCCTCTGGTTTACATGTACCTCGATTGTTTATACTTATATTACCTATGTCCCTCTTATTTATTTTACCATTGATGCATATTTCAGACTACGCTATAATATAATAGCTTATATAGCATATAGTTTATAGCACAACAATATCGCTCACCATACATTTATTTAGAACACGTTCACACGAACACTAAGCTATACTATGTATGAGTCGGTTTGCTTGTAATACTGTACTATATAGCAGAATAGTATAGCGTAGTCTGAAATGCACTTGACAATCAATTATGACATAACTGTGAATAATATTTAGTTTTTCTGCATAATTTCACAAAACAGATTTTTTACAGTTATTTTACCTCTGATCTGACACGGACAGTTACTGAATACTGTAACTAAATAAAGTATACTAATGTCATACATATAACAACACACAATGACATGTTTTTTATACTAAAATGGGTAGCGCTGACCACTAGTATTGTATTGACCTTATTAACCTGACTTTTGACACTGACATTCACTGTTCACACTCAGAGGATCGTTGAGTGTGAACAGTGAATGTCAGAGGTAAAAGTCAGGTCAATACAATACTAATGACTTTGTGTGTTGTTATTTATTTATTTTTATTTATTATTATTGATAATTAGAACGGCAAAGAACCACTTACACTAATTAACACAATAGGTGAAAAAATATTAATAACAATAGAAATAACGTTAAGAGTTATATGTATGACATTAGTATACTTTGTTTAGTTACAGTATTCAGTAACCTGTCCGTTTATCTATTTGTAATAACGACCAGATGATGTCGATACTAAATGTTATACCTTATACTTATTATTTACTTTTATGCTTTTATACTTATCTTTGGCTCGAATTAATACGAGTTGTCGAGACACCCCAATTATAATGGCATAAGTAACTTAAAAATACAATAACCATCCTAGATTTAGATTTATCTCCGATTTTCAGAGCTGAGACATGTATCGAACTTACACTTCAAGATGCGTTGAATTTTTAATCTATAAAATATTTTCATCTGTCGACGGCTTTTTTTACAGAAATTATTAAGTTTACATCCAGCCAAATAATACGACCAAGACCATAATATCATAAGTACTTTAGATATTAAACGAATTACTTTAATGTACCTATCACAAAATGAAAACTTCGCACAAATTGTATACATAACTTATTAAGTTGAATAAAGTTTTGTACTTTCAATGCCACATTGTTTGTAAAAAAATAAATTATAGAACTATGACTTACCGTCTGTAATTTTATTTTGTTTTGTGAATTAAAAAAATGATGTTTACAACTTTGTTTCATTTAGAAGCAATCATCAATCGTCATTACGTAAGATAAAACGGGTTAAAAATTGTAAGCTAACCGAAAACTGCTTTTTGGATGTTGTATGGGGGCTTAGAAAATCTCAACTGGAATTTTGTCGATCAAGATTTCCTATATTAAGGGTTAAATTTTGTTTTCTTTTAATTACTCTGCTCTCCGTCCAGATACGTAAATTATTTTTTAATACAGTTGCTCAAAATGTGGCGTATTGCAGGGACGTATAGCGTTCGGGATGTGGGCTATTACACACTCGTGCTTTTTCTTTACCTTTCCCGAACTCGTGCGTTCTCTTTCCCAACTGTCAAAATAATGTCTATTAAAAAGAAAAACCAACCATGAAGTTTTTACTGAAAAAATTTTAAAAAGTTTTTATGATTCATGCAAATACGTATATTTCTAAAAAGAAGCTACTAATTAGATAGACTACTAATAGAAATAACAGATTTAATGATTTGATGGAATGAGTTAGGTTAGGTTTCATTTCATTTCATCTCATTAAAATTCATTTTCATTTCATATCAATAAAAAAATTCTACTGAAGACTTGGCTGTATGAGCATAGTTCCCTTTGCCTACCAGAATGGGTGAAAAAAAAAACTCTGCTTATATTCTACGGTTGGCGTCATTTTTCAGAAATTTTCTTTGCGAGTTTAGTTGTTTGTTGCACAAAATGAGTAATATCGACCCTAGTTTTTTTGAATTAACACCACCGGAATTCAGTATAATTGCACAAAATGCTTCGGAGAACATTTTACCGGAAAAGTCAAGAAGTCGCTACATATCTACATACGACGAAT
Organism: Cabera pusaria; assembly: GCA_954871355.1. Lineage (NCBI taxonomy): Eukaryota > Metazoa > Arthropoda > Insecta > Lepidoptera > Geometridae > Cabera > Cabera pusaria. Next base: position 9,079,274 of record OX940908.1, read on the forward strand.
TTATTGCGTGGAGAGAAGAGAAAAAAGCAAATCGTTTTTCAGAAAATGTTATGTTGGCATACTTCTCCGAACTCTCAGCAAAATTAAAACCTTCTATGTTATGGTCGAGGCTTTCGATGATAAAAAGTATGCTGAAAATAAGGAGCAACGTGGATATAAGTGAATACTCAAAATTAAACGCTTTCTTAAAACGACAACCAGACGGTTTTACAAGTAAAAAGTCGAAAATATTAACATCGAATGAAGTGGAAAGGTTTTTGAACGAAGCTCCCGATGATCGTTATTTAGCCACAAAGGTAATTTATTATTAAGTACTTATATTTTTCTTTAGTATTCAGTTTACGAAATCGCAAAATACAGTCAATGCATTATTTAAAAAAATATTAATCAAATCCCTTATTTTGTAGGCTCTGATTTTTGGCGTCGTTGGAGCTTGCCGCAGAGAGGAGTTAGCCAATATTACTTTAAAAGATATTGAAGCCCATGGAGAAATGCTACTAATCAAGATTCCGAACACAAAAATAAGATACCGAGAAGCTTTGTTGTTGAAGGAGATTTTCTTAGAATAGTGCAAAAATATATGAATCAGCGGTCCCAAAAGTGAAAAACAGACCGTTTTTTTCAAAATTACCAAAAAGGGAAGTGTACAGCTCAAGCAATCGGAATAAATAAATTTGGTAATATGCCAAATGAAATAGCTACGTTTCTCGGTCTGCCGGATGCTGAGTATTATACTGGGCACAGCTTCAGGAGGACCTCTGCTACATTATTGGCAGATTCATTATACAACAAACTAGAAACTGGGAAAAAAATCACACAATCCATTAATTTAAGGTCCAGTCCGTCTCCTTCACATGTTGCAGAGAACGTTCGTCCATCTACCTTCTTTGAAAATGATAATTCATCAGATCCAACTCCATCAACTAGCAAACGCCATTGTATGACAAATATACATGAACAATCATACGAAATTAATAATAGTTTGTCTCAAATAGTAAATATGCAACCTAAAATTTCCGCAGTTAGTATAAAAAACTGTACCAATTTCAATGTATATGTGAATTATAACTTTTCCAAGAAATAAATGTTAATTTAGTTGAGTTTATTGTGTTTTTATTATTTTATTAAATTGCTTCATTTTTTCGCAACTGTATTAAAAAAAAATTAACTGTAATAAAAAAACATTAGTCGTTCAGCAAATTGTTCCGACTGTCAACCCTCGCCTTCGGCTGCGCCTCGGCTCGGGTAGACATTTGTCGGAACTCTTTGCAATGACAGCCTTTCCGCACTTGTAATGAAATATACTATTTTGTTGTTTTTTGTAGGTGAGAAATGTACCTATGTAACCTATAAATATATGTATAACAACAAAAAAGTATCAAAATCGCATTTTCCTTATTTCGGCGGAGTTATTGCAAAAAAAACTATGTTTCCCTTTTTTCAAGATGATTTCCTTTTTTGAAGTTAGCTTCTTGAAGCGCCCACACAATATCCAAAAATCAGCTTGGGTTCATTCTTGGGTTCTATTTCTCGGTTCACTAGCATTTATAAATGTATGTAATGACCGGACTATTATATAGGTTACATGTAGTGATTGCAGTTGAAGCTATGTATGTGGCTTAGTTTTACTTTAGCTGTTTTATTTAAAATAACATTATCAAAATTTTTCTTCATCATTTGCTACCCTACTCCATCCAGATATGGGTAGTTATAGGCCTCATTTCGCTTTTACCTCGCTTCTTGATCCTACATTCTCCTCATCCTTGTTTAGAATAAACTCTATACCTATCGTTAATTTAAAAGTGAATAAATTTAATTTCAATAAATTAATTATTTAAATTAAAGTGATTAACTTTTGCATTAACAAAAATGATTACTCTATATAGAGCTGGTTATAGGGTTTATTCCTATTTGTCCAAGGGGAAAAAGATAATTAAATTGGACAGATTAAAGAATCTGTCCCCTTAAGAGGACAAATATCAATTACCAACAGGTGAGATAGTGGTCAAACTCTAGCCTATAATAGCGAAATTCGATTATAATATGTTAAGCCAACAGTAACTCGGCTTTTATAGCGCGCACTCTACTTACCCAAGTAGAGTGCGCGCTATATAAGCCGAGTTACTGTTGGCTCATTTAATATAAAATTCGATTATGATATGTATGCACTACCCAATGCAATCCATACACATAGTACCTATCTAAAATATATTTTCATAAATTTAATTATGACCATTGATTATAACGCAGCTCAACTAACAAAATTCAAGGCACCGCTTTTTGTTGAGACTACGGATTTTGTGTAATTATAAAAGCGCCATCTTGTGTTGAGTAGCACACGTGTGCATAAATGACAATGATTCGTTTAAAAAATATTACCATGGATAAAATAAACAATATAGAACTTTGAAATTATGTTTTTAAACGTAGACTACTATGTCAGTCAATCTCAATCAATTGAATTGTCAAAAACTTTTAACGGCACGTCAGCCGGTGCCGGCAAATTTTACTAAACTTTTATTTAAATAGCGGAATTGAATAGTAGAAAACAAAATACTGTTGCTCAATGGATATTGACGAAGAGGAAATATTTATCAAAAAATGTTACACATGCGAACAACCGGTTTACGACAATTTAAACGTTGTTTACAACGCTACAAACTCGATGACAGTTTTGTGGAATAAATACCAAATATTCGTGTATGAAAACACTGAAATGGAAACAGCAGATAAAAATATTATTCCCGAGTTTCATATACAACAAATAATAATTTCAAACAATTATTTAGTATGTACAGACAGCAATGGTAACATACACTTAACATCATTGAAGTTCAAAAACTCCGGGCAAAAGAATTTAAAAATTGCATTACAGCCGCGTGAACAAGGTATCAAAACTGCAATAAAGTTTCAAGAAGACTGCATTCTAAGCTTGAAATACGATGCAGACACTTATTTCCTCTGTATTCACAGAATTCATCCAAATTTGAAACTTGAAAGGAAAATTATACTTATTTGCAACAATGTCTGGCCAGTACCACAGAAAAATAAAAAAAAGTACATTCTCACTCACTGTTCTGTAACTGGAGATAATCTAACAGAACTCTACAAGATATTTAAAACCGTAGAAAAGCTTCAAAGCTGCAATTTATTGGTGATATCTTTTGACAAATTGACAGTATATGGATGCTTGTTTTCACCAAAAATGGATGAAGATCAAATAACTCTTGTAAAACTTTACTGTAGTCCTGCTGAGATATGTAATATAGAAATTGTAGATACCGGAAGCTTGTACATTGTTATTGGACTTACAATGGGCACTATTTTAAGATTATCCTTAAATGATACAACTCAAGCGCCAGACATTGTCCATCTCAACACAGCTTTACACAAATTTGTTGTACTGAAAAATTCACTGTTATACACAGATGGAGTTACCATGTGGCAATCAGAAAACACCTTCTCAAAAGACATTAAATTCACTCAACTATTTGTCAGAAATACCAATGACTTTGCCAAATGCGGAGATCAAATTATATGCACAACATTCTCAAACTTGGTCTACAAATTCTTTATTGAAGACAAAAGTGTGTACCTAAATACTAAAAATGAAGATGAATATTGTTCAGCTGAGAAATTGTTAAATAACTCTGAATATTTGGAGAAGTTGTTTCAAGAGATTGATAGTAATAATGAATTAGTCAAATCCTTGACTAAAGAACAAGATTACATTACAGCGATTTCTCTCTCAAACCGTCAAGATGTTGTAGACAAAGCTATTGAAAGCAGTGTTCAAGTCTTTGAATGTTACGATGAAGCAAACAGCACAGACTATGTACTAACAGAAGAAATATGTCAATACTTCCAACCAGATACGTGGCTCTTTCTCGTTAAAATCGCAAACACTAACATTTACAATGTCTTGAATGACATTCTATCACATTTATCCAATAACATCAGAATTCATATTAACTTTTTAACATCAGAAATAATACTAAAAACAACCAGTATCAATATTAACCAAACATTGAAGACGGTCAATTTCTTGATACCATACAATAATGATATAACGGAAATGAATGTCAATATAAAAATAGTTGTTAATATACCTGGACCTTATGGCAAAAATCAGATGAGTATAGTCTTATACTGTAAAGAGATTTTGCTAATGTCTGAACATTTTATAAAAACAAAAGGCAGAACAGTGCATTGCTTGAAAAGGCCAAAAGAATCTATCCAAGAGCTTATTCAAGAAATTGCTGTCACACAACACAATTTATTATTCCACTTCAAGGATATATCTACATTGAAATATATGAATAAAGAATGGTCATTCTATGTCAAACTGCCAAATAATTACGAAGAAATATTCACGACTAATAAAAACTGCAAGAATAACTTAAATCATATGAAAAACTCATATTTAATTCAACAATGGAGTGCGAAAGAATTCCTAAAATCAAAGAGCCATGTAGTATTACGAATCGGTAAAGAAAAATTGAAAATTAAAATTCTAAATGATGGCTTCTCGCAACCCTTGCTGAAAGTGACAGGGTATGATGCCAAGATGTCTCTGAATTTGCGAAATTTCTTTGCAAATTTGATCTACAATGATTATGAAAGCATTGAACTTGGGAAGGAGTTTATTAGCTACAGTTTATATACTACTACAGAGGTGATTTTTAAGATAATATCTGACTTATTACAACTGTAGCGTGTTTCTGTTTCAGAGGATAAAAGTGGTCAAAATACAGGAAGCATGAGATAAGATATATGTCTAGATAATGTAAGTATGTAAAGTCATGAAATACAGTATTTTTCAATACTGTATTTTATTACATCATCTGGCTGCATCTGTTATCCATACATAACTCAAATCTTATGCATCCTTTATTTTTAATACATTTTTTATTAGGCTATCATTTGACCACTATCTTGCTTGGTGGTAAGCAATGATGTGGTTGAAGAAGGTTAACATGCTAGGAAGTTAGAATATTCTGGCTCTCAAGAGCTGTGCGCTGCCGGAACACCACAAGGTTATGGCGGCAGATTTTTGCCTTGATAGTGGTAAGCCACTTATCGGTAGCAATTCAGGCGGAACATCAATATAATATGCTCCTACCACCTGTGAAATCTACTGAAAATGAAATTTTATTTGTTTATCAAAAAGCTTTCTATCATTGTAGTTTGCACATTACTAGTATTCTTGTTAACCCCTCACCTATTGTTACCTCTTGTTACCCCATGGGCTAACATCAATAGTGCAATGGGTGGGGATCGAACTCACGACCTTTCGATCGCCAGGCCGACGCCTTAGCCATTGGGCTATTGCCGCTATAAAACTTACAGCTGGTATAACAATTCAAAGAGGTCTCAGAATGCCATAGGGAAATTTGCTTTTTAATATCCATACAGCAAATAATATATACAATATTAATTACTTACCAAACTTAATATATCTATACTGTGTGATTAGGTATTTTAATTGTTTTAATTTTCAGAATCTACAAAAAGCTGTGAAAAATTGCATCACAAGTTCATCCGGTCAAGAAGAAATCCAGAAGCTATTGGAGCAATTTGAAAAGAATGTCATAGGAGCTTTACTTATATAAATAAGACGAGTCAGTTTCATGTAGTGTAGTAAATTCTGTCTGTTGTTTCACCAGTACCTGTTAGAATCCTAGATAGCCTATCAGGACATAATCTGCTACAATAATAACTACAACTTTTATATGGTGACTAAAAAATCAACTTTCTTGCCGCGCGAGTCTTTTAATTATGTGTGTTCCAATATATTGTTACTGGTTTTTCAGTATTTTAAGTCACAAATTAGGTTTGACTCACACTAAGCGCAAAGTCGAAGCAACATCATGTTTTTCGACTATAGCATATTCATATCTGTGGCGCTCATGAAAGCGGAAGAAGCGAAAGAGGTATGTCAGGTTCATAACATGTGGGAAGAAGTAGTCTGCCTAATGCGAAAAGGCGGGATTTAATGTATTAAGGGAGTTTTAGGTATTATTAAATGATTTAAATTTGTGTTATGCTAATGTGGAATCTAGCATCAACGCGCGAAGACGCGAGTCGCTACGCGTCGTAATTGAAAAACATGACGTGACGCGACGCAAAGAGAATAGCGCGACGCCGTAGGACTATTATCTTTTCTGTGGCGACGCTTCGACTCTGTGTCAGTATGAGTTGAGCCTTAATATATGTACTTACTTTTGCATAAAGTCAATAGTTTTATACTGATTGTGATACTAGATATTAAGAATAGTTAAGTTTACATGTTTAATAAACATATGGTACTATCATTATAATGTTTGAATTCTTATTGTTTCTAATAAGAAACAGACTAATTAAATATATATAGATAGACTAATGAATCTAATTAGTAAACACCTGGGAGAATACGAATGCTATATAAGAATCTAGTGACTATAATTTCTAATCTTGAAATTAGAGTGAATATTTTTTTACTGATCAAGCATGCTCCATCCTCGACCGCATCGTCACTTACCATAAAAGTGGCCAAAAGCTTGCACAGTCTGCGATGTAAAAAAAAAAACAACGGGTTGCACTCCGCGTGTGCGGAGTGCCGGCAGAAGTGAAAACTTGAACACGTCATTTTTTAATATTTTGAAATGACACCTCGCGCAAGCGTCCTGCGCTCCGCTCAGTCTTACGATCAGGACACGTGACCCTGACGCAAGTTAAACATTTTTTACCCAGCCCAAGAAAAGTGCACAACGCCGCTAAAGAAGTTTTCACTTCAAAAACAAAGTCCGTAATAATAAAATACATTAATTAAACATGCATAAGGCAAAAAAATATTTAAAATTGATTTAAATTAGACATTCCGAAACCTCGTAGGTATGTTCAGCAAATCGAAATACGTTAAATAGAATCTGTAAACTTTTTGGGTACCTATGACAGGAAGCAAAACATTACAAAGAAATGTTAGCAGTTAGTTTTATCATAGAAAAGATAATAATACTACATTAGTTAGTCTGATCTGTGCCAAAGAGAAAATAAATAATACTACGTAAATCTGCTATGCGCGGCAAATCAATGATGTCATTTAACGCTGATATTTTTACACTTGCTTTAGTACAACATTTTCGACATCCATTAATAAGTCTTCGGTAGTATAGTGGTAAGTATCCCCGCCTGTCACGCGGGAGACCGGGGTTCGATTCCCCGCCGGAGAGAATCTTTTTGCATTACTTTTTCTACAAACAGAACCATAGAAAAGATAATAATACTACGTAGACAGACGTACTGGTAACATTCACACAAGGTGACGATGCTGCTTTTAGTTTACAATTTACAACATTATGTGTGAATTTAAATATTTATTATATAATACACATAAGTCATTTTATTTCAGGCAACTAATATAGATGTTATTTCGCCGGATTCTCAATTAAAAGTGCTCAGTACTAGTTGGATGCAGCTTTTAGGTGATTTAATATTTTTATGGTAGATAGCCAAGCGTTATTTATTACAAATCATACCTAATCATCGCAGGGTGTTTAACTCCCGACGCTAAAAGTAGAGTGTTTTACGCGTAATTCTATTCTATCTCTTATTTATATTAAAACAAACAAGTAGGTTCATACGGGCGGGTCTACGGAATTTATTTAGATACTCGTAGTGCCCCGCGGCTTCGCCTGCGTAAATAACTTCATGCATTTTTTTTTCGCAAATATTAGCTATATTGGTCTACCCGTTTTCAAGCTATGGCGTGACCAAGGCGGGACACGTAGGGACTCATTTTTATACAACCCAAAAAATCATATTGATTTTCAGACTTTGTTTTGTTTGTTTGTACCCCATTGCACTCTCTTTAAGGTGGAATTTCGAAAAAGCCTGAAACACATATTTACTTAGTTATTTAAAGAAGTACTTGAGTGAAGTTTCCAATAAAATAGACTATCTTATGTTGTTTCTATACACAAACTTTGAAACTCCTGTTTCATCCGTTTAAAGGGGTGAATTTTGGAAAATCCTTTCTTAGCGGATACCTACGTCATAATTCATAACAACTATCTGCATGCCAAATTTCGCCAAATCCGTTAAGTGGTTTGAGCTATGCGTTGATAGATCAGTCAGTTAGTCAGTGAGTCGGTAACGTTTACCGATTTTATTATTAACGTTAAACTGTATTTCCCTACATAGTGAATGGAACCAGGGAATACATGTTTTCTATACTTACAAATTTCATTTTGCACACAAATGTTCAGTGAATCAAACCAAGCATGTAATAAAATTTACCATAGAAACTTTATCACCCTGTTTAATTAACCATTTTATGAGATGATTTTTGAGAATTAAAGTACATTATTATGTTTTATTTCAGGACCTACACTATCTACATTTCCAAAATCGTCAGTCGATTTAGTAGGTAGTTATGCAGATACGTCGAAACTAACATGACTGGATGTTCTATGATGTTTCCAAACAAAATTCATTTTACACACCCCCTAGGGGTAGATTTGGAAAATAAAAAAATGCGTGTCTCATTATTTGTTTTATAGATTATATGTACGAAGTTTTGAGTGAATCGGACCAAGGAATACGTGGAGACAAACATTACTATGACTTTTCCAAACAAAATCATTTTACGCACCCCCTAGGGGTAGATTTGAAAAAATAAAAAACACTTGTGGAAGGATTGGAAGTAGGATATTATTACTACTGAGACATCACAGGTGGTGTGTGAGCCGCACTGTAGCAGCGCCGCGCCACACACACAGTCTGTGCACAGACTGCGGCGCCGCATAGGCGTAATGTAATTTTCGCTCCCACACAATGTGTGAGCGCCCGCATTCGCCTTATGTTACCAAAAAAACACACGGTATGCGTTTTTAGCAGGCAACGTGTTAAAAATCTTTTCAAACTATGTTCATTCAAATGTTATGTTAGGCGGATTTAGTGTCCGCCATAGAAAAGATAATAATAGGTACTACATAGTCACGCGTAGAGACGCGTACCGTCAGCGCTGACAGCCGAAATGTATATGAACTCGTCAGCGCCGAGTCAGCGTTATTCTAAAACGCTTCTATAGCAACCATACATATTCAACCTATCAGCGCCGACGGTACGCGTCTCTACGCGTGACATTAAAACCAGCCTTAAGCGGGTGATCCATTGGCGAGCTAAGACCGCTGGGACGCCACGAGCCTGCGAGCTAAAGGTATAAACCGCCTATGAAGCACCTACAAAACCGCAGTTTTAAAGTTCGCGGTTTGGCTCGTTGGCTCTTCGTGCATGCTTGAAATCCTAAGACCGCGGTATAATAAACCGTCAGTGGATCAGCCGAGCTTGCGAGCCGACAGTCTTTTTCACGCTGCTGTAGCGAACACACGCTTGCCGAACAGCACGTAGGTATTACCGAAATAGAAAAATAGCAGATTTACGATCGTATAATCGTCTGGGAGCACGACATGACTTCGCCAACGATAAGAGTAGTCTGTTTGGCACGCTAATGGATCAGCACCGCGAGTCGACAGTCCATCGAGCCTACAGTTTATACCGTTAGCTCGCCGACTCGCCAATGGATCACCCGCTTTATGTTCAAACTTTCGTAGTTCAAAGAGAGATAGAGATTCAAAGTATGGAGTGCAATCAAAAATCAGTTCGAAGCGACTAACCTTTAATTACTGCTTCTTTACTCATCTTATACATTATATAATATGATCTAGGATTTTTTTATAGCCTAAACTACCTATTGATTGGTGATATAACTGTCAGCAGCTGATTTCTTTCCAACAGCCATATTACTGATGAACCAGTTTCACTGGACCCTGGTAAGTATTCTATTAGAATTTTACCTGAGATTTTTGACTTTTAGAAAGCATATGTGTCAAATATACTGGGCCTACAAGAAACAAGAGGTTATCTAGTAAATAAAATAAAACAAAATTAAATTAATATCTATTTATTAGACCATCCTCCTGAGCAGTTCATTGACCTTATCCTCGCGGTTACCGAAGTCTCCACCATCTACATAATGGATGGTCTTCTTGCGCCAGCCACCGGTCGGGTTGTTGAGCTTGAAGGGCCATAGGAAGTTGCTCGCGTACTGGACAAAAATAAAATAAGAATTAGTATTTATTAGATAAGTAATCTTAATACTTGATAAGGCTTACTAGGATGAGGAAAATAGTCGTCATATTTACAAATCTTATAATATTATTCATTATTTATGATATAGTAGCCGTGCCCCGCGGCTTCGCCTGCCTTAAGAAGTATCCTATAGCCTATATCCATAGTACTGGCTATCCCCATACAACATTTTAGCTAAATCAGCCCAGCCGTTTGAACATGCAGAAGTGCCAAAAAAATCTACCGCCATAACCTTGCGCCGGCAGTGCACATCTTTTTTTAAGTCAGATCATTCTAGGACAAGCCGTAGCGTGTTCACAATCCTCGTCTGCCGCTTACGATCAGGCGAGATAGTGGTCTAGCCAATCAGAAGTTAAAAATCTAAATGTATATGTATGAGTGAGTCTCCTAATATGCCTTGTAATTTCATTACAGTCTGTTCTGAAAACATTTATATTTGAAAGCTGAATAACCAGAGCGGGAAAAGAGGTATTTCAGGACCGTAGCATGTGGCAAGAAATAATCTCTGCCTACGCCAACGGGAAAAAAGCGTAAATGTATTTTTTTTTTTTAAATAATAAGCTTACTATCGATGTGTATTGCACATGACTAGTATTCTTTTTAACTAATCCAACTAAGCTAAATAATAATATGCTTGTGTCTAGAGTGGGTTCACGTCAATAGTGCAATGGTTGGGGATTGTGCTCACGACCTCTCGATCGCCAGTCTGACACCTTATCCATTGGACTATTGCCGCCGTCAAATGTATGTATGTATTGAATAACTGACTACTGCGAGGTGGTACTTCGAGGTGGTATCAGAACTCCTACCACAAATATCTTCAGTATGTGCTTTCTTTAGCTTAACTAAAGGATGTAAAGCCAATGTATGTGTGCTAGGAAGGTAGAGCATGCAAGTAACATGTCACCATAGGGGCACACGGTTGTTCTGCGCTCGTAATGTGCCCACACCACTATCTTAGTGGGTAGGCTCGTGCAGAGCGCCTTTGTGAACTAGAACATTTGTATAGTGAAGTACCTGAATATGAGTTAGCCAGGGCTGCGACTAGTCAGTAGACTAGTAATAAATTTATTTATTTTCAAAACTATTAGGCATTTTACATTTAGGAAAACAAGGATATTATGGTCATTTATGATAAGAAAATAAAGTAGGAATGTGCCACAAAATACCCGGAAATGTAACAAAATGAATGGATTTAATTAATATTTTGAGGATGTCGACGTAACGTCTTGGGGAAGGTGGGATTGTAAGTAAAAATTAACGGCAGGGCACACACACCATTGGTGAGAAAATCCGTACAGCTGTGCGGAATACGCGCGAGGCGTGTTTTACTTATTTTATTACTGCTGAGAAATACACAGGTGTGTGAGCCGCGCTGTAGTAGCGCCGTGCCACACACACCATCTGTGTCGCGCCGCATTGCCGTAACGTAAATTTCTCTCTCACACCTTGTGTGAGTGCTAGCACTCGCATAAAGTTACGAAAAACACAAGGTGTGCGTTTTCAGCACACAAAGTGTTAGTTGTTCAAAGCCAAACAAAATTGGTGACAAAAAACTAATTGAAAGAGATAGATAATTTAATATATGACTGTGATGATTAATATGATTGAATTTGTAAGCTATGTCAAAATTTGTGCTTGGTGCTTCAATTTATAATAAAAAAACAAATTGGGGGTGCTATGTTGATAAATCTAACTGTATTTTATCCAGCTAATTAGAGCCTATTTAGGGCCTAAATGGATGATGGATTGATTATCTAATTGTAAGAATGTCAAGTTACCTTGAACTTGTCTCCGACAGTGAAGATCTCGTGAATGAGGTCCTCAACACAGATGATGTTGCTCTTGCCAAGCTTCTTCTCGATGATGGTGTTGGAGGTGATGGGCACGCGCTGACCGTCCACCTTGGCGAAACCACGCTTGTAGATCAGCTGGAATGTATGATAATACATTACAATGTGCTCTAATATATTAAGCCATACCATACATACGTAATGGGAGAACTGAAATACATTTATGCTAGTTTGGGAGCCTTTACATACACATACATAAAATCACGCCTTTTTCCCGTTGGGGTAGGCAGAGACTACTTCTTTCCAAATGCTACGATCCTGACATACCTCTATTACTTTTTCCACTTTTCTTTGGGAGCCTATGAATTAAATTAATTTATATATGCACAAATTGTACTTATACCTACTATGCCACCTATTTTTTTACATATTTCTTTGGATATCTAACGTAATTTAATTAGAATATTTTTCTTTAGACTGCCAGCTCGTCTAGGACATTACAGCGTGGGGACTGGCTTCTTAAAGTTTCATTTAAAGCATTTATTTATTCAGTTTGTAGGCAGCATATGTATGGCATAATATACATCTTACATAATCTGCCTACATCAATCCACTGCTCTAATCTCGTACTCATTTTTATCTATATTTAATGGTTAGTAATATACATTTTTGCACAATAATACACGGCAAACACAACATTTGGAAATAAATACCATAAGACCATACCATACATTCATATTTATGTTCCCGCGCTCAATGTTTCTATTACGTGGAGTAGTGAATTATGACGTCAACTAACAATTCGACCAATGGTGATCTATTTTACAAACTTAAATTTCCCTCGCTTAAATTGCATTTTTCTTAATATGCATTGCATTTTTTTAAATTTCAATATTATTTTCAGCAAATAAAATGGAATTAAATTAAAAAAAGGTTTTACATAACATATAACTCCAGGACAAAAAAGATTCGAAATATAATTATTTCCAATAAATCTGAGCTACATACATATTCCCTATTCGCGATGTCCACTCTAGAACCAGTCTACCCCAACAGTATTGGTCCTAATGCAGATACCTATGACCAGCCCACTGTCACTTCAGTTTGCGAAACTGTTAAGCTATGTCGATCATTTTAGAGGAAGCAAGCTTATGGCTAGCAAAATAGGAAGTATGTAATGTATTTGTATGTGTGCTAGGAAGGTAGAGCATGCAAGTAACATGTCACCATAGGGGCACACGGTTGTTCTGCGCTCGTAATGTGCCCACACCACTATCTTAGTGGGTAGGCTCGTGCAGAGCGCTTTTATATTAAAGATGGTGGTGATAAAACCTGAGGGGGTATGGACGAGACCACAAGATAAAAACAAATCTAATTAAGATACACACAGTATCTACACAAGGATCTACTCAGGTAATATTAGCAAATAATGCATACTGCATTACAATTTAAAATGGTTGTACAATCACAGGTTGTTCTTTTGGAATTGCTCCGACCCGTTTCAGACACATTTGATGTCCTTCTGAAAGCCACATTTACTTCAAACTTCTCACGCAACTAGCTTTAGAACATAACTTACTGTGTATATAAAATTCCTACAATAAACCCAATGAGGACAACCGTTGCTAAATATCACAGTTTTACAAGTGCTAATATTATGTGTAATTCTCACGAGATGTTTAATAATCACCTAATTAATGTAATCTTTATTTTTACCAAAAAAAACACCTTATTTACTAGTAATCAAATTTATTTTTTTATATCTTATAGGCTAGCATTTGACCACTATCTCACCTGTTGGTAAGTGATGATGCGGTCGAAGATGGTAAGCATGCTAGGCCTAGAATGGGAACTGGATCTCAAGGATAGCTGCCGGAACATATTAGATGTTTGTCAACAGATTTTCTAACTTGATTTACAGAATTTATATCAGCCTGTTCTAACATATTTATTAGCAACCCCTGTGCAAATTCAGCTAAATCAATCAGCCATTAAAAGTTGTTTAGTCGGTTTTTATCAGAGACACAGTTACTAATTGAACTTATATAATATAGTTTTATAATATCTAATAAACCTGTATCTTATTAATAATTCTTAAATTATTATTAAAATCTATAGTATATTTTTACCTCTCGCACGCTCTTCAAGTTGGGGTATCCCCAGGCGATGTAGGGCTCCGCAATACGCATCATGTTGACGGTGGCCTTGTTTAGTCGCACGAACACACCGTTGTTGATCTGACGCAGTCTGAACAACTGCAGAACTTTACGGACCTATACATGAGAGAAGAGAATTAGCAGTCTTTGTAGTTTCCAAAGTTAATTATTTTTTAAATGTATTGTTATTTTTTTTAAATATGTATGTGGTAAAATTATAAGGTAATATGAATCAAGAAGAATCAAGAATCAAAGCATTTATTCAGTATGTAGGCAGTATAAATATACGCACATATACACGTCAAAATCATAAATCATAAAATAAATCATAACCAATTATCAAGTAAACATAGCAAAAGCAGAATTTAACGCTTTGAATTAGAAAAAAAAAGTAATGAACCATTCAGCTGTCATCCAATCGTTTACGTCAGAATATTTAAAAAATTAAAGTAGGTTAAAACCAACCATACATGTAACTGTGTGTTTCAGTACTTCAGACAATTTTTATATAAAAAAAATAAAAAAAGTGAAATAGTGAAACACAACATAGAGAAACGCATACCGATCACAGTACATATCATGATCCAAATGGAACTGATAGTCCGTCTGTCAGCTGCATAATATTGTTTAAATAAAAATAAAAATGGCAAGCCTAGAAAGAAAATCTGCGGACAAAAGGGGAAAACTGAATGGCTGTTCAATCTACCGGTGTTTCGGAAATACTCCCATCAGAGAAGAAACACCAAGAAACTCTATGGGGCTTGTCTTGTCATTTTATCTTTTTTTTTTTAAATTAATTGTACATGTCAGCTTTAAAATTTTAACAATATATTAATAATTATAATACAATTTATATTTGTTCTTGGAACTTGGGGCATTCAGGCCATGCATTTTTGTCATCCATATAGTCACCTATTGTATAGTATGATTTTTTCATCAAATTGGATTTTACATAGATTTTTAATTTGCTCATAGGCAATTGATCAATATCTTTAGGTAGCTTATTGTAAAAGCGTACACAGTTCCCCATGAATGAACCACTAACTTTCTGCAGTCTGAAATTAGGTATAATTAATCTATTTTTATGTCTTGTATTAAAATTATGTACATCAGACCTTTTCTTATAATCATTTATATTCTTGCGTATGAACAAAATATTTTCATAAATGTATTGACATACCACTGTTAGAATTTTAATTTCCTTAAATTTTTCACAAAGTGAATCTCGCGACCTCATACTATATATAGAGCGAATAGCTCGTTTCTGCAAAACAAATATTGATTGGATTTCAGCGGCTTTCCCCCACAATAAATTGCCATAAGCCATTATACTGTGGAAGTAGCTGAAATAGACCAATCTTGCAGTGGCTTCGTCCGTTAAAAATCTATATTTACGTACTGCGTATGCAGCGGAGCTTAACCTACCTGCTAGAACCAATATTTGAGAACCCCATTGAAGCTTTGAATCCAGGGTGATGCCCAAGAATGTTGTGGATTCAACAAGTTCTAATGGTTCATCATTTATTAATATACTTCTATTTAGGATACCCTTTTTTACATTTGGTAGAGAGAAATTAATACATTTAGTTTTTTTTGCGTTTAACAATAAGTTATTGGTTGTAAACCAATTCAGAACCTGTGTTATTGATTTGTTTACATCGTCAAAGTTAGGTGTAGTCCTATCTATTTTGAATATCAAGGAAGTATCATCTGCGAACAAAACAATATCACATAGGTTCTGTACGAATGACGGTAAATCATTGATATAAACTAGAAATAAAAAAGGTCCTAGGATCGATCCCTGCGGGACTCCCATTTTTATGAGGGATCCAGATGACCTGACGCCATTGACTTCAACCATCTGTGTTCTATTACAGAGGTATGATGATACCAGATCAAGTGCCTTACCTTTAACACCATATGTCTAGCTAACTACAAGTGTAGCTGCTAAATGCTTGCCTGATTGATAAGTGATGATGTCTGCCTACAAAAGTAAACTTTTTAAATGCCATCGGAATATGAATTTAACTGTGATTAGTTTGCGTTTTATTTATTTATTGTGTTTCATTATTTCACAATTTTTTAGATAAAAAA
Organism: Cabera pusaria; assembly: GCA_954871355.1. Lineage (NCBI taxonomy): Eukaryota > Metazoa > Arthropoda > Insecta > Lepidoptera > Geometridae > Cabera > Cabera pusaria. Next base: position 9,095,448 of record OX940908.1, read on the forward strand.
ATTCTGAAGTTCTGAAACATGCACTGGGTTGGTGCATTTAATAGTACAGTTGGCAACCCTACATTAATCAAGGGAATTAAACATTTGTTTTAAGTGTGATGTTCTACGTCTAGATGAAAGCTGAATGGCTCAATACTTTTGTTTTTTTTTGTAAATTCCAAGCAATAAGTCATGTTTCTATTATATTTAATAATATATAATTTATTTAATGCTAACAAATAATATTGCCAATCACTAACTTTTAGTTTTAAATTAATTTGTGTGTGTGTGTTTGTGTTGGTGTTTATGCGTATGTTTGTGAGAGAGGGTGGAGGATGTATGTATGTAGGTGTGTGTTTCTGTGTGTATGAGTAGAAGTGTATGAAGTGTGTCTTTATTTGTAAGTCTTTATCTGAGTTTGTGTATATGTATGTAAATTTATATGTAAACAGTTAAAACACTCTAATTTATATTAAAATCAGAAGTATGTATCACCAAGTAGTTTCTGAGTTGTCATATTCAAATGTTTTGAGGTATGTAATAAGTTTTTATATCATTGTTATTAATTTTTCTAATATAGTGTATCTTATCAATTGTATCAATACGTATATATATGTCTTACGCCTCTTCTGTCTGGTTACACCTAATATGCCCCTGTAATTTCACATTAGACAAGAACTTGGTTTGAAAAATAATTGTTCAATTGCACTGGAAATTGGAGGATAATGAATACATTAGATGCATAGGTTATATAGATGTCTTAAATAAGATATACAATGTCTTACCTTTGGTGAGACCTGGTTGATACCACGAATACGGATGACAAAGGCAAGCTTGGCTTCTCCGGGAACATAGTAGTTACCACGGTTGCGTGCCTGGAGGAAATATTTGGTATTAGAATACATTACAATAATAGTTAGCATTATATGATCATTGACTACACCAGTGTGCTAAAGAGAAGGAAATACTTTAAAGTTGTTTAGTTAATTTACAACTTTTACAATTAAAAACAATTAATGAGTAATGTGAGAAAAGAACAAGTCATATACTACGCTTATTTTTATAATTTAAGATCATATAAAAAACTAAAAGAACCAACTTCAAAAGTCGTGCTAGTCAAAGTATTCAGTAGCCAGTATCATGTCATCAAGGTATACAAATGCATCGTAATACAAATATTGATATATTAAAAAAGGCTACACCGATTTTATTTAAATTTAAATGGGACCGCCTGGGAAGCGTACCCTTTGAAACAAAAATGAATTTTCCAATTCAGGCATCTTTGAGTAATCGGTGAACATACATATATAAAAAAAAAAAAAAAACCTGCTAAATGCTGGAATAATCTTATAGGCATACTTAGAGTTACTCACTTGTCTAGCTAGCCTAATCTCATCACGTTCCCTGATGCGGTATTCCTTGACGTACTGCTCAGCACGCTTGAAGATATCCTTCTTCTTCTTGATGGCTGCTGTACGCCTCTTCAGTGTAACCTGCGACAAGATTTAGGGGGTTAGATATAAGAAATAACAGGAGTAGTTTAGAGTAAAGTGTGGATAGTCAGTAATTAATATTCACAGCATGGTGGTCAGATGAACTATGCCTTTGTGATTTGTTTATCATCATTGATCGGTACATGAGTTTTGAGTGTGTATACACATAATATAAGGACTTAATTTGAAGTGATGTAGTCTTATTTTATTATGAAATATTATCATTAAATTGGCAAGAGCTGGAGCTGCCAAGGATCATACCCAGTGAGGTGCAGTTGGAGAGCCCTATTTCCAGTAGTGAACTAGTAGAAGTTGATGATAATAACCTAAAAAACACCTACCTAATTAGAAGAAATACCTATAAGTTTCTAGACTGAGATCTGTAAGTCAACTCACAAGATCTAAGACACACACAGGCTTCTCCACAAGTTTTTTTCAGGACTTGGCAGGAAGCCATCAAGGGCCTCCCTTTTGAATACAAGAGTGTAATTAACATTATCAAGATCTAAATAACTCATAAAATAATACAATTATTCATTACAAATTCTGCAATAGTCCTGCAAGGTTGAGACTAGAAGTCAAGGCTTTATCTATTATCCATTGGTACAGGGTGTCAGTACGTAGTAAGTTCCCTTGACATACAGTGGCATTGTTTTGTGACTAAGCATGTGGCCTGTTTACAAAAGCCTTCTGTTCTGTAGTAGTTTAATTAATGATGTTATGTTACCTGTAGGCGGCGGGTTCGGAGAGCATCTCTGCGTTTCCTGTGCTTGAGTACAGACTCGGGGACAGCCGGCAGCTTCTTGCTGTCCTCCTTACCCTTCACTGGCTTCTTCTCGGCCGCAGCCTTCTTGTCTGTCGTCGCAACCATCGTGCTGGAATTACAATTACATACTTTTATTTATTTGAAAACCCAGTAATAGTTATATTCTTACATCATTATAAAACTACCAAAATATAATTTGGTTGTCTGGATGAAATTGCTTTTTTTTAGGATTCCGTAGTCCTGATAAGGATCCCTTATAGTTTCGTCATGTCCGTCTGTCTGTCTGTCCAAGGTTTTGCTAAGAGACCGTTAATACTAGAAAGCTGTAATTTTGTGGTCATATGTGTATAAATTACGCCGACAAAATGCTGAAATAAATTGTGAAAAATATTTTTTTAGGGTAGCTCCCCTGTGAAGTGGGCGTCCCCCCCCCCTCTAAAAGCTAAACTGCTGGCTTGAAAAATGTGGAGAAATTCGTGATAATAGCGCATTTCATGAACTTTAAAGGAAAACTATAGAGGTTAAGCTAACTTTATTAGTCTAGCAGTAATAGTCGTTGAACTTGGGTGTTGGATAATTTTGTACCAAATACAAAATACTTAGAATAAATCCTTTAAAGTGACAAAGGCGGAGTACCTAGTTGCTTGTTTATAACGGGTAAAGACTTGCATTGAATAACAGGTTACTACGGAACCCTACAGGCAGAAAAAAATAGAAACCACATTCAACGATAATTTCAAGTAATGCTGTGGCCAAAAACTCATCTGAAACTGAATCTGTGCATGGCTCTCTTCCAACCCATATATAAATGGCAAGCTAGCATTTTTACAGGTAGGAATGGCACAATATGGCTTTTTAACCTTGTGAGCACCACGCTACAAACACACTCCTGTGTCTTGTATGCCAAACGGTACAGTATTGTAAGTTTTTGTCTTCTATAGACATCGTTGGCATACAGGGCCTGCAAGTGCTTGTCACATATATGTGACTTTGGAGCTCAAAAGGTTAAAACACAATTAGAATTTAAGACTAGTTTTAGTGGCTCCACTGTGACGCGAGTTGACACCTAGTTTATTCTGTATTTTGAAGATTAATGTTTATAATGTAACTCCAAATTAAAATAACTAATCCTATTACTACAATTTTGCACAGCTTTAGAATAAACATCTATTATGACTAAATTGAACAGACTAGCTCCGAACAGGGATGAGTGGCATAAGACAGTGAAGGCTTATTATGACCTGCAGTGGGCAGAATTGAGCTGACAATGATTATGATGATGACTAAATTGAAACTGACCCAAAGAATACAATATAAGGTTAAATTGACTATTATTTAAATTTGTAAACACAGCCTTCTCTATATGTGGACAAGCATTATCTAAGTGATACGGAATGTTCTATGCTTTTTTTTTAGTACTTTGTGACCTTTACTAACAAATAGAAACACTAAACCCAAGCAGTATGTCAATTAGTAGTGTAAAATCTAGGTGAAGCTATCTATGGCTTCACATTAGGACAATGAATACGTTATTCACATTTTTGGATTATTTTCGAGGGCCCGTATGATGACTATGACTACCCATTAAAAAGTACCTCCAGAAAATGTGGACTACGAAAAAATCAAGCATGAATGTTTCTTGCATGAGAGGTTATGTGGACAAAAATATTTGTGTAAATTCAATATATTTTCTTAAAAACGAACGATAATAACATGAAATAAGCATAAATGGGTAATTTATCACTAAAAGACGATTAAAATATAGCATTCCAAAGCATGTAAATCCAGGTCTATTGTGTGGCGGCATGTCACCATTCCGCCTATCCATTCCCAATCACTTTTCACAAAATTCACTGAATATATGGTTATACTGACACTGTTAATAGTTTTCTAATTCTATTCAGAACGATAATAGCACCAGATTTATAGTAATAAAATTAAAAATATCAACCTGCGGGGCAAAACTCCACGCTGCACGTGTGTCAAATTATCAAAAAGACAGAAAATCGACTTCCGTCGACAATCGCCATTTTTATTTTTTTATATAGCAATACCGAAACTGTATTTGTCGCAAAAGGAGTGTTACACCACACTGAATCAGGCTCCCTAACTCCATAATCAGGGAGGTGTAATAAGATAAAGGTCCCTAATTAAACAGCAAGAGAGGACCGCCCGCCTTTATATTATGTTGTGTAATAACATTTAGGTAGTTAGGAAAGAGGGACAAAATTAGGAATTGATTGAATAGAATAGATTATATTTTTATTGTAAAAACTGTGTATGTAGTACATGGTGGTTGTATGTAAACTTAAGTGACAACAGTGATCTTTTGGGGTAACTCTATTGAAAAATAATCAGTGTTTAAAGCTCAAAAGAGATGCTTGAGAGCAATTTGTAACTTGAAACAGACAGACACATGTAAACCAATCTTCATCTCTTTGAAATTATGTATTGACCTTGCCTTGCATATATATATACTAGCTGTACCCGCAACTTTATCCGCGTGGAATTGTGTTTTTGGGTAGAATTTTTAATTATTTAGGCTAATTATTTTACAAATAAGACCCCCCCATCCCCTTCCCCCTCCCCCTTTCCCCTCACAAACTTTGAATGACATATTTATTTATATCGAATCAACAGCCTAAACAATAAGTTTCAAGCTTCTAGCTTTTACAATGACGATTCTTCCATACAACATTTCATCCCCCCTTTCAACCCCTTACAACCCTTTTTTCGCATTAAAAAGTAGCCTATGTCCTTTCTCAGGCTCTAGACTATCTGTGTACTAAATTCCATTTTAAATCCGTTTAGTAGAACATTCATATGAACCTTACATATTTCCATACAAACTTTCATCCCCTATTGTTATTTTAGACCCTTGAGGGTAAAACTTTTACAAACTTTGAATGTCATATTTATTTATATCGAATCAACAGCTTAAAAAATAAGTTTCAAGTCTCTAGCTCTTAAAATGACGATACTTCCATACAACTTTTCATCCCCCCTTTCAACCCCTTACAACCCTATTTTCACATTAAAAAGTAGCCTATGTCCTTTCTCAGGCTCTAGAATATCTGTGTACTAAATTTCATTTAAATCGGTTGTGGTTTTGGCGTGAAAGTGACACAGACAGACAGACAGAGTTACTTTCGCATTTACAATATTAGTTGAGAGTGTAGAGTAGAGTGTAGGATGAGACTGTAGTCTTTGTCAAATGTAATGAAAATATGTTTGAACATTTAAACAGTAAGCACCATAGGCATAAAATATGTTACCCGACAAATAATACGACCCAATTTAATAAAAGTTTGTTCTGCATGGCTCCGACATTGTATAATCATCTGCCCAAAGATATACACTGCTCAAAGATAATTTTGTTCAAAAATAAACTAAAGAATTGGTTGTTGACTAAGGCTTATTACAATGTGAATGAATATTTAAAAGAAAAAAATTGTTGAATTGTGATGAACTAATTTATTTATTGACATTATGTAAAAAGTTTAGATATTGACATTAACTAAGTTAAGCGTTTTTATCATTTTGACATTCCCCACAAATTCAAATTTAAAAAAATATTGACCTTAATTATTTAGTAAATGTAATTGTTTAATTGTATAAAGATTAACGACTTCTCTTTTTTATTGATTTCATGTGCCTATATTATTATATTGCATGCCATGTGGTGGAATACAGCTGCACGTTATACAATTTTTATAAAGACCATATTTTGACCTGTATTTGCAATTAAAGATATAAATAAATATATAAATAAAATAAACAGTTTTCCCATAACGGGCGTACAATATTTTGCATCTAAAATACATACTTCTTATGGGACCTCCGGGAAATCTCCCGGGATCCTCAACTGCTTGCGCGTGCCTTCCCTAGAATCTATTGCCTAAGATATGGTCAGGCCTCCCTCACTCGCCCATAGCTACTGCGATTTATACCTAAACTTTCGTCAACTGCGGCGGTACTATCTGCCAGTCGATTGTCACTGCTCACGCGCGCAACGTACATTATTATTCAAATGACGGAATAACTGCGCATTCGTATTCTTTATTAGAAACTATTTAAGTTTTTCATAGTCATTTTGCGGGTTTGACAAAAAACAAGCATAATATGTTTCATTTTTTAACCGACTTCAAAAAAAGGAGGATGTTTCGCAATTCGACCATATATATATTTTTTTTATATTTGTTCACTGATAACTTCGTCGTTTACGAACCGATTTTGATTATTTTTATTTTTTGGAAAGGAGATATCCCAAGAGTAGTACCATAGTAATGTTATCGAGGTCTGATAAGTATCTCCAGAGATATGGAGATCAACACATCAAAATTGGTACTGAAAATTAATAGTGTGGCATTGAAGTCGGTTATTTTTAGTTTTTTAAACGATTATTTATGCTACCGATACTAAAATGACAAAACGGCGTAAAATTCACTTTCTCGACTTCAAATTCGACTCTTAGTTAAGAATTTTGATATTATTTTGCGAGGTAAATAAAAAGAATTCGTACACTTTTTTTATTTCATTTAGTCAACCTTTTACTGTATCAGTTGCACGATGTACCGGCGCGTGCTGAACGAAGTAATAACAACGCTAGGTCGAGCGCCTTAGACACATTTTTGCTTATATTGTCTGAAATAAACGTTGGTATTGTGTTTTTGTAGGGGAGTGAAGTATCTGTTACGTAGTAACTATTATATAATCTGTGATATGGTACTGGAAAGGCACTTGATGGCCCAGCAGTTTGCTGATGGCTGGGAACCGGGATTGGTGAAGAGTTCCCGGTTACATACAATGGTGGCGAGCTATGACCCCTCTATAACTGGGTCATGCTACGGTAATTATTGCTACTAATATGATGGTAAAGTACTTAACTTTTATATCCGCGGTCGTCTATGGTACCACCGACCACAATTCACATTGGGGACTATGTTAAATCAAGTGTTGATGTTATAACATCACTTTTATTCGTGGTAAAAAAAAGCGTGACCTAGTAACTTTTCATACTAGGATCACAGCATGTATATTAATATTTTACTATCTTCTTCAAGAATTCACATCAAACTGAATGATAAAAATTTTCGCATCAAACTCTTCTGACAAAACTGGTGATCCAATCATCTATATTAGAAACATTCAAACCGATTGACCATCAAGAAAAACACATCGTCAAGAGTTTGAACATCATACCAAATAGGTTGGCATAAGGTCGCCACATACTTATTATATTTTACATTAAACTTAATGAAATTATTTAATTCTATATACATCTCTATAAAAATAACATATTAATAGTAACATTTGATTCTGTTGATTCTGATTGATTCTGTGATACCCTCTTTAGTCGATAATTAAATCTAAAAACTAATTTATCACAAGAATAAATTCGGTAGGTATTTTAATGTGTTATATGGGTAAGGCCGTAAGATTGGCCTCATTGTATTAAGATTCAGCGTCCAGTAAGTAATAAAATAAAATTTGAAATATACCTATAATTTTTCTATTTTCTTAGCTTTGTATATTAGTTTTTCTAGTAGGCTAACTATACAAACATTCGCAAAACATATAATTATTAATTATGTTTCATAAAAATAACATGTGATCACAACATTTTCAATACAAAATAAAATGTCCCAAACTCGCTCTGGGGCCTTATGTTTCAATTTTGATTATTTGTGGTGTTTATATTTGACCATTTTAAAGTTCGTATGAATACAATAATATTCTACAAATGTCAGTGTCAGGCATAGACCTATATAACCTCCTCTATGCATTTATGTCACATTTCACACAAATGTCAATACATTCAGCCACACACTTTTAAGTTACTTTTATGTCACATGAGGCGAATTTTACGTCCTTGCCCATATAATTTTAATAGCAAATCATTTCCTACTAAAAGTGTGCCCAGTTTAGGTTACGTACGTACGAAGGAAACCATTTTAATTTTAAAAGATTTTTATTTTTAAAGGTTAACACGGTTAGTTTATTAAGCCATCTAAGCCACTGACAGTTCATATAAAAGTGGTCGTATATCACAGTTAGAGTCTGTGCAAAAAGAGAACCGTCGTAGAAATTGAGGTCGCGTCGGTCATTTTAATTTACTGTTTTTGTTGCATTGATAACACTGCTGTCATTACTAGTACAACTTAAAATGTTTGATACTTGGTAGGTACCTATTCTTATCATTATCGTATGCTACTAAGTAGATAGGTATGTACCTTCCTTCCTTACCTTTCAAAATAAGTTCCTCGTAAAGTCATGACGGTTCTCTTTTTGCACAGCCTGTAATGAGATGTACATACTCCATGAATAAATATATTATTAGCGTAGACAGGACCCTCTATGATTATTAGCCTCAAATCCTCATCTCATTAACAACGGACTAATCCACAGATCACTTTTTAGGTGTAGTAAACCCCAATTCAAAAGATAAATAGGGTTTTTTTTCTACCATAAAAACGGCTTTGCTTTCTACATCATGGCATGAAAAGTAATATACATTCTGTGGAAACAGTTAATTTTTTTATTATGACCACACTCCTTATTTATTTCCGTTATTGTGCCGGCAATATTCAAATAAGTTGCTATAGTTACCGCTGTTATTTCAATAATTTCGAATTTTTCGAGTCCTTCTAGGTTTCACATCGATATTTTTCAATATTTCGTTAGGAGATAAATTATATTATTGCAACAATGGTTGACAAAGATCCTCAGCTCAGTGCTCTTGATATCGGCGAGCTAGACTTGTTCGTTGATAGTATGGAACCCTCACGCATTGATAGCATCGGCAACCAAGGGTAAATTTATACTTATGTTATGTTGAATTTTTATGGAACGGTAAATAAAAGTATCCAAATTTTACTTTGGTAGATGGGTAGACTGGCACATCAGGTTGCAAAAGATTAATCAACAAGCTGTTCTAGAGGCTTCGTCCATGCAAGAAGAACTTACAAAAGAAACACTTATTTCTAGTGGCAAGGTAAGATAATAGTGATAATAATATTTCTTTTATACTGTTTTCTTGTGATAATATTCCACACAAAGCTTAAATTCCCGATACCTCAACTAGCTTAGCAATGTTTAATTATAATAGCGCCATCTATTATCTAAAATAAAAAAATGTAAGCACAATGAAAGATGGCGCCAAATTAATTTCAGCTGTCAGTGCTAGTCTACGAAGCGATCTGCATTCAAGTATGGCGTTTGAAGATCTATCCGCAAATACTAAAATTAGAACCAGCGCCGCTGAATACCTTCGGTATTTATATGGTGGCAAGTATTTTATGAATCACAGTACTATAGTCTGGCCATAACTGCTGTACACTCCCTGAGGTATGCGCGGCGAGGTGGGAGCCGGGGAAACAGAGGCAGACTGACGGAGCGCGTCCCCCCCGTCTCGCCGCGCGCATACCCGCGTCCACCCCGTCTCGCCGCGCGCATACCTCAGGGAGTGTACAGCAGTTATGGCCAGACTATAAACCTACAATAATCGTATCTCATACTGTATTCACTAAATTGTAACCACGCTAGAACTTCATAACTATAAGTTAACTATCTATAAGAACTTCGTATTATATTATTTTATTTTATGATTTAGTTCAGCCTTCAGGCTTGACCCAATCAATAATATTATCCTTCTGTAATTTCGCGCTATATTATCCATCCATCCATACTATCGATCCATATAATATTATAAAAACGTTTGTAACTCTGTCAGTCTCTGTCACTCTGTTTGTTACCTAACCATGCCTAAAGGGGCGATACAATCTTACTGAAATTTAACAAGAAGATACTTTATAGCATGAGGATGAACATAGGCTACAAAATTCTTGGTGTATGTGAACGAAGTCACGGGTATCAGCTAGTAGTTTTATATTTTTATCCACAGTTCTCTTGGTGTGTTGACATACTGGCCCTATATCAGTAGAATTCTTCTAATTAATTAAATATGTATATTATTGCTCTTCATTTCAGTTATATCATGAAGCAGCTGCAGTGGGTCTGCTAGAGACAGTATTATACCACGAAGACGGAGCTACATGCATCAGTGAAGTAGCAGTTGATCTGCTAAACTATGCCGTGGAACAGCTTACGGAACTCTTGGCTCTCATTAAGTAATAAGACCTGATGATCGCCTTAAATATCAAAGTCGTGTACAGTGACTGGAACAGAAGAGCCGAAGATCGGAGTCAGTCAGTGGCGTATTTTGGAAGAGGCCTACATCCAGCAGTGAACTAGGAAAAAAAAACTGAATCCTGCTGACTATGATGATGATGAGTGCCTCCTCTCTAGGCACATACTAGTTGTTCGGTGATTAGAGCACACAATCTGCAATATATCGTGTTTCGATGTTTGAACGAGATTCAATCTAAGAGACAAACATTGACGCAGTTGAGGATCCCATGTTCAAGTTTATTTTACTCTCGATAACGACGTCGTCGAGAGATTCTGTTAATAATGAAGCATTTTTAGCTTAGTTGGAAGGGTTAACAAGAATACTAGTAATGTGCAACCCACATTGGTAGCGGTCTTTTATAATTTTTTTTTTTTTAATTCCCGCAAATATGCAACTTTTGTAATACTTGATTAGGTGCCATCTATTTAGCAACAATAAGGTTTGATGACCTTACGACGACTTTTTGTAGCGATACAGTCACGCATTTTGGGATAGTAGATGAGATACCTACAACTGTATTTCTGCTGGTCGACTTTCGCGTTTAGGAAGTTCACGGCAGAAGCGATATTCAGCATTGTCACTGCATTGATATAAACGCACGATTGTTTATTTTGGAGTTTGGACTACATCGGTACGTAGTAGATATTATTATGTTCTGTGACATCAAATAACAACGTCACATGCCTACACGGGTCACTACAGCATACTTTCACTTAAGATTTTCTCCTTGATGGTGATAAGCTACTTTTTGGTAGCAAGTCAGACGGAACATCGATATTATATGCTTCTACAACCTGTGGACGAACACTCGTGCAAGGATTAGAACCGGCGACTTCTCGCTACATTCTTTACACCAAAGGGGGTAGATAGATAACTCTTTATTGTACACCACAAATTACATGAAACTCTTAAACTATAATAGGCTTAATTTAAGTTGCACAATGGGCGGTCTTATCGCTAAAAGAGCGATCTCTTCCAGACAACCTTTGGATGGAGAAGAAACAAATCACGGTAAAGCGACGGCGCGGTGTTGTTAAAAAAAAAGAAAATTATATATATATATATATATAATAATAAGTAATTATCCTCAATATAAATATCAAAAGAAAACAAATTTTTAATAGTAATAATTATTACACATAACTATATGTATCTTGGATAAATAAATAGTCATTATATATATAAATAAAGACATACATATATATTCATACATCATACTTATATCATATAGATCATACTCACAACTTTTTCACCTGATCTTTGAATATTGAAAGAGACCGTGCATGGCGAATAGTAGAGGGGAGATTATTCCACAGGCGAATTGCTTCTACAGTAAAAGAACAATCATAAAATGAGCTACTATGTTGTGGTATAAACAAAGCAAGATTTTCTGATGACCTGAGTGAATGAGTGTGAGTGCAATATAGGAAATTGAAGCGTTCTTTAAGATATGGTGGCGTAGAAGGACAGAAAAGTATGTTGTACAGAAGGAAAAGTATGTGAGTATCCCGGCGAAGAGGATAGGGGGTATTTTGTGAAAGACTTTTTACTCATTCTTCATTACAGCAATGGCTATCTAATACCACCAACTGCTAAGGAATTTGAGTCTGAAACGACGGTGGAAGAACTAACAAGGCAAAAGCAAGATCTGCAGTTTGATATTAGCATGAGATCTATATCTATTGTACGGTGAGTACATTTTCCTAAACATTTTTTACATAGGTACACATTACATTACAGTACATTTTTATTATGTAAGGACACAAAGATACTGAACATAATATGCCTGTTAGCTAATAGTATCGTATATTATTTTATAGCTGTCATTGTGACATAAGCCCGCACTTTAGGCTTGCTACGCTTTTCCGTCAAATAGAGGATTATTTCACGGCGTGAAGTTGGCACCCGACCGAGCGCAGCGAGGATGCTAAACGTCGTGCAATAATAGAATATTTAAGTCACGGAAAAGCATGCGTAAAGTGAAGGTTTAGGTCAAACTGTACTATTTTAGCACGGCTTGGAAACCGGGTTACAATTCAAACAGGTTTGGGCGTAAGTTCATATGAACTTTTCTTTTCGGTTTTTGTTCGTTCTATAAACCGCTATTGAACGATATTGAGCAAAAACCTTTTTAGTAAAGGTTTCGTTGAATTAACCGGTTTGGAACGGTTTTAGCTAACCATAGCTGACCACAGCGACCACTTTTCAATTTACAGCCGTGTTTGCACTGGCAGTAAGCAAACAACGATTTAGTAATTGTAAGTCACATGTTGAAAACAGCGGTCGGTCATAAAAATTATAACATATATGGCAAGCAATCATCAAAAAGTTCGAGAGCATGATTTTTTTGTCGCCCGTGCCAAATGCAAGTAAGTACGCGTGAGCCTATCGCGGAATAAACCGGTTTATGCCGTATTTAAACCAGTTATCCATAAACCGGTTTCTAAGCCTGCTTCGAGCGAAATAATTGGTTAAAACCGGTTTAAACCTTTAAGAAACCGTTAAGCATAAACCGGTTTCAAGCCTAGCACTGCTATAATAGTAGGTACTAAGCGATATTACCTACTTGTCTATATAACAGTCGTAATGAAAACAGCATGCTAAGGTCGGTCACATACATACGGAATTCGCGTTTCGAAATTTCGAACGCAGGAAGTAAATCCATCCAAATCTATGGAACTATCTGTGCCTACTGCGCCTATGTCTACGGTAGTTTTCCGTTTGAAGTTTTGTCTTCGAAACGAAAATCCGAATGTATGTGGGGGGTAATGAAATCTCGATTTGACATTTGAATTCGGCATTCAGAAACAGAATTCCGTTTCGAAATTTCGAACGTAGTAACCTCTTGGTATCAGTACTTATATGACGTAGGAGTAGGGTAGGTACTTGTGCTAAGTATTATTTTTTGTGTGGTAGGAGAAAGTAGTAATTTACATACTCTTTACCTACTTGCCAAATATTGCATTTCGTAATTTATTTTTACGCAATTTATCAGTTGCAAAGGAATATTCATACATACTACATATTCAAACTTTTAAAACATAACCCAACTGAAATATTGATGATTCTTTATACACTGTTGTAGATATTTAGCCGAACACATGGAGATTGCAGGTGTTGGAGCGTCGCTCGCCACTAACTTATACAAGACGCATGACGTGCCCTCTCTAATGTGTCATCTTCTGCAGCTTGAACCGTGGCGCAGATCACGAGATAACGGAGATTTGGAAACTTTCAACTGTAAGTGGCGTAACTATTAGTATGCCGAGAGAGAGGCTGAAACATATATATAAAGTACTCTGTGGGCTGAAAGTAGAAAGCAGATTGCACCTGCTTCTAAAGGTAAACCTAATATGATAAGGCAATACACACACTGCCCCGCGCTATACTGCGTGGTGCGTGGCGGCGGAGCCACGCGTGTGGGTGCGCGAGTGCAGATCTGCACCATCGTGCAGATCTGCATCATCACATTTTTAGTATTGATTTCTTGCACCCACGCGCGTGGGTGCGTGTTTCTCCGCATGTAGGCGCGTGACGTAGAGGGATAAAACTATAGAGATTTGGGTAGCGTGGCCACATGAGATAGAAGATTGTAACATAACCATATGTGTATTTAGAGAACCCAGTGATACATAGCAATAAAGGTCAAAGTTTGTTGAGCTAAGAACGGCTAACAACGTTACTGACCCTGTAGTAACCGGCACGCACTAAGAGAGGGAAATATTATAGTTTTGTCCTTTTCCGTTACATGGAATAACTCCATAGTTTATCCTATTTCATGTGGGAAGGAGACGGAGCTACCCGCGGTCTATTCTTTTCTCTGTCAACGGCTGTTGCACTACGCGTGTATTCTATACAAACAGATACTTGCAACAACGTAAGACCACGCACTCCCGCGCTACGCTGCGTGATGCGGTGCAGTGTGAGAATCGCCTAGGGCTTACCTTTAGAAGCAGGTGCAAGCTTATACATATAAGCTGTGGCCTTATATATAGCTTTATATGTATATCTTTGGGTGTAATTATAATGCTTATTGGGTGGTGTTACAGTGGCTTTAGCCGTGGCCGGAACCTTTACCGAACACAGGCAAATTTTACTAATAGGATTTCTAATATGATTTTTTCATGTAGGCATAACTAACTAATAACATCTTATAACATTGTTACACACAATTCAAAATTTCATCGTAGGTACCGACACTACCGATATTCGAATCACGCCTCCTGGAAAACGTGCCCAGGCGCTGTAACCAACTCAGCTACAGCTCAGTACGATCTATCAATACGACGAAACTAATGGATTGCATTTTTAACCAATTAAGCATTGGTGGCGCCATCTGTGATAACTATTTAGCAGTTAATCACTTGGATGAAATCATTAGTTTTCAGATACGACGAGTGATTTCGCACTGCTTAATTAAATTAACTACACACTTCCCATCAGGTACGATGCAATGTTGGATTGTGTGTAACAATGTACAAAAATATAAAGTGTGTACAACACTTAAAGAAACATAATATTTGGATAACATCTTACACTGTTAATATTTCACCACTATCTCACCAGACGAAGATGATGCTGTCTTAAAATAATTCGTGCTTCGTGCTTCTTTAGAAGTGGAAAATCTGCCGCCAATACTTTACGTTGTTCCGGTGACAAACAGCTCTTGAAAGTCAGAGTATCCTAGGCTAGGCCTAGCATGTTCACAATCTTCAACCACATTATCGCTTACCACCATGCGAGATAGTGGTCAAACGCTAGCCTCTAAGATGTACGAGTAAATAAGCAAGTAATATCTATATAGAATTTTCTACTACTAGCTACTTTTTGGTAGCTTACCACCAAGTCAAAGTCAGGCGATACATCGATATAATGCTCCTCCCTACAACCTGTGCACGGACACCCATAAATGCACACAGAATTTTCCAATGTCGCTAATTTCGAATTCGAACCATCGTCCCGTTTAGAAGGTAAGCATTCTGTCCTCTAAGCCCACGGGCCCTTCAAACTGCCGATTTGCCTGATCTTGACTAAAGAATGAACTATTATAGGCAGACGTTTCTTTTCTTTACAAGAACTTTAACTTTACTTTTCTTTGCAAAAGCGTTTCATCTTACCTACTACTGTCTTACACTTTCAGTCAATTTTCACAATCACAATCAATTTTATTTTTAAAAGCTTACTAGCAATGTGGTTTCACATTACTAGTAGTCTTTTTAACCCTCCCACTAAGCTAAATATGCTTGTGTCTGGAGTGGGTTCACTCACGTCAATACTGTAATGGGTGGGGATCGAACTCAGGACCTCTCGATCGCCAGGTCGACGCACTTATAGCCTTTGCTTAAAAATTATTAAAAAATATTCTTGAGACTGCATCTTTTGCACCTCTCATGAAAAAAGTGCTTCATCTTATCTATCTATCCAATATTTATTATAGTCGGCCGTTGGTCAAAGCCGTCAGAAGAAGATCTGTCACAAATGCACCGTAGTGAAGCTCAACTATGGCTCTGCCTTCGACAGTTGCTGTTGGAACCACGTCTCAACCACTACTATAATATTGAGGAGACTAGACGTACTCAGTTCTGCAGGGTAAGTATTAAATCTTTCTTATTTAAAACAATTCAGTACCTACACATAAGAAAAAAATTTAAGGGAAAAAAAGTACAAAAAGTGGTGGCGTTGTTAAGTAATTGCCAACGCCACCACTTTTTGTACATTCCTGCGAAGCTTTTGAAAGTAGTTTGGAAAACGAATGAGTATAATTGCTATACATATTAATTGAAGTGTAGCTAATAACAATCAATTTTTACAACGCCGAGAATATTATTCCTGTTTGCCTTGTTATGATTCCTACCAATATTACAAATTCATAAATCAAGGGGCTCAGTGGCGCCTGTGGCGCATTTTGGGAGAGGTCTACGTGCAGCAGTGGACTGGCACCGGCTGATCATGATGATGATGAAATCAAGGGCGCGGCCATTAAAGTCCGCACGAGACGCAACATTATCTAAAGCCTGCTTGTAACTTAGCTAGCTATTATATCTTAGGTGGACTTTGATTCGTATTTCGTAAAGTACCTATAATTTGCTTTTACTATACCTACTATACAGCAGACATTATTAAATAACGTACCTACTAACTACTACTGACATTTAGCTGCTTGTCCTATCCCTGGAAAACATGATATAGATAAAATTTCAAAGTTGAGCAGACGTTAAATATATTCGACAATATTCCTCAATTTTTCAGCTGCAAGCCAAAATGACGGAGCCCATAATAGATCAGATCCCACCGCTGGGCGATCTCAAGATGTTTCTCTGCCGTCTAGCAGTAGGAGACTACTCCGGTCTTCACAACCGCTCCAATGGCGTGAAGAATCCTGGCTGTACGCTCATTGAAGTCGTTCCCCAGGTAGTTTGTGTGCATATCTGTAATCTCTCTTACAAATTAGTTTTTAGCGATCTTGGCTTATCGAGATTACCTGCTTTTATCGTGTTTTAATTCCTTAGTTTGTCTTAACTAGATTAGGATCCTACCAGTCGCCAGCCGTATAACGTAGTTTATTCTGCCATGGTTAACTGATTTCGACATGATGCTCGTTGTGTTTTCCCACTATCGTCTCATCTCTCTTTACTACCATAACACTTTCCATTAGGCGAGATAATATTAAATTTTGGAACTTCTCTACTTAGAATAGTATGGAATATACAGTAAGTATATACACGAATTTTAGACATTTTAGACAAGAGTGAATCCCCAACTTTACCAGCGCCATCAGCAGGAATCCCAGCGAATAAGTTCACTGAACAACTTGACACAATTAATATGTGGCGAAGTGACATGAATGCCAATATGCTGAACATAAGGGATGATATTAGAAGTACTCTATCAAGCATACAGGCCGAGATAAAAGTTATGCGAGCAGAGCAGGCAAGCCTAAAACAGAGCGTTGTTGGTATACAGTCGGAAATTAAGACACTACAAACCTCAGCGCAGTTTCAAGCGGATGAACACAGCGCTTTAAAGACCCGGGTAGATGAGCTCGCTCATGCAGCATCCCTACAGACTGCCTCTTCGTACTCCAATCTAGAGCTTAAAATTGATGCTTTAGAACAACAGGCAAGGCAATGTAATATAGAGATTTGCAATTTCCCTGAACGACGCAACGAAAACCTTATCAACATTGTCGAATCCATCGGATCAGCTATTCGCTGTCAATTGTCTCAAAGGGACATTGTAGCGGTCCACCGAGTACCACCAGCTCAGCAGGGTGGCGACAGACCCAAAAACATTATTGTCAAGCTCTCTACTCGCACCCAAAGAGACAGCATATTGGCGGCGTACCGCAAGGTCAAGTCACTGAATTCTGACCAAATTGGTATCTCCGGGAATAATACACAAATAATATACTTAAATAAACATCTCACATTAAAGAAAAAGCATTTATTTCGGAGAACCCGCGAAGTTATACAAGAGCTGCAATTTAAGTACGTATGGATCAAAAACGCCACAATCCTTGTACGGGAACGAGAAGATAGTCCCGCAATCGTCATACGGACTGAATCTGACCTTACGAAACTCAGAAAACCACGTACTAATAACTTGCAAAACTAAGCTTGGACTGCTTTTAAATTTTTGTATATTGTTCAACTCATATAAAATACGATGGTTTATTATTTTATATCCTTTCTGTGAATTACCTTTTGTTATTGTAGGTTCTACCATTCGCATCCTATCCATCTTGGTGACTCGTATGGTGCATCGTGACACGGACAACAAACCAACATATTATATTCACTTTTTAATATATATCATTTTACCTACATACTATCCTCTTATGGCTCAATTAAACACCCTCAATGACAGATATAAAAACATATTCAACAATCGTCATAATAGTATTTTTATGTTAAGCAATATGCAGTATTTGCATAATATTATAATCAATACAATACCAAAACTATTAGATGGATTTATTGTTTTTCTATCTCGTAATGGATAAAGCCCATCTTGCAAATCACTTAGCCATCTATTACCAAAATTGTAGAGGGATACGTACTAAATTGCACACCTTATATATGAATATCCTTTCTAATTCATACGACATCATTGTTCTCACGGAAACATGGTTGGTGCCTGACATTGAAAATAACGAATTTATTGACAAACGTTACATTATTTATCGATGTGACCGTGATCGCAGAGCTACGAACAAAAAAGACGGTGGAGGTGTTTTAGTCGCGTTTCTACGCGGCTTGAAATCGACGTTGTCTAACACTTCTAACTTAGCGTTTCCACAATTACCAAAGCACATTGAGTATATACTCATTGATATACCCGTCATAAATGACAACTCTAAGATACACGTACTAAGCGCAGCCTACATCCCACCTCGAACATCACCCGATGTGTATAAAAGCTACCAGGACCTATTACAGGATTATATTATTAACTCCAATACTGAAAACTTTTATATATTAGGCGACTACAACATCCCTGACATGGACTGGATCACCGCACCGCCTACATTAACTATAGATACTAGTACCAATACTCCTTGCCTCGTGGTAAATGGTGCAGGTTCATCCTTATTATCGTCCTTATTACTTAATTTCATTTCAACCTTAAATGCATCACAATATAATCATATTCCAAATAGTAATGGGAAAATATTAGATCTTTTTATTTCTAACACACCTGTCTCTATCTACGCTACCACAGACCCACTTCTTGTATCTGATCCTCACCATCCACCGTTTGTTGCTCTCGTTAAATCACAGCATCAATATCAACCTATTAAGCGACAAACCATAACCAAATACAATTTTTACAAAGCAGACTTTGACCAAATTAACATTAAAATTAAAGACACTGAATGGGATGCAAACTTGCAAAATCTGCCATCGGAAATGGCGATCGATAAATTCTACGATATTGTTGATAACATTGTAAAACAACATGCGCCATTAGCTAACTCTAGGGTTGCTGGTTTCCCTGTTTGGTTCTCTAGATCCCTAATCAGGTGTTTTAGGAGTAAGCACAAAGCGTGGGTAAATTGGAAAAAATATAAAATCAAAACAAACTATGGCAAATTCGCTTTACTTAGAACCCAGTTTAAAAAGTTATGTGACGAATGTTACTCAAAGTATATAACTACTATCGAAGACAACATATCTCAGAACGTTAAACATTTTTGGACTTATATATCGAACCGCAAATCGAATTCAGAAATCCCCTCAACAATGTTATATCAAAATATAGATTCGAACGATCCTATCCAAATTTGTAATATGTTTTCAGATTTTTTCCAGTCCGTCTTCGAACCAAATTATCTTAATATTTCAGAATGGCAACCACCAGTCAGTACAAACGATATTTTAATTTCCAATATTTATGTTAGTGAAAACCAATTATTGACAGAACTCCAACTATTAGATATCTCTAAAGGTCCTGGACCTGATGGCTTTCCCCCGTTATTTTTTAAACAGACAGCCAAAACAATTTGCGTACCATTACATATAATTTATAACAAATGTTTGTCTGAAGGTGTATTCCCCGAAGTATGGAAACGTGCCAACATTACCCCAGTACATAAAAACGGATTCAAACATGATGTTGAACAATATCGCCCTATTTCAATATCGTCAACCTTGTCGAAACTCTTTGAAAGGCTTATTCACAACCAAGTTTACCCAATACTACATAACACCATCATACAAGAACAACATGGTTTTGTTAAACGTAGATCCACAACAACAAATCTACTTACATTCACTAATTATTTATGTGAAAGCATTGATGAGGGTACACAGGTGGACGCTGTTTATACAGACTTCAAAAAAGCTTTCGACAAGGTTGATCACGAAATTTTACTTAATAAGATAGCTTATAACGGGATACGTGGGAATTTGCTACGGTGGTTCACATCGTATATATACAATAGGACTCAAACGGTCGTAATTAATGGTTATCAGTCAAACTGCGTACGAGTGACATCTGGTGTGCCTCAGGGCTCTATACTTGGACCATTGTTATTCATACTTTACATAAATGACATCAAAAGCTGTTTCAAAAATACACAATTTCTTTTATATGCAGATGACCTCAAAGTTTACAAGACTATTAGAACCTCTGACGATTATACTTTATTTCAACACGACCTAGATAGATTAACTTCATATTGTGAAATTAACAAACTTAAATTAAGTATCCCTAAATGCAGCTATATAAGATTCACAAAAAATAAAAAAATCGTTAAATTTAATTATACTTTATGCAATAGTCCTCTAGTACAAGCAGAATCTCTCCGAGATTTAGGTGTGCAGCTGGATTCCAAGCTGTGCTTAAACGAACATGTTAATAAAATAGTTAATAAAGCATTCAAAATGTATGGGTTCGTAATGCGATCTACTTTGGACTTCAAGCAGCCATCCACATACCTATATCTTTACAAAACTCTTGTTCGCTCACAACTAGAATATGCGGTAGCTGTATGGAACCCCTTTTACAATAAATATAATAATACAATTGAAAGAGTGCAACGTAAATTCTTACGTACAATGCAATATAGATGCCACAAAACCTCGTATTTGTCCTATACCCAGTTGCGTAACAAATATAAAATGCTGTCTCTTGAGTCAAGACGGATATATCTAGAAACTATAAACCTATACAAAATTGTAAATAACTACTTCGACTGTATAAATCTTGTTAGAAGCCTGTGTTATGTTGTGCCAAGAGATTCTCAGAGGCGTGAAGCACGCTCATATCGCCTGTTTGCGCTAGACACTTGTCGTACAAATAGCGGACAACGTGTCCCTATTCGCCGAATGGTAGAATCTTAGAATGACAATTTTATTGATATAGACATATTCTCGTGTAATTTAAGTCAATTCAAAGTAGCAGTTTTGCAAAGATTGTTGCAATAATACCTTCTTATTTTGTCATTCAGTTAAATATTATGTTCCATTTTATTTATTCAAATGTTTTATGTATGTTATAAATAAATTAGCTAAAAATAGTTCAAATTTAATGTTATTTTATTCGTCAATTGTAATAAATTATCATCTGATTGAGTAAGGGTTACCTTAACCGATCCACTCTTTAAACTTTGTATATAAGCTGTGAATAGCGTTGTGGGCTGCAGTATTGCTAAAATTGTATAAATTGTACCATATTGTTTAATGTTTATAATGTAGCTGTTTGCTTTTCCTAATAAAGAAAATAAAATAAAATAGAATTTATTTTATATTTTAATTTTACTGATTATTAGAACACAATATGAATACTACGATAGTATTTAGTTACCGTTTCGTGCCGTGCGCAACATAACATTACCGTGGTAATAGTTGTAAAATATAGTTACTTAGATTACTCACTTCTGCCATAAAAAAACTTATCTTACTCCTTCCAGATAAAAGACGGCTACCTAAAACAAGTGCACAAGCGCACTAAAACGATCGCTAAGTCCCAGTTAAGCGTTTTCAAGTTGGATGGGTCAGATGAGTCGCGAGATATGGCGAGAAAACTATTAGAATCTTACACTAGTGACGCTGCGCTAGCGATGGATGGCGGAGGTGCGAAGTGTGGAAGATGTGGGGAAAAAGCTAGCAAGAAGTGTTCGCGGTGCAAGTCTGAGTGGTATTGCGGACGGTAAGTAATACATAAGTACATACATACATAAAATCACGCCTTTTTACCGTTGGGGTGCAGCATGTGGGCAGATACTATACTACTTCTTCCCAGATGCTACGAACCTAACATAACTCCTTCGCTTACTCCACTTTCATGAGCGCTTTTATACATGCTCGCCGGTATGTATGTAAGCGCTCATGTGCGCTAAAAATGTAAAAAATGCGGTAATTTACCTATAGGTGAATTATTATGACAAAATTTTTTACTAGCGGGTAAAACGAGAATTAACTGTTTTATAATTGTTCCTCTGTGGTCTAGAAATAGCACAGAACAGGGCACAGCCGTTTGCCATTGCAGTAGCATTTTGGGTACCCAACCCACTTAATGTAGGGTACCTATGGAGTAACTGGGTAGATTAAAATGAGAGATGTTATGTTTGATTTTAAGTAGTTTTGAGGGCCCAGTGGTGTAGTGAGAGAATGGTCGCCTTTGACGCCAGAGGTACCGAGTTCAATCTCCGCCGTGGATGGGTTTTTCTATTGAAAAAATATGTGCGCTTTTCACAGTGTTCCTCCGGTGAAGGAAAAATATCGTTAAGAAACCCCCAACCCCCGCATGGTGGTAGGACACTTTTTAGTATCCGCCTGGCCAGCTACCACTACCATCTACTTAAAAAAAATCTGTCGCTGAAACATCTAATGTGCTTCCGGAGCTATCCTTAAGGGCCAGTTCCCATTCTAGGATTAGCGTGCTACCAAACAAAAAATCAATCAAAAATTCCTCGGGTCAAACGCTAGCCTATAAAATATATAAAAAAAAGATATTTCTGCTCATCCTAAAATGTCGGGTGAACTGCCGAGTTGTAGTTTGCTTTGCACGCGATCTCTTGGGATGCTAGGATTTCATATAACGTCATTGAAGACATACGTTGACTCTGTTCAGTTTTCGATGGACGGGGCATGGACGAGACAATTTTTTCTCCCGGCCATCACCGAGAACAGCAAATTTCCTAAAACTGTGCTTTTATCATTTCTTTTCGATCGTATTTACGTTTTATATTAATTTCTATGTAGTAGCTAAAACGCCGCTAGATGGCGCAGCTACTATTCCATAAAGTCCCGTCACACGAAAAGTAAAATAATATTAGTATGTATATTTTTAACCGACTTCAAAAAAAGGAGGAGGTTTCTCAATTCGACCGTATATATATATATATATATTTTTTATGTTTGTTCGGGGATAACTTCGTCATTTATGCACCGATTTTGATTATTCTTTTTTTGTTCGAAAGGAGATATCCCAAGTGTGGTACCATGATAATTTTATCGAGGTCTGATAAGTATCTCCAGAGATATTGAGATAAACATCTCAAAATTGGTACTGAAAATGAACATTGAAGTCGGTTATTTTTTAGTTTTTAAACGATATTATCTTTGCTTTATTTACAGAGAGTGCCAAGTGCAGCAGTGGCCTAAGCATAAGGATATTTGTGACCAATTCGCACAAATCGCTATTTGAAGCTCTAAAAGGAAATCTCTTATTTAATTAGAACTATTATTTAGTTTTTACATTTTTCAATACTATTAGTTACTACGTAACTTGACCAGACTCACACATTGGCTACTTATACCTAGAGCAACTGGTAGTTGGCGCAACTACGAAGTAGAATATTGTATAGGCAATGACGCGATGCTGAGCCGACTATTAGACTAATTCATATCTTAGGGTCAGCTCACACTGAGACGCGACGTGACGCGGCGCGCACTTAGGCTCAAGCTTCATTGAATCGGCAGCGACACGAAGAGTCGAGCACCGAGTTTATTGTATGGATGCGAGACTGCTCAAGCCGGCGCGAGGCTTCACCACACCTCGTTCATTCTATCAAGCGTTTCTATATCTCGCAACATTGTTCATAAGGTTTTGTTAGTAAAACTGATCGTTGGTCGCGTCGCGTCGCGTCGCTGCTAATTCAGTGTGTATTGACCTTAAATATACAAAAAAAAAACTATTTACAACCCAAACGCGCGAAACCACAAGCATCGTCTCGTATCGGTGTGAACTGTGTGTGAACACTACCAAGTACCAACCAAACGAGAAATATTAGAGTAGGCACCATGGGCCGTCAGTTTCAAAAGGGTACACGTGCGACAGACATCGTCGACGCACGAGCAGTAATATTCGTGCGAAAGGGGCGTCTCCCCTCCCTGGCACGAATAGCTCCATCACGGTAATATAATATATTATATTACCTTGGCTGTATTCGCTGAGTCGGTTGCCGCTTGTTGGCACTTGGTAGTAGTGTTGCATATCGATAGTCTATCGATATTGAAGACAAAGCCGATAGTAACTGAAATCTATCGATAGTATTACCATGTGTCAATACTATCAATAGTATCGATAGCGCTCTTTAAGCAATACTATTGAATATAGTAATACTATCGATAGTTTTTTTGCAATAGTATCGATAGTATTGCCTTTATTTTATAAAACGTAACGATACTATCGATATTTACATACTATTGATAGTCAGCAATAATGCAATAGTATTATAGTCTAATTTGATGTAATGTAACCTATGCAGAGAAACTACCAGGTTATGTCGAATAAGTAAGTTAATAAGTCGTTAAATCGTTTTTAACAATAGCAATACTGGTCGTTGTCACATTACTAAGTAATTACGGGTAATGGGTATTTACGGAAAAATATAAAGTAATTTACTTTATATTTGTCCGTAAATACCCACCGGTTACAAGATTTATTTGTGTTCAGTGGTTTTAAAATATTAGTGTGATAAACAAAAACATGATTTTTTATCGCAACAGCGTGCTTCGTAACGGTATTAGAATTTACATGACTACGTAAATAAGTATAGGTACTTAAGTTTCCAAACTCGTCGGATACCCTCTCTCACTTGCTGTTCTATTTCTTTGTCCATCGTGACAGCTATTGCTTGAAACAGTTTTTTTACCTCACTCACTCATAAATATGAAACCTCTGAGATAGAGACGTGGAAACAAGCTATTATAAATATTTAAAGAAAAGACAATTGAGAATAACCGAGCTAACTTAAGAATACCTTAATATTATATTAACTGATCCCTATACATAGCTTTGAGATCACTTATGATACTATCGGAAAAATACCGACAATCGATAGTATGTAATAATCGATACTATCGATTATTTAGGGTTAAAAATTGTCACATTATGCGATACTATTGTAAAAACACTATCGATACTATCAGCATAATAGTATTTCTCAAAATTCACTATCGATAGTATCGATGATATCGACACGTGGAAATACTATCGATATTCTGAGTAGTTTTCGAGGTCAACTATCGATAGGCAAACTATCGATGGTTCTGCAACACTACTTGGTAGCGCCACTGATGTCCTAGTGAGATAATGGTGCCCTCTGCCTAACCTAAGGTCTAATGAATTTATTGAATAAAACCATGTCGTCATTTTTTTTGGATTTTTTTTATTTTATACTTAAGATAAGACCTAGGAATTAGCTTGAAGACTTTAGGTAATCTTTCAGCACGTCCAACGCTGGAGTCTCTTCACCGAAATCCTGAAAAAGCAAAATAACGAATTAGCGTTGAATGTTATACATTATAGTTGATGCTTAAAGTGCCAGTTACAACAGTTTCTGAAACTTATCTGCTAGTTTTTCCAAACTGGGTAGCACTTGACCACTATCTCACCTGATGTTAAGTGATGATGCCAATTGAGACAGCGCTTGTTATCATTATAGGCGTTATATAGAATATATAAGTATGTCTCATAATAGGCGGATTAACTTAATACGTTAGAACTGTCCGAGTGATAGGAAAGTGTTTACGCATGGAGAGCGCAGCACCATAGGGCACTCTGGTTTATCTAGCGCTATTTGTGCACTCACAACCCATGGGGATTGGCAGTGTTCGTGTCACGCAAATTATATCCTTAGCTGTAGCTATACCCATAGAAGAAAGGCACTTGAAGTTGACAACAGCTTATTCTTAATAGCGGAAGTTCACGACAGCCATTAATTTGTGAACAGAATAAAAGAATCCAAGCAGCAGTGTGCAGCAACCACAATAGTTTCTTAATGGTGGAAGTTCACTACAGCCATTTGTGAAGAGATGAAAGAATCCAAGCAGTAGGTGCAGCGACCACAATAGCTTCTTAATGGTGGAAGTTCACGACAGCCATTTGTGAAGAGATGAAAGAATCCAAGCAGTAGGTGCAGCGACCACAATAGCTTCTTAATGGTGGAAGTTCACGACAGCCATTTGTGAAGAGATAAAAGAATAAAAGCAGTGGTGTGCAATGACCACTAGCTTCACTATATGCAGCGAGTTCAATGTTCATATAAAATGTTCTAAAAATACGGCTCATTGGTGTTTTATGGCAGGGGAGCATGGCCAATTTGAGACGGCGCTTGTTATTATTTATTATAGGAGTTATTTAGGTATGTCTCATTTTTATTCAGAAGTAGAAAAAAGCAGCAAAAAGCAGTTTCAAGACGATTTAAATACCATTTCAAATCTAACCAATGATCAAATAATATTACAAGTAATCTAAGATTTGCTGCTGTGAAACTAGTGTAAACTGAGAACAAGCCAGTTACTAACCTTGATAACGACACATGAGCAGCCAACGATTTTCCTGGCCTTGCCGTCTTTGTCGATTTTGCAGAGACCTGCCCACTCTCCCAGCTTCTTGTTATTGTCAACCTGATAAACAGAAATAAGGGTTATTAGAGCTAATAGCTAATAATGCTAGTATTAGAAAAATATTCAGCTGTAATAGTTGTCTTTACATGGATACTAATTGCTTTTTCTCACAGCAAATATATAGGTAGTTATAGCACAGATTATATAACAGTTACAATGTACCAGATATTTCACTCCCACACAAAAATAAAATACCAACGTTTATTTCAATACAAGCAAAAATGTATCTAAGGCGCTCGACCTAGCGTTGTTATTACTTAGTTGAGCGCGCGATGTACCGGCGCCGGCCCGATACGATGTGCATTAGTTAACCTTACGGTTGACTAAGTTAACAAATTAATTTTATTTACCTCACAAAATAACATCAAAGCACCTGATTAAAAGTTGAATTTTAGGTCGAAAAAGTGAATTACACGCTGTCTTGCCTTGTAAATTTAGTATCACATAATAATATCGTTTAAAAACTAAAAAAGAACCGACTTCAATGCCGCGCTATTCATGTTCAGTACCTGATTGATTTTGATTTTGAGATATTTATCTCAATATCTCTGGAGATACTTATCAGACCTCGATAAAATTACCATGGTACCACACTTGGGATATCTCCTTTTGAACAAAAAAAGAATAATTAAAATCGGTTCATAAACGACGAAGTTATCCGCGAACAAACATAAAAAAAAAAATATATATATATACGGTCGAATTGAGAAACCTCCTCCTTTTTTTGAAGTCGGTTATAAATAATAAATATATTTTTTGTCAAACTCGCAAAATGACTATGGAAAACATAAATTTCATTATAGAATACGAATGCGCAATATTCCAGTAATTTTAATAATAATATACGTTACGCGCGCCTGATCAGTGACAACCGACAGGCGATACCAGTGCGCGAAAGTTTAGGTATAAAGCGCTGTAGCTATAGCCGAGTGACAGAGGCCTGGTTATAGCCTAGACAGCTGTATAGTATAGCTGCATGTCAGTCTATAAATATTAATCGAATAGCCATTGCATATACATTATAATTATATCAATTAATCAATTAATGTAAGTGTGCTGGAAGGTAGATAATGCACATAGCACATCACCATAGAGGCACACAGTCACTCTGTGCTCGTAATGTGCCCACACCACTATGTTAGTGAGCAGGCTCTTGCAGAGCTCTTTGAAAACAAATATACGAGTATTATAAATATTCTGATTTAAATCAATAAATATGCAAATTCCTATGCTAGATTCAACTGTAATATTGAGACTGAGTTAGGGTGAGGACATAAAGAGGCAGGTTCCCAGTGCAGACAAACCGGTACAGGTAGGTACCGATCCGTACCTATAAAATATTACAATGTTATCATATGCACTCCCGCATAAAGAAACAGATTGGAGAAAATTAACAAACAATGGAACATTTTACCAGTACGGATCAGTACCTACCCGTACTGGTTTGTCTGCACCGGGAACCCGCCTCTTTACGTCCTCACCCTAACACATAAAACCAGAAGGTACCGATCCGT
Source organism: Cabera pusaria (assembly GCA_954871355.1). NCBI lineage: Eukaryota > Metazoa > Arthropoda > Insecta > Lepidoptera > Geometridae > Cabera > Cabera pusaria. The sequence continues at coordinate 9,123,749 of OX940908.1, forward strand.
ACCTATAAAATATTACAATGTTATCATATGCACTCCCGCATAAAGAAACAGATTAGAGAAAATGAACAAACAATGGAACATTTTACCAGTATGGATCAGTACCTACCCGTACTGGTTTGTCTGCACCGGGAACCCGCCTCTTTACGTCCTCACCCTAACACATAAAATCAGAAACTTTTGTCAAACATTTTTTAAGTCTGAAATGTTAGCACTTAAGAATGTATCAACTCCATTTTGTTTACTACTTGAAGCTTATTGGACGTATGAAATAAATAATGATAGGAATTGTACATACCTTTACAAGAGGGATCTGATGTTCATTGCAGAGAGCCTGCACCAGCTTCTTGTAAGCAGCCTCATCACAGTTCTCAGCCAGTACGCAGAGCACTGCTTGCCTCCTGTTGTTTGTTTAATATTTATTTAAGAATGTAATGACAAATGTGGTAGAAATATGTGGTGTAGTGGTAGGACTTCTGCTAGTCCACCTAGGATGGTACCACCACTTTGCCAATTTATTTTCAGCAGTGAAATAGGACAGTACAGTGACATGCAAGGTTCTGGCAGTCCAGAATGTTGCATGCCACTGTGTCTGTAATAGGTAGACGTTATCGCTTACCATCAGGCGAGCGTGGTGCATGTCCAGTTACCTTATATCATAAAAAAAAAAACACTGACACATCATGAAAACTATAATATTTCTATTTGTCTAGTAATGCATTTAACGGAACTGATTATCTATGTGTTTTACTGAAATTAGTTCCAATCTCTTAGTAATAGTTGCACATGCTGTTGGACCCTAAAGCTTGTACCTAACTCGTTCGCTGCTGAAAACACACACCGTGCGTTTTATGATTTTTGGTATTGGAAGTAAAATTAAAAAATATATATTATAAATTATTTTTTTTAATTAATCTTTTCACAAGGGGTGCGTGTGACCTTCTGCTGTTGGATTTTAGTTTTGATTTGATGTCTCAGCTACGAAAAAAAATATAAAATAAACGAAAAAGTGCCGCAGTCAAAGTGTTAAGAATTACTTTTACTATTTGAATAAAATTCATTACAGTAGCAAATATAAGCCTTATTATGTCAGCTTTTTAATAATTCATACATAATTTAAGTGCTAGAATATATAAAATATAATGTATGATCGTACAAAACAAAAAACCAACTTCACATTCCGCAATAGTAAAAGTACTGGCTACTTATAATCATGTCATCAAGGCATACAAATTTGCTTATATTGTTTATCTCCATATCTCCGGAGATAATTGTCATATCTCGATAAAATTTTTATGGGACCAAATGGGAGTCATAATCTCTCAAACAAAAAAAGAATTTTTCATATCGGTTAAGATTTGACAAAGTTCTGAGGTAACAAACATAAAATAATAAAAAAGTCGAATTGAGAACCTCCATTTAGTGAAGTCAATTAAAACGTTTTGACACTATAGAAGAGTTTCGAATGTCAAAAATGTTAATTTTAAAACCCTTATTTCAATAGTAGTAGGTATATTTGTAGCACAGATGGGAGGCCATATCATTGAGGAGTCAAATAACATGGTACTATGAATGTGCAGTAATCTCGGCAACAAATGGCATCTAACACTGCAGATACAATGCTGGATATTTCCACACACCACATGACTAGAACAGTCACACGGCTAGTGAATGTTTTGGAGGAATCCATTGCCAGACAATATTAAGGCTCCTACACACTAAGCAGCTGGATTTACAACCAGTGTGCCCCAGTGGCTTTAGATATCCATACCCGCATGGTAAAAAACCACCGGCATAGTGTGAAGGAGTCCAGATTAGTTTGTACGAGTTTGACTTTACACCATCAGCAGGCCCTAGACTAGAGGCTAAACTATATTTCTGTTAGCATTCATGCCAAATACAACAGTTCATTCCCATATTATTGACTAGAAAAGGTTCCCAGATTATACCCAACAATATTATACCCTCAACAAAATACATTTAAGTTAATAAATTTTTTCTGAAGCTAAATTTACACGGAGCCTGTGCTCTGCCACCAGTCTTACAGACAAGCCAGCGCTTGCCTGGCTCGTGTTGTTTAGACGAGTCATTTCTGTTTTTTTTTTGACGAAACAAGTGTATACACTCCACGGATATGCGCCAGTGACTGGGCGCAATGCGTCTACACGTGTTGCAAGTGCAACACTGACACGGGGGCAGCAGGGCACGCGTGCGGAGGTCACTGGCTTGAAATATAGAATAGACGCACACTCTTTCTACAGTTGCGGAAGCTTCAGTAAGGTCATTAAATTTCTAAACATTGATCTTTAATTATTATAATTTATGTCCACCTACATATTAACCTCATATGTTGTTGACATAATCACAGCTCACAATTTACACATTATTACAATGCTAGAAAACCACTTTTAAACACGACATTTTACATTATGTACAAGCATGTTGAGTACCTATCTATGTATTCGCTTACTTGTCAAGGACCTTAGCAGCTTCGTGAAGTCCGTGAACTAAGCCGCCATGGATGAGTGCCGTTTTCAGCACCTCCTGTAGGGCCTGGTTCACATCCATAGCTACGCCGCTCAGGACGGGGTTCGCGGGGACCTCACTAAAACAACACAATACACATAGAGGTTATGTTTTCATAACGAAAACTTGATAATTTCTTGGGAGATTGTATAAATGTTAACGAGAATAGATATTTATGACTTTCAGGTACTTATCTAAATTGTATTTATTTAATGAGATATTATCAATAAATAGAAGTTGACGGTAATACTACGTGAAGTAGAGGTTATGTTGATGTCCAAAAATTCATCAAAGAAGGTGTTTTTCGAAGTCTTACGATCAGGAGTTATAGAAATTAACTGATATTGAGGTTTAAGTGATCAGATGTGTCAAGCAATGGGTATAAATACATATAACGAAAGAACTTACACTTCGACATCAGCCATGATTTTCTACTGTTTGATGACCTGAAATACGGAACACAATAAATGGAATGATACCAGAGCATTGTAACGTAACAATTTTCTACACTTCTTTAGACAAGATCACTGATATATTTCTAGATTTACGAAAATACACCACAGAAACGTTTGACAGTTTACCTTGCGTACCGGAAAAAGACTAGAACTAGGGTTGTCAAATTGTTAATCGATAATCGATTACAACTTTATTATAACATAACTGACAGTTGTCATTTAGTCGATATTGAAATTGAAAATATTATCTAGACCAAAGTTGAATCATTAAAATCATATTCTTATTTTCTTACCAAGCGAATTAATTTCAAATCCAGTGAGTGGTTGTTGTGATTTCTGCTAGTCCGTCTGGTTGGTAGGTACCAATACTTTGTCAGTTAGCAGTCAGTCAGCAAGTGTTTTTCGTTTTGAAGGGCAAAGTGTCTAAGTAAGTCTACGTGTAGTTTAGCGTAACTATAAAACTAGCTAAAAGCCGAGCTTTGTGAGGGCTCGCGTAGTTTTTCTGCCTGGTAATAATTTGGAATCGTCAGCTTAATGTGCCAGAATTAAAATTTAGGTTCCAAATTTGCCTAAATGGCAGAAATCTGCCACAAATGGTCACACTGATACCAGACGTCATTTGGATGACAGATGTAAATTCTTTAGATTTTCAACAGATGGCGTTAGTAACCAAACATTATGTTCGCAGCGAAGTTAATTACTTGAGTTAATTAATCGATCTTCTAACGGATGGCGTTAGTAGTACAAAAATATTCTATCCTAGAAACGAAATTGTTAATCTTCATATTTTTATAATGGTATTTTTTTATATGATATTTTTTTTACTAATAACACATCTACATGCGAATTTAAATTACTATGTTAAACACAAATCAATAGGCGTGATAGTGTTTCAGTAAAGTGTACCACAAAAGTGCTCAGGTTGTGGGATAGTGTTAGGGCTTGCTTCGCTCGCCCTGACTAAACATCTTGATGTCTGATCATCTTGATGCAAAATTCTGCAATCCAGAGTAAGTGCCACTGTTACTGTTATAGATAGACGTCATCGCTTGCCATCAGGTGCATTGAAAGTCGCACTTGGTCTTTAAAATCATCATCATCATTATCAGCCGGTATCAGTCCACTGCTGGACGTAGGCCTCCCCCAAGACACGCCACTGATCCCGGTCTTCGGCTCTTTGTTTCCAGTCACTGCCCACCGCTTTGCTAATGTCGTCGCTCCACCTAGTCACAGGGCGTCCTACTCTACGTTTGCCGATTCGCGGTCTCCACTCTAGAACCTGTCTGCCCCAACGGTTATCGGTCCTACGGCAGATATGACCAGCCCACTGCCACTTCAGTTTGCTAATCCGCTGAGCTATGTCGATCACTTTAGTTCTCTGGCGAATTACTTCGTTCCGGATTCGATCCCGCAGAGAAACACCGAGCATAGCTCTCTCCATAGCTCGCTGAGCGACTTTAAACTGGTGGACTAGTCGAACCGTGAGTGTCCACGTCTCGGCTCCGTATGCCATGACAGGTAGGACGCACTGATTAAAGACTTTTGTCTTTAGGCACTGTGCAAAGGCGACGAGAAGACTCGACGGAGTTTCCCAAATGCTGCCCAGCCCAGCTGAATTCTTCTCTGGATTTCCTTCTCGAAATTGTGTTTGCCTAGTTTGAGCGTTTGCCCTAGGTAAACATACTGCGTGTCAATTTCGAGTGGGATTCCATCTACGGCAATCGGTTCCGGAACAACGTGCTCGTTGTACATGACTTTGGTTTTATCCAAATTCATCCGGAGACCGATGCGACGAGAAGAATCAGCTAGGTCATTCAACATCCTTTGTAGGTCCTGCAGCGTCTCTGCCATAATGACGATGTCATCTGCGAATCGTAAGTGAGAGATGTACTTGCCGTTAATGTTGATGCCACAATCTTTCCAGTCCAGCGTCTTAAACATATCCTCTAAGGCATTAGTGAACAGTTTCGGGGATATGACGTCCCCCTGTCTCACTCCTCGACGCAGGTGAATATGTTTAGTACGCTGGTTCTGTACTTGTACTGACATCGTTGCGGCATTATATAGACATTTCATCACTTCGATATATCGCCAGTCGACTTGGTAACGCTGCAGGGACTCAAGAACCGACCAGGTTTCGATTGAGTCGAAGGCCTTCTCATAGTCCACAAATGCTAAGCACAGGGGCCGATTGTACTCTTCGGTCTTCTGTACAATCTGCCGCACCGTGTGGATGTGGTCTATGGTGCCGTAACCGCTTCGAAACCCGGCCTGTTCCGGAGGTTGAAACTCGTCGAGTCTTCGCGCAAGACGGTTCGTGATGACCCTTGAAAACAGCTTGTAGACATGGCTCAGAAGCGAAATCGGGCGGTAGTTTTTCAATAGGGTTTTATCTCCTTTTTTGAAAAACAAAACCACCATGCTTCTGTTCGATGCCTGTGGAGTTCTACCAGTGAAGAGAACAGAATTGAAGAGCTGTTGCAGCTGGCTTACAGCTGGAGCTCCTCCAGCTTTTAGAAGCTCCGTTGTGATTCCGTCCTCACCTGGGGCTTTTCCATTTTTGAGCTGTCTAAGGGCCATCACGATCTCATCTCGGCTGACTTCGGGCAGGTCTTCTGTGAAGTGGCGGGTTATGGTGGCTCTGCAATCCTCAGTATCGGGTTCGGGCCTTGAAGCATGCGATGCGTAGAGCTTGCTGTAGAAGTCTGCAACTTCCGACAGAATCTCCGGCTTGGATGCGACGACGTTCCCCGTTGATGTTGTCAGCTTTGTGAGGTGGCTTCTACCTAGAGGCTGGACGAACACTTTCGACCTCCGATTCTGCTCAATTGATTCTGTAATCAAGAGCGTGTTAGAGGATCGGAGGTCGCGTCGTACCAGCTTCTTAATAGTTTTTTTGCGCACCTGGTTAATTGACAAAGCTGACAATGGGTCTGTTCGTCTCTCTTCCATTAGTTGAAGTGTTTCTGCCGAAAGCTTGGACTTTTTTCCCGTACGCTTGCCCTCGCAAAACTTCGTCCCTTCTTCCCTGAGGATTTCCACCACTTCTTCAAGATTCTGGTCTACGTCATCTGTGGTTTCCAAGGCAGCGAATCGATTTTCCAATTTTAATTGGAATGTTTCAGACCCAACATCGGTTTGGAGTAGGTTTGGTCGGAGCGTGGACTTCATCAATCGGAATATCTCGGCTTTGAAGTCGATATCCAGAGAGCCTCGCACAAGTCGGTGATCACTTCCAGTATTGAACCTAGTGATCACAGAGACGAATCTGAATATGCGCCGTTTGTCCGTAATGATGAAGTCAATCTCGTTTTTAGTCACAGTGTCGGGGCTTTGCCACGTCCACTTCCTTTGGGGCTTTTTCTTGAAGAACGAGTTCATCAAGAAAAGCCCCTCTTACTCGAGGAAATTGACGAGCATTTGCCCCCTGTGATTCCTACTCCCAAATCCGTGTGGTCCTAGAGTCAATTCACTGCAGGCCTGTACTCCCACTTTGGCGTTAAAGTCTCCCATGACAACGTTGTAGTGAGCCTTAGCGGTGGTATGTAAGGCTCTGGAGATGTCTTCGTACATACTTTCCACCTCTTCATCCAAGTGTGCCGAGGTCGGTGCCTAGACCTGGATAACCTTGAGGCTGTACCTCTTGGTTAACCTTATTATAAGGTACGCAACCCTGGTCGACACACTGGAGATTTCTACAACGTTGTCACTGAGGTGAGGTTGGCTGGGAGTACTGAGGTGGTATTTGTTCTCCCTTACATCCCTGTTCTCCCTTACATCCCATCATCTTTAAAATGTTACCTTTTAATACATTACAATAACCCTTTATCATACGATGGATACATTAGCAGAAATAGTAGGTACTTATATATTTAAGAAATACATATTATTTTCGTAGTACATAATATGCTCTTCTTTTCCGGTGCTGGTCTTATCCGCTAAAAGCTGCCTTTTGGTTGAGAGGTCTAAGTTTGAAATGAATAGAGTAGTTATAGCCGAACAACACTGCTTCTGTGCACCTTGAACCCTTCTAGTCAATATGATGGGTACAACTCATCTATAGGTGAAAAAAAAATGTTATCTGTAAAGTTGGTTTACGGACGACAGTTTAACGTGAGAGGGGGCGGGTGGTGGGTGGGTCCCCATTGCATTCCCTTCCATTTGTGACTTTATTTAGTTTTTTTATTTGTTGCTATAGCGGTAATAGGAAAATTTCGATTGTTTACTTTCTACAGTTCAGAAGATAATTTAGCCCTGTGACAGATAGTAAGACAGCAGAGTCTCAGAAATAGGGTCCCATTGGCATAGGGTACGAAACCCTAAAATCGAAAGTCGCTAGGCGGGATGGAGCATGTGTATCGATATTTTAATCGTATGCTTGGCTACATGATCATCACTATCACTTAAAAACCACAGATTATGAGATTATATTTGTTTTTTTTTTCTTGATCCACAATCACGGTGAATCTTAAGGCGTTTACCCACTATCCCGTAGCATACCATGACCGTACTAGGAACGTTTCCGGCACGGAAAGGCCGGCCAAAGAAAAACCGGCCGGTGACGGAACGGTCTAGTGGGCATAGTCTCATACTTCTCAATACAAAGAATAGTTTTTTGTCCGAAACGGTCCTAGTACGGTCATGGTATGCTACGGGATAGTGGGTAAACGCCTTTATTGTGTGTGTGGTATGAAGGGTGATCAGGCAGGGGTCAGAGATAAAATCCAATTTCTGTTTCCATTCACGCTAACGTAAGACCGAAATGTATGGAATGATATTTATGTTTCCGCAACAAAGATGTCATTACCATATATTTTGAAGTTGCGTTAGCGTGAACGGAAACAGAAATTTGATTTTGTCTAGGGGCCCAGGCGTCTCGATTAGGTGTCGCGCTTGCTTGTAAAGTCTGATCTGAGCGATACGTAGTATCTCCTTAGAAGTAGTCTGTGTCTGTGAGTGTGTAGTACTGGCAACCTACTATCAAAATATGGTTGATTTAAAACAAAAGCCCTAAAGTAATCTGTGAACAAAAGTGTGACAGGCAAACGAAGCTGCAAATTTATGGTTCCTTTCTTTAAATATGTAACAATAATATCTATAAAACGACTTCACATAACGTATACGTAATTTATACTGGATACTTAACTATTGTGGCATTTTCTTCAAAAGTCTTCCACGCTCGGTCTTCCGGACTCCGAATCGCGCTGACGCATACCGACACCAATCACCAAATATGTACCTAAGTACTCACGATCGCGTCTCCTTCAGCCGCCCGCGGGCTGGAGCACCAAGCCACAGGCGTTCATCGCTAAAGGAAAGTTTCGCAATCACGCAAAGGGTAATTGAGTTCGTCACACAAGTTATTAGTCATCGCATACAATTTTTATTAAAAAAACTGTCATGAAAAAAATTCAAACGAAGAGAACTTTGTAAAATAATGTGATACAGTTATAAATGAGGTTCCGTTGTAAAGTGCGTAAATAAGTGAATCTATTTATATAATAAATTTAAAGTCTTTCTTGAACTTTGAAAAAATGAGTTGTTGCATTTTCGCCACGGTGCGCCTAAAATCGAAGAATACGTACTAAGTAGGATGCATCAAACATCGAAGCAAATAAAGTTATAAGCAAAGAACAGGCTAAGAGATGTCGATTATGTAAAAAATCATTGTAATCGGCTAACGAAAACCCTATAACCAGACCTCCGAAGTTCAGTGCGACAAGATAAAGGGTCTATTTTAATCGTCTACTAAAACATTGGCCTAAAACATTATTCCGCCGTGACCCCCGTACCTCGGAGTAAGAGGTTCATCGAATTAACGTCAAAAAGTAGAAAAGATCACTGTTTCAAAAATTAAGACATGAACCGATCGTGCTTCCATCATTTTTTTTTCTTTTAAGAATACGGCTCGAGGCTATTTAAAATAAAGCATGCTAGTTCCCAAAGACTCAGATGGCTTCCAAATTGAACGCGGCGGTCTGTCACTGTCATACTTTTACGTTTCCGTTCCTCAAAAGGAAAAAGTAACCGTTATAGGATCACTTTTCATCAGGGTTGAACAGTTTGTGGATATCATTGACAAGCAATTAATGAACCTAAGATTTTCTGAGGATCCTGATGACCTATGCAGTGCTTTATTTCAAACGTTAGATGCAGAGTTCAATGACATTTTTAAAATTAAAATGGTTAGAAAGGTTGCGAAGGTTCGTTTCGATGTCTGGGCAACTCCTGGTATTTATAAAAGTAGAAACAATTTGTATAACTTGTACTCACAAAAAACCATTAATTTACATAATACTAAATTCATAAATCACTTAAACTTGTATTCAAAAACTTTTAAAGTTGTTAGAAAAATTAAGCATGCCGATGACAAAATAATATCAACATGGAAAGTAATTATTACAGAAACTGGAAAAATTAAGCAGAGGGACGGTAAAATTATGTTAAAAGTTAATAATAAATTAATCATAGATAATAATGCTGTCGCTAACATATTTGTTGAATTCTTCTCACAAGTACCTATTATTACTACTCAGCCTTTAAACTCTTCCCCTAAGGATGCTTTTGTTTTACTATCAAAGTGTGTGAATGAATGTGATTCTATGTTTGAGTTCAGACACATAACTTCAATATCAATTATCAAAACGTTTAAAATGCTCAATCATAAGAAAACCGAGGATCTGTGGGGTATGTCAACCAAAGTACTTAGTTATATTATTAATGAAATTAGCCCTCACTTAGCGTTTATTTTTAACAGATTCGTCGATGAAGGTGTCTTTCCTGATGTAATGAAAAAAAAGTAAATTAATTCCCCTATTCAAATCAGTGAACAAAAATGACCCTTCAAACTATAGACCAATCTCTATATTACCGGCGCTCAGTAAAGTTTTTGAAAAAGTTATATTAGACCAGCTTTTGGCACATTTTAATATTAATCATCTTTTAAATCACAAACAATATGGTTTCACTAAGGGGCGTTCCACTACTGATGCTGGAGTAGATCTTCTTAAACATATATTTGATGCCTGGGCGAAAGCACAAGATGCTATCGGCGTTTTCTGTGACTTATCTAAAGCGTTTGATTGCGTCTGTCACAAAACGCTAATTTGCAAATTAACACTACGGCGTTAACGGAAAAGCACTTGATATCATTTATTTATTTCACAAGTAACACGGACTCATAACATTACACAAACTAAAATAACCAAAATAACAAGATAACAGTCACATTATTGAAATCCTAATCATTATTAAAATTAAATCAAATTACGTTAAGTTAAATTAAATATGTCAATTTAATTATTATTATAACATTAAAATTCATTACACATTAAACAGAAAATTCTTCAAATTATAATTCAATCTAATTTTATTCAAATAAGACCTATGATAACACTCAAGCACTGTGCACAATGTGTAAGCTACAACAGTGATTGATGTAAGGGCTGTCTAGTCTTGCCGCGAACGCGGCCAGCATGCTGTTGGCGCTCCGCCGCACTCGCCGCACAAGTGACGTGGCTCGCCTCCGCATTGTTGTGTAGAAGCAGTCTACACGTGCTTCTGCAAACATTGTCGACGCACTGCAATAGCGGCGGAGCCCCAACAACATCCTGAACGCGTTATTGAACTGGACACGTAGGGCGCTGTACGATTTTTGCGTATAGTCGGACCACAGGCTGCAAGTATAGAAAGAGGTGCAATAAGCTCTAAAAAGAGTTACCTTCACCTCAGTTGAACACCGAGCAAACCTGCGGACCACTATGTTCGCTCAGTATAGCTATTCTGTAAGCTAACTCGTCAGCGGAATCCACGGTGAGATTTGAATTTTGTATTACGAAATTCAACCGTATTACGATCATGATACGATTGAATTTCGTAGTACAAAATTCGAATCTCACCGCGGATTCCGGTGTCGAGATAGCTTACAGAATAGCCTAGCTGATATGGTTTCATCCTACCTCTGTAATAGAATACAGATGGTTGAGGTCAATGGCGTCAGGTCATCTGGATCCCTCATAAAAATGGGAGTTCCGCAGGGATCGATCTTAGGACCATTTTTATTTCTAGTTTAATGACTTGCCGTCTTTCGTGCAAAACTTGTTTTGTTCGCGGATGATACATCCTTAATATTCAAAATAGATAGGATTGCGCCTAGATTTGACGGTGTTAACAAATCAATCACACTGGTTTTGAATTGGTTTACAACCAATAACTTATTACTGAACGCCAAAAAAACTAAATGAATTAAATTCTCGCTGCCAAATGTAAGAAAGGGTGTAATTAATAGCAGGATATTCATAAACGATGTACCACTAGAATTTATTGAATCCGCTACATTCTTGGGCATCACCCTGGATTCAAAGCTACAATGGAATTCTCAAATATCGGCTCTAGCAGGTAGATTGAGCTCCGCTGCATACGCAGTACGTAAAATTAGAAACTTGACTGACGAATCCACTGCTAGATTGGTTTACTTTAGCTACTTCCACAGTATAATGTCCTATGGCATTTTATTGTGGGGGAAAGCCGCCGAAATCCAATCTATATTTGTTTTACAAAAAAAACTATTCGATATATATATATACCATGAAGTCGCGAGACTCACTTCGTGAAACGTGTGTAAGTGCAATTTTTTAATTTGCCCATATATTGAATAAATGCTTTGACTTTGACTTTGTTTTTAAAATTTTAAAGCCAGCCAAAGCTAAGGGCCTGCACAGCTTTTCTGCAAAAAAATAATTACTTCGCTTATTATATTTGTTAGTTTATGTCCAAAAATAAAGTATGTAACAAGACAATAACCCAGGACGCACAGATTAGAGGTGATGAATATAACTATCAACCATTAAAACAAAAATATTCAAAATTAACCATAATATTCAATAAACAAAATTAACGTATAACGAATAAAAATATTATATCAACTTCAACTGATAATGACCTCGCCTTGCGAATCACGAACTAACCCATTTTTATGCACTTAAATTTAAGCTTTAAACGGTAATGAATTAGGAACATGTTGTTTTCAACCATATGAATATAATCCCATATAATCCCTGCCTTCGTCGCGAAGCGGTTGGATCGTGTTCCCCCTGGGAACTACAGCAGTCGAGATGTTCCCCGTGGGAACATCACATCTCGACTGCTGTAGGCTGCTGAAGGACATTACAACCTTGAAAACCACCGTGGCTGAACTCGCGGTCAAGCTTTAGGTTAGGTTAGGTTAGGTTAGGTTACTCTGAAAATACTATTTTTTTATTTTTTATTTATTTATTATATTTATTTATTTTTATTCATCAAAAAACAGAAATTACATTTTGACACCTTAAAGTTATCTAATTAAAACAAACTAATTACTTACACAACTAAATTACTTTGAATAAGGTACATGAGCATTAGCAGCCGTTAGTCGCCGTAGGTCGAACCTGTGTTACAGCTGCTAATGTCTTCCATCCGTGCAGGAATCATAATACAAATAATATAACAGTCTGTTCGACATTGCTACAAAAATAATAGCAAAATTTATAAAGTTGAAAATAAAATTGCAGGTAGTTTTATAAACAGACAAAATACCCGTAATTTAAGGTAGGTACCATACCATATCTCCAGCCGTGTTTATAAGGTAAACTAGTTAAGGTCGCATAGTGTGGGGACCGCTTCTAGACAGAAGCTTGTTTTTTTATCGATTAATGTTTTATTGTTTATATTTATATTATATGATTGTTTATGATGTATAGAATAGAAAATAGATGTGTTAGTTCATTTCATAGGATGAAGTGATTAAAAAATTACAATTAATAATAGGGAGGTGCCTAAATGATGCTTATTTACCTATAGATTATACAACTTATTTGAATAAATTAAGAGGTATTTAGTTATTTACAACCAACCGTAATCTGATCCAAACATATCTATCATCTTAAAATTTGTTTTTCTCTTAATAACAGATAATTTCTTATTTAATTGAATTATATTAAACATAAACATACGTATAGAGAAACATTGTCTTACTATTATACTTAATACATAGCAGTTGACTGGAGTAATAGTACATTAATTGAATAATTCAGTGTTGCAGAATGCATCTATTTATCGATATAAATGATCCGAAACTGTTTTCAACGTTTCTTCGCCCTAGTTTTACAATGTAGGCATCTACTGAGACAATGGCGCGGTATGTCACGGCACAGAGATATTGGAGTCGCTATTGCGATTACATAATATTTATTTACCATTTTATTATTTTTATATCTAATCTTATGGTTTGTATTTACCTACTATACAACAATAGCTTGTAGTCTTAATAGTACGTAATGATATTTGTTATAAATTGTATATATTTATATATATATATGCGTGTGTGAGTGTGTGTGTGTGTGCGTGTGTGTGTGTGTGTGTGAGTGTGTGTGAGATAGTGTGGACAAATGCGTTGGTGTATAACTTAGATGTAGCATATCATTAATTTCTCAGTGTCATTGTAACTCAGAGTCAGGAGAAGTTTAGCAGTTACGATCGTACATCTATTCAAAGTTAGTGGATAAATATTTATTATTTTACTGATTTTCATGTATAGATGAGGACCCAGAAAATATAAATGCCTATTAGCATACATAGATGAAAAATTTTCTGGGTGAACTATTCTATCTTAGCGTCTTGTGTTTTCATAGGTAATCATGTCAAAATGCGTATTTGAATGGGTCTTTAATACCGATTTTAGTACAAATATTTGTCTCACTGTAAGTACCTTTATTTCAGTGTATAATTTATTTGTGGAATATCTGAAAGGTTTCGCTAGCATAACTTTCAGAACAGCTCTTTGGGATCTCTCGACGCGTAGCAGAAATGTTTTGTGAGTCCCACCCCACGCCAGAATACAGTAACCTAGGAGGGAGTGGCATAGTGCATAATAAGTCATCCTCAAAATTCCTATGTCACCTATATGCCTAAGACGTCTGAAGATCACCATGAGTTTACGTACCCTACCAACTAGTACTTTTATATGTTCCAGCCATTTTAGCTGGTGGTCAATAATTATTCCAAGATGTTTAATAGATGAAACTTGTTCTAATGCAGCACAAGAGCAGGTATTGAGTCTTAGACAGGTGCGTGCTTGTATAGTATTTGCGTTTTTTGGTTTGTCTGCTGAAGTTTTAGAAAATGTTACATATTTAGTTTTGTTGATATTAAGGGTTAAAAGGTTGTTACGTAGCCATGAGATGACTTCTTTAAGTCCAATTTCAGCCACCTCGAAGACATCTTTCCACGTTGGAGCTGCAAATAGCAACGCTGTATCGTCTGCAAATGATATCGTTATACCACTACCAAGTTTTAAATTGCACAGATCGTTCACATATATCAGAAATAGACTTGGGCCTAAGATACTACCTTGCGGCACTCCATATTATATATATTATATAACTACAAAAATTCCCCACCTTAACCATTTGCTTCCTGTTTGTGAGATAATCAGTGAATAATTTTAGTGCTATACCTCTTATACCCAAGGATTCCATTTTTCTTAGCAGTATTGGGACAGAGACAGTATCAAATGCTTTAGCCAAATCCAAGAATATGCCAATACACTTGTTTTTCTTGTCACCTTGGCGGGCAATAAAGTCTGTTAGCTTGGATACTGCATCTTCGGTTGACCTACCAGAAACAAAGCCAAATTGATTGTTTGATATAATATTGAATTTTGTCAAGTATTTAGTCAGACGATTGTTCAATAAACGTATGATTATATAATGATATATATGATATATAAATATTACATATGTGTGTTATGTCTGGTATTATTTCTTTTTTGGCATATTTAAGAGCGAGTGTTGAGATACCATCATGGCCCATTGCGCAGCTGCACTTTAAAGTGTTGATAATTGTTTCAACCTCAAAACAGTCAGTGAGCAGTAGCCCAAAGGAATAAGGTGACTTTGATTGGCAAGAACTAGACGGTGTAGAATTAGTGTTACGCTTTCTTATATCATCAGCGAGATTTTTACCTATATTAACGAAAAAATCATTTATAAAATTTAAAGAGTCGTATGTGTTTTGTTTAAGACTAAGAAGGTCTCCATCATCCTCATCAGTGCTCTTCTTGTTTACATTTATTTTAGCTATGTTCTTAATAACTGACCATGTGCGTTTACTATCTTTACTTGCCTTTTCTATTTCAAGCTTATTGTATTCTTTTTTTACTTTTTTAAGTACCTCCACGCAATAGTTACGATATCTTTTATAAGTTGTTTTTAATATTGCGTTATCTGGGTCGTTTTTAGAATCTAGATGAAGTTTATCTCTGTTTCTTATACAGCGAAGCAATCCAGAAGTTAACCAGGGTTCTTTCAGTCTTTTACGGCAAGGAATTTTTTTGATCGAAGTGTGAGCATCATTGACGCATCTTAACTCTGATATCAGTATACTTGTTGCAATATTAACATCAACACAGTCATAGATTTTATCTAAGGTTTTTTTATTTAAACTAGATCCAATGTTACTATAGTCTATAATCTTGTTTAGGAAATACTTGGTTTTACTATCATATGCTGGTGGTCTTCTAGGCATAAAGCTAATGTAAAATGATCAGTTATAGAGGTGGAAATTACAAATGAGGTAGCTTTTAAATAGGTTTTAAGAAAAATATGATCAAGGCAACTAGATGCTCTTGTAGGGAAAACATGTGTTGGAAGAAGTTGGTGGTGAGCCATTAAATCCAGGTAATCATTGCAATTAGTGGTTATATTATTCGAAGAAGAAATGTCAATATTAATGTCGCCTACAAGTACTAAGTTCTTAAAAGATTTTAGTGTATTTAATATATACTCAATCGATGAGAAGAAGTTTTCCAATGAACGATAGGAAGGAGGGCGGTATATAGCTACTATTGCTGTCTCACAACCGATTTTTATTATGAGACAGTTCGCTTCAAAATCTAGGGGTTCAGTGACCGATACGGATAGATCCTGTCGAATGTACGCAACAACACCTTCATTTTGGTTTTTGTTATAATCAGTAGAATATGTATTAAAATTATTCATTGGAGGGATATAATCTAACTTTTTAAGCCAGCATTCAGTGAGAATTATTATGTCGATATCGATACACAATTGACTCAGTAGAGGAATGATTTGAGAACCATTTTTGTCTACGCTGCGAATGTTTTGACAAATGATTGACAGCTTATTTTTTTTATTGGAGTATTTAAAATGATTTCGAACTTCGTGTGCTTGGCATTGGAAGGATTTCGAAATAGCATAAGAGTCCAATTCGTTCACAAAAGATTCACTATCCATACTTGATTGACGTATGTAACACGGGTCCTATCCATCTTACGTCAGGATTGTGATATCTAACAAAGACCTGTTTCAGAGTGTGTTTGAAGTGGTAAAAGAAGAAGGCTATCATCGTTCTAGGCGCGAAAGCAGTTGTTATTTGAGTCAGAGAGGTCAGCGTATAAATTATTTGTGTGCGTTTGTCTTGTGAGTGCGTGTTTTGTGAGAGCGTGTTTTGTGAGTGTGTGTTTTGTTTGAGTGTGTTTTTTATACACGTGAATTGAGAGCTAATATTATGTGTTTCGTCGTACTGATGATTATATTGCAGTGCTGACTTTATTTGAAATACAAAAATAGAAAGACATACCATGTAAATGTACAAGAGGTAAACTTCGACTACAGACCGATACAATAAGCATTTACGCAGGCTGTCCAATGCTACGTTCTTCGTACTTCTTGAGATCCTCCAATTGTCTATCGTCTTTAATAAGCAATGGAGGTCCTCCTTCTTTCTTTCGCAAGAATATTCAAAGATTTAGCAAAGTCTCTGGCAAGAATAAAGAGTCTCCGGGTTCTTGCTGTCATGTGTTCAGAGATATAAATCGGGGCAAGTGCTAGGCCGAGATTTAGCTGCGCTGTACTAAATTGCAAATTATGTTGCTTTTTGTAAGTTTTAGCGGCTCGTATGAACTCTTCCTTTCGGATAACTGTTGTCAACTTTACTAATAAAGGTGGATCTCCTTTCGTTTGAGTGTTTATTCTGTACACATCATGAAATTCAGCTTTAGTTACATCCAGATTCATTATTATACCGAGATTGACAGCAAGTTCGGCAAGGTTGGCTTTAGTCTCAGTTGCCTTCCGGGGTATGTTTCGTATTTCATTTGTAGAAGCTCGATTTAATTTATCTACTGTTTCTAGCTTTTCTTCCAGCTCTTTAATGTAAATCTTGTCAGTTTTCCTCTCCTGTAAAAGTTCAGTGTATTTTTGCTGCATGTCTTCATATTTAGATGTCATATGATCCAAAGCTGTAGTGACCTCCTCGTAATGACCCTTCATGTTCGAATCTAATTTAATAAATTTAGTATCAATCGACTCAATCAGATCTTTTTTTAATGTACTCAATGAGTCATGAATGTTTTCTCCGGATACTCTTCGGCGTTTGTGCCGCGCAATATTTTGTACGCGGTCGTTTGTCTCACTCATCGCAGATACATCGGAGTCAGACGGGTGCTTTTCTACGAGCGGTATCACTGGAGGGGTACGGTGCATTATTACAGAATAGCTCTTGTGGTAAAAGTTGATAAAGAAAAATCTGCCTTGAGAATGATCAATAAGGTTGAAAACCGCACTTGTTAAGTTTAAATTAAATTAAAATTAAATTAAATTAAAAATAGTTTATTGCCGGAATACACAGAACAATACAATACACATACAAACAGTTAATTTAAGAATTAAAAAGGCAACAGGATTAAATTCAGCGTGTGCTGCGTGTGCAATTGCTTGCACACGCAGCGCTGGTTTTCAATTCAACCCTTTGTTCGGGCTGGGGTCTTCGCCGAAATGTTGTGTACGCAACGGGCTTAAAATAATGCACTATTTACAATTTAAAATAAACATCAGCTTTTTCCATTAACTATCTACTAAATATCTAAATTTAAAAAAAAGTTCAATAATAATGAAATTTACAACTATGGTATGTGAGGTGTGTGTGTGCGTGTGTGTGTGTGTGTGTGTGTGTGTGTGTGTGTGTGTGTGTGTGTGTGTGTGTGTGTGTGTGTGTGTGTGTGTGTTCGTGTGTGTGTGCGTGTGTGTGTGTATGTGTTATTTTTAGAATTGAGTTTTTAAGTTATTTTTAGAATTGACTGCACAAATAACACGTCCAATATCAGTCGCCGCACGGACTATCGGTGAGCTACGTACAGAAGTGATGACATTACGCAATACCGCTTCAGTATGTAGGTCACCTGACGACGCGAACATCAACACGCGTCGCGGCGCGCATAATGCGTCCGTTGGCAGTTTTGAATCGGTGAAGTTGAATGTGTCACCGGTAGTCAACACGCCACCTGATGCCCTGCGTGCCGCCGCCCGCTCCTCAGCTCCGGGAGATGAAAAGTCTCACGCAAATACATCTACCCCTCAACGTACTTACGCCATTGCAACCACCAAGGAGGGGGTCACGAGTCGAATGGAACCTCAACAGGTTGGTACGTCCGTTCCTCCAAGACAGGAGGACAAAAGAAATGACGACAGCTTCAAAAAGGTCGAAAAGAAGAAGAAGAAGCCGTCCGTTCGGAACAAGTGTGGCACCGCACCGACTGGTCCAAACCACCTTCTGCGTCCAGAAACACCGACGACGCTGCTGTACGTGTCACGCGTGCACTACGCCATCACAGCGCAGGAGGTGTCCGAGTACGTGCGTGTTAAGACCAATTTGACGCTGAGGGTCATAAAATTGGAGTCGCGTCATAATGTGAGCTTCAACTCTTTTGTGCTGCGAGTTCCAGTTAAATCCCTCAATACGTACTTGGCGGAAGAATTCTGGCCGAGAGGTGTCAAATTTCGCCGTTTTCGAGGTCGACTACCTGACACCACGAATATACGTCACACGTCGCAAAACTAACGTTATTCATTAATAATATTGTATTTATATGTATGTTAGTCTATAAGGTATATGTTTTGATATGGGTTGTAATTGCCTGAAATAAATGAATTTATTATTTATTTTATTTTTATAAAATATTCCATAAGGTAACTGCATTCGATTGTAAGCTCTATTGCCCTCAAAATAAAACACTTTAATAATTTATTCGCCGAGTCGATGTTTCCGATATTTTTATTCTTAACAAAGTGAAGTGATATTTTAAACAATTAACTGTAGTGTATGGAATGAGTTAATCGATGTTTCCGATGTTTTTATTCTTAACAAAGTGAAGTGATATTTTAAACAAAGTACTTTCTATGGTTATGGTTAGTTTTATTAGATAATACAGTTGTTGTTGTTGTATTATTACTTATTTTGTGTTGTTGTGTAGTGAAAAACTAATGTTTGTTTTTAAAAATGCTGCGACGGAATACTTCCTACCTTTCAAAAAAAGAAAAAAACCAAACCTACTCGAATAATATTGACTAATATTTTTAACCAATAAAATTATCGATATTTTTTTTTATCAATTAACTGTTAACCAATAAAACGTTTCAACCATTATTGCCATATTTAGCACAGATACGAATACTTTCTCCCTCGTACACCCACTATCTGTTTCATCAAGCGCCGGCTTCCCCGCCACAAGCCTCCCCCTTCACCGGCGCCGCTACTATATAAACGTTACGCCGGCTGCAATTAGTCAGTTAAAAGAGGGATCCGCCGGAGGCCGCTGCCGTGGCTGCTGATCGGTCCGCTGGGCTTCCCCGAACGGGGATCAACCTGGCGCGGCTTGATCGCGCCGGCAACTAGTGGTCACCGCGGGCACCCCTCCCAGAGTCCTAGGATCGAAACAAGAAAAGACCCGCCCATCGTCATGGGCGTAGAAGAACGCCAGGGGAAGAGGGCAACGCCCTGACCTCCTAACCCTGCACCAGCCGGTGTAGGAAGAAGACCACAGACAATTAGTCAGTTAGCTTAGAGAGCGCGGCTTGAGAGATAATCACATCACAGATTACTGAATCACTCCTACTACTACGTTATAAGTCACATAGTACGTTGCTCGAGGTAGTCACACAGCCCGTTCTGACACTCATAGTACTATTTCTATTTCGCTAGGCATCTGCATTGAATTGTCACTAAGTGTTGCTGAAATAAACGGAAAAGAACCCAGATACCCGTTGGTTTCTGAGCACCAACCTACAATCTGGCGCCCTACGTGGGGCCGATAGTAAAATGCGCATTAAATTGTCACTAAGTGTTGCTGAAATAAACGGAACAGTACCCAGATACCCGTAGTTTTGCTAAACACCAACCTACTAGTATTATGTACATTATATAGTTTATTAATAATGAATGTATGGAACCCTTCGAAATTCTAGTTATATTTTATGCATTCACACACTGAGGTATACGCAAACTTTCAAAGTGTCAAAAGTCTCATTTTTGATAATGCGATATTCAAAGACGATATTTTTCGTATTATTTTTAGATTTTTCGAATTATTTATGTAAATTGTATTTACCAATTTGGATTTACCAAACGGTTTATATTGAATAGTTTTTTTTAACAATTTTTGTTATGAGTAATCAAGTGCAAAGAGAACCGTAGATCAAAGTGGTTATCTACATTACATATTGTATCGCTAAGTTAGGATGAATAGGAATTCTGATATTGTATTTACAACTGAATATCTAAAAGGTGTGCTATATTTTGCTACAGTGAGAGATGGTAAAATATTGAAAAGTACTGCAGACACTCATTATTTTTGCATTGATGACCAATTGGTGTATGAAAACTATTATTCGGACTTTGGACCTTTGAATCTCGGATGTGTGTATAAGTATTGCAAAATAGTGAATGAAAAACTAAAACAGTACTTGAATAAAGTTACTTTAGTTCATTATACGTCAGTAGATCCAAGAAAAAAAGCAAATTCGGCATTCCTTATAGCATGCTACGGTGTTTTGTGTATGAATCTACAACCTAAAGATGCTTTGAAACCCTTGACGATACACGGTCAGTCATACAGGTATGATACCAAATTTTACTTTTTTAATCGTAATTTTACATGACATACTGTCGTCGTTATAGTTTCTATTGTGTACATTTTTATTTTAGTGGTTCTACAATATTGAGCCTGTCATTCACACCATAAAACCAGTCATTCTAGTTTGTTCAAACTGGCCAAACAAACGGCGAATGGAAGACGATGCAGCAATTAGCCAGATGGTTATATTTTAGTGCGCTGTTCGTTTGCGTCATCTCATGTATTACTGTTCTCTATTTTTTATATTATATAGATAGGCTAGTAAATAATCAATGACCAATAGCCACTATCTTACCTCTTGGTACGAAGTAATTGACGGATGTTGTCGAGGATAGCTGCACACTATGCCTAGAATGACTTTCGTGTTTCTTTCTTCCTTTACTATGTATATCAGGATTATAAATTCTCTAGCATATTAATTATTTTATACGCTCTCAGACCTTTTCAAGACGCAACTCAAGGTAGTTCACCTTACACGATATCGCTGATGGATTGCTTGCAAGCCATATTGAAGGCAAAGACATTAGGTTTTTTTGACTTTCAAGATTTTAATTACGAAGAATACGATAGAATGGATAAGATACAAGGAGGAGATCTCAACTGGATAGTGCCAGGTAATTCTATCTAAGGTTTCGAATTAATACTTAAGACACGTTTGGGACAAAAATTATGAGAGTGAAAATTCTTAAGACGCGCGCGCACATCGACAGAATATTTTCTAACTACACCATGAAGTTAACTGATAAAATATCTAAAGGCAGTTTTATCAGCTTACTTCATGGTACACCAAGTTTGAAATACCTATGTATTAGGAGGTTGTCCCCCCTGTTCTACTCTAGTAACTCTACCCCCTTCGAAATTGTTGCCTATGAAATTTTTTGGGTGTCATACCCAAAGAGTACCAACGGAAACCGATAACTGAGACTTTGCTGTTCGTCCGTCCGTCTAATGAACTTATATTATAAATAATAATTACGTTTCATAGTTTGTTTCAAGCCAATTTATAATTTGCATCTGTTTTTTATTCAGGAAAATTTTTAGCATTTGTTGGACCAGTAGACTATAGTGTAGCACTATATCATCCACCCGATTTATATATCGATTATTTCCTTGAAAATAATGTAAAAATTGTTATGAGGTTGAATAAAAAGCTCTACGATGGAAACGTGTAAGTCATTAATGTATTTAATAAGTTTTACATATTCACTGTAATTTAAGATGTACAAGCTACATTTGTCTTTTTCATTGTGATTCCAGATTTAATAATATGGGTATAACTCACTATGATCTCTTTTTCCCTGATGGTTCATGCCCTCCACGTCATATATTGATAAAATTTTTACAAATTGCTGAAGAGTGTGATGGTGCGATAGCAGTTCATTGTAAGGTGAAGTATTTTGAGTTATGAAATTTTCACGAGTGATTTTCATATTTAGTTTTATACTAATCGGCATTCACTCGCGTTTATTTTTCGGACTATGCTCCGACCGGTTTTGACTCAATTTGAGAGTCTTCGTACGGGAGCGGCTAGGAGACTCGCGGCGTGCCGCACGAGCTTCCCGGCGCAACTCGACTCGACTCGACTCGCATAATCCGAAAAATAAATGCGAGTGAATGCCGGTTAGTATAAATTTAAAGCTGAAGTATGTTTCTAAACCCAAATTATCAATTTGAAAATATATTTTCAAATTCTGAAGAACTGTTTGTTCAGGCAGGTTTGGGGCGCACTGGCTCACTTATTGCATGTTACATGATGAAGCATTATAGAATGTCATCTCACGAAGCTATTGGATGGTTAAGAATATGTAGACCAGGTTCTGTAATTGGTCAACAGCAGGTGAATACTAAACTAATGTTAACATCATTAATAGGTATTGATTTGACTGACAGATTTTGAGCTTAGTATTTGTTGACAGGCATGGCTTGAACAACTTGAAGCTTGGCTCGTAAAACAAGGAAATATTTATAGGTAAAGATTCAGTTCTATCATATTTAGATGTGAAATCACCGGATTAGTTGAGTTGAGTTGGTTAAATCGTAATCGTGTGCTTGTGTGTCTCTAGTAGTAAATTTTCTGTATAGTAATCAACTCAATACAAAAAAGGTTACTGCAAAATTGTTTAATCCATTACAGGCATCGCATTTATGGCGATATAGAAAAGCTGCCATATCACGAGTTTGGAGTTTATTCAATCAGAGTGAAAGCTTTGTCACAATCAACTATGGTTTCTTGTAAACCTTCATCACCATCATTGTCTGAAAAAAGACAGGTACACTCTAACACTGTGTCTACTGGAAGACCTCAAACTTCGAAGCAAGGTTAGTACTCATCTAAGCTTAAGCCAAACGGATAACGTCGCAGCTTTTGTTTATTTTAATTTGCAACATTTTATTACTAGTGGTAATTTTTTTTTAAATCTGTCGATAGAGTTAGCTGAAAACGTACCTATCATGGATATGGTTAGCTTAGTATATTATTCAGATGCGTAGTCAACAACGTGACCGATGCTATAACAGAGGCTTACTTTTATAATGCAGTATGCGTAGTAATAGTACCACGACACAATTCCTTTAAACCGGAGTGAGATAGCTTAGTAGGCATAAATTACTCGTATAGCGTGATTTGAGTGCATAGTTACAGCAACAAGTCTAATTTAGACATTTTGTGGCACAACCAGTGTACTTTTATTCGTATTATACCCAGTAGATATTTCTTATCCGATTGAAAGTAACACTGATTGTGTTACAAACGTAAAAATGACCTTTCTTACAGCAATATTGTACATCGCACCGTACGAACAAACAGTGTTATTTTGAATCGGAAATAAATAAATATTTTTGCCAATACCACAAAGTCACTTTTGCATACAGATAAGGATAATGAAGATGTTGATGAAGTATTTCTAACATCTTGTGATTTGACTGTCAAATCTACTGTCCCAATGACGCAACTAAAAGGCTGTATCATAAGGAACAATACTATATCTGAAGATGCCGATGAAAATTTGAGCTGTTCTCATGGAACTCGTCGAACTTTTTGGGAAAAAATGTTGTGTTGTGGACCGTGTGATTTAAAAGATAGATGCTGGATGATGTCGGTGCGGTGTGCAAATGTTGCTCCTAAATGTTGTCTAACCAACACACTATGCCTAATTATTGATGCGGTTAGTATAGGTTTTTTTTTTATTATGTGACAATTCTCACAATTGATATTTATGTCTGAAAGTTTGTTATTTACCAACCTTATGTACCCATAGCTCAAATAATAGTTGCAAGCTAGTAAAATATTATGTATTTTCTAATGAGATGTTTTAAAAAAACATATGTTCGTTCCTGGAGACTCAACACTTTAAAAATGAACGCAATGTCTGACATTGTAAATCTGACATATACTTCATGTTTTCTTTCAATTCGTTTTCGATTAATGACTATCCCGCTTTCATTCTGTATATTTCTAAACATACTTATGTAATTATTAACGACCTCTGCTTTAATATAATATTAATATTTTTTTGCTTAAAAATATTAAAATAAACAGATAGGTACATCTGACGCATCTCAGTAGGTTCACATCAAAAGCCACCTATCGAGTGTAGTGGAACTATCTTTTTTTTCTTTGTGAAAACGACGTATAACTTCTGATATAATGACACCAGGAGTTGTATTGTAAATGTATGTAAACTTTTCTTTTAAGCAGTTATTAACAAGGCCAAAAAGGAAACGATCGAACAATGGCGCGTGAGGCCTATCAAAGTAAATTCTCCGAAGGTTAATCAGCAAAATAGGTACGCAATTTCTAAATAATTTTATATTTCTATTTACGTCAGTACCACTGTGAACTAAATAAACTTTACATGATCATAATTGTTGATGTTACAGAAAGGAACGAATTGAACCAAGCGTGTCTATGCCACGTCAAGTGAGTGGGGCTGGAGATCCACGAGCAACAAAATCACCGATAAGACGTTCATCAACACAAACCAGACCACAGTCACCAACAATAAGAGCTACTGCTAAACAGAGTGTATGGAAATGGAACATCGTATTTTAGATCTTGCTGTTAAAGAACCTCTCTGCTCACTCTCTCAATTCCATTTCAGAACTCAAGCAATATACCTCACAGTTATGACTCTGGCTTAAGAATCCGTAAACCCACAATTTCATCTATGAAAAACGATCATGATTCGCGGGTAACGTTCGTTTTTTAAATGCTACTGCTATTTAAAATTAGGCAACTATGTGACTCAATTGCGAATATAAAATGTCATTAATAAGTTACCAACGTAAAGTATTAAAACAATTAATTATTTATAGAGAATTAGAGATTTTTCTATGTATAATCTATCTCTCTTCACCTACATCTATGTTTCTCACTTCACAATATATTCCTACCTATATAATATTCCATCTTTATAGATTTCAACATTAGATAAGAGTAAGGTGGAGTCAAGAAGCAGACAATGTCATGAATGTCGTGATTATGATTCTCCTATAACAACATTTCGTACAAGCAATGGACCTGTTATAAAAACTGTTAATGATGCCAGAGTAAGTACGAATTTAGTTTGTGTAGCTGACTCTGCCACAGCTTTGGTGACCAATATGAAGCAATAGCTTTATAGTTTGTCCAACGAAATGAACTAATAGGGAAATCAAACCGCTGAACGTCATTGGTTGGTGATAAGGAACTTAGGGCCCGTCCGGCTCGTACACGTTGCGATCAATCAAATGTCAGTCCGATTCTGTCTATTGAGCGGCTGCGGCGCGGACGTGTTGTACCTATGTATGGTGCTTATTTCACTGAGTTCACATTGTTCGGTTTTACGTTAATCCGGCTTGTTTACTGGATGGATTCCTGCTTACTTCTTGGTTTACCTACGGGACTGAATGAATGAGACGCTGCAAGACCTACAAAGGATGTTGAATGGCCTAGCTGATTCTTCTCGTCGCATCGGTCTCCGGATGAATTTGGATAAAAACTAAAGTCATGTACAACGAGCACGTTGTTCCGAAACCGATTGCTGTAGATGGAATCCCACTCGAAGTTGTCACTAAGTATGTTTACCTAGGGCAGACGCTCTTACTAGGCAAATACAACTTCGAGAAGGAAATCTAGAGAAGAATTCAGCTGGACTGGGCAGCATTCGGAAAACTCCGTCGAGTCTTCTCATTGCCACAGTGTCTAAAGACAAAAGACTTTAACTAGTGCGTCCTACCTGTAATGACATACAGAGCCGAAACATAGACACTCACAGTTCGACTGGTTCACCAGTTTAAAGTCGCTCAGCGAGCTATGGAGAGAACTAAGTTGTCGACATAGCTCAACGGATTAGCAAGCTGAAGTGGCAGTGGGCGGGTCATATCTGCCGCAGGACTGATAACCGTTGGGGTAGACTTTATCCTAGAGTGAAGACCGCGAATCGGCAAACGTAGCGTAGGACGTCCTGTGACCAGGTGGAGCGACGACATACGAAAAGCGGTGGGCAGTGACTGGAAGAGAAGAGCCGAAGATCGGGCTCAGTGGCGCATCTTGGGAGAGGCCTACGTCCAGCAGTGGAGTGACACGGGCTGATGATGACGGGACTGAATTGATAATTGCTTCACATACAATACAAAAAAGAAGAGATAATGCATTAGTATTTAGTAGAGGTCGAAAAAATTTCAATTCACGAAGATATGTTAAAACTGGAATTACTTAAAATTGTGAAAGACCACAAACACCGATACGAAACATATGTAATGAAATAGCTACGCAGATAAACAAAAAAATGCTGCGCTGCGCTGCAGCACTCTGAGCTTAACCCAATCGAAATAATTTGGGCTCAAGTTAAGGGGTTCGTGACACAAAATAATACCAGTTTTCAACTAAATTAATTTAAAAAAATATTAAACAAAGCCATTACAAAAGTTGACAGCAGCAAGTGGCAGAATTGCATACGACATGTGGTATAAGTAGTAGAAGAACCCAAAATGAATGTCATGGATAGAAACATATAAACAATCCATAAACAACTCCTTATGAACTCGGAGAGATGACTCGAATGATTTAGAAACCTAATAAAGGTTCAGTTTATATATTATAATGGATAATATAGAAAATATATTTTGTTTAATTTAAGTCTCAGACTATCATAAATAAACTGGCCAAGTGCAAGTCGGACTCGCACTCGTAGGGTTCCGTAACACAGTTAAGTATTCCATAAATATGATTTTTCGCAACTACAAAATTAACTTCGTTTTTCATAGTGTTTGTATGAAAAACAAAGTTATCTTTGCGGTCGCCATATCTCTAAAACTGCTGACTGTATGTCGTTCAAACCAATTTTCGTTGTTCGTTTTTATTGAGATTTCTCGTCATTTTTGAAGACCTATCCATAGACATCCCACACGTATAGGTTTGAAGAAAAAAAAATGTTTTTGTTTCATTTCTATGTATGGGATTATATACGAAATTCAACCGTATTGCAAACGTGATTCGATTGAATTTCAAAGTACGAAATTCGAATCTCACCGCGGATTCCGCTGTATTCCGAGATATCTTACAGAATAGCCTAGCAGTCCGGCATAGTCAATACGGCATGATTACTTCGTAAGCAACGCTACGAAGTAATACAGCACAGAAGCGTCCGTCCCTGCTGCCGCTTGGTAGCAAACTTAGCGCGGCGCGGAAGCGTATTACTTAAGCATTTATTATTACTGAACGTTCACTCGTGTGTTCGGCACGAATCCTTTTTTATGGTAGGTAGTTTGAGAATTTAAGTATTCAAATGCTAGCATTTTCTTTTTGTACACAACATTAGAGAACGAAAATATTATATTCAATGCACAGACTAAGTAAAGATTGATTCTATTTTTGTAAATGCAGCCTAAAATTTTCATTATAAGTCTTGCCTATTGACCAATCCTGACAATATAAGTCGGTGCTGCATCCTTATCACTTTCATATGATTGTGCAAGGAAGTGGGCTAATTTCGTTGGATATGGTATAATCGACTAATTTTTATCAATCGTACAAAATTTGTAAAATGGCCTAATAAGTAATTGCTAAATTACCAGTCTTACAAAAATATTTTACACATTTCATAAATTGTAAAATTACTTATTATACTTTATTCCAGAAATTCTTATTAAAAAGCAGCATGTATAACCAAGAGCGTTCAAAGCAATTGCTATCTTCTGTTACGGTTACGCCACATTCGTTTGCCAGCCAATCACCAAACTTTACTAGTGTTGGGATTACAAATCCTCCACGACACGCAATGCCTTCATATTATAGCACAGGTATCGCTAACAGTAATACACACTATAACTTATATTGACATACATTTTACTGATAATATGCTTTTAAGCATTTGTTTAAAAACAACTTTTGAGTATTAGGTCCCTATAATGGGGTATTATACTATGTATGAGAAAAAATCTAAAAATATATTATTGAGATAGCTTAGGAAAAAAGCAGTCAGTAAACGTTAGTTTAAGTTCATAAAATAGCACACTACATTTTAAAATTCAATTCCAAGGTTTCAGTTCAGTTTTCAGTTTATTGTTTAATCTATTTCATAAAACCATTAAATAGCAGTCGCCAGTAGTCGCCATGTTGTTACGTCATACGGCTATAAGTGGCTACTCACGATGCAATTTAGTGTGTTGATTCGATTTGTTGAACGGACGGTCGACTCGACACACAACATGTTGAAAGTATGCGTCAACTGGCCTCCTCACTGCGCAATTCCAATTGAATTGCGCGGAGGGTGAAATCAACTCAAATTGAATCAACGGTTTGAATACGAAATTGCATCGTGAGTAGCTACTACTATACTATGTAAGCTTAAACGTATCAACTGTTAACTATCATAGAAGTCTGGCCAACGAAAGCTGTCCACATATTATTTTCAGAAGTTTTGATATGGCAATAATTTATGACTGTCAAAACGAACTTGAACCATTCATAATTTTTACAACTCGAAAAAAATGTACTTCCTGAAAAATAAATAGTATCAACTCCGTTTATGCAGTGTATAGCCAGGGTTAACAGCTCTTGATTTTTTAAAATTCCCGCCTTTTTTCTTGGACAGCTTTCGTTGGCCAGACTCCTACTATACTATGTAAGCTTAAACGTATCAACTGTCAACTATTCTATCACTGCATTTGTTTACACAGCCAACTGACGTCATGACCACAGAGCAATATGGTATCTACTGCGTCCAGCGTTTTCGGCAAATTACGCGAAAAATTTGAAAATGCAAAATTTGCATGCATTTTGAGGCACTCAATAATTGAATAAAAATTTTGTGATTTTTATAGTGGTTCATTAGCACTATTGAATGTAATTGAGACACTTTTCATAATGGCTGTAAAACCCTATTGTGTAGTATGTACTATTCAAAAGTTGTTTGTAGATGAGTCGGTAGTTTGGTATTATTATCATTAATAGATTAGTACTTAATAACATCATTGAAGTGCTAAACCTTAACAGAGCTACCCACAGTCCCAAACCCTGGTTTACGTAGTAACTATTATATAATATGTGCCCTGGTGTAGGTTAATAATGTAGTGTAACATTATTGTATATTTTATCCTCCATCCGCAACCAAAGTCAGCATAGCAGGTTTATACGAGTTAATAAAGACTAGTGATGAAATTTATAGTAGTTATAATAGATGATCATTAATTATAGCTACAAAAGGTCCAACGCAACCACAACAGCGTCGTCGTCTGGGCCGCAGTCCGAGTCCTATGCAAAGTCAAATCGTCACAGATAATACTAGAGCTCGGGCAACCAATACACCACCCACGTCAGCTGTAGGAAGACGCTCTGTGAAGGACTCTAAGACCACCTTAAAAGAAGCTTTGTCAAGGTTAAAAAGTAAGTAAGATATTTTTGTTTTGCATATAGTAAGTAGTGGAATTATTTAATTAGGCAATTTCGATAATGCTAATACAACAATAAATTAACTTTGGTTGAAATTTATCAGAAGTTAAAGGATATGTTACAGTTAATAATAGGTGACCGTGTTAATAATTATACTGTTACGACGAGTTTGTACGCGTAAAATCTAGAAATAGAGCGAGACAGCGCCCTTAGTTACTCGTGGTGCGGGACGGTTCATTAACTCTTATGTAGATACTTACCTAAAAGCGAAAAGTGAGTAAGTGTATGTTAATTGGCAGGTTGTTAGACAAAGACGCATACCCTTGAAGGTTCCTTTCGAAGGTTCGTTCCGACGCATTCCCTTGAAGGTTTTTATGTACGCAATTACAACGTTATGTTCAGAGAATACGGATTAAATCAAATTTGTCAAAAATCTGCTGTGTACGATTGTTCGTATAGTAGATCCATGGAGCTACTAACCACATAAAGTAATCTGTGCTACTAACATCCTCGAGAGTGTGTTAACGGATTAATTGATCATTGTGTACGACGATTTGGACGACTATTCTGGAATTTTGTGCTAACATAGTGTTTTATGGAAATAACGCATATCTCATCGGATTGGCATTTTTATATAGCTCGCACGTAACATTGCATATCAATATTGTTTCTTTGGAATAGATATTGGTGTGTAGCATGAACCTATCCTCTTTTAAAATATTTTTTTTTGCTGGCAACTATTTTTAAATATAGAATTGAAGTTGTAATCGTCAGAATGTCTGATGTTTTTGACGTTTGACGTCTGTTGATGTCATTCTCATCAATCAATTATCATCATTTATTTGACATCTCATCTCATCGGTCGGTCGGTGTGTCAGAAAGAAGTCAGAAATAAAATTACTCCAGGATATTTCGATTATATTCGACGGTCATATTATCTAATATAATGATAACCCTGTAGTTATCTAGTTATTCTCAACTGTTTTGCGCGCTATCGCCACCTAAGATGGGTGCTTTAGCCAGTAAAGCTCTGCGGCCTATTAAATCGTTTAACATCGAAAATCGCGCTCATCGCGTGATTTCGAAGGAAAAGCCAACCCCTGCGCCTATGTATCCCAGTAACATAGAGGATTTGAAGAGGACGTTGGAAGCAGACCCCGACTTAGCCGATAAATTAGATAGAAAAGATACCGGCCTCGATGACAGATTAAAAGGTGTTTATGTAACCTCCCACGGTAGACCCGAGGATGATATCACAAGAGAGAAACGAGAAAGTCAAAGTAAGCGCCCTTTGCCTCAAGATCGCAAGTTGGTCGAGGATTTCGAGATGGGGTTCAAGGAGCCAGACAAAATAAAATATGGTCGGACAACTCTTCGACACACTATTGACTTCATATCTGCTCATCAAATTAACCCCGAAGAAGTAACAGCTGCTAAAATAGCTTTAGAATATAAACTAAAAGAGGAAGATGTAGCTAACATACTGAAATACTTTAAAACTTATGAAATTTACATACCTGAGACTAAAAAATCAGCTGCTGTGTTCGCTGGGCCTGCAACATTACGAAAGCAGCTGCATAAAAATAATTCGAAAGAAATCGAAGATGTGAAAACACCAGAAAATCAAAGTGTAGGAGATAAAAGTGAAGAATACGCAAAACGAGCTAAAGTAGCCACTTAGTTAATTTTATCTTAGATACTTAAATTGTTTTAATTATTTATATAACATAGCTATTATTTGAACAAAACCAATACAAAGAAATGTAAAGGCCATGTATGCAAGTACCTCCAGTATAGATTTTAAATTTTAATTCTTATTTTTGAATTTACAATCACTCAAAATTAATAATTGTTTGTTAACTTTGAAATGTTGTAATAGAATCCTCCTTAGCAGATGCATACGAGTAAAGCTTCGCCTTTCCTATACAAACTAGTAATCACTGGTAATTTAAATGAGTTACTAGTACTTAATCAAAATTAAGTTAAGGTAAATTATCCCATGAAGGAAAAACATTGTTTAGAAACCAACAACTCAGCATGGTGGTAGGACACTATCTAGTGTCTGCTTGGCCAGCTACCACCATCAAGTTAGAAAATTTGTCCGTATGTGTTTCGACAGCTATCCTTGAGAGCCAGTTCCCATTCTAGGCCTAGCGTGCTTACCATCTTTGACCACATCATCACTTACCAACAGGTGAGATAGTGGTCAAACGCTAGCCTGTAAGATATATAAAGAAAAATACACTTCACAAACAACAATTGTGGCTTTGTTGCTTTCCAGACAATTTCTTAAGAGGTTCTTAAATTAGTTGTGTGCCACGCTACAAACACTCTCCCGTGCCCTATACACCAAGTGCTACAGTTTGCGTTACAGTTTTGTATAGTTTTTGTCATCTATAGAGGACGCTTGTTGTACGTACAGGGCCCGCCTGCATGCAACGAAGCACAATACACCCTGAGCGGGACGTCAGTACAGGTCTTATCTCCCCCATTACCAACGACAGAGTCTGCCAGTGCTTGTCACATATATGTGACTTTGGCGCTCAAAAGGTTAAAAGAAAAGTGAATACACAGTCTTTACTAGAGCAGTGTATTCTAACATTTGCTGTCTTACTTATAAATGTCAGTATAATTAATCAATGTTTAACTAAAATATTTAAATTGGTATGTTCCCATACTAAAAATTCTCAATTTTCTCACCATAAAATAAAACAATACCTTATAATATTAATTTGTTCAACTAATATTTGTAAGTAAGGCGGCTGTCTCATAAAACCGTAAGTCATTAGATAGACCATTGTGTAAATGATTATAATAACTTTCCTTTAGTGTGTAAAACTTTATTAGATTGTCTTTTTATGACTAGCAGCCCATCACGGTTTTACCCGTGTAGTTCCCGTACTTATGAGAGTACGGCGATAAAATGTATGTTACTCATCGATAATGTAGCTTTCCATTTGTGAAAGAATTTTTGAAATCAGTCCAGTAAGTAGTTTTTGTGATAAATGAACAAACAACCAATCAAATCTTTCCTCTTTATAATATGGGTTTAGAAGTACAGTTTTATTTTTGTTATTAGTTACCAAAGGTGTACAATCTTTTGCTACATTTGTTGAATACTTATGTGTTACAATTTAATATGTATAATAAATATATTCTCAACAATGTGATTTAGCTGTAGACAATAAAGCTGTTATATTTCAATTCACTGTTTTATTTATTTCTACAGTAATATTATAAGATTTATAAGTCACTGTTTTTGCTACTATTTCATAAGCAAATGTACTTCATTATATTATTACCGGTTTCTGATAAGCTTATTGCTAACTTATCTGTCTGGTTTCTGTCAACTTTTATCCTTTATTAGACATTTCGCGCACTATGGCCACGGCTCTGGCCATTGGTTGGTGGGTGGTCGCCACGGCCAGGCAGGCGCGGTCGAAGCCACAGTGTTGATGTCGAATGTCTCGACATAGGTTTCGTGCATGTCCGAAGCACTTCCTCCGGAGTTTACGCAGCGAGACCACTAAGTGGTCGTCGCGATCTCGCTGCGGCTCTATCGGTATTTTTATAATCATGATTCAAACTCACTATAACTATAAATCTAAAATACGTATACTATTTGTGCTATGACAAATTACAATGGTAGGTTTTACGGGCAAATCTGTGTTGAGTGGGCCTGATTCTGATAATTTATTACAGTACAATCCCCTCGTCATGGAGCGGTAGATACGGCTTCTTTAGGCGCCGCCTCGCTCGGGGCGCAACGTGATGCTCCGACACCAAAACGGGCCCCCAGCGTCAGATCTGATGAACGGCCTATGGCTACGCAGGGAGATCTCTTGAATAGTATCAAGGTATTATAAAAACTCACGTTCATTATAAACTTATAGATTTAAAATCGGGAATTTTACGTGACTTACGCGATGTCGATATATAGCTATCGACTTATGTTTCGGCCTCATCCGGAGGCCTTCAGGATCTCGAGTGCGAGGCTGAGCGCGTCGGATGAGGTCGATACATAATATGTCGATGGCTATATCGACATCGCGTAAGTCACATTAAATTCCCGATTTTAAATCTATAAGTATCAAGGTAGGTTACGACTGTTTTATGATATCTACTTCAATGTCTATAATAGTTTAGGTACAAGATAATGTCAAAGTATAATATCATGGGTTCAATTCAATCCCACTCCCACTCGGGTGGTTCAACGGTGGTTAAACTAGTGGGAATGTTTTGTCCCAGTAGGTAGGTAGTTGTTGAACTGCTTGGTGGCAACCCCAGGTATAACCGAGGTTAAAATGTATGGTGGAAGAATAACTACTTATGGAGGTGATTATTTTGTCGACAAAACTTAACTGTATTTTATCCCCCCTAAGGGCTTCGATAACGATGACCGGAAACAAAAATAAATATGCTATAAAATGCATTTACGCGTGCTTCGTTGACAGGACTTACCGACTTCCAACAATAAGGAGGTTCTCAATTCGTCTAGTTTTTTTTTTGGAATGTATATAACGTGATTATGCCGTCAATTGTGAACCGATTCGAATGATTATTTTTTTAATCAGTTTTTTTAATCAC
This sequence comes from Cabera pusaria, assembly GCA_954871355.1. Taxonomy (NCBI): domain Eukaryota; kingdom Metazoa; phylum Arthropoda; class Insecta; order Lepidoptera; family Geometridae; genus Cabera; species Cabera pusaria. Next base: position 9,158,151 of record OX940908.1, read on the forward strand.
CACATGGGAAACGTACCCTACGTTTCCCATGTGGTCTCATTATAATTTAATCAAGATCTGATGAGTATCTCCAGAGATATGACGATAAACGTCTCAAACTTGCTATTGAAATTGACTCGCGGGGCATGGAAGTCGGTTGTTTTAGTTTTTAAACTATCTTAAATTATGCTATTCCGCCTGGGCGGTACCATCACTTAACTGCTGTTCTAACATGAAACAGAAATGTTTTTCGGTTTAAAGAGCTACGTGTCCCTTCGAGCATTTACCAATAGAGATGTTAACGTTGTAATCCGCAAACATTTTTTTCTGCCGATACTTACGGGGGACGAGGTAAACACGCATTGCACATACACAAATCACTCACTTTAGCGATCCTGCACACTAGCTAGAAACATGCACACAGTATTAAAAATACAGCGTAGTTACGCACGCTCATATGGCCAAAAATGGCTATATGGCCAGCACAGGGGTACGCCTTACGTTAACATCTCCATTGGTAAATGCTCGAAGACGTGTCCAGTGAAATTATAAATTAAATTATATTTGACTTACCATATAATTGTGTCAAGGTAACTGACGCAGTGCAGTTACGCGCAATGGGATAGAATTGCGCGTGTAGTTTTACGTGCCAGAGTTTCTGTTATAGTCAGACGTCATCGCTTGCTATCAGGCGAGCGTTTTGTTACCATAAAAACGATTTCTCCATCTTACATATATTATTTGTTCATCATATTGTATGTGTCCATCATATTGGACACAATTTAATTTAGAAACCAATCATCAATTTGTATTTAATTTTTTTATTTTCAGTTTCAAAGAAGGCTGCGCAATTCTATGCTAACAGACAAAGTAAATGAAAGAACCAGGTAACGTTCTATGTGTTATTTCACCTACTTAGTGAATAAAACTTTAGATGTACAGTCACAGATTATGTAATAGTTACTACGTAAGTAAAGTTTCTATTTAACTCAATGAGTCAAGGAGACCATTATTATAAACATGTAAAACTAGGTGTGCCCCGCGGCTTTGCCCGCTTTTAATGACTGCGGCGACATGTGTTTGTGCCGTGCGAGGTAGTAAACACTGGTTTCAATTTTGTTATCGCGGAACTCTATTATTATTATTTTCTAAAATTGAAGTAGCCTAAGCTACTCGTTATAACATCAGCTATCTGCCAATGAAAGTCCCGTTTAAATCGGTCAAGCCGTTTCAGAGATTAGCCGGAACAAACAGAGAGACAGACAAACATTTTTTATATAGATTTTTTTATGTACAGCGAGATACACAAATGAGACAATGAGTATGAAATCGCCATGAAGCATGCACGCACGCGGCCAGCAGCAAACTGCGGCGGCACGGCACAGAAGAAACACGGCACGGTAATATAGTGGCGGCGGACAGGTGCGCGTGCTTCATGGCAATTTCATTCATTGTCTCATTTGTGTATTTCGCTGGCCGCTGGGCCGCTAGTGCGCTATTGGTCTTATTTTCCGTCCAACGTTCATTTACAGAAATCTTAGTTTTTCCATTGTTAACGACAATATTAAATTCAATTTAAATTTAGATCCGAGTCACCAGTTTATTATCTACCTACTGTAGCAATTACTAGAGGCGTCTCGCGGCTTTGCCCGCGTTTATGAGTATTGTATGTCCTATTCTTCTATTTTATTATATTCTTCTTATTCTGCCTACAGTATTATTATATTAATAACGACATACACCGCGCGCCAAGCAGCTCACTTACTATTCTCACCATTACTTTGAAACTATGAATTTATCTACCCAAATTACTTAAGTGTAAATATAAAGTAACAATTTTTTAACGGACTTCCACAAAAAAAAGGAGGAGGTTCTCTATTCGACTGATTTTTTAAAATGTTTTTACCGCAAATCAGAAAAAAAGTTGAGAGATTATGCCTCCCGTTTAGTCCCATTAAGATTTTATCGAGATCTGATAATCATCTCTGGAGATATGAAGGTAAACAATATAAACATATTTGATACCTCGATGACATGTCATGATTATGACTAATGGATATTTTGATTATCGCGGCATGTGAAGACGATTTTATTCGATTTGTACGATCATAAATTATCTTAATCTAAGATTGTAAAAGACAAAGAAAAAAAATCGTTCAGTATAGATATTGCATGAAAGAGTAAAAAAAATTATCCATCTTTACAATCTTTCGCATTATAATATTAGTTAAGTATAAACGATAATATTTTTCTGTTAAAAGCTCGGCAAAGAAATATTGGCCACCTCAAATGAAAAGCAGGGATTCTTCGGCGAGTAGAAAATACTAGCACTCGTCGTATTACTAATAGAGGTAACGACGTGGAAATGACCGCAGGCGTAGATGGATGCAGAAAAGCGAATATATATCTATTGATTTATATTTTGGAGGTAAGTAGAAGTAGTGGTTTATTCCATAAATCCCTATCGACATCCCCCATCAATAGGGATTTGTGAACGTTTTGCCACAAATTCCCTTTGGCGTTGAAGGGTTAAAAAAAGGAATGGGACTTACTGCGCCGGTCTTTTGTGTCGTTTCCCTCCAGCGATCGTATGGAATCCTTGATGAAGAAGAACACGGAGGACGGGAGGCGGCCCGTCCGACAGCGCTGTCGATCGCGTCTCCTCAGCGAGGGAGAAGATAAGAGCGTGCGGCGACGGCTGCTGTGCTCTGCGCGGTGGTTTTGAGACGAGTGTGTGCTGCGTGCGAGCGCGAAGGGAAGAGTAGAGGGAGCGGATTGTCTATGTGTGAGAGTGCGTATGTGTGCGTGTGTGAGTGTTTTGGGTGCGTTCATAAAAATATAAAGTTGAGTGTGAGTTTTGAATTATTGGCGCAGACAACTCCGCCGGCCTAGAGGTTTCCTCTAAATAGAATGAACTAAATAATAAAATAGCGTAAATAGTAACAAATTCATTAAGTTAGATTGATAAATTGAATAAATTCATTGCGAAATTGAGTAACAAATAATTAAATACTAAACTATTGGCTAGGTAGCGGAGCGAGCCGAATAACTGGTCTAACGTAACTTCCGGATGCCGTGCGAACCTTGCAAGTTCGAATGATCGAATCCTTGCCAGGGTATACTTCTTCCACTATCCCAAGAGGCCAGGAAAGCGGGTGAGCATTTTGATCTTTGATCACGACTACGGAGCCCAACTTAATCGGCTTAGTAGGAGTATTCCATTTCTCACGCTGTTGAAGAGAAGAAAGATATTCTTGACTCCAACGGCGCCAAAAAATATGCGTTAATTTGCTTACAATCTGGAAGCGCGATAATCGATTGTCTGGTAATTCAGTTAGGTCCTCAGCAGGTAAAAATTTAAGTGGAGTTACATTCAAGAAATGATTTGGAGTGAGCGCGGCAATCTCTGAAGTATCAGAAGACGACGGGCGAGTGCAAAGAGGACGACTGTTCAACAGTCCTTCAATTTGCGTAAGGACCGTAGAAAATTCCTCATACGTCAAAACACGGGTTCCTATGGCCTTTGCTAAATGCGTTTTGACACAGCGAATATTTATTTCACATAGGCCATTGAAATGTGGACCGTATGGAGGACTACGTTTGAATTGTATGCGATGATTCAATAACTCTTTATTCAAATAATTATTGTAAGAAGTGGACTGTATAAATTGATAAATATCATTTAATTGCGTGCGTGCGCCGGAGAAACACGTCGCACCGTCGGAATAAAGAAGCGCGACGGGGCCTCTGCGACTTATAAAGCGTTTGAATGCAGCTAAAAATAGTTCAGCGCTCAAATCTGATACTAGTTCTAGGTGCAACGCCTTTGTAGTGAGGCAGACGAACAGACATATATAAGCTTTGTGGCTTTTTACACCTCTATGTCTTATGTGCGTAACATAATAAGGCCCTCCGTAGTCAACCGAAGTTTTTACGAACGGCTTCGCCTCCGAGACCCGGAACGCGGGCAGATCTCCCATTTGCGGAGCAGAGTACTTTGGGTTCAGCCGAAAACAGACGTTACAGGCATGAACTCGCTGACGGACCAAATTGCGAGCCGAAAGAATCCAATACCTTTGACGAAGTAGTGGGAGCAGTAACGCGGGTCCAGTGTGAAGATTGGTAACGTGAAAATGATCGACAATGAGCTGAGTGATGCGTTCTTTAGCAGGAAGTAGTATTGGATGCTTCTGCCCGAAACTTAAGTCTGAGTGTTTGAGCCTACCACCGGCTCTCAAAATCTGATCGTTTTCGTCAATAAAGGGACTGAGTTTAATGATGCGTTTACTACATAATTTATTACCTTTTATAGCGACAATATCTGCGGCAAAATGCTTCTTTTGAACATAGCGTAAAATATAGTTTTCCGCGAATTCTAAATCAATGACGGTAATAACGTCATTCTTTGGAAGTAGTTTCATAAATCGAAGGACAAAGACAACAACACGTAGCATTTTTGTCCAACTCGAAACGCGTTCTGAAATGCCCTGCACTATGTCCGTTTCGTTTAGAGGCGAGTCCGATGCATTTGAGACTAGAGCGACCGGTTTCGATTCTAGTAATTCGTTTACGTTAGAATTAATTTGAAACGGTTTAACAGGCCATTCTGCGACAGGGTCACGGAGCCAACAAGGACCGTGGAACCACATATCGCAGTCTAAGCGTGCGCTAGGAGTGACTGGCCTAGAAATGATGTCAGCCGCGTTATCATGAGTTCTGACATGATACCAGTGAATAGCAGGTAGTTTTGAGTTTATTTCCGTGATGCGATTCGCAACAAACGTGTGAAATTTGTACGACGGCGAATGAATCCACGTGAGTGTGACAGTTGAGTCACAAAAAGCGTAAATGTCATCTATATGACAGCGTTGGTTTAACGTTTCACGTACAACGCTGATGAGATTTGCTAGCAGCAGGGCGGCACATAGCTCTAAACGCGCGAGTGTCATTTTTTTAAGAGAGGCTACCTTAGATTTTGCGGTTAATAAATTGACTGAACCAGCCGTGTTCCGGTCAGAGCTAACACGGACGTACACATTAGCTCCATAACATAATTCACTTGCGTCCGAGAAACCAATTATAGTTATGTGCGAGTTTAAGTAAATACCTATATGCCTAGGTATTTTTATCATTTCTAATGAGGGTAGTTCATCACGAAACTTTATCCATTTGTTGTGGACTGAAATGGGTGCGGGATCGTCCCAACCGAGATCAGATTTCCAACAATCTTGTACGAGAAGCTTCATGAAAGCGGTGACAGGACAGAGCAAACCTAGCGGGTCGAACAAGCGTGCGGTAACTGAGAGAATTGTGCGTTTCGAACACTCGGGAACGTCAGAGTTGATTTTAAACTGAAAATAGTCATCTACGGGTTGCCACTGCATACCGACTATTTTCGTGTTCGCGGCAGAAGGATTGTCTGAATCAAAATCAATTATTTGCGGGTTTTTCTGAGATGACGGTATTTTGTTCAAAAGGTCAAGGTCATTGGAAATCCACTTTGTGAGGTTGAAACCGCCGGCCTTGAACATCTCCACCATTTCGTCGTAGATTTGTTCTGCCTTTTCATGTCCGTCTACGGAGTTAAAATAGTCGTCCATATAAAAATGGTTATTTGTTTCGTACGCAGCGAGAGGAAAGCTTGTACTACTGTCGGTAGCAAGCTGGCGTACCGACCGCATCGCTAAGTATGGCGAGCTGGTAACTCCGAAAGAAACCCTATTGAATTGAAAAATACGTATTTTAGAATCGGGGCGAAACCTATAGAGAATGCGTTGTAAAGAGTGATGTTCCGGTTTTAATAAAATTTGAAAATACATTTTTTCAATGTCAGCGGTGAGAGCGGTTGAAAACATACGTAAATTAATTAAAAGTTCAAAAATATTATTTTGAAGATTCGGGCCTTTATAGAGTAAATCATTCAACGACTTTCCACTTGTCGTCGGACAACTAGCGTCCACAATTATCCGAGTTTTCGAGCTAGATTTTTCAGGACGATAAACTGCTCTATGCGGCATGTAGTAACATTCATGACTTTGTTTAAAATCATCGACTTCAGTTAAATAACCTTTTTCAATATAGTCCCGAATCGTATCATTATAATTCACGCGCAAATCCGGGCAAGCGTCGAGTTTCTTTTCTAAAGTGAGTAATCGGCGTTTGGCAATCGAGTACGAATCACCTAACTCGGAAGGTTCATTTTTAAATGGCAATTCTACTATGAACCTACCGGTAGAATCGCGTGAGTAGGTATTTGTAAAACATCGTTCACAGGCTTCATCATCCGCACTCATGTGAACTTTATTAGGAACACTTTCCAGTTCCCAAAACCGTTCCGTAAGACGCGAGAGCGATGGCGAGTCATCAACCGAACAGAAGAAGTTCTTATCAGTGTCCGACTCGCACGAGTTATCCTGCAAAGAACTGTCCGCGGACTTACAAGCCGCCCGACCCATTACGATGTAACCTAAAGTAGTTTTAATCGCGACAATAGGCGAGAGGGGCGATGAAACCTTGTCACCACAAAATATTTCAGGTAGTAATTCACTGCCGAGTAAACAGTCAATTTCACCGGGAACATCGTAACAGTCATCGGCTAACGGTAAATCGTCAAAGTATTTGAGTTGCGCCGTGTCGATATATGCGTTTGGTAATTTGTCCGTAATTGTATTAATTACTCGCGCGGTAATATTATAGCTAATATTATTATCGAAACGTGAGTGAATTTTAAACGAGGCAAAACCTAGCGAGGCGCTCTCGGTTTGTCCTATGCCTAGTATCGGCGAGATATTAGGTTTAATTGCGAGGTGTAATCGATCACAACATTCCTTAGTTATGAAATGACTCATCGAACCGGTGTCGATCAAAGCTCGAAGATTCGAGCGCGTATTATTTTTACCGATTACTTGTACCAAAGCGGTAGGTAAAAGCACGGAAGAGGTTGCGTATTTTGCGTATTAGCGTGCAGAACTAACCCGCTCGACTGCGACCGAACCGCTGCTGCCGAGCTAGCTGGCTGAGCGGGCGGTGCGCGCGCGGCGGAGGCCGGTCGTGATTCACGGCCAGACGGATGCGCGGTACTTTTTAAAGCATCTATGTGAAGTAAACTGTGGTGTTTTTGTTGACAAACAAAGCATCTATTTTTAGACTTACATTCGTTAATATCGTGAAAACCTAGACAATTTTTACAATAGCGATTCCTACTTACAACATCATTTCTTCGAGGCACATTTAACTGTATAAAAACAGAGCATTTAAATAGCGGGTGGACAGGATTGTTACAAAGAACACACAAAGTCTTTGGTTGGTTATTACCCTCATCATTTTCACTATTAATGACAAATGCACGGGTTGACCGTGACCTAATTTCCTTATCTTTAAAGGCGTTATTAGTCGGTCGGGGAGCCGAACGTAGCATATGTATCTTGCTTTGTTCGGAAAGAAATTGCGATACATGTTTAAATGTAGGTATTTCTAAGTGCCGATGCGTTTGTTCGAATAAGTCGACCAATTGTTTATCGAGCTTAGATAAAGCGATGTGAGTAATAATATAATCTGAGAGATCATCAATTTTTAATTGTTTTAGGGCACTTTCAGACGTACAGAAATGTTCAATAAATGTGTCGATATTTTGATTGGATTTAAAATTTAACATTTTATCCAAATAAAGCGAAGCTTGAACTCGAGTATCTTGGTATTTAGAGATAAGCGCTTGCCAAATGATTTCATAATTAGTAGAAATAGGGGGTATACCAGAGCAAACGGTTAACGCCCTTCCACTGAGTTGACCGATTAAATATTGCACCTTTTCAGTGTTAGATAATTGTAAGTTATCGTGAATAATGCTTTTAAAATTTTCATAAAAGATAGGCCATTTACAGGGAGTCCCATCAAATGAAACTAAAGCGAGTGCGGGGAGTTTAGGTTTATGTAAAGCAGAGTTATTTTTGTTTTCACTTATAATAGCGTTTTCTGTACTTTTAATATAACAGTACAGTTCATCGAAAGCGGTCAGACAACCGTAATTAGGTTTCACAGTAGGGTCGTCTTGTAGATAAGCGAGCATTAAGTTATCTACTGTCTCAATGAAATCTGTACGTGTTCGTTCTAATAATTGAACTCGAGCCATAAATTGAGATTTATAAACAGGTTGCGAAATCTTTAAGCTTAGATTATACAAATCTTGCGTGGTTTCAAATAACCGTTCCTTTTTCGCTTCCATTAATTTAACCTTGATGTTAATAGGATCATCATCGACTACAGGTTTTTGCTTAGACATGTTGTAATAATTAAATGAAACGAGTAATTACCACAAAATATAATAAATTAACGAAAGGAAAAATTAACTTCTATGAGGAACGATCTAGACGCGGTGAGAGGTGGGTATGCCAATGTGAAAAATATGAAAATATATATAAATATTATATTTATTTAAGAAACAATATACAATATGCGTAGTATATTTAATATATAATAAAAGGAGTGTATTTGCGTTGATAAATATACAGAGATTAATGAGATATTAGCGTTTTAATGCGTGTACGTAGGGTAGATGAATAAAGATAGCGTAAGTTGTGAGATAATAAATTTAAATAAATATGAGTTTAAATGCGTATATTATTGTTGAGTACTGAGTAATGCGAAGCGTGCGAAGGATATCCGGCTCGAAGGACCAGGACTTGAAGGGTTAAAAAAAGGAATGGGACTTACTGCGCCGGTCTTTTGTGTCGTTTCCCTCCAGCGATCGTATGGAATCCTTGATGAAGAAGAACACGGAGGACGGGAGGCGGCCCGTCCGACAGCGCTGTCGATCGCGTCTCCTCAGCGAGGGAGAAGATAAGAGCGTGCGGCGACGGCTGCTGTGCTCTGCGCGGTGGTTTTGAGACGAGTGTGTGCTGCGTGCGAGCGCGAAGGGAAGAGTAGAGGGAGCGGATTGTCTATGTGTGAGAGTGCGTATGTGTGCGTGTGTGAGTGTTTTGGGTGCGTTCATAAAAATATAAAGTTGAGTGTGAGTTTTGAATTATTGGCGCAGACAGGCGTCTCATAGCTCTTAATGGGGGATTTGTACGTATAAATCGGTGTAGTAGAGCCAGTTTATCTCCGGTTACTAATATTAGATAGGCACCTAGTTATCTTAAAATTAATGCTATTTTTAGGGTTCCGTATCCGAAGGGTTCAAACGGAGCACTATTGCTGTCACTCAGATGTCCGCCTATCTACCGTCTTTCACACATATTTTACAGCCAAACGGCTAGAGCTACTGTCTCCAAATGTTTACAGTATAAGGATCTTATTGACATGCATCCATACAAATTGTAAAAAAAAAAAAAGAAAAATTAAGTGTTCCCATAACTACAGGAAAATTGGGCCCCAAAAATTCGCACTTAGCCGGCTTTTTTATCGCCTGGTGATAAGCGAAGATGTAGTGTAGGGTGGTGAACACACTAGGCCCAGTATTGGCTCCTAAAATACTATCAGGGAAGGAAGGGTTGAATCAGAAGCTAAGAACTCGTCTAACAGATTTATATCTACCTACGCTTATGGAACTGAAACTTCTTTATGCGCCCTGGGGTAAAATTTGACGGAAATGGCGTAGCGACGCGCTCCGAATCAACGGAAGTGACGTAAGCGTCATGTTATATTTATAAACGCCCTCTATTGTGGAACGGCGTAACTACGAAGACGTATTCGCTATCATTCGGGCATTCGCTCCGCTAAGTTCAACAGATGGAGTTGTACAAAAAAATAATTAGTGATGTTGAGAAATATATTGAATGAACTTGGTGGTTTCACTTCTAACGCGTAGCTTTCTATGCACCCTCTTTTTTTTTTGGATATCGGCTCTTACATCAAAATGTTACTAAATAGCTATTGTAATTTTCTCTTGCAGTTGAAGCCAAATTCGCCGTTTCGGTGATCGCATTTTCAAAGCTTATCAAAATTGATGTGCTATTGTCAAAGCCAAAAGCTTTAATTAATCAATAAAACATGTTTATATATTTAGTGTTTTATTTATTATTTACAAATTTATATACAATGTCAGAAACTTATATCTAATTAGTCATTAAAAGAATAATTATGATTCGTCTAGTATAAAAGGGTCGTAATTGATTATCACTTCATGACACAAACATATTTGCCCGCGCACCCATTAGCTATACAGGGTTATTGGTAATTCGACGTATTCCCGGCAGGAGCAGATAGGGGGCTAAAATGCGACATATTTAGCCCCCAGAATGTATTGCCGAAAATTAATAGTTTACGAGATATTTGGAAATTAGCAATTTTTATGATTAAATGTTATTCGATATTTTTTTGTTCGTAGAGAACTTTTTGATAAAGCCTAAGAAGTAATATAAACTAGGAAGTTTTATTAGTAATATGCACGCTTAATGTCAGTGTTTTTTTTTAGAAAAATCACATGGTTTAGTACTAATCGTAAAAGTTATAATAAAAATAAAAAACGTTATTAAGTAATGACTTAATAACGTTTTTTATTTTTATTATATGGTTTAACAATGGTTAACATTCTAAGTATTTTTGAATATTTTATTACTTCTAAAGCTTTATCACAAAGTTCCCTACGAATAAATATTGAAAAACATTTAATCAGACAATTTTTTTTATTTTCTTAAAATCCTCCAAAATTGGGTATTTTTCTAACAATTGCTTATTTCCAAATGTTTCGTATTAATTTTGGGAAATACATTGAGGGGGCAAAATATGTCGCATTTTAGCCCCCCTATCTGTTCCTGCCGGGAATACGTCGAATTACCAATAACCTTGTATATGTGCCAAGTTATAATCTTCCATGTTTCTGTCTTGGATAGACTCACAGACTCGAATTCGAAACGAAGTCATCCGTCAGAGAACCAAAGTTATCGACATAGCTCATAGGATGAGCAAGCTAAAATGGCAGTGGAATGGTCACATCTGTCGTAGAACCGATAACCGTTGGTGTAGACGTGTTCTAGAGTGGAGACCACGGATCGGTAAACGTAACGTAGGACGCCCTCCAGCTAGGTGAAGCGATGATATACGCAAGCTGGACTAGGACGCAGGCTGACTAATAGGTGAACATCGAGCTCAGTGTCGTGCCACAGGAGAGGCCTATGTCCAGCAGTGGATGGAAATTGGCTGATAATGATGGTTTTAAGATTATAACTTGGTGCAAATATGGCTAATGTGTGGCGCCGGCTTAAGAAACAAAAACAGGTTTTGTATTGAACAACGTGCAAGCACTTCCACGCTCTCGCCTGTAAAATCTAAGTCTCAATCCGTCAAGGCGTAATGGTTTTAGCTTTGATGCAATATAGTCTTATCTCATGAAAATTAAGGAAAAGTCACGCGTCGACGTCTACGGGTATAAAATGAAGCCCAAGCACCAATCCACGGCACTCTAAGCATAGAATGAAGTCATTCGATTGGCAAATTAGGCCAAAGATTACATTTTTAACCGACTTAAAAAAAAACAGGAAGAGGTTTCTCAATTCGAACGTATATATGTGGGCTGCTCCCACATAATAGGAATAATAAAATGTATTCAAATAAAAACATTTAAATATTAAATTGTTAAACATTTGAAAACTGTAATGTATTCTTCCGAATGATTAACTTACGTAATAAGTAGTCATAGATGGCGCCACCAATGCATAATTGGGTTAACAAATGCAATCCACTAATTTCGTCGTAACGATACTTCGCACCGTTGCTTAATTGGCAAAGCACCGGAACATGTTATTCCGGAGGTTGCGGGTTCAAGTCCCGTCGGTACGATGAAATTTTGGATTGTGTTTAACAATTTACAAAAATATAAAGTGTGAAACACTTCAAAAAAACATAATATTTAAACATTAAAATACTAAACTTATAAATAAAAATAAATGAAACTTAAATTTAAACAATATATCCTGGTAAAAGCAATAACGTAACTAAATTCAAATTTATATTTACAACTTAAACTAAACTTAATCAACCTTATATTTTGTAAATTGTTTAACACAATCCAAAATATCATCGTACCGACGGGACTTGAACCCGCAACCTCCTGGATACCATGTCCAGGTGCTCTGCCAATTAACCTACAGTTCGATGTATCGTTACGACGAAATTAGTGGTTTACAATTTATAAAATATAAAGTGTGTAAGTGTAACACTTCAAAGAAACATAATATTTAATCAACCTTCATTATTAATAATTATTTACACTTAATACATACTAAAAGAAAACTAACTACAGTTACTACTACATTCTGCATAAAATTAATCGTACACAAACACTTGAATGCCGTGTATTGGAAACAGGGATGTTACGAAGGTGGTTTTATTAGAACCGAAGACGAAACTGGAGATTTTAAATGTATTTTAACGGAATCGAAACCGAAACCGAAGGCTGAACCGGAACCAAAATCGAAATCGGAGGTGAACCATGGAGTGTTGAGAACCAATAAGAACCTATGTTAAGGCCGGGTTAGATAAATGAATAATAGCATTGTTATGCTATAATTATTCTGTATAACCTCCGCTTCAAATCAATCGGAACCGAAGTAGAAACCGGAGGTGTGAAATCAACTGAAAGTTTCGGTAGGTAGATCGGAACCAAAGGCGGAACTCCGTAACATCTCTAATTGGAAACTAGCCTGCTTATCTATCGGAGCGGACGTTATTGTCCCAGCGCGTCGCAGATTAAGAAATAGTAGTCATCCCCGTCAAGCCACTAGTCACAGATTGCGTACTAGTTAGTAAGCAACTTAATCTATACTAATATTATAAAGAGAGAACATTTGTATTTTTGTATGTTTGTAATGATTTGGCTCAAAAACTACTGGACCGATTTAAAAAATTATTTCACTAATATATAGAATGGACTTTCGGAATGAAAATAGGCTATATATTATTCCGTTTAAATCAAAGGTACATTCGTGGAGACCTAATTTGCAACCTAAGTCAATTAAAAAACGGTCGAAAAAACACGTTTCTTACGAACGCTGCTCGATTGAAAATAGATAGAAGAATATTTTTTATGGAAGAGTTGTACAACTTAATAAGACCTACAAAAAAGTCCGCGACAGCATATGTCTATCTCTTAAGGTTGACTCACAGTAACCATTTTAATTTTTAATTTTTTGTAAAAATATAATACATAACTTCCAAGGTTATTTTCAAGTAGATAGTATTAATCCTTATCCAAATAATCCGTTATTTAGCTTGGCCACATATTATAGATTAAAAGTGTCCTTTACAGTATATAATTCAAATGAAAACTCTAGAAGATATCACGGATTTCACATACACGCATCGCAAAATTAATAAAATATCTGCAGTGAAACCACAGATTAGGTCATAGTTACTACGAAAATATTATTATAAGCTTAGCGATGCTGTAGATCCCCACCGATCTAAATTAATTTAAAGTCAATATAGTATAATAATATATTTTTACTGTATAAAATTCTATTGTATAATATAGTTATGCTCTATATATTTTTTTTAATACTTTATAGGCTAGCGTTTGACCACTATCTCACCTGTTGGTAAGTGATGATGCGATCGAAGATGGTAAGCACGCTAGGCCTAGAATGGGAACTGGCTCTCAAGGATGGCTGCCGGAACACATTAGATGTTTGGTGACAGATTTTCTAACTTGAGGGTGGTAGCTGGCCAGGCGGACACTAGATAGTGTCCTACCACTATGCGGGGGTTGTTGGTTTCTTAACGATGTTTTTCTTCACCGGAGGGCCACTGTGAAAAGCGCACATAATTTTTCGATAGAAAAATCCATTGGTGCACGGCGGTTTGAACTCGGTACCACGGCATCAAAGCCGACAGTTCTCCCGATTACGCCACCGGGCCCTCTATATATAAACCACCCCGACTGATCTATGTATAATCTTTTCAATAAAAGCATTCCAATGACTCTAAACACGACATTTAAAATCTGAGCTGTAAGTTGGTGTGGATTTGAGTATTCTGTAGAGTACAGGAGATGTCCCAGCATCAGGTCAATGCTTCCATGTTCTTACAATATCGTTGAAGAAGAAGATTTTCGAATTGATCAGACCTATGAAAGTTGATTTCATAGCGCAATTAACTAGAAAAAAGCTCATAGTTTTATAACGATTGAACGAATTTTCATGAATCAAAGCTACTACTAGAACACTCTCGATGAAGACATCTATCAAACAAAAAAAATATATCAATAATAAAATCAAAATCGGTTCATCCGGTTGGGTGCTAAGATGCTACAGACAGACACAGATACACACGTTAAACGTATAAATACTCCTTCTTTGATCCCATGATTTGATTGATTTTGATTCAATGATCCCACTACCTTTGTACGAAAACCCATGATTCATGAATGCACATAAATCTTTCATTGGTAGGTATATAGCTAGGATTAGAACCAACGACCGTCGGGTCAGAATCAGGGTAACTATCCTTTACGCCATAGGGCCGCCCAATATCACTACGTAAGTATTATAAATCAAAGTCCTTCACTGCGTCTGTCTGTCTGTTCGCAATAATCTCAATAGCTACTGAACGGATCATCACGCGGTTTTTACCAATAGCCAGAGTGTTTATGAGGAAGGTTTAGGTGCATAATTCGTTAAGGTTTTGTGTAAATTGGTTGAAATATGAGGATGGTTGTTAAATATGTTAATATTTTATATTTGATGCAACAAACAGATGCAAATTTGGTAGGCATATATGTTCTACCCGTGCGAAGCCGGGGCGGGCTGCTATATTGTATGAAGTTCGTGACAAGGCTCGTCGCACGGGAGCCCGGCGATAAATAGTCAGCGTCGAACTGCGATAATAACCACGCGCTCACGTCGACTTAAAGAACTTCACTTATTTATTCGCCTGATATTAGCAAAACTGTAAATTAATATAATCATCGCTGTATACAACTCAATACAAGTGTACGAGTGAAGTTTGGAGTTTTCCTCGTACCCATACACTTTCCATCGCTATACTGGTGACCTCCTCCGACCACAGTGAAGATGAGTGAAGACGGTGAGTGATGGAGCTAGTGCTAGTGAATAGGCTAGTTTACTAAAAAAAGTAGTCCGTCATTTAGATTATCAAAAAATATTGGATACGTATTTTTTATTTTTTCAATTGAACTAGAAATGACGAAGATATAGAGCGTTGAAATTCCGCGTGACGTCAAAAGCCGCTGAAAATGTACTACTTTCTAGCGGTTAGTGACGTCACGAGCCCCCACTCCCGAACTTTGATGCTCTTTATCATTGTCAATTTCTATTGATTTATAAAATAAAAAAATACGTGTCCAATATTTTATGATAATCTAACTGACGGACTAATTGGAATTACTATTTTTTTGACCCAGGCAACATCCCTGTTAGGAAGTGCAAAATCACATCGCGGAAGTGAACCCTTCGTCACCACGCAACCATCGAAAACGGCGAAAATGCGCGTTTCTACTGTACCGTGTCCCGTACAGAGTCAGCTCCGTACGGGACAAATTGTCGTCGTCCGATTTTCGGAAGTTGAACCTGAAGGTGCCACCGTTATATGCTGACGACCCCGAGATATGGTCCGTCTTACTGGAAAAGTCAGTTTGAAAGCTATGGTATAACTGAAGACGCGGTGAAATTCAACAACGTCATCACCAACCTCGACGTGAGTACGGCCAAGACAGTGAAAGACTGATATAGCCCTCCGTAGAATAAGACGTACGACAAACGGAAAAGCGTACTTATTAAACGTTTAGCCGACTCAGGAGCAGAAATTACGCCAATTTCTGTCAAACGAGCAACTAGGTGACAGGAAGCCCTCACAGTTTCTACGACATTTGCAAGACGCTTCAACGTCGAGTGCCGCACCATCGAGCGAAATTGCCGAGCTGAGGAAGACCGTGGAGCGTCTTACGATCAAGCTGGATGAGCTGTCACGTCATCCATCGTCGTATTCCAGCGAGCGTTCGAGACCGCGACAGCAAAATCGTTCTCCCTCTCACCAGCGCCACCGGCCACCCAAAAACCAGCAGATGGAATAGGACAGATTGGAAGTGATTGAAGCGGCCATCGGCACACTTCAAGAGAGGGGGTCCTTGCCCTATATGCAGATGACGCAGCCAATATCAGCGTCTCCATCAAGACGCACCACGCCATCTTCAAACTCCAGAAAACCTTGGACTTATTACCTGAACGGTTAAAGAAATGCAGATTGGCCGCGAATGCTAAGAAGACTCAAGCCATCCTGACACACGTCCAGCCAAGCAGACACCCTAAACTCAAATTCCAAGAAGAAGATATCGGCTGAACGAACGTTGTCAAAAACTTGGGAATCTTAATTGATAACAAGCTGAACATGGGCAAGCAGATCCAGAATGCCGCAAACAGTGGTCGCGCCGCAGCGCAACAACTTCGCCCTATATTAGACTCCTCTTTGCCAGTGAAAACCAAGGTGGGGATCTACAAAACTTACATCTGCTCGCGGTTAACTGACGCTACCCCAGCTTGGTGGTCACTGGCAAGCGAAACAAATAAGAAGAAACTGGAAACAGTGCAGACAAAAATGCTGAGATACATCACGAAAGCGCCTAGATACGTACGCAACAGTACAATTTAAAGAGACCTGAAAATCGAAAACCTGGACACCTTCATCAAACGACTGACAAGAAACCTCTTCAAGAGAGCGGACGCCTCAACATGGCAGCACCTAAAGGCTATTGCCCCCTATCACAGAAGGCCATCCGACGGAAAGGGCTTCCCAAGAGACCTCGTCGCTGGTAGCAGCGACGACTCGGACGGTGGCGGCTGACTCTTGGAACACAACCGGTCGCTGGGGCGTCTAGCTGGGCTTCGTTGTCTCACCTGGCATAGGCGTCTCGCCCGGTTAAAAGTTTCTCGGAGAAAGCCGTCACCTCCACACGCAGCATCCCAGCAAAACGGAAGAAACTCGACCAACATTGGTTCGCCCTGCCCGTCGGGCAAAATACCATGGCCTCGAAATGGCCACTCGCAATTCCTGTGCGTTTTGACGCACAGCGCTAGACACTCTAGACAAGGGGCAATGTCCCGAAACCAGGACCCCGTACACCCTAGGGTGTACGAGGAGGACCCCGTAGACTCTTAGACTCTTGAAGAAGAAGAGAAGACAGGTCCGGAGGAAGAGCAAAATCACATCGCGGAAGTGAACCTTTCGTCACCACGCGACCATCGAAACTGGCGAAAATACACGTTTCCACTAACTCCGTACGGCACGATGTGTCGTCGACCGATTTTCTAAAGTTGAACCTGAGCTGCTATTGTTCTGTGCTGTCGACCCCGAGGTGAGTACGGCCAAGACAGTGAAAGATATTATTATTAGCACCCCGTAGAATAAAATGTACGACAAACTGAAAAGCGTACTTATTAAACGTTTAGCCGACTCAGGAGCAGAAATTACGCCAACTTCTGTCAAACGAGCAACTATGTGACAGAAAGCCCTCACAGTTCCTGCGACATTTGGAAGATTTGGCGGGCCCTGACGTCCCTGACTGAAGATTTTTTAAAGACGATTTCGAGCAATCGACGGCCGAATAATATTTAGACTGTGTTAGTTGAGATACTAACACAGTCTGAATATTATTATCCAATATTTTATGATAATCTAACTGACGGACTAATTGGAATTACTATTTTTTGACCCAGGCAACATCCCTGTTAGGAAGTGCAAAATCACATCGCGGAAGTGAACCCTACGTCACCACGCAACCATCGAAACCGGCGAAAATGCGCGTTTCTACTGTACCGTGTCCCGTACAGAGTCAGCTCCGTACGGGACAAATTGTCGTCGTCCGATTTTCGGAAGTTGAACCTGAAGGTGCCACCGTTATATGCTGACGACCCCGAGATATGGTCCGTCTTACTGGAAAGGTCAGTTTGAAAGCTATGGTATAACTGAAGACGCGGTGAAATTCAACAACGTCATCACCAACCTCGACGTGAGTACGGCCAAGACAGTGAAAGACTGATATAGCCCTCCGTAGAATAAGACGTACGACAAACGGAAAAGCGTACTTATTAAACGTTTAGCCGACTCAGGAGCAGAAATACGCCAATTTCTGTCAAACGAGCAACTAGGTGACAGGAAGCCCTCACAGTTTCTACGACATTTGCAAGATTTGCTGGGCCCTAATGTCCCTAAAGATTTTTCAAAGACGATTTGGAGCAATCGACTGCCTAATAATATTAGACTGTGTTAGTATCTCAACCCACGCCGTCCCTGGAGCAGTTGTCAGACCTGGCCGACAGAATTCAAGTAATCACTTTAAATCGTGACGTCGCTTCAACGTCGAGTGTCGCACCATCGAGCGAAATGGCAGAGCTTAGGAAGACCGTGGAGCGTCTTTCTATCAAGCTGGATGAGCTGTCACGTCATCCATCGTCGTACTCCAGCGAGCGTTCGAGACCGCGACAGCAAAGTCGTTCTCTCTCTCACCAGCGCACCCGGTCCAACTCTAACCACCGCAAGCATCGACTCTGCTGGTACTTACCACTGGAAGGACGTGGACAGCGTGACTCGGTGCATCAAGCCTTGCGACTTCGGGAAGGCGAAAAACTTCAAGGGCAGTCGCTAATGGCGGCTGACGATTGCCCAGCTTCCAAGGGTCGCCTCTAGTCGATCGCATCTCCAACACCCAGTTCCTGGTGGACACCGGCAGTGACCTCTGCGTGTACCCACAAGCTGCACTACGAATGCGTCGTAACAAAAAACAATTTTTTGGATAAAAATTGTCTGAAGTACTGAAACATGCACTGGGTTGCGGGTGCACGTAATAGTACGGTTGGCAACCCTACATTAATCAGGGGAATTAAACACGTGTTTTAAGTGTGACGTTCGACGTCTAGATGAAAGCTGAATGGCTCATTACCTTTGTTTTTTTTTTGTAAATTCAAAGCAATAAGTTATGTTTCTGTTATATCTATAATATTTTTAATTGAATATAATCTATTTGATGTAATTTGACGTGTGTAAGTGTACATTTTTATAGTTGCCCATATACTGAATAAATGCTTTGACTTTTGAGTTTTTGACAAAACGGACTACGAGTGTGGCGAATGGGACCAGCATCGAAACCTACGGATACCTGGTGCCCAATCTTAATTTAGGTTTAAGGGCAAGGGGGTACGATTTCCATACAAAAGTATAATGCACAAATATGAGTAAATGGAGCAAAAACTTGCACTGAAATCACATCTATTGGTATTGTAGAAGTCTTTACATGTCGCGAATTATATTTACCTATATAATTTAAATGAAAAATATAAACATATTATTAAATCAATGGTTTTTTGTTTGAACTTGAATTTTATTATTATTCAAAATAATTACATCTTAATCAATCAAATGATGTAGGTAAATAACTTTCCCGACATGTAAATACTTATATAAAAGAAGAATAGATGTGATTTCAGTGCAATTTTTGGCTTCATTTACTCATATTTGTGCATTATACTTTTGTATGGAAATTGTACGCCCTTAAGGCGCGATTTGCCGTGGCGTTCCGTGGTTGCCGATGCAGCGATGTGACCAAAGCAATAATTGGTGTAGACTTTTTGAGCTTCTATAACTTGGCCGTAGTTTTTCGCAAACAACGCCTCATAGATAATACGACCACTTTGTGCTCAAACGCTGTATCCGCGAATACTAATATTGTTTCTGTCAAGGCTTGGACGGGCGACACTAAATATCATTCAATTTTAAATAATTTTCCTGAGTTTAATTGCCCCTCAGGCAAATCATCAGTTCCAATGTAGGGCACTCAAGTGTATGTGTACGATTTGTTTTATGTAGAATGTATGTGTAATAACTGTAGTAAGTTTTCTTTTAGTATGTATTAAGTGTAAATAATTATTAATAATGAAAGTTTTAAATGAAAATTCTGAAAGTGCTTGGGAACAATTGTTGGCTTTTCCCTTTGAAGTTCTCCACTCTCAAAATACAAAACAATCTCTCACTACCACAATAAAAAATAACTGTTACACACAATCCAACCATAGGACAGATAATTCTTCACAAATTCAAAATTCAAATCAACAACATTCACATTGGCAGAATAAAAATTCTCATAGTATTTTCAATAAAGTGGAGACTAAAATAAGTGATGGAGACTTGAAGGGAGCTGCTCAGCTTTTGTTTACTAATGACACCATTGCGCCAAATACACCAGAAACTTTAGCAGCCCTGATTGACAAGCATCCACCATCGCTATCACCGCCTTGCCTCCCGATTAACTCCACTCAGCCTTCTGTTGAATGTTTACAAGCAATTGAAAAAGACGTGAAAGTGGCGGTGATGTCATTTAAAAATGGATCTGCTGGTGGGTTGGACGGCCTAACTCCCCAGCACATTAAAGATTTAATTTTTGAAGCAACTGGGGATGCGGGCCAGACACTATTACGAGACATCACCGCCCTCATCAACTACATGTTATCAGGTAAGGTGCATGAACAGATTGCCCCTCTCCTATATGGTTCAAACCTATGCGCGCTGAAAAAAAAGATAGTGGCATCAGGCCAATAGCCGTAGGGTGCACATATAGAAGAATCGCATCCAAGGTTTGCTGCCGCCACATTCACCAAAAACTGACTGAAAAGTTCCAGCCGCTTTAGTTAGGCTTCGGCAGCAAGGGCGGATGCGAGGCAGCTGTTCATGCTCTCCGCACATTCTTACATCACAATTGCGGTGAGGTGATATTGAAGGTGGATGTCAAAAATGCTTTTAATTCTGTAGACCGTTCTATCCTTTTGAATGAAATCCAAAATTGTATTCCGGAAACATTAAAATATCTTTGGCAATGTTATGGTTTGGATTCTACATTACTTTACCAAGATAATTTAATCAATTCTTGCTCAGGATTGTCAACAGGGCGACCCTCTTGGACCAGCCATATTTGGACTAGCCATACATCCCATAATCTCGAGTCTAAATTCCAAATTAAATATGTGGTATCTGGATGACGGGACCCTTGGAGGCGATGCTACAACTGTATTGGAAGATTTAGAATTGTTAATTGGTAGATTTAAATCAATTGGTTTAGAACTAAATTTCTCTAAATGTGAACTATTTATAACAGACATTGTACCTTCAGAAACAATTTGTATGATAAATTTAACAGTTTAGCTCCAAATTTAAAATTATTGACCAGTAAAAGTTTGCGCCTCCTAGGAGCTCCGATCCTTCACGAGTCATTCCCAGATTTTGTCGATGAACAACGTCAAAAATTTGAAGATACGTCTGAACGTCTCACTAAAATTCACAACCAACATGGCTTTTCATCTAATTCGATTTTGTCTTTTTGTGCCAAAATTTACGTATATACTACGATGTTGCCCTCTTTGGAACCACATTTCTTTACTACTAAGTTTGGATGACGCGATTAAAAATGTTTTAACCCAAATTCTAAATTGTTCACTTCCAGATATTTCATGGTGTCAGGCATCTCTGCCTGTTCGGCTTGGAGGCATTGGCATCCGCAAAATTTCCAGTGTATCATTACCGGCCTTTCTATCTTCTGCCAACAGTGTTTTGGTTTTTTTAAGAGAATAATTTCAAATTCAGCATCACAAATTTCAATAGACTCTTCGGAAGATGGTAGAACGGCCTGGTCTTTGGCTTGTCCAAGTGAGGATCTACCAAAAAATCTTAGTTCGCAAAGGCAATGGGACGATCCCCTTTGTAAAATTGTACAAAAACAAATTTTAGACAAAAGTGTTGATAATAAAGTCCGGGCTCGTCTCCTTGCCACGCGCGAACGAGAATCTGGTTATTGGTTACAAGCACTACCTTCATCCAACATTGGTACCCTAATGGACAATGAAAGTTTTTCTATTGCCATAGGGTTGCGTCTGGGCATCTCTAGGACGGAACCTCACAATTGTCACTGCGGCAGTGAAGTGGACAGATTAGGCCACCACGGCCTGTCATGCCGCCGCAGTGCAAGGCGTCTCTCACGCCACGCCACAATAAGCGACGTCATCCGTCGGGCCCTTGCCCTGCCACCGTGAACGTGCCGGCCATATTAGAGCCGAACGGTATATCACGTGACGATGGTAAGAGGCCCGACGGTATGACGTTGGTGCCATGATGTCGAGGAAGACCATTGGTGTGGGACGCCTCATGTGCAGACACATTAGCGGCGTCCCATATATGCGGGACCTCACGGTCAGCGGGCGCGGCAGCGGATGCTGCAGAAAACCTCAAACGGAGGAAATATGCTACCATTGGTGATGGATACTATATTGGATATTTCTTCCGTTTGCGGTCGAAACAATGGGCCCATGGGGTCGAAATGCCCGAGGTTTTGTTAAGGAGTTGTCCAGACGCCTAATTGACATCACCCGTGACCAAAGAGCTGGCGCTTACCTCGGCCAACGTATTAGCCTAGCTATACAACTAGCTATACAACGAGGTAACGTCGCTATCTTTTTGGGAACATTACCGGCAGGTAGCGACCTAGGTTCTGTCTTTTATTTATAGTATAGATATTATTATTGTAGTTTATATAATCTTGATATTGTCATTAGGTAATTATTTTTAAGTTGTTAAAATAAAGTTTATAAAGATGAAGGTTGATTATGTTTAGTTTAAGTTGTAAATATAAATTTGAATTTAGTTACTTTATTGCTATTTTATTTGATTTGATTTTTTATTGCTTTTTTTATTTATTTTTTATTTCATTTATTTTAATTTTTGTGTTTAGTATTTTAATATTTAAATGTTTTTATTCGAATAAATGTTATTCATATTTTTATGTGGTCCACATAATAGGAAGCAGCCCATAGCAGTATATATATATTGTTTGTTGACGGATAACTTCGTCGTTTATGAACCGATTTTGATGATTTTTTTTTGTTGGAAAGGAGATATCCCAAGGGTAATAATTTAATCGAGATATGATAAGTACGAGTATGAGATATGAAAATAAACACCTCAAACTCGGTACTGAAAATTAATAGCGCGGCATTTGAAGTCGGTTCTTTTAGTGTTTTAAACGATCTTATTACGTAGTAGGTTTTAACCTCCCTACCCCACAAAACGGACCCCAAATTGACTTCTGCGCATTATCGATGCCGGGCGTTAAATGACTGCCTAATGGGGAAGAAATATGTTTTTAAATTATTTTCACTTATTACGTAAAATAATATGGGTCCGTTGTGTAGCTTTTGGGTGTGAAGGAATAGATGTACATACATTTCCAAGTGATATGAAGCAAATTTTCTTAGAACAGGTATCTCACAAAAACTAAAAGGTATAGTTTCAAACATATAGCGCCCTCTGCCGTAAAAGGTTTCAGTAATCACCCCATTGCAAGTAAAAAGTTCAAGTTTGCTATGAAAGCGCTGGGTCCGTGGGTGGAGCCATACAGTTTCCGTCAGGGTACCGTTTCTTGAATGCTGCGATGAGATCTGGGTCTACTAGTCTCACGCCGTCTACTTGGTTGCCGAGGGTTATCCTGTAAAGAAGTCATTGTGGATTAATTTATAAACAAGTTATTATAAGCCGCCTAGAGTCTGTGCAAAAAGAGACCAGTCGTGGCTTTACGATGAACTAACATTCAAAGGTCCGTACCTTTAGAGGAAAGTACATACTTACCTAACCTAGTAGCACTTGTCTTCTTGCACTAGCACTTGTCGGGGGTCTTCAAATCGCGAGTGATATCTTCTAGGTAAGCCTGCTACATCGTCGATCGCATCGTCACTTAACATCAGATGAGATAGTGGTCAAACGCTTACCTATCTAGTATAAAAAAAGCACACGATAACGATAACAGTAGGTACCTACCAAGTATCAAACATTTTAGTCGTACTAGTAGTGACAGCAGTCTTGTCAATGCAACAGTAAATTAATACAACCGACGACTGACGCGACCTCAATTTCTACGACGGCTCTCTTTTTGCACAGACTCTATGTTAATCAGTAATTCGCTTTTAAAAATATTGCTTAGATCTTAGAACATAAATATGTAGTTTTACACACCAGTTAGGTTGCACATTATGCGGTCGTCCGAAAAGTTCTATTTTCCTCGTGCCGGGACTCAGTCTCTCTAAAAACAATAAATTAATTGCAATTAGTTAAAAATAATACATAATCTACAATAGCACAGGATAGAGATGCGTGGAAGTCATGGGGGGGGGGGGAGGCCATTGCCCAACAATGGGACACATAGGGCTATTAATAATAATATACGTGAACATTTTGTTGTTGTTTGGTTAAATATTTAATTTGGTAAGCCTAATTTCATTAAACTCTTTTTTTTTATGATTTGTCCTAGAACGAAGGTAATTTCAAACTCAAATATTGTTTTTTATTTACCTCATTATCCATAATTTTAATACGAAACAAACAACAAAACTAAATTTTTAATAATATTTTTAAAATTCTACTTTTTACCTTTTTTCCTCTAAATTTGCCGGCGTGTATACATCATATAGGTTAGCGTTTGACTACTATCTCACCTGTTGGTAAGTGATGATGCGATCGAAGATGGTAGCACGCTAGGCATAGAATAGGAACTGGCTCTCAAGGATAGCTGCTGGAACACATATGTTTGGCGACATATTTTCTAACTTTAGAGTGGTACCTGGCCAGGCGGACACTAGGTGGACTTGTGGGACTAGGACGATGCGCGTGAACTTTTTTGCCTGTTTGTCCACTTAAGGGGATAGATTAAGGGGACAAACGAATAAACCGATGCTTGTGGTTTCGCTCGGGGCTTCGCGACGCCACCGAATAATTTCAATGAAATGTGTATCTTACTGTGAAGTAATAAAGTTCTATTTTGCACGTTCTTAAAAAGAGCGCGCAACATCAACAGGCGAGATAGTTGTCAAACGCTATCCTATACGAGATGAAAAAAGTCTTACCAATAATACCGTATATCTCGTCAGGTTTATGCGAGGTGGCGCGCACTTCAGCCACGATGACGTCACAATCCAATCCACGATTCAAATTGTCAGGGTTGCCTTTCATACCCACCTGTTGAAGATATTCGAGTGTTCATTTAATGTTAAGATATATACAGAAGAATCTCACTAATCCGGCACTATTAAAAACCAGAAGATGCCGGATTATTGGAATGTTCGGATTACTGGATTGTAGTCTATATAAAAATTCGTTCAACATTCAAACTGTGTTTTCACTAACATGTTTCTCAAAACATGTTTTCTCCACTATCTAACTTCTTTAAAATGACAATTTTATCTTTAAAAGTTAGAGTCTTGTTTACTGGACATTTTTAACTATACTATTCTCACATGAAAAAATACATACACACATACAATAACGCCTTTTCCCCGTTGGGGTAGGCAGAGACTACTTCTTTCCACATGCTATGATTCTGACATACCTCCTTCGCTTCTTCCACTGTCATGAGCGCCTTTATACATGCTCGCCGGTTATTGGTACTTTTGACTTGGCCTTTCTTTAAAACGTCTCCGATCTGGTCGTGATACGTTCGCCTAGGTCAGCCTCTACCAACTGGCCCATTCACACTCGTATCATAAATCTGTTTCGTCAATCTTTCTTCATCCATCCTCTCTAGATGTCCAAACCATCTAAGTATCCCTTTCTCTATATTAGTCACTACATCTTCTACCACACCACAACATTCCCTTATCACGCTGTTCTCCAACTTATCCATCAGAGTCACTCCGATCATATTTCTCAAACTTCCCATTTCTACAGCATTAATCTTACTTTCATGCTTCTTCTGCCATACCCAGCATTCACTACCATACATGAGTGTGGGAATCAACACTCCCCTATGTACAGCCAGTCGTGCTTTTAGACACGTTCTGACTTCTCATAAATGTATGCATGAAAACAGCAGGTAAATATATGTTTACCCTTGAAGGGCGAGGGAGGCGCGGGCGGAGGGTGCCAGATTATTGGACGTATCGGTCTATTAAATTACTGTGCCGGATTAGAGAGATTGAACTGTACTTGCAATAGTAGGGTGTCGTCTTTTCTCCGCATTCACAAACAACACTATGAAGTCTCAAGGTACTCGCAAACGCATAGTGTCATTCATACCAACATATTGTTTGTAGAATATATATATATTTTCCTAGTAAAAGTATATTTTTAAACTTTGTTCTTTTCTTTTACTGAGGCTTCACGACGTCCCAGGGGGTCGCTACCCACATGTTGAAAACCCTGGTCTATCACATGTCGCGGCAAGCATTATATACCAGTGCTGATTGGTGGATATGATGTATGACATTTAGGTCTAGCAGCATTGATAAAAATACCAGATACGTGACCCACTCCTCGATGTGGACCGCATGAATTAGGTTCGCGAACATTATTCGACCTTAGTCACAATCGAATTGTAGTTAGTGTAGCACGTGCACAGTTTTGTTCCAGATCTCAATTTATATTTAGCAACGATGCCTTCCTGCGCATTTAAAAGGTGCACAAATAGCTCTAAAACCAAAAACAAGTTCCATGGCATACGTTTTCACTCGTAAGTATATAAACATTAATAATTTTCTTTAAAATTCTTTCCGATTCCGATTTTAATTTCGCCATATGTAGAAAGAAATAGAAATATACATTTGGATGAGTGCGAAGAGACAAGCATCGGAGCATGCGGCCTAAGAGTAAAACACATTGCTCGTGCAGATACGCCCCTTGCCATGCTAGCCCTGCTGTAAAGTATAATTTAGTTGTATTATAAACTCTTTTTTAGTAATAGATTAAGATTTTAGGCAATAAAGGTTGATTTCTGATTTAGAGCGGATCATTTTACATTAAGCAAACAGTAAACTTAAAATTACTCTACCCCATTCAAAAATATCATGTAACGAATTTAGAATAAACTAAAAAAATAAATGTTTAGCATAATATTTCATTTTTGGTTATATAGGTACCTATTAAATAACCTGGTAAACCTATTAAATAATGGCTACATTACATAATATATTATGTCAGTTGGGCACAACGGTATCACGTAAGCTAAGACACGCATCATAACAACGGAGTGTGGGTTTAAAAAATAATGAAACGTTTTCTTACACACTTACAACATATAGATGTAATTGGTTTTGTTTATTTAATCAAACGAATCACATATTTATAATAATTTACATAAACATTAGGTAGGTATATTCCATTTTGCAATGTTACTACATCTGCACATTTATTGTATGACTGTTGTAATGTTCGGTTTACGGAGATAGCCGACGGCCGATCGCCAACAATTGGTACGTAACAGTCAAAATTATTGCTATCTCGTTTGCGCTACAGTCCGTGTATGTCTCTCTATCTCTGTTCTTCATGCATATCAAGCTCGATATTAGAAATATACATAATTATAGGTAGTGTGTTTCATGTAGGTAGTTGATTTTAGTCCCATTTTGTTTTCGTGGCGTTAGACAGGTCCCGTATCTAGTTTTTTTTTATCAATGTCTAGCAGTGATTGATGGACGCTTCCGCTGTGTCATGATAAGTATAAGATAAATATGCAAAATTCACTTGCATCGTGGATACCATATGGTGGTTTTTATGAAGATTAACAGCGTTTGTCCACAGCAACGGCACCGGGACGTCAACGGGAACAAAATGCCGGCGCCGAAGTAGCGGTACATATGTATAGTATGGCAGCTTGTCCACAGCATGACCGGCACCGGGCAACGTCATCCCGACCGCCGATATTTCGAGTAGATCGGCGCGACCGCTAGAAATCGGCCAGAGATTTTGACGGGCCGATGTGCCGGCATTGTCTCGCAATACAAAACACGTTTGATCTTGTCCACGCACTGCAGGCGTGCGGCGCCGTTCGATCGGTTATTTTTTTTTTGCCTGAGGTTGTTTGTTTTATTTATATGGAAACGCATCACGCATGACAGCTAGAAGAAACAGAACCACTGGAATCGGTGGCGGTGGACAAACGATCGCCGGCACATCATTTTCAAATCGGCCCGAAAAAATCTCGGTGCCGGTGAAGTCCCGGTGCCGTTGCTGTGGACTAACGCTCTTACTCTAGTCACCATAATGGTTTCATAAAAAAAAACACTATTTTTTTAGTGTCAATATGCTCTGCTCTGCTGCAATAGGCTCTACACGATAACTGTATTAAGCCAGTGTCAAGTATTACAATTGTTCCAGTTTTTGTAAATCCAAGTCGTGAAGTCGACTCAAAGTCATATTTCATGCCAAATTGAAGTCATAGCCCAGTTTGAGTTATACCCATCGTAAAGATGTGGACTTTACTGAAGATTTTCTGTGGAATTTTTATGTGAACGGAAATAAGTAGCACGTTTTTCAACAATGTGCTGATTCCTTACAATCGCACACAGTCACCGCTACATAATGGTTAATAATCCACATTTATTGCATGAGCTGAGCAAAACAAAATTTATCTTTATTTCTCTTCGCTCCCAATGTGGCCTGCTTACCAACATCACGTGAACTGAGCGAAGCGCAATTTATCTTCATTTCACTTCGCCCCAATGAATCCTGCGCTTAAAACAAATGAGCTAGTTCCCATTCTAGGCCTAGCGTGCTACCATCCTCGACCGCTTCATCACTTTCCAATAGGTGAGATAATGGTCAAACGCTAGCCTATAAGAAATAAAAAAAATCATGTACACTACCAGACAGTGTTCCTTGCCATGGTTGAGCCAGTGACCCGTCCGTCCCGTCCTGATGATGCGCTGGAGTTGGTTGGTCTTCACCCAGATCAGCTCGTCTACTCGCTCGTATCCCCACAGCTTCAGACATTCTCGGCCGAGCTCCATAGCTCTGGTTAAACGGACATTATGACACTTTATCGGTATACTATTATAGCTACGAATAAATCATAAGTCAAGAAAAGTAACTGCGTTATAAAAATGACCCAACAAAAGTCGTGTGCGCGTCATTAGTCGGACATTTGTCTTGTTTGACTCAACTGTCTTAACAGACATTGCAGCACATGCGCGAACGAATCCCTGTTTTCGTTCCGAATTTAAATCAATCTCCAAGCCAATCATTTGTTACTTACAAAGTGATTCTTATTTTGAATCTACGTCGTGTTGGTTTGAAGGAGGGCCGCCACTTTTTGTGTGGAATTTGTTCTGATTGATCTGACTTATAATTTATTCGTAGTACTATAGTCACTTAAAATTTTAATGTTTTAAACCTCTGACAGAATTAGAATTCTTCTAGTTTTTTTGAAAGTTAAAAAGTTTATCAGCGACACTTATATAAAGTACAAAATAAAAGTAAAAAATAACTTATGACGTCATGACCACAGAGCAATATGGCGTCCACTGAGTCCAGGGTTTTCGTCAAATTACGCGCGAAATTTGAAAATGCAAAATTTAAATGCATTTTTATGGCACTTAACGATTGAATAAAACATTTGTGCGTTTTTTAGTGGTTCATTAGCACTATAGAATCTAAATGAGACACTTTTCAAAAGTGGGTGTAATACCCTATTGTCAGTCAATAATATAATATTTGTTGAGGTTTTTTACAGTTGATTGTAGGGTGTACCTGTTTATATAAAAGGCATATACGACGAAATATTGCAACATCTCAACGTAGAGTATACTGCACGTACTATATAATAATGATTAGTATATAAGCTAAGATAACCTTAATGTTGTTTGCGTTAGTAGATAGTTGTTTTAGAGTGCCGATTCTCTGTTGTTTTCCTTTCCATGGTTCCCCTAGTAGTAGACATACTACATATGATACTTAAATGGCTTAACAGATTTTCTTTAAAAAACATACCTAATACGACTGCCTAATAACCTATTAAGCAACACGATCAATTTGAAGATTTTAAAAACACCCAACTGAAATTAAAAAAAAACCATCTCTACTGTAAGTTGGTGAGAACTTATGTATTAATTTGGAAATTACTATTCAGATAATTATTTTCTATATCGTATTAATGTATTAAATTATGTAAGTGTATGTATTATGTGATATAGGTATATACGTGTGTATATATGTAAGTATTTGTGTAAATGTATATGTTTATGTAATGTATATGTATATTTGCATGTATGTTTGTGTATACACGTGTATTTATGTATATGTATAACTATATAAATAGCTAAGATTTAAAATAGATACGCCACCGTCCGTCACAGTCTCTCAATATCACTATCAGTTTGGTTGTCTGGAAGAAATCGCTTTAAGCGATAAGACCGCCCTTTGCATTACTTAGAATAAGTCTGTTACCTTAAGTATTTTCTGTATTATTGGTGTGCAAATAAAGTATTTATCTATCTATCTATCTATCTATACTGCAGAGTCTAGGAAACGCCTCAGTATTAGGTCAACGTTACCAATCTATCTAAAACCTGTCCATTGAGACCATTACAATGGGCCTTAACACAACATCTCTGCGGTTTTTTTATATCATACTAGCAGCCCACCCCGACTTCGCTCGAGTGAAATTGATACATAATATTGAACGACCTGTTGGCGTAAAGGATACTTTTCTTAAGTTTCTATTGGCATTCACGAATTATGGCATACACAGGCTACCAAAAAGTAGCTTACCATCATTAAGGAAAAAATCTGCCGTCATAACCTTACGGTGTTCCGGCAGCACAGCTCTTGGGAGTCATTCCATTTTAGACATTACCTAGCATCACAGATTATATTATTATATAATCTGTGATGCTAGGTAATGCTAATAGCTAGCATATGTTCACCATCCTCGACTACATCATTATCAACACCAATATTATAAGTGCGAAAGTCAATTTCTTCACGGTCAAACGGCTGGACCGATTTAGCTGAAATTTCGCACAGGGATATGATACGGCCATATATTGACAACAAATTGATTTATATCGGTTCGGATCTATAGAAATAGCTAAGGTAATAAAATGTTTACGCAGTAACTATTGTCTAATCTGTGGCTTCGATACAAAAAATTTTATGCGCTTATTTTAAATCTGCGATATCTTCTAAACTTTTCATTTAAATTATATACTGTAAAGGACAATTTTAATCTATAATATCTTACCAAGGTAATTAACGTAATTATTAGGATAAGGATGAATACTGTATATTAGAAATTAGCATTGGAAGTTATGTAATGTTTTGTACTACAAAATTAAAGATTAAAATGGTTACTGTGAATCAACCATAAGAGATAGACATATGCTGTTGCGGACTTTTTTATAGGTATTATTAAGTTCTATAACCTTTTCATAGAAACATTTGTTACATTTATTTCCGTTTAAGCAGCGTTCGTACAAAACGTGTTTTCTCCACCGTTTTTTTGTCGACTTATGTTCCAAAATAGTTCTTCACGAATGTACCCATGATTTAAACCGGATAAAATATAGCAATTTTTCATTCTCAAAGTCCATTCTATATATTGGTGAAAGATTTTTTAAATCGGTTAAGTAGTTTTTGAGCCAAATCAATACAAACATACAAAAATACAAATGTTCTGTCTTTATAATATTAGTATAGATAGGCTTGAGTTTGACCACTATCTCACCTAATGGTAAGTGATAATGCGGTCGAAGATGGTAAGCAAGCTAGGCCTTGAATGTGAACTGGCTCGCATGGCTCATTACTTTTGTTTTTTTTTTTTTTTTTAATTCAAAGCTATGTTGTGTTTTTGTTATATTTAGAATAATTATTATTGATATTGATCTATTTAATGTTATTTGACGTGTGTAAATGCAGATTATTAATTTGCCTATATACTGAATAAATGCTTTGACTTTTGACTTTTATCTTGCTTCCAGGACATGTCCCAGTATAACATTTATAATTTATAGTAACTAATTGAATATTTGTAATGTGTATAATTAATAATGATTGTAGACGGCTATAGCTCTATTTATATGCATATAGAAGTCAAAACATGTGTAACACTAACTACATAATAAGATCTCTGCAACCATGCTTGCAATGTCTGCATGTTTGTTGCAAATAAATGTATCTATATCTTTATACAAAATTTATTATTTTTTTACGATATCGGTATCGGTATGAATACTCGTACTAAGGGTACTGGTCATTGTATGTGTGTCATACCTGCCGGTGACCCACAAGAAGATAAGTCCGCTGTCCTGTAGTTGAGGTACTCCCAGACATCTCATCTCGTCGTCCGACATGGTGCCGTATGGTAGCTCCATGTGGATGTCCCATGGTGGGTCCGCCATTATTACTGCGAATTTACCTGCAGAAAACATACCAACTGAGCCTCGATAATCCGAATTATGAAAAATCAACTTCTGTTCGTACCCAGGAAACGTTAGGATTATATTAAGTTAAAAATACATCTTTTAAACAGTCCAATCTTACCAACTGAAATACATAAAGCCTCGATAATCCGAATTATGAAAAATCTACTTCTGTTCGTACACACGAAACGTTCGGATAATAGTAAGTAAAAAATCCATGTTTTAAACTGTCCAATCTTACCAACTGAAATACATAGTCTCCCCGATAATCGTAACTATCAAAAATCAACCCCTGTTCTGACTAAGGTAGCGTTCGGATTATAGTAAGTTAGAAATCCATCTTATAAACTGTCCAATATGACACTTTTGCGCAATAGTTGAAATTTTATATTTCAGTTTCGGTGTTGGAGCCATATTTATCTAATACTATAAGAATCTTTGTCCTGACATACTGACTGACTGACTGACTGACTGACAGACAGACAACGCACAGCCTAAACCGCTGGTCGTAGAGACTTGAAATTTGGAGGGTATATTTGTATTAGTACGTACTAAGAAAGGATTTTCCAAAATTTACCCCTTAAGGGGATGAAATGGGGGTACAAAGTTTGTATGGAGAAACAAGATTAGATAGTCTTTTCTATTCGAAACCCCACACTAGTACAGTAAAAAAATAAGTAAATACATGTTTCAGGATTTTTCAAAATTCCACCCCTAAAAGGGTAAAATGGGGTAACAAAGTCAAACAAAATCAATTGTTTCGGATTGCGCTGAAATTTGGCATGCAAATAGTTGTTACGACGTTAGTTCCCTCTGAGAAAGGATTGGGTGATGTGTGGTAAGCCGAGGTCAGGGGTCATGTACGCGGAGATGTGTCAAAGCAGGAGGGCGTTCAAGTCGCGGCTGAGATGGTGCCAAAATCAACAGGACCAAATGAACATGGACGCCCTCGCTGAGAAGCATTCCCGTGGTGACTTTCGCGGCTTCTGGAAAGCTACAAATAAATCAAACTGGCGGCCTGGTTTTCCTGTATTTCAACGGCGTGACTGACCCTAAGGACATCGCTAACACTTTTAAGGACCATTTTTCTGTTCAATCTCCTTTAGGATCTGAGAAAAGGATGATCGATGCTCAGTTAACGAAAGGACCAGTGGAGATAAGTTTCCTTGCCAAAGATGTAGAAAAAATAATAAAAAATATGTCAAAAGGCAAATCTCCTGGACACGACGGGCTCAGCATTGAACATTTACAGAACGCCGGCCCTCACATCTATAGTGTTAGCGATGTTCTACTCATTATGTGTGAGTCATGCCTACCTGCCCAGTGACTTCATGAAGACGATTGTCGTGCCTGTAGTTAAGAATAAGACTGGTGACCTTGCCGATAAAAATAACTACAGGCCTATTTCGTTAGCGACAATAATTGCAAAAATATTTGACGGATTGTTTAATACACAGCTAAATAAAACTGTAAAATTGCACGACAATTAATTTGGCTTTCGACCTAAATTGTCTACCGAAAGTGCTATACTGTCTTAAGCACACCGTCAAATATTACACAGACCTTAAAACTCCTGTATATGCGTGCTTTCTCTAAAGCATTTGACCTGGTTTCGTACGACATCCTCTGGAAAAGGCTTGAGGATGCTGATGTACCCCGGGGACTTGTCAGCGTCTTCAAGTTTTGGTACAGTCACCAGGTCAACAGCGTACGGTGGGCGGGCACAATGTCGGATACTTACCGCATGTGATATGTGAGGATTTTGCATCTAGACACGGACTAGTTTACAATGTTAGAAAAAGTCAGTCCATGGGTCTTTGATGGTGGTTTCAATAATCACCGAAACGTTCCACCCGTTTATCTTAATGGTATCCCATTGGAGCGGGTGAGGCAGTTTAAATATCTAGTAAATTGATTCCTTTATTCAAATCAGTAAACAAAAATGATCCATCTAACTATAGACCAATCTCTATACTACCGGCATTGAGTAAAATTTTTGAAAAAGTAATATTAGACCAGCTTTTAACACATTTTAACATGAATGATCTTTTAAATAGCAAACAATTTGGATTTACTAAAGGGCGTTCTACTACTGATGCAGGAATAGGTCTTCTTAAACATATATTTGATGCATGGGAGAAAGCACAAGATGCTATTGGCGTGTTCTGTGACCTATCAAAAGCATTTGATTGTGTCTGTCATGAAACACTAATTTACAAATTAAAATACTACGGTGTTGAAGGTAAGGCACTTGATCTGGTATCATCATACCTCTGTAACAGAACACAGATGGTTGAAGTCAATGGCGTCAGGTCATCTGGATCCCTCATAAAAATGGGAGTCCCGCAGGGATCGATCCTAGGACCTTTTTTATTTCTAGTTTATATCAATGATTTACCGTCATTCGTACAGAACCTATGTGATATTGTTTTGTTCGCAGATGATACTTCCTTGATATTCAAAATAGATAGGACTACACCTAACTTTGACGATGTAAACAAATCAATAACACAGGTTCTGAATTGGTTTACAACCAATAACTTATTGTTAAACGCAAAAAAAACTAAATGTATTAATTTCTCTCTACCAAATGTAAAAAAGGGTATCCTAAATAGAAGTATATTAATAAATGATGAACCATTAGAACTTGTTGAATCCACAACATTCGTGGGCATCACCCTGGATTCAAAGCTTCAATGGGGTTCTCAAATATCGGTTCTAGCAGGTAGGTTAAGCTCCGCTGCATACGCAGTACGTAAAATTAGATTTTTAACGGACGAAGCCACTGCAAGATTGGTCTATTTCAGCTACTTCCACAGTATAATGTCTTATGGCATTTTATTGTGGGGGAAAGCCGCTGAAATCCAATCAATATTTGTTTTGCAGAAACGAGCTATTCGCTCTATATATAGTATGAGGTCGCGAGATTCACTTCGTGAAAAATTTAAGGAAATTAAAATTCTAACAGTGGCATGTCAATACATTTATGAAAATATTTTGTTCATACGCAAGAATATAAATGATTATAAGAAAAGGTCTGATGTACATAATTTTAATACAAGACATAAAAATAGATTAATTATACCTAATTTCAGACTGCAGAAAGTTAGTGGTTCATTCATGGGGAACTGTGTACGCTTTTACAATAAGCTACCTAAAGATATTGATCAAATCTATGTAAAATCCAATTTGATGAAAAAATCATACTATACAATAGGTGACTATATGGATGACAAAAATGCATGGCCTGAATGCCCCAAGTTCCAAGAACAAATATAAATTGTATTATAATTAATAATATATTGTTAAAATTTTAAAGCTGACATGTACAATTAATTTAAAAAAAAAAAGATAAAATGACAAGACAAGCCCCATAGAGTTTCTTGGTGTTTCTTCTCTGATGGGAGTATTTCCGAAACACCGGTAGATTCAACAGCCATTCAGTTTTCCCCTTTTGTCCGCAGATTTTCTTTCTAGGCTTGCCATTTTTATTTTTATTTAAACAATATTATGCAGCTGACAGACGGACTATCAGTTCCATTTGGATCATGATATGTACTGTGATCGGTATGCGTTTCTCTATGTTGTGTTTCACTATTTCACTTTTTTATTTTTTTTATATAAAAATTGTCTGAAGTACTGAAACACACACTTACATGTATGGTTGGTTTTAACCTACTTTAATTTTTTTTAAATATTCTGACGTAAACGATTGGATGACAGCTGAATGGTTCATTACTTTTTTTTTCTAATTCAAAGCGTTAAATTCTGCTTTTGCTATGTTTACTTGATAATTGGTTATGATTTATTTTATGATTTATGATTTTGACGTGTATATGTGCGTATATTTATACTGCCTACATACTGAATAAATGCTTTGATTCTTGATTCTTGATTCTAGGTCATATAGTTACAGCCGACCTCAGGGACAATGATGACATTGAACGTGAACGAAGGGCTATGTCTCGTAGAGCGAACATGATGGCCCGCAGGTTTGCACGCTGTTCGGGGGAGGTAAAAGTAACGCTATTCAGAGCGTACTGCATCTCCCTCTACACCTGCAGCCTGTGGGCCAACTATACTCAGCGAGCTTACGGAACCCTTCGCGTGCAATACAGCTGCCCCGAATCTGTAGCGCCTTGGGCATGTTTGCTGATGCGCATACAAGCTGCTTTCACGCAAGTATGCGCAGACGCAGTGCGGCCCTGGTGCGCAGGGTTTGGGCCAGCTCCAACATTGTCCTGAGGATGATAGCTGACAGGCTTGACTGCACATATATCCGACACTGCTGCAACAGACATGTTCCTAGTGGTGTCGGTTGTGTATAGTCAATGCTGTATAATTAAACTTATTTTGTATCAAATTTTAATGTATATCCTCAATTTTTAATTTAAATTTAATTACCTTTTATAATTTTAAGATTTTTGACATGTGAGATTTATTTGCTATTTTATTAACTATGTGACATTAATTATTACCTTTTCTTACGTTTAATTTTATCACCTATCAAAATGTGTGTGTTGAAAAATTTTTATAATATGGTTACAACCTGAAATAAATGAATTTTAATTTTAATTTTTTTTAAATTTTAATTTTCCGAAATTCACCCTTTAAGGGGATGAACCTTTTCATTCCCTTAAAGGGTGAATTTTCAAACGTTCGGGGTTCAAAGTTTGTATAGAGAAACAAGATTAGATTTTTTTTCTATTCGAAACTTCATACAAGTGCTCCAGTAAAAAAATAAGTAAATACGTGTCTCAGTTTTTTTTAAAAGCCACCCCTAAGAGGGTGAAATGTGGTAACAGAGTGTGAAAATCAATATTGTTTCGGATTGCGCTGAAATTTGGCATTTTGATAGTTATTACGACGTAAGTTCCCTCTGAAAAAGGATTTTCCAAAATTGACCCTCGAAGGGGATGAAACGGGGGTTCAAAGTTTGTATGGAGAAACAAGATTAGATAGTCGTTTCTATCCGAATCTTAATACGTGTTTCAATTTGGTGAAATGGGGTAATAAAGTGTGAAAATCAATATTGTTTCGGATTGCGCTGAAATTTGGCATGCAGATACATGTTCATATTTTGACGTAGGTATTCGCTAAGAAAGGATTTTTCAAAATTCACTTTTCAAAGGGATGAAGCGGGGTTTCAAAGTTTGAATAGTCATTTTATTCGACATTTAACAC
The DNA here is from genome assembly GCA_954871355.1 of Cabera pusaria. Classification (NCBI taxonomy): domain Eukaryota; kingdom Metazoa; phylum Arthropoda; class Insecta; order Lepidoptera; family Geometridae; genus Cabera; species Cabera pusaria. The sequence goes on from OX940908.1 coordinate 9,195,479, forward strand.
AAGTACGTAAGTATACAAATAAGTAAATACGAGTTTCAGACTTTTTCACAATGCCACCCTAACCCTCTTAGGGTTAACAAACTGGGGTAACAAAGTCTTAAAATCAATATTGTTTCGGATTGCGCTGAAATTTAGAATGCGGATAGTTATTATGATGTAGGTATTTGCTCAGAAAGGATTTTCAAAAAATTCCTCCCGGATACGGGACGGGGATTTAAAGTTTATATGGTAAAATAAGATGAGATAGTCTGTTTCGAAACTTACACATAAGTACTTCTGTAAATAAATAAGTGAGTACGTGTTGTAGGATTTTTCTAAATGGAGTAGGTAACAATGTATGAATATTTGGTTTTTTCGGGTTTTATAAATATGAATCCCGATTTGTCTTAGTCACGCGATTACATGAAAACGGATAAACCGATTTGGCTAATTCATATTTGATGTATTTTATGATAGAATCGTTTTTACAAAAGAAAAGTTTTAAGTAAATAAAAGGAGTTGTTGTGTTTGTGAAAATGTTTTCGCGGGCGAAGCCGCGGGGCACTTCTAGTAACCTAATAAACACGTGGCGGTGAATAGCATAGACATTTCGAAAGAGCTCTAAAAAAAACATGGCAGCATAGCACCGCGAGCGGGTACATGCAGGCGGAGTCATTTGGCAGTTCGGATTATAGCGATGTTAAGACGTAAAATAATACGTAAAACCAATTTTATCTCATACTACGAGTTGTCGTTCGTACTTTAAATACTCATCTAGATTAAATACTATACAGGGATGTTGTAATCTAATGTATCGTACAAAGTTGATAAAATGAAATGTTCGACGGTACGTACGGACGTATAGTAAATAGTTATTACGCCATGTTATTACGTCGTACGGCTATGTAAACTTAGAAGTGTCAGCTGTCAACTATCATATCACTGCATTTGTTGCCAACTGACGTCATGACCACAGATCAATATGGCGTCCCCTGCGTCCAGCGCGCATTTTTGTCAAATTACGCGCGAAATTTGAAAACGCAAAATTTAAATGCATTTTTATGGCACTTAATGATTTAATAATCATTTTGTGATTTTTTTTAGTGGTTTTCATTAGCACTATAGTTTTATTTGAGATACTTTTCAAAACCGGGTGTAATACCTTATTCTCACCTAAAAATGTCATATCTAGATATCTGAGATCACACTGAAGCCATTGTGGGGGAGTTAACGTTAGAACACCGTCTGCCGGCTTTACGGCTATAATCGATCCTGAAACAAAAGGGAATATGCATTCATTTTATTATATACTTTTTTTTTAACGTTTTACTTAAGACTTTATTTACAGAAGTTAAATTACATTAAAATATTTTTAAAACTACCTAACTATAAAAAAAAATAAACCTTAATCAAAATCAATAAAAACTAAAATTTAGTCTACCAAACCACTACCAGTAGGTAAAGTTCCCAAAATGCTGGCTGTATTCCCCCGTTGAATGGCGATGCTTAGTCTCTGAGCTAAATACATGCCAGCATTTTGGTCCCGTGTCGTTTCAACCAGACGTGCGGAGAGATCTTTAAAAATGCTGTGTGCACCTGATCCCCACGGTCCTAGAGTCTCAACCCCAAAAGGCACAAATAGGTTTTTTTTTTAAACTTTATTTTTTATATTCTTATTTCACTGATTACATACTTATAGCATAGTAAAAAACAATAGTACTAAAAATTTTCCGATTATGCATGTCAACGAAAGTAAAAGTCACGATGCATGAAACAGTTTAAGTATATAAAACTAATAAGAATACGTTAATATAAATAATTAAGATAGTCCAAAAACTAAAACAACCGACTTCCATGCTCCGCGAGTCAATTTCAGTAGCAAGTTTGACGTTTATCGTCATATCTCTGGAGATACTAATCAGATCTAAATGAAATTACAATGGGGAACAGTTCGGAAACATACCCTACCGATTAAAAAAATAATCATTCGAATCGGTTCACAATTGACGGAGTAATCGCGTAACATACATACATAAAAAAACATACAGACGAATTGACAACCTCCTCCTTTTTGGAAGTCGGTTAAAAAATAATAATAATTCTATTGTCTTACCATTATGTGTACCTTTAGAGGCCGTATCTGTAATTTTAGCAGCAGTGACGTTAGGATCCGTGTTGTCTACTTCGTAGTGTACATATCTGAAAATATACATTCCACTGTAGTACGAAAAGTCTTAGTAGGACAAAATCAATGGTTTGAACATGGGCTTAGCTAGAGATGATAAAATGCATCCTAAACCGGCGATTCATATCCTGTAGAACTTGAATGTACATACATACATACAATCACGCCTTTTTCCCGTGGGGGTAGGCAGAGACTACTTCTTTCCACATGCTACGATCCTGACATACCTCTTTCGCTTCTTTCACTTTCATGAGCGCCTTCATACATGCTCGCCGGTTATAGGTACTATTGACTTGGCCTTTCTTTAAAACGTCTCCGACCTGGTCGTGATACGTTCGCCTAGGTCGGCCTCTACCGGCTGCCCCAATCACACGCGTATCATAAATCTGTTTCGTCAATCTTTTTTCATCCATCCTCTCTAGATGTCCAAACCATCTAAGGATCCCTTTCTCTATCTTTGTCACTACATCTTCTACCACACCACAACATTCCCTTATCATGGTGTTCTCCACCTTATCCTTTTCTACATTTCTACAGCATTAATTTTACTTTCATGCTTCTTCTGCCATACCCAGCATTCACTACCATACATGAGTGTGGGAACCAACACTCCCCTTATGTACTTGAATGTAACGTAACAAAATATTATAATTAAGACCAGTGTTTATCTCCATATCTCAGGAGATACTTATCACATCTCGATAAAATTACACGTAACGGTGCACGTAATGGTACGGTTGGCAACCCTACATTAATCAGGCCAATTTAACATCTTTTTAAAGTGTGTCGTTCAACGTTTGGATTAAACTGAATGGCTCATTACTTTTTTTTAAATTCAAAGCGATAAATTATGCGTGCTTACCATCTTCGACCGCATCATCACTTACCAATAGGTGAGATAGTGGTCAGCTACTGCTAGCCTATAAGATATATATAAAAAAATCAACTTACTTGCAGCTATCCATGTGAAAGCAAGTATTCAGAAAGGAGCAGTCTCCGAGCGACTCGTCAGTATGTGATTGTATAATCTTCTTGAAGTGCAACTTTTTGCAGACGTCGGACGCAGCGCGCGACCGACCGCACTCAGACCGCGTGCCGTGCGGGCAGAATTCCATTACTTGTGCACCTGCACGAGAAATAATAATAAGATCGTTTAAAAAACTAAAAATAACCTTCAAGACAAGACTTCAAATGCCGCGCTATTAATTTTCAGTACTAATTTTGAGGTGATTATCTCCATATCTCTGGAGATACTTATCAGACCTCGATAAAATTTACGTGGTACCACACTTGGGATATCTCCTTTCCAACAAATAAAACTGGCCAAGTGCGAGTCAGACTTTTGTCCCGCACACGGAGGGTTCCGAACCGAACACCAACTAAGTAAACGTTAAAACAAAGGTAGAATAGTATTATATAGTAGTAATAGTAATAGTAGTAATTAATATTATTAAATATCTGGTTGACCGAGCTTTGCTCTGTATTTTTGCCACTTAAACAGACAAATATGACTCTTCCCGACATCTATTGACGAATAATAATACAATTTTTTTTAATTGAGAGCCTGCTTTACCCACAGAACTGCTTTACCCACACAGTAACACTAAAGCTACTTCTACTCGCCAATAGATGTCGGGAAGAGTAATATTTAAATTTGATTATTGTAAACACGAATAAAACAAAATTTTCTGAAAATGATTCCTAGCTAGATCGATTTATCGCCCTCGAAATCCCCTGTATACTAAATTTTATTTACATCTCTCATATTCGGTAAGTAGGTCCTTATTACCCCCAAATGGGGCTTGTAGGTAACCAATTATCGCTCTAGGGTAATAATGTAGCTAGAAAAGCCCTAGGGCGGTAAGTAATTAAAAAAAAGTCTTCACTCTTTCAAAAAGTTCCCGTACATCTAACCATCGTACTGGCAATAGACATCATGCATTCAGCCCAATGACAAAAGAGGTCGCTTCGCTATTCAGCCTTGTCTTCGTATGAGTATAATAGTCATCAATTTGAAATATCGAAGGGCGAAGCTCAATTTCGTTCTTGAAAAAAATAATAAAAAAAAGATGATAAAAGGCGGGAATAGAAAACTATATTGTTTGTTTTGGGATTTTTTTATAATTACGTGCTAATTAGGAAAAAAACATGAGTTCTGCAAGTGATGAAGAAATAAGCTGCACTCCCGATTCAATGAAAATGGAAGCTGAGGCAGTAATTAACAATAATTTCACTATCAATTTTAAGTAATAAAATGTTTTATTCTTGTAATGCCGGTTTTTTTCTACTTACCTCACAATCGAGATGTAAAGCAGAGTAGTTAGCTCGGGTGTAAGCATCAATTGCACCCTCGAACTATAGGCGCCCTCGCTGCGCTCGTGCGCCTAAATATCTCGGGCTGCAATTGATGCCTTACAGCCCTTGGCTACTAATCTACTATTAATCGTTGGAGCCGCCGAGATTCAGATTACGGTAAACACGATAGCGCCATCTTTAATGATCATCTAGATGGCGCGGCGCTATCGTAAAAAACTTTTTTTAACTTTTCTTTAATTTTTAACTTTGTTCTGTTCTTAGTATTTGTTTTTATAGCGGCAACAGAAATACATCATCTGTGAAAATTTCAACCGTCTAACTAACACGGTTCATGAGATACAGCCTAGTGACAGGCGGACAGACAGACAGACAGAAAGACAGACAGACAGACGGACAGCGAAGTCTCAGTAATAGGGTTCCGTTGGTACCCTTTGGGTTCGGTACCCTAAATAAAACTGGCTAAGTGCGAGTCAGACTTTTGTCCCGCACACGGAGGGTTCCGAATTTCCGAAGTCCGCACGCCTCGAACTTCTAACACCAACTAAGTAATTATTAACACAAAGGTAATTATTATAATTAACTAAGCTTTCCAATGAAAACAAAGACAATATTACCACCATAGTACAAGACATTGGCCTAGCCTTAGGTCTGGAATCTCCAATCGTGACGTCAGAAATAAAAGATATTTACCGGACCAAGACAGACACCATAGTTGTCAACTTCACGTGCACCAGCCGTAAAGAAAGTATGATCACCCACTATAAGCGATTAAATAAATCACGGCGTGCTAATAAAACTCTCTCGCTCAGCACTAAAGATTTAAATATAAGCGGCCCTTCCCGTATTATTTATATATCTGAATCGCTTACAAAAAGGACACGCAAGCTTTTCAACACTGCTCGCGAAAATGTGAAGAACAACAAACTTCTAGCTACGTGGACCTCTTACGGTAAACTTTACGTGAAAGTCAACGAAAACGCGGCACCCACTCGGATTGACAAAGAAGAAGATCTCATCTCAATTCTAGAATGACTATCCATGGCTTTGCTTTATTTTCATTATGTTAGTTCGTCCCTTAGTTTATTTCGTTCATTAATTTTAGGCTATATAATCATAAATATGTATAACATAACTCTTAATGTTTTACCCCGTTCTTGCTATCATAGTCCGAGTACCTTTCACACTAACACAAACATCATAACACGAAAACTCTCACACAACCTTCCGACACCATCATACAATACACGCACATACTACAATAATACAAACAACACACACAAGTATTGGTACTACCCTATTTTTTATCACAAAATGCGGCCATCACCTATTAACAGTTCCATTAATTGTTTGTTTACATTGTTTTCCACTATGACGCTCAACGAATTATACGCGCATCCAGACCTAGGTGATTTAATCAGTAAAACAATAAGTAACTTATTAAAAATATTTATTGAATGGGCAAAGTACATGCCAGCTCATTCAATAAATATAAATGGATCTTAACACTATTGAAACTATCAACTTGGGTCTGGATTCACTATCAGTCGCGAAATCTATCATTTGCGATATTGACAATGTAAAAAAACATGTTTATAACAATAATCACTATAGCCTAAACCTTATTTCACAAAACATCAGAAGTATTAACTGTAATATCGATAGCTTTAATACACTTCTTTCGAGATCAAAGGTCGATTGGGACATACTTGTGCTTACGGAATGTTTTTTTTTTTTTTTTTTTTTTTTTTTTTTTTTTTTTTTTTAATTCTAATTCCCTCTGTGTGAGCAGAGACTGTTTTTTCGTTTTTAAGTAATATGCTATTATTTTGGTTTTGCTTTTAATGTATTATATGGTTATTTCGTCTATGGATTTATATGCTTTCTTGTTTCTTCTGAATATTACGTTAGATGTTTATTTTATTATGGCTCTAATTATTTATTTCCTTTAAATTTTTTATGTTGGCTATATATATTCAACAATATATATTCAACATATATTTCCTAGTCTATTTATTACGTTTATTTACGATTATTACAATTTCTTTGCAAAATTTTAAAAATAAGTTTCTAACTTTTCTATCAGCCATTATGTATTTAGCATTTTCTATTGTTACATTATAATTGGATTGACATTCAAAATTAAATCTTTTAAAACTAAATACGGGGCATTGAAAAACAATGTGCTGCAGTGATTCTGCAGTTCCTGGTTCGCAGATACACGATGGGTCCTCCTTACACTTGAAACGATTCAAGTATTCGGAGAACCCACCGTGTCCTGTGAGTAACTGTGTTACGACACCAGAGATCTCGACCCTCTTTATGATTTTGTGTCCTTCGATAGCGTCAGGGAGGAATATTTTTGTCACCGTTGCTGTTTTGCCTGTTTGGTATCTCCGGTTCCATTCGTCAAGAGTTTCCATTCGGATTTGTCTCTTGACGAATGAAACCGGGCAAAGGTCGTAGTCCGGTCTCTTTTTCAATTTCAGAGCTGCTTCCTTGGCAAGTTCATCCGCCCGCTCATTGCCAGCTAATCCTGCGTGCGCCTTTATCCAGAATAAAGTTACTTCTTTATTCCGGTTTTTAAGAGTCCGCAGGTTGCTTTGAGCTTCTGAAGCCAAAGGATGGGTGGTACTCTGGTTAGTAATCGTCTCCAGCGCGGACTTTGAGTCGCTGTAAATCCCGTAGCTGACTTCATGACGCTTGAGAATCACCCTTGTGGCTTCGCATATGGCCAAGAGTTCCGCTTGATAGACCGTGCAGTGAGATGATAGCTTCAACTTGAGGGCTTTTGTCTCGGCTTCTCCTGTCCATATGGACAGCGCTGCTCCAACGTGGCCCTCAATTTTGCTACCATCCGTGAAGATTCTCACACTCTGTGTGTTGTTGGCGTCAACTTCTTGCTGGTCTATCAAACTTATGAACTCAAGGCTCATATGTTCCGATGGATGGGGAGTCTTATCATACTCTACCCTACGCTCTACCACCCTATCCGCCAGTGATGGCCGTGATACTCCCCTCTTAGCCTCATACAGTGCGGCTGCTTCCTGTATTCGGAGGTCGAGTGGAAGTATCCCGGCCAACACCAGCGCCGAGTTAAGCGAGACGGTTCGGTAGGCTTTTGTCAGCTTTTGCGCGAAGCCTCTTTGTACCACATTAAGCTGTTTTATGACTCCGAGCTTTTTAGAAGATGGAGCCCAGGCACTAGCTGCGTACATTAGCACTGGCTCGACTGCTGCTGTGTAAATGGTGCGGATCACCTCAGGGTGCAGACCCCAGCTGATCCTGGCGGCTCTCGATAGACTTTTATAGATACCTATCGCCTTTTTGCATACCGCGGTTATGTGGCTTTGGAAGGTAAGCTTCTTGTCTATCGTGAGCCCCAGGATTTTGATCTCGTCATACATGTCGATATTTATCCCTCCCATGTTCAGGAGTGGTGTGTCAAATTTTAGCTTCCGTGTTATTAGCATTGCTTTTGTTTTGTGAGGAGCAAACTTCAGCTTATTTTTGAGACCCCACTTCTGAACATGAGCGAGAGCGGTGTTGGCCTGTAGTTGTACATCCAGAGCTGTGTCACCATCAAAGACCAGGACGACGTCGTCCGCGAACGCTTGGCAGTAATGGCTCTGTTCTCCCAGCTCCTTGAGTAGTGGATCTAGGAGGAGATTCCACAATATCGGACCACCAATGGACCCCTGGACACAGCCTTTATTGGTGGTCTTAGTGTACTCCTCCCCCGCATATCTCACTGTTACCTTCCTGTTTGAAAGATAACTATCCACTACTCGCCTGATGTTAATGGGGCACTTTTCCTCTGCTAGTCTGGTTCTTATGGCTGGCCACCAAGCGCTGTCGAAGGCTCCCTCTATGTCCAGCGATACCATCGTCACTAGTCGCTTACATTCTAGTTTTTGACGGATGTATTGCATTAGGTCATAAAGGGAGTCTTCGGTGCTTCTTTGGGGCATAAAACCATACTGGCGAGTACTAATTCTGGGGAACAGATGCCATTTTAGTCGAGCCACGATCATTTTTTCCAGTATCTTTCCCATGATGGAAAGTAATCCTATTGGTCTGTAGGATTTCGCACTCGAATAGTTATCTTTGCCTGGTTTCCTTAAAACTACAACCACAGCCGTTTTCCATACTGTAGGAAAGTGTTTGATCTCGAGGCACTTATTGGTGATCGATAGGAAAAGCTCTGGGTCCACGTTTATTGTTTGACTGCAAATATCTGCAGTAAGACCGTCTCCACCCGGGGCTATCAACTTGGGTCTGGATTCACTATCAGTCGCGAAATCTATCATTTGCGATATTGACAATGTAAAAAAACATGTTTATAACAATAATCACTATAGCCTAAACCTTATTTCACAAAACATCAGAAGTATTAACTGTAATATCGATAGCTTTAATACACTTCTTTCGAGATCAAAGGTCGATTGGGACATACTTGTGCTTACGGAATGTTGGCTACAAGCTGAAAGAAATATACCAGAATTAAGTGGCTATAATCACATCGAAACTAGTTGTCATAAAACTCAAAACGAAGGAGTGGTAATCTATTATCAAAGTTCACTTAATATACAATTTGAAGAACCAACGTTTTGTGATGCTAATTGTATCTTAATACATTTAAACTCTGACGTATGTATTATTGGTATTTATCGCCCTCCTAGTTATCGTAACATAACTAATTTTCTTCAATCATTAGATTCACTATTATCTAAAGTATCAAAAAGTAGAAATATTATAATTTGTGGCGATATGAATATTGACATCTCGATACATTCAAACGACCCGCGTTCCGAAGAATATCTTAACTTGTTGGCTAGTCATTGCTTACTCCCCGGGCATACTAGTAAGACGCGCGGCGTGACCTGTCTAGATCACATGTTTTTAAAAACAAAATTAGAAACAACGTGCATTGTCATTGAGACTTCAATAACCGATCATGAATCAGTTGCTTTAAGTATTAACCTTAATACAAAATTAGCATACTGTAGTAAGCCCAGAATTCTAATTAGTTTTGATAGCTTAGATGAAACTATGAAAAACTTGAATTTTCAGTCTATTTTAAATTTTCCTGATGTTAATTTGGCAACAGATACGTTAGTAAAGCTTTTAAAAAACGCAATCTTAGATAATTCAAAGAGTATCAAAACGCCTAGGCGTTAACAAACCCTGGATAACAAAAGCCTTACTTCGTTGCATGAGAAATAGGGACAATTTATATAAAAAACTTAAAAAAGATCCTAAAAATGAAGTTCTAAAACTGACATACAGGAGATATCGAAATTTTTGTACTGCGCAGCTGAAAAAAGCTAAACGAATTTATGAAAGGCAGGAGATCGTAGAAGCTAAAGACGATAAAAAGAAACTGTGGAATGTAATTAGAAATATAAGTGGTCAAAAAAAGGTGGCTGATTACTCACCTTGCCTGCTCTCGCCGATAGACCCCAATAAAAGTGTGAATGACATAAATATATTTTTTTCAAATGTAGGTAAAAATCTAGCCGAATCGTGTAGTAGCAGTAAATACACCGTAGCGAACCTGACATCAACTTCTATGTCTTCTCTTGTACTTCTTCCGACTGATGAACGTGAAGTTATGCTATTAATCAGGAATCTAAAAGATAACTGTGCAGTGGGCCTAGACCAAATATCAGGTAAAATAATCAAAAGATATATTCACTTATTAACAACTCCTATTACCTATATTTGTAACTTGGCGTTCGCAACAGGTGTCTTCCCTCAGGCATTTAAAACTGCACTTATCAAACCAATCCACAAGGGAGGGGATAGAGACTGTGTAAATAATTTTCGGCCCATCTCAATCCTTCCAACGTTATCAAAAATCTTAGAGCGACTTATGAACAAACGACTAATTAATTACCTGGAAACAAACAATCTTTTATCGTCTTCTCAATTCGGATTTAGGGCTCGTCGGTCTACTAATGACGCCGTCCACGAACTCATTAGCGCCATTATCGACTCTCTAGATAATAAAAAAAAATGTCTAACAATTTTCCTTGATATAGCGAAAGCTTTTGACACGGTTTCTATCCCATACCTTGTGGCGAAGTTAGAAAGCATCGGTGTAAGAGGACTTCCACTCAAACTTTTTGAAGATTATCTTACAAACCGTAAGCAGCGCGTGAGAGTTGATGATTGCATCAGTGACGAACAAAACGTGAGCTATGGCGTACCGCAAGGTAGTATCGTCGGTCCGACGCTGTTTTTAGTTTATATTGACGGCCTGTGCAGTATTACTCACCACAATGGCAAAACTCTCACCTTCGCCGATGATACGGCTCTTTTCTTTACGGGTGACACTTGGAACGAAGTATTCTCCACTGCTCAAAAAGGTTTTGATACTGTGTGCAATTGGCTCCAAAATAACGTTCTCACACTTAACACATCAAAAACAAAGTTCGTCACATTCGCCTCACGGTCTAATCTCCTACCGTCACCTTGCCTCAATATAATAGCCCACTCATGCAATACTCAAACTCAAACCTGCCAGTGTCCCATACTTCAAAACATTAATGAGATTAAGTATCTTGGAATTACCATAGACCAAACCTTAAATTTTAAAACGCATATTAATAACCAAGTGAATAGACTTCGAAAATTGATTTATATTTTTAAGAATTTAAGATTTGTGGCAGATCAAAAAACAATTGAAATAGTCTACAATGCCCTTTGTAAGTCTATCTTAGAATACTGTATTACTAGTTGGGGCGGATCAGCTAAAACCCAGTTAATTCGTCTGGAAAGAGCTCAAAGAGCTATTCTAAAAGTAGGGGCAGGCCTACCATTTCGGTTTCCTACTGTTGATTTGTACAAAAAATGGGATGTACTCACGGTCCGACAAACTTTCATACTACGCACTGTACTGAAGCAACACTCACTTTTTCCGTATGATCCCGATCTTGAGAAAGATAAGCGTAGGAAGGCTACCTGTCCAACGCAATCATTTCGCTTAAGCCTATCTCATAACTTCTTTGGATTTCTTGGCCCTTTTATTTACAACAAATTAAATAAACAACTGTCTTTTTACTCACTCCATAAATCTAACCTTAAGAAAACTGTAACCAAATATTTAAAAACGTTGGACTATCACGAAACAGAAAATGTACTAACTACTTTAAAATAAAATTACTGTACATCAATTATATGTATTTCCCATTTAAACTTTTAACCTTAAATATATGTTATTACGTCCTAAATAATTGCATCATTTTATATAAAAGCATACTATTTCTCATAATTCATCGATCTAAAATATTATATAAGCCAACATACATCTCGGACACTCCAATAATTCTATATGAATATATTTTTGTCGTCAACAAGTGGGTACCTTTCTCAAGCATTCGTCACTACATGATGTTTCCGTAGTACTAATAAAACTTACACACAAACATAATACATTCAACAATACTAGAAATAACACATACCAGCTTACTCACAATAATTGCTTCTGGAGTAACCACACACTACACTCATACTTAATACTCGTACAACGACAATAATACATTCACATCACTATACAAGAAACTGACATTTTAACCCGATTACAGCACACATACACAATATTCACACACGTATACACACTTTAGCAAAAATTACATTCAAAAGTACCCACTTTTAAATGTAATTTTTGATTATATTCCTGGACTAGGGTGGTACTGCTAGTTATTGGTTACCTAATGTTTTTTATGCAACTTTCATATCTATTTTTATTTATTTTTTTGTTAAATTCAAGACCAATAACTATTACTATTTTAAATATGTTAACCATAGTTATTGTTCATTATTTCCACAGAGTACCTTCTTACCTACGCAATAGTCTAAAAATATGTACATACGACGAGGGGGCCTGGCGACCTGTAACACAGGTTTTTTTACAAAAACCTACATCAGGCGCCAGCTCTCACAAAGTAGTATAAGTTTAAAGATCTATTGTTCACGTACTTTTATTATCCTGTGTTAATAGTTACTAAGCTGTACCTTTGTGAGGAGAAATAAATACTTTATTTATTAATTATTATTATTATATTATAATTACCTCTTAATGTACTAAAATTGAATATATTTTAGTCAATACTGTACACTACATTTATTTATGTTTTATTTATGTAAATAAACCTTAACTAAGTAAACAAATCGACCTAGTCCGAGGCCCACAAATTTAACAAATGAAACGCTTGCGCGTGCTAATTTTTCGTGTGCTGCCATCTAGCTGCGTCGAGGTGAATTAATTTCGTATCGTATCGTAATAAACACGTTTTTTGTTTTAAACCCTTTAATTTTTAACTTTGTTCTGTTCTTAGTATTTGTTGTTATAGCGGCAACAGAAATACATCATCTGTGAAAATTTCAACCATCTAACTATCACGGTTTATGTGATACAGCCTGGTGACAGACGGACGGACAGACAGACAGACAGACAGACAGACGGACAGCGGAGTCTTAGAAATAGGGTTCCGTTGGTACCCTTTGGGTTCGGAACCCTAAAAAGAGTACCTAATTAAAATCGGTTCATAAACGATGAAGTTATCCGCGAACAAACATTAAAAAACTATATATATATACGGTCGAATTGAGAAACATCCTTTTTTTGATGTCGGTTAAAAATAAACTGAAACGATTTCTTCCGAATGATTAACTTTCGAAATAAGTAGTCATAGATGGCGCCACCAATGCATAATTGGGTTAAAAAATGCAATCCACTAATTTCGTTGTATTGATGGATCGAAGCGTGGCTTAATTGGCAGAGCAACTGGACATGTTATCCAGGAGGTAGCAGGTTCAAATCCCGTCGTTACGATTAATTTTTTGGATTGTGTTTAACAATTTACAAAAATATAAAGTGTGTAACACTTCAAAGAAACATAATCTAGACTAATCTAGACTAATATTATAAAGAGAAAACGTTAAAACGAGTTCAACTTTTGAGATGTTTAATCACGAAGCAAGTGCATCGGTTTCAATGTCGCGGAAAATATCGTTTGCACGATGCAGGATCTCATACATTTAGGCAATATTTAAAGGAGAGCTCATTAAATCTACGCTAGCGCCATCTCTGGGTTTCATTTGAAAGTAAAAAAAATAACTCTGTCTGTCTGTCTCACTTTCACGCCAAAACCACTGAACCGATTTAAATGAAATTTGGTACACAGATAGTCTAGAGACTGGGAAAGGACATAGGCTACTTTTTAATGCGAAAAGAGGGTTGTAAGGGGATGAAAAGTAGTATCGTCATTTTTAAAGCTAGAAGTTTGAAACTTATGTTTTAGGCTGTTGAGTCGATATAAATAAATATGACATTCAAAGTTTGTAAAAGTTTTACCCTCAAGGGTGTAAAATAACAATAGTCACAAGGAATCTCGATACGTGCTAGAAGTGCAATTGTTTCATCAAAATTACAGATAATTCTTCGTATATTACTATTGAAAACGGTGAGTGAATGCGAGTTTTTCGTTATATATTGTTTGCAATGTTCAGGTGAACATCTAAAGGATTTAGATGTGCCAATATGTTCTAAATCATCATTCAAGTCATGCATATTATCCATAGTCAGGTGTGTTTAAATGAGGAACAAAACTTAATGACCGCCTGGTTAGTAACCTCAACCTCAACCTAAAAGATGTACTCCCTGGGAGCAAAACTGCGAGATTAAACCTAGTTACAACGTCGGTATCGTTCAAAATACGCCACACGCCTCGGATGCGACCTTGAATTTGCGTCACAGAATAAACTAATAGTAACTAGGAACCGCGTGTTGCGCACCGTAAGTCCGCGCGGCGAGAGTCTGTATCACTCGGTCAGCTCGCGGGCCGTCAGCTGCCTCTTACTGTAAGGTTGAGTGTTGTGAGAAAACAGATTGAATAGTAAAGTAAAGGTGCGCGTCTGATCGAGAGCGCGCGTGACACTACTGACTGAACTTGTAGCCCGCGGGCTGCCGCGGGAGTACTAGCATTTTCATAGCTACCGCGCGAAGTGCGACAGGCCTGGTAACACTAAATGAAACATAATATAAAATGTGATAGTATTACCTCCTTGGCTCTTAAACTTGTCAGCTAGTGACTTCTCCTTAGCGGTAGGTTTACTGAGTAGATCCATGATTTCTTCTCCCACTCGCTTCACCGCCTTCTCTCTACTTGACGGCATTGCCAGTAATGACTGAAATAGATAGATAACACTTTATTTGCACACCAATTCATAAGATAATATAAACAATGAACATCTTCACTTAAGAGGAAACGCGGGTGCGAGGAATTTGAAAAATAGGCATTTTAAAGAAACTTGCCGTCGCGCAGTGCCCCAATAACAAACAAGAGTGCAACCGAGACAACAGCAACTCAGGCCCATTTTACCTACAGAACTAAAATAAGGTTTCCTATTCCTCGATAACTGATCCGATCAAATTATATTTTGCACAACATTTTGCAGATAAGTGCTTTCTTGCTCTTATCATTTGTTTTTGACTGGGCAGTAAAATAAGTCATTTCTTTGAAGGGTCATATTTCTTTATAGCACAGTATGACCTAAATCTGCAATTTACGCACGCTTCTCCGTGACTTAAATAGTCAATTATTGCACGACGTTTAGCACCCGAGAGCATCTTCTATTTATATATCGTAATATACTATTTTGCAATCGGTTGGTCAAACAAAGCAAATAACAAAAAAAAATGCTCTAGGAGTATTTTCCAGGAAGGAAACAGGGCAATACATTTGTATGAAAAAATGCACTCCGCGTTACCTCTTAACATCAGGTGAGATAGTGGTCAAACGCTTGCTTACGTACTATATAATGAAGTCGGTTAACAAAAAAACTTAAACCATGTAATGCATAAGGCGTTCTTATCGCTTAAAGCGATTTCTTCCAGACAACCAAACTTAGAAAGATACTGTGAGACTGTAACGGACGGTTGTGTATCGATTTTTACATCATAAATATATACATAAATGCATTTAACCAGTCCAACTTTACATAACCACAATGGTTATTGACTTTAACAACAGAGCATATCAATTTTGACTCTTAGGTAGGTACTCTTAGATTTGGAAAATATCTTTTTTGTTTTAAAGGGTACCCTTCCCAGGTAGTTCCATTTAAATCTTAACGAAATTGGCCGAGCCGTTTTTAATATATCAATATTTGTATTACGACGCATTTACTTATCTCGACGACTTACTACTTGGCTGGCACTTTACTTACTGGCACAGATTATGTAATAGTTACTACGTCTACTGGCTACTTTGACTAGCGCGATGTTAGAAGTTGGTTCTTTTAGTTTTATAAATGATCTTAAATTATAAATTCATAAAACCGTCATGGTCACAAAAAGTTCCAAAAAATTTCGCGCTTGCTTCGTCGCGCTATATAAGTTTTATCTACTTTAACGACTTTAGTAGAACAAACATATGGATCAGAATGGATTATACATTTAAGCATCTTTACATAACCATGATGATTATTGACTTTAACAACAGAGGATATCAAAGGGCTCAAAAAAGTCATATAAACTAAAATTATGCGGGCGAAGCCGCAGGTAACAGCTAGTTTGTTATGTACCATGAGATCAGTGTCGCTCTTCCCAGCTTTCTTCTCATCAGGTACAGTCTTGGATACTTTAGGCTTGGAAGGCTCTTCATCCTTTGTTGTGGTACTGGATACAGCTGCAATCGTCCACTTATTATTTATCACTACATATTATATAACAAAGTTCCCCGCCGCGTCTGTCTGTTCGCGATAAGCTAAGTTTTCTTTGAGAGCCAATTCCCATAGGCCTAGCGAGCTACTATCCGACCGCATCATGACTTACCAACAGGTAAGATCTCGGAACAATCTAAACGGATTTTCATGCGGTTTTCACCAATAGACACAGTGACATTACACATTTTATTTGAGATAATTCGGCAGGGCAGTTTCTCCTGTGCAGTGCGAAAGCACAAGTATCGTAGCATCTCGGTGTAAACTGACCCTTAGATTGGGGCAATAGGTCCTGCATTGACAACCTCGACCCAGGGGACTGTCCCTATTTTATGATGATGGTTTAAATTGAAGTGTCCTGTAATAAGGCCTACTTTTAAGACGAAGATACTGGCAGTCTTGCCACTGTTCTTTGACTTACCTTTTCGTTTACTGCTTGTGGCTGGGGTATTATCACTAGACTGTTCCTCCATCAATGCTGCCAACACAGCAGCTAGTCTCACAGACTCTGCGCTGACCACCTCGATGGTTGCATCTGTTGTGCTTTCGGTACGTTCTTTGATTCTTAAATTAATAAAATACATTACAAGGTGTAAGTGATAGATAATTACTTTTTTCCAGACCACGGCAGCGATACTAAGGACTATATTTTATTTATTAAGGTATACAGGCTTATTTGTTCCTAAGTATTTTTTTAGGGCCCGGTGGTGTAAGTGGGAGTACAGTCGGCTTTGATGCCAGAGGTACCGAGGTTGAATCCCCGCCATGCACCAATGGATTTTTCTCTCAAAAAATATATGTGCCCTTTTCACAGTGGCCCTCAGGTGAAGAAAAAACATCTTTAAGAAACCAACAACCCCTATATGGTGGTAGGACACTATCTAGTGTAGCCTGGCCAGCTACCACCCTCAAGTAAAAAAAATCTGTCGCCAAGCATCTAATGTGTTCCGGCAGCTAAACTTGAGAGCCAGTTCCCATTCTAGGCCTAGCGTGCTTATCATCTTCGACCGCATCATCACTTCATCATTCATCACTTACCAACAGGTGACATAATGGAAAACGCTAGCCTATAAGACAAAAAAAAGCTACAACTTGGGTGTCTTCAAGTGAACTTGTATCTTTTAGGCAAGCATGTTATAAGCACCCTTGCTAGATCACATCATCGCTTTCCATCAAGTGAGATCAAATGCTGGTCAAATGTTTGCAACTATACAACAGATCAACTTTAGCCACACTATGGAAACATCTTCAGATTACTAGTACGGAAGATCATGCCAGAACTCAACAAATTTGCACCAGTCTTTCATTAGTAGGTAGCTCCAGCCATGGCTTAAACCTACCACCAGTGAGTAACATCCAGGGATCACATGCAGGATTAATATCTATGGCTATAGACCATAGAGAAACTATATTATATATAGAGACAACATTAGCGTATGCGAATGAAATAGCTATAGAGATATAACCCGACTAAAACAATGAACACGTGATACATATGCCAGCTATAAGATGAAATGAACAATGTAATTTGGTTGGGTTATACATGAGAGCGGGTGAGAGCCAATGGGTGCACTAGAAACTGGCTCCATACATTGCTGGACCCATTTTAATCGCATATGCAGGTAAAGGATAAAAAATTGTTGTTCATCTCGCTCTCTCATACCAGTGATTGTATAGTTTTATCCTTCTCATATTATTATTGTTATTTAAATGCCACATCCGCTTAATATTCCATCCACGCTTTAGACATAAGAAGCTAACAATACTTCTGTGGGTGACAATAAATCATCCAGTGAATTGTTAAACACAATCCAAAATTCCATCCTACCGCCGGGAATTTTGGATTGTGTTTAACAATTTACAAAAATATAAAGTGTGAAACACTTCAAAGAAACATAATATTTCATCCAGTGAATGTTTGTCAAAGGCAATAAAGCCATACATACAAATAAAGCCAACACTTACATAATAAGCTTCTGAGTAGCAAACTTCTGCAACAAGCTGGCCACGATCCCCGTGTCAACGTCCCCGAGGCCGGGCAGAAGTGCACTGGCTGTTGCTGGAAGCTGCACTTGCATGTCTGACAGAACTTGCAGCAGACGTACTTCCAGAGATGCTGACGGAAGCTGTTTGGGTTTCTCTTGAGGTGCTGGTGCTAGAAATCAGAGTTTGAAAATAACCAATATTTAATAAAAATATCAATATATATGTCAGATATATAATTGATTACATGGATAATTTAATTGTCTGGAAGAGATTGCTTTAAGCGATAAGACCGCCATTTGTGTCACCATGTTATTTTTATTAATGAAGTTATTGTACATGTTTTATTTTCTGGTTTGGTGATCAATAAAGAGTTTTTATATTGTATTGTATTGTATACATATCTCGTTTGATATAAATCAAATTTGTATGAAAGCCATATTATTATTTTATTGTATTATTTATGAATACTATTTGCATATCCTAACTAATCCTAACTAATATCATAAATGCGAAAGTAACTCTGTCTGTCTGTCTGTGTCACTTTCACACCAAAACCACTGACCGGATTTAAATGAAATTTGGTACACAGATAGTCTAGAGCCTGAGAACGGACATAGGCTACTTTTTAATGCGAAAAGAGGGTTGTAAGGGGGTTTAAAGTAGGGATGAAAAGTTGTATGGAAATATCGTCATTTTTAAAGCTAAAAGCTTGAAACTTATTGTTTAGGCTGTTGATCTATACTAATATTATAAAGAGAGAACTTTTGTATTTTTGTATGTTTGTAATGATTTGGCTCAAAAACTACTGGACCGTTTTAAAAAATTCTTTCACTAATATATAGAAAGGACTTTCGAAATGAAAATAGGCTATATATTATCCCGTTTAAATCAAAGGTACATCCGTGGAGACCTAATTTACAACCTAATTCGACAAAAAAACGGTCGAAAAAACACTCTTTCGAACGCTGCTCAATTGAAAATAGATAGAAGAATATTTTCTATGCAAGAGTTGTAAAACTTAATAAGACCTACAAAAAAGTCCGCGACAGCATATGTCTATCTCTTAAGGTTGACTCACAGTAACCATTTTAATCTTTAATTTTTTGTTAAAAAATATTACATAACTTCCAAGGCTATTTTCAAGTATATAGTATTAATCCTTATCCAAATAATTACGTTAATTAGCTTGGCCACATATTATAGATTAAAATTGTCCTTTACAGTATATAATTCAAATGAAAACTCTAAAAGATATCACGCATTTCACAAACACGCATTGCAAAATTAATAAAATATTTGCAGTGAAACCACAGATTAGGTCATAGTTACTACGAAAATATTATTATAAGCTTAGCTATGCTGTAGATCCCCACCGATCACAATCAATTTGAAGTCAATATAGTATAATAATATGATCTATTGTATAAAAGAATATTCATCTATATATATAATAATATAATATAATATTTTAAACCACCCCGACTGATCTATGTATAATAGCTTTTTCCAATGACTCTAAACACGACATTTAAAATCTGAGCTGTAAGTTGGTGAGGATTTGAGTATTCTGTAGAGTCCAGGAGGCTTCCATGTTCTTACAATATCGTTGAAGAAGAAGATTTTCGAATTGATCAGACCTATGAAAGTTGATTTCATAGCACAATTAACTAGAAAAAAGCTCATAGTTTTATAACAATAGAACGAATTTTCATGAATCAAAGCTAAGAACACTCGATGAAGACATCTATCAAACAAAAAAAAAACTATCAATAAAATCAAAATTGGTTCATCCGGCTGGGTGCTAAGATGCTACAAACAGACACACAGATACACACGTTAAACGTATAATACCCCTACTTTTTGCGTCGAGGAACGCCGTAAGGTTACGGTGGCAGATGTTCTCCTTGGTGGTAAGCTACTTTTCAACCGACTTCCAAAAAGAAGGAGGTTCTCAATTCGTCTGTAGGTATGTATTTTTTTCTTTTTTTTTTGTGTGGATGTTTTTGTAAACTGAAATTGACTCGCGGGGCATTGAAGTCAGTTGTTTTAGTTCTAATCTCTTCTTCTTATCTTATCTTAATCTTATCTTAATTATTAGTAGATTTAATGATCCCACTCTGTACGAAAACCCATAATTCATGAATGCACATAAAACTTTCATTGGTGGGTATATAGCTAGGATTAGAACCAACAACCGTCGGGTCAGAATCAGGGTAACCTTCGCGCCTTCACGCCAAAGGGCCGTCCATTATCACTACGTAAGTATCATAAAACAAATTCCATCACTGCGTCTGTCTGTCTGTTCGCAATAATCTCAAAAGCTACTGAACGGATTATCATGCGGTTTTCACCAATAGCCTGAGTGTTTATGAGGAAGGTTTAGGTGCATAATTAGTTAAGGTTTTGTGTAAATTGGTTGAAATATGACGATGATTGTTAAATATGTTAATATTTTATATTCGATGCAACAAACTGATGCAAATTTTGTAGGCATATATGTTCTACCCGTGCGAAGCCGGGGCGGGCTGCTAGTTCTATATAAATTAATATGTCATTCAAAGTTTGTGAGGGGGAAGGGGGAGGAAGAAGAGGAAGGGGGAATGAGGGGAGGGGAGGGAAGGTGGAAGTGAGGGGAAGGGTAAGGGGGAGAGGGGGAGAGGGATGGGAGGTGAGGGAAAGGGGAGGGAAGGTGGAGTGGGGGGAGGGGAGTGGGGGGAGGGGTAAAGAGAAGGGGAGAGGGAAGTGAGGGAAGGGGAGTGGGGGAAAAAGAGACGGGAATGGGAGGGGGAAGTGGGGGAGGGGAAGTGGGGGAAAGGGGAGAGGGAAGTGAGGAGAAAGGGGGTGGAGGGAAGAGAGAGGGAGAGGGGAGGGGAAGGGCGAGGGGCAGGGAGAGGGCATGGGGATTTGTGCGGCGTGGTACGGTGCGGTGTAGGTGGGATACGCATGTTTCTTATTTGTAAAGTAATTAGCCTAAATATTTAAAAATGCTACCCAAAGACACTATTTCACGCGGACAAAGTCGCAGTCACAGCTATTGTGTTACATAAACACACTAAAATTATCAAAAAAAACCTACAATGTTTTTAATGATTTATTTATTTGTATGTACTTAAAATCAGACAAATTAAACCAAAACATAAAATCTTCTTTTAGATAAGTTAGTTAAGTTAAGTAATTAAGTTAAGTTAGACTTAACACCAACTAGGCATATTTGAACTCACTTTTAGTATTTTGAGAGAATAAAGTTGTGCATGTTTAGTAGGTGCTCAGGTGTGTTGTTTATAAATATCCTATTGCACTAGAGATGGGTATTGATTAAACGAACTAGTTAAAAAAAAACCGTCCATCGACAGTCAACGTTTCGACCCTTAACTGTTCACTGATCAACTAGTTGAATCCGTAGACGGCAAAATTCAAGGGTATAGAGAAACATATCAGTTGATGTCAATGAATGGGCGTGCGCCGCACGATTAACTGTCAACTTAATTTCGAATGGTAACATTCGTTTTTAGACAGCTAAATTAGATAGTAGGAAAGGGAACTGCAACTTCATAGGTATTTTTTATAAAAAAAAAGTAGGTTGTATTTCAAATTTAAAAAAAAATAAACTGGCCAAGTGCGAGTCGGACTCGCACACGTAGGGTTCCGATTGAACAAAATTTGCTGGAAAAATTAAGTATCTACATAGTTTTAACATCGATATATATAAATACCGTGTCAATACTAAACATATTTGCTACAACGCCATCTAACGAATGTCGAACGAACTTCTAACACCCACCATGTGAACGTTAACACAAAGGTCAGTGACCTTTTTGTTGGTTGCCATCGTTCATCGATGGCGCTATAGTATAAACACGGTTTTTGTATGGGGACCCCCCTTTAATTTTTAACTTTGTTATGTTTTTAGTATTTGTTGTTATAACGGCAACAGAAATACATCATGTGTGAAAATTTCAACTGTCTAACTATCACGGTTCATGAGATACAGCCTGGTGACAGACGGACAGACAGACAGACAGACGGACAGCAGAGTCTCAGTAATAGGGTTCCGTTGCTACCCTTTGCGTTCGGAACCCTAAAAAGGAATTCATGTACTTATTTAGTATAATTAATAGCTCTATATGCAAAAACTTAGTATTTAAATTTCTTAAAAATTTACGTCATGATGTAACACTAAAAAATCAAAATATATTATTGTTGTTAAAATAAATAAAATACAATTAACAGCAATACAATACAATATACAGCGCTATTTGGATTTAAACGATTGAATGAACCAATACTACGATATCAATGTGAAATGGACTATTAAAAAAATTAAAAAAATCGAAATCAGCCAAGGTTGCTGGTCAAGCGAACACACTGGTCTAATGTGTATCTGTTCTCCATCCCTCCCTACACAGAAAACTCAGTGTATGGTGTTGTGGCACGTGTTTACTTGACTTGATTCCGCTTGACTGTGTACTACACATAGCTATACAGGAAACAGCCATTCAGATGTTTTTCAGAGGACACCACATGCAACTGAAGTATGTCATTCTGCTCGGGAGTGTGTGGCAAGTGTTAGCAGCCTTATACCGAGTTCACACCAGGCGATTCTCGTTGTTCAACTTCCTAGGGATGTGTCGATACTAAGTAAGTACCGGTTATAAGTACTTGTTTCGTTACTCAATTATTTATTTTGGATGAACATTTAGGCTGGCATTATACAGCGATAATAGGGTTTCGAATGAAACTATTTAATTTGCTAATCAAGCGCGATTTAATCAATAAATAATAACGATTGGGTATTTTTTGTAACTCGTATCGTACATCCCTAGGCAGTTGAACGACAAAAATCGCCTGGTCTGAAGCTGGTGTTACACCACGCACATCCGGGAATGATAATGCATGGAGGATTTGAAAATCCCCGGTGGTAAAAAAATGTTGATTGACGAACTAAAAAGTATAATAACCGCCACTTGCTGAAACATTTAAACTAGTTTATAATAAAGTACTTACATTCACTTTTCTGTGCTGTGGGACTGGACACTGCTCGCTCATTCCCACTTCCGGAACCCTCTCCATTTTCTCTACTCCCCAAGCTACCGCTGCTTAGAATAGTCTGTAGCTTCTTTTTGCGCTTCTCTAACTTCTCTCGCAAGCTGTTTCGCTTGCTCTTAACAGCTTGGATCTCTTCCCATGCGTCTGACATGGTTAGATCTAAACAATTTAATTTTATAAAGTGGTTGCACGTTGCACAGCGAAGCTGTAAACAGAAACACTACATGAACAGGAACCTGGAACACCGGTGTTCAACGAGCGTCGGTGTTGTTTGATTTGGGAGAGTTATGTAAAAGTTAACATTTGGTATGGGCTGAATTGTAGGTACGATTAGCTTTGTTTATTTAAATATTTGTTAAAATTTAGAGCAAATTCATTCGAAAACAAACAAAATAAAATAAACCCGTACCCAGACCCACAACGAAACCCACAGACTACAATAATTGATTGACAATTTGACTTATTTGACATTGACTGCCATGACATAGACATCACATACAACTAAAATAAACCACAGACCACAGATCTAAAAACCAACAATCCCTAGACCAAATCAAGCAAGTTTGTCATGTCTTCTCTCATTATTCTTTCTTATACAGAATGTGGCGTAAACAGTAGTCAAGCCGTCACCTGTGGGTAGACGGGTTCATGACTGATCAGATAATCAAAATTCAAAATTTGTGTTCAGTAAAAGTATCATGAAGTATCATGAAATGTCTGCGAGTACCTTAACCATACATTATCATGGGCGGTGGATCGGGTGCCTGGGCTGGGAACTATTCTGTGACCACCATAGTCACCAAACTTAACCCCACTGGACTTCTTCTACAGGGGGTGCCAAAAAAAGCTGGTGTACAAGAAGCCGATTTCTTCAATCGAACAACTACGGGGCTATGTGGAGACAGCAGCGCGAAATATGATGTAAATTATAAAAAAGAGGTATGCAGACCCCGCATCAGCTAGGCTATTCTGTAAGCTATCTCGACAGCGGAATCCGCTTTGAGATTTGAATTTTGTATTACGAAATTCAACCGTATTACGAATGTGATAAGATTGAATTTCGTAGTACGAAATTCGAATCTCACCGCGGATTCCGCTGTCGAGATAGCTTACAGAATAGCCTAGCAGGTGTGGTGCGAACTCGTGGTGCGAATTTTGAGCAGTTATTGTGATATTATGAATTTGGGTAAAAACTGTCTTTTATCATTTTTCTTACCCGATAGGCTAGCGTTTGACCTTTATCTCGGCTGGTGAAGTTTTTATTGTCTTAATATCCACAATTCCTTTGCCATAAATCATTTTATTTGATGACTAGCAGCCCGCCCCGGCTTCGCATGGGTAGAACATATATATCTACAACATTTGCATCAGTTTGTTGCATCGAATAAAACATATTAACATATTTAACAATCATCATCATATTTCAATCAATTTACACAAAACCTTAACGAATTATGCACCTACCCCTTCCTCATAAACACTCTGGCTATTTTTAAAAACCGCATGATAATCTGTTCAGTAGCTATTGAGATTATTGCGAACAGACAGACAGACGCAGTGATGGACCTTGTTTTATATTATAATATTTACCGTAGTAATATTGGACGGCCCTTTGGCGTAAAGGATAGTTGCCCTGATTCTGACTCGACGGTTGTTGGTTCTAATCCTAGCTATATACCTACCAATGAAAGTTTTATGTGCATTCATGAATTATGGGTTTTCGTACAGACGTAGTGGGATCATTAAATCTACCAAAACTGGCCAAGTGCCGGAGTCGGACTCGCACTCGTAGGGTTCCGTAATAGTAGAGTATTTTATAACTTTAATTCTTCGCCACCAAAAAATTAACTTTGTTTTTCATAGAGTTTGTATGAAAAACAATGTTATCTTTGCGGTCGCTATATCTCAAAAACAGCTGACTGCATCTCGTTCAAACCAATTTTTGTTGAAAGTTTTTATTGAGATCTACAGAATATATTTTTACTAGAATTTTCACTCTGTTATTTTAAAAGTTAGAGGGGGGGGGGGGGGGCACACATTTACCACTTTAGACGCGCCTATCTTTGAAATGGTTGACCTTAAGAAAAAATAGTTTTTAGGAACCTCAATGTCAATTTTAAAGACCTATTCATTTCATAGACACCACATGTATAGGTTTGAAGATTTTTTTTTGCCTCCCCTTCAACTTCTATATTTTTTATTTTTGTGTAAAAACGGAAAGAGGTTCACAGAATACATCTACCTACCAAGTTTCAATTCTGTAGTCTTTATAGTTTCGGAATAAAATGGCTGTGACATACGGACGGACAGACAGACAGACAGACAGACATGACGAATCTATAAGGGTTCCGTTTTTTGCCATTCGGCTACGGAACCCTAAAACGTAGCTTACTACCAAGGAGAACATCTGCCGCCGTAGCCTTACGGCGTTCCCCGACGCAAAAAGTAGGGGTATTATACATTTTACGTGTGTTTCTGTGTGTCTGTCTGTAGCATCTTAGCACCCAACCGGATGAATCGTTTTTGATTTTATTATTGATAGTTTTTTTTGTTTGATAGATTAGATGTCTTCATCGAGAGTGTTCTTAGCTATGATTCATGAAAATACGTTCAATCGTTATAAAACTATGAGCTTTTTTCTAGTTAATTGCGCTATGAAATCAACTTTCATAGGTCTGATCAATTCGAAAATCTTCTTCAACGATATTGTAAGAACATGGAAGCATTTTCCTGATGCTAGGACATCTCCTGGACTCTACAGAATACTCAAATCCTCACCACCTTACAGCTCAGATTACAAATGTCGTATTTTGAGTCATTGGAATGATTTTAATGAAAATATTATAAATAGATCAGTCGGGGTGGTTTAAAATATTATATTATTACTAGAAGTGCCCCGCAGCTTCGCCCGCGTTAAAAACTTCTTTTATTTACTTAAAACTTTTATTTTGTAAAAACGATTCTATCATTAAAGACATCAAATAAGAATTAGCCAAATCAGTTCACCCATTTTCATGTTATGACTAAGGCAATTCGTGATTCATATTTATAAAACCCGAAAAACCCAAATTTTCAGACTTTGTTACCTACCCCATTTCGAAAAATCCTACAACACGTACCTACTTTATCTCATCTTGTTTCGCCATACAAACTATGAATCCCCGTCCCGTATCCGGGAGGAATTTTTAGAAAATCCTTTCGAAGCGGATACCTACGTCATAATAACTATCTGCATGCTTAATTTCAGCGCAATCCGAAACAATATTGATTTTTAGACTTTGTTACCTCTTAGGGTGGCATTTTGAAAAAGTCTGAATCTCATGTTTACTTATTTATTTATTGAAGTACTTGTGCGAAGTTTCGAATAGAAAAGACTATCTTATCTTGTTTCTCCATACAAACTTTGAACCACCGTTTCATCCCCTTCAGGGCTGAATTTTTGAAAATTCTTTCTCAAAGGTAACTAACGTCAGAATAACTATCTGCATGCCAAATTTCAGCTCAATCCGAAACAATATTGATTTTCACACTTTGTAACCCATTTCACCCTCTTAGGGGTGGAATTTCAAAAAAACCTGAAACTAAAAAAAAAAATACTATCTAATCTTGTTTCTCCATACAAACTTTGAACCCCCGTTTCATCCCCGTCAGGGGTGAATTTTGAAAAAATTCTTAGTCAGAAGTAACTAACGTTGTAATAACTATCTGTATGTCAAATTTCAGCGCAATCCGAAATAATATTGATTTTCACATATGTTACCCCATTTCACCCTCTTAGGGGTGGAAATTCAAAAAAACCTGAAACACATATTTACTTATTTTTTTACTGAAGCACTTGTGTGAAGTTTCGGATAGAAAAGACTATCTAATCATGTTTCTCCATACAAACTTTGAACCCCCATTTCATCCCCTTAAAGGGTGAATTTTGGAAAATCCTTTCTTAGTACACCCTTACGTACTAAGACAAATATACCCTCCAAATTTCGAGTCTCTACGACCAGCGGTTTAGGCTGTGCGTTGTCTGTCAGTGAGTCAGTCAGTCAGTCAGTATGTCAGGACAAAGATTTTTATCTATACTAATATTATAAAGGGAGAACATTTGTATTTTTGTATGTTTGTAATGATTTGGCTCAAAAACTACTGAACCGATTTAAAAAATTCTTTCACTAATACATAGAATGGACTTTCAGAATGAAAATAGGCTATATATTATCCCGTTTAAATTAAAGGTACATTCGTGGAGACCTAATTTGCAACCTAAGTCGGCAAAAAAACGGTCGAAAAAACACGTTTCTTACGAACGCTGCTCAATTGAAAATAGATAGAAGAATATTTTCTATGGAAGAGTTATACAACTTAATAAGACCTACAAAAAAGTCCGCGACAGCATATGTCTATCTCTTAAGGTTGACTCACTGTTAGCGGTCTAATCTTGCCCTGATCGCGATCTAATAGCGAGGATACTAAAGGATTGTAAATGAAACCACTCTGTATCTTGTTCTAAGAGAAGACAAATATTTATTGAATTAAAATTCACCTCTTCAAAATGAGAAATGAAACACTTGCGTGTGTTAACGTCGTACACCGCCATCTAGTGGTAATTTATTGAACTAATTGTACATAGAATATTAGCTTACAATATGGATCGCACTTGCGCTTGAACATACCGCCCACCAAGGACATTAGTGAGGAATGTGCTTTACAATATGAAATTTTACTGTCCATCATGACTAAATCCCTAAATGTCATGGGTGGTAGGTTGCACTTACAATGACTGAGAATTACAATAAATGAGCGCGAATTACTCTAATAAACTAAAACATAATGATTTGTTAAATTACACATTGGTAAGAAAATAGCATTAAAATACAAATAATAGAACTATTTGAACTTAATAAATTAAACATTCTCTGAACTAGTCATTAGTTGGTAGTATACACAATTTTGATGTTGGTCGTTTTAGTACAGAAGTTTGGGTGCGTAATGTGACTACACGGGTAATATTGTCGGGTCCCGGATGTTTTTCTATAATTCGACCAAGTATCCATTTACCCGGAGGAAGATTGTCTTCCTTAACCAAAACAATATCGTCCAGTTCAGGTTCCGCAATTTGGCGTGACCATTTGTACCTGTGCATCAGCATAACCAAATACTCCTGCGACCATCTTCTCCAAAATGTTTGTAACATTTTTTGGAGATGTTGCCACCTAGACAATGAATTGATATTGCTTGCCTCGTAATTTTGATCTGGTACACTAACCAAAGGCCCACCGACCAGGAAATGACCGGGAGTTAAAGATAGTGGTTCCTTTGGATCAGTACTATTGACGAAAGTCATCGGTCGAGAATTGAGACACGCTTCGATTTGGGCGAGCAGTGTGCTCATCTCTTCATATGTCAGAGTTGATTCGCCGATAACTCGTTTTATATGGAATTTGGTGGATTTTACGCCCGCTTCCCATAGCCCACCAAAATTAGGCGCACGAGGGGGTATAAAGTGCCACTCTGTACCATTTTTCTCCAAGTGGCTAGCTATGTCGGGTTGAAAGGAACGTAATTCGTTTAGCTCCTTAGATGCGCCGACAAACGTGGTCCCGTTATCGGACCACAAGTGGCTACAATGACCGCGCCTGGCCACAAATCGCCGGAAAGCAGCTAAAAAAGCTTGGCTAGTCAGGTCACTAACGACCTCCAAATGTATCGCACGAGTAGACATACAAATAAAAAGACTTATGTAGCCTTTATACGCACGATGCCCGCGTCCTTTCGTGGTCCGGAGGTTTATTGGACCAGCGTAATCTACTCCGCTATTAAGGAATGGTCTAGAAGGAGAGCATCTAGCTGTAGGCAAAGAACCCATAAATTGGTTTTGCGTAAGTGCAGCGTTTTTTACGCATACCACACATTTGCGTATGTGTTGTTTGGCTAAATTTTTGGCTCCTATCACCCAATAAGCAGTTCTTAAATAATTTAACATCAACTGCTGTCCTCCATGCAAAGTCTGCTCATGTGCATCCGCTACAATAAGCTTGGTGAGATGAGAAGAGTGCGGCAATATAATAGGATGTTTGGTCTGTTCTTCTAGTAGCGATTTTTGCAATCTGCCACACGCTCTCATTATCCCGTTGTTGTCTAAAAATGGACACAAAGGCTTCAGGTTGCGGTTCTTAGATTCTAAAGAATCTTTAGTGTCTAAACGTAGGTAATCTATATTGAACTCTTCAATTTGCACCTTCTTTATGCAAATTGTCAATGCTTGATTAATTTCCGCCCTTGTGATATACGTTGTTTGCCTTAAATCTCGCTTATAAAATCGTCTACAGTAAGCTATCACTCTTAAAAGCCTCTGAAGAGAAGAGAACCTGTGAAGTATGGTATCTTCTGTAATTGCAGTTACATGTGACTTGACAGCATCTTCTAGATTGATCTGCAAATCCTTTGGTCTTTTATACGGAACATCTCGCTCTCGCAGGAAATCTGGTCCAGAAAACCAAAGTTTGTTGTCAGCGAGCTCTCCTGGCTGAATACCCCGTGACGCACAGTCTGCCGGATTGTTCTTTGAAGTCACATGAAACCATTGTGATGAATCAAGAGCCGTTAAGATCGTGGAGACCCTGTTGGCGACGAAAGTTTGCCACCTGCTGGGATGACTGTTAAGCCAGGCTAGAACGACGGTTGAGTCTGACCAAGCTCTGATGACACTCTTGTCCATGTTTAACACTTCAGATACCTCCATTAGAAGCCGTGTCAAGAGAACCGCTCCACACAATTCAAGGCGTGGAATGCTCACTTGCTTTATTGGCGCGACTCTTGTTTTTGCTGCTAACAAAGCTACACGTATGTGGCCTGAAGTGTCAATTGTTCTTAGATACACCACTGCGGAATAAGCTAGTTTAGATGCATCGCTAAAGCCATGCAGTTCTCTGCTGGTGTCTGTCACCGACGTGCCTATCCATCGTGGGACTTGAACTGAGGTAAGTTTTTCCAACTGGTTATGGTAAGTATCCCATTCATTTTTTAATTCCGCAGGTATTTGTTCGTCCCAGCCCGTGCCTGCCAGCCAAAGCTTCTGGATGAACATCTTCGCGATTATTATGGTAGGTGCAAGCCATCCTAATGGATCATACAATTTCGCAATAATTGATATTATTGACCTTTTTGTTTCAGGTGCAGCGGTCGTCGTTGGCAGATTCATCGTGTACCGGAAGTGATCTTCACTTCGACTCCAGGTAAGTCCTAAAATTTTAATAGTACTGTCTAATTTTATTTCCATTTGTTTTTCATTATCCTCGATCTGATCTTCCCCTTCGTCCTCTTTCCTATTGTCCTGTGTTTTGTTTTGTTTGTCCTGTATTTTGTCCTTTATTGTATATTGTTTTATTTGTTTGATAAGATTCTCGTTATTGCTATTCCATTTTTGTAACTCGAATCCCCCTCGTTCTAGTAACTCTGATATTTCCTTAAACAGTTCAATACCCTCTTGAACGTTAGAGCAACCGGTCATCAAGTCGTCCATGTAGAAGCTATCCAAAATCCGTTCTGCTGCGATAGGATACTGAGCTTTATTATCATAAGCAACTTGATGCAGAGTCCTTACTGCCAAGTAAGGAGCAGCTGAGGAGCCGAATGTTACGGTAAGTAATTCATAATCCTTAATTTTCTCTTCAGGATTCTGTCTCCACACGATACGTTGATATAAATTGGCATCTTCTTCGGATACAAGCACTTGGCGGTACATTTTAACAATATCTGCGACCAAGGCTATAGGATGCGTTCGCCAGCGTAAGACAGTGTGTCTGAGATCGGCTTGCAAAGAAGGCCCGACCATCAGTGCGCTGTTTAAAGAAAATCCTAACCGGTTTGGTTCCGAGGCGTTAAACACGACCCTTACCTTTGTGGTGGACTTATCATCCCTGATTACGGCATGATGCGGTAAGTAAACAGCTAGATTACTTTGATTATCATCTCCATTAATTTGCCTCATATGTCCCAAGCTTAGATATTCCATCAAAACATCATTGTATTTGTCTTGTAGCTCAGGGTGTTTACTTAATCTCCTTTCCAATGATTTTAATCTACTTACAGCTATTTCTCGAGAGTCGCCGTTTTTGCAAGGAGGATCTTCGTCCCGAAAAGGTAACTTTACTATATAACGTCCCTCTGTCGTTCTTTTAGTTGTAGTTGTATAAATCGTTTCACACTTCTGTTCTTCTTCTGTCAGAATTTTCCTTTTACTATTGAATGTCTCTTCCTCTATCTCCCAAAACCGTTTTAGCAAATCATTTTCATTTACTTGGGCATGCATTACAGATATGCTACAAGGGTTATCGTGTTCATTGCAGCCTTGAACTACGCCAGATAGAATCCAACCCAAATATGTGTTTTGGGCCACTAGAGTTCCATTTGGACCTTTTTTCATACCGCTCTTCAATATTTGGCTATAGACATTAGCGCCTAATAGAAGATCAATTTTATTCGTTATGTTGAATTCTGGGTCTGCGAGGCACAGATGGTGTAATTCTGTCCATTCGATAGCTTCTATTGTTTGTTCTGGAAGGTTCGACGTTATGCTTTTGAGAACATAAGCTGTAACTTGCAAATGGAAATTGTCATTTCGTGATCTTAGGTTTAGTGTTACTACAGATGTAGATGTTAAAGCGTTGTCTCCTCCCAGGCCGGTAATTGTGCCCCGGACTGGACTCTTATTTAGACGTAAGAGTTGTACTACCGCTTCTGTTATAAAACAGGCTTGAGAGCCTTGGTCTATCAAAGCTCTTACCACCTGACTTGATCCAGACTCAGACTCAGCCTTTACTAGTGCGGTTGCTAGTAAAACTTGACCATATCCAGGTTTTTTCCGTGTTGACAGGCATGAGACTACTGGAGCAGTACTAACCGCCTGGTTAGTACTCTCATCAGACTCCTTTGTCGCGGTAACAGAAGCAGCATTGCTTTCTTTGTGTAGCATCGTGTGATGGCGCCTTTTACATATCTTGCATGTAGTGGGCTTTTTGCACTGATACACTGAGTGATTGCTGCCCAAGCAATTAAAGCAAATAGAGTGTTTGGCTACAAAATCACGCCGCTGTGCGCACTCTAGCTTCGCAAATTGCTTGCAGAAACACAATTTGTGATTTTCAGAACAAAACTCACAACGCATCGCTGACGCATTGGTGGCTAAGAAAGTCTTTGGTTTTGCACTATGACCACTGGTCAGCGGAACTAAATGTTTTTTGGGATCGACAAATTCTAAGGCTCGAAAACGATTTTCCAAGAAAGTTTTAAGTTGTCCTAATTTAGGTAGCTCATTTGAATCTAACAAAGTTGAAATATGTAACTCCCACTGCTTTTGAGTCTCATTATCAAGTTTGAAAGTAACAATATGGATAACTATAATGTCCCATGTAGTCACATCCACTTCTATGTTCTCTAATGCACTCATGCAGTCGAAGGTGGTATCCAAAATGTCTTTTAGACCTGACGCTGATTCTACATTTAGCCGTTTTTGTCCAAATAGTCGTTTAAGGATACAATTAGCTAAATATTTTTTATTATTATAGCGATTTTCCAATAAAGACCAACATAGACTGAAGTTTGCGTCAGTTATAGGAGTATGCTTCACAAGTTGAGCCGCTTCACCCGTTAAATGAGTTTTCAGATAATGCAATCTTTGAATGTTATCTAATGTACTATTGTTGCACACTAATGATACAAATAGATTCCGAAACTCGGTCCATTCCGAATACAAACCAGAAAAGGTGGGAATAGTAATTTTCGGTAGCCTTACTAACTGACTGGATTTATCGCAATCGCTTTTATTAGTTGTAGACTTCACGGTCTGGCTAGCAAATGTGTTTATTCTTGTTTTCATAGAAGACTTGTACAACAGATAAGTGTCTTCTGTCTCTTCATATACCTCATTTTGCATATAAGAAGACTCAGTTAATTTTTCTGGCTTTGCTATTTCGTATAACTTAGTATTATTTGCACAAAACAAATCCCAATCTCTTTCTAAATTTTCTAGTCTTGCGTCTACATATTCTTTGGTAATTCGCTCAGTGGGACTCTTTTTGTAATTAATAAAAGCCTTTGCGATTTTACTTTGCAAATTCAACTGTACATTAATAATGCTTTCCATTTTAAATTAAATGTGAACTAAATCAAAGAACCAAATTTTACAAGTTTTTGAACTATGCAAACACAAGTAAGTTGTCTAAACAAGATAAATTCAAATATGTTCTAAGTGTTTTAAACTTGAACCAAAAGTTAGAAATCGGGCATGGATTCCCCGTTCCTCCGTTTTTACTTAAATTATTCTAAGTCCTAAATAAAGTTGCATGCAAATAATTCTTAATATATCTTAAATGAATAATTATTTAAAGTTAAAGTCCAAAATGTTTTCAAAAAGTCAAATAAAGTTTTGCACGACAAATAAATAATGTTCAAATTACTCACGATTGCACTTCACATAGATATAATGAGTTGACCTGTTTTCTTCAACTTCGTTCTGGTTGTCCTGCCCGTCACGACACGTTCCGGGCCGCGCACCGTGCTCACACTTGGCGCTGCGCTGTAGTTGAGGTGATGTCGCACTCCTTGGACTCCACCGATTGTCAACTGCTCCCGTCGCGCTAGTTTGCCGACTAGACTGTGCCGCTGGAAGGTGGTGTCGCACTCGTCGGACCCACCGATCGCCAACAGCCGCTTGTCCGCCGCGTCGTCCGTTTGTGAAGCGGAGTTGCCGTTACCGGTCCGTCTTCACCGGTGCTGACAGCCTATATAGGCGTCGTTCAAGTACTCGTACGGTGTTTGGCGCAGCGATCCACTGCTCGTACGAGTACGCATACCCTAGCACTTAACGAGTAATGCACTAACTACAATTAGGCTCGGTTAGGACCAATGTTAGCGGTCTAATCTTGCCCTGATCGCGATCTAATAGCGAGGATACTAAAGGATTGTAAATGAAACCACTCTGTATCTTGTTCTAAGAGAAGACAAATATTTATTGAATTAAAATTCACCTCTTCAAAATGAGAAATGAAACACTTGCGTGTGTTAACGTCGTACACCGCCATCTAGTGGTAATTTATTGAACTAATTGTACATAGAATATTAGCTTACAATATGGATCGCACTTGCGCTTGAACACTCACAGTAACCATTTTACTCTTAAAATTTCTGTTAAAAAATATTACATAACTTCCAAGGCTATTTTCAAGTATAGAGTATTAATCCTTATCCAAATTATTAGCTTGGCCACATATTATAGATTAAAAATTGTCCCTTACAGTATTTAATTCAAATGAAAACTCTAGAAGATATCACGAATTTCACATACACGCATCGCAAAATTAATAAAATATTTGCAGTAAAACCACAGATTAGGTCAAAGTTACTAAGAACATATTATTATAAGCTTAACTATGCTGTAGATCCCCATCGATCACAATCAATTTGAAGTCAATATAGTATAATAATGTGATGTATTGTATAAAATAATATTCATCTATATATATATATATATAAATATATATATATATATATATATATATATAATAATATAATATTTTAAACCACCCCGACTGATCTATGTATAATCTTTTCTTTTTTAAAGAAAAGCATTCAATGACTCTAAACACGACATTTAAAAGCTGAGCTGTAAGTTGGTGAGGATTTGAGTATTCTGTAGAGTCCAGGAGATGTCCCAGCATCAGGTCAATGTTCCATGTTCTTACAATATCGTTGAAGAAGAAGATTTTCAAATTGATCGACCTATGAAAGTTGATTTCATAGCGCAATTAACTAGAAAAAAGTTTTATAACGATTGAACGTATTTTCATGAATCATAGCTAAGAACACTCTCGATGAAGACATCTATCAAACACAATAAAAACCATTAATAATAAAAACAAAATCGGTTCATCCGGTTAGGTGCTACAGACAGACACACAGATACACACGTTAAGCGCATATTACCTCTACTTTCTGCGTCAGGGAACGCCGTAAGGTTAAGGCGGCAGATGTTCTCTTTGGTGGTAAGCTACTTTTTGGTAGATTTAATGATCCCACTACGACTGTACGAAAACTCATGATTCATGAATGCACTTAAAACTTTCATTGGTAGGTATATAGCTAGGATTAGAACCAACGACCGTCGGGTCAGAATCAGGTTGACTATCCTTTACGCCAAAGGGCCGTCCAATATCACTACGTAAGTATTATAAAACAAAGTCCATCACTGCGTCTATCTATCTGTTCGCAATAATCTCAATAGCTACTGAACGGATTATCCTGCGGTTTTCACCAATAGCCAGAGTATTTATGAGGAAGGTTTAGGTGCATAATTTGTTAAGGTTTTGTGTAAATTGGTTGAAATATGACGATGATTGTTAAATATGTTCATATTTTATATTCGATGCAACAAACTGATGCAAATTTTATAGGCATATTTGTTCTACCCGTGCGAAGCCGGGGCGGGCTGCTAGTAGTATTATATATATATATAGATCAATATTATTTTATACAATAGATCATATTATTATACTATATTGACTAATATATAGCTAAGCTTAATAATATTTTCGTAGTAACTATGACCTAATCTGTGGTTTAACTGTAAATATTTTATTAATTTTGCGATGCGTGTATGTGAAATCCGTGATATCTTCTAGAGAGTTTTCATTTAAATTATATACTGTGAAGGACAATTTTAATCTCTAATATGTGGCCAAGCTAATTATCGTAATTATTTGGATAAGGTTTAATACTATATACTTGAAAATAGCCTTGGAAGTTATGTTATATATTTTTACAAAAAATTAAAGATTAAAATGGTTACTGTGAGTCAACCTTAAGAGATAGACATATGCTGTCGCGGACTTTTATGTAGGTCTAATTAAGTTGTACAACTCTTCCACAGAAAATATTCTTCTATCTATTTTCAGTTGAGCAGCGTTCGTAAGAAACGTGTTTTTTCGACCGTTTTTTTGTCGACTTAGGTTGCAAATTAGGTCTCCACGAATGTTTAATTTAAACGGGATAATATATAGCTTATTTACATTTCGAAAATCCATTCTATATATTAGTGAAAGAATTTTTTAAATCGGATTAGTAGTTTTTGAGCCAAATCATTACAAACATACAAAAAATACAAATGTTCTCTCTTTTTAATATTAGTATAGATTTAATAATTAAGGTTGAATCTCGACATTTGGAAAAAATAGCCCTTCCTCCTTTTAACAGCCATTTTAGTTGGACTGAAAGCTGAAAATACCATGTGCTATATCGTTTTGGAATCTCAATGAAATACGCAAATTTATTGCAGCTTGGTCGCACATGTTTCCATACATTTTTTTACACTACAGGCACTGAAACTTTTGGTTTTCTTTTATCTCTCAGTACATTTTTAGTTCAAATTTTAAATAATACAAGAATTAAGGTAACGGTATAAAAAGACAGTTTACATTTGGTAGCGCATTTATCCAAGAGTATTTCTCAAAAATTAGAATGTGAAAATTCTTTGAATTGTGGTCATGCCATTGATAAGAGTTACCAAGGGTGTAATTATTATGAAAGTTTGAAAATGGTCAATTACTCGAAAACCATGATACTTTTACGAGACACACATTTTGATTATCTGATCAGTCATGAACCTCTCTACTCACAGGTGACGGCTTGACTACTGTTTACGCCACACCCTGTAAATAAAAATCAATTGCTTGCTGTTCGTTAGTCTCGCTATTACCGTAGTGGTAATATTCCCTTTGAGTCTCGCTAAAACTCGAGAACGGCTGGGCCGATTTAGCTGATTTTGGTTTTGAAATGTTTGTCGTGGTCCAGAGAAGGTTTAAAAGGGAAGGTTTAAATGAGAAAATCTGGAAAAATTGCGAAGGAGATAGAAAAAACAACAATTTCATTTTTCCCATATAACGTTCGTCCCTTTGGTATCGAATATCGAATGAAATTTGAAGCACGTATTTAATTAAGGGTTTTGAATCGACAACATAACATATCCACATTTTTTAAAAGATTTCTTATAGGCTAGCGTTTTGACCACTATCTCACCTGTTGGTAAGTGATGATGCGGTCGAAGATGGTATGCACGCTAGGCCTAGAATGGGAACTGAATCTTAAAAATAGCTGCCGAAACACATTAGATGTTTGGCACATGAGTAAAGAAAAGGTACAGAGATAAACCTTCTAAGGAACAGACAAAAAGTTTACCTATTCTTGTAGGGTTGGTACAAAAAAAAAAACAAGAAAAATCTTCATCGTAATCACAGAAATACGAATAATTTATTCCTTATTTCTGTGATCGTAATAAAATCCTCCTTCAAGTAACATGAGCTGCTTTTTACAAGCTTTTATTTAACTTGCAATGTATGTATGTATGTATGTATGTCACTATGTATGTTCGGGTGGAATATTGGAAGCTAAATTAGACCCACTTGCCGATGTCCGATTGGACTCAAATTTGGTGTACTTATGTATCTTCGATGACAATACAATGATATGGTACCATGGAGCTGGTCTGATGATGGAGACGGAAGGTGGCCACGGCATCTCTGTGATAAATCAACGTAACTCTACCGAGTTTGGGCTCGATTGATTCGTCTTGAAGAGAACTTTACACTTAGATGATATTTGGTGACTGGTGATGAAGCTGGAAGGTGGCCACGGCATCTCTGTGATAAAATAACGTAACCCCAGTGAATTTGGGCTCAAATGATTCGTCTTGAAGAGCACTTTACACTAATATGATAGCCAGGATCTGATGATCAAGCTGTAAGGTGGCCATGGCATTTCTGTTATAAAGCAACATAGCCCCACCGAGTCGATTGATTTTCCTTGGAGAACACTACCCATAATCACATCAAATATCCATGGAATATTTTAAAACATCATGCCTTCTCTTAAATACTTAGGTAGTAGGTAGGTAGTCGTCATCTATACCTACCTACTAAAAACTAAAAATAAATTATAAGTAAAAATATTTTTAGCTTTTATCTGGGACAATGAACTAAAATGTTAAAAATAAATTCTAGTAAGCATTCTGGCGTGTAGGTACATACCTATATTTTTAAAAGCTTGATGCGATGAAGTATAGTAATTACCTAGCCTGAAAAACGGGTAGTGCTTCAAGCTTTTAAGAATATAGGTAAGTACCTACACGCCAAATACTTACTAGAATTTATTTTTAACATTTTAGTTCATTGTCCCAGATAAAAGCTTGTTTTTTAAAATATTTTTTACTTATAATTTATTATTTTTCAAGCTTCATCATTGTCGACAACGATCAATGTCATGAGATGTCACGAAATGTTATTTAAGTCATGATATGTCATGAAATGTCATAAATTTCATGAAATATCACGAAATATGTATCACAAAATGTTATGAAATATCATACAATGTCATAATATGTCACGAAATGTCATTTGATGTAATGAAATTCCTCCTTAGACAGGTCACTATAAAAGAACATAAGCCAAAAATTAAAAAATCACTTTCCCTCTCTAGAGCGGGAAAGACCTACTTTGCGCGCACTTATCGAGGAACCAACCATCACTTTTTGGAATAGATGGGATGGAAAATAATATAATATAACGTGACGCGTCGCGAGCGACAGCCCTGTTTTAAAGCACCAGCCGAGCCACTTTAAACCGGTTTCACTCCATACGTGACAGGCGGCACACAGGCCGCTAGTGCTCACCTTTGAGTATTCGGCCAGAATACGAGCTCAAAGGTGCTCACGCACTCACGTGCGTCTACGTCATCATCACAGCGCAGATGTTTGAAGCTTTGTCTTTGTTCCTTCTTTACTCATGTGATTGGGGGCCACGTTCCGCGCCGCCCGCTTCCCTGCGAGTACCCCGCCGTTGCTCTGCGCAAGTACATTCGATTCCAAACTGTCTGATTGTAAAGCTGTGCCCGTACCTTGAAGCGTAGTATTTATATTCTCTCTTGCCTTGGAGAACAAAAAGTAGAAGGGTTCCCTGTTAAAAAAAATTGAGGCACGATCTGATCTGAATTTTGAATTAGGACCAACTTTTATGAAATAAATAAGAACGCATTATGCGATTGCTGTCTAATGTGGAATTTTGATTAATATTTTGGTGACAGTTTTGATCAAAGAGTCATTTTGTAAATTAATAGACTTTGTACCGGACCGTTTTGATATAATGTTACTCTTTGGTTTTGATTATTGAAAGCTGAAACGACGCTGAAGAATTAATTTGAAAATCGCATTTGGAAATTCCTCTTCACCTAATAATAATCAATAACCATAAATCATATTTTGTAAGAAAGCATGCCGTTCGCTCCAGAGTTACGGACTCATTCTCAAAAAGTATGTTCACTCTACAAAAAAGCAATGAGAACTATTGAGGCTTACGAAATAGTTCGGTAAGTTTATTTAAATTAATTAAACACACAATGAATATATCTTATAGGATATTATATGGTAGTCAAATTTTAGGCCTATCTAGCACCGCGTTGCGATTCTACCGCACCTCAAAGTACCGCACGCATATTCTGTGAAGTATGGGGTGTCATAGAAGTGCGCGCATTGCTGTAATAGAAGTGCGCGCATTGCTGTAATAGTTATGATGAGAGCGGAGGTTATGATGATAGATACTAGTGCGGTAAGTTAGTTTTTACAAACGAGTAGACGAATGTAAGCCCGAGACGAAGTCGAGGGCATACCATAGTTACGAATTTGTTAATACCAATTTCTGCACGTGTGTTATAAAAAGTTTTTCATAATATTTGCGAGAAAACAGTACATTTGGTAATAAAACAAACCAATTAATACCTTTAATATTATTTTCTACAGTTATGTCGTACGATATCATCAAGTTGTATTGAGGTCTGAATTCGACAAGAACAGGGCTGTTTGTGACCCAAAGGAACAACGTCGCTTATTGTGGCTGGGCGAACATGAACTTTTTATGAAACAACCTGGAATACCATGCATGAAATGTAGGTTTGTTCTAATAAAATTAGATAAAAAAACTTCTAAGCAAATTGTCTTGACTAGATTTATAATGAAAAGCTTTTCTATATTGTATTACTAGCAACCCGCCTCGGCTCCGCACGGGTTCCATTGGCCTAAACTTTAGGCCCTAAAGGATAGAAATTGTAGATGCCTTGACTAACCCGGACCCGGAGGTTGCTGGTTCAAATCCTACCCGGAGACCAATGGATTTTTCTATTTGCGTTCATTATTTTCATGACTCATGGGTGTTCGTCCAGGTAGAAGCATTATATAAATGTTCTGCTTGACTTGTTACCAAAAAGTAGCTTAGCAGTAGTAGTAATAGTTTAGCACGGAAAATATGTCACCATAACCTTACGGTGTTTTGGCAGCACATCCCTTGAGAACCTTCGGGATCGGTATTCGGCAGATAGAGCCATTCAGAAAGTCCATTCTAAATAGTATTGAAAGAATTTTTGAAATAGGATTTGTAGTTTCAGTTTTGCTGGTAAAACCAAACTTATTTTAGTATAAGTAGGTATCTAATATTCTTTTAAATAAAAACTTTTTTATTTTAGTTGCCAGATCTTATGGTATTGCTGGTGGAGTGGCTGCAGAGCGAGTAGTAACGATCCCTGATTGGGTACTAGACTACTGGCATCCACTCGAGAAGGCTCAGTACCCGGAATACTTTAAACGACGTGAACAACGAAAATGCGAATTCATTAAGAAGTGGTATAGTGGTGAAATATGTTAAATTATGTAACAGTAATAAAAGTACAATTATTATATAGATAGATATACTATTGCGAATACTTTTATTTATTTTTGATAACTGCGTAAATTTTGCGATACATATAAACAATCAACACTCAAAAGTTTTGGCCGGAACATGGTAACTAGTGTGTCAGACTCAACTTGTATTTTTTCATAAAATTTGAGTTCTACCGTAAGTTAATGTATATCTATAAATAAAATAATATCGTAGCAAGTCAGTAAGTTGAAATCAATATAGTTATGGCAGAACAACACTGCATTACTAGCTATGGACGCACTTTCAGATCATATTTAGAAAAAATATCAAACCTTCAAATAAGACTTTTGAAACTTATCATACCAAAGAAAGTTAAACAGCAGTACAAATAAAAGCTTATAGATTTATTCGAATTCTGTAACGTACTCCCTGTTCAAACGCGACTTTGTATTGTGTGTCGACTTGTGTCTCGCTATCGTACAATTTGACAATAAAGACATTCAAATATCTATTGTATTTCACACGATATCTTCGAGCATTTGGTAAATACATAGTAACGAAATACATAGTAGACAGATTACACGGAATAAATTAAAAGTGCCAAAAATGTCAAACTCATGGACGATGAACTATCGAGTTTTTGATCCCAACTTTTCTTAAGCGTTTCTCAATGAAATGCCACACACGCTTCTTAACGGAATAAACAGGACAAATTATAAACGGAAATACAAAAATTACTTTCACGACATCGTCAATCAGCAGACAAATTTTAATGAAATATTTAACCAAAAACTACTTAATAAATGTAAATATATATATATATATATATATAATATTTAAAGCTATATTTATTTAAACAACTTAAAATTAATAGAATAAAAGAAATAAAACATTAACATCATCTTTCTACCCGTATCCCACTTGGGTGGAGTCGGTGTAGACATGTTTCATTATTTCACAATTTTTTGAATAAAAATTGTCTGAAGTACTGAAACATCCACTGGGTTGCGGGTGCTCGTAATAGTACGGTTGGCAACCCTACATTAATTAGGGGAATTAAACATGTGTTTTAAGTGTGACGTTCGACGTCTAGATGAAAGCTGAATGGCTCAATACCTTTGTTTTTTTTTTGTAAATTCAAAGCAATAAGTTATGTTTATGTTATATCTATAATATTTTTTATTGAATATGATCTATTTAATGTAATTTGACGAGTGTAAGTGCAAATTTTTAATTTGCCCATATACTGAATAAATGCTTTGACTTTGACTTTGACTTTGACTTTGACATGTCATTCTATGCGATTGAAAAAAATAAAAAGATTAATAAGTAAATAAATTCTTTAAATAAATTGTTATATTACACTATCTTAACTTAATACACATAATATCACGACAAACTTAAAATTACAATACATTATTAATACACAAACTACAAAACATAAATATACAAAATACATAACATCATCACATACAATCAATCATTCTGTATATATAGATCAACAAAACCGTCTCCGCATTCGTCTTGTCTAAGCCTACCGCTGAGTACAAACAACTTGAAAGCGAATAGTTGCTTACTTTTGTGTTTATTTCTTATACTCATCCATATTTTTACGTCTTCTTTTGAATACATTAAGTTTATTGGTTTAGTACTTAAATCTACTTGGTACTTAAATCTACAGTAATTTCTAATTACTGTAGATTTAAGCTATAAATTAGTAGTTATTAATTATTATACGGTTGCGCGTTGCGGGTGTGAGTACCAGCACAAACAAATCGTTTATTGCTACTCATTTATTTGTTTAACATGTATTATGTATTAAAGGTAAATAAATTTAAAAAATAATAATTAAAGACTGACAAAAAGTTGCTTAACTTGGCTATATACATATGTATAAGCCTGTATAATATATTTATATACTTACGCAGGTTTAAATTATGCAGTTTGTGAAGAAAAGTGAAGCATTTGAAATGCTACGCCACACCCGTTAACGGCGTAATTAGCTACCGAAATCAACTACATTTTGATCTCTTTTACTCTCTCACATAAGACAGCCTATCCATCTCGCTCATCCACTCCAAGGTGACAACAGTAGATTGAAATAAAATTTAATATTAGGTGCCTTTTTTCTATTGCTATTTAAAATTTAGTCCTTACTCGCGAATCTTCATCAACATCAAATAGCAAAATAGTTATTGCATTCTCATGAGGATTGTGGCGGAAATTTTACAAGTAAACAAAGTAAACGGTGAGGAAAATCTTACACAATTATATTGTTTACATAATATGTTCATATAATGTATATGTATATGTGTTTAGATAATATGCTCCTACCACAGGTGGTTACGCATTATATACAAAGGTGGTAGCAGTATATCCATGTTCCGCCTGACTTGCTACCTAAAAATAGTTTATCACCATCAAGGAAAAAATCTGCCAGATTACAATCTTAGGGTGATCCGGCCTTTCACATAGCATGGTCCTTATGAGTCTTGGTCTGTGTTCACCATTGTCGACAACATCACCGCTTACTACCAGGCGAGATAGTGGTCAAACCTTTGATTATATACTAACAATGTATATGACATGTATATAATCAAAGGGTCAAACGCTAGCCTATAAGATATTATAAAACTTAAATTTAAAATGTAAAACCACCCCCGACTGATCTATTTACTATCTGTTTATTGAGACCATTCTAATGAAACCGAACACAACGAACCAACGAACGAAACCATAATCTGTGATATCGAATCGAATTTGCTCAAGCCTAGCCTACCCACCACGGAGGATAGATGATACATATCCTCCTTGCTACCCACAATCTGGAGGTATATTTTTAGTTTCATTATATCTCCACACAATTAGTGTATTTAGCCAGTGTCAAGCCAATCAGAAAAAAAAACATACACGTCGAACATATAACCTCCTCCTTTTTTGAAGTCGGTTAAAAAAAATCAGTATACCGTACCCTCATCTGTGGATCTGAGTTTGTTTTCTCTACTTAGTCTGTGGTATAATTTCCATATCATAGAGAATGTATATATATATATATATATATATATATATATAGAGAAGAACATTCATGCGTGCATCATACATGCGTATGCGAATGAAATAGCTATAGAGATATAACCCAACTAAAATGATGAACACGTGATACATATGCCAGCAATAAGATAAAATGAACAACGTAATTTGGTCGGGTCATACATGACAGTAGGTGAGAGCCAATGGGTGCACTAGAACTTGGTGCCAGTGCCAGAGCCAGTTTGTAAAATCACATACGCAGAGAAGGATAAAAAATTGTTGTTCATCTCGCGCTCTCA
Source organism: Cabera pusaria (assembly GCA_954871355.1). Classification (NCBI taxonomy): domain Eukaryota; kingdom Metazoa; phylum Arthropoda; class Insecta; order Lepidoptera; family Geometridae; genus Cabera; species Cabera pusaria. The sequence goes on from OX940908.1 coordinate 9,239,776, forward strand.
TACTTGTGACAGTATAGTTTTATCCTTCTCATATTATTATTGTTACTGAAATGCCGAATCCATGTAATACTCCATCCACGTTCCATATGAATCATCGACGTCATATCAATGATATGCATAGTATCTGTGCCTCCAAGTGTGCCTCTGTGGTTTGATTTGAGCGTTCCGTGGACGGAGTATTAAATGGACCTGATTTAAATGGACCATGGCATGGCATTAAAATAACAAGAATGATATGAGAAGGATAAAACTATACAATCAATAGTATGAGAGAGCGAGATTGACAACATTTTTTTATCCTGAAACGCATATGCACATCGAATACTACAGAACGTAGGTTTTGAAACAACGCTTGCTCGGAAGCTAGGCCGAAAATTCGCTCTGTGTGTGTAACTGCGCTGTGTTTACTTGCCATGTACCACACACGCAGACGCACTTATAATGTTGCCAGTAAGAATGACTTTCAGCTGAAAGTTGGGTATAGATTATTCGTGATTTTTGCATAGGTATCGTTTGTGAGTCGGAGAAGTGAACTTTTCATCATCATCTTCATTTTTAATCGGGGTTTAATCTCTTACATACATACATACTTACATAAACCTCATACATACCTACACACTCGAAAAATATAACACTCCTTGCGCTGTCGGGTAATAATACATTTATAATCTACGAAGATATTGTGCATCTATGCGTGACGACCCTAAACAGATCCTAATTACTAAATAAGTAATTAACAGAACCTACTAACAAACAAAATTAATCATTATTATAGGTAAACAAGGTAAAGTTTTGTTTAGGTATATTATGTACCTATTTGATTTTGTAATTATTGTAAACTAAAGAAAATTTGGTAAAGAATGTGTAAATTAAATTGGGCCAATTTTATACCCATCTTGCAACACTCCGCTCATACTAAGAGCTAGTTAATTTGATTCACTGTATTTGTTTTATCACGCTATTTACGTAATTAAATGTATGTATTAACTGTGGAATGATACTCTAGAAACCTTATAATCCTTTTCCGATGCTTTGTGGCACAAAGTCACAGTCATATCAAAATATGTCATATTTTGATAATTTTGCGGGAGACGCACTTGCTACCATGTGACTCGGAACACTGATTACGCGGGCGTCGATTGGGTCATATTCTGACCCAAATGAACGGCGAGTTTGAAACGCGCGTTCTTGGTTTCTGTAGGTATAATTCGATGCATATGCGTTTATTGGCCAGCTGGACTATCACGAACTTTAACAGTTGATCATTGAATGAACGAAATGATGGGGATCCAGCTTTGTAGGCTGTATAGCTCCATCTCTGTAATTTCGTTTATTTCAATACCTATCAAACTTCGTGATAGGCCTGCAGCTCCTAATTCAAGTGCGCCCATTGGCTTTCACCCGCGTCCCGCTGTCATGTATGACCCGACCAAATTACGTTGTTCTTTTATCTTATAGCTGGCATTAGAATGCTGGCATATGTATCACGTGTTCATCATTTTACTCGGATTATATCTATATAGCTATTTTATTCGCATGCGCTAATGTCTTGTCCATTTAATTTTCCGTCTACGGACGGACCCACAGAGTACTGAATCACTCTACTACGTTATAAGAGTTGGCACTTCCCCACATTGTTGATTACCGAATTATGAAAGCACTGTGTAGTCAACTTAACAACGGAACGGAAAGTATTATTTACGTTGTATCTATTATATAATCTGTGGTATTATGCTTATAAGTTTTTTTTTTGCCGTGTTGGTTGGTACAAAGTACGTTTATAATTCTGAGTTATTTAATTATGTATGCAGTGTCGCGTGACTGGACGGACCGATCGATAAGAGAGAGGAGAGGAGAGAGCTGAATGAAAGAGAGGCTTAGTATTAGCGGTGGGTCGGTACGCCATTTTGCAATACCGAAACCAGTTGTAGGTATTCACACCAATACCGGTTTCCGAAACATGGTATTCTGATAACTGGTTATTGCGGCATTGCGGTCGGTATTTGAAATTTGACAAAATCTGTTTTTAAAATAACGCAATCGTGTGTAGATGCGTAGGTGTACAAGTACCGATTTGTTTTTTGGCTTGACGAGGTATTTCCCTATTCCGTGGTTTTTTGTAAAACAATATGTTTCCTGTTGTAATATTTTTTCGCCCGATAACCAGTTATTATGACATCCAATACCATGTTTTCGGTATTGTACCAATACCTAGGTATTGAAACTATTTACGGTTTGCAACGACCTTCTCTACATAGTATTAATTAATTTGAGGTTATGCAAGCAAGTAGTTAAATTTAATATTTATTTGTGTAATATGTTGTGTTTGTTCCTGATACTATATAGTATATATATATAATTTATTAGAATTATTTATTTTTCTATTTAGAATTTAGAGCCTGCCTGACAAGGTCATAATTGAAGACCTCGTCATTATCATTAATTTACCCTGCCTATCCTGAAATCATAATATCGAAATCATGAGTGAAAAAGTTCCTGGAGCTAAACCATCCATGACGGACGAAGAGAGGGTTGCACTGTGCCAGAAACTGGACCAAGAGCTGGATGAGTTCATCGACAGCTTAGAACGAAAGAGATACAATGAAGGATGGCCTGAGGACAGATGGGAGGTATGTATATATAGTAAGTAAATTAATTTTATTATTTTAGTATGATTTTAGGGCTCCGAACCCAAAGGGTACCAACGGAACCCTATTACTGAGACTCTGCTGACCGTCTGTCTGTCTGTCCGTTTGTCACCAGGCTATTATATCTCATGAACCGTGATAGACGGTTGAAATTTTCACTGATAATGTATTTCTGTTGACGCTATAACAACAAATACTAAGAACAGAACAAAGTTAAACATTTTATCTATCTATCTATCTATGTGGACTTTTGATATACCACTGCTTTTTTAACTGATTCACAAAAAAAGAGGAGGTTATCAATTCAAATGTTTTTTTTTTCAAATCTAGACCCATTTCAAATTTTTTTTTTCCGTTTGTGGGATTATGCATCCTGATTGGTCATTCAAATTTTATCGAGGTATGACAATTATCTCTGGAGATATAGAGCTTTATCTCTATATCTCCAGAGATAATTGTGTTGTGTTTGAGATGTAAACATCTCAAACACATTACATACCTTGACCACATGATATACTACTGGCTATTTTGACTATTGCGGCATGTGAAGTCGGTTTTTTTTTCGTTTTGTAAACGATCATAAAATAAATATTTATTGTAAAAAAGGTCTTCAAAGATTTGTTTCCATTTCACTCCAAATCTCTCAATACCTTGACAGTTCAATCCAGTTTCCTTTGAAGGAATATAGGTTGTCCCAACATTGCTTCCGTTGGACATCCTCTTTGCTTAGGCTGATCCTTGGATAGTTACGAATGTACTGCAATGGCATTTTGCCACCACTGTCATATTAACATAATTTGCTTTTATAGTTTTCCTCTGCAGTGAAAAAGTGAAGTTAGGACTATGGTTTACTCTTAAACAAAATATAGCACCACAATATGAATATTGCATAATTTTAATATGTTATTTTTTTTTAAATCTTACAAGTTTAGTCTTGTTAGCCCCTCCAACTAATCTAAATATGCTTGTGTCGAGTTGGTTCACTTGAATAGGTGGGGATCGAACTCATGACCTCTCGATCGCCAGGCTGACACCTTAGCCATTGGGCTATTGCTACATTTCAGGAACTATATTAGGAACCAGTGAACCCTTAAGTAAAAATAGTGACAAAAATTAAGTCATTAATTCTTTTAATATATTTCAGGAAGAAATGGATAAGCATCCATTCTTCATGAAATCCACACCAGAGAACGGTGAGATGTCAGCCCTCTCTGAAGGTTTGGCCAAGCTGAAATATGACCCTGAAGAGAACACCCCTCTGGAGCTCGCTACTAACTATAAAGAAGACGGCAACTTTAATTTTAAGCATAAAAACTACAGATTAGCTATATTAGGGTAAGTTTAATTTATTTTATATTTTGTTGGTCTAAATCTGCTCAAATAAAAGCTTATGTCCTTGAATAGGCATATTTGAGGTATTTTAGTAAATCATCTATGATCATCACAAATAAGCATTGGATATGAATTGTAAAAAAAGTTCCTTTTGAAGTTTGTCAAAAAGCATGTGTGCTCAAATTGTGTCGGCGAAATAAGTTCTTATGTAAAATGACTTAAAAAAGCAGCAATAGCCCAATGGGTAAGGTGTTGGACTGGCGATCGGCGGCAATCTTGCATGACGTGAACCATCTTCAGACACAAGCATATTTCGCTTAGTTTTGGAAGGGTTAAAAAAAACACTAGTATTGTGCAAGCCACATTGCCAGTTAGCTTTTTTAACCGACTTCAAAAAAGGAGGAGGTTTCTCAATTCGACCGTATATGTTTTTTTTTTTTTTTAATGTTTGTTCGCGGATTACTTCGCCGTTTATGAACCGATTTTTATTATTCTTTTTTTGTTGAAAAGGAGATATCTCAAGTGTGGTACCGTGGTAATTTTATCGAGGTCTGATAAGTATCTCCAGAGATATGAAGATAAACACCTCAAAGTTGGTACTGAAAATTAATAGCGCGGCATTGAAGTCAGTTCTTTTTAGTTTTTTAAACGATCTTATTTTTTTATAAAATAAAAACTATGCGAAGAATTTCAATGTGAAATTTATTGTGAGTGAAAAATGAATAGTGATCTTTAAATCATCAGCTTGAGGCATACACTTGTATAATGTCCTCGACTGGCTATAGAAACAGTGTACCTACCTAAAATATTTATAAATATCAGTTGTCACCTTTGAATAACATCTAGAAACGTATGTCAAATGAATTTTCAAAACCAGTATTCAAATAAGGAAAAATAAACAACTCACTCTTTGGTTTCCAGTTACACTGAAGGCATTAAACAGCGTTGTAACAATGCAGAAATGAATGCCAGCCTCTACAATAATCGCTCAGCTTGTCACTGGCACATCAAAAACTACCGAAGTGCTCTCTACGATAGTGAAAAAGCACTTTCATTCAACTCTGAGCATAACAAAGCTCGAACGAGAGCAGCAAAATCTGCATACGAAATAGCCAAATTCGACACATGCATTGAACACTGTCAGAAAATACTCGATCAGTCCAAAGACAAAGAAATTACTGAGCTACTCAATAATGCTAAACGAAAGAAGTTGATGCAAGAGCGAGATCAACGTAAAAAAGAACGTACAAATGCAGTCAAAACTGAGCAGAAAGATAATGTTATAAAAGCTATTATAGAACGAGGTATAAAAATCTCTAAATGTGACGATGAAGATGATATAGATCTTTCCAGATTAGAGCCTAGTTTACCCGGAGCACAAGATGCAATAGTTCATATTGTGGATGGGGTACTTAAATGGCCTGTTCTTCTTTTGTATCCAGAATATCAAATGACAGATTTCATAAGAGCTTGCCCCGAAAATGTCTCTTTATTTTGTCAGCTGGAACAAGTTTTCCCTGCACCATGGGACGAGAAAAATCAATACGGTGTTGGAAAAGTCAATGTTTATTTTGAGGGCTATGACAAAATGCCCCATGTTGTTAATCCATCTAAAAATTTAGCTGATTTATTGAAATCGAAATATTTTGAGTTGAAAGCTGGCACACCTGCGTTTTTTGTGCTACCGAGAGGTAGTATTGTTGAGAGAAGGTTTTTAGAAAGTTACATATAATTTGAAATGAAAATATTTTCTTTGAATAAAATCATGTTATTTTACCTCTGTTTATTTTTTTTTAATATCTGATAGGCTAGCTCAATATTTGAAGAGTAGCTAGCATGGTGGCAGCGAAGATGTGGTTAAGACTTGGTTGGTTTTTTTTTTTTTTAGATTGGTACGTACCTCCTCTGATCAATGAATTGTTCAGAGACTTTCATTCTCTGGTAGTGGTTATTTTATTTACTTTTATTTAAAAAAAAAAAGCTTAAAGTGGAAAGTGGATTGATGCGTTAATGTTATGTTACTATTGCTGGTTTGACAAGATTTTCTAATATGTTTGGGATCATCTTTTTGCATTTAACTTTTGTTTAGTGTTTCTCTGCAATATGTTGCGTATATAAAATCATTATATATGTCACATATTTTATATTGTACAATTTTACCTGTTATAATTTTATTTTTAACTATTTTTTCAATATTGGATATGATTTCCCTAATTTCACTAAAATATCTATGTGTGTGTTTACGAACATTTTGTAATATAGCTAGTGTTAATTTTAAAAGGCTTAGTCTAGGATAGAGAAGATTCAATTTATTTACGCAATGTGAAGTATTGTCTTCTTGCTTAATGTAGCTGTTACCTATTGTAGTATCGGTTGAAAGGTAAAGGTCGGACATGTCTTTTTTAAAAAGGCCAAGGGGTATCTTCGAGTAGTTGGTATTTCTCGTTATATATGGTTTAGTGTGCCAGAACGGTGACTTCCAAAGACAATCTTGTTCGCCTGCGTTCTTGTTCCTCTCTTGATCTTCTGCTTGACGAGACTCGGTTACAGCGTTCTGATGACCCAATTTTATGTGACTCAAGTTATTAACTTGCTCACTGAAATTGTACACATTCGACGCTGTAATTTTTAAGACCTCCCCCTTTCTTAGCTTAGTATTGTGGATGTTCAATTGGTTAACATTTTTACAAATATTATTCCAATTTGTTATCTTGTTGTTTCGGTCCGTGCTCCTTCTATTCTCTATTTTCTGGCTTCTAGCCTGTAACTTTCTTGGGGCCACTTTAGCAGTAAGCTATCGTGGTCCGGGCCAGTGTGTCCCACTTCCGCCTTATTGGACACTCGTTGCTGAAAGCATTATGCTCCACTTTTTCAAGTTTTGCTTGTTCGCAGTTGCAGCATTTTGGCGGCCCACTGGCTAACCAATCCTTGCACTTGCTCTTCACGTGACCTTGTTCCCCGCAGTGGCTGCACTTCTCGATGGTCTCTTGGCAATGACGTCTGCCATGCCCGTATCCGAGACACATCGAGTACTGGACTACAGGTGACTGATCGGCGACATACACCTTTTGCAAGTCTATGCTGACCGACCCAGCCTCAGTGAGTCGGAGCCATATCTGCGGAGAGACCCTGAGAACTATGTGGCATTGATGAGGGTTTCGAGCTTTCCTGCGGTAAATGATTTCTATTGCGTTTTTAATGTCAATGCCACTAAAGATATCTTCATTCTGATTTTTTAGTGCTTTTAGGACGTTCTCGTTTGTATTGAAACTGAAGACGTCCCTAAAGATCAGCAAAGGGTCTTTATTGTTGACCTCTTACACGTGAAGGTAATTTGATGATCTCAGCCTTTCCTTGACTTTTTCACGATCTTCTTTTGTTTTACATCCTAGTATAATCTTCCTGTCTTTTGCCTTCCTTACTTTTTCCACTTTTACCCAACCTTCCTTTGCGTCAATTACACCTCTGATCCTATCCATCAATTCTTCGCCGGATTCCTCTTCATCTCTTGCAGTGACGACAACGGAGTGCAGTGCCGTTTGAACGGGAAGTCGCTTCCTACTTGGTGCCGCCGCTGCATTCGCGTACGTAGTTACCTGAAGAGTGTATTTTTGGTGCTCCAAAATTCCCTTCAGACTCTCCATCTTCTCAGTGCTCTCCTTCACTAGCTGGGTATGCTCAGCTAATGAGGACAGCAAATGAGTGATCTCTTCTGTGCCGGGGAAAGGCTGAAGAATGACAGGAGGAACTTGTTCTCCTTCTATCTCCCCAGTCTACTTCTTACTAAAGCCTCTTGCACTCTTCGCATTTTCTTCTTCTGCCTCCTTTATAAGCTTGTAGAGCCGATCCAAGACCACAATAAGCGCTTCCTTTATTTCCGTCTTTATGTTTCTGGAGTTGTTGAGCTTCCCCTTATTCAGGAGAGCTCTTGCCTCAGCAACTCTGGTGACGGGCTTGGGTAGGGTAGCGGCTAACTCGTTCAAGACCACTCGCAGTGAAGGGCTACGGGCAGCTGTTTTCGGCTTGGGTTTAGGCAACGTTTCTGTATTACTGGCCTCCCATTCTCCGATGCTACGTCTCACCTTGGAGGTGGGTCGGTGTTCGCCGGAAGGTCCAGCCTTCTCTGTCTGCTTCGGAGATTTGGATGTGGGCTCGCTACAAGCTTTGACGGGGGTTCGAATTCCAAACATTTTGATGAGAGGCGTTCAATGCACAGTCAAAACAATAATTAATTAATCGAAGTAATAAAATATATTATATATTGAAGTGTATAAATAGTAATTTATCGTCGCTAATATACTAAAGTATATAGGTCAAACGTAATAATAAATGTATAACAATTTAAAATTATATTAATTTACTAAGTTGAAATATTTAGGTATTCTATGTGACTTGGTTGGTTTAAACATTATATAGGCAACATAACTTAATCCTAAACTTTAGGATGGTGAACATGCTGGGCCTGGAATGGTCTGATTCTGAAGGGTAGTGCTGCCGAAACACCGTAAGATTTTAGTGGTAGATGTTTTCCTTGGTCGTGGTAAGGTACTTTTTGGTAGTAAGTCAGGCAGAACATTGATATAATTCTCCTACCGCCTACCCAAGATTGCACGCAGAAAAATCCTTTGGTGCACGGCTACGATTTCAACCGCCCAAACCAACTCGGTGCGCTTTGGCTAGTCCAGTAAAAATACGTCTACGACGGAAAACTACGTCGGGTCATCACATCGACTAACTGGACTAACATCACTAAAGACGAAAGGGAAAGTCTTCAGTCAGTGCGTCCTATCCGTTATGAAATACGGTGCCGAGACATGAACGATCACGGTTGGTCTGGTCCACAAATTCAAAGTCGCTCAGCGAGCTATGGAAAGACCTATGCTCGGAGTTTCTCTGAAGGATCGATTCCTGAACGAACTGATCTGACAGATAACCGAAGTCATCGACATTGAACCTCCATCATTCGCACTTTCAATTAAAACGGTCAATCTCAATCACGTACCTACCTACCGATTGAATTGATGGATGACGAAATGACCGTCTCTGGGGCACTTTACTCGTTGAATTGATTAGCTGACGATGGCAGCTTATAAAAAAATACATAATCACTGTTAAATCATATTTAATTATTTATTAAATTAACATCAATCTACGTCTCCGTCATCGTAACCTTGCTGGTGCGGGTAGTAAGTTCCGGAATTGTCGAAATCATCATTTTGATCTTGTATGGACGGGTACGGGTGATGGGGCATAGCACCCATCCATTGCGGATACCAGTATAGACCCTGAAACGATTACGAGGTACCTATTTAATTATTTTTTACAAGCTTTATCTCTACATACTTCACGGTGAATTTGTCCGTCACAAATCTTGCGATTGATTTTAGAGCGACTTCCAGGGGTTCGATTGAAAGTTTGCATACATGTGTAAATCGCGTGACAATGCAATTTTATGATGACATGGTGCTGATCTGATGATGGAGCTGGAAGGTGGCCAAAGGAACTCCTAAACTACACGTTATACCTGTCGTGTTTGGGATCGTTGGATTTGTCTTGACTTACTCTGGTCCTAGGTTATGTTAAAGCCTGTGTTTAAAAAGGTTTTTTAAAATATTACTTGTATTTATTACATATTACATATAAATATATATATATTACATATAAAAGGCGGCAATAGCCATTGGATAGGGTGTCGGACTGGCGATCGAGAGATCGTGAGTTCGATCCCCACCCCACCCATTGCACTATTGACGTGAACCCACTCCAGTCACAAGCAAATTTAGCTTAGTTGGAGGGGTTAACAGAAATACTAGTAATGTGCAACCCACATTGCGAGTAATCTTTAAAAAAAAAAACAAAAAAAAAACAAAAAAAAAATTACAATTAATAAAAACTAATTTATTTACAAACACTAAATGTTCAACTACACCACGGTAATTATTATAATATTACCGTGACTACACATGCCTCGCGAGTGATGTTCAGTAGAAACACGGTAATATTCGTGGTAGAAAGTTTGAGGTATTCATCTCCATATCTCTGAAGATACTTATCAAGTCTTGATAACATTTACTGAAGGACCACACCAGATATACTTGGACACAGTAAAGAAGATATAGCTCTCTGATAGACGGACGGACAGAAGGACAGTGAAATCTTAGTAATAGGGTTCCGTCGATACCCTTAAGGTACGGAACCCCAAAAACAACATTTTGGTAGTGTTTCTACATCTCTTTGTGCAATCGATCAAATGTATTAAACTGGCACCTTACCTTATTACCACCGGAAGCTAAACAAGTGAACCTGTCCTCATGAAGCTCTATGGTGTCCAAGTAACTCTTCCCAGCGATCGAGCCGTAGTTGTGCGGGTACATGAATAAACACCCATCCAAATTATCTGAAAAGTTTCGGAACCTATATATGCATAGAGCATACTTAAACTTTTTTTATAACTTATAGGCTTCTAGCGTTTGATCACTACCTCGCCTGGTGGTTTTTGATTTTTTAATTTGTTTTTTTCCCCCGACACAGGTCGGAGACTTTTTTTGGCGTTATATTTTGCTTATGCGGCTTAATTTCAAGGTCAAGGCGTCGGCTTGACGACAGAGTTCGTGACTTCGATCCCCCTATTGACGTGAACCCACTCCAGACTCAACACAAGCATATTTTGCTTAGTTGGAGGGGTTAACAAGACTACTAGTAATGGAAGTCGTGGAACCCATATTGCTAATAAGCTTTAATTAGGGTTCCGTACCTCAAAAGGTAAAAAAAGGAACCCTTATAAGATCACTTTCTTGTCCGTCTGTCAGTCTGTCTGTCTGTCTGTCCGTGTGTCACCACCGATTTTTTTTTAAAGAATGCTTTGAGTCATACAGGGCAGATTTTCTCCTTGACGGTGGTTAGCTACTTTTTGGAAGGAATGTTTTTCGGTTTGAATGGCAATGGGTCCAGTGAAATTACAGGGTATGCATGACCTAATATCTTTATGTCTCAAGGTAACGGTAAAAAAAGGTTTAGTGCAAAATTTTGGCTATCGTGAATTTTGCATGCCGCTGTATCCGTAAACAAGTAGACGTCATCGCTTACCGATTACAAGGCGAGCGTTATGCTTGTTCTGTTACCTTGTATAATAAAAAAAATATTGGTAGGATCAGTAGTTTACCGCCTCATCTCCCCTCATCTCACTACAGTCTGTCACTTCCAGGTTAGTCCTACGTTCATACAGACATATCATACAGACTGTATTATCCACCAAGTAGTTTGAACCACCCGCCGGACAAAGACATGTAGCTAATCGTTATAAAAACCGACTTCAAATGTTGAGACTTGAGCTAGTCATTTTTTAGTAGCAAGTATGAGGTGTTCATCTCCATATCTCTCGAGACACTTAGATCGATATCGATGAATTTACAATGGGAAAATCGATCCAGAAATGACAGAGAGATCGGTGAACATACATTAAATAAACTGGCCAAGTGCGAGTCGGACTAGCACACGTAGGGTTTCGATTGAACAAAATTTGCCGGTAAAATAAGATTTATGTATTAATTTTTAAATTAATTTTGTTTTTATTATTTGATGTTATAACCACCATTGTAATATGACACTATGAGCAAATTTCAAGTCTCTATCTTTTATAGTTCATAGGTACAAGCAAAAAACGCCGAAACATCATGTTTCTTTTTTGGGACCCCTTTCATATTTAATTTTGTTTTATTTTTAGTATTTGTTGTTAAATTCCCCATAGTAGTTCCTTCGTGGAAAATTTCAAATTTGTACCTATTACTTGTACTATTCATTATTCTGTGCGATTACGATTATGGAGATACAACACTATAAAGTGCGGACAGGCAGACAGACGGACGGACGGACAGCGAAGTCTCCGTAATAGCATGGAAAAGATAATAATACTACGTAATAGAGTTCCTTTGGTACCTACTCTTTGGGTACGAAACCCTAAAAAGACACAAACGAACTGATAACCGCCTCCTTTTTGAAGTTGGTAAAAATGGTGCATTACCTAAGTTAAGTTTTTCTAGACACGGTCTATTATAGATTAACAGTAAAGCTAGATAACTCACAAGGCACAGTAATATTGATATCTTCATCGTCGTCGTCAGGTTTCGGCGTCGGTTCTATGTAGGGGGGAACGATCTCCACACCAGTGCTCGGGTCGCCGGGAATTATGAATGGTCCTGGAAATATATGAGAAATATGAGGAGTTTCCTAGTTATCGAACTCTAATGCCTTTTCTGTCAGTAACAGTATAAGTATCACATTAATGGTATGCAGAATAAAGGTAATACCGTAAAGTATCTAAATGTTTTGTTTAAAAGAAAAAGTTTTTTAAACTATCTTATAGGATCTGAATAAGGACCCTATTAAATCTCCTTTTGAAGCGGACTCAGACTGTATCTTTGCGAAAAGACGCCAGGAAAAAACTCATTTTTACATTTTGAACATACCTACGTGCCTACATCAATCACATTCATACCTACCATGCCGACCTTAATAATGTATAGTAATTTTTTCTTCAAAACGTTAAAGCTGTGTCAGGCATCGTTCCCTTAAACTCTCTTAACCTTGCTCCACAATTACTGCATAATTTGTATCAGAAAAGCACAGGAACGTGACGAATGATATCAATTGACAGTGGTTATACCCTGCAGTGGTATCAAACAGGCTAAGGATGATAACGATGATTTTAGTCTAACTAGTAAAATTATCTTGATAACTGCTTACCTACCCCCATAATGGTTAGTGTAGTTCCACTCGCAGACGTGGTGGTCACAGATGAGAGGTGAATTATTCTCTTTTGTGTAAAAAGTATGACCGTTTGGTGTCCTCTGAAAAACGTTAAAAAATGAGTTTGTTTATTAATGCAGATCAACGAAAAATTCATTTGTAAAATGTAGACTAAATTTATCATCATGTTTCTACCCTTATCCCACTAAAGTGGGGTCGGTGCAACATGTCATTCTCTTCCATTTGGGTGTATCCGCAGTCATTTTCGCATCCACTCCTTTTACATCCATATCTTCTAACACACAGTCCATCCACACTTTCTTCGGTCTTCCTCTGCCTCTAATAGCCGATCACTTTCATGTCCATTGTACTATTATTTATTTTGTGGTCCAATGCCTTTCATAGTCACATGTATGACTCAATAATATATATTAATTTTTTTAATTAACGATCGATTAAACGAATGGACCATCCTTTTAAGCGTTCCGTAGCCGAATGGCAAAAAACAGAACCCTTATAGATTAGTCATGTCTGTCTGTCCGTCCGTATGTCACAGCCACTTTATTCCGAAACTACAGTTGAAACTTGGTAGGTAGGTTACGATTTTTATACAATAATAAAAAATAAAAGATTAGGGGAAACATAGAACTGAATTAATCGTTTTCTTCAAACCTATACGTGCGGTGTGTCTATAGATAGGTCTTAAAAATTACATGGAGGTTCCTAAAACCATTTTTTCTCGAAGTCAATCATTTGAAAGATAGACACTTCTAAAGCGGTAAAATGTAAGTAAGGGAGTGAAAAATCTAAAAAAATAGATGCTGTAGATCTCAATAAACACTTTCAACGAAAATTGGTTTGAATGAGATATAGTCAGCAGTTTTTGACATATAGCTACCGCAAATATAACTTTGTTTTTCATACAAACACTATGAAAAACAAAGTTCATTTTTTTAGTGGCGAAAATTATAGTTATAAAATACTGTACTGTGTTTCGGAACCTTACGAGTGCGAGTCCGACTTGTACTTGGCCAGTTTATTAACGGTTTGATGCTGATGCGTGTCATGTCATATTTATAGCATCAATTAATAGAAAATTGGTTGAAAGATTATATAGTTAGGCGTCCATTACACGATAGGTCAGTTTGCTGTCAGTTTGCTCACAGTCACGGCTGTGACTGATGGATAACTGATCGTGTAATGGGTTGACTGACGGTGACTGACCGATATTTACATACTTTGATTTGCTGCATGAGCAACCATCAGTCATGACTTTTGGTTTTGAAAGACGGATAACTTACCGTGTAATGGACGCCTTAGTCGCATTGGTAGCACATTGACGGATTGACGGACGCTGATTGAGTGACTTACCAGCAAGTAGTCATGATGCCTGAACCTCAGCCCCTGTATGTTGAAGTCGAGGATGAAGGAGCCGGATGTGATGATGCAGGAAGCAGCAGTCAGCGGCGGCAGCTTGTACATCACTAGACCACACTTCACTATTGCCTTCGGAAGGGTGACCACATCACGCTCTTGTTGGAGGATCTTCTTGAAAGGAAACCTTCAAATAGAACTGTAGGTTAAGGCAAAGCAACCAGAGTATACGGTTCTTATTTAATTTTAAAAGCTCTGGGTAATAATTTTTTATCGTACAAAACGAAAAAACCGACTTTACATGCCGTGATAGTCAAAGTAGCCAGTAGCCAGTATCATATCATCAAGGTATACAAATTTGTTTATATTGTTTATCCCATATCTCCGAAGCAATATCCATATCATCTCCATATCCCATATCAGCCCCCTGATTCTCAATCATTCGAAAACCAATCGGATTCAGAAGCGTCATTTTGAATTTCAAATATCTTTCTTCCGTGAGCTATTTGCTCGCGGAAACCTTTCCGATTACAATCACTGATTTTTTCGAGTTGAAATATCAAAAGTTGTGGATTAGAACATTGTAAATTGCCAAGATCTGAGTCGAAAGAGAAGCGGTTTCCGAATCCGAATTTGCTTTCGAATGATTGAGAATCAGGGGGCAGATCTCGATAAAATTTAAATGGAACCAAACGGGAAGCATAATCTCTCAAACAATTTACCAAATCGGTTAAGATTTCACGGAGTTCTGGGTAACAAACTTAAAAAAAACCGTCGAATTGAGAAGACCTCCTTTTTTGTGAAGTTGGTTAAAAAGCTCTAGACTTAGATATTTATATTTAGATATTTATGTCATTTCCAGATAAAAATATATCCATCATCTTCTGCAATTCAGAAATCAACTGACGAACGTATTATGCTTCTATATTTTTACATTTTAATTGATAATGACATTTTATCATCGCTATACTATCTATCGATTTATATTTAGAGTGTGTTTATGTTTTTATATTATGTTTAAATTTAAATACTGAATAGGTAGTTCCGATATAATATTAAAATTTGCACGCCAACTGGTAAAATACAGCAGCACTAATTAATTTTATAAGACCACTATGACCTGTATTTGCAATGAATAAATGATTATGATTGTACTTTAAAATAGAAAGCGTAATTATTAGCGTAATTACTTATAATTACGCTTTCTATTTTAAAGTACAATAGGTACAACTTTTACCACACCTCCAATTAGTAGCTACCCACTTTACCATTCCTCCATTGTGGTTATATTAGCTAGTCTACAACTATAGTCTTACTTCACCAAACTAAAGGTTGGATCTTATATCGAGTCGCCCGAATTTGAGTTACCTGTGAATGTGGGGGGGTTAAGGGGGTTCGTACTAAGCGCCGTGAAGCAAAACTTGCTGCCGAACATGCGATAAAATATTTAATATTATTTTTTGAAATTACGTAAAATTCTACTACAGAACATACGAATGCGTAAAACGAAACATAATTTTCTTTGATTGCTTATCAACTACAGAAGCCGCGGCCGTCAGTGCTGCGGCAGCGGCCGGCGAAGCGCTAGAAAGTAAAATAATAAAAATGAAAGATGAAATAATTTAAATTTAACTTTTTAAAAATAAAAATAATCTACGCCTCTCCGGCAGGGGGAAACCAGTGGGGGGAGACTTTCCTTCATTCCCTCTACCTCCCCCGACTACTCCTATCTTCCTACGAAGGCTACTTGATTTAAGATCTTTACCCAAAACCACCCCGTACACGCTATTTCCATCTTTACCTGAATATACAAATGCCGTTGTGGCACTCCAACCCATGAAGGTAGTTATCTGTGGGGAAGGAGATGCTCGGATCATCCAGCAGGTAGTACTTCACTTCATCGTGGAAGTGCAGGAATCCGAGGAACACGAAGGATCGATCTCTGCAGTACGGCGCTTGACCTCGACCCATGCCGTAGATATCACTGTATAACTCCGACAGGAAAATGTACACGTATTTGCCGCAGTAGAACTCTGCGAAGAAGGACAAGCCAATTAGTTCTCTCTCTCTTAAAAAAATAAAAAAATCAAATGTATTTATTGCCATTACAGAGAAAAATAGGATACAAGCATAAATTATTTTATATATAACATTAATGACACAGATTAAAACATAAATACATATAAATAGTTTAAAAAATTGAATTGGCAAAAGTAGCAAATTCAGCATATGCTGCGTGCACAATTTCTTGCGCAGGCAGCATATGCTGAATTTGCTCCTTGAGCTCGAAGTGCATAATTTACCGCCGGACACTGTACATATCTTCATGTTACCTTGGCTAATATAAAACTCCATAGGCACGGGACCGCCGGTGTAGGTAGCCTTCCTCTCGGCAGCTATAGCGTTGTGGTTCTCGTACATGGTGATCATATTGTCGATCACATCGTCCAGTGTGATCAGGAGGACCTGTCGATGGTAAGGTAATTGACTAATGAGTACCTACTAACTACGTAAGACCATTGACAAAAATATACATAATCTATTATATAACACACAATAATTGTTAGCTGCTGGTATTTGGCAGAACCATTCTACAGGTGGGAACAGTACTCCATACACGATCGGACTCTGGCGCGGTAGAGATTGAGCAACTACCCCGGTCTGAAGTACTGTCTCACCTTAACCAGAATACCAAGGTTGTTGAAACTATAACCGGGCGACCGTGCATTGATCGGTTTTTTGTATAAAATTGCGTTTTCACAAAAAACACTACAATATACGAGTAGGTAAACTCAAAAAGTAAATAAACATATACTAAACCAAATAAATATAATATGAATGAAAAGAAGTTGATGATCGTTAAACATCGATAATTCATTATCTTAATCAAAACCCAAGAGAAGACAGACTATTGATATCATCATTGCATTACACAAGGTACTCTGTGATCATTGCATGCATTCTACCATTACTGCGGTGTTGCCAGCTGCTGCTAATTATTATATTACCTTTAGCTCCTGAATGTGCAGTTTTATAAAACGACCCAAGTGGTCCGTCGCTATATGAACACGCTCGTTGATCATGTACTGAAATAACAAAAAAATAAATAAAAAGTTTCTGAACGAGAACAAAAAAAAACCATCATTTTTGTCTACTGTTGGAGATAGGCTTCATCTATGACTCGCAACAGAACACTGCTTTTTTCATTAACTGCGTGCCTTTTTACGGATATCGTCTATCCACCGTCACTAGCTCGATGACATCCCAACCAGCAAAAACTACATTTAAAACAATCTCTAGACCACTATTTTATTGCTCTTATACCATTATTATATCGTCGTATAAGCCTGGATTTGGGCACCATTTATAAGCGTACATTGTTTATATCTTTCTAATATCAATCTCATTGAATGTTGTTTCCACTTAAATTAGTCTTGCCAAAACTAATTTAAGCGTACATAGGCTTACATTGTTTTAACGTTAGAGTCCTGTAAGCGTAAGGAAACTTATTTTGATTTTACATAAGATGAAACACAACTGTAAAAAAAACTGTTGGTATAGTGTTTGCTTGAAAGTTACAACTAATAAAAAAGAAACCGAAAACAGTAAGGATAAAGGTTTTTAATAATTATAGTGTAATAACCGTGCCATTATTAACAAGTGTTTCGTTTTATTCTTTTCGGCAAGTATTAGTATTGGAAAATATTATTTACTGTAAAGTAGACCCTAGTTTACGCTTCACAAATCGTGCGCCTCATCCGTGTATAGTATTTATATCTATTTTATATCTTGTATAATTATTTTAATTGTTAATTTGTGTTAAAAGTGTCGCCATTAGTATTGCATTTATTAATATCACTATAAGACTATTGTAAGATCATTTAGCAGTAATCTAATTAATTCCAACATGGAGTCATGTTGGAATAAATTAGAGTTCCTTGAATTGACATAAAACATTATTTTAATTTAGAAGTCAACGTTTGGAATGTAAAATGGTATTTTATGTGACCGCACTAAAATACTTTAAGTTAAATATAATAGTCAACATCAAATGTTACTCTCACAATTTTAGTCACAAATTCGATTTAAGATCAAACTTTCTTAAATTAGACTCGTATTCTCTATTGTAAGTATGATGATTCAATATCACTCTAATACCGAGGCTATCCACTGCTGTTGATCTAATAATAGTTTTGATTAATATCAAAATGTACACGTTTTAAGTACTCTATGATATTAGTCTAACATTCTTACAATAGCATTTGGAAAATATGTAATACAATTAAATGAGCTTAGAAAATGTGGATATGAGAGCTAACTATCTCACGTCTTAAGATAAGTCTCAAAAAATGCTTTTATAGGTGAGTGTGGCTTACAACGGCACTGTAAAATAAACTTATATGCATAATTAAGACAAGGTATTAAGATCAAGTGTATTAGAGCCTGTAACGGCTTGTCAGATACTAATATAGGAGCGATAGCAATGACGAAAACAGATAAGAAACCACTATAAGCTCAGAACTCTTATAAAGTGAGAAACGTAAGACGATTTTGCTAGTTGGGATGCGATAAGTTTGACGAGCAGTAGTCGCCCCTTACTTCGGTTTTCGATTTTTCTCAAATATGTAGTTATGACTCACTTCTTATATCGACTTTCGTTTTCTTTCGGAAGACTTCGTTAGTGGGAGATGTCTATCGAAGTGGAGAGCTTAGATATGTAATGAGAATGTGGCTATTGACGCACATATCCGCTTAGCTTTGGTGGAAACCGGCATAACCCTCCATACCCACTTCCCTCCTTACCTCCTTCTTTACCAACCCTTCATATTTTCTATGTGCATTTATGGGTGTTTATCCGCAGGTGGTAGTAGCATTATATCGATCTTCCGCCTGACTTACTACCAAAAAGCTTATCATCATCAGAGGAAAAATCTGCCACCATAACTTTACAGTTTTCCGGGAGCACACAGCCCTTGAGAGTGAGACCATTCACGGCTTAGCATGTTCACCACCCTCGACCGCTTCACCGCTTAGTGATAGGCGAGATAGTGGACAAACACTTTCCTATCAGATGAAAAAAATATTGAGCTTCTTATTTCTAATTATGGGCAGGCTTGAAGATAGTGTTTTACCTGATCCTCAGCAGTCTTGACCCTCATCATCTCAGTCTGGTACAGCCACAGGTTGTCCAGCTTGTCTGTGGGGTCATGTCCGTATATTTCAAACGCGTCTATGATCATCGCCAGAGTGAGGTTCTCGTTAGGTTCCATGCAACATGGGTGGTTGCGGATGTTGTATGCTGTCTAAAATTATATAAAGAAAATACAGACGCAATGAGAAGATACCTACTGCTTATTGGAAGTCGGTTAAATTGTATTGTATAATATAAGGTAACAGGACAAGCATGACGCACGCCTGATTGTAAGCGATGACGTCTACCTATTACAGATACAGCGTCATGGAAAATTCTGGATAGCCAGAATTTTGCTTGTAACACTGCGCCTGTTACCTCGAGACATAAATTTATTAGGTCCATGTCATGTCCAGTCCATTCCGCATGCCCTATAATATCACTGGTTAAATTAAATAATTATAATTGACCTTGCTGTTTAGTACCGCAGCACACTACCTAAGCCATAAATAGTATAGGCATTTATATTTTCTTTTAATGTTTTTGGACATGCTTTTCATTGAATCTTTCGACCAACGAAAACTCAATGCATACACGCTACAAGTGCTACAATGTCTTCATAGAAAACGGCAGACTACGAACACTCAGCGTAGCCCCGCCACGAGCGCTACAATGTTCTCATAGAAAACTTTCGGCTACGAACACGCAGTGTAGCCTAGCTACGAGCGCTACAACACTCTCATAGAAAACTGTCGGCTACGAAGACTCAGTGTAGTTACGCTACGAGCGCTATAATACTCATAGAAAACTGCCGGCTACGAACAGTCAAGGTAAGGCCACACCGCGGCGTCCTGCGATCTGCGGGCGTGATCTCAGTACTTTTCAATTGTTTTTTGATCGCGTTTGGTGTGAACCAGTCGGCACAAATACTACTGCGCTATCTGATCGCCGCCTAGATCGCGCACGCTGGACGCTGCGGTGTGTCTGTACCTTCAGTGTAGCTACGCTACGAGCGCTACAATACTCTCATAGAAAACTGTCGGCTACTCATACTAAGTATAGCCACGCTACGAGCGTTACGATGTTTCCTAATATGTTTTGGGCTATCAAATACCCAGCCAGCTATGTTACAATGCGTTATAAAGATTTAATTAGACCTGTGTCGATCGTGATTGATCGAATCATTTTGATTCGATCGCGACCGGTACATGAGTGATCGAATCATAGATCTCTAACAGATTCGATCTTATTTGACTCGATCACGAATATCAGTTTCATGTCTCGTGATCGAATCATCTCACTAAATAATCGAATACTAAGTCTGAATGTTGCAACATGATTGAATGTCTAAGTTATTATTCATTACGATACTTTATAAACAGGCGACATGTTTATGAGATCAAAAATAGGTATGTGTTTTCATCATGACAAATAACATTAATATCATAATTCTAACCATCATCCGTTCAGTTCAGCATTTGTCATTCGGTCATATACTCATACAATACAACAAAGTACATTTTCGATCATTTCGATAATTTGGGTCGCAGTTCCTTTGTACTTTGTAGCACGAGCAAACGAACTGCGACCCGCGACCGAAATAATCGAATCTTTTGGACCCGATCACTGTATAAGTCGGTCTCGAACGACCCGGGTCTCGACAAATGAACGATCGACACAGGTCTAGATTTAATAAAATACTTTGCGACCCGTTCGCTACTAGCCCGACGATAATTCAGTAGTGGATTTTAAGCCTACGAAAACCTATAGTCTTGTCTTGCTATACTACGGTGGCATCAATATTAAAAAAAAGGAATTCCAAACAAAATGTTGATCCATAAATATTCATTCTAGCTACACTATAAACGCTACGCCGATTACATATCAAACTTTTAGTCAACTTAGACCTAGTTTATAAACGCTAGAGTGATACAAAATAAATAATGGAAGACTGGCTGGCTTATTTGACCATTATTACCTACGACTTTATTAATATTTAATTAAATTTATTTATATTCAAAACTATACAGTAATTAGTATTAGGTATAACTTACCGACAAGTATATCCATATAAAACATATTGTAAGCACCGCGCATGCGCGAATGCAAACCTCCATTTTGGCAACATGGCGTCCGGTGTAATGAAAAGTGTAACTATTGAACCAATTAATAAATTGGCAATTTGGTTGTTATCTTGACCTGGCTATTAAATGTTGGTATAAAAATTAAGAACTTATTAAAATAAAACCTACAAGTAAAAAATCACTGTGTAAGTTATTTTGTTATGCTTGTATTTCACTTTTCTTGTATGATGATTGTACGAGTAATCATACTATTTGACTCTACTACTTATATAGATAGATAGATAGATAGATGAACTCTTTATTGCGACACCAAAGATACAGACACATATAACTTTTACAGCTTAAATTTAACGTGTAGCAATGGGCGGTCTTATCGCTAACAGCGATCTCTTCCAGACAAACCTTTGTATGGATAGGATCGAAATATTAGCCTAATGCAGGGTGTACTCATAGAAAACTGCCGGCTACGAACAGTCAAGGTAAGGCCACACCGCGGCGTCCTGCGATCTGCGGGCGTGATCTCAGTACTTTTCAATTGTTTTTTGATCGCGTTTGGTGTGAACCAGTCGGCACAAATACTACTGCGCTATCTGATCGCCGCCTAGATCGCGCACGCTGGACGCTGCGGTGTGTCTGTACCTTCAGTGTACTAATATACTTGTCTATATAATCAAAGCTATTACTCACACTATTCTACGTTTACTCTAGCTTATTTGAATCAAATTTGTCAATCAAACTCGGTATAGAGTAAATAATCTAGTAATATTTTTAAGCTTCGATACCAAGAAAGATTTGTTTGTTATTTTTATAATTTCGTTTGTGTATTTTCTTTAATATTAGAGTTTACTAAGATGTTATTCTTGCACTCTACCGTATAGTTATAAAATATAGTTCATAGCAATTGACGGTTGTCTGGAAGAGATTGCTATTTTGCGATAAGCCGCCGTTTATACTTTAAGTTTAGCACTAATTTAAGTAACATTGTTCTTTTTAAGTGTTATTATTCATTCACTCAAATAGTTTTAAATAGCTATACTAAACCACTTTAAAGAAACAACCTTTTGAAAGTTAGCGCCCAATATGGGGCGAATATAAACGTGGCGCCCTTCGTCGACTAAAAATCAATGGTGGCGCCCAAGCAGGGACTATAATAACTTTTACTACGATATTAACTAGTGTTCTAGCTAATCTGAATATTTATTTTATTTTTGTTACTTAAACAGTGTTTCTAGTATATACACTGGATATGTATATGATTTTATGCTAAATTAAATTAAAAATACCAATGTAGAAACTAAAAAGGTAAAAATTAAGGTAAATAAAAATTAACATTCGAATAACATTTTATATTCTTTAAAATACACACCTAGAATCGTTTTATCACTATACATGTATTTATTTAGGTATTTTTAACTTTATACAACATTATTGCACTTGAATACATCACTAAGTTTACGATATAAATATTGAGTGTTCAAGCATCGGAAATAATAGCGCCATACATTTTCTTACTAAATATTCGTGCGCTAAGTTTGGAAGACATTTAGATTTTTTTATTTTTATGATATGTTTTATGTTTAACTTTTGTATTCACAGATTTTTTGTTGTTGTTTAAAATCTGTGTGAGTATATATCGTCTCTAGGGTATTTTAGGAGAGTCTCTCATACTACATTTTTTCTATATTTTTTATGTCTGGTAGAAGAAATGAGGTAATTTAAAGCGATGAAAGCGAAATACTGCCTTGTTTATAAGGCAATAAAACGACTTTTACAAATTATAAATTCAATAATTTTTATGGAGTGTTAAAACACTCCAACAAATGCTGAATACATTCAGCATTTGTCTATACATATCAAATATATAAAATTAATGTTGACATTTATGGGTATATTGTTAGTATTTCATTAAAGTTTTATTTCGAGAAATATATTCGAAAATATTATAGTTAAAAAAACGTGTAAATGAATATGTAGGTTTTACTAAGATTTATATTGTCTCATGTCTCGTTTTTTTTCTTTGTAAAAGTCAAAAAGCCAACAGGGATATCACATAATGCATAATTTTATAAACTAATCTATTCAACTTGTATAACTATGTACAGCATAACCTGAATAATTAGAAATTGTACATGTATTTTTAATTGAAATAAATATAAATAAGATAGCATCGTTTAGATACTAAGAAACAGACTTCTCATGTGCATGAAAAAGACTACTTTTTCATCAGTAGCAAGATTATTAGGTATTTATTTATTAGGTATATATTTGAGGAGATAATCTCCATATATGATTCTCTGGAGATACTAATAACATCTCGATGAATTGTAAAATGGGACCAAATGGGAAGAATACCCAATAAACAACAAAAATAGTAAATTGATACAAGGACGCAACAAAGTTTTTTTTCGTTTAGGATGCTAGAGATGTAGGCCGAGAGAAAATACCTACTTTTGCAGCCGTAAAATACACTGTAATTTTTATTCTCCTCTATAAGAAAAGGGAAAAGATAAAAGTTCTTTGAAATAGCTATTATACTTATTATAGAACAGACCGACTGACATAAAAATAATATAGATCAATAAATACAAGCAGTTTTCGAAACTAAAACCTCGAACCTTTCGCATTTTCACTCGATAAAATTTGTATCAATAAGCTTTTTTAAATATTTTTTCAGGCCTTAGTAGTTACCTACCATGTATTTTGTATTTATTTTTTTATTATTATATGTAATTTACAAATTGGTAAATGAACGACGGCGTTCTAAAGTAACAAATATAAAAAAGTTTTAAAGTCGGTCAAACGCAGATTATAGATACTATAGATTGTAGTTTAATAAAATATTTAAAACGTCGAATTATTTTTCACTAAGTAGCGTAAAGTCATAATTATATGACTACGCTGCAAACACGATTTTTTTATTTTTTTAGTTAGGTAATCATGTTTCAACCATAGCATTGTTGGTAGTTTTCGAATTATCCAGGTTTTCTTGCTGTACAATTTCTATAATTTAATAACCAACAACAATTTATGACTAGACATGGAAGACTTGGTTACATTTATAATTTCACAATCGCACAATTAATTTATACTTAAACTAATTTACCTAACGCTCAAACGAAATTTGCATCAATAAACAAAGATCAAAACCAACATTTACTAAGTATTATTTTTACACATTGATAAATAAATAAAAAACTATCTTAGTAATATTAGTAGGTGTCTACCTGACATAATTTTTTTTTGTATTAATGGAATAAGTTACGGTTTTGTGAAAAATTAACATAGAACTAGAAACATATGTCCTTCATTAGATAATCATAATTTTTGATTGGAAAAAAACATAACTATATCTGGATTTAAAATATGATTTTATATAATGTCACTTATAAAATTACTGTCCAAACTTCCATAATTTAATTTCAGGTATTCTAAATAAATAATATAATATAAATATAATCGAACGAACGTAGATTTATAAAAAAATTATTTTTATACATTTAAAATGATTTTGCTGATAATATTTATTAGATAACAAATAATAACTCTGTCTAGCATCAATAAATCTATTAATTCGTGTAAATATTATCCAAATACACGCAGACAATAATGCAAATAAATACGTTTGTATATGATAAAAGCTATATTTTCCTTACATAAAATGGAAGACTTCGTTGTGACATAATATAATATATGTGATATAATATAAAGATTTTAAAAACAAATCCGCAATTGTATCTTGGAAGACATTGGATCGCAACATTAATATATTTTTATTTTTTTGTTTAAATAGGAATAAAACCTATACATAATAGACTTCATATTTGCGAGGAAATAAAACCTCGAAACATCTAATTGTTTTCTATAGACATGAACATACAAGGTATTATTCATTTAACTATGCATTCAACATTGCAAGCCACATAATTTGCGACAAATTATAAATGAATATATTACTCGTATCGTATCTCTAAAAATAGTTCAACAATTTATTATTGTCTAGCTTGGAGATTAAAATGGTAGGCCTATCTTGAACGCCTTAATAAGGGCAGACCCAGAGTCGTACATTCCTATAACTCCAAATAAGACACCTAGACCGATGATAAAGTAATCGTAGGCGATGGTGGTGCTCTCTAGCTGATTGCCCTTCAATTTGATGTGGAAGTACGCCGGCCAGATGAAACTCAACATGGTTCCGGTAAAACTCCCAATGAAACCCATGAGAATAGCGAAATGCGGGATAAATATAGCCATCAGTATAGTGAACATTATCACTCCGAGTCTCCAAGCCAAACCCCAAACTTTCAACTCTCCATCGAGAGCGTATATCACCGGGAAGAAAGTCTTCGGCTTGCCTCTGAAAAGAGCACGTTCTAGAAGATCGCAAGCAGCGTAGTAAGGCAACGGGTAGCTGAGAACGGCTTTTATAACCAAGAAAAAGTTGACGAGCCCTTTGAATCCTGCCGAGCGCAAGTTGTTCGTGATCACCTGTTGAGTGTCGTTTTGGAAAGTCAAGAAACACATGTACCCGAACAACGATTTGAAGGCAGCCGCTGCGATATGCGACCAGTTCAACATCCACTCAAACTTGGATCGATCTTCCATGTTCCCTTCTAGAGTCGGGAGGAAGATCTGTGAAGTGTACGAGAACACAATCACACCGAGACTGATCGGGAAGTTCTCAAAATCCAAACTCCACTTTACTTTGCCCCATCCCCAATCGCCAATGTAAAGAATGCAGTAGCCAAGGACGATGGCGTTGATGATCAAATGGCTCATCGTGCACCAAAAAGACAGCATGCTGACGCTCGCCAAGGACTTCAAAAAGGCTAATGGTAGGAGGAATACCCCTGTGAGCATCATCCAGGATCTAGTATCGATGGATCCGTCAGGGAATGTGCCGATCATCAGGTCACCGCAGACAACGACGTACAAGATACATGTCATAAGAAGTTCGATGATTTGGGCGAGGTTGACGATCCGTGCTCCATATTTTTTACCGAAACACTCCTTGGCGATGCTAACGTAGGAGTCACGTACTCTGACTCTCTGACCCGAGACTGGATCGTCTTCGTACAAGCATTCGACGAGGATCTTGCCGGTGTAGCAGCAGATGTGTGCGATGCCGATCATAGCTGCAATCGCCCAATAGCCTCCTTGAAGAACGGCAAACGGCAAGGATACCACGAACATACCCTGTTAGAAACACTCACATTAAACTACCGTTTTTAAGCACATCAAGGTTTATTTTTCAAAGTAGAGCTCACCTGAATGGCATTGGTAACATTCCAAGCTGCTTGGAACTCATTGATCTTCTGACCGGGTTTGCCCCCGCCTTCCTCAAAGCCACCTTCTTCGGAAGAGGCGTAGAAGTCCACACTTTGCATGCTTTGAGTCCTTAAAAAATAAATTATTGCGTCATTGGGATTTTAAATAAGGTAAGACAACCGTTACTGTTTTGAACTGGTAGTTGCTTTTGAGGTTTATACCTTGGCGCACCATCCTGTTGAGGAAAAGTGTTCTGATAGCTGGTGAAGGAGTCTTCAGCTTGCAGCTCTCCACTTAGGAATGGGTTGGTGGGATTCGTCGATTGATATGTTGGAGAAGTTGTCTCGTTCATAGTCGATAATTCGCAACTTTCGCCCATATTTTCTGCAAAGCAATAACACTTTGAGAAACGATGACCAAACATGTATGTTTATTTTTCTTGGTTTACCTATATGATTTTCACAAACTTTACTAACAATACACTAAACCATGATGAATGAGATTGAACTAACAGTTCACAGTAAATCAGAATATATTAAATTCTGGTTTATATATAATAATTTAATTTTTGTGGCATTCTTAAGTCCATGTTTAGGCCTTATAAACTTTGGAAATGCATGCCAAAATGTTATGCAGCTATAGATCAAAATAATAATACATTAGAACCTGATGCTATTAGAACAGGTAACAGAAAATTCGCTTTGTAAAGATTACGCAAACGAAATAGAGCATCGCTTACCCATGTTAGCAAAGCGAACATTTTGCGGCGGGCGAGGTGGTGCCCCTGGCTTATCAGGCATCTGCTGGCGGACCGTCTGCATCGCCACATCCAGGGCATTCCTCAACGGAGGCAACTTGCTCGTCAGCCGACCGAAATTCATGTTCCTATATTATACTTCTTTATTCCCAAAAAAGAGCTATACGAAGCCTTTCGACCTTTATCTTACGTAATTGTAAAAACCTAAACTATCGCGTTGAATCACTTATTGGAAGACATCGATTTCAAACACTTCTCTAATCTACACACTTAACACTAATATGGAAGACTTCTTTACGCTAAAATTATTTAACTCTTACATTACTGCGTGCCAATTTTGAGCAACCATTTTTGGAGATTTTCCTTTGCACATTGCACGCGAATTCGCGTTGGGTTTTAGGTAAAATTTGATCACTTGTCGGCGCTGGTTTTTGTGTTAGGTTTTTATGTATGTTTTGATTGATTTTTGATCATTTTTTCTTGATTTTAGTGCGATGGCTGCTCGGCACTGGTTCGGGGTGGTTTCACCCTCGACGCGCGGTAGGTGCGCGGTGGAACGATCAATAGATCGGGGTTGGGGGATGTGCCAACAATGTTAGTGTGTCGGAGGTACAGTACGTTCGATGTAACGGATGTGCGGACTGTTGAGACAGTCTCTTAGGATGGAGGATAAGCAATGGATTGGGTTAATTGTCGGTAGATTTTAAGATTGGTATTATTTTTTAACCGACTTCAAAAAAAGGAGGAGGTTTCTCAATTCGACCGTATATATATATTTTTTTTTATGTTTGTTCGCGGATAACTTCGTCGTTTATGAACCGATTTTGATTATTCTTTTTTTGTTCGAAAGGAGATATCCCAAGTGTGGTACCATGGTAATTTTATCGAGGTCTGATAAGTATCTCCAGAGATATTGAGATAAACATCTCAAAATTGGTACTGAAAATGAATAGCGCGGCATTGAAGTCGGTTCTTTTTTAGTTTTTAAACGATATTATTTTATTTATGTTTCTGGTAAGTTTTAAAGTAAATTTCAACAACCGGTTATTATGAACGTAACAAACATGTAGTTAGTAGATTATTAGTATATAAAATAATTCTTAGATCAACAAATAATTAAGTAAGCAAGCAAATTAGTAAGCAAATTATTGCTACCATCACGTTATAATTATGTGGGTACAAAAAATTCGAATATATTATTTATTTATTTTATTATACTTCGAATGTAACTTAACAGATACTTAAATCTAAAGCGTTATAATTATTACTTACTATAGAACAAACAAAGAGCCGAAGATCAGGCTCAGTGGCATGACTTGGGAGAGGCCTATGTCCAACAGTGGACTGATACCGGCTGATTATGATGATGATGATGATGATGATGATAGAACAATCATAATTATAGGTATATACTAACATATAATACACAAAAAAATCAAAAGATTGACAAAAGATTAAAGACAAATTATGTATGTTGCATTTCAATTCGTTTCTTTAACAATACATTCAATTTAGTAATGTTTTTACTATTTATATTATATTTTTTTATTCGTTTATAAAATTTTATTAATGCGTATTTTTTATTTGTAGATTTTTAATAGTCTGTATTACAGTAAATTTTAATAGTAGTTTATAGTTTTAAATTAATTTTAATAATTAAACAATTAATATCAAAATATTGATAACATTTAAATGTGGTCCATTGGAAATGAATCTTACAGAATGTTATTTTCATCTACCTTTTCTATGGGTTAGTAAAAGTAATTTAGTAATATACTTATAGAGGATTCCTTTCCCCCTGAACTGACAATATATGGCCCACCTGGATGGAAAATAGCCCTAGAAAAAGATTCGTGAAAAGACATCGCTTTACCCAGCAGTGGAATATTACAGGTTGTCAATAAAAAATATTTCACTCGTAAAGCCAAAGGCAAAAGCTACCAGAGTAGTAAATAACCTTCCAGAACAATCCAAACTTCATCATAAAAACTAATTGATCGTTAGAGGTAACGAGCTCTTTGCTCGGCGGCTATACCAACTGTTGGCAGTCGCCGACATGTCCCGGCTACATTATATCAATATTTATTTTAGTTTAGTATTACTTTTATTTAGTCTTTTTTGTTCCACGGTAAGTTACTGCGGTTAGTTACTGTAATATATCTACGCGATTTTTTAAGCTATTGCATAGCTTCTATCGCGAGCCTTGAGCGTGGAGACCGAATCCAGAAATTCCGTAACGAAAATAATCGAACACCCCAAAGAATTAAATACCATTATCCAGCAACATTTTACTACTATTTATGAAACCAAAGACGACCTTATCTCTACTACGCTAAGGCTTAAAAAATGAGTTTCGTTAGATCAAACTGTAATGGACAGTTGGTTTTTGCAGTTGCACAGATTTTGTCTTCTCGTTCCTTTTTCAAATATAAATTCCGAATTCTATTTTCAAATTAAGTCAAGGGTGAACAAGTCCTCGGAACTTTACATAATTCCTCCTTGTTAAACACTCACTGCCTTCATACATGTAGCCGTGACACAGATAGGTGTATAGGTATTTATTATCTATGTACAACAGTGAATATCTGAACTCGTATAATTTATATGAATAAAAGTGCATTTATTAATGAAGAAAGTCACGAAAAAAATAGTGAAATAAAATGAGTGAGTACTCTATATACGTACATTTTATTATGATTATCACAAATGCAGTATTATTTTTTGTTTTGTTAATTTATATAAAATACTGCTATAACGATGCGAGACGAAAGAAGAGAGACTGCCAAAATTTTTGATATAAAATGAGCGATATTAAAAGTAGCTCACTTCTCATTTATTTAATAAAAGAAAAAATAAAGGTTTTCTTATCGGTCACCACGCTCAAAAAGTGTAACTTGAATTAATATCAAAGAAAAAAAATACTGCATAAATAAAAAATGCTATGCAATAGCTTTACCGCGGCAGTCCCCGAGTGCCACACGTCTTTTTATTAAATTTAGATAGAAAACGCGTCGTAACGTATCTATTTTTCCGAGTCCTGAGGGCCGTGTCGAGCTGAGTCAGATATATATAAGCTGGAATCTCTTTGAATTAGTCCATACATCGATTATGGCTATCAAAATTCTTGACGCCTCGTTAAATGTTATAAGCAGAGCAGACTTCATTATCCATACTCCTAACTTATATTAATATTATAACGTATGCGACTAACGACTCCACAGATGGTATGAGTATTTTATCAATGTTCCACTTGATTTGCTACCAAAAAGTAACTTAACACCTGAATAGGAGATATCTCCTTGATAGAAGAACATCTGCCTCCAAAACCTTATGGTATCCCGCCAGCCCTTGAAGATTCAGAGTATTCTAGGCTTAGCGTGTTTACCATTTTCGGCCACACCACGCTTACAACCAAGCGAGATAGTGGTCAAACGCTAGTCTATATGATTAAAAAAAATATAATACTTGTTTATTTTTTAATATAATGTTCAGCGCTTTATATTTCTCTGATATGCCGGACTATATAATAATATCAGACGGGCGTTTTGCTTATCTCGTTACCACAAAGCACATTAGTAACCTATTAATATTAATGTTATTTGTTTAGAACGCTTACCTAGTATCCAACCACCCATGTTGCCAATTCCCGAGCGAGAATCTGACCCTGGCGATGGTGATAGATGCCTACGAGATATATGGACACGATCCTACAGACAAGCTCGACCACCTCGTTCATTACCAGATCGAGATGATGAAGATCAAACGAGCTCCAGACCAGGTAATCATCATCAGGCTATACTAGTTCACGGTTGTTTGTTCTAGTTACTAGGACGAAGTAATTCGCTAGAGAACTAAAGTGATCGACATAGGTCAACGGATTAGCAAATTGAAGTGGCAGTGGGCTTGTCATATGTGCCGCAGGACTGATAACCAGAGGGGTAGACGAGTTCTAGAGTGGAGACCGCGAATCGGCAAAAGTAGCGTAGGACGTCCTGTGCCCAGGTGGAGTGACGATATACGCAAATCGGTTGGGAGAGGCCTACGTCCAGCAGTGGACTGACACCGGCTGATTATGATGACTAAGACAATAATATTTCAATTCAAAATTTAAAACCACCCTCTTTGATCTATGTACATATACCTAATCTGTTTATTGAGACCATTCCAATGAGCCCAAATTCGACATCTCTGCCACGGTAATATAATAATATACATTACCGTGTCTCTACTGTAAGTTGGTGAGGAGTTAGGTATTCTGCAGATCCCAGGAGATGTACCAGCATTAGGTTAATGCTATATCGTTGAAAAAAGAAGATACCGAATTTCGAACTGATCAGAGTTATGAAAGTTGAGTTCATAGCGTCATCAACCAAAAAAAAACTCAGTCTTAAAACGGCTCAACGGATTGTCATGAATCAAAGCTAAGAACACTCTCGATTAAGACACCTATCAAACAAAAAATACCAAATCAAAATAGGTTCATCCGTTTAGGCGCTACGACGATGCCACAGACAGACACACACATACACAGACACATACGTCAAACTTAAAACACCTCTACTTTTTGTGTCGAGGGCACAGATCACACCGATACACCGGCCCCCATGAGACCGACCTTGAACGGAGTTTGTCCCTTTCTTTTCTATGGACAACTTATATATATACCATATTATATATATATAGAACATATAAAGGACTATCAGGTTGTTAGAAAAGGACACATTCCCACCCTGGTGTCTCTCAGTAGGGAATATGCATGAAGCTCAGATTTTATGGAAATATTTTTTTTTCGATTCTTTGTTGTCCTGGAGTTATATGTAAAACCTTTTTTTTATTTAATTCCATTTTATTTGCTTAAAATAATAAATTCAAAATGCAATTTAAGCGAAGGAAATTTAAGTTTGTAAAACAGATCACCATTGGTCGAATCGAAAGTTGACGTCATTATGCACTACTCCACGTGATAGAAACATTGAGCGCGGGAACATAAAAATAAATGTATGGTGTGGTCTTATTGTATTTATTTCCAAATATTGTGTTTGCCAATATACATAAAAATGAGTACGAGATTAGAGAAACTGTATAATTTAATAAAAACATGCCATTGGCTAAATACAATAATCGCGCGGAGTCTAAGTTAAAGAAAAAAAAGCTAGTTTGCTTTAAGCGGCGTGTGTCTGAAGTAAGTGCGTGACGTCACAATGCATTACCAAAGAGCCTGGGAAATTAAAGCGTTTAAACTGCTCAAATTTATTTGTATATTTAAATGTTTATTTAAAAAATAATTTGACTAATTCCAGCAGTATTTTATTTTTTTATTATGTTATATGGATGTAATGAGTGTGTAGGGACATGTAAGTATGTAAGGTGTATGTCAGCGATTTCGTGTGTGAGTGAGATGCATGGCAGGGCGGTCGGCAGTTACTGCGCACTGACCGACCCGCGAGAACGTATTCGGTGTGGGGACGTGACGTGATTAAAAGAACAACGTTAAATGTGAAAAGTGACTTTTATTTATCAACCAGAGTGGAGTCGTACCAGGGACCGCAACAAGTGAAATAAAAATATTTAAAAAAAACATGCATATTCCCTATTTTTGTTCTACAAAGCAATTACAACCTTATCATTAAAGCATACGGATTAAATTGAATTTGTCAAAACATCTGCAGTGCACCATCCTTTTTATTACGTCTATGGTCGAGGGTTAAAAAACATAATAATATATGTCAGACTCGGAGTCATTGTTCCGAGATGTCAGACTTATACTATATTTTGTATTGTTTTGTTTTCAGTACATCATAAATGAACATGTTCATATAGCTACGGACCACTTGCAAAGATTCATAACGCTTCATATAAAAGAGTTGAAGGTAAGAAATAATAATACTCGAACGTTTACATAAAAGTAAATACAATTTGGAGAATTTAATTAACTTTACCTATTTGTTTAACCGAGACCTCAGGTTCATGTCTGTACTTAAGTGCTGATTTACATAAAATATTCTTGAGCACACGAAATAATGCATAAGCCAAGCCGCAAGTAGGTTGTTACTTTCAAGAGCTATTAGAAATAAAACTGGCCAAGTGCGAGTCAGACTTTTGTCCCGCACATGGAGGGTTCCGAACCGAACACCAACTAAGTAAACGTTGAAACAAGGTAGAATAGTATTATATAGTAGTAATTAATATTATTAAATATCTGGTTGACCGAGCTTTGTTCGGTATTTTTTGCCACTTAAACAGCCTAATATGACTCTTCCCGACATCTATTGACGAATAATAATACTTATTTTTAGGGTTCCGAACCCAAAGGGTACCAACGGAACCCTATTACTGAGACTCCACTGTCCGTCTGTCTGTCTGTCTGTCCGTCTGTCACCAGGCTGTATCTCATGAACCGTGATAGTTAGACGGTTGAAATTTTCACAGATGATGTAATTCTGTTGCCGCTATAACAACAAATACTAAGAACAGAACAAAGTTAAAAATTAAAGAAAAGTTTAAAAAAAGTTTTATACGATAGCGCAGCGCCACCTATCTAGTTGCTAAGATGGCGCCATCGTCTTTACCTTAATCTGAATCTCGCAAGCGGCTCCAACCATTAAATAAAATTTAGTATACCTACAGGGGATTTCGGGGGCGATAAATCGATCTAGCTAGGAGTCATTTTCAAAAAATGTTGTTTTATTCGTGTTTTCAATAATCAACTTTATCGATAATCAACTTAAAATATGACTCTTCCCGACATCTATTGGCGAGTAGAAGTACTGTATCAGTAAAGCAGTTAGTTGCTCTCAATTTAAAAAAATAGTATTATTATTCGTCAATAGATGTCGGGAAGAGTCATATTTGTCTGTTTAAGTGGCAAAAAATACCGAGCAAAGCTCGGTCAATCAGATATTTAATAATATTAATTACTACAATTACTATTACCACTATTAATGTTACTACTATATAATACTATTCTACCTTTGTGTTAATGTTTACTCAGTTGGTGTTAGAAGTTCGTTAGAAATTCGATAGATGGCGTTCGGAACCCTCCGTGTGCGAGACAAAGTCTGACTCGCACTTGGCCAGTTTTTTTTAATTGAGAGCCTGCTTTACCCACACAGTAACACTAAAGCTACTTCTACTCGCCAATAGATGTCGGGAAGAGTAATAGTTTAAGTTGATTATCAATAAAGTTGATTATTAAAAACACGAATAAAACAACATTTTCTGAAAATGATTCCTAGCTAGATCGATTTATCGCCCCCGAAATCCCCTGTATACTAAATTTTATTTAATCGTTGTCATTGATCATGTAGATGGCGCGGCGCTATCGTAAATAAACTTTTTTTTTAACTTTTCTTTAATTTTGGGGGGAGGGGGAGGGGGAGGGGAGGGGGAGGGTAAGTGAGAAGAGGGGTTCCGGGGGGATTAGCGTGGCGTGGTAGGGTACGGTGTAGCTGGGATACGTATGTGTCTTATTAGTTAATGCTACCCAAAGACACTATTCCACGCGAACGAAGTCGCGGGCACAGCTAGTATTAATTATAATGTAAACATAGCAAAAGCATAAGTGAACGCTTTGAGTAAAAAAAGTAAAAATAATGATAAACATACAGGGTAGGTTTTAGGATAGGACCGTAATAGTAATAGGATACCGTATCTTACGTAAAGCCCCCTATTCCGTTGTAGCTACAGTAAATGCGATTTCTGACTTTTTTATTACTTTGGGTTATACATTTGCAATAAAGTCAGAAATCGCAAAATGCAGCTCAAAGTAAAAAAAAAAATTGTGAGTTGCATAGACCATGTTTTAATAAAATAACCTGATAATTTGCCTAGGTTCTCCTCATAGCATTAGATGACACAATCGACAACATGCTGACGATGTATGACAGCCACAACGCGATCAAAACTGAACGAGTAGCGACCTACAACTCGGCTGTGGGTGGTGCTGTACCTGCTGAGTTCTACCTCAGTCAAGGTAAATCTTAAGGTTATTAAAACCCCTGATACATTAGCTTCAATGTTATCCAGACGAGCTTCATTGGTAATCCAATCGAATTGGATGCAATTGGATGCTGCATAATAATGCAGCAATATGCCTAAAGGTACGACCACACCGCGGCGCCCTGCGTGCGCGATCTATGCGGCGATCAGATAACGCAGTAGTATTTGTACCGACTGGTACACACCAAACGCGATCTACGGCGATCAGAAAACGATTGAAAATCAGATGGCTACACGCACGCGGATGCAGGACGCCGCGGTGTGGTCGTACCTTAACCGTGTCTATACTTTTTAAAAGCGTTGAAAAAAAACTCAAATAAGTTACTTTAAATGGCGTGCTAGCGCTAATGGGCGTTTTCAGCAGCAAGTTTGAGATGTTCACCATATCTCTGGAGGTGCTCGTCAGATATCAATGAACTATACAATTGAAGCAAACGGAAAGTATTATAATACTCTATCAAACAAAAAGGAATTTTCCAAAACTTTATAATTGTCGGAGTTCTGAGGTAACGACACACTTTAAAATATAATATAGTCGAATTGAGAACATATAAAAGGGCGTAATAAGCACAGTATTTATGTAAGTATATATTACAGCTTTGCACATGCATGCACCCGACAATAAGGAAACATTTCTAAAATTACAGCGTGATTTTTCAATAGTCTGGTTTTAGTTTTCAAACTTACTTTTTATACTAGTGATCTACTACCTACTGTGCGTCTAGTTCAGTTTAAGAACCTAGGTTATTCATTATTTTGCAGAATTCTACTGCGGGAAGAACGTATACATCTTCATGTCAGAACTTTATAGCGACATCTACGAGATGGGTCGCGGACCAGCGCCATTCTGCCAGGGTCGGGCGTTCCACTTCCTCGGCTTCGTCCACTTCTTGGATGACAACAAGTACTTCCTGGAACAAGATCCTGAGGTAGCGTTCCAGATGGACAATTATATACATGGCTTAGAGTGCCATGTTGGGATTTGTATTTATAGGTAAGGAAAGCATCGAATTGCTGCAATAAAAATTACTGTAACTAATTAGTTCAATTAAAATAACGACATTATTGTGTTGGGGAGAGTTTCAATTAACACAATTTATTATAAATACTCTTCACAAAAAGGGAGTTCTTCACGGTTCACGGCTGGACCGATTTAGCTGAAATTTTATTCAGGAATAAATGCTTTAACGCATTTCACAGCACGCATATGACACAAAAAATAATATTGAAATGATTAACAAATAATCGAATAGTTTCGTTTTACCACAACATTCATTATTTTTTACCATTGCCACTCAATAAAGAGCACTTTATTCATCGACAGCAGTGAACAAAACGCTCTTTTACTCACTCGGTGAATAAAAAAAATTTGAATTTGGAACAAGCTCAAATACGAATACGAATACGAATTATGTACAAAACATAAATAAGACTTGCTGAAAGTCTAAAAAGCCTACTAACTGGCTAAATGGAGGTATCCCATAGAAGCTTTATAATGTAATAAAAATAAAAATACCCTCCAATTTTGTTTTTTTTTGTTTTCATTTTGCCTTACACGATTAGTGTATTCAGCCAGAATAAAGTATAAAAAATATTCAAGTTTTTGTAAATTCATGTCACACAGTTGAGTCAAAGTCACCTTTCTGATCAAGATGAAGTCTCAGTCTAGTCCAAGTAATACCCTTTGTAAAGATGTGAACCTTACTGAAGATTTTCAGTGCAATATTGGTGAGAACGCAAATAGCATGTTTTTCAAGATTGAGATTGTGTTTACACACACATTCACCGGCACTAAAGGTACGGACATACCGCAGCGTCCTGCGTGCGCGCGATCTAGGCGGCGATCAGATAGCGCAGTAGTATTTGTACCGACTTGTTCACACCAAGCGCGATCAGAAAACAATTGAAAAGTACTGCGATCGCGCCCGCAGATCACAGGACGCCGTGGTGTGGCTTTACCTTAAATGTCAATAATCCACACCACCACACATCTATTGCACATTAATAATAACATATGATAAATATAAATAGGTACTAGGTATAGTAGGTACTACTATTTGTTTTCTCGCAGTCAATGATAAAAAGAAGATTACACGACTAATTAATAAAACATTTAGTCTCGGTCCTTGTATCCCTCGCTCCGCTCAGGATTCTAATCTAGAATGCCTCGCTACGCTCGGGATTCTACTCTAGAACCCTTCACTGCTCTCGGGATCCAACTTAGTCCTTCGAATTCAATTGCCTTTTTATTCACTTGTTGTATAATCTACTATTATATTCTAACAGAAGACGTGACCCACGTCAAATAGGTACCAACGGACCCGGTAGACGTTGTACTGCCCGATGCCCCGCTGCCTACCGGCTCGCGGGGCATGGAAGTCGGTTGTTTTAGTTTTTAAATTATCATAATTATTTACATACAGCTATCCATACTACCACAGGTTCCCTTTCAAGAAGAACTTGCAACACATCCGTGACGTGTCGACGCTTCCGAAGGCGATAGTGAAGTGTGGTCTGGTGATGTACAAGCTGCCGCCGCTGACTGCTGCCTCCTGCATCATCACATCCGGCTCCTTCATCCTCGACTTCAACATACAGGGCGTGCGGTTTAGACATCATGACTACATGCTGGTAAAACAATTATCTAATACTATAAGAATCTTTGTCCTGACATACTTACCTACTGATTCAATGACTGACTTAGAGGCAACGTACAGCCTAAACCACTGGTTATTCATATGCAGTCAGTGCAACTAAGTAATGTCTTCCAACCAAAGTTTAGTAAAGAGAACATCATTATTTATTGGTGGGTTTTCTTAAAGCTTTTGGGTTTGTTTACTCGTTCGGGCCACCACCACCTTCACCATCGGAAGTGTTATGCCAGTAATCTAAAGCCATATTCCCTTCATCAAGGAACTGGGATGGCTAGGGTAGACGCTGGCAGGGGGAAATGCACAATACACCCTGAGTGGGGTGTCAGTGCAGGTCTTATCGCCCCCATTACCATGAATTAGGCTTTGATAAGTACTATATTATTTATTCTGTGGAGAATTGAAACTTGGTAGGTAGATGTATTCTGTAAACCGCTTTCCGATTTTTATACAATAATAATAAATATAAAAGTTTAAGAGAGGGCATGCCATACATGGAACTGAAACAAAAAAAAAAATCTTCAAACGTATACGTGTGGGGTTGTCTATGGATAGGTCTTTAAAAATTACATTGAGGTTTCTAAAATCATTTTTTCTCAAAGTCTTATCATTTGAAAGATAGGCGCGTCTAAAGTGGTAAAATGTGTGTCCCCCCCCTCTAACTTTTAAAGTATGAGAGTGAAAAATCTAAACAAAATATATGCTATAGATCTCAATAAAAACTAACAACGAAAATTGGTTTGAACGAGATACAGTCAGCAGTTTTAGAGATATGGCGACCGCAAAGATAACTTTGTTTTTCATACAAACATTATGAAAAACAAAGTTAATTTTGTAGTTGCGAAAAATCATAGTTATGGAATACTTAACTGTGTTACGGAACCCTACTAGTGCGAGTCCGACTTGCACTTGGCCAGTTTATTTTTTATATATATCTTATAGACTAGCGTTTGACCACTATCTCACCTGTTGGTAAGTGTGATGCGGTCGAAGATGGTAAGTACGCTAGGACTAGAATGGGAACTGGCTCTCAAGGATAGCTGCCGGAACACATTAGATGTTTGGTGTCAGATTTTCTAACTTAAGGGTGGTAGCTGGCTAGGCGGATACTAGATAGTGATAGATCCTACCACCATGCGGGGGTTATTGGTTTCTTAACGATGTTTTCCTTCACCGGAGGGCCATTGTGAGAAACGCACATAAATTTTTCAATAGGAAAATCCATTTGTGCACGGCGGGGTTTGAACTCGGTACCACTACATCAAAGGCGACCGTTCTCCCGAATACGCCACCGGGCCCTCAAATGGGGTATCTTTATACCCTCGGTATGGGGAAAACAAAACACTTTGGATATGAAAACTCTGACTATTGATGATTACTAAATTCAGATTCATTTATTTTCATTTTTGGTGGTAGGAGCATTATATCAGTGTTCCGCCTGACTTGCTACCTAAAAGTAGCTTTAAAGCACAATCATGGAGAAAATCTGCCACCATAGCCTTACCGTGTTCCTGCAGCACACAGCCCTAAGAGTCCGACCATTGTAGACCTAGCGTGTTCACCATCCTCGACCACATCATTGCTTCCCACCAGGCGAGATATAATGGTCAAACGCTAGCATATGTGATATAAAATAATTTAAGATCGTTTAAAAAACTAAAAGAATCGACTTCAAACGTCGCGCTAGTCAAAGTAGCCAGTAGCCACTTAGCCAGTATCATGTCATCGAGGTATACAAATGCATCGTAATACAAATGTTGATATATTAAAAACGGCTCGACCGATTTCGTTAAAATTTAAATGGGACTACCTGGGAAGGGTACCCTTTGAAACAAAAAAAGATTTTTCCAAATCGGTTCAGGCATCTTCGGGTAATCGGTGAACATACATAAAAAAAAGTTCCGACGAATTGAGAACCTCCTCCTTTTTGTGAAGTCGGATAAAAAACTAGATTTCTGATTAATTAGTTGTTTCCAGACGATACCGAACGGTCACACCTATTACACTAAGGAGCCGTACGCACCATTGCAGTGTGATCATCATGTATGTGAATGGAATTTCACCAATTTCTATGGAGGTATTCTATATATTACCATATCAATTTCTATATACAGGTGTCCCGAAACTCAACGTCAAGCTGCTGCCGGCCAATGGGCTAGGTTGTACCTGTTCCGACAAAATTATTAAAAAAAATCCATTTCACAAATTTAATAAGTCTTAATAACAATGTTTATGATTATATAATTTTTAAGGAGTTTTAATAATTGTATTATATATTTTTTTTATATTTGTCAAAACAGTACCTACAGCCTAGCCCATCGCCCGGCAACCACTTGACGTTAAGTTTCGAGGCACCCTATATATTATATTAAACTTAGGGGTATATGCGATTTAAATTCACGAAGCATATTCCTTGTGGTTCTGTCTGTTCTACTGTAGAAATAAACGAAAATAAATTCTGCTTAGTTCTAATGATAGATCTTATTTAAATTATAAAACTATTACTTGTAGTTATACGATACTAGCTGTGCCCCGCGGCTTCGCCTGCGTTAAAAAACAACTTTCATTTATTAATTAATTTTTGTTTCATCAAAAAAAGAATCAGCGAAATCGGTCTAGCCGTTCACGCGTGATTCCGTGACCAAGGGCAATTGGGATTCATTTTTATATATAAAAAAAAGAAGATGTAGACTATCGGTTTGGTTCTAGAATGCGTAGCGGACTCTTTTCCCATATGACGGCGTGCCCGGTGTGGTGGGAGACACATCCTCGCTTGCGACTTACACTCACCCTTCGCAGACATTCTTGGCCTCGATTTGAGAGCAGTTTATATGCAAAGACGTAACGTAAAAAATTAAAGCAAAAAGTTAAACAAAAACAACAATGTCTGCGTAACCATCGGTCAACCGCGCTGGCGCATAAGAAAGAATCAAAGCATTTATTCAGTATGTAGGCAGTATTAATATACGCACATATACACGTCAAAATCATAAATAACAAAATCGTACAACCAGACGTACTGCAGGTCGACATCCATTTATGGTGGACATTCCACCTATAAGAACTAAGCGTTGCGGTGCCTCTTTTATTGTAAGAACTGCCAAGAAATGGAATGACTTGCCGGCGTCTGTTTTTCCACTTAAATACAACCTCGGAGCGTTCAAGTCAGAGTGAATAGGTTTTTACTGAGCAAGCGTGCTCCAGCCTCGACCGCGTCATCACTTACCATCAGGTCAGATAGCGGCCAAACGGTTGCACAGTTCGCAATAAAAAAAAAAAAAATTCATAATCAATTATCAACTAGGTACCTAAACATAGCAAAAGCAGAATTCAACGCTATGAATTTAAAAATTAAAAAAAAAGCAAATGTAATGAACCATTCAGCTGCCATCCAATCGTTGACGTCAGACTATTAAAAAAATATTAAAGTAAGGATGCCAACACGTACAGTGTGTTTCAGTACTTCAGACAATGTTTATATAAAAAAGTGAAATAGTGTAACACAATTTAAATAAACTTACGTACGCCAAGTAAAGCCGCGCAAGGAAAAGAGTTCTACTTTTAATAAAAGAGCCTACCGGGGGCCTACTGTTACTTGTTAAACCGTTCCGTTTCCGTTTCCGTGCGGAAGGCTCCGGAGAGCGAGAAACGGTTAATTTTATTAGTCTTCTTGTTTAGGTCCGTTCATAATCCCGGGTGACCCTGGGTCGGGGCTGTCCCCCATCCCGCCGTTCATCGACCAGACCACGGAGGCGGCAGCAGCTACCACGCCTGGCTACAACGACATCAATCCCAATATTACATGTGAGTTTACTTCGTCTATTTATTTATGTAGAACTAGAAGTGTCCCGCGGCTTCGCCCGCGTTAAAAACTCCTTTTCTTTACTTAAAACTATTCTTTTGTAAAAACGTTTCTATCCTAAAAGACATGAAATATGAGTAAGCCAAATTGGATCACCCGTTTGCATGTTATCGCGTGACTAAGGCAAATCGGGATTCATATTTATAAAACCCGAAAAACCCAAATTTTCATACTTTGTTACCTACCCCATTTTGAAAAAGCCTACAACACGTATATACTTATTTATTTTCAGAAGTACTTAAGTAAAGTTTCGAATAAAACAGACTATCTCATCAACATTCAACTGTGTATCCCCGTTCCGTCTCCATAAGAAGTTAATTTGGAAAATCCTTTCTTATCGGATACCTACGTCATAATAACTATCTGCATTCTAAATTTCAGCAATCCGAAACAATATTGATTTTAAGACTTTGTTACCCTAGTTCACCCTCTTAGGGTGGCATTTTGAAAAAGTCTGAAACTCGTATTTACTTATTTATATACAGACTAGCGACCCGCCCCGGCTTCGCACGGGTGCAATGCTGATACTAAATTA
Organism: Cabera pusaria; assembly: GCA_954871355.1. NCBI lineage: Eukaryota > Metazoa > Arthropoda > Insecta > Lepidoptera > Geometridae > Cabera > Cabera pusaria. Next base: position 9,282,158 of record OX940908.1, read on the forward strand.
AATACACTACAGAAAAACTATGAACGTTGTATATAAAAACATAGCGGCCCGCTCCGACTTTGCACGGGCATAAAATATATATGCCTATGTCACTCAATGAAAACATGATTAAAATCGATCCAGTATTTTTTATTCATTCATTACTGCCCTTGGCCTGCACGCATTAAATTTTGAGTAAAACAATTCCTCTTTCCCTATACTTACTATGAAGATTTCCTGCTATCTTTGGAATATCTAAATTCATACAATTTTTATTACATTACACATTTTTACTTATTTACTTTTTACATTTTTACCTAGGTATTTATTTTATTTTTACAACAATTAATATATTACAGGATGTCTTTATACACAACGTTCACAGCTTTCTTGTCATTAGACAATACAAACATGTTTTCTCTTGAGGTTACTCTTGAAAGATCGACATACAGTTGGCCATGTGAAAAACAGTCAACGCTCAAATCTAAGCCTGCAACGTTGAAGGTTTGACCTTGCGATTTATTAATGGTCATTGCAAAAGATGTCTTTACCGGAAACTGTAAACGTTTAAATTGGAAGGGCAAATCCGATGGTATCAGAGGGATTCGGGGAATCAATACATCTTCTCCGGTACCATATCCTGTGAGTATTGTGCACTTTATTATGAAAGTTTCAGTGTTGCAAATTATCATCACGACTATGCAATACAATATCTCTTTTGTCAAATTGCTGTCCAGCTATCACCACTGCTACCTCACTCGTAGAAGGCGCGTTATATCGTCCTCTGTGTTCTCCAACAGGAACTTTATTTGCATGGATTACGACATTTAAGTCAGGAGTATCTGCTGGAATACTCTCAATCGCAGTTTTGAAAGACTGTATATAGTAATTATATGGGTAAATAAAGAAAATTCTGCCATGAATTAGTAACTCGTGCTGATGATTCTCTGGCTCTCTTAATTCGATGTCTATCCCTATCTCGACTGCGGCGAACCTACTTATGTGAAATGTCGAATAAAATGACTATTCAAACTTTGAACCCCCGCTTCATCCCTTTGAAAAGTGAATTATGAAAAATCCTTTATTAGTGGATACCTACGTCAAAATAACTATCTGCATGCCAAATTTCAGTGCAATCCGAAACAATACCCTCTTTGGGGTGGAATTTCGAAAAAACCTAAAACATGTATTTTATTATTTATTTACTTAAGTACTTGTGTGAAGTTTCGAATAGAAAAGACTATCTAATCATGTTTCCCCATACAAACTTTGAACCCCCGTTTCATCCCCTTCAGTCGTGAATTTTGGAAAATCCTTTCTCAAAGGGAACTAACGTCGTAATGACTATCTGCATGCCAAATTTCAGCGCAATCCGAAATAATATTGATTTTCACACTTTGTTACCCCATTTGACCCCTAAGAAGGAGTGGAATTAAAAAAAACCTGAAACACGTTGTTACTTATTTTTTTACTGGAGCACTTTTATGAAGTTTCGAATAGAAAATACTATCTAATCTTGTTTTTCCATACAAACTTTGAACCCCCGTTTCATCCGTTTCAGGGGTGAATTTCGGAAAATCCTTTTTCAGAGGGAACTAACGTCGTAATAACTATCTGCATGCCAAATTTCAGCGCAATCCGAAACAATATTGATTTTCACACTTTGTTACCCCATTTCACCCTCTAAGGGGTGGAATTTAAAAAAAACATGAAACACATATTTACTTTTTTTACTGGAGCACTTGTGTGAAGTTTCGAATAGAAAAGACTATCTAATCTTGTTTCCCCATACAAACTTTGAACCCCCGTTTCATCCCCTTCAGTCGTGAATTTCGGGAAAATCCTTTCTCAAAGGGAACTAACGTCTTAATGACTATCTGCATGCCAAATTTCAGCGCAATCCGAAATAATATTGATTTTCACACTTTGTTACCCCATTTCACCCCTAAGAAGGAGTGGAATTCAAAAAAACATGAAACACGTATTTATTTATTTTTTTACTGAAGCACTTATGTGAAGATTCGTATAGAAAAGACTATCTAACCTTGTTTTTCCATAGAAACTTTGAAACCCCGTTTCATCCCCTTCAGGGGTGAAATTTGAAAAATCCTTTTTCAAAGGTGACTAACGTCATAATTATCTGCATGCTAAGTTTTAGCGCAATCCGAAAAAATATTGATTTTCACACTTTGTTACCCCATTTCACCCTCTTAGGGGAGGAATTTAAAAAAAACCTGAAACACGTATTTACTTATTTTTGTACTAAAGCACTTGTGTGAAGTTTCGGATAGAAAAGACTATCTAATCTTGTTTCTCCATACAAACTTTGAACCCCCGTTTCATCCCCTTCAGGGGTGAATTTCGGAAAATCCTTCGCAAAACTATCGTTGGAATAACTATCTGCATGCCAAATTTCAGCGCAATCCGAAACAATATTGATTTTCACACTTTGTTACCCCATTTGCACCCTCTTAGGGGTGGAATTTCAAAAAGACCTAAAACACATTTTTTCTTATTTCTTTACTGGAGCACTTATATGAAGTTTCGAATAGAAAATACTATCTAATATTGTTTCTCCATACAAACTTTGAACCCCTTTTTCATCCCCTTCAAGGGTGAATTTTGAAAAGTCCTTTCTCAGAGGTAACTATCGTTGTAATAACTATCTGCATGCCAAATTTCAGCGCAATCCGAAACAATATTGATTTTTACACTTTGTTACCCCATTTCACCCTCTTAGGGGAGGAATTTAAAAAAAACCTGAAACACGTATTTACTGATTTTTTTACTGAAGCACTTGTGTGAAGTTTCGGACAGAAAAGTCTTATCTAATCTTGTTTCTCCATACAAACTTTGAACCCCCTTTTCATCCCCTTAAGGGGTAAATTTTGGAAAATCCTTTCTTAGTACACCCTTACGTACTAAGGCAAATATATCTGATATTCAGCGAATGTCATTGTTTAACATCAGGCGAGTGTTTTACTTGTTCTGTTACGTTCAATAATAAAAAAAACCCGGCCAAGTCGAGTTGAACTCGCCCACCGAGACCGAGGCTTCCGTACCAACTTCTCAGACACTTGGAAGGGACAAACTTAACTTTGGAGTTCGGTCAACTATGGATAAAATAAATCACACAATATCACAATTTTATTTATTTACCTTATTAAAGGTTGGTGCCAATTAAGCTAGACCCCTAGATCGTATGAGCGCTGATATAACTCACTATCTTAATTGGCGTACACTATGTATATATGGGGACACCCCTTTATTTTCCACCTTTTTAATGTTTTACAATTTCCCCTTTATTTGTACTGTAATATCTTGCTTCTTGCCAAATTTCATGATTCTTGGTCAACGGGAAGTACCCTATATGTTTTCGACCCAAAACCTATAGGGTACTTCCGGTTGACCTAGAATTGACAAGAAAGTGATCTTATACGGGGTTCCTTTTTTTTCCTTTTGAGGTACGGAACCCTTTTAGTGATTAATAATATGATAGCTACATCCAGTTTCACCGTTCCTGATAACGATAATATGAAGAAATCTGGCAGATTTTGACAGCTTTTATACGGCGTCATGTGTCAGATAACTGTCTAACGCATACTACCAAAAAGTAGCTTATAGGTACTACCATCAAAGAGGAATTTTGACTCCATCACCTTACGTTAGAAATTGATGAAATATTGGTATCATCTCCAGAGGTATGAAGATAAACACCTCAAATTTGCTAAGTATTATAAGGACTAGCGCGACATATGAAGTAGTTTTTCGTTAAGTTATTTTAACAATTTTCCTCACTATCCTTACTAATACCATAGAAAAGAATAATACTACGTAGGTACTTATACTTTAAACGCGAAAGTTTGTATGGATTTATGGATGTTGTTACTCTTTCACGCTAAAACTACTGAACCGATTGAACTGAAATATTGGTATGTAGATAGCCTAGACCCCGGAATAACACATAGGGTACTTTTTTATCCCTACGGGAACGATGTCTACGCGGGTAAAACCGCGGGGTACAGCTAGTAATGTATAAATTATTGAGCTGATTTGTAATAAAAGGGTCTTCTGTTATATTCTATGATGTATTCGATATTTCAGACACACTCGACGGTTGCTGGTTTATGTTCCCACCAAACTACGGGTCGATCGCCGGAGTCAGTTACCTGGATCCACTCACAGTCAACGAATACCGATTCACTTGTAGCGGAAGTTCTGGCAATAAGGTAGGAAAACTACCCAGTTGGCGCAAAAGAAAGGAAAGATTGCTTATCTTATTAGCGAAAGGTTGCCGATTCAAATATTAGCACGGGTGCTCGTCCAAGGAGCATATTTTGATGGTCCGCTTGACTTGCTTACCACTATCAAGGAACAATATGACACTATAACCTTACGGTGCTTCGGTAGCACACAGCCCTTGAGAGTCAGAGTATTCTAGGCGTAGCGTATTCACCATCTTCGACCACATCATCGCTTCCCACCATGCAAGATAGTAATCGTACGCTAGCCCTTATGATATTTAAAAAAAACCCAGCCTTTATTTTGATTGATTCCGAGAAAAAGTATACTCTGGAATTTATTAACTTCAAAAAAGTTCGTTCAGCGATAATTATTTATATTATAATTAATTAATTATATTATCGCTGACCGATTTTGATGCTCTTATTTATTAAAAGGGGATAGAGGTCAAGCTTCACATGAAGCCTGAGACCTCTATCCCCTTTTAGGTCCACGAATGTGGACCCATTTAAATTTGATCAAGTTTTGATAAAAGTATAGATCCAAGAAAAAATCATGAATTTATTTAAGTTTGCACCGAGATACCTATTCTAAAAACACTTTAACAATCTGCAATTTATTACTAAGATTTTTTCTCAGGGAATATACAAGTTCTACTTTTCTTCAGGGTTTATACTGGTATCCACAATGGATGGGTGCACCACCACACCACCCGTACCCCTCAGTGGGCGAAGTTCCTTTGGACCAAGCACAACTACCCTCGGGGGTATTCTACCCTCATCAGGCAGCGGAACAAGCGCCCGAGAGAGACAATCGACATTAAACTTATTTTAAAACTACCTGCTTACTGTTTTCTTGCATTTTACCTATAATTAAAAAAAAACACGTACAAAGCGATTTGCTTCTCTTTCATCATCGTACTGCCAGGGAATGGAATTCCCTGCCTGAGTCTGTTTCCGATTAGATACAACTTAGGGATCTTCAAGTCGCGAGTGAAAAGGTGTCTTTTGAGTAAGCGTGCTACATCATTGACCGCATCGTCACTTAACATCAGGTGAAATAGTAGTCAAGCGCTATTTTGCATAAAAAAATAAACAATAATTTGGTGTAGATAGGTAGGTTGGTGTAGATATCATCATTATCAGTCAATTTCCGTTCACTGCTGCAGGGCTAGCATGGCCTTATCCCCGGGGAAAGACAAAATTATTTCCCTGTTTTGCGGCACTGACAGGAGATCAACAACAATTTAAACGCTTAGTGAAGTTTAACCCCGAGTTTTGATTTTGTTTCGTATTAAATAGTTTAAAAAAAGAATTGATTAAAAGTCAGCGGCCGTTTATAATTGTCGAAAAACTACTTATAATTTTCCTTCTCCAACAAATAAAACACGGATAGGTGAAAAGACAAATAGTCCCCTTGCCATGCTAGCCCTGCTGGATGATATAGATAGGTCAAAGCATTTATTTAGTATATGGGCAAATTAAAAATCTGAACTTACACACGTCAAATAACATGAAATAGATCATATCGATAATAATTATTCCAAATATAACAAAAACATACCTTATTGCTTTGAATTAAAAAAAAAAACAAGTAATGAGCCATTCAGCTTTCATCTAGACGTCGAACGACACACTTAAAACAAAAGTTTACTTCCCCTGATTAATTTAGGGTTGCCAACCGTATATTATATTACGTGCACCCTCAAAAATAGTGTGGTGTGGTTTTATGAAACCACGATGCAAGTGTTATGTGTAGCTATGGTAGCTAGTTACTATGACAGCAGTTGACATGACACATTAGCATGAATACAAATAAGTCCGCGGAAGGGTCTGCCAATCACAGCTAGACCTAAATGTCATACATCACATGCACCAATCAGCTCCGGCTGTAATGCGACATTGCGATTGATAGACAACAAAAATTGAGGCAATGTAATTTTTCAATCGTGTTGCGCAGAAACCTATAAATATTTATTATAAAAGGGTATTTTAGAAAACAAAAAAAGTATACGATTTTTAATAACTTTATTCATATTCGTAATTTATAATTTACACAAACATAACGAAACTAATGTCAACTCATTACATCGTGAGCTGTTTATATGAAAATCATATTCTAAATATATTTTAAAGTAGAAATAATTGCCAAAAGCATAAAGCTGTGAACAGACTGATGTAATCTCAACAGCCACCGCTATACGGCACGACTATAGTCCGGTAATCTCGTGCGCGACCGTCCCGCGGTGTGTCAGACGGTGGCGGGGACGAGTTACCCAAGATGTCAGCGGGTAGCGGATGGTGGAACGGGGAAGGGAAGCGTGTGTACCCGTGTCACAGATTATATAACAGTTACTACCGCTACCTCGTCCCCGCCACCGTCAGTCACGCCGCAGGAAGGTAGCGCACGAGATTGCCGGACTATAGTGACCGTTGCAATAAGTTATTAAAATTGGTGGCAATGGTAGTAAATTTTTAGATATTACTTTTCAGTGTTTATTTACGGTAATACGTTTGAGTGGAGGAATTAATATTATGTTGTGGAATGTGATCGAATTTATTTTAGATTGCTAATGTTCTGAATACAAGCGAATGCATAATAAATCAATTCAAAAAGGCCAAAGGCATTAATTTGTCATATTTTCTGCACCAGTTTGATCACAGCCTATTTTTTATCGCACTAGACTTAATTTTAAGGCAGGCGACACACACAATTTATCAATAGTGTCGTGTATAATTCACGTTTGCGCTTCTCCTATGAATTTCCAAAGCCAAAGTTGCATACAATATGTATGTATTGTCATTGAATACTTTTGTTGTGACCAAAAAATGATTGGCTTGAATAAGTAATAAGTAGCTTAGTATTATTAGTATAAAGTTGCTTTAAGCATTATAAAGCTGTTAAATACTGCCAACAAATTTGCCCAAGAAAAGTTGTATACATAACTTTTGGCATTGGTAAGTTAATTGGCGTTTAAGATATATCCAAGATTAAAGATACCGAGGAATATTTTTATTTGTGGCGCATTCGTTGGTCAGTTTCTATGCATCCTAAAACAACTTTATATATTTTTTCGAGCACTACGTAAAAAACTTAACATATCACACTTTACATAGTTACCGTGTAGTATTCGTAATTGTAAGCGAATTTTAAACTAAATAATTATAATAACTTTAAAATTATGTTATCGTTCTGCTACAGTCAAGTACAAAAAGGAAAAAAAATATTTCCATGGTCACATCTGGTGGAAGGTAGTAATTTGTAGTAGCCGTTGGGAAAAGTGCTGAAATATTGCCGTATTCAATCTCAAAGTTGCATTAAAATACTTTTCCCAACGAGCACCATTGGGGCCCGTTGGTAAGAATCCGTAATTCCGATATACATTATCATCACATAAAATGTACGTGTTAGTAGTTTACAATATAAAAGGTGCATCCATATAAATTGTAAAATAAATGCAAAAGAGGAGATAATAATATAAAATATATAAGTGTATAACAGAAATGTACAAAATTATAGGTGTGCACTTAGCCTAAAGTGGCCTAAACACTATTCAACGTAAGGCCTGGTATTGAAAATATTAATCACGGATTGATGGCAAAGCATTATTTACCAGAATCCTAGAAAACATTTAGCTTAGCGCCAGTAAAACCAATTTCTACAGATATTATAAAGCTAAGAAGGTACTCACATACGGTATTAACTACTCTTTTACTCTAGTGAAAATCGATGTGTGAACCGCAAACATTCTTTATAGAAGCTTATTCCTAGGAATTTTGCGGTCCTAACATTGATATTTACTCGCTTTTTATCGATGAATACGGTGAGTACGGATCAATTGACTATTAAGCTCGCTAGCGCTAAATAAATATTTCTGACGATTCTGTTGTCTAAATTGATAGCACTAGAAACTCTCATCGTCTCTGTATTTTTTCAGAAGTGAGACAAGGATGGCTAGATTTTAGTGCTGTCAAATTTAGTTAAGGTCACATAAGAATCGGAACTATTGTGTTATTTAGATCCCAGCGGAACGTGAGGAATGAGGCGACTTCTCTGTCACTGTTGTCGCATTTTTGACAGAAGCAAGCATTTTTAGGGCGAATGGGCCAATGGTCAGTACTCAGGCAGTTGTTAACAAAATAAATAACTATAAAATATCAGGCTCGATTTTTTAATTTCCAAGATATTCAATATATGCTGACATTAATTCTACGTATTTTGGAAACGAAAAAAATAAATCTCAGAAGATTGAAGATCGGGCTCAATAGCGTATTATGGGAGAGGCTTAAGTCCAACAGTGGACCGACACCGGCTGATTATGATGATGAAAAATCAAGCACGATAACTTTTAATTTTGCCTAAGCTAATTACTGACAGAGTGCTGAAAATTGGCCCTTCACCCTAAAAATTCTTGCTTCTGTCAAAAAGTGATGACAGTTATAAATAAAGAAATCGGTTTCTTTCTCTAGTAACTCCTCATACGTATAGTCTGGCCATAACTGCTGTACACTCTCTGAGGTATGCGCGCGGCGAGACGGGGGGGACGCGGGTATGCGCGTGGCGAGACGGGGGGGACGCGCTCCGTCAGTCTGCCTCTGTTTCCCCGGCTCCCACCTCGCCGCGCATACCTCAGAGAGTGTACAGCAGTTATGGCCAGACTATAGTAAATTTACGCCCGGTAGGGGGCGTTGGTCAATAACCTTAATACAAATTGTCAAGTTAACTATACAAACAATTCGATGATAGAAACTCGTGCCAGCCCCACCGATGTATAGTTTGTGAGTGAAGTTAATATGATTTTTTCAGAAGACGAGAGCTTATTTTGTAAATGCCATAAAAGTCAACTAATAGTAGCGACAAATACCCACTTAAATATCTTCGATTTGTATGAATTTATGTATGTAATGTATGTATATTTTCATTCAGTAGATATATTGGCAGCTTTCGGAATGCGTGTGTAAGCTTAGTTGTCTGGACATATTATCATATTTTGTTGTAAAGATTCGTAATAATTTGGATTTTTTTATTATCACTCATATAATAGCGTCTACAAACTCACGCTGTGAAAATCTGTGAATGTACGTGAACGCAAGTGTGTATAGATTATACCTTGCCTCTGTTCACGTCTTGTTTGTCATTCAGAGTTAGTTTTGTGTGTCCACATCGCGAGGGGTTTACAGAGTAAGGGTGTCTTTCCACCAGGAATGTGCTAGTAAAATGAACGGCTTGCGAGTAAACAATCAACCAATAGCATCACGTCAAAAACATTAAAAGTTGTCAATAATAATACTTGATACTTTTGGTTGATTATTTCCTCAAAAGCCGCTCATTTTCCTCGCTTAGCGTTGGTGGGTTGTCAGTATATTTTACGGTCAATTCAGAGGAATCGCTGCTACATCACAATTTGCTATAGTAAACTCAACCTTACGGGAGTCAAATTAGAGGTTACAATACTAAAAAAATACACATTATTTTATGTAGTGATAACTACTTGAGCAGTTTTCATTCAGAGAGAAATAACCTCTATGATTTTAAGTTTGTGATATTAAGTTCGTTTACATTTTATACGATACATTTGTTTCTTATGATAAGGATATAAGGTTTGTTTTCCTATGTCCAATACAGTAGTGTTGCTTTTGACTTTTTTGTTTCAGACGTGTTTGCAAGCAATTTCAAAGGCTTTTTTAGGTATTCTCTGGGATGATTGGTGTTACTCGACATAGATATTGAATTTATTTATAAACATTTTTAACCGATCTCTTAAAATGTTACGTTACTCGATTTATCTGCTAATGGTCAACCTATATCAATGATTCTTTTATTTCATGAGTAGCGAATGGGTGGTTTTTAATCATCTTTAACAATATCTGATATTTATCTTCAGAGACATTTGTGTGTGCTTTATTTTTTAAAGATGTTATTGTGGTTAATATTCGCACACAGTGAAACTATTAATCAAGAAAATCAACTGAATTAAAAAATCTCAAATTTTAATTTTGAATTTAACAATTAATTAACCAATAAATATAATATAAATATAATATAAATATAAAATTATATAAGAGATATATGCATCCTAACGAGAAAAATCGGTCTAAAAATGCGTACCACACAAACTTAACGGGGAGTTAAACCTTACTGTCTTATTAAAAAGTATTTCGCCATTTTGCTTAAATGCTTGTAAACATCAAAATCAGTCAGAACCAAAGATCAAAAAATGAATCACGAGAGAGTCACAATTATCAATGATTTGTGATGAAACCAACACAGATGATCCAATCAGACAAATTGTCTATGCCGAGTATCGATGACGTCATAAGCCACGATTACACGTTACTCTATGGCCGGACTTCAAGCTTTTTGTTCCACATCTTCGATTTCAAATTCCTTCTCCCAACTTTCGTCAGAATTTGCACTAGCATCGTCTTTCACTTCACCAAAATGGTCTTCTACTAAATCATTTCCACAGACGTCTGTTTTAGCTGTTTTTTTAGGTGACCGGATGTTTTTGTTGTCTATGCCTTTCGTATTTTTATCTGTGGTAACTTTTGCTCCCTTTTTATTATCTGTGATACCTTTCGCGCCTTTTTTATTATCTACGGTCTCTTTTTTAGGGGTTGTTTTAGAAGAGTTTTTTGTTGGCGTTTTATTGTTCATTTTGTCTCTGGTCTGAGCAGCTTTTGTCTTTGAATTCGAGTTGTCCGTGTTGGTTGTTTTCGTGTTGTTGTTTGATACGTCCTTTGTGGTTGTTTTGGGTTGTTTTTTAGATGCTATTTCCTTTTCGTATTCTTCTAGAAGTAGGATTTGTTGTTCTTCTGTCAATTCTACGTCGGCGGCGAAGTCTTCTGAAAAATAAATGTTTTTGTTGATCCTTATCATATTATGAGAGTTTATGGTTTAAATATCATTACACCTAAGAAAACGTTGCAATTTTTTCTAAGATTCATAATGTAGAAAACAGAATTAAATATGGTGAGGGTATACTACATTTTTTTTAAACAACTTCACAAAAACGGAGGAGGTTCTCAATTCGACAGTATTTTTTTCAATTTTTTATGTTTGTTACCTCAGAATTCCGTCAAATCTTAACCGATTTGAAAAATTCTTTTTTGGTTTGAGAGATTATTATGCCTCCAGTTTGGTCCTATTTGAATTTTATTGAGATGTGACAATTACCTTCGGAGATATAGAGATACACAGTATAAGTAAATTTATATACTTTGATGACAATGATTATAACTAGCCAGTGCTTTGACTATCGCGGCATGTGAAGTCGTTTTTTTTTCGTTTTGTACGATCATACATTATTTATTCTACAAATTATTAGGTACTTTTGCCAAATGGTATGCCAGTCCTACCACACCCTAAACATTGAAAATCAGCAGAGTTACAATGCTCATCAATGTCAAACAAAAAACTGGCAGCACGGTGGTGATCATCACGCAGGTGATTCTAAATAGAATATCTGTTCTCATCATCATCATCATCGGCCTGTATCAGTCCACTGCTGAACGTAGGCCTCTCCCAAGATGCGCCACTGAGCCCGATCTTCGGCTCTTCTCTTCCAGTCACTGCCCACCGCTTTGCGTATGTCGTCGCTCCACCTGGTCACAGGACGTCTTACGCTACGTTTGCCGATTCGGGGTCTCCACTCTAGGACAAGTCTACCCCAACGGTTATCAGTCCTGCGGCAGATATGACCAGCCCACTGCTATATTAATATCTGTTCTATTTATCTTTAATAAAGTCAAAGCATTTATTCAGTATATGGGCAAATTAAAAATTTGCACTTACACTCGTCAAATTACATTAAATAGATCATATTCAATAAAATATATTATAGATATAACAGAAACATAACTTATTGCTTTGAATTTACAAAAAAAAACAAAGGTATTGAGCCATTCAGCTTTCATCTAGACGTCGAACGTCACACTTAAAACACATGTTTAATTCCCCTAATTAATGTAGGGTTGCCAACCGTACTATTACGAGCACCCGCAACCCAGTGGATGTTTCAGTACTTCAGACAATTTTTATTCAAAAAATTGTGAAATAATGAAACATAATAAATAAATAAAACGCAGACTAATTGCAGTACAAATCATATTCCGAATGGAACTGATTGTCCGTCTATCAGCTGCATAATACCGTCTTAACAGGTAACCCTAGATCTGCAAACAAAAGATGAAAACTGATTGACTGTTGAATCTACTGGTGTTTCGGAAGTACTCCCATCAGAGAAGAAACACCAAGAAACTCTATGGGGCTTGTCACTTATTTTAATTCATATTCATATATATTTAATTCATATTCATATAATGGTGAGTTGTACAAATTGAGGTACATAATTTTATTAGTATTTATGAAACATGTAATGTAAATGTTTTGTGTTAATACAGTTAAATTCCAGGTTGTTAGTAATGATTACATAAAACAAAATTATAGGCGTTTTAGGCTCAAATCGATAACACGACTTGATCTTAGTTTTTCCAGTAAAATAATGGCTAAATATACTGGATGCAGAGATGTATTCAATACAATAGATAACGCAAATGCGTGTACTTTCCGTGTCCGAACCCCGACCAAGCGTCAAAGTTGGCCGCCGCTACTTACAGTCTGCGTGCGTCTGTTTTTGCAGCCGGACATTCGCGATAACTAAAAAAATGCCTCGATGCGTGATAACTGCAAATAGCCCAAAAATTTTGAGCTCTCAAGGGCAAGGATATATTTCCTATCACTGTTACTTAATTTCGGCGGTGCCGTTACAGTTTGTGTTAAAAAGTAGGCTCACTTAGATTCAATACAAATCGTGATACTTGCGTTATCTATACATATATATCTGTAACTGGATGATATAATAATGAAGATGTGAATGAAGTTTAAAAACTAAAACAACCGACATCCATGCCCCGCGAGTCAATTTCAGTAGCAAGTTTGAGACGTTTATCGTCAAATCTCTGTAGATACTATCAGATTGCGACGAAATTTCAATGGGACCATCTCGGAAACGAACCCTACCGATTAAAAAAAGAATCAATCAAATCGGTTCACAATTGACGGAGTAATCGCGTGACATACATAAAAATAAACTTACTGACGAATTGAGAACCTCCTTCTTTTTGGGAAGTCGGTTGAAAAGACACAAACATTCAAGTTTCACGTAAGTTTATATTGCGTTGACTGGGAATGTATAAACGTTAGCTAAGCGCAATTTGGGATGTAAGGGAGCACAGGGATGTAAGGGAGCACGAATACCACCTCAGTGCTCCCAGCCAACCTCACCTGCCCGTGGTGCATCCTGCTGACAAACCAACGAGGCTCTGGTGACCGACAAATGGCGGTATAACCATTTCAAAATTATTAGCATAGCTAAATACTACAGGCCGGTGACGGGTCACCGGTGCGAGAAGCTACTTCCTGCGATCGCCAACACGCCTGCCCAGCGTGGCGATTAGGGCATTTCCCCCCCCCCAATGATGGAAAGTCACCATAAGCCGCGGCCCCCAGTTCACGGCCGCCCCGCTATTCCTGACCACGGCGGCGGTCACGGTAACGGCAGGGCAGGGGGCGCTAAGAATCCACGGGTTACGGTAGGCCGCAAAATAAACTGACCCTCGCTACGTTTAATGGAGGCACGATTCGGCTGGATGTGGATGGCGCAGCTGGAGGAGGAGCTGGGACACATAAGATGGCACATTCTGGGGTATGTGAACTCACCCACTCAAAGTTGTCAGGCAGTATGTTTACCTAGGGCAAACGCTCCAACTAGGCAAACACAACTTCGAGAAAGAAATCCAGAGAAGAATTCAGCTGGGTTGGGCAGCATTTGGGAAACTCCGTCGAGTCTTCTCGTCGCCTATACCACAGTGCCTAAAGACAAAAGTCTTTAACCAGTGCGTCCTACCGAGACATGGACACTCACGGTTCGACTAGTCCACCAGTTTAAAGTCGCTCAGCGAGCTATGGAAAGAGCTATGCTCGGTGTTTCTCTGCGGGATCGAATCCGGAACGAAGTTATTCGCCAGAGAACTAAAGTGATCGACATAGCTCAGCGGATTAGCAAACTGAAGTGGTAGTGGGCTGGTCATATCTGCCGTAGGACCTATAACCGTTGGGGCAGACAGGTTCTAGAGTGGAGACCGCGAATCGGCAAACGTAGCGTAGGACGCCCTGTGACTAGGTGGAGCGACGACATTCGCAAAGCGCTGGGCAGTGACTGGAAACGAAGAGCCGAAGACCGGGCTCAGTGGCGTGTCTTGGGGGAGGCCACGGTCTAGCAGTGGACTGATACCGGCTGATAATGATGATGATGAAGCGCAATTTCGGCATATCGATTTTTGGCATTAGGATATCTAGGCCAGTTTCACCGGCTCTTGCATAATAGCCTAAGGACTACCGGTTTGCACTCACCAGGTGACGCCATCGAGTAAAATGGTTTTGATGACAGCTGTCAAGCTATGACACTTTATAATTAATTGCGTAGATGAAAAATTAAAAAGATCTGACATTAAAATAACAATAATTATATGAGAAGGATACATTCACTTACTAGTTTAATGTTTTTATCCTTCTTCTCGTATGCGATTTCATTGTTTGCCACCAGCTCTGCCTCTAGCTCTAGCGACGCCCATTGGCTTTCACCCGGTGTCATGTATAACCCGACCAAATTACGTTATTCATTTTATCTTATAGCTGGCATATGTATCACGTGTTATTCACCTATTCATATTTATATCACCTATTTATATATCACCTTATTTTTTATATCACCTATTTCATCGTATCCGCTTATGTCTTCACCATTTATTTTCCCTCCACGAATTAAATGTAAAAAATTATGTTATGTCAATGTCAGTTTGGGGAATACATAACATCCTCAATTTTTTCTTTAACTAAAAATGACATCGTAATTATGCGGGCTTGGTAGCACACTAGCGTCTCTAGCGGTAACTTCACACGTGATAGGCTCGCATTCTCATTTCAATCGAATACATTCGAATTTGGTAGCTACATTTAATTTTTTTAATATAGATTATGCCGTGAGGTATTTGGTCGTGGAAATATTTCCGAATCTGAATCACAAATTTTTTTAACTGTCTTCAAAAAGAACGAGGAAGTTCTCAATTTGGGAGGAATATTTTTTTGTATGTACGGGAATAACTCTGTCATTTATTAGAATTGAAATATCAAAAGTTACCGATTAGAGGATTGAGAATTGCAAAGATCCGAAAAGAAGATGAGGTAGTTTCAGAATCTGAATTTGCTTTAGAATTATTGGGATTAGCCACGCTCCTCTGAGACATAATAGACCCCTATTATGTCTCTATTAAAGAATTTATCTGTCAGATTTTGACAATTTTTATACAGCTTCATAATTATGTCAGATAACAAACTAACTGGAGTGGAAGTCTCTACATTAATGATTAGCGATGCGCCTTGTCATCGCAAACGTCTGCTAGAATAAGATGCAGCTTGTTATCTTCATCTCTTTTTGTATCGACGATTATCGCTCGAAATGCATCGCTATTCATGTAGAGACTACCGGCCCAGGAACCAGCGCGGTGAAACTAAGCCGTAGCATTTTGGACGTGATAACGTCTTATAAATCGATGAACTCCGGCTGCACGCACGAAAAAGTGTCACGTTCCGCGTGCAAGCGAGAGCGCGGAACAATCGATAGAGAGGCACGATCGTATGACGTTATCACGTAAAATTATCGTCCATATACAGACTTTACAGACAACCAATTTTTTTTTGTTACTGAAAACTTTAACGCCGCGGTAAATAAAATTAATTTTTAGAGCGTATTAAGTCCCGTATTACAATATAACTATTTTTTAGTAATTATAGAGTTAACAAGGCAAAGACAGTAGTGTAATTATAAACTAACCTTGAGTTAATATCTACTCACCATCTTCCCAGGTGACATTGTCGACAGATATCGGCGTGTCTGTACTTTCGTAGGATTTGTCGTCTTCTATACCCGACAGCACTTTCTTGGGGCTCCTGAAAGTTTCAATTTTATTTTATTATTTATTATTCCGTGTATGCAAGCGTTTGACGTTTGAGAAAACGTAGTGTAGGACGCCCTCCAGCCAGCTATTACCCTCAAGTTAGAAAATCTGACGCCAAATATCATAATGTGTTCCGGCAGCTATCCTTGAGAGCCAGTTCCCATTCTAGGCCTAGCGTGCTTACCATCTTCGACCGCATCATTACTTACCAACAAGAGAGATAGTGGTCAGACGCTAGCCTATCAGATATATATTAAAAAAACTTCAAACTTGAGACAAGTCAGTGCTGACTTAAAATATCCAAACTGGAATATTGAAGTCAGCACTAACACGACAGCGTTGTAACGATTCCATATTTACACTTGGTAAATATCAGGTCAACACTGCCTTGTCTCAAGTTTGAAGTAAGTTACTTATCCTGTCTAAATCAAGCTATAAGAGAGCATTAGGGTAAAATTAAACATGTTCATTTCAACTAGCGGCGAGGGAATCTACTCGCAGCGAGTATCGTGTCACACAGCGAATACTCGCTGCGTGACCGAGGCTTAAAAGTCTGACTTTTAGATGCGCAGCAGTACATTTTTAGATAAACTTTTAGGTGGGGTAGAAGTGTGCGGGTGCCCGAGCGCGGCTGTGATTGGTCCGTCAGTGACAGTTTGCTTCCCGCGCTTATCACGTGACAGTAACGATGCGCATTTTGCCACAAGCCTCTATAGTCCATTGAAATGTTAAATTATTTAAGACTATAAAAAAATCTAACATCACAATTTACATTACATTAACCCCCCTTGACTTAATGTAAGGTTAAATCCAAGTTTGTGGGGTACCAACCCTTGTCCTGCAGCCGCCATCTTGGAAAAAGGGGTACAGATTTTATGGTTTTGCATGCAAACTATTGGTCGCACAGAAAATTTGTAAATTTTTTGTTGCAAATTAAATTCTCTACAACTTTGGTCCTGTAACTCGTAGTCGTAGAACCAAAAATAAAAATAAAATGTAATGTAATGTAAAATGTATAGTTACTGTTGTATCGGCGAGGCGGGGACATCTAGCGGCAGATGTGCAAGCACGGGGTCGGTAGATGGCGCCTCCGTCGGCTGCTTGCGAGCCGCCGCCGCCAGCCGGTCTTGTAGGAGCGCCACGCGGAATAGGTAACTGTTACATAATAACAACCACTTGTTACTGTTTAAGAAGGATTAGTAGGGTAGTGAGGATTAAAAGTGCGCATCCACCAGAGCTATGCGACGAAGGTGAGCGGTGCGCAAGGACATATTTACCAATATATATAATTTGGTTAAAAGATGGCGATGATTGATGAAGATGTCGGAATTAATCTAGCCGCCTGGCCTGCGAGCTTTCATAGAAATCACTGCCTAATTCATTTGAGATCTAAAAAAACTATCCATACTAATATAATAATATTATAACTTTTCTAACTCTGTCTGTTTGTTACCTAATCGCGCTTAAAAGGACGATCCGATCTTACTGAAATTTAACAAGGAGATATTTTATAGCATGAGGATGAACATAGTAGGCTACTACATTCTTGGTTTACGTGAACAAAGTCGGGGAACGAAGTAACAGCTAGCATAATATAAATTTCTCCTATACGGAGCCGGGGTGGGTTGGCATCTTTACATAGTATAAAACAAACTCGCTCCCGCTGTCTGTACGCAAAAATCTTTTAAACTACGCAACAGCAGGACTAGCATGGCAAGGGGACTATTTTGTCTTTCCACCTATCCGTGTTTTGTTTGGTGGAGAAGGCAAATTATAAGTTAAGTTTTTCTACAATTATAAACGCCCGCTGACTTTTAATCAATTCTTTTTTAAAACTTTTTAATACGAATCAAAATAAAACTTGGGGTTAAACTTCACCAGGCGTTTAAATTGTTGTGTTGATCTCCTGTCAGTGGCGAAAACCAGTGAAATAATTTTGTCTTTCCCCCGGGGATTAAGATTAATAAGTTAAAGCCATGCTAGCAGGGCTAGCATGGCTTTATCTTATTTATATATATTTAAATGTGGTTTTCATCAATAGATAGAGTGATTCAAGAGGAAGGTTTATAACAAGGATTAAACGCGGGCAAAGTCGCAGAGCGCAGCTAGTATAATATAAAAGAAGTCTTACCGTTCCCAAAACTCATCCCTAGTGACCGCATCAGGCACCAGCTTCAAGTACTGCGCCTTCAGAATAGGGCTGGCGTCCAGTCTACGATCGGCTGCGGAGTGCGATATGACGCCCGCGTCGCTCGTCTCTAGGCTGGCGAACCACGCCCCGAACTCTGCCTCGAGAGGCGGCACTATGAATGTCGCGTCTAGACGCTGGATTTTTTCTAGTTCTTTCTGGAAATTTCAAGAATATTTTAAGTCTTGTAAAGAGATGTCAATTTGCGGGTAGTACAAAATTTTTGTATTTCTTCTATATGATTTGTACTGCAATTAGTCTGCGTTTTATTTATTTATTATGTTTCACTATTTCACCATTTTTTGCATAAAAATTGTCTGAAGTACTGAAACATGCACTGGGTTGCGGGTGCACGAAATAGTACGGTTGGCAACCCTACATTAATCAGGGGAATTAAACATGTGTTTTAAGTGTAACGTTCGACGTCTAGATGAAAGCTGAATGGCTATTGAGCCATTCAGCTTTCATCAAAAAAAAACAAAGATATTGATCTTTGTTTTTTTTTGTAAATTCAAAGCAATATGTTGTGTTTCTGTTATATCTATACTCTATACTAATATTATAAAGAGAGAATATTTGTATTTTTGTATGTTAGTAATGATTTGGCTCAAAAACTACTGAACCGATTTAAAAAATTCTTTCACTAATACATAGAATGGACTTTCGGATGAAAATAGGCTATATATTATCCCGTTTAAATCAAAGGTACATTCGTGGAGACCTAATTTGCAGCCTAAGTCGGCAAAAAAACGGTCGAAAAAACACGTTTCTTACGAACGCTGCTTAATTGAAAATAGATAGAAGAATATTTTCTATACAAGAGTTGTACAACTTAATAAGACCTACAAAAAAGTCCGCGACAGTATATATCTATCTCTTAAGGTTGACTCACAGTAACCATTTTAATCTTAAAATTTTTGTTAAAAATATTACATAACTTCCAAGGCTATTTTCAAGTATATAGTATTAATCCTTATCCAAATAATTACGTTAATTAGCTTGGCCACATATTATAGATTAAAATTGTCCTTTACAGTATATAATTCAAATGAAAACTCTAGAAGATATCACGAATTTCACATACACGCATAGCAAAATTAATAAAATATTTGCCGTGAAACCACAGATTAGGTCATAGTTACTACGAAAATATTATTATAAGCTTACCTATGCTGTAGATCGCCACCAATTACAATCAATTTGAAGTCAATATAATATAATAATATGATCTATTGTATAAAATAATATTCATCTATATATATAATAATATAATATTTTAAACCACCCCGACTGATCTATGTATAATCTTAAGAGTCCAGGAGATGTCTCAGCATCAGGTTAATGCTTCCATGTTCTTACAATATCGTTGAAGAAGAAGATTTTTGAATTGATCAGACCTATGATTTCATATCGCAATTAACTAGAAAAAAGCTCATAGTTTTATAACGATTGAACGAATTTTCATGAATCAAAGCTAAGAAAACTCTCGATAAAGACATCTATCAAACAAAAAAAAAAACTATCAATAATAAAAACAAAATCGGTTCATCCGGTTAGGTGCTAAGATGCTACAGACAGACACACAGATACACACGTTAAACGTATATTACCCCTACATTTTGCGACGGGGAACGCGTAAGGTTACGGCGGCAGATGTTCTCCTTGGTGGTAAGCTACTTTTTGGTAGATTTAATGATCCCACTACCACTGTACGAAAACTCATGATTCATGAATGCACATAAAACTTTCATTGGTAGGTATATAGCTAGGATTAGAACCAACGACCGTCGGGTCAGAATCAGGGTAACTATCCTTTACGCCAAAGGGCCGTCCAATATCACTACGTAAGTATTATAAAACAAAGTCCATCACTGCGTCTGTCTGTTCGCAATAATCTCAATAGCTACTGAACGGATTATCATGCGGTTTTCACCAATAGCCAGAGTGTTTATGAGGAAGGTTTAGGTGCATAATTCGTTAAGGTTTTGTGTAAATTGGATGAAATATGACGATGATTGTTAAATATGTTCATATTTTATATTCGATGCAACAAACTGATGCAAATTTTGTAGGCATATATGTTCTACCCGTGCGAAGCCGGGGCGGGCTGCTAGTCTATAATATTTTTTATTGAATATGATCTATTTAATGTTATTTGACGTGTGTAAGTGCAAATTTTTAATTTGCCCATATACTGAATAAATGTTTTGACTTTTGACTTTTTGACTTCCACAATACATCATCATCAGCCTATACTAGTGCATTGCTGGACAATAAGCTAGAAACCTATTCTCCAATTTTCCAATCTCAACGAGGCAAATTATAAGCAAACCTGATATGGCCAATCATACATACTGCGAGGAATAGAATTCCTTGCCAATGTGTTTCCCGTTAAATACATACTGAAGGTCCTCAAATCGCAAGTGAACAGGTATATTCTAGACAAACATAATGCCCCCTTAATATTATATTAGCTGAAATGGAAAAGCTTTCCTTTTTATACTACTAATAAAATAAGTGCGAAATGTTTTGTTAAGGGTTCAAACTTTAAGATCTTTGATAATTAAACATGCATCTGGTTCTAACATCGCAGAAAATATTGTCTGCGTGTAGCACGCTTGCCTAGAAGATACCTGTTCACTCTTGACTCGAACTTGACAGCCGGCAATGTGTTCCATAATAATATAATAATAATAAGTTGGCCGACGGTGAGTGGCGACACCGCGTACCCCTATCCCATGAGGGCTAAATGAGACCCTGTGCTTTCCTTGACCGGCCGGCCGGTGGTGGTAATCGCAAGAGCTAAGTCCTAAGCTCCAGGGCAGAAGTGTTAAAGGCTTAAAGCCGCTAGTAGCGTTTAGTGAAAGTGCAGCACACCTTTCAACACCCTTAGCTATCCACGCCAATGTTGCCCCTCGGCGCCAAAAAATCGGTCCGCCTTTATGGGGGGCCCATTCAGTGCACTTATAGCAAGTCACCAAATTTTGAAATGAGGCATAATTGGCGGGTGCCGTACCTCATCCCATAGACCAAGAAACAGACATCAAGCAGCACATTCATAGCCATGATAAATTAATGTACGATCTTTTTATGGTTTTTCATCTCTGCATCTACAAATAATATAATTTAAGTTAACTTTGTAAAGGGCCTCTTGACTTTGGCTTCGGCGTATTTACTAGAACAGATCCGAAGAATACGTATTTTACGAGACTAGGTGGCACCTATTCCTACTTTTGACAAACACCTATTCCACCTAGTATTCGACCTCGGACTACTAACTAAGACGAGACGCGATGTTACACTCGAATCTATGCCTTATATTACAAATAATACAAATACAAAATTGCTTTATTTCAAAGAGATTGTTTTAACAAAGTATTTGTACCCTGCCTTCTGCTTTAGTCGTTTTGACTGTGTTGCAGAAAGCAGTGTCTTCCCTGAAATATGTTCTAAAAACAAATTATTTACAGAAACAATATAGACTTACAAAGTATATTCTTAACAAATTTAGTAGATGAATTAAGCTAGTAAGTATAATTATTAAACCTATAGAATGTTGTGTGTATGTATATGTGTGTGTGTGTGTGTGTGCGTGCGCGCGTGTGTGTGTGTGTGTGTGTGTGTGTGTGTGTGTGCGCGTGTGTGCGAGTATGTGAATAAGTTGTGTATGGTTTCATGCGATTGCATGCGGATGTATGTACGATCTATGTAAGTTCAGTTAAAACTTTTGTTTTTGTTCTTATACCATTTTTTCCAGAAGCTTTTCAGTGTTTTCATAGTCTAAAGGTTGTAGCCAGTCATGTATTAGTTTTTTAAGTTTGTAAGTATTTACAGTTTTTATTTTTAATTTAGAGTTAATTTTGTAATAAAATATAGGTGCCAGATGATAGTAATGTCTCCACGCTAAGACACTGTGGTATCATGGGACAGGACATCTATCTACGCGTTTGTTAGAGACTGGTAAGTATGGGACCACATCGTTATGACATCGTTTGAGGCATTGGAAAACGAAAAGTTTCCTAACTGACAGCACATTACTTTTTTTATAGAGATCATTAGTCGAGTATTGGAACGGTCGTGACAGTAAAACTTTAGGCAGAGCTCGTTGCGCACGTTCCACAACAATTAAATGTGACTTTGCAGCTCCGCCCCATGAGCTAATACAATAGCTGATTACGCATTCGCCGAGGGCTTTGTAAGTTTGTATTAATAATTTTTCATCAGCTACCTGTCGCAGTGTTTTAAAGACATGTATTAGACGTCTTATACGCTTAGACACGTTCTCGATATGAGGTCGCCATGAAAGTTTGTGGTCTATAGTCACACCAAGGTATTTTATTGTATCTACGCGCGTGAGGATGTTGCAGTCACAGATAAGGATTTTGCCGTTAGTTCTATTTAAGGTTATTTCGGTTCTATTACATGGAAATGAATGTGCATAAATTTTGAAGTCAAGTGGAATTTTATTAGAATAACTTTTCTTAAAACATATATATTTGGTTTTGTCTGCATTTAGGGAAAGTAAATTGTTCTCAAGCCACATAATAACATGAGATAAGCCTTCTTCAGCCATTATCTGAACATCACACCAACTGTTACTATGAAACAAAAGGACAGTGTCGTCCGCGAACATAAGGATATCAGCATTGCGTAACTTAGTCTTACAGAGCTCATTAATGTACAGCAAAAATAAGGTAGGACCAAGCGTACTACCTTGGGGCACTCCGTAGTTGCAGAAGGCGCTGTCACTTTCGTGTATACCTATTTTTACTTTTTGGCAGCGTCCAGTGACATAATCTCTAAACCAATCTCTAAACCAATCATCACCAAAATAATATTCACTGGCATAGTACCGCCGTACGCCGTAGACGCGGTGCGAGTCAGAGGGTAGCATGATACTATACCTCCCTCTCACTCGCAAACTAGTTTGCACTACCTATTCCATGTAGTATTTGACCTCGAGACTAGATGTTTCACGCGAATCTATGCCGTATTTTCATTGACACAGTACCGCCGTACAACGAAGACGCGGTGCAATGCGAGTGCGCGTGGGAGGATAGTATACTATACTACTCTCTCACTCGCACTCTAGTATGTGGGAGCGAAATGATGCAATACATACTGTTGACTACTATACGCGATCAATACTAGGTGGAACAGATATTTGGATCACGTATTTCTACTACTACTACTAGGAATAGGTGCACCTAGTTCCAAATTTACCTAGTGTAATCCATTTTTACTATTTTTTGTAGAATTTACATTAATTTCCATTCCACAGCATTCCATATAGCATTTTGCATAAGTTTTTAAAAAAAGGTATCAGGAGCTGATAAAAGCTGGCAGTAAGTGTCAATAAAGTGTTATATAAATGATCATTGAAATATGTACCTTATAAGTGGACAGCATGGTTGTATCTCCAGAAGACAGGATCACTTCAGTGTCGTCTTCATCATCGGGCTCCGGGTTTAAAACTGTGCTCACTTGACCTGTACATACATACATACATATGCTTATTATAAGTTCTTGATAACAAACCTCTATGGTAATGCTTGAGGTAGTAGGAGCATATTATATTGATTTTCCGTCTGACTTGCTACCAAAAAGTAGCTTACCACCATCAAGAAAAAAAATCTCCGCCATAACTTTATCAGAATCATGTACAATGACTTATCGTTTTGATTTTAACTCAAGTGTTATTAAATGGCGAGTGCTGAAATTTATCCCTTTACCCCCCCTACTTACCAATGAATGTGCTTAGACTCTTCTTCATCACATTAGCAGGCGATTCTGGTACATCCAACTGTAAAAACAATTGATAGTTTAAAATTAATAATTTATGATCGTACAAAACGATGTAAGGGATGTCAGAGAGCACAAAGGGATGTAAGGGAGCACAAATACCACCTCAGTGCTCCCAGCCAACCTCACCTGCCCGTGGTGCATCCTGCTGACCAACATACGACCGAAAATGGCGGCATAACCATTTTGAAATTATGGCGTAGCTAAATACTACAGGCCGCTGAAGGGCAGCAGCGTCACCGGTGCGAGAAGCTACGTCCTGCGATCGCCAACCCGCCTGCCCAGCGTGGCGATTAGGGCATATCCCTCCCAAGGGATGAAACCAAAATGGAAAGTCACAATAAGCCGCGGCCCCCAGTTCCCGGCCGCCCTGCTATTCCTGACTACAGCGGCGGTCACGGTAACGGCAGGGCAGGGGGTGCTAAGAATCCCCGGGCTACGGTAGGCCGCAAAATAAACTGACCCTCGCAACGTACAATGGACGCACAATTCGGCTGGACGATCATCTGGCGCAGCTGGAGGAGGAGCTGAAACACATAAGATGGCACGGCACATCCTGGGGTTATGCGAAGTCCGAAGACAGGGAGAGGACACCATAACCCTAGAATCAACCCATCTTATGTATTACAGAGAAGGAGATCAGCCATCCCAAGGCGGCGTCGGGTTTCTGGTAAACAAGGTTCTCAGTGACAACGTTGTAGAAATCTCGAGAAAAATCGAATCGTGTGTCGAACAGGGTAGCGTACCTCATAATTAGGTTAACCGAGAGGTACAGCCTCAAGGTTATCCAGGTTTACGCACCGACCTCGACACACTTGGATGATGAGGTGGAGAGCATGTATGAAGATATCTCCAGAGCTCTACATACCACCTCCATGGCTCACTACAATGTTATCATGGGAGACTTTAACGCCAAAGTGGGAGTACAGACTTGCAGTGAATCGACAATAGGAACACACGGATTTGGGAGTAGGAATCACATGGGGCAAATGCTCGTCAATTTCCTCGAGAAAGAGGGGCTTTTCTTGATGAACTCGTTCTTCAAGAAATAGCCCCAAAGGAAGTGGACGTGGCAAAGCCTCGACACTGTGACTAAAAACGAGATTGACTTCATCATTCCGGACGAACGGCGCATATTCAGAGACGTCTCAGTGATCACTAGGTTTAATACTAGAAGTGATCACCGACTTGTACGAGGCTCTCTGGATATCGACTTTAAAGCCGAGAGATTCCGATGGATGAAGTCCACGCTCCGACCGAACCTACTCCAAACCGTTGTTGGGTCTGAAACATTCCAATTAAAATTGGAAAATCGATTCGCTGCCTTGGAAACCACAGATGACGTAGACCAGAAACTCGATGAAGTGGTGGAAATCCTCAGGGATGAACGGACGAAGTTTTGCGAGAGCAAGCGTACGAGCAAAAAGTCCAAACTTTCGGCAGAAACACTTCGGCTAATGGAAGAGACACAAACAGACCCTTTGTCAGCTTTGTCAACTAAGCAGGTGCGCAACAAAACTATAAGAAGCTGGTACGACGCGACCTCCGATCCTCTAACACGCTCTTGATTAAATAATCAGTTGAGCAGAATCGGAAGTCAAAAGTGTTTGTTCAGCCTCTGGGTAGAAGCCACCTCAAAAAGCTGACAACGTCAACGGGGAACGTCGTCGCATCCAAGTCGGAGATTCTGTCGGAAATTGAAGACTTTTACGGCAAGCTCTACGCATCGCATGCTTCTAGGCCCGTACCCGATACTGAGGATTCTAGAGCCACCTTAACCCGCCACTTCACAGAAGATCTGCCCGAAATTAGCCGAGATGAGATCGTGATAGCCCTCAAACAGCTCAAAAATGGAAAAGCCCCAGGAGAAGACGGAATCACAACAGAGCTTCTAAAAGCCAGAGGAGCTCCAGCAGTTCAACAGCTTCAACAGCTCTTTAATTCTGTTATTTTCACTGGGAGAACTCCACAGGCATGGAACAGAAGCATGGTGATTGTGTTTATCAAAAAAGGAGCAAAACCTTATTGAAAAACTACCGCCCGATTTCGCTTCTGAGCCATGTCTACAAGTTGTTTTGAAGGGTCATCGCGAACTCGATGGATTGATTTCAAGGGTCATCGCGAACCGTCTTGCGCGAAGACTCGACGAGTTCCAACCTCCGGTACAAGCCGGGTTTCGAAGCGGTTACGGCACCATAGACCACATCCACACAGTGCGGCACATTGTACAGAAGACCGAAGAGTACAATCGGCCCCTGTGCTTAGCATTCGTGGACTATGAGAAGGCCTTCGACTCAATCGAAACTTGGTCCGTTCTGGAGTCCCTGCAGCGTTGCCAAGTCGACTGGCGATATATCGAAGTGATGAGATGTCTGTATAATGCCGCAGCGATGACTTTACAAGTACAGAACCAGCGTACTAAACATGTCCACCTGCGTCGAGGAGTGAGACAGGGGGACGTCATATCCCCGAAACTGGGCCCCTAGACAAAATCCAATTTCCTGTTTGCCTTCACGCTAACGCAAGTTCAAAATGTATGGAATGACATTTATGTTTCCGCAACAAATAAGTCATTCCCATACATTTTGAACTTGCGTTAGCGTAAAGGCAAACAGGAAATTGGATTTTGTCTAGGGGCCCTGTTCACTTACGCCTTGGAGGATATGTTTAAGACGCTGGACTGGTAAGATTCTGGCATTAATATCAACGGCAAGTACATCTCTCACTTACGATTCGCAGATGACATCGTCATTATGGCAGAGACGCTGCAGAACCTACAAAGGATGTTGAATGGCCTATAGCTGATTCTTCTCGTCGCATCGGTCTCCGAATGAATTGGGATAAAACCATAGTCATGTACAACGACCACGTTGTTCCGGAACCACACCAAGTCACATCTCTGAAGATACTTATCACATCTCGATGAAAATACAATGGGACCAACTTGGGAGTATACCCTTTCAAACTAAAAAAGATTTTTTCGGTTCACAATTGACGATTATATCGATGAACATACATAGAAAAACAATAGACATAGACGAACATAGAACCTTTTCGGAAGTAGGTTAAAAACAATTGATAGTTTAAAATTAAAAAACTCTTATACAACCAGTCAAGTCATGCCGCACAAGTCAGTTTCAGTCGCAAGTTTGAGATGTTTATGTCACCATATCTCTGGAGATACTTATTAAAACTCAATTATTGGAATACCATGAAGATGTACTCTACCCATGAAAAAAAATCATACGAATCGGTTCACAATTGACGGAGTAATCATGTAACGAACATACGGGTGGATAATCTTCTCCTTTTTGGAAGTTGGTTAAAAATATGAAAAGCAAGAGAGTTTGTTTTTTAATTACCTTAAAAGTCTTGGACATGACATTGGAGGTAGAGTTGAAAACATGACTGGCCTCACTCTTCACTGCTGTTCCTATTTCATCTAGGTCTTTCTTCACCATTGTGTATACTTCTGCTGACTGGAATTAAAATGAAAAAAAATCGTTACTAAAAATTAAAAGAACCGCATCCAACTTCAAATGCCGCGCTATATTTAGTACCTGGTGTGGTGTTGTTTATCTCCATATCTCTGGAGATTCTTATCAGATCTCGATGGAATTACTATGACACCACCCTTGGGATATCTCCATTCCAAAAAAAAAAGAATAATCAAAATCGGTTCATACACGACGAAGTTATCAACACAAAAATAAATAAACTTGTATATAATACGGTCGAATTGAGAAACATTATTTTTTTTAGGTCGGTTAATAAATTTTACATTAATACATATTATCAATGTAATGTAAACTGTTTTAATGATGGTAGGCTTCGACCGTGGCTTAAAGCTTAAGTTGGAAAATCTATCGCCGAAACATCTAATGTGTTCTGGCAGCTGTCCTTGGGAGCCGATCCCCATTCTAGGCCAACCATTCTCGACTGCATCATAACCCACCAATAGGTGAGATAGCGGACAAACGCTAGCCATTACAATATTAAATAAACTGGCCAAGTGCAAGTCGGACTCACACTCGTAGGGTTCCGTACCACAATACAGTATTTTGTAAAATCGAGCAAAAAATACCACTATCATTTTTCGCCAACAAAAAATAATAATTAATAAACATGTTATTTCTTATAACGCCATCTAACGTCTAACAAAGGTGTTAGGGATCGATATTTTAATATAACGCCATCTATGGGATGTTTACCTAACTAAGCGTACATAGATGGCGTGAAATTCCGAAAAAAACACGTTTCTTGTATGGGGACCCTCTATTATTTTTAACTTTATTCTGTTTTTAGTATTTGTTGTTATAGCGGCAACAGAAATACAACATCTGTGAAAATTTTGACTGTATAACTATCACGGTTCATGACATACAGCCTGGTGACAGACGGACAGACAGACAGACAGACAGACAGACAGACAGACAGACAGACAGACAGACAGACAGACAGACAGATAGACAGACAGACAGTCAGACAGACGGACAGCGGAGTCTTAGTAATAGGGTCCCGTTTTACCCTTTGGGTACGGAACCCTAAAAAGAAGACAGCAAATTTTCTTATCTTCTACACCCTTAGTCTTCATAGGCGACAATGACCACTTACCATCAGATGGGCCTACGCTATCTATATCATAAAAAAAATAACACGAAGGACAATATTGATTTTTGGTTGAAAAACAGAATATTTTTATTTACTGAAGCAAAAAGAAAAAAAATCTGAATATCAGTAAAGCTGACATATCATCTTCGCATACTCACAACACAAAAGATTACACAATGTTGGAGTTGTAGTGTAAATCAGAACAAATGAAAGTCAGTTTGCATACATTACTCAAAAACTAGATTCTAGCAATGCTATTGTTTAGACAAAACAATAGTAACTTTTTACACTACGATTTAACAAAATATAATAACAATATTACTGTGTCGCTAGTGTTTCCGACAGCAGTCCTTGAGAGCCTTTTCCCATTCTAGTCCTAGCGTGCTACCATCCTCGACATTGACTCGACACACACATTGTTAGGTACTTACCATAATTAATTTTTTTATGAAATTTGTTATTAAGTCAATTACACAATTTATCATATCATTTACATTAAAGATCACTAAGGGATTTAAATTTAATAGAATTTTAAATCATTATTCATTGTACATTAAATTATAATGTTTGTTGTTACATCACCCCCATTTTATCATCTATAAATTTAATTTTGTGAGTAATATGCTTTCTTAAATGCCTACCAATAGATCATACGACCATCGATATAAAAAGGTAGATGCGGTACTCACTCTTATGCCACGTAAACTTGATGGAACTAGAAAAAACTACATGAAAACACGAATTTCTGATGTCGAGCTTGATGTGCATGAAGAACAGATGAAGGCATTGTTGCTAATTATTTAAATGGATCTGCGATAAATGCACATTGAACATTTTGTACGTGCTACACGCCAGTTCGATTGTGACTAAGGTGAAATTAGGTTCCCGAACCTAATTCATACGGTCCACATTGAGGAGCGGGTCCCTTATCTCCCTTTTTTATATATATTGATGGATACGACCAATAAATAGACCACTCAAAAAGATATAGCACTAGTTTTTCTGAATTCACAAAAAGTCGTATTCAAGTCAACACTTCCATACAACCTCAAGGCCTTACTAAGTGGAACACAAAATAAATACCTGGGAGCATTTGCTTGAAGTTAATGTCCAAATTATTCATTTAAACAGCTGTTCTTAATTAACAATGAGCACATTGGAACGGCTCTTGTGATAGCCCAAAGACATCTTAGGACCACTGATAATTTTCTAGCAGTACTAACCTTGGACTTAGCTGATGAGATCCAGCTATCCCACCAGTTATTGGACGGCCTCTCATCTTGTGGTGTGCTGCATGACTCACTGGGACTCGCTTCGGCGGACCTGTAATCATCACCAAAATTATAGTAACGATGTTAGTTTAAATAGTTTTACTTTTTAACTGACTTCACAAAGGAGGAGATTCTCAATTCGATGTATTTTTTTAAAATGTTTGTTACCTCAGAACTCCATCAAATCTTAACCAATATGAAAAAAATATGTTTTTGCTTGAGAGATTATGCCTCGCGTTTATAACTACTGGCTACTTTGACTATCGCATTCGCGGCATGTGAAATCAGTTTTTTCGTTTTTTACGATCATAATTATTATTTAAGATCAAAAACCTATGATTTGGCTGCAATTTATGGCTTGCCATTCTACTCGAATCCCATCGCTCGGAGTGATTACATTTTGGATTGTGTGTAACAATGTACAAAAATATAATGTGTGTAACACTGATTCAAGAAACAACAATTGACTGCATATAATATTATTTGACCATTTTTATAATATAATATATTTATTTCCAGAAAACAAATTTACAGAGGATACAATAGTTATGCCTAAACAATACATTTAAAGATGATTTGAACTTATAACAAGATCCATATTTTTAACTGTGGCCCCACACTATCCTCAAGGCCCGTGTCGTGGAAGCCATTAAATTCGATGTACGTTATTAAACAATTCAAACTCAACTTGGAGGCATCCCATAAGGTTACGTTTTCCATCACTTATAGATATATGTGTTTGCGTGTGTGTGTGTGTGTGTGTGTGTGTGTGTGTGTATGTGTATGTGTGTGGGTGTGTGTAAGTGTATGTGCGTCATGTCCGGCGCTAGCCGTACTTCTGTTTTTGATATCACAAACCTTAACAATGCTGTTGTAAGTATGTGTTAGCATATAGTGTGGGTGTCTTTTAGTAAAGTTGGAATGAGTTGTTGGAAGTGGGATCCTGAAAATTCGATTTTTTGCTATTTCCTCCCAATTATCTGATGATTGCATATTCTTGTGTATCAAATTAACTGCTTTAGCGATAAATAGCTCTCGCACATTGAGAACTTTGGCTTCCTCCTTATTTATAGGTATCTTCAAGGTCAAATAATATTAGGTACATAAATAATAACAACAATTGAACTGACATTTTGCATGTAAATTGCCAATAAGGTAGAATAGGACTTTAAAAACTTTTTAGTGCAGACAAAGCTAAATATTTCCTAACACAGCTAAGTATTTTAACAATTTAAAAAAATATAATATAAATTTTATATGTTTATTTCAAGTACTTTTGAGACTCATAGACAATTTTAATACATAACACATATTTATAATATTTAAGTTTTAATGAAATTATCATGAATGTCAAGATATTTTATAATACATACTATAATATGCATTACACTCAACTCATATGTGCCTACACCTACAGCCTTAATTTGTAATGTGAGCAATACATAATACAGTATTTATCAACACAACAACTAACTGCCAAACTGTATTTTTCATCAATTCTTGCAATCAGTAAAACTTTAGATCAATATAATGCAGCCTTGCAATATCTTACAACCAATGATAAAAAGAATAGATAGCATAATGTATATCAATATAATTTGGCAGTAAACCGTCTAAAATTGAGGTCAACCTAAACTGAAGAATTGGAGCAACTTAAAAACCTAGATTTTTGCAGATACAGTTACCTAGTTCTTGGTATGAACCAGTTGCTTTGTAATTGACTTGACTGCTAATCCTATGCATGCCTGCCGTGTTTAATTCGAGTTATGCGGAACCAATCGCCTTGATAAACTTCTGATAAATTAGCACTGACCTTTGCCAACTAATCATGTACTAAAACATACCATAACATGATGAAAACAATGAAAAGCTTGACGCTAAATACGCAGATATCCGCAGAACACAACAAATAGTGATTATAATCACAAAACTCGTTTTAGATAAGCACGTACGAATGACAACAAGAAAGGAAGCTAAATCTTTCTGTACTTACTTCTCAGCCATCACGGAGAATTAACTGTGATCTAAGGATTAGAGGGATAACATGGATCGCTACACATCAATTTTTAAATTGAATTTATAATTGTTTTTTACTGAAAATTTGGAATTATTTTTGACATAGTATTGTTTGCATTGACATTTGACAATTGATCACGTTCCGTTACACTACAATTTTATAAATGTTAAATGTCGGTAGATACTTAATATAAAATGGATGTATGAAAACATCAGAACACAAATTGACAGTAACACAATACTAAGTAGAGATGCTGACAATAAATAGTAATAATATTGAAATTATTCTACTGATTTATCAAAGTACATTGTTTCCCTTTATTTATATGTTTAAATATTACAACACACAATTGTTTTTCCGTAGTTCGAAACGAATTTGTGGAGCAAGCATGAGTTTGTCTAGGTTCCACTACCTCTCACGAGATGGCAGCTATTTACGACAACTTAATTTTTCCTAAATGCTGTATTCTTCCTTCCGCAAGTGAGCGTATAGTAAATGTATCAAATGCTGGTAAATGTGTGGGAGTGTAGGGAAACAGCACAATGATGAGAAAAATGCCATTTTGCATTCATACCAAAATCCACTGTAAACCTTAGTATAGTCCACACTCACACATATCTTTACTTCGGGTAGGTATGACTTGGACTGGACTATGACTTCTACCTGAAATATTCTAATACGTTGACAGTTGACACTAGCTAAATACACTAATAAAACTAAAAAAAAAACAAAAAACATTTCCTAGACGGCCAAACAAGCAAGACGCTCGCCTGATGATCGCCTAAGTTTAAACCTGATTTCTCTGCGCGTTCCTGAAATAAAAAATAAGTTCAAAAACTAAAACCCGACTACTGAAATATCACGCTCTAAAAAGTATGAAACAAGAACATATTCTCATCTGAAATCGCTATGTACAAACTATTCAATATGTATCGTTTAGTATATAAAAAACATACTTTTAATAAATATTTTATCGCATTTTATACATATTCTTAGTGGTGTTCAGTGGATACCCGTGGTCGTATGCTACTTTTCAGAATTTATTGTTTTGTTACGGTAGGTGACATACGACCACGGCTATCCACTGAATACCACTAAGAATATGTATAAAATACGATAAAATATTTATTAAAAGTAAGTTTTTTATATAACTAAACGATACATATTGAATAGTTTGTACAGCGATCTCAGATGAGAATATGTTCTTGTTTCATACTTTTTAGAACGTGATATTTTAGTAGTCTGGTTTTAGTTTATGAACTTATTTTTTATTTCAAGTATTTTGGGGTTTTTGCATAAATGTACATGTCAACATACTTACATACATATATAGCGATCAACAAACACATAACCCTCCCTTTTGCTTCTTTGCGACGCCGCGCCGTGGGGTACAAATTTGTATTTCTTGACTTGGACGGGATACATCTCGCAAACGCTACGCTTGACAAAAATATGATGTACCAAAACCTACCTTCATTTTAAAATCCCTATTTAACGATACCCCACACGATGGGGTTAGGTGAAATGTTTTTTTTAGTTCTTGATATCGTGCCCTCTAGAGGGCGCCACATTCAATTTGTTGTGACGTCACATAGCCTATAACCAGCAGACAAATAATACGCGTCCAACGACACCTAATTTGTCAAATTATGATTAGAAGTTATGAGGGAACAGATGAACATACATACAAACATACATACATACCCACATACAGGTCAAAAACATAACCCTCCTTTTTGCTTCGCCGTAGTCGGGTAAAAAGGGTCTTGAAAAACGGACAGACGGAAGACATCGGATCCCGTATAATTAAACTGAAATGGCAGTGGGCTGGACACGTTGCAAGGTGATGGCAGGTGGAGTAAGTCCCTGACAGAATGATGGCCCCGTGTAGGAAAACGAAGCCGCGGCAGACCAATACAGAGGTGGGTCGAAAACATCGAAAAGTACGCAGATAGGACCTGGCCAAGAGTAGCTCAGAACAGGGATGAGTGGCGTAAGAGGGAGGAGGCTTATGCCCTGCAGTGGGCGGAAATGAGCTGACAATGATGATGATGATGAAGGTATAAATGTATTCCGGCAGCTGTCCTAGAGAGCTAGTTCCCATTAAAGACTAGCGTGCTTACCATCTTCGTCCACATCATCAGTTACCAACAGGTGAGATAGTGGTTAAACGCTTTTATAGCCTAGGTATGTGATATAAAAAAAAATATGTCCACCTAACATCCCCGTCACAAGCAATCCTTGAGTTTAAACTTACAAAGGCACCAAAAATAAAAACGTCATCATTATTTCACAATACTTTTTATCTAATCATATACCTACACATTTCCCACAAAATATAAAGCTAAAAGAGTAATAAAACATTATAATTACGGCTAATTATATTAATACCCACGTCGTGAACATTAATTTGTATGGTATGGTATCTTTAATCTGGGATTATTCATATTCAATAAAGGCACGGTTTTGCATGGTCGGAGAGTGGTATGATGAATTTTGTTATTATTTGTACCTATCGTGTACCCTATCCTAAGCCTAGAGAGTTTTAAAAGG
This sequence comes from Cabera pusaria, assembly GCA_954871355.1. NCBI lineage: Eukaryota > Metazoa > Arthropoda > Insecta > Lepidoptera > Geometridae > Cabera > Cabera pusaria. The sequence continues at coordinate 9,316,838 of OX940908.1, forward strand.
TACAGCATAATTTAAGATCGTTTACAAAATTAAATAAAAAGGTAGGTACATGCCGCACTAGTCATTTTCATCAGGTAAAACTTTGAGGTGTTACCTCAGAACTCCGTCATTATTAAACCAATTTGGAAAATTACTTTTTTGTTTGAGAGAGTAAGCTTTCCATTTGGTCTCATTGTAATTTCATCGAGATCTAATGAGTATCTCCACAGATACAGAGATAGACACCTCAAACTTTTTTTTGACAATAAATTATTTTTATTGTGTATTGTATTGTAAACTTGTTACTGAAAATGACTAGCGCGGCAATCGGCATTTAATATTATATCGTGCAACATTTTAGAAATGATTAATCTAAATTAAGAGTTTTACTTGGCACAGTATACCTACCTAACAATGCTATTAAGTAGACTTCATTGCTCATAAAACAGTCAGTAGGCCTATTTGATTATTTAGAAACATTTAAAAATACACACGATAAATACAAAAGCCACGGGGTGTAACCCTCAAGAGCTCAGTCATTATTTTAACATGTAAAATATGAAAGCATCAATACGGCCAATATTCCAACTAGCTGGCTGAACCGCCCACTGTGTGCTTTTGATCGGAGATTCGGAGGCTTTCTTCATTATTATGCCCGCGAATATGCTGTAACGGCCTGGCTGTGGATACAGGCTGATGTGACAGTTATAAATATCTAATAATATAATAATTAAAATTAAAAACAGCCTTTATTTGTCCTTGCTACTTTACATGTTACTTTACTATTCTATTACCGTTTTCTACTGCTAGTTGCTAAATACTTATATTTTTGTACGTAGTAAAATAGTAACACTAAGTAAAATAGAAATTGTAAAACAAAATAATAAGTAAAAACAATAAATAAGTAATTGTAAAAGTATCTCGAGGTACATAAATATCAGTAACTAGCAGCCCGCCCCGGCTTCGCACGGGTAGAACATGCCTACAAAATTTGCATCGGTTTGTTGCATCAAATATAAAATATTAACATATTTAACAATCATCGTCATATTTCAAACAATTTACACAAAACCTTAACGAATTATGCACCTAAACCTTCCTCATAAACACTCTAGCGATTGGTGAAAACCGCATGATAATCCGTTCAGTAGCTATTGAGATTATTGCGAACAGACAGACAGACGCAGTGATGGACATTGTTTTATAATACTTACGTAGTGATATTGGACGGCCCTTTGGCGTAAAGGATAGTTACCCTGATTCTGACCCGACGGTCGTTGGTCCTAATCCTAGCTATATACCTACCAATGAAAGTTTTATGTGCATTCATGAATCATGGGTTTTCGTACAGAGGTAGTGGGATCATTGAATCAAAATCAATCAAATCATGGGATCAAAGAAGGGGTATTATACGTTTAACGTGTGTATCTGAGTCTGTCTGTAGCATCTTAGCACCCAACCTTGATATTTTTTTTTGTTTGATAGATGTCTTCATCGAGAGTGTTCTTTGCTTTGATTCATGAAAATTCGATCAATCGTTATAAAACAATGAGCTTTTTTCTAGTTAATTGCGCTATGAAATCAACTTTCATAGGTCTGATCAATTCGAAAATCTTCTTCTTCAACGATATTGTAAGAACATGGAAGCATTGACCTGATGCTGGGACATCTCCTGTACTCTACAGAATACTCAAATCCACACCAACTTACAGCTCAGATTTTAAATGTCGTGTTTAGAGTCATTTGAATGCTTTTATTGAAAAGATTATACATAGATCAGTCGGGGTGGTTTATATATAGATCATAACTATATTATACAATATAATTTTATACAGTAATAATATCGTTTAAAAACTAAAAAACAACCGACTTCAATGCCGCGCTATTCATTTTCAGTACCAATTTTGAGATGTTTATCTCAATATCTCTGGAGATACTAATCATACCTCGATAAAATTACCATGGTACCACACTTGAGATATCTCCTTTCGAACAAAAAAAGAATAATTGAAATCGGTTCATAAACGACGAAGTTATCCGCGAACAAACATTAAAAAAAAAAAAAAAAAAAAAAAAAAAATATACGGTCGAATTGAGAAACCTCCTCCTTTTTTTAAAGTCGGTTAAAAATATATTATTTTACTATATTGACTTCAAATTGATTGTGATCGGTGGGGATCTACAGAATCGCTAAGCTTATAATAATATTTTCGATGTAACTATGACTTAATCTGGGGTTTCACTGTAGATATTTTATTGATTTTGCGATGCATGTATGTGAAATCCGTGATATCTTCTAGAGTTTTCATTTGAATTATATACTGTAAAGGACAATTTTAATCTATAATATATGGCCAAGCTAATTAACGTAATTATTTGGGTAAGGATTAATACTATATACTTGAAAATAGCCCTGGAAGTTATGTAATATTTTTTAACAAAAAATTAAAGATTAAAATGGTTACTGTGAGTCAACCTTAAGAGATAGACATATGCTGTCGCGGACTTTTTTGTAGGTCTTATTAAGTTGTACAACTCTTTCATAGAAAATATTCTTCCATCTATTTTCAATTGAGCAGCGTTCGCAAGAAACGTGTTTTTTCGACCGTTTTTTAGTCGACTTAGGTTGCAAATTAAGTCTCCACGAATGTACCTTTGATTTAAACAGGATAATATATAGCCTATTTTCATTCCGAAAGTCCATTCTATATATTAGTGAATTTTTTTTTAAAACGGTCCAGTAGTTTTTGAGCCAAATCATTACAAACATACAAAAATACAAAAATACAAATGTTCTCTCTTTATAATATTAGTATAGAAGTATAGATTATTTAGATATGTGCTGTGATCGGTATGCGTTTCTTTAAGTTGTGTTTCACTATTTCACTTTTTTTATTTTTTTTATATAAAAATTGTCTGAAGTACTGAAACACACAGTATGGTAACATGTATGGTTGGTTTTAACCTACTTTAATATATTTTTTTAAATATTCTGTCGTAAACGATTGGATGACAGCTGAATGGTTCATTACTTTTGTTTTTTTTTTCTAATTCAAAGCGTTAAAATTCTGCTCTTGCTATGTTTACTTGATAATTGGTTATGATTTATGATTTTGACGTGTATATGTGCGTTTATAAATACTGCCTACATACTGAAATGCTTTGATTCTTGATTGATACTTGATGCGAAAGTAGTAGTAAGTAGAAGACGTACCTACGTATAGGTATAATTATTTTTCAAATTGCGAAATAAAAAGCCCGGATTGAACAGTATTTGTAAATAATTCTACGATGCCGAGAACTTTGTTAATCGAATCGAATAAATAATTTGTTCTAAATTGTTATCAATCGCATGGATTGTATTTTCAACCGACTTCAAAAAAGGAGGAGAAACTCAATACGACTGTTTTTTTAAAATGGTTATTACCTCAGTACTCCGGTACATTAACTGTGTTTTAAACATATTGTTTTGTTGGATTACAATATGACCAAACGGAAAGAACCGTTTGGTCATATTGTAATGTCACGAAGATCTGATGAGTATCTCTAAAGATATGGAGATAAACACCTCAAACTTGGCACTGAAAATAACTAGCACAGCAGTTGAATTCGTTTTTTTTGTTGTATTGTAAACTATCTCAAATTATATGACACATATCTCCAGCAAATCGAGATTATTGTGAATATCTAAAACAAATTAATCGGTTCACGCAGTTTTAGGGTGACTATTCAATTCGATGAGGCTAGTTTCTGTATTTTGGTAGGTAATAAATACCAATATTGAATACAAAAATGCACTGCAGCTTTTTTAGATGGTACGAATTATTAAAATTAATAGGTGTGATTTAGGTATTAATTTGTATCTTGAAAGCTGCAAAGTATGTAACATTTGTACATACTTTGCAGCATTACATAGTAGCTTACATAGTGAATACCTACAATGTCACATAAAATAACTAGGCTTCATCCCGTGGTTTTACTTGCGTTTACAGTGATGACAAGGATAAAACATTGAGTAAAATGTATAATAAAGTTATTATAACATTTTAAAGCAATCCATCTTGAGCGAAAATTCTGTAAAGATTGCTTTTAGTTCCATCACATGGTGTAGAACATTCTTATTTTAAGTTAAGTATTAGGTAGAATAGAATAGAATAGAATAGAATAGAATAGAATAGAATAGAATAGAATAGAATAGAATAGAATAGAATAGAATAGAATAGAATAGAATAGAATAGAATAGAATAGAATAGAATAGAATAGAATAGAATAGAATAGAATAGAATAGAATAGAATAGAATAGAATAGAATAGAATAGAATAGAATAGAATAGAATAGAATAGAATAGAATAGAATAGAATAGAATAGAATAGAATAGAATAGAATAGAATAGAATAGAATAGAATAGAATAGAATAGAATAGAATAGAATAGAATAGAATAGAATAGAATAGAATAGAATAGAATAGAATAGAATAGAATAGAATAGAATAGAATAGAATAGAATAGAATAGAATAGAATAGAATAGAATAGAATAGAATAGAATAGAATAGAATAGAATAGAATAGAATAGAATAGAATAGAATAGAATAGAATAGAATAGAATAGAATAGAATAGAATAGAATAGAATAGAATAGAATAGAATAGAATAGAATAGAATAGAACAGAATAGAACAGAACAGAACAGAACAGAACAGAACAGAACAGAACAGAACAGAACAGAACAGAACAGAACAGAACAGAACAGAACAGAACAGAACAGAACAGAACAGAACAGAACAGAACAGAACAGAACAGAACAGAACAGAACAGAACAGAACAGAACAGAACAGAACAGAACAGAACAGAACAGAACAGAACAGAACAGAACAGAACAGAACAGAACAGAACAGAACAGAACAGAACAGAACAGAACAGAACAGAACAGAACAGAACAGAACAGAACAGAACAGAACAGAACAGAACAGAACAGAACAGAACAGAACAGAACAGAACAGAACAGAACAGAACAGAACAGAACAGAACAGAACAGAACAGAACAGAACAGAACAGAACAGAACAGAACAGAACAGAACAGAACAGAACAGAACAGAACAGAACAGAACAGAACAGAACAGAACAGAACAGAACAGAACAGAACAGAACAGAACAGAACAGAACAGAACAGAACAGAACAGAACAGAACAGAACAGAACAGAACAGAACAGAACAGAACAGAACAGAACAGAACAGAACAGAACAGAACAGAACAGAACAGAACAGAACAGAACAGAACAGAACAGAACAGAACAGAACAGAACAGAACAGAACAGAACAGAACAGAACAGAACAGAACAGAACAGAACAGAACAGAACAGAACAGAACAGAACAGAACAGAACAGAACAGAACAGAACAGAACAGAACAGAACAGAACAGAACAGAACAGAACAGAACAGAACAGAACAGAACAGAACAGAACAGAACAGAACAGAACAGAACAGAACAGAACAGAACAGAACAGAACAGAACAGAACAGAACAGAACAGAACAGAACAGAACAGAACAGAACAGAACAGAACAGAACAGAACAGAACAGAACAGAACAGAACAGAACAGAACAGAACAGAACAGAACAGAACAGAACAGAACAGAACAGAACAGAACAGAACAGAACAGAACAGAACAGAACAGAACAGAACAGAACAGAACAGAACAGAACAGAACAGAACAGAACAGAACAGAACAGAACAGAACAGAACAGAACAGAACAGAACAGAACAGAACAGAACAGAACAGAACAGAACAGAACAGAACAGAACAGAACAGAACAGAACAGAACAGAACAGAACAGAACAGAACAGAACAGAACAGAACAGAACAGAACAGAACAGAACAGAACAGAACAGAACAGAACAGAACAGAACAGAACAGAACAGAACAGAACAGAACAGAACAGAACAGAACAGAACAGAACAGAACAGAACAGAACAGAACAGAACAGAACAGAACAGAACAGAACAGAACAGAACAGAACAGAACAGAACAGAACAGAACAGAACAGAACAGAACAGAACAGAACAGAACAGAACAGAACAGAACAGAACAGAACAGAACAGAACAGAACAGAACAGAACAGAACAGAACAGAACAGAACAGAACAGAACAGAACAGAACAGAACAGAACAGAACAGAACAGAACAGAACAGAACAGAACAGAACAGAACAGAACAGAACAGAACAGAACAGAACAGAACAGAACAGAACAGAACAGAACAGAACAGAACAGAACAGAACAGAACAGAACAGAACAGAACAGAACAGAACAGAACAGAACAGAACAGAACAGAACAGAACAGAACAGAACAGAACAGAACAGAACAGAACAGAACAGAACAGAACAGAACAGAACAGAACAGAACAGAACAGAACAGAACAGAACAGAACAGAACAGAACAGAACAGAACAGAACAGAACAGAACAGAACAGAACAGAACAGAACAGAACAGAACAGAACAGAACAGAACAGAACAGAACAGAACAGAACAGAACAGAACAGAACAGAACAGAACAGAACAGAACAGAACAGAACAGAACAGAACAGAACAGAACAGAACAGAACAGAACAGAACAGAACAGAACAGAACAGAACAGAACAGAACAGAACAGAACAGAACAGAACAGAACAGAACAGAACAGAACAGAACATAACAGAACATAACAGAACATAACAGAACATAACAGAACATAACAGAACATAACAGAACATAACAGAACATAACAGAACATAACAGAACATAACAGAACATAACAGAACATAACAGAACAGAACAGAACAGAACAGAACAGAACAGAACAGAACAGAACAGAACAGAACAGAACAGAACAGAACAGAACAGAACAGAACAGAACAGAACAGAACAGAACAGAACAGAACAGAACAGAACAGAACAGAACAGAACAGAACAGAACAGAACAGAACAGAACAGAACAGAACAGAACAGAACAGAACAGAACAGAACAGAACAGAACAGAACAGAACAGAACAGAACAGAACAGAACAGAACAGAACAGAACAGAACAGAACAGAACAGAACAGAACAGAACAGAACAGAACAGAACAGAACAGAACAGAACAGAACAGAACAGAACAGAACAGAACAGAACAGAACAGAACAGAACAGAACAGAACAGAACAGAACAGAACAGAACAGAACAGAACAGAACAGAACAGAACAGAACAGAACAGAACAGAACAGAACAGAACAGAACAGAACAGAACAGAACAGAACAGAACAGAACAGAACAGAACAGAACAGAACAGAACAGAACAGAACAGAACAGAACAGAACAGAACAGAACAGAACAGAACAGAACAGAACAGAACAGAACAGAACAGAACAGAACAGAACAGAACAGAACAGAACAGAACAGAACAGAACAGAACAGAACAGAACAGAACAGAACAGAACAGAACAGAACAGAACAGAACAGAACAGAACAGAACAGAACAGAACAGAACAGAACAGAACAGAACAGAACAGAACAGAACAGAACAGAACAGAACAGAACAGAACAGAACAGAACAGAACAGAACAGAACAGAACAGAACAGAACAGAACAGAACAGAACAGAACAGAACAGAACAGAACAGAACAGAACAGAACAGAACAGAACAGAACAGAACAGAACAGAACAGAACAGAACAGAACAGAACAGAACAGAACAGAACAGAACAGAACAGAACAGAACAGAACAGAACAGAACAGAACAGAACAGAACAGAACAGAACAGAACAGAACAGAACAGAACAGAACAGAACAGAACAGAACAGAACAGAACAGAACAGAACAGAACAGAACAGAACAGAACAGAACAGAACAGAACAGAACAGAACAGAACAGAACAGAACAGAACAGAACAGAACAGAACAGAACAGAACAGAACAGAACAGAACAGAACAGAACAGAACAGAACAGAACAGAACAGAACAGAACAGAACAGAACAGAACAGAACAGAACAGAACAGAACAGAACAGAACAGAACAGAACAGAACAGAACAGAACAGAACAGAACAGAACAGAACAGAACAGAACAGAACAGAACAGAACAGAACAGAACAGAACAGAACAGAACAGAACAGAACAGAACAGAACAGAACAGAACAGAACAGAACAGAACAGAACAGAACAGAACAGAACAGAACAGAACAGAACAGAACAGAACAGAACAGAACAGAACAGAACAGAACAGAACAGAACAGAACAGAACAGAACAGAACAGAACAGAACAGAACAGAACAGAACAGAACAGAACAGAACAGAACAGAACAGAACAGAACAGAACAGAACAGAACAGAACAGAACAGAACAGAACAGAACAGAACAGAACAGAACAGAACAGAACAGAACAGAACAGAACAGAACAGAACAGAACAGAACAGAACAGAACAGAACAGAACAGAACAGAACAGAACAGAACAGAACAGAACAGAACAGAACAGAACAGAACAGAACAGAACAGAACAGAACAGAACAGAACAGAACAGAACAGAACAGAACAGAACAGAACAGAACAGAACAGAACAGAACAGAACAGAACAGAACAGAACAGAACAGAACAGAACAGAACAGAACAGAACAGAACAGAACAGAACAGAACAGAACAGAACAGAACAGAACAGAACAGAACAGAACAGAACAGAACAGAACAGAACAGAACAGAACAGAACAGAACAGAACAGAACAGAACAGAACAGAACAGAACAGAACAGAACAGAACAGAACAGAACAGAACAGAACAGAACAGAACAGAACAGAACAGAACAGAACAGAACAGAACAGAACAGAACAGAACAGAACAGAACAGAACAGAACAGAACAGAACAGAACAGAACAGAACAGAACAGAACAGAACAGAACAGAACAGAACAGAACAGAACAGAACAGAACAGAACAGAACAGAACAGAACAGAACAGAACAGAACAGAACAGAACAGAACAGAACAGAACAGAACAGAACAGAACAGAACAGAACAGAACAGAACAGAACAGAACAGAACAGAACAGAACAGAACAGAACAGAACAGAACAGAACAGAACAGAACAGAACAGAACAGAACAGAACAGAACAGAACAGAACAGAACAGAACAGAACAGAACAGAACAGAACAGAACAGAACAGAACAGAACAGAACAGAACAGAACAGAACAGAACAGAACAGAACAGAACAGAACAGAACAGAACAGAACAGAACAGAACAGAACAGAACAGAACAGAACAGAACAGAACAGAACAGAACAGAACAGAACAGAACAGAACAGAACAGAACAGAACAGAACAGAACAGAACAGAACAGAACAGAACAGAACAGAACAGAACAGAACAGAACAGAACAGAACAGAACAGAACAGAACAGAACAGAACAGAACAGAACAGAACAGAACAGAACAGAACAGAACAGAACAGAACAGAACAGAACAGAACAGAACAGAACAGAACAGAACAGAACAGAACAGAACAGAACAGAACAGAACAGAACAGAACAGAACAGAACAGAACAGAACAGAACAGAACAGAACAGAACAGAACAGAACAGAACAGAACAGAACAGAACAGAACAGAACAGAACAGAACAGAACAGAACAGAACAGAACAGAACAGAACAGAACAGAACAGAACAGAACAGAACAGAACAGAACAGAACAGAACAGAACAGAACAGAACAGAACAGAACAGAACAGAACAGAACAGAACAGAACAGAACAGAACAGAACAGAACAGAACAGAACAGAACAGAACAGAACAGAACAGAACAGAACAGAACAGAACAGAACAGAACAGAACAGAACAGAATAGAATAGAAAAATTCTTTATTGCACACCATTTCAAAAAACAACAGACAGCAAATTAACGTACTTAAATTACTATAGGTAATACAATGGGCGGTCTTATCGCTTAAAGCGATCTCTGCCAGACAACCTTTGGATGGCCAGAATTTTTAGAAGGAGTTGCTGGTGGTACAATGCGTAACATAATACTAACTACAGTGCTAATAAATGAATAAATAAAATAATCAAAACTCATGTAATCATCATAATAATATATAGATACATTTACATACTACTACATACCAATACAAAATACAAACATACTTATACGTACACAAATATTCATATTTCATACATACAAATACACATACATACAATTATACACACATACACAATATATAAATATATACATACATGCATATACACAAGTCAACGGAAAAGTAATACAAATGTGATAGATAATGATTTTTAACCATATTTTTAAAGCTAGCGAGGGATTTAGCTTGGCGTATATCTAAGGGAAGTGCATTCCATAGTCGTGCAGCTTGGACGGTAAAGGACTTGCCGTAGTACTCAGAAGTATGGGAGGGAATTTTCAGGATAAGAGTGTCGGAAGATCGTAGGGATAGAGAATGTGACTGATGTAGGAACTCAAAACGTTTTTTCAGGTAATAAGGAGTAGAAGGGATAAAGAGTATAGAATAAAGGAGGGAGAGGATGTGTGCATTCCGGCGCAAACGAATCGGTAACCATTTCAGCTTACTACGAAATTCTGAAATGTGGTCAAACTTACGGAGGCCATAAATAAATCTTATACAGAAATTCTGTAATCGTTCTAGTTTATTCAGCTGCTCTTCGGTTAAGTCGAGGTATGAGACGTCGGCATAGTCAAGTATTGGGAGTAACAAGGATTGGGCAAGCGCAATTTTAGTGGATATTGGCAAAAAATTTCGCAACCTCTTAAGGGAAAAAGCGGAAGCAAAAAGTTTGCGGCTTACTTCAACCACCTGAGGCACCCATGTAAAATCGCGATCTATATAGATACCGAGGTTTTTCACAGTGTCGCAGACTTTCAAAACTGTACCATCAAAATGAATTGTGGCAGGCGAAACCAGTCTATTTTGGAAACCATCCTCGAACTACCTATAATAATAATTTGGGTTTTCGCCGGATTAATGCTGAGACCATAAGAGTTGCTCCATTCAGTGATACTTTGTAAATCGGAATTAATGGTTTCAATAGCTGCAGGTAATTGTGTAAGTGAAGACTGTGTATAGATCTGCAGATCATCAGCGTAAAGGTGGTAGGAAGAAATAAGACTACGGGAAATTGAGTGAATAAATAATGAGAACAGAAGAGGAGAAAGAACGCCGCCCTGGGGTACACCTGCAGACGTATTACACCACGACGAAAACGTATCATCGATGCGAACACGTTGCCGGCGACCGTACAGGTAAGTTCGAAACCAATCAACCACCGTTGGAGATATGTTAAGAGAGCGTAGAATTTCTAACAGAATGTCAAAATCAACGTTATTAAATGCATTACTAAAGTCTAGCAAGGATAATACTGTCAGTTTGCCGCTATCCATGCCCTGTCGCACATCCTCCGTAATCTTAACTAAAGCTGAGACTGTGCTATGCCCAGGACGGAAACCGGACTGGAATGGGTTCATGAGGTTGTTCCGGATAAGAAAGGTTGTCAGTTGCGGGTGCACAAGACGTTCGAGGAGTTTTGATAGGAATGGTAGTATGGAAATAGGCCGATAATCGGAAAGAGAGGAAGGATTGCACTTTTTAGGGAGGGGAGTAATCTGTGCTTCCTTCCACATAGAAACCATATGGATATGGATTCATTAAGGATGTATTGGATCACATGCACAGTCTCGTTCAGTATAAGCATGATCATCTTTCGGCTGATAGCGTCGCAGCCAACAGCGTTAGATGAGATTGATTCTATGCCCTTCTTAACATCACAATCGGTAAATTGTAGAAACTCAAAGGAAGAATGGTCAGGAGTTGGTATTCCGGCAAGGTTACGTAAGGTGGCAATTTTGGCTGGCCCATCGAATGTGGCAGAAGATGAAAAATGCTGATTCAGAGTGTCAATATTTAAATTATTGGGTATAGTGTTACGGCACTTACCAACTCCTAGAGACCTAAAAAACTTCCATACCTTCGATGGATCCTCGTTTTCTAAATTACTGTGAATATGTCGGCGTTGCGCGTCCCTACACACCTTGTTGCATTCATTTCGATGTTCATTGTATTTGTTTTTGTTGTAGTCTGTAGGCTTGCATTTATACCTACTCTTAGCAGCAGATTTTTTATTTATTAGTTTTCTAATATCTTGAGTAAGCCAAGGCGCAGGTAAATGCTTCATTTTTACTGGTCTCAGTGGAGCATGTTTATCGTACAATTTAGTGATAATAATATTAAAAAGTTCAACTTTTACGTCGATACCAGATGCATTTAGAAGCTCAGACCAGTCTAAACTACTAGCATCACTACGTAGATTATCCATGTCAATGCCACCAAAATTGCGCTGCATAAGGACTTTGGGCTTTGCTTTCGGCGGACGAATTTTGTAAGAAAGGTAAACCATGTCATGGTACGAAAACCCGTCGGCCGGACACTGACCATGCTTGCTGACATGTATAGAAGATTGGACAAGAATTAAGTCAAGTAAAGAGGGTGTGAAATTAGGAAGATTGTGAGTGGCATCTAAGGGAAGAATGGTCAGGTTGCAGGCTCTCACAGTGGACTCAAAAGCCAGGGAACGGGAGTCTCTTTTTAGTAAGCACGTGTTAAAATCCCCCATAATTATGGTGTGATCATAAGACGGCATAAAGATCTCTAAAAGGGTTTCAAACGAAGAGAAGAAATTAATATGAAGTGACGGAGAATAGTAAACACCAAGTAAGATTTTAGAATGGGATAACGAAATTTCAATTATAAGGTGTTCACCAGCGTTGGAGGGGGGAGGCTGTGCTGACATATTTACTATGGTGAATGGTATATGAGAGCGTAGATATATGGCAACACCACCACCACCCCTGCCAATGCGGTCGTTGCGAATAAGCTGGAAATCAGGCAACGTATATAAGGATGAAGGGAGAGATGGTTTCAGCCACGACTCGGAAACGAGTATGGCATGAATGCTTGTATGCTGAAACGACGCCATCATATCAGTGAAATGAGCCGGAATGCTTTGCGCGTTGATATGAAAAACATTGAAGTTTTTCGCAACGCCCATTAAAATGGTGTCAATATTACTCGACAACCTGGGTAAACTATGGAAGCTATCATCACTGCTGCTATTTGCCGATACATACGGTATACTAATAGGTACCTAAGCTAGGAGTAAGCCAAATTAATAAAATCATATCTAAGCATTTTTGGAAACTGCACTTTCTTTTCGAAGGCGAGTTTAACTGAGTTTGAGACCGTTGAGGTGATTAATAATAATTTCAGTATCACATACAAATACCCAAATTTACCTTTATCTGCGAAAATACACCAAGAAAATAAAATAATAGATAATTTAAAATGCATTTTTTATTTGCACAAAATCATCATACTGTACGAAACATTCTGAATGGATAATCCCAGCTCTAATAACAGAGCGCAATGATCGGGTTCATCGCTCAATCAGCGGTGACGTCACGGAGCGTGACACGCTCCGCCCGTCGAGAGATGGCGCTGTGCGATGTGCTGTGTGTGCGGTCGGGGAATGACCTGTGCACATCACTATACCGGAAATAGGTAGGGTGATTATTAATTTTAATATTTACTTTTAGGCCAAGAGGTGTTTAAGGTTTTTAGATCATAATTTTTATTATTTAAAAGGTCCTTTGTGTGTTCAGATTTGTTTTCGTTCTGGCTATCGATTCATATTTAAATACATATTTCTATAATAATAGAGAGCAAAATTTTATGAAATCTAGATAGTAAACACCATGCTTTTTAAATGTTAGTCAAACACATTATGAAGTTTATTTGAGTATTTTATTATCTATTTATCTACATAGAAGTGATTCTGCTATCTTTACTAACAAAAAAGTCATAATAGGTTTAAAGTTGATCCGTTAGTGGGTACATAATATTCATCTTAGTTAGTATATATATATACTTTAGCGTAAAATTAGCAATATCCATTATTATTTGGTTGAGCAACAAATTCAGCTCAGTTCCGATTGTTCGGAGATCGTTGCGTTGATCCGTTGGAAAAATCGTGCTAACATTCGTACGGTGAGGATCATTCCGGATTTTTCCGGATTATATTATTCTCCTGCCTGCAAAGCTGAATATAGAAAAATACCACTATGCGAACAGTATGAATGCTTTTTATTTTTAACCGACTTCACAAATAAGGAGGACGTTCTCAGATCAATTGTATTTTTTTTTAATTTTTATTTTTTGTTTGTTACGTCAGAACTCCGTCAAATCTTGACTGATTTCAAAAATTCTTTTTTCGTTTGCCCAATTGGTCCCATTGAAATTTTATCGACGTATGACAATTATCTCCGGAGATATAGAGATAAACATCTCAAACACTTTGACGACATGCATCTTTATACCTTGACGACATGATACTACTGGCTATTTTGACTATCGCGACATGTGAAGTCGGATTTTTTTCTTTCTGTAAACGATCCTAAATTATATAAGGTAAGCGTGTCCCCAATACCTCACATTAAGCGGCCCGTAATTTAATAAAACAGTCATTCACCCGAGTCACTAAAAAGTAACATTTTTCAAATAATAAAGCTGCGGAAAAACAGCAGTAAAGTTGCCAGATATTCACGTCAAACTATATAACAGTCTTGAACTGAGCTGAACGCAGTCCAGGCGGGATTTTTCGGAGAAAAGATATTTTAATTTTTTGTGGGTGGTGTAATTAGTACTTTAATGTCAAACTTTACCACTTTTTATATACGATATAAACTTAGAGATCATTATTTAGTAATTTTTATTAAAAATCTATTCATTATATTGGAAATAGATGATGCAATCGAATCTTATCCTTTTGTCATACAATTATGAAAATCCCGATTCCTGTCCTCCAACTCACCCAAAGTATAGTCACAGTACCACCGTGGGCGAAGCGTGGGTGCGTTACTATGTGCAGCACATTAAATTTGATCGCTGCAACCTGCGCACTGCACAAATACATTTATAATATTCTACAGCCACTCATTAAATAAATTAACTCGCAGTCTATCGTGAGGAAGCAAAGGTTGCGAAGGGAATCTGCACAGAAAGTATCGAGATTGCAAGGTCAATTGAAGAACTACTGACTTTGCTTAATTCCGATGAAAATGCTAGATATGGTATCTCAGATAAAATGTAAAGAAAATAGCTAATACTTGGTGCAAACATTAATTAAAAAATGTAGCATGGCCAAGTGAAACCCACACTTTTTCGCCCATCTATCGCATGTCGCCGACATGCATGTCGCATTACAGCCGGTGCTGATTGGTGGATATGATGTATGACATTTATAGCTCTAGCTGTTATTGGCGGACGCTTTCGCAGCCATATTTGTATATATACATGCTAATGTGTCATGTCAACTGCTATCATATTAGCTAGCTACCATACCTTAGCTACACATAAACAAAAAGTTCCACTTGCTTCGTGGTTTTATAAAACCATACCAGTAGTTTTTTTTTATTTAGCGAGCGTCACAGAATAAATAATAGTACCAGCGTGGAGTGAAATATTTTAACCGACTTCAAAAAGGAGGAGGTCCTCAATTCGTCGGAATCTTTTTTAGGTATGTTTCCCGACTATCAAAAGACGCCTGGACGGATTTGGAATAAAATCATTTTTTTTATATACAGTTATTATACTTACTCCCCAAGTGGCTCCTGTTATTCTGCATAATCACATTTATTTATTTATTCAACCTTAATCAAAACGGTACAAAAACCAATTACATTAATTAAGGAATATTACAACTATATTATAATAGAACATTTTAAATCATAATAAAAATAAATCAGTCTAGAATGTCATAAATAGTTATCTGAATTATAAAAGTTAAATTATATCACATTAATCCAACAAAGCAAATAAATAGTATTAAAAGTTCTAACAACAAATTATCAAATAAAATAAAATTACATATATTAAAATTAAAATTAAATTAAAATGACATAGCACACTTTCAATCATATCTCTCAGAAAACATGAGACAATCCGACATAATCTTCTGCCATCCATCCTCAAACAAGTCGCAGTCGGTGTCGGTAGACAGCAGAGCATTGAAAGCTGCGAGTGAGCGCGGTATGGGCGACATGCTGCGTGCTACCGTGCGGCAATGCCCCACGGCGAACAGCTTGTGACGTCTGCTGCGCAAGTAATTGTCGGGGACAAACACCTGGCACAGCTCATCATGCAGATCCGGTGCGTCAATTTTACCCCTTAAAATTTTGCACATAAAAGTAAGTTGGTGCCTTTGTCGTCTAACTTGAAGAGAATTGTAACCCAATGATCCCAAGAGAAACTTAGTGGGATACATGTACGGGTAATATCCGTTTATGCGTTTATACAAATATCTCAAAAACGCTTTTTGTACTTTTTCGAGCATTAATGAGTATTTGCTTTCATGAGGATGCCACACGCACATTGCAGTCTCAAGCTTACTCCGTACCAAGGCTCCAAAAATGAGACGTATCACGTGCTGATCCTGGAAGTCTTTAGCAGTCCTGAGGATGAAACCCAAACGTCGGAATGAATCTTTTGCTAACGCAACTATGTGGTCATGAAAGGTTAACTTCTGATCGAATAAGACACCCAGGTCTTTCATTATGCATGCGCGAGTTATACTATTATTGTTAATATTATATTCATAATATACCGGGCGCCGTACCCTACCAAAAGTCATTGCATAGCACTTCGAGGTGTTGAATTCCATCCCGTTTTTCAGACTCCATTGATAAACGCTGTTAATGTCCTGCTGCAGCAACACGCAATCCGCCTTACTCTCTACCTCAGAAAACAATTTTAGGTCATCAGCATATAGCATCGCGAATGCTTCAGGACTGAAGGGAGATCGTTAATCATCAGAAGGAATAATAAAGGTCCGAATACGGACCCTTGACTTACTCCGGAACGCGTGTGATAGGGACTGGATTCGTATACACCAAGCCTGACAATCTGTTGGCGGTCATGAAGGTAATCCGCGAGTAATCGAAGAAGCTTGGGAGCAAAACCTATCGCACATAGTTTATCCAACAAGATGTCATTATTGACCCTATCAAATGCCTTCCGGAAATCAAAATACAACACGTCTACCTGAGAGCCCTTATCTAGCCTAGCAGAAATATAATCTACGAGGGTCAATAAGTTACTTTCAACAGATCTACCGGGTCTAAAGCCGTGTTGTTCGTTGCAAAGGTATTTTTCCACTTGGCGGTATATATATTTGTGGAGAATTCTCTCAAATACCTTTGCCGGAGATGATAAAACCGCGATCGGCCTGTATTCCTCGACTTTAGACTTGTCTATGCTTTTAGGTATTGGACAAACTCTAGACAATTTCCAAGGGGATGGGTATTCACCAGTGTCAAGCGCCAAGTTAAATATGTGACACAAAGGAATACATAGACTTTGCTTGGCCTGTTTCAGAATGATTGGTGGGATACTATCTGGGCCTGTGGAGCTGCCAGGTTTTAGCCTGTCAATACTATTCAATACGTCGTTAGGAACAATATTACTAATGTTAACATAATTACTATTTCTAGTAGTGTCTGAGCTATATGTCACAGAAATGTCTAGTACTGGAACTTCTGGGTGGAACACATTGGAGAAATAGTCAGCAAAGGCTTTTGCTGCATCTACGCCGGAAACAGTTTTTCCTGCATAGGTTAAATGCGGCTCGAAACCGCCCTTAGTACGTAAGCTAGATATATGTCTCCAAAAATCAACAGGTCTAAGCTTAAGGTTTTGTTCTATGAGTTTTATATGGGAGCCATAGGCCATTGCAATACGAAGTTAAAGATTTTCTCTGAGATCTGAAAACTGTGCATATATTTCTTTAGAGCTGGTTTGTTTCCAAGAGGCGTGTAACTTTGTTTTATACTTAATATCATCAATTATATTTTTTGAAAACCAGACGGGATATCGCTTAGAGGCTTTGCTATTTCGATGTTTTTTAGGTATGCATTGGTCAAATAAACCATAAATTACCCTGTAATAAGATTCAATTGCATTTTGAACTCCGTCGTTATCCAAAATGTGGTTCCAAGATATTTCTGAAAGTAAGCTCAAAAACAAAACACCATCGCATTTCCTAAAGTTCCAATCTTTTGTAGGATTAATATTGGAAGGAGCAAGATAATTAGAGTGGCATGCTGTGTTTATTTTCACCTCGATGTCCAGCGGTGGATGATATGCGTCTGGTGGGACAATACCGTCCGTTGCGATGACATAGACATCTCGCAACTCCTCACTCTCCTGTACCAACACGACGTCCAACATACACATTTGTCACGCAATTCCTTTCAGATAAACCACAAAAAGCTAAAAAATAAAAATAGTAATTATTAACATTAACCGACGCGCTCTTTAAATTAATGTCTCCTAATATAAGAACTGGTGCTTTTAATACGTTAATGAAATTTTCAATTTTATGGAACCACTGCATATAGTCATTATCGCTTGCACTTGGTCTAATATATACCACGCCGACATAAAATGGTCGACCATGCCACAAAAAAAGGCCCACAGATCTTCACCGTTGTCAGTTTCTAGATCAAGTCGTCGACGCATTACAATAGGCGCGCGAGCAGCTAGTGCTACCCCTCCGCATGCCGTAGGTCTATCTCTTCGTAAAATTCTCCAATCCCCACACTCAAGTTCAGAATCTTCCACGGAGCCGTCAAGAAATGTTTCCGTTACTGCAACGATACTTTGTTCAACTATAATAAGTTGATTGCGCCAGGTTCGTAGCTTTGTCTTAAGACCGCGTACATTTTGATAAAACGCAGTAAGACTAGCGGTCTTGCTGTGATTTGCTTGTATCACGAAAGGGCTGGTTATTACCCGTTGCTGTAGCAGCTGCTTGGGAGTTACGACTGGTATTACCTGCACTAGCTGGTCTATGGTAGGGTATCCAAGCTTTCAATCTAGCATTTATCGGCCAGACATCGGTTGAAAAACACACATCATAAGCTGTAGGTGGGACCCCGATCTTATAGGACTTGTAGTCACCTTTCGGGGTCAGTTCCTGCACGGTACATATGACTGTTGGACAGAGCTGTCAAAGGTAATTCTCAATTTCTTCAACACCAGACTTCATGTTCCACAAGTGTATGTACTTGCGATGCTTCACTGCTCGTAGGCTGGTTCTATTTTGGTCTGCGGTACCACTTAATGAGACAGGTCTTAGGTTCTTTCTCCTTTTGACTTCATCGGTACGCATATTATCCACACCATTTTGACTTACTGTGACGATGGCTTTCGCTTTATGCGGCACAGTCGGTCTTAAAGTATTATTAAGTTCTTCAGGAGGAGATCTGGCAGGCGATAGCGTAGCCCCAGTCAGCTTTTCCTGGTCAGACCTCCTAATATCCTGCGTTCTAGGCTTAGGTGGATCAGGTGAAGAATTGTGTTGTGATACAACAGACGCAAAAGATTTTTGTTGTGTGTTTTGAGTCGGAACAGCAGAAATATCGATAATTTCTACGGCTGTGTCTCGAATACCTGAGACTAACGATGTTGTTGGTGCTGGTGACGTCGTCGGTAATTGAGGATTCGGTTGAGCCGGTAATGTGACTTTAACTGGTATAGTAACCGGTTTTTCTATTGCTATCTGATCCGTCGGCACGATTGCGGGAATAGCTTCAACAAAGGTTACAGTCGTATTTAGTTTCCTGTTGAGTTCACGTACCTCTAACATATAGCTAGCCATCTGCGCATTTTGTGTTAGCATGAGGTTTATGGTGTAACCCAGTTGTTCTTTAAGCGACAGCATCTCACTTTGCATGCTTTGTATAGTGAGTTGACAATGGCAGGTCTGAATTATTAGACTGTCGTCCGCAGGACACGATGTAGCCATTTTTCTTCTATATGTGACATTTGGATCACGAGATGGCTTCTTTGCCGAGGCAACAGGTGTTGAACTATTATCGCCTCCTTTCTTAGCAGAACAACGGCATTCTGGATATATCCAAGCATCGTTGGTAGTGCCTAAGTTGTTTCCACCCGCACATAGAAAGTGATATATTTTGTAACAAGTAACTATAGTGCAGCGTAGATACTCTTCATCACTACAAATTTCACTGCAGCATGCTGAGCAATTCATTTTGACTTATGGAATCAATATTACTATCCAAGCCTGGCTCTGTTTCTCATAAATTGCTCTGAGCTTGAAGATCGAAGTCCAGTCGTCGACGCTTCAACCACTATCTAGCAGGATGACTCACTCCGCCTCGAACAATAGAAGCGAGCGCTCTGCGATTTGCTATAGGTCAGTTACACCAACAGCTATCGAAATATTTTCGTAATTGATTTGCTTGTATCTTCCTTATTCCTGGTTTGTTTTTGATTAAACAATCACACTAAGATAGGTCTCTACATAAACTTCAAGTATATATAAGTTTCACTGTTAAAATTCCACTTTATACCACTATAATATTAAAATATTTACGGAGCAACAAAAAACTATGTTGCCACTGTGACTGCGTCTATAGACCATTATACATTAGTACGATGTTTTAAATTTAGGATTAGACATCCAAGTCAAAATTTTAACTAAAGTAATATGAATCAAACTTATTGATGTGTCACATCAATATTTAGTTCTATTTTAACCGATTTTAACTCTTTCTTGACAAGCTGTACGTACACGGTCAAAAACTCTCAAAAACAATTTCCTGTCACCCACATAGAAATCCATCACCTTGTGATGTGACTGGCCACTAAAAAGATGAAAAGTAAGAAACTTTTAGTTTTTTTGTAACTTCACAAAGAAAACCATTTTACCAAGTTCCTTATTCAAATCACGACGCGCGACGATTAACATCCAAGATGGCCGGCGCGAGATTTTCGGCCAGTGATACAAATTTCAATTTCCTGTTTTCTTTATCGCAGCAGCATGATCTAAGTTTGACAAATAAGTTCATTTTGACGAGTCGGTCGGTGATGGAGCGGCCGATTTATCATTTGAAATGATCGTATCCAGTAGCTGACTTTGGAAGTCCGATAAAATGTTGAATTGATGTTGGATATACATTGGGCGATTTTTTAGCGCTCGCTTGACATGTATTTTACCACTTATTTACCACTATGTCCCCTATCTAGTTTTTAGGGTTCCGTACCCAAAGGGTAAAACGGGACCCTATTACTAAGACTCCGCTGTCCGTCTGTCTGTCTGTCTGTCTGTCTGTCTGTCCGTCTGTCACCAGGCTATAGCTCATTAACCGTGATAGTTAGACAGTTGAAATTTTCACAGATGGTGTATTTCTGTTGCCGCTAGAACAACAAATACCAAAAACAAAATAAAGTTTAAAATTAAAGGAGGTCCCCATACAAAAAAACGTGATTTTAAACGCCGTCTATCTAATTAGTTTCGGCAAAATGACATAGATGGCGCTATTAAACGAGCCCCGTCTTTCTAGATTACGACCAAACCAAATATTCTTGGTAATATCAATTAATCAAATATATGAGGTTGAAACTCTGTTATGTTTCGTATTGTACGGAACCCTCCCTAAGTGTGCGATAAGAGACGCGATGCTGACTCGCACTTGGCCAGTTTTATTTTAAAGCACAAGCTTATATAGACTAGAGGGTTTGCACTGTACTTGACAGCCAGCTATACCACGAATGTAAGTATACTTAATGTTTGATTTTTCGTAGGTTCTCCTTGAGTAACTATGTCAATCACTACCCACCTTGTCAGATAAGTATACAAACATATTATTTATTTTTTCATTTTTTCCATAGCCAGTAGTAGCCAGTAAATAATTTGGCGTGTAATAGGTTGGCTCCGTGTCTCAGGTTAACTATCAATCTTATCGATCTTTGTAAAATACATTTGCTTTTGAGCTACATTTTTTAAAGGCTTTGGAATTTATTAAAATACTCCTATATTATGCGAAATGGAGTTTGCAGTCATATTCTATTATCCCTTATTTCCTTTGTAGTACCTACCTACATACAATAACAGCCACGGCGATAAGCAAAGTAAGTTCTTTAAGTTACTGTACATTCTTTACATAAAGTTTATTTAATGGTCGGCAATGAGGCAGAATGAACAGGACAACAGAAGCCAGTGGCGGTGGCGGCATCGGTTGCAAAGAATGTCGTTGTCTGATTTATGCGCGCGCGGGAACGCGGTGACAGCGCGTGGTGACCGCTTCCACGGACATGCGCTCCTGGTAATCTTGGGGAAGCATGGATATAAAATTAATAAGTAAAGTAGTAAGCAAAAAAAAACAACAACACTTATTTATTACGTGCTGTAAATAAATAAGTGTTGTTGTTTTTTTTTTGGATTTTGGTCTGAACTTTGGATGCTTTATTGCTTTGAATGCTTGATGAAGCTGTAAAATCATCGATATAATTAACCGAATTAAAAAAGGAGGTTCTGTATTCGACACGTATGTATGTTTTTACCCGACTGCGCAAGAAGGAGTGTATGAATGTATGTATGTTTATTTCTTTGGCACGCCCTAGAGCCTAAACGGCGTGTCGTATTTTTATGTAAGTGGTGTCAATAGATAAAATGCATTTTTTATTTGCACAAAATCATCATACTGTACGAAACGTTCTGAATGGATAATCCCAGCTCTAATAACAGAGCGCAATGATCGGGTTCATCGCTCAATCAGCGGTGACGTCACGGAGCGTGACACGCTCCGCCCGTCGAGAGATGGCGCTGTGCGATGTGCTGTGTGTGCGGTCGGGGAATGACCTGTGCACATCACTATACCGGAAATAGGTAGGGTGATTATTAATTTTAATATTTACTTTTAGGCCAAGAGGTGTTTAAGGTTTTTAGATCATAATTTTTATTATTTAAAAGGTCCTTTGTGTGTTCAGATTTGTTTTCGTTCTGGCTATCGATTCATATTTAAATACATATTTCTATAATAATAGAGAGCAAAATTTTATGAAATCTAGATAGTAAACACCATGCTTTTTAAATGTTAGTCAAACACATTATGAAGTTTATTTGAGTATTTTATTATCTATTTATCTACATAGAAGTGATTCTGCTATCTTTACTAACAAAAAAGTCATAATAGGTTTAAAGTTGATCCGTTAGTGGGTACATAATATTCATCTTAGTTAGTATATATATATACTTTAGCGTAAAATTAGCAATATCCATTATTATTTGGTTGAGCAACAAATTCAGCTCAGTTCCGATTGTTCGGAGATCGTTGCGTTGATCCGTTGGAAAAATCGTGCTAACATTCGTACGGTGAGGATCATTCCGGATTTTTCCGGATTATATTATTCTCCTGCCTGCAAAGCTGAATATAGAAAAATACCACTATGCGAACAGTATGAATGCTTTTTATTTTTAACCGACTTCACAAATAAGGAGGACGTTCTCAGATCAATTGTATTTTTTTTTAATTTTTATTTTTTGTTTGTTACGTCAGAACTCCGTCAAATCTTGACTGATTTCAAAAATTCTTTTTTCGTTTGCCCAATTGGTCCCATTGAAATTTTATCGACGTATGACAATTATCTCCGGAGATATAGAGATAAACATCTCAAACACTTTGACGACATGCATCTTTATACCTTGACGACATGATACTACTGGCTATTTTGACTATCGCGACATGTGAAGTCGGATTTTTTTCTTTCTGTAAACGATCCTAAATTATATAAGGTAAGCGTGTCCCCAATACCTCACATTAAGCGGCCCGTAATTTAATAAAACAGTCATTCACCCGAGTCACTAAAAAGTAACATTTTTCAAATAATAAAGCTGCGGAAAAACAGCAGTAAAGTTGCCAGATATTCACGTCAAACTATATAACAGTCTTGAACTGAGCTGAACGCAGTCCAGGCGGGATTTTTCGGAGAAAAGATATTTTAATTTTTTGTGGGTGGTGTAATTAGTACTTTAATGTCAAACTTTACCACTTTTTATATACGATATAAACTTAGAGATCATTATTTAGTAATTTTTATTAAAAATCTATTCATTATATTGGAAATAGATGATGCAATCGAATCTTATCCTTTTGTCATACAATTATGAAAATCCCGATTCCTGTCCTCCAACTCACCCAAAGTATAGTCACAGTACCACCGTGGGCGAAGCGTGGGTGCGTTACTATGTGCAGCACATTAAATTTGATCGCTGCAACCTGCGCACTGCACAAATACATTTATAATATTCTACAGCCACTCATTAAATAAATTAACTCGCAGTCTATCGTGAGGAAGCAAAGGTTGCGAAGGGAATCTGCACAGAAAGTATCGAGATTGCAAGGTCAATTGAAGAACTACTGACTTTGCTTAATTCCGATGAAAATGCTAGATATGGTATCTCAGATAAAATGTAAAGAAAATAGCTAATACTTGGTGCAAACATTAATTAAAAAATGTAGCATGGCCAAGTGAAACCCACACTTTTTCGCCCATCTATCGCATGTCGCCGACATGCATGTCGCATTACAGCCGGTGCTGATTGGTGGATATGATGTATGACATTTATAGCTCTAGCTGTTATTGGCGGACGCTTTCGCAGCCATATTTGTATATATACATGCTAATGTGTCATGTCAACTGCTATCATATTAGCTAGCTACCATACCTTAGCTACACATAAACAAAAAGTTCCACTTGCTTCGTGGTTTTATAAAACCATACCAGTAGTTTTTTTTTATTTAGCGAGCGTCACAGAATAAATAATAGTACCAGCGTGGAGTGAAATATTTTAACCGACTTCAAAAAGGAGGAGGTCCTCAATTCGTCGGAATCTTTTTTAGGTATGTTTCCCGACTATCAAAAGACGCCTGGACGGATTTGGAATAAAATCATTTTTTTTATATACAGTTATTATACTTACTCCCCAAGTGGCTCCTGTTATTCTGCATAATCACATTTATTTATTTATTCAACCTTAATCAAAACGGTACAAAAACCAATTACATTAATTAAGGAATATTACAACTATATTATAATAGAACATTTTAAATCATAATAAAAATAAATCAGTCTAGAATGTCATAAATAGTTATCTGAATTATAAAAGTTAAATTATATCACATTAATCCAACAAAGCAAATAAATAGTATTAAAAGTTCTAACAACAAATTATCAAATAAAATAAAATTACATATATTAAAATTAAAATTAAATTAAAATGACATAGCACACTTTCAATCATATCTCTCAGAAAACATGAGACAATCCGACATAATCTTCTGCCATCCATCCTCAAACAAGTCGCAGTCGGTGTCGGTAGACAGCAGAGCATTGAAAGCTGCGAGTGAGCGCGGTATGGGCGACATGCTGCGTGCTACCGTGCGGCAATGCCCCACGGCGAACAGCTTGTGACGTCTGCTGCGCAAGTAATTGTCGGGGACAAACACCTGGCACAGCTCATCATGCAGATCCGGTGCGTCAATTTTACCCCTTAAAATTTTGCACATAAAAGTAAGTTGGTGCCTTTGTCGTCTAACTTGAAGAGAATTGTAACCCAATGATCCCAAGAGAAACTTAGTGGGATACATGTACGGGTAATATCCGTTTATGCGTTTATACAAATATCTCAAAAACGCTTTTTGTACTTTTTCGAGCATTAATGAGTATTTGCTTTCATGAGGATGCCACACGCACATTGCAGTCTCAAGCTTACTCCGTACCAAGGCTCCAAAAATGAGACGTATCACGTGCTAATCCTGGAAGTCTTTAGCAGTCCTGAGGATGAAACCCAAACGTCGGAATGAATCTTTTGCTAACGCAACTATGTGGTCATGAAAGGTTAACTTCTGATCGAATAAGACACCCAGGTCTTTCATTATGCATGCGCGAGTTATACTATTATTGTTAATATTATATTCATAATATACCGGGCGCCGTACCCTACCAAAAGTCATTGCATAGCACTTCGAGGTGTTGAATTCCATCCCGTTTTTCAGACTCCATTGATAAACGCTGTTAATGTCCTGCTGCAGCAACACGCAATCCGCCTTACTCTCTACCTCAGAAAACAATTTTAGGTCATCAGCATATAGCATCGCGAATGCTTCAGGACTGAAGGGAGATCGTTAATCATCAGAAGGAATAATAAAGGTCCGAATACGGACCCTTGACTTACTCCGGAACGCGTGTGATAGGGACTGGATTCGTATACACCAAGCCTGACAATCTGTTGGCGGTCATGAAGGTAATCCGCGAGTAATCGAAGAAGCTTGGGAGCAAAACCTATCGCACATAGTTTATCCAACAAGATGTCATTATTGACCCTATCAAATGCCTTCCGGAAATCAAAATACAACACGTCTACCTGAGAGCCCTTATCTAGCCTAGCAGAAATATAATCTACGAGGGTCAATAAGTTACTTTCAACAGATCTACCGGGTCTAAAGCCGTGTTGTTCGTTGCAAAGGTATTTTTCCACTTGGCGGTATATATATTTGTGGAGAATTCTCTCAAATACCTTTGCCGGAGATGATAAAACCGCGATCGGCCTGTATTCCTCGACTTTAGACTTGTCTATGCTTTTAGGTATTGGACAAACTCTAGACAATTTCCAAGGGGATGGGTATTCACCAGTGTCAAGCGCCAAGTTAAATATGTGACACAAAGGAATACATAGACTTTGCTTGGCCTGTTTCAGAATGATTGGTGGGATACTATCTGGGCCTGTGGAGCTGCCAGGTTTTAGCCTGTCAATACTATTCAATACGTCGTTAGGAACAATATTACTAATGTTAACATAATTACTATTTCTAGTAGTGTCTGAGCTATATGTCACAGAAATGTCTAGTACTGGAACTTCTGGGTGGAACACATTGGAGAAATAGTCAGCAAAGGCTTTTGCTGCATCTACGCCGGAAACAGTTTTTCCTGCATAGGTTAAATGCGGCTCGAAACCGCCCTTAGTACGTAAGCTAGATATATGTCTCCAAAAATCAACAGGTCTAAGCTTAAGGTTTTGTTCTATGAGTTTTATATGGGAGCCATAGGCCATTGCAATACGAAGTTAAAGATTTTCTCTGAGATCTGAAAACTGTGCATATATTTCTTTAGAGCTGGTTTGTTTCCAAGAGGCGTGTAACTTTGTTTTATACTTAATATCATCAATTATATTTTTTGAAAACCAGACGGGATATCGCTTAGAGGCTTTGCTATTTCGATGTTTTTTAGGTATGCATTGGTCAAATAAACCATAAATTACCCTGTAATAAGATTCAATTGCATTTTGAACTCCGTCGTTATCCAAAATGTGGTTCCAAGATATTTCTGAAAGTAAGCTCAAAAACAAAACACCATCGCATTTCCTAAAGTTCCAATCTTTTGTAGGATTAATATTGGAAGGAGCAAGATAATTAGAGTGGCATGCTGTGTTTATTTTCACCTCGATGTCCAGCGGTGGATGATATGCGTCTGGTGGGACAATACCGTCCGTTGCGATGACATAGACATCTCGCAACTCCTCACTCTCCTGTACCAACACGACGTCCAACATACACATTTGTCACGCAATTCCTTTCAGATAAACCACAAAAAGCTAAAAAATAAAAATAGTAATTATTAACATTAACCGACGCGCTCTTTAAATTAATGTCTCCTAATATAAGAACTGGTGCTTTTAATACGTTAATGAAATTTTCAATTTTATGGAACCACTGCATATAGTCATTATCGCTTGCACTTGGTCTAATATATACCACGCCGACATAAAATGGTCGACCATGCCACAAAAAAAGGCCCACAGATCTTCACCGTTGTCAGTTTCTAGATCAAGTCGTCGACGCATTACAATAGGCGCGCGAGCAGCTAGTGCTACCCCTCCGCATGCCGTAGGTCTATCTCTTCGTAAAATTCTCCAATCCCCACACTCAAGTTCAGAATCTTCCACGGAGCCGTCAAGAAATGTTTCCGTTACTGCAACGATACTTTGTTCAACTATAATAAGTTGATTGCGCCAGGTTCGTAGCTTTGTCTTAAGACCGCGTACATTTTGATAAAACGCAGTAAGACTAGCGGTCTTGCTGTGATTTGCTTGTATCACGAAAGGGCTGGTTATTACCCGTTGCTGTAGCAGCTGCTTGGGAGTTACGACTGGTATTACCTGCACTAGCTGGTCTATGGTAGGGTATCCAAGCTTTCAATCTAGCATTTATCGGCCAGACATCGGTTGAAAAACACACATCATAAGCTGTAGGTGGGACCCCGATCTTATAGGACTTGTAGTCACCTTTCGGGGTCAGTTCCTGCACGGTACATATGACTGTTGGACAGAGCTGTCAAAGGTAATTCTCAATTTCTTCAACACCAGACTTCATGTTCCACAAGTGTATGTACTTGCGATGCTTCACTGCTCGTAGGCTGGTTCTATTTTGGTCTGCGGTACCACTTAATGAGACAGGTCTTAGGTTCTTTCTCCTTTTGACTTCATCGGTACGCATATTATCCACACCATTTTGACTTACTGTGACGATGGCTTTCGCTTTATGCGGCACAGTCGGTCTTAAAGTATTATTAAGTTCTTCAGGAGGAGATCTGGCAGGCGATAGCGTAGCCCCAGTCAGCTTTTCCTGGTCAGACCTCCTAATATCCTGCGTTCTAGGCTTAGGTGGATCAGGTGAAGAATTGTGTTGTGATACAACAGACGCAAAAGATTTTTGTTGTGTGTTTTGAGTCGGAACAGCAGAAATATCGATAATTTCTACGGCTGTGTCTCGAATACCTGAGACTAACGATGTTGTTGGTGCTGGTGACGTCGTCGGTAATTGAGGATTCGGTTGAGCCGGTAATGTGACTTTAACTGGTATAGTAACCGGTTTTTCTATTGCTATCTGATCCGTCGGCACGATTGCGGGAATAGCTTCAACAAAGGTTACAGTCGTATTTAGTTTCCTGTTGAGTTCACGTACCTCTAACATATAGCTAGCCATCTGCGCATTTTGTGTTAGCATGAGGTTTATGGTGTAACCCAGTTGTTCTTTAAGCGACAGCATCTCACTTTGCATGCTTTGTATAGTGAGTTGACAATGGCAGGTCTGAATTATTAGACTGTCGTCCGCAGGACACGATGTAGCCATTTTTCTTCTATATGTGACATTTGGATCACGAGATGGCTTCTTTGCCGAGGCAACAGGTGTTGAACTATTATCGCCTCCTTTCTTAGCAGAACAACGGCATTCTGGATATATCCAAGCATCGTTGGTAGTGCCTAAGTTGTTTCCACCCGCACATAGAAAGTGATATATTTTGTAACAAGTAACTATAGTGCAGCGTAGATACTCTTCATCACTACAAATTTCACTGCAGCATGCTGAGCAATTCATTTTGACTTATGGAATCAATATTACTATCCAAGCCTGGCTCTGTTTCTCATAAATTGCTCTGAGCTTGAAGATCGAAGTCCAGTCGTCGACGCTTCAACCACTATCTAGCAGGATGACTCACTCCGCCTCGAACAATAGAAGCGAGCGCTCTGCGATTTGCTATAGGTCAGTTACACCAACAGCTATCGAAATATTTTCGTAATTGATTTGCTTGTATCTTCCTTATTCCTGGTTTGTTTTTGATTAAACAATCACACTAAGATAGGTCTCTACATAAACTTCAAGTATATATAAGTTTCACTGTTAAAATTCCACTTTATACCACTATAATATTAAAATATTTACGGAGCAACAAAAAACTATGTTGCCACTGTGACTGCGTCTATAGACCATTATACATTAGTACGATGTTTTAAATTTAGGATTAGACATCCAAGTCAAAATTTTAACTAAAGTAATATGAATCAAACTTATTGATGTGTCACATCAATATTTAGTTCTATTTTAACCGATTTTAACTCTTTCTTGACAAGCTGTACGTACACGGTCAAAAACTCTCAAAAACAATTTCCTGTCACCCACATAGAAATCCATCACCTTGTGATGTGACTGGCCACTAAAAAGATGAAAAGTAAGAAACTTTTAGTTTTTTTGTAACTTCACAAAGAAAACCATTTTACCAAGTTCCTTATTCAAATCACGACGCGCGACGATTAACATCCAAGATGGCCGGCGCGAGATTTTCGGCCAGTGATACAAATTTCAATTTCCTGTTTTCTTTATCGCAGCAGCATGATCTAAGTTTGACAAATAAGTTCATTTTGACGAGTCGGTCGGTGATGGAGCGGCCGATTTATCATTTGAAATGATCGTATCCAGTAGCTGACTTTGGAAGTCCGATAAAATGTTGAATTGATGTTGGATATACATTGGGCGATTTTTTAGCGCTCGCTTGACATGTATTTTACCACTTATTTACCACTATGTCCCCTATCTAGTTTTTAGGGTTCCGTACCCAAAGGGTAAAACGGGACCCTATTACTAAGACTCCGCTGTCCGTCTGTCTGTCTGTCTGTCTGTCTGTCTGTCCGTCTGTCACCAGGCTATAGCTCATTAACCGTGATAGTTAGACAGTTGAAATTTTCACAGATGGTGTATTTCTGTTGCCGCTAGAACAACAAATACCAAAAACAAAATAAAGTTTAAAATTAAAGGAGGTCCCCATACAAAAAAACGTGATTTTAAACGCCGTCTATCTAATTAGTTTCGGCAAAATGACATAGATGGCGCTATTAAACGAGCCCCGTCTTTCTAGATTACGACCAAACCAAATATTCTTGGTAATATCAATTAATCAAATATATGAGGTTGAAACTCTGTTATGTTTCGTATTGTACGGAACCCTCCCTAAGTGTGCGATAAGAGACGCGATGCTGACTCGCACTTGGCCAGTTTTATTTTAAAGCACAAGCTTATATAGACTAGAGGGTTTGCACTGTACTTGACAGCCAGCTATACCACGAATGTAAGTATACTTAATGTTTGATTTTTCGTAGGTTCTCCTTGAGTAACTATGTCAATCACTACCCACCTTGTCAGATAAGTATACAAACATATTATTTATTTTTTCATTTTTTCCATAGCCAGTAGTAGCCAGTAAATAATTTGGCGTGTAATAGGTTGGCTCCGTGTCTCAGGTTAACTATCAATCTTATCGATCTTTGTAAAATACATTTGCTTTTGAGCTACATTTTTTAAAGGCTTTGGAATTTATTAAAATACTCCTATATTATGCGAAATGGAGTTTGCAGTCATATTCTATTATCCCTTATTTCCTTTGTAGTACCTACCTACATACAATAACAGCCACGGCGATAAGCAAAGTAAGTTCTTTAAGTTACTGTACATTCTTTACATAAAGTTTATTTAATGGTCGGCAATGAGGCAGAATGAACAGGACAACAGAAGCCAGTGGCGGTGGCGGCATCGGTTGCAAAGAATGTCGTTGTCTGATTTATGCGCGCGCGGGAACGCGGTGACAGCGCGTGGTGACCGCTTCCACGGACATGCGCTCCTGGTAATCTTGGGGAAGCATGGATATAAAATTAATAAGTAAAGTAGTAAGCAAAAAAAAACAACAACACTTATTTATTACGTGCTGTAAATAAATAAGTGTTGTTGTTTTTTTTTTGGATTTTGGTCTGAACTTTGGATGCTTTATTGCTTTGAATGCTTGATGAAGCTGTAAAATCATCGATATAATTAACCGAATTAAAAAAGGAGGTTCTGTATTCGACACGTATGTATGTTTTTACCCGACTGCGCAAGAAGGAGTGTATGAATGTATGTATGTTTATTTCTTTGGCACGCCCTAGAGCCTAAACGGCGTGTCGTATTTTTATGTAAGTGGTGTCAATAGATTCGTCTTAGTCGAAGCCGGCTTTTCACTATCGGATATAATGTAAATTACATCTTGAGCTATATATTACATCCCCCGATTGCTGTTCACACTGTAAGATAATATATAGTTCAAATTTGCTTGTCCATGGTTTAATTCAGACACTGGCTAAATACACTAATTGTGCGGAGCTATAATAAAAATAAAAAAACAACAAAAAAAACTGAGGGCGAGGCAGGGGGAGGCGCGGTGTCCGCGGACGTGAGGTAAAATATAAACCTTCAAATATCGCTCAGTCGGTCGAAAAAATATTTATAGCTTGGGATGTAACATATATTATAGCATAGTGTAAACGGTCTCATACAAAATGTATGGTGAGCGATAAAATGTTATATCGCAAGATATAACATTTTATCTTATATTATATAACATTTTATATTATTATATCCCATAGTGAAAAGCCGGCTTGAAGCCGGCTTTTAACTATGGGGTATAATGTAAATTACATCTTGAGCTATGTATTACATCCCGCGATTGCTGTTCACACTAAGATATATAGTTCAGCTTTGGTCATCTATGGTTTCATTCAAACACTGGCTATATACACTAATTGAGTGGAGTCATAATAAAAATAAAAAACAACAAAAAAAAAACTGACGGCGAGGCAGGGGGAGGCGCGGTGTCCGGGGAGATGAGGTAAAATATAAACCTTCGAATATCGCTCAGTCGGTCGAAAAAATATTTATAGTTTGGGATGTATTATAAATTATTGCATAGTGGAAACGGTCTCGTGCAAAATGTATGACGAGCGATAAAGTATTATATCTCAACATATAATATATATTATATTATATTCCATAGTGAAAAGCCGGCTTGAGAGTGACACAGAATACATCAAAATTAAAAAAACTAAATTAAGGATTTTTGGCGCCAACAAGTAATCTCAAAATAACGAGATGAACATTGCGGTTTGACTATTCGGAAGGAAAAACAAGTCACGCGTTGAAGTCTTTTGTATCGCAAACTTGCAAATTGGGGTTAGCAAAACGACTACTAACAAAAATTAAAATACATGTGGTATCAAAATAAATATAATTTAACGGTGATTACTAATATATAACTTACTAGCAGCCCGCCCCGGCTTCGCACGGGTAGAACATATATTCCTACAAAATTTGCATCAATTTGTAGCATCGAATATAAAATATGAATTTAACAATCATCGTCATATTTTAACCAATTTACACAAAACCTTAACGAATTATGCACCTAAACCTTCCTCATAAACACTCTGGCTATTGGTGAAAACCGCAGGATAATCCGTTCAGTAGCTATTGAGATTGTTGCGAACAGACAGACAGACGCAGTGATGGACTTTGTTTTATAATACTTACGTAGTGATATTGGACGGCCCTTTGGCGTAAAGGATAGTTACCCTGATTCTGACCCGACGGTCTTTGGTTCTAATCCTAGCTATATACCTACCAATTAAAGTTTTATGTGCATCCATGAATCATGAGTTTTCGTACAGTGGTAGTGGGATCATTAAATCTACCAAAAAGTAGCTTACCACCAAGGAGAACATCTGCCGCCGTAACCTTACGCGTTCCCCGACGCAAAATGTAGGGGTAATATACGTTTAATGTGTGTATCAGTGTGTCTGTCTGTAGCATCTTAGCACCTAACCGGATGAACCGATTTTTTTTTTATTATTGATAGTTTTTTTTGTTGATAGATGTCTTCATCGAGAGTTTTCTTAGCTATGATTCGTGAAAATTCGTTCAATCGTTGTAAAACTATGAGCTTTTTTCTAGTTAATTGCGCTATGAAATCAACTTTCATAGGTCTGAACAATTCGAAAATCTTCTTCTTCAACGATATTGTAAGAACATGGAAGCATTGACCTGATGCTGGGACATCTCCTGGACTCTACAGAATACTCAAATCCTCACCAACTTACAGCTCAGATTTTAAATGTCGTGTTTAGAGTCATTTTGGAATACTTTTAATGAAAATATTATACAAAAATCAGTCGGGGTGGTTTAAAATATTATATTATCATATATATAGATGAATATTATTTTATACAATAGATCATATTATTATGCTATACTTACTTAACTTCAAATTGATTGTGATCAATGGGGATCTACAGCATAGGTAAGCTTATAATAATATTTTCGTAGTAACTATGACCTAATCTGTGGTTTCACTGCAAATAATTTTGCGATGCGTGTATGTGAAATTCGTGATATCTTCTAGAGTTTTCATTAGAATTATATACTGTAAAGGACAATAAATTTTAATCTATAATGTGTGGCCAAGCTAATTAACGTAATTATTTGGATAAGGATTAATACTATATACTTGAAAATAGCCCTGGAAGTTATGTGATATTTTTTAACAAAAAATTAAAGATTAAAATGGTAACTGTGAGTCAACCTTAAGAGATAGACATATGCTGTCGCGGACTTTTTTGTCGATCTTATTATGTTGTACAACTCTTCCATATAAAATATGCTTCCATCTGTTTTCAATTGAGCAGCGTGCGTAAGAAACGTGTTTTTTCGACCGTTTTTTTGTCGACTTAGGTTGCAAATTAGGTCTCCACGAATGTACCTTTGATTTAAACGGGATAATATATAGCCTATTTTCATTCCGAAAGTCCATTCTATGTATTAGTGAAATATGTTTTTAAATCGGTTCAGTAGTTTTTGAGCCAAATCATTACAAACATACAAAAATACAAAAATGCAAAAATACAAAAGTACAAAAATACAAATGTTCTCTCTTTATAATATTAGTATAGATATGTTTTATTGGAGTTTGGAATAGTTTAATCACTTAATTTTTATCACGCAGTCGGGTTTTTGTTTCTAAAATTATTCACTTGTTATGGCAACGATTTTCTCATAAACTACAAATTCAATTTGGTTGGATGATGTTTTCGTTCTTTAAATGTACCTACCTATATTTTTCAGGAAAGGATTTAGTATATATAGTTGTAATGTATTAGAATCTGATTCATATCTCCAGAGATATAGAGATTAATGCCTCATACTTGCTACTGAAAGTGACTCACGTGGCATGTGAAGTCAGTTTTCTTTGTTTTTAAACGTTCATTCAGTCCTGTTTCAGTTCAGTTCTCATTTATTTTACCAATTTTGATTGCAGATAGATACAATGGCAATATCATCAGATGGTAAGTTGCTTGCCCGAAAATGAGACTATATGATAAACACTTTATTACACCATACAAATTAAAAGTAAAAAATGGTACATAAAACATAATGTGGCGGTCTTATCGCTTAAAGCGACTTCTTCCAGACAACCTTAGTGACCATAGTGAGTATATATATGAGTCCCTGGACAACTTTTCATTAGTAGTAGAAGCATTGTATATTATCGACGTTCCACCTCACTTGGTACCAAATAATTAATTTAAACAATTAATAATCTAAGATAGTTTTAAAACTAAAACAACCGACTCCCATGCCCCGCGAGTCAGTTTTAGTAGTAGCAAGTTTGAGACGTTTATCGTCATATCTCTGGAGATACTTATTAAATCTCGATGAAAT
This sequence comes from Cabera pusaria, assembly GCA_954871355.1. Taxonomy (NCBI): domain Eukaryota; kingdom Metazoa; phylum Arthropoda; class Insecta; order Lepidoptera; family Geometridae; genus Cabera; species Cabera pusaria. The sequence continues at coordinate 9,352,101 of OX940908.1, forward strand.
TACAATGGGACCAGGTCGGAAATGTACCCTACCGTTTAAAAAAAACATTCAAATCGGTGTATAATTGACGGAGTAATCGCGTAACATACATACAAAGAATAAAAAAAATTCAAACGAATTGAGAAACTCCTCCTTTTTGGAAGTCGGTTGAAAGAAAGTAGCTTACCAACATATAGGAAAAAATCTCTAGTGTTCTGGCAGCAGAATTCCTTGAGAGTCAGACCATTTAGAGTATAACGTGTTCACCATCGATCTCATCATCGCTTACCACCAAGCGAGATAGTGGCCAAATGCTAGTTAATCCATACTTCCATACTAATACTAAAAAAAATGTTGTAGTTCTGTCACTCTGTCTGTTTGTTACCTAATCACGCCTAAACGGACAATCCGATCTAACTGTAATTTAACAAGGAAATACTTTATAGCATGAGGATGAACATAGGCATTTCATGAACATGACATGACATGAACATTCTTGTCAGATATATAAAAAAAAACAACTAACTTCACCCTGCGTTATAAAAGTAAAGACTACGTATACAATAATTGTTAATTGACTATAGCATCTAAAAGAATTGCGGTCCATCGTTTAAATAGTGCGGCGAATAAACCACCAAAGGGTAATGCACAACTAAAACATAAAACTAAATAGGTTCTTACTTAGCGAATCTTTGTCTCCGAGCGATAAATAATAGAGTTTAATTGGTGGTATTGCTAATTGTGGCTAGTCACGGTCGACCTTTACCCGCTATTTTAGCTATTTCGTGATTTGTAGCATGCAGTATTGCCCGATGCATCCGGTATTAAAGTCACTGGACACTATACACCTATATATAGTGTAAGTATGTGTGTGTATGCATATATATTTTTACTAGTTGTGCCTTCGTCCGCGTGGAATAGTGTCTATGGGTAGAGATCTTCTACGATAACATGACCCGCCCCTCCAAAATTCAAAAACGTTTGAAAGTATTTGTGAAAATATTTACAACGCACCACCACGCATGTGTGCGTACTGGTACTGCCGGTTCTGCGACATTGCATACATAATTAAATAACTCATAATTATGAACGTACTTTGTACCAACCAACACTGCAAAAAAAGTTTCTATGAAATTTATAAGCAATACTTTCCGTTAAGTTAGGTTGGCTACAAAGTACGTTAATAATTCGGGTATCAACAATGTAGGGACGTGCCTAGTGTGATAGTGTGTAGATGTGACTACACACTTTAAAACAGTTATTTGGAGGGGCGGGCCATGTTATCGTAGAAGAGTAGAGTAGTAGAGTAGTTAGTATTAACTAATAAGACAAATACGTATCCCAAATACACCGCACCGCACCACACCTCGCTTATTCCCCCTCCCCCTTCCCCTCACTTCCACATTCCCTCACAAACTTTGAATGTCATATATCCTACCCCTCTTCCTATCACTTCCACATCCCCATCCCCTCCCCCTCCCCTCCAGCACACCTCCCCTCCCCCACCACTCCCCCTACCCTCCCCCTCTACTCCCCTACCATCCCCCTCCACTCCCCCTACGCTCCCCCTCTACTCCCCCTGCACTCCCCCTACCCTCCCTCTCCACTCCCCCTTCCCCCTCACAAATTTTGAATGTCATATCTATTTATATCCAATCAACAGCCTAAATAATAAGTTTCAAGCTTCTAGCTCTAAAAATGACGATACTTCCATAAAAAATTTCATCCCCCCTTTCAACCCCTTACAACCCCTTTTTCGTTTTAAAAAGTAGACTGTGTCCTTTCTCAGGCTCTAGACTATCTGTGAACTAAATTTCATTTAAATCGGTTCAGTAGAACATTTACATAAACCTTTTATATTTCCATACAAACTTTCATCCCCTATTGTTATTTTACACCCTTGAGGGTAAAACTTTTACAAACTTTGAATGTCAAATGTATGTATATCAAAACAACAGTCTATAAAATTAGCTTCAAGCTTCTAGCTTTAAAAATGACGATAGTTAGAGATCCTGCATCGCGCAAACGATATTTTCCGCGACATTGAAACTGATGCACTCGCTTCGTGATTAAACATCTCAAAAGTTGAACTCGTTTAAAAACGTTTTCTCTTTATAATATTAGTCTGGAAGTCTGGGTTGCAAACAGAGAAGGGCTTTACTTGACCACTTGATGATAAATGACGATGCGGACTAAGATGGTATCGTGCTCGTCGGGAACAGGAAGACGGGTAGTAAGTCTAGGCGCTGGACTATCAATATAAGTCCTCCTTATAGCTACTGGCTTATACCATCTTCCAAATTGTCGAGAACCGAACATCATGCTGGAACTGGGCAAGTGGATTGGCGACATGTATGTGTCCGGTGGGTGGTTCGAGTCTCAAACCCACGGCCGAAACGTGTGCTCACTCAGTTTGAACCACCCAGGATAGTGTACGATTAAGGTCCAGAAGGGTACGATTTCCTTCACAGATTGACAAAACGTATAACTGATGACTGATAAGTTTGGAATTGCTGACTTTTGTTTTTACCTACTTAAAAAAGGAGGAAGTTCTCAGTTCGTCTGTATATATCTTTATGTTTATGTCTGTTCACAGATTTCTCTGTCAATTATGGACTATTCCAACTAACCAACTATTCTCTTGAGATTACTTATTTCATTGTAAATTTATTGAGATCTGATGAGTATCTCCAGAGATATGGAGATAAACACCTCAAACTTGGTCCTGAAAATGACTAGCACATCAGGTTTCGTACCTTTCAGCGGAGCTGGCTATAGGCATAGGCATAGAAAGGTTATAGGCATAGGCCTATAACCTTTCATGTTAACATTTACCATAAAAATAAATGTTGGCAGCCAGTTCTAATTCATAAGCCCACCCTAAAAGTTAATTTTGCTAACTCAACTTTGATTCTGCGTCTCCAAACCTTTGTGTGTCGCCGAATCTGAGTAGAGACAGTCAATCGCTACCGCAATCAATATAATTAATTAATGTGTAACAGATAGAGATCTGTGTCCGCTAACAAACAGCTGATGGCATCGTGGCGTCGTGTGCCTTCCTCCACGATCCTTGATACAGATCCTGGAATGGAACAGTGCGACTGAATTGTTGGAATAGTGTGGATATGCCACGTTTGAGATTTTTTATATCTTGTAGACTAGCGTTTGACCACTATCTCGCCTGGTGGTAAGTAATGATGTGGTCGAGGATGGTAAACACGCTAGGCCTAGAATGATCCGACTCTCAAGGGCTGTGTGCTGCCGGAACACCGTGCCATATCACATCAGATTATTCCATTGATAACGACAATGTATCTATCGGATTTAATAGGGCACTTTGTGCTGTAACAAGTCAAAAAAAAAAAAGAAAATGGGAAAATCCTTCGAAAAACCACTTGGGTTGTACGAAGTACTCAGGGTAATCCTGTCAATAAATAGTTAATTAAAGTGTTAATACATTAAATAGGCATGCCATAGTTGAGGCCTATGAAATATAAAAAATAAATTAAAAATTATTAAATAAATTTTTTTTTATTAAATTATGTCCAGCAGTGGACAGAGATAGGCTGATGATGATGATGAAATTACACAGATATAAATTTATGTCCGTTTACAAATTCTCCTTCTAAACGATCCTGAAATGGAACTCAGCAACTGAATCGGTAGGAATACTGTGGGTATACCTCGTTTTCGTGCCATATTTGCGCTCGCGGATTTTTACTGCAGTAAAAAGTATATCATCATCCAAGTATATCATCAAAAGTATATCAAGCTATCCCTATGCAAAAATTCAGGCCAATCAGTCGATCCATTTGACCGTGAAAACACAAACAAATGTACAAACTGACTTTCGCATTTATTTCGTCATACGGGTTATCCTAATAACCCGTACTTCCCAGCAAAACACGAAATATCTACCGAGCCCATACAAACTTAATTTTATGCAAGGCATATCCATACTAACCTCTCCTGCCACAATTAAACATTTTTTTAAATACCCCATTAGGAGTCCTTAATTTGTAAACTGTTTCAATGCTTATCTTCTAACCTTGTAAACGAAAACCTACCTAATAAGCGTAAACATAAGATTCAATTTAGATGACTAGTGATTCATCAACTTTGTACTAAGACCTCTAAAGCCTGAGTTACACTGACTTTTGTGGCTAACTAAGAACTGCAATAAAACAGTGCTTTACTTAGTAATATGCTCTAAAAGTTTAAGGTGTGAGGGGCGTAGTAGAACCATAAAAATTGAAATTGCTTGTATATTTTTTTTTACTTGTAAATGAGTTGTCTTGCGTGAAGCCACAATGTATCTGCGGCTTCTGAAGAAAGTGTGTTTTCTCATTACAGTGTAATAAAAAAAATATTATAGATTAGAAGGAATTTTGCATCGATCGATATTGTTGTACTATTGTATTAGCACGTTGATACTGTTATATTAGCACGATCAGTAGCGTACACGTTTTACGATTATAAGATTAATTTTTGAACTCTTGACCCGCGTCAATTAATTATCCTACTTCCTACTAATATAATAAATGCGAAAGTAAGTGTGTGTGTGTGTGAATGTTTGTTACCACGTATCTCGATAACCACTGAACCAATTTTGATGAAATTTAAAACGTAAGTAGTGTAGGTTCTGACTTAAGACATAAGCTAATATTATTTTTGAAAATCATCCCCTAAAGGGGTTAAATAGGGTGATAAAGTTTCTATGGAAAATTTTAATCCTTGGGCCGATTTACTCATAACTCGGTACAAATAAACCTTAAAACAAATAATGAGACACATATTATGTTTCTTTGAAGTGTTTCACACTTTATGTTTTTGTAAATTGTTAAACACAATCCAAAATTTCATCGTCCCGTCGGTACGATGAAATTTTGGATTGTGTTTAACAATTTACAAAAATATAAAGTGTGAAACACTTCAAAGAAACATAATATTTGATTTACGCAGTGCAACATCTCTCGTCGGATTTGAAAACTGTAATGTATTCTTCCGAATGATTAACTTACGTAATAAGTAGTCATAGATGGCGCCACCAATGCATAATTGGGTTAACAAAATGCAATCCACTAATTTCGTCGTAACGATACTTCGCACCGTGGCTTAATTGGCAAAGCACCGGAACATGTTATTCCGGAGGTTGCGGGTTCAAGTCCCGTCGGTACGATGAAATTTTGGATTGTGTTTAACAATTTACAAAAATGAGACACATGTTTTTAATTTTTCAAAACCACCCCTAGGAGGCTTGAAAAATGAATTTTCTTTGTAAAAATTATAAAAAAATCAGTAATATTTGTTCTCACATATTCCTTTGTCCGATTCACTCAAAACTCTGTACAAACAAACCTTAAAACAAATGATGAGACACGTGTTTTTTATTTTTTCAAATGTACCCCTAAGGGGGGTAAAATGATTTAGTTTGAAAAAAATTAGGATATTTCAGTAATATCCTATTTAGTCTAATCCTATATCCTATATATAGTTCCACGTATTCCTTGGCCCGATTCACTCAAAACTCGGTACATATAATCTATCTAACAGATAATGAGACACGTGAATTTCATTTTTTCAAAACTACCCCTTAGGGGGGTGTAAAATGATTTTGTTTGGAATAGATAGAAAATTCAGTAATGTTTGTTTTCACGTAATCCTTGGCCCGATTCACTTAAAACTCGGTACAAACAAACCTTAAAACAAATAATGAGACACGTGTTTTTTATTTTTTCAAATTTACCCCTAAGGGGGGTGTAAAATTATTTTGTTTGGAATAGATAGAAAATTCAGTAATGTTTGTTTTCACGTATTCCTTGGCCCGATTCACTTAAAACTCGGTACATATAATCTATCCAACAAATAATGATACACGTGTATTTCATTTTTTCAAAAATACCCCTTAAGGGGCTTGAAAAATGATTTTTCTTTGTAAAAATTATAAAAAAATCAGTAATAATTGTTTTCACGTATTCCTTTGTCCGATTCGTTGTCCGTCCATACATATAATCTATAAAACAAATAGGGAGACACGTATTTTTTTATTTTCCAAATCTACCCCTAGGGGGTCTGTAAAATGAATTTTGTATGGAAAAATTAAACGATTTCAATGAAATTTGACACGTAGATAGTGTAAGTTTTAAAATAACATATAGGGTAATTTTATTTTCAAAATTCAACCCCTGAAGGGGTAACATAGGTTGATAAAGTTTCTATAAAAATGTTATTCCTTGGTCTGGTTCACTCAAACCTAGGTACAAATAAAACTTAAAACAAATAATGAAACATGTATTTTTTATTTCTTTCAAATTTACCCCTAGGGGGAGTGAATATGTAATTTTATCTGGAGAAATCATAGAAAATACATTAATGTTTGTTTCCACGTATCTGCATAACTACTAAATCGATTTTGATGATATTGGAAATGTAGATAGTATAGGTCCTGAAATAAAACATAATAAGGTACTTTAATTTTCAAAAATCATCCCCTAAAATGGTTAAACAGGGTGATAAAGTTTCCATGGTAAATTTTATTACGTACTTGGTTTGATTCACTCAACATTCGTGTGCAAAATGAAATTTGTAAGTTTAGAAAACATGTATTTTCTGGATCCATTCACTATGTAGGGAAATACAGTTTAACGTAAATAATAAAATCTGTATATATAAACGGAAAACGGTACCGATTGACTGACTGATCTATCAACGCACAGCTCAAACCACTTAACGCATTTGGCGATATTTGGCATGCAGATAGTTGTTATGAGTTATGACGCAGGTTTCCGCTAAGAAAGGATTTTCTAAAATTCACTCCTTAAAGGGATGAAACGGGAGTTCAAAGTTTTCATATAGAAACAACATAAGATACACACTATTACTTCTGTAAATAAGTAAGTAAATATGTGTTTCAGGCTTTTTCGAAATTCCACCTTTAAGAGAGTGAAATGGGGTACAAACAAACAAAACAAAGTTTGAAAATCAATATGATTTTTTGGGTTTTATATAAATGAGACGCTATGTCCCTTGGTCACGCCATAACTTTAAAACGGTTAAAAAAAAAGTTATTAACGCGGGCGAAGCCGCGGGGCACTGCTAGTACATATATAACGTACAAGCTGAGCCCCGCAGTTTTACCCGCGTAGACATCGTTCCCTTGAGAATATCAGGATAAAAAAGTAAACCATGTGCTATTCCATGTGCTAAAATATAAAAAAAGCTTTAATTTAAATAACTTTATTTGTAACTGTGTTGTATTTAAACTTCAACCCCAAGTACTAAATAACTAACTAATCCAAATTAGGTTTTTAGGGTTCCGAACCGAGAGGTACCAAAGGAACCCTATTACTGAGACTTCACTATCCATCCACCCGTCCATCCATCCGTCCATCTCTCTGTCTAATTCACAGGGCTGTCTCGCTAACATCTCCCTAATCAACCGTAATGATCAAACCGATGCTGTCCTAAACCTTACTACACTCATCCTTACTAAACCTTACTACATCACAAAATATTTAGATAACGGTGAGAAATGTGTCGGTGTCTTTCTGGATCTCCAGAAAGCATTCGATACAGTTTCAATTCCAATTCTACTTGCAAGATTAGAAAATGCTGGTATAAGGGGTGGAGCTCTAGACTGGTTCAGAGACTATGTTACTGGACGTTGCTAAAAAGTTAGAATAGGCCAACACGAAAGTGACAATGCCATCTGCAACTACTGAGTGCCCCAAGGTAGTACGCTTGGCCCTAGCTTATTTTTACTATATATTAATGAACTCTGTAAAACTGAACTACCAAATGCCGATATTCTCATGTTTGCAGATGACACTGTGCTTTTGTTTCATAGTCAGAGTTGGCCAGAGGTTCAACGTTTAGCTGAAAAAGGCCTATCCCGAGTTATCTTATATATATATATATATGTTATATATAGAAGACAATCTTCTATCTTTATATGCTGATAAAACAAAATACATATGTTTCAAAAAAAGTAATAATTAATAATTTACACAGTATTTAGTTAATTAACAAAGTCATAATTTACACAATAAATTTACCTAATACATTTTTCTAATTTAAAATTTAGAGGATAAAATATAGAAAACCCGAATTGATAAATATTACTAAATAAAACTTTACATCTCTTTAATAATACCATACCATGTATTGTATATATTTATTTAAGAGTTAAGAAATTATGAGTAGATAAGATATATTAAACATAAATACACTTAAAAAAATAGTTCCTATGTTATAATAAATAATAAGGATGTTAATCTTAATTAATTAATAATTACTACATTTGAGACACCCTAAATAGTACAGGGTACGTGTCAGTGGTCATAATTAGATTAGTTTTAGACTAAGTTTATAACTATTGTACATTGTTTTTGCAAATAAATGAATATTGAATAATCACAACAAAATACTTTCTGATTTCGATATTACTGCTCATTCATTGTCCTGCAATAGAAGTAAATTTAAAACGAACAACTGTAACTGTAACATCCTCACGCGAGTTGAAACAATAAAGTATCTTGGTGTCTTAATTGATGACAAACTGTCTTGGCGACCTCATATTGAAAATGTGTCGATGCGTGTTAGACGCTTAATTCATGTTTTCAAGACCCTTCGGCATGTAGCAGAGGAAAAACTATTATTACAAACGTATAAGGCTCTTGCTTAATGCGTTATCAGCTATTGCATCACTTCATGGGGTGGAGCTGCAAAATCCCACCTAATTGTAGCGGAGAAAGCTTCAAGAGCTCTGCTTAAAGTTCTGATGCCATTGCCGTTCCAATATCCCACAAGTAACTTGTATATAAAATGTAATGAATTAACAGTAAGGCAGCTATTTATTTCGCAATGTATAAAAATATATCACACAGAAGTAGTCCCATATTTACTAACTATGAACGAGCGCATAGATAAATGTCCTGTTCCATCTTACCGTAGCGCTATAGCGTGGAGACACTACTATCACCTGTCACCTATATTTTACAACACACTTAATGAACAAAAAATAAAAGCACTAAACAACTACAAAAAAAAAACTTTACTGGCTACAATCTTGTGATTATGCAAATACGGAAAAATTACTAGAAAAAATAGTATAATACAGCGTTTATAATCTTCAAACACAAATACCCACACACACACACACACAAAGAGACTCACACACTCATATACACACACACATACACACACACACTTACATACACACACACACACACACACACACACTCACACACATTTCAAATCACTTACCTTTATCATAGACAGTAGTAGTTTAACTAAGTAACACTGCTTATAATTAGAAATTGCTTGGTAATCTATTTTCTACATAGTATTTTGTTAATTAGTTCATATTTTGGGTTAACACTGTATTTTGCAAAACAGTCGTTGTTGTTGTTGTTACAACAAAAGGAATTTTGTATTTTGTTCTTGAAACTTTCACAAAGAATGTTTACTATCCCCATAGTATACATTCAACAACATAATATAATAAATTATTTTTCAAAAAAAATAAAACCGACTTCATAACCACAAACAGGCACTCAAAAGCGAAAAATAAATTACTTAATATAATTATTATAAGCGCTACCCACTTATCTATTTGAAGTCGGTGCCACACGGTACATGTATCTACCTACTTACTACTGCTACTACTACATACATAGTATCTATCTACTATCCAATAGACTCAATGGCGCATCTTGGGAGGGGCCTACGCCCAGCAGTGGACTGATACAGGCTGATGATGATGATGATGATCCAATAGACTTGGCTGGCACCGACTTCAAATAGATAAGTGGGTAGCGCTTTTAATAATTATATTAAGTAATTTATTTTTCGCTTTTGAGTGCCTTTTGTGGTTATAAAATCGGTTTTATTTTTTTTGAAAAATAATTTATTATATATAAAGATAAGTAGCTAGTAGCAAATAATTTTGGCGAGTGGTCAGCTAGGCCTAACGTCACGTCACGGCTCTCATCAGTGAATTTATCATAACCATCGCCATAAGCTTACAGTTACGGTGTTCCGGCAGCACACAGTCTTTGAGAGTTTAGCATTCTAGGCCTAGCGTGTTCACCATCTTCGACCACATCACCGCTTACCACCCGGCACGATACTTATTATTTTATCCTACTTTTCCACTTTCTCAAGCATATGTTTCAATTCCTTCACACCTCCAATGCCTTATATTTACGATCATCAGATAATCACACACTGTCAATGTCTAGCCACAGCTAGCCACCATAGCTCTTTCTATGACAACTCATTTGCAGTGCAAGCTGTCAGGCTTAGGAATGCGCTTCCATTGGAAATTAAACGCTCATAGTCTCTTCCTGCGTTTAAAGATCGCGTCAAGGCCCACTATGTCTCCCTAATTTTTTATAACTTAAAATCATAACTCACGTATCTGATGTCAACCGACGAAGCCACAAATATCCAAGCAAACGCACATATACATATAAATCATAGCCAATAAAATACTTTTCCATGCAAATTTATTCGAGGTCCGAGTAAACCCCCAGTAGTGGGGCGATCGTTTTTGTCCTGTTACCTATTTACCGTCGACGTCTGGAGCGCGTGCGGTACTAAATAACAGTGTCGCGCTAGCCTTTACACTCGCCGACTGGATGGTGGTATGCGAATTGGAGCCAGTCACTTATTTATTAAATTGCTCTGAAAAATATATAGCTAACTAGTGGTGGGCGTTATTTAACGTAAGCGGTTCTAGAAACTGCTTACGAGGCTAATAACTGTATACGTAGTTTCGCGGATGAAAAGTAAGCAGGTATTTTTCGTAAGCAGTTTTGTGATAAGAAACGTTCCTTTTCTCAAAAACGTAATGCAAAATGGTTAATAGATTACGGTACGCAGTTTTGTGCGGTGATGTGCTGTGACTAACTGTGTACAAGCTAGTAACATTCACGAAATAGTGAATAAAATCTAATTAATTTATTACCGAAATAATACGATGCTTTCTTATCTTTGTAACGTGATATTTAACAGCATCAATATCAGTACGCGTGCAAAACTGTTTTCCGAAGTAGCTTTATGTGTGTGCTCAGTGCTGTGTAAAAATAACCGGTTACTTAAATAAGCGTTTTATAAAACTGCTTATGCGCAATCATGAAACTACGTATAACTAGTTACGCGAAAAACCGATTACGACCCACCTCTATAGTTAACTGTCATGTTAAATTACGATTACAATAAAAATATGGCAATACCTGTATGACTGACTGTGTATCGTCAAGGGTTTCAAAGCATCTCTAGGTTGTAGAGTCATACACAAAACACCGTAGCAAGGGAAAAAGGTCAATTTTGGGGTTTCCGGTTATTTCTCGAAAACGGTGCCTCTATAGTTAACTGTCATGTTAAATTACGATTACAATAAAAATATGGCAATACCTGTATGACTGACCGTGTACCGTCAAGGGTTTCAAAGCATCTCTAGGTTGTAGAGTCATACACAAAACACCGTAGCATGTTATAAGGAATGCCGAATTCGTTAATTTCTTGGTTCTACTGACGTTTAACTAAAGTAACTTTATTCAAGTATTGTTTTAGTTTTTCTTTAACGATTTTGCAATACTTATACACAAACCCAAGATACAAAAGTCCAAAGATCGAATAATAGTTTCCATACACTAATTGGTTACCAATACAAAAATAATTATTGTCTGTACTACTTTTCAACATTTTCCCATCTCTCACTGTAGCAAAATATAGCATACCTTTTAGATATTATGCAGTCATAAATAGTTATATACGATATCAGAATTCCTATTAACGTACTTTTTTTAAGATAAAGTACAGTGTCGAACAGTCTTCTGTCCGACTTTCGAGAAAACTCTCTCCTACAATATTACTTTTGCATACTAACGGTCGACGGGTCAACGTCAGCAGTGCATGCTGTTCTAAATAACACGGCATCATTCTAGGTATGAACTTGTAGTGTATTACTGCTACTACTCGATGAGGGGTTTCAGCCCACTTCCCGAAAACATGTGTACTACGATATTCTTGTTATCTATATACCGTCGACGTTTGCGGAACGTGCGGTATTAAATAACAGTGACACTCGCCGACTAGATGGCGACGTGTGAGATAGAGCCACTAACATTAAGTTAATAACAGTCCAATAACTAATATCTTAAAATAATAACGTATTGGCTACGTCTCACATATCACCATTCAGCGCCTGCGTTGCCTTTTTGCCCGACTCCCGTCGTATTTCGGCTGCGCGCGCATTTATCGCGTATCATCAGATACGCCGCTATCCGCCGATCCGCCGTATCCGATACGGGTTGCGCTGGACACGTCTGATTAGCTGATACGTCGATTCGCAGCCGTGTTAGATACGTTTTGGTCTAAAAGTGTAATTGTTTGTAAGGCAATAAGCTAGAAGTTGCTAAGTTCAACGCACCTCAGATTATGAAGGAATAAAACTTTGAAATTATGAAGTTGAACAGTTAGTTAGTTCTATTTTATTTTTTCTGTTTTAATCTTACTGCTGGACAAAGGCTTACCTCATTTCTATTCAGCACGATTTATAGTTATTAGGACTTAGTCCGTCTGTCTAACATAAGGTTCTAACAAAACTATTCTCGAACACATCGTCACTTACTTTCAGGTGAGATAGTTGGTCAAAATGCAAAGTATATACAACTTAAATAATAAAATCAAATAACTCAAAATAAAAATTAAATGTATCTCTTTGGCAAGTAGGTACGTTATATGAATATGGCTAAACCAAATGGGCATTTAAAAATTAATAGTGCAAGACAACGTCTGTCGAGTCAGCTATTTTATCTTAAAGTAAAATCTGTCCCCGCTGTGCTACGAATGCTACGGTGACTACAAGACTACTAGTGCAATGCTACGGCGACTACGAGACCGCTACTAGTAAAATGCTATGATATTGATATCTAGTCTGGAGTGGTCAACGAATGACCCACAGGGGGTTGTAGAATGCGTAAGCGAGCGGGTACGGTTAAAATACTTACGGAGTGAATATACCAAAAGTCCTGACGTCTACGTGGTGAGCCGGAGGGGCTAGAGGGGAAAAAGGTCAATTTTGGGGTTGCCGGTTATATCTAGAAAACGGTGCCTCACAGGAGAATTTTTGTCATCAGCAGTGAAATTACAGGGCATGTGAGACTCAACATCTTTATGTCTCAAGGTAACAGGCGCAGTGCAGTAACATCTAAAATTCTGGTAGTTCAGAATTTGCATGCCGCTGTATCTGTTATAGGGCTAGATGTCATCGCTTACCATCAGGCGAACGTCGTGCTTGTCCTGTTACCTTTTACCATAAAAAAGCAAGTGAAAGTTCATAAAATTATTAAACTTTTATTCCATAGTTTTTAGTTTTCAAAGTCTCATCAGTTTTCAGGGTTAAAAGATCAGAAAAGTTGACTTTGTGAAAAAAATATATGTCGGGTACGCAAATTCAGAGAGCTTCGAAAGTACGAAATTACAAGAACAGATGCGATAATACAAACAGAGCAACCCTCTGATTCTCAATCATTCGAAAATCTATTTAGATTCGGAAACTGCCTTTACTTCAACTTGGATCTTTGTAATTCACAATGCTCCGGTCGGTTACTTATGATATTACAATTCGAAAAAATCAGTGATGCCAATTGGAAAGGTTTTCGTGCCAAATAGCTCACGGATATATCAATATTAAAACATAATAAAACTGGCCAAGTGCGAGTCAGACTTTTGTCCCGCACACGGAGGGTTCCGAACGCCTTCTATCGAATTTCTAACGAACTTCTAACACCAACTAAGTAAACGTTAACACAAAGGTAGAATAGTATTATATATTAGTAATAGTAATAGTAGTAATAGTAATTGTAGTAATTAATATTATTAAATATCTGGTTGACCGAGCTTTGCTCGGTATTTTTTGCCACTTAAACAGACAAATATGACTCTTCCCGACATCTATTGACGAATAATAATACTATATTTTTTAATTGAGAGCAACTAAAGACCAATTTAGACGGGGAGAGTTTCTCGTCTCGAAGATACGATTATCGAAGGAATATAAAAAAGATTATATGTCTAAACATTCACACCTCTCGCTCTTCCACTCTGGCGACAATTGACTCGCAATAGAATATTGATAGTGTCGGTCTAAACATAGTTTTCTCGTATTTCGATTATCGCACTCAAAACGGTTCAACCCGATTTGTACGATACTCGTATGAACTTGAAAAATGTCATACGAGATCGTGTTTATACAAGTCGAGACTCTCATAAGCAAGAATCTGCTTACTATACTTTTGTTGTGTAAACAAACATAGGCAATTATCGCCTAGCGATAAGTCATATGCGAATCTCGGCTGACATAATCGTAGGCGAGATTTTAGTTCTTGCCTGTATGTAAACATTTTGATACGATTGTGTTATGGCGATTATTGCTTGTGATAGTAGCGTATGGTTTCTTGTAAGGAAACGTACGAGAAACTCTCCCCGTCGAAATGAGCCTTAATTGCTTTACCGACACAGTACTTCTACTCGCCAATGGATGTCGGGAAGAGTCATATTTTAAGTTGATCATCAATAAAGTTGATTATTAAAAACACGAATAAAACAACATTTTCTGAAAATGACTTCTAGTTAGATCGATTTATCGCCCCCGAAATCCCCTATAGGTATACTAAATTTTATTTAATCGTTGGAGCCGCTTCCGAGATTCAGATTAAGGTAAAGACGATAGCGCCATCTTTGATGCTAGGTAGGTGGCGCTGCGCTATCGTAAAAAACTTTTTTTAAACTTTTCTTTAATTTTAACTTTGTTCTCTTCTTAGTATTTGTTGTTATAGCGGCAACAGAAATACATCATCTGTGAAAATTTCAACCATCTAACTATCACGGTTCATGAGATACAGCCTGGTGACAGACGGACAGACAGACAGACAGACAGACAGACAGACAGACAGACAGACAGACAGACAGACAGACAGATGGTCAGCGGAGTCTCAGTAATAGGGTTCCGTTGGTACCCTTTGGGTTCGGAACCCTAAAAATGAAGCTTCCGAATCTGGTAGGTTGAATAGGTTTTGAATGTGGAAGGTCAGCCGGCATCAATTCTACACAGAACATATCAGTACCTGAAAGCTAGGAAGATGTCAAGAGGTGCTTCCTGAAATGATGCGGCGCCAAAATAACAGAGCTCCCATACATTTTATACATTTACATTACATGCCCGAAATGGGTTGATTTAAGTTACTAAAATATACATAAGACCTTGCACTACCCAAGTACTTTTTTGTATCCTACAGTCTAGTTTGACCACTATCTGGCCTGGTGGTAATAGGTAATCGTGGTAGTCGATGATGTGGTCGAAGATGGTTAACACGCAAGGCCTAGATTAGTCAATAGTTTTACTCTGACTCTCAAGGCACATGAGTAAATTTACTGATGTGCTCAAGGGCTGTGTGAAACCTGTGTGCTGCCATCTTTCGTTCTCTCTCTGCCAAACTCTCTAACCGCGTTGAGCGATTTACGATAGGGGCTAACTACCAAAAATTGCTCAACGCGGCTAAAGGAGTTTTCACTCCAATAAATGGTATATTAATCAATAGATCAGCCGCCACAATCCGATCGGCAATACCACGAGCCGTTCTAACTACCAGTAAACCCTTCCTTGACTGTCAATTACAATCTTTACTCACTCGCTTTGTTTATTGAGTGCGTATTCTATAAAACAACTCGATGGATCGTTTTATTACAATGGTCCATAGAGGCGGCGCTGTCATCCAACCTCTTTGTGTATGCCGGCATAATGTATACCAAGAAGGTTATACATAAATGTATACATATATTGAGCCGTATAGTTAGGTACATATAGTACCCATGGGCTACTGTATTACTGATTTATTTATGGTGCTTCTTTCGTATTATGTCGACTCCATATTCAGATGGTCGGCGATTGACACCGTCTTTTGATATGTGGCCAAATAAGAGAGGATTTTTATAAGTTTGGCAGTACGTTTATGTCGTTATGTTTATTTAATGAATGAATGAGGTATTTATATTTTATTGTTATTATGTCTTATTAATATGATATTATTAACTCCAAAATATTCAACTAGGTATTACATTAAGGGCTAGTTTCACTGGTTCCTGGTAGCCCTATTAGGTAGGAACTTTTCTGACAGATTTTTGATAACTTTTAAACGGCGCAATCTGTCACTTTATCATTAAACGGTGAAAATGGCCCATAATAATTATCTGTTAACCACCCTGAGATTATTTACCTACTTCTTTTAATTGTATTTTCAGCAATCGAACCTTACTGCTCCAGATTTAAAACAAGCGACATAGAAAACGAGAGTGTTGTTTTTTTAATAGTCAATTTGTATATTCTGTGACCTTTTACAGTAATACTGCTCGACGGCTTTGACTGAAGTTTTGCACATAGATAACTAGTTAATAGTGTAGAGTAAGACATAGTACTTTTTAGTACGGACGAAGTTGAGAGGTGAAGATAAAACGAACGAACCAAGAAGATTATATTCAATGGAGGTTGCATCTAAAATAAATACTTACAACTAGACTGTTCTTACGGTGTGAGTGAGACAAAAACAAAACCTTCTAATTTCTAAGTTTGGAACAGACCTTTAATTGACACTACAATAATTATCAAAGCTCAACCCTCACAAACAAATGTTAAAACTTCGCCGCGTGCCTCCAAATCGTATTTTAGTCAAAGGTCCGACTACAGCGAAACGCTATTGTGCCGCTATCGACCAATCTACAAGTTCGATACCTCTGATCACATCTGATCCGACCAGATCAGAGTGATTGACGGTCCCAATCACAACACAATTAATTAGGTACACAGTGGGTGATCCGATACGACAATGCGACGCGGATCTTGTTTATGGTGGCTTTATGTCGGAATTTATTATTAATTTAATTACATTGTTAATGTAATATCTTAAATGGCTGTGACCCCAATTAAAACTAGACTTAGATTTTTATTATGATTGTTAAATCAATACCAATCAACACAAATATTATAAATGCGAAAGTCAGTTTGCATATTTGCTTGTTCAGGACTCTTTCACAGTCAAACCCAGTTACGGCCCAGCACAGTTAGACCCAGTATTATTTGCGTTCACTGGTTAGACCGAATTAGCTGACATTTTGCATCGGGGTATGAATTAGGGCATAATCCAGCCTAATCATAAGGCTATATACTATATCTATACTACGTTATAAGATACTTTTTAACGCGGGAGAAGTCGCGGGGCATAGCTAGTTTAAATAATAAATTAAATTAAATCTAAATATTTTTTTACGGTAGACAGACAAGCAGTTCATAACTATTTCGACTGGTGTTAACTGTTAAGTGACGATGCGGTCTTAAATTTGATTATAAAATGTCTGTCACGATGTTCAGTTCATGTTTTTTTAATAAGTTAAGTAATTAGTCAATTTAAAAGTACAGTGTAAAAAGGTATGGTAAATTATTAAAAGCTAATTCCATATGTCGTCAAAACCTGTGACGACATTTTTTCTCATACAACATTTTCTGCACGTATAATATCAAAATAGTTCGCTGTTGCCATACGCAATAAATCACCGAGCACTGGCAAGCGTCCCGTGGCCACTGCGAGGCCTCATTTACCTGCCGCACTATCGCCTCCGATATCGGTGATACTGGCCAGCGATAAATAAAATATTGACGGGTACACTCGAGGTAAGACTGGCAAAAGTATGCTAATATGCGCTTTACCTCAAACAAAATGTAAATACTGGCTGAATGAAGCATAAGCAATAAAACGGTGAAAAGTGTACGTACACAACTTTTTGCGGTTCGCGGGAAAATGTGGTTTTTAATATTGAAACAATTTTAAACATTTGAATATGATGGGCTCTATGCCTCGTCTTTGACTTCAATCTTTGCATTCTCAATGTTTCGATCAAAACGTTTTTATATTTCAATTCCAAAGTCAGTGATTCTAATCGGAAAGGTTATCGCCACTAAATACCTCCGGAGTAGGTAATCAATGTTCAAATTTAAAATGGCGCTTTCAAATTCCGATGCCGAATTTGAATGAGAATACCGAAGCAGAAGTCCCTCCGCGGCGTTTAAAACCTAAAGTAGGAGCATTAAAGCTTAATTCAAAATAGTTTGTGATAGAAAAAAAATAGCACATTAAGTCTTCCTAGAAACGACTGATAATTTCCCGGCTGGCTGTACAATATCCAGTTTAAATTAGCCACGCGGCGGAATCCAGCACCATTAACATAAGAGGGATGCCAGTGCGCAACATTACGCGAATGCTTAGCTAAAAGCACGGCTAAAAGCCGCAGGCTATTTACCTATCAATTGAATTTTTAATTCGAAAATTCTGTGCTTTATGGGTATTTTGATTTGGTCTATAAAATTATTAGATTTTGTTTGATTATATTTGTTTTTAGATTTCTCTTCAGTAATTTAATATAAGTAATCCCTTATATAATTTAAGCTTCAGTAAAAGATAATCTCAGACTATAGTCTGATAATTTTATCAACTTAATAAGATAATTTTAATGAGTAAATGTGCTGAAAATAACTATTACCACTTCAAATTATTTTTATCCCATCTATTCGCAACGTACTAGTAAGATACAAACTCACTACCCTATTACCTACAAAATAAACTCGTGGCGCGTGTCCAAAAAAGTTTAATTGAGTTATTGAATGAATAAAGTTTTCGTGTAGCTTACAATGACACTGGCCGTATTTACTATCTTTTAAACCACAGACAATAAAGTTTTATTTCTCTCGACTATTTATAAAAAGTATTTCACTAAGGAGTTTAGAGATCGTGATGAGTATGTGAATGCATAGCAAAGGGTGGTCTGACAAAGTGTTTTTTTTATGAATTTTTAATATATTTATGAAGTGGAAGAGACACGTCGATTTATGAATATTAAGTATCTGGGTGAGGCGTCATCCTCTGTATCTAATATGTTTACACTTTTGGTGATAAATAAGATAGATACTGAGTGTATAATAAGCATATTATAATTAGTTTAATTATCATCCTGGAAATTCGTAGATTTAGTTTTTTTGTTTTCTGTTTAGAACTAATGAAAACTATGTTCCGGTGCTTTGCCAATTAAGCCACGGTGCGAAGTATCGTTACGACGAAATTAGTGGATTGCATTTTGTTAACCCAATTATGCATTGGTGGCGCCATCTATGACTACTTATTACGTAAGTTAATCATTCGGAAGAATACATTACAGTTTTCAAATCCGATAATAAGTAGTCATAGATGGCGCCACCAATGCATAATTGGGTTAACAAAATGCAATCCACTAATTTCGTCGTAACGATACTTCGCACCGTGGCTTAATTGGCAAAGCACCGGAACATGTTATTCCGGAGGTTGCGGGTTCAAGTCCCGTCGGTACGATGAAATTTTGGATTGTGTTTAACATTTCACAAAAATATAAAGTGTGAAACACTTCAAAGAAACATAATATTTGATTTACGCAGTGCAACATCTCTCGTCGGATTTGAAAACTGTAATGTATTCTTCCGAATGATTAACTTACGTAATAAGTAGTCATAGATGGCGCCACCAATGCATAATTGGGTTAACAAAATGCAATCCACTAATTTCGTCGTAACGATACTTCGCACCGTGGCTTAATTGGCAAAGCACCGGAACATGTTATTCCGGAGGTTGCGGGTTCAAGTCCCGTCGGTACGATGAAATTTTGGATTGTGTTTAACAATTTACAAAAATATAAAGTGTGAAACACTTCAAAGAAACATAATATTTGATTTACGCAGTGCAACATCTCTCGTCGGATTTGAAAACTGTAATGTATTCTTCCGAATGATTAACTTACGTAATAAGTAGTCATAGATGGCGCCACCAATGCATAATTGGGTTAACAAAATGCAATCCACTAATTTCGTCGTAACTATACTTCGCACCGTGGCTTAATTGGCAAAGCACCGGAACATGTTATTCTGGAGGTTGCGGGTTCAAGTCCCGTCGGTACGATGACATTTTGGATTGTGTTTAACAATTTACAAAAATATAAAGTGTGAAACACTTCAAAGAAACATAATATTTAATGAAAAATACTTATTAGATACCTACCTACGAATCATAAATGTGAATTAGACTGGCCATATTTTTTTTACTAAATTTCAATTTATTTTAATGCAAGTTTAACTTAAAACTTATAATTATTTATACTCCTCTGGTATAAATGTAATTACTCGCAATGTGGGTTGCACATTACTAGTATTCTTGTTAATCCCTCCAACTAAGCTAAATATGCTTGTGTCTGGAGTGGGTTCACGTCAATAGAGCAATGGGTGGGGTGGGGATCGAACTCACGACCTCTCGATCGCCAGTCCGACACCCTATCAATTGGGCTATTGCCGCCTTAAATTAAACATTCAATTAAGGTAGGTAAGATTATGTCGCACCCTCAAATATAAATTACTAATGTGACAGGCCATGTTATTGAAACACTTGCTGTGCTCCGGGGTTTTACCCGCGTGGACATCGTTTCCATAAACCATAAAATAACTCATGGTTTTAAATTAAGCCATGGCTGCAATGATGAAGTTTCCTTTAACGCTTTGAGCCTGTGCTGTGCAGAGTACCTAGATCCACACCGTTTTAATTTAATTTCTTACTAAAGAACGCAAGGTAATAAATACATCTTATGTAAATGAGACATGTTAGCTAGATATCTACAACCGGATATGAGAGTGACTCAGCTGTCTGGAGACTCAAATGACGGGTTTAAAAAAATATATGTTGTGACGTTGTAGTTGCAAGCAGATGGGCCGTTTTCTTTGAGGTGGTATTGTAATAAATGCAGTGGCACTGGTATCTAGTAATACGTAATGGTAACTATCCGTGAAGGTTGTATTTTCAGAAAAACGGTCTAGCCCACAACAATGCAAATGTTGCTTAGAAAGTTTTCATAAACATTGGTCCTCAGTAAAATTATTTTTAGTTCATTAAGTACATACAAGATGCGATCTTAAAAATCGCAACTTACACCAATGAGTATGTGTATGTAATGTGTATTTATTGACCCTCAGGTGGTAGGAGCATTATATCAGCGTTCCGCCTGACTTGCTGCTAATAGTTAGTTTACCACCATCTAAAAGATGGTTTGCCGCCAAAACCTTACGGTGAACGTTCCGACAGCACACAAACAATAAAAGTTAGATCAATTTTTAAGACACGCGTGAGGTTAGACTGAGATCAAACGTTAGTCTATCAGACATTAAAAATATTAAAAACTAGCCAAGTTCGAGTTGAACTCGCGCACCGAGGCTTTCGAACAAACTTGTCAAACTAGGTTAAAGGACAAACTTAACTTTGCAGTTCGATCCATAGACTGAGGCTAGATACGGCTAATGCACCAACCGCAAATAATTACTCTGTTTTAGTAAATTTGGTTTTTTGGTTATTAAACTACATATTTACATCTTTCAGATTTCTTCCTTGATAAGTACTGCAAGATCTTGTTTCTTGCCTAATTTCATGATTCTAGGTCAACGGAAAAGTACCTACCCTATAGGTTTTGATTCCCTTGTGAAATCGCTCATATCTTTTGATCGCGCTGACTTACAAGTTTGATTTATTATTTATTGTGTGTCATGATTTCCAATTTTTTGGATAAAAATTGTCTGAAGTACTGAAACATGCAATGGGGATGCACGTAATAGTACGGTTGGCAACCCTACATTAATCAGAGGAATTTTTAAGCGTGACGTTCGACGTTTAGTTGAAAGCTGAATGGCTCATTACTTTTGTTTTTTTGATTCAGTTATAAGTTATGTTTTTGTTATATTTAGAATAATAATTATTAATATGATCTTTTTAATGTTTTTTGACGTGTGTAAGTGCAGATTTTTAATTTATAAATGCTTGGACTTGACTTGACTTCCGCAGCTGAAAGATACCGTAGATACATCCGTAGACCCGAGTATTTTATATAGGTTTCAACTTTCAACTTTAAAAGCCATCTATTGGTTCTCCAGAAACTAATATGTATGTATTTCTAGGAAAACTCATAGCAGATTTAATATTGAAAAACAGAACATAGTAGACATAAAATAAACTGAAAGAACCTAGATAAACCCTTTTTTGGCAAACTCCTAAGTTAATTTTACAAAGCGTTGCCATAACGTACGATTCCGACAATCATCGTTCAAAATACCTAGAAAATAAACCCACACACATTGTCATTTTCAACATGTTAATGTTTAGCAAACAGTAAAACCTAATTAGATGCCAATTTCCCCAGTTCAGGAGTAAATCCACGTGCACTATCACACGATGTCCTTTTTACCCAGTTTCAGAAGCTAAACATATTTAACGATCCATTGTTACCACGTAATACGGTTTTCAAAACATTTAGGAGAAAATAGAAGAGATCCGACGATAAGATAGAGTTCGGCTTTCTGATTGGTTGAATCGTTGCTGCGAATTCATTAATGGAAATTGTTTGAATTGTACCTACATGTGATTAATTTTTATTGATACCGATTAACACCAATACTGTAAGTATGAAAGTATTTTTATTTTTTTAACCGATCTGGCTGATATTTTTTGTACAAAGATACAGAGTTTCGTGGAATAGGACATAGGTAACTTCTAAGGGTACGGATACATTGCAGCGTCCAGCATGCGCGATCTAAGCGGCGATCAGATAGCGCAGTAGTATTTGTACAGACTGGTTCACACCAAACGCGATCAGAAAACAATTGAAAAGTACTGAGATCGCGCCCACAGATCGCAGGACGCCGCGGTGTGTCCTTACCGTGGACTCAATTCCTTGTCTGTCTATGCCATAATAAAAACTGATTATTTTCTTGAAACCAAAATAAACCCGAAAAGAAAGATTTGTGCAAGAATGATTATAATTCAATATTCTATCCTCAAAATAGTTCCAATATACTCGATAGGTGGAGTTTGAAGTAAAACTACTTTGATGTCTGTACATTTGTATATTATTTTTTAGCGAAAATGGGTCGTTGAAAATTACAAATATTAAAAATGGAATCAGAGCGAAATTGGCATTGGTTGGATCACGTATAAAGGACAGATCTATTCTCCGTGGGTTGGATTTAGAATCGTTTGGCAGAGGTTTGGTGCGCTAGCCGCTAGCGCCGCGAAGAAATTGCTATGTGATAAGACCGCACTATATCAAATTTGATTAGCAGTAAGTAGCGGACTTTCAGTTTGAAATCGAATTTAAGGCCACGATGTCGCTAAACCCTTTTTTATTTCTTAAGGATGTGTGAGCGCAACTTCCACCTATTTAATATTCAGCATCTTTAATAATATTAAATTACCAACATAAAATCTAGAATATTATATTAAACATTTTTAGATATATATATATATTTATATATACAATATATACAATACAATATATATATACTTTATACACAATATACATCTAAAAATATTGCGTTAGTCTGTAAAAATAATATTTTATTATAAGATTGTTGTGCATAATAACTGTATTCTGTATTATAACTTGTTTTTGTTATACTGGAAATCTAAAGATAATTCAAAATTAAAAAAATATATATCAAGGAGTATATTTTTATCCGCCGGCAGTCAATGCTACGGAATCGGGACACGTATGCAAACGGACAATAAATGTATCGGCTATCTACAAAGGCGAATCTCTTTGCGCCCGCGCCGCGGCAGCCGCGAATATAAGGGTGGTTTGCCAGTGGAAGATATAAGATGATATGGAGCTGAGACTTCGAGCATGGAGCTACCAATGGAGATGTTAACGTTGTAATCCGCATACATTTTTTGCTGCCGCGACTTACGGGGGACGAGGTAAACACGCATTGCACACACACAAATCACTCACTTTAACGATCCCGCACACTAGCTTGAAACACGCACACAGTGTTAAAAATACAGCGTAGTTACGCACGCTCATATAGCCAGTAATGGCTATATGGCCAGCAGGGGGTACGCCTTGCGTTAACATCTCCATTGGTCAATGCTCGAAGAGCTGAGACGTATTTTTGGATGGTTTTAGGCGGGCATATTTTTTACAAGCTTTTATTTAACTTGCAATGTATGTAAGTATGTATGTTTGGGTGGAATCTTGGAAGCTAAATTAGACCCATTTCCCGATGTCCGATTTGACTCAAATTTGGTGAATGTATCTTCGGTGACAATATAATAATATGGTACCATGGAGTTGGTCTGATGTTGGAGACGGAAGGTGGCCACGGCATGTCTGTAATAAAACAACATAACTCAACTCAGTTTGGGCTCGATTGATTCCTCTTGAGGAGGACTTTACACCTAGAAGATATCCAGGGACTGATGATGAAGCTGGAAGGTGGCCACGGCATCTCTGTGATAAAACAACATAACCCTACCGAGTTGAGGCTCGATTGATTCGTCTTGAGGAGGACTTTACCCCCAGATGATATCCAGGGTCTAATGATGAAGCTGGAAGGTGGCCATGACTCTTCTGTGATAAAACAACATTACCCTACCGAGTTTGGACTCGATTGATTTGCCTTGAAGTTTACTTTACCCATAATGAAAAAAAAAAATTTTTTTTAAATAAGCTTTTATCTGGTAAAATGTAGCTGTAATGTAGCCTGAGGCACAGAAGTATGTAGTAAGTACCTCCTAATCTTTAAAACGGGTAGTGCCTCAAGCTTTTAAGATTGTAGGTAAGTACCCACACGCAAAATACTTACTAGAATTTATTTATAACTTTTTAGTACATTTTCCCAGATAAAAGCTTGTTTTTAAAAATATTTTTTACTTTTAATTTATTATCTCTCAGTCTCTCTGAATCGAATTCGAAATTAAGTCATCTATCAGAGAACCAAAGTTAAGTAAGTCGACATAGCTCAAAAGATTAGCAAGCTGAAGTGGCAGTGGGCTGGTCACATCTGTCGTAGCACCGATAACCGTAGGGGTAGACGAGTTCTAGAGTGGAAACCACAGCTAAACGTAGAGTAGGGCGCCCTCCAGTTAAATGGAGCGATGATAAATGATTATAATGATATTTTTTTATTGTGAACTGACTAATACGTGTATTTCAAGTGAAGTTAAGTGCCGATGCAGTCTAAGACGGACTTGTACTTGTCTGGAAGTGCAAACAGCACTGAGATGAGGCGCTGGAAAAGCTTTTTGTCTAATCTACCTACCACAAGTGTCCCAATCTATTCTCAAATCGGATCATTCCCTCTAATTCAGAGAAACAGTTCAACCGTTGAACTAGTGGAAATATTTTTCTCCCTAATTCAACTGCGTATGATTTTCTTTAGCAGTTATAGAATTACTGGGAGTAACCATTGAAGTTTCATGCTCATTGGTAAAACCGAGTAGAATTCAACCTTTGAATACGCAAAATGGAATACTATCCCTTAAATTACCCGGCACTTGAAGATATAACTAATAACTACCTACGTAACTATAGTTTCTTACGACAATCTGAAAATGAAGCTTAGTAACATAATGGGTACATATTGGTTTGACCACTATCTCACCTGGTGGTAAGCCATGATGTGGTCGATGATGGTAAGTCATACATCCAGCTTTGGACGATGATGATGTTTAGAGACATGTATCATCCTCTCCCATATATCTGGTATAGTCAGTAACAATAACGTCATACAAAAATCCAATCAACATTTTTTTTATCCTGGTAGGTATCTGTCATCGGAATTTTGATCATCATTATTTATTTACAGTCACCGATGATGGGAAATTAAGGTATGCGCCAATGTGAATCAAATCCAGGTATCGAGTAGCTAGTGGATGGAATTTTATTCCTTATGTTTGCTTATTTTTTTTTTCCGATTAAAGAGGTTAATTATTATGCCTCACTTTGAAATTAGAACAGTACCGCCTTTTTGTAATTTTTTTAATGCTGGATAGGTAATACCTCTTTTGATCTGTTAAGATGTGGAGAACGAGGTAGCATTCTTGCCTGGATGCATCACTCGTGTCTTGAAGACTAGGCATGTTTAGTACATAAGTTATCCATTTAGCGTTTATTTGTTTCCTCTGAGCTTTTAACCACGAGGCTTGAATCATGGTTTTGTTAATATTACTTTGCTGCAGTTTCGACACGGAGAATGATTCTAATTCGACTTGGTATAATTCACAATGCTCCGATCGGATTTTTTTTTATTCCACTTCAAAATTAATGATTCTAATCGAAAATCATCATCATCATCAGCCTGTGTCAGTTCACTGCTGGACGTAGGCAATCAATCAATTGAAAATCAATAATCATCATTATCAAAAATTAAAACCACTTATCCGCTAGAATACAATTTATCCAATTTTAAAAAAGAACAACTACGCAGCACTGTAGCAAACTGAAATAAAGACTTTGCTATTAAAAACATGTCTAAGCATCGCGTAGCCTTCGTCGGAGGTTGACCTTAAAATCGCAGTCAGAATTCTTTATTAGATTTCTAGCGGCTATTGCCAGTCTGACTGGCGCCATTTTTATGGCGACTGGTATTTTACTTAACAAATTTACTGTGGGCATTCTTCTTTACTTGAATGTAGTCCTTCCTTTAAACGGTTTTACTCTAGCCTCTAACGAATAGAAGCGAATAGAAACGAATAGGCTGTAAAGTTATAAGAAAGCTTATATATAGCGACTTCAAAATATTTCTCATTGATGTAGATAATTAATATCTTAAGCGATGTTGAACTTCAAGTAAAAATCTCTTTTATTCCATCGTTCCAGAAACATTCTGGCAGATCCCGATTACCCAATTGCAAAACAGCCGCTACCGTCATTGCAATGCAGTCATCAAACTCTACCCCTGTAAAATATCAACGATCACACATTGACATCTTTTTGTATATCGTATATATCGCGTTTGACCACTATCTCACCCACCTGTTGGTAAGTGATGATGTGGTCGAGGTGATAGCTAGGCCTAGAATGGGAACTGGCTCTTAAAGACAGCTGCCGGAACACATTAGATGATTCGCGACAGATTTTCCATCTAGAGGGGGGTAGCTGGCCAGCTGGACACGATAGTGTCCTATAGTACAACCATACGGTACTTATACGGCAACTTATAGTAGTTGAACTTAGCACTGAAGGTGACTTAGTTTTAGTTATGTTGTGGTTGTAAACCCAATGCGTACGCTTAATTCCTAGAATTGCGCCTATGACCGTTTGATGACAAACTGACATACCTAAAAGTAGACGGTTTTATGAAGGCGTTTGTAATGTTTTTATTTTTATAAGGTAACAGGAAAGCATTACTCTCGCGTAATGCAATAATGTAGGAATTTAGTTATAAAAGCCGTGGAATATCAAAAGGGGAAACGTTAAAGCTTAGTTTCACTACAGTGAAGTCCTGTTCCTTCAGCATCCAGGTGGATATAATCAAAGTCAAAGTCAAAGTCAAAGCATTTATTCAGTATATGGGCAAATTAAAAATTTGCACTTACACACGTCAAATAACATTAAATAGATCATATTCAACAAAAAATATAGATATAACAGAAACATAACGCTTTGAATTTACAAAAAAAAAACAAAGGTATTGAGCCATTCAGCTTTCATCTAGACGTCGAACGTCACACTTAAAACACATGTTTAATTCCCCTTATTAATGTAGGGTTGCCAACCGTACCATTACGTGCACCCGCAACCCAGTGCATGTTTCAGTACTTCAGACAATTTTTATCCAAAAAATTGTGAAATAATGAAACATAATAGATAAATAAAACGCAGACTAATTGCAGTACAAATCATGTTAATACTTCTCCTGGCGTAAGCACGCCAATCGCCAACCTTTTAACTTATAGAGTAATTTATCAAGTAATTACTTGTGTTACAAACTGCGACGGAACGGGGACTGTATATGGGTTTGGGATGAGAGGATGTTTGTTTGTTTGTGTTTGCACACACATACATACATGTTGCGATTTTTCTCCAAAACTACTAGTCCGATTAGGATGCAATTTTCAGTTATGGGTGTGGGTGTAATTGGTGCATGTTTTTAGATAGGTGTTACGTTGACAACTCACCAGGGGACGCTGCAGTAATCATTTGTTGGTGCAAATCGATGCAGCAAATTTTTCTTCAAAACGACTAGTCCGATTTTGATGCTGTTTTCAGTTATGGGTTTGTGTTTGATTAGTGCATGTTCTTAAATAGGTGTTACGGTGTCAACTAACCAGGGGGCGCTGCAGTAAACATTTGTTGGTGCAAATCGATGTTGCCATTTTCCTTCAAAACGATTAGTCCGATTTTGATGCAGTTTTCAGTTATGGGTTCGTGTTTGATTGGTGCATGTTCTTAAATAGGTGTTACGGTGTCAACTCACCAAGGGCTGCTAATTAATCAGTGGTGGTTCTTAGATAGATGTTATAACGTTAATTTTCAAAAGGACATTGTCGTGGGTGTTTATTCAAAACTTCAATTTTGTTATTATTGGCAAAACTATTGTCCTGTTTTTGTTCTATTTTTTGAGTAAGTATCAAGTTAATAAATCAAATTAGTTCAAAGAAGAAATTAAGTTTATTTAGAATTTTACTCAAACGTAATGAAATTAATCCATATCAGGGCGCTTTTGTAAAGAAGAAATGTAAATTAGATATACGAGTATCAGAATAAATTTAAAAAAAATGGTCTATCAAGATATTTTATTTTGTTATTTCTTAACCGACTTCAAAAAAAGGAGGAGGTTTCTCAATTCGACCGTATATATATATATTTTTTTATGTTTGTTCGCATATAACTTTGTCGTTTATAAACCGATTTTGATTATTCTTTTTTTGTTCGAAAGAAGATATCCCAAGTGTGGTACCATGGTAATTTTATCGAGGTCTGATAAGTATCTCCAGAGATATTGAGATAAACATCTCAAAATTGGTACTAAAAATGAATAGCGCGGCATTGAAGTCGGTTCTTTTTTAGTTTTTAAACGATATTATTACACAAAAAGTTTAAGCACATTCTATGAATAAATATATATGCAAAAGTCAATTAAATAAAAATTAATCATATATAAGTAAATAATATTCTATGGTAAAAATATTAAAATATCTTTAAAGCGATTGAAACTGCTAAGCAGCTGTTAAGACTTAGATAAATGCAAAATTGTTGTCTATTTTTCAAAACTGAGTATTTTATTTTCTATGCACATCAATTATAAACCACTTGTTTTAAGTGTCACTATTTCTGTTTACAATGTATTTATTACTTACCAATGCGGCATCACGAATAAATCCGTGATAACTCAATTGATTTCGATATCTAAAAACTTTTAAACATGTTGTTTTGTGAAACATCAATACATCAATATCGGTCGAGGCGCGGCAGGGGCGTGTTCAGGCGGGCCGCTATGGTAATTACAGGCGAGCGAAGCCGCGGGCCGATATATGTGCACCCCTGCCCCGCAAGCGAGCAAATTATTTAGCCATATTATTTTATTTTTTATTAGTACTTACTCGCTTTACGGTGCAGGGGATCCTCTAAAGAAAGTGTACGGATTTGGTGTTAAGAAAATAAATGATTAATAATTTTATTTTGCGATGATCGTATCTCGCCTAAATGAGCAGTTTGTGGGTTGATTATGGCGATAATAATTGTTTATGAGCTCTAATTTGGGTACGGTCCGGGCATTTAGAAATGGGAATATTTAATGTGATATGATATTATTTTTATACTGTATAGTAAAGGTTCGGCCACACCGCGGCGTCCTGCGATGCGATGCCCTGCGGGCGCTATCTCAGTTCTTTTCAATAGTTTTCTGATCGCGTTTGGTGTGAACCAGTCGGTACAAATACTACTGCGCTATCTGATCGCCGCCAAGATCGCGCACGCAGGACGCTGCGGTCTGTCCGTACCTTAATAGTATTTTAATTAGTTGGATGTTTTGCCTGAGTGTACAATAAAGTGTGGATATCAAGCTTTTAATCAAGGATATTATAAGATTTATATAGTTCAGTGGTTTCCATCCCCCATAGGTATTTTGAGAAATGAGGAGGTAGACCATTTAGCAAAATTAGCTGTAACAGCTGCATCCGAGCTATTGATACTTCCTATGTATTCTGAGATTATGCATTTATATAGAAAATACTGCTATGAATATTGGAGTGAATACTTTGACGAGTGATCAAAAACAAAAGACTATATTATAAAATCATTCAAAGCCAACCTCCTCAGCCTCCATGGTTTATGGGGGATATTAGTAGGAAGAAAATTGTTACTGCGCGTAGACTACGTTCTGGACACATACTCGTACCACTGAAGAAATTTGCGCATTTAATGAGTAAGTTTTCTACACCAAATTGTGAGGTCTGTGACAAGCCAGAGAACGTGTATTACGTAGGTACTGATGGAATGTGTCCGAAACCAAGTAGAACGACAGAGTATTATAGTTATAATAAGCTTAACTTAACTGTTAATAACATAGGCGCATTTCAATATTTTCTAGCTTCACCATACTCCGATGAAGCTCAACTGATGTATGATTTAGTTAATTAAGATAACTTAAATTTATTTTGTTTTGTTTGAGTTGACGCCTTCTGGTTTATTCTCTATTCTGAGATATTGATGTTCCGCTTGACTTGCTACCAAAAAGTACTGCTAGCTAACCACCATCAAGTAAAAGTTCTGCCGCCATAAGGCGGCATATAAGGTGGTTCGATTTCTGGAAGTATGGCCCTTGAGAGTCAGACCATTCTAAGCCTAGCATATTCACCATCTTCGACCTCATCATCGTTTACCACCAGGCGAGATAGGCTTCAATCGCTAGCATGTCAGACAAAAATATATAGGTATAGATAGTAGTCAGATGCTTGTCTGCTCAAGCGTGAAAAGTCTGTCATCATCATCATTAACAACCAGTATTCGGCCACTGTTGGACATACGCCCCTCCTATGGCACGGCAATGAGCTCGATCTTCAGCTCCTTGTTTCCAACCGCTGCCAGCCAGCTTGCGTATATCATCGCTCCACCTAGCTTGAGGGCGTCCTACACTAAGTTAGCCGAGCCGTGGTCTCCACTCTAGAACACGTCTACCCCAACGGTTATCGGTTCTGCGACAAATGTGACCAGCCCACTGCCACTTCAGCTTGCTAATCCTTTGAGCTATGTCGATAACTTTGGTCTGTGTACAAAAAGTCTGTAGTAGTCCTTAATTTATAAATTTAATTATTTTCTCTTTAAGTAATATTAACAATTCATATTTCTGTAGTACCTACTTATTTATGCATTCTTGGTCTGCAGGTCGATTTATCAGGAGCGGGATCACATGAGTGTAAGGTGAAAAATGTATATAAGCACTATTCATTACTTTTCTGTTATACAATAGTTCTTTTAGTAACGAAATGACCAAGCCACATGTTTCGACTAATGGTACGGCCACACCGCGGCGTCCTGCGATCTGCGGGCGCAATCTCAGTACTTTTCAATTGTTTTCTGATCGCGTTTTGTGTGAACCAGTCGGTACAAATACTGCGCTATCTGATCGCCGCTTAGATCGCGCACACAGTACGCTGTGGTGTGTCCGTACCTTAAGGTGTAGACCTTGTAAAGTTAGAGCTTGTACAGTTATGGCGTGTAGCTTTAGAGTTAGAAGCTTGGCTATACAGGAGATCTAATAACTTCTTGACAGTGCGAGCCGCATGGTCTCGTCTTGGCAACATTTTACGTGATAATGTTTTTCGTAGGATCATGCTAGTCTAGAAATGGAAGACGGCAGTGAGACGAGGCGCTGACGAACAGACTTGAGTTACAGACATACATAAAACCACTTCTTTTTCTGCGTACCCCACGCAGAGACTACTCGTTTCCACATGCTACGATCATGACATACCTCTTTCGCTGCAGGATCTTATACATTTAGGTAATATTTATAACAACTACTCCAGCGCCATGTAGATGCTTTTATACAAGTTAAGTCGGTGATCCATGTTTTTTACTCTTTCACGTCAAAGCGGCAATTTTTTTTTAATGATATAAGGTAACAGAACAAGCACGGCGCTCGCCTGATGGTATGCGATGACGTCGACCTATTACAGATACAGCGGTATGCAAAATTCTGAACTACCAGAATTTTGCATGTCACTGCACTGCGCCTGTTACCCTGAAACATAAAGATGTGGAGTCTCACATGCCCTGTAATTTTACTGGACACCTTGCCATTTAAACCGAAAAATATTTCTATTTCACGGCTGAAAAATGAATAGATTTAGATGGAATTTTTCATATAGATACTTTTTAACCTGGATTGACACATAGGATAGCGTGCTACCCTAGACCGCATCATCACTTACCAACAGGTGAGATAGTGGTCAAACTCTAGCCTATACGATGTATAAAAAGGATACTTTTAAACGCGGGTGAAGCCGCGGGGCGCAGCTAGCTAACACATGAATGGTACTTGCTAACTTCTTTTCTAAGCTAAGCAGTTATTTATCGAGAGTTATTTATATTTCAATAAATGACACATCTTTGAATATAAATTTTATTGCTTCTTATAAATTTTCTTAAAATTAAAAAGAACTTAAGTCCGCAGTGCGAGTGTCAAATTAAACATAAAAATCGCAAAATATACTACAGTTACATTTCTACTACATTTTAGTACAAAATAAATCTATGAGATAAATCTATTGATCTTACATTTTTATACAAATATACGATTAAAAAAAAATACAAAAATATTAATATTAAACAAATTATTTATAACAATATCTACAATCTTATTAAAATAACTAATTAATGGAATAATTTGAAATTATTTACCTAATACACGAAATATACAAAAATAGTTACAAATAAATATTATTTTACAATAGGAAACAATTTTGCTACCTCTATGGTACACGGGTTTGGACAAAGTACTCGAAAATAGTAATTTGTTTTATTATTAAAATTAATTATTTTACCTCCTTTTATAGCACCAATTACTTATTTTCTATCGTATAATTTGGAAATTCATTAAACATTTTAGTGTTATTTTTGAACAAACATTTTATGCTGTTTTTTTTTTACTTTTACATTTTTCTTTTGATAGTCTACAGTATCAAATATATTTTTTTATGTCTTTAAAATTACAATTTAAATTATTGTTGCTGTTTAATTAGGAACCTTACTGGCAGAATCGATAAGTCACATAACGTTATATACACACATTTAACTTTATTTATATGATTATTACACAAAAATATATTTTACTAGCAATTGCCAGAATTTGAGTTACCTACATCATGTTTCTACATTCGTTCACGCTCACTAGTATAATTAGGCACAAAGTTTAATGGAGAAAATAATTTTTGTCCGTACATTAACAAGGAATATAATAGCAACACAAAAGCTCCTAAGGCTAGAATCAGCATCTTAAGGCTAACAACTGTCAATTTTAGGAGCATTTCCAAATTATAATGTATGTGCAGGTCTTATGACTTCAAACTTGTAAATGCGAGCCGAATTGTTCGCGTCGTTATTTTTAAAAATGATCTTGACAGAAATTCAAAGCAAACGATTTGAAAACTTAGCGATCATTCGCAGGTTTGCACGCTTCCATACTATTAATTAGTATCGTCCATCTAAGATGAACATAATGAACATAATGTTGACACTCACGATATCACATATTCACACAAAAAGAGTCGATACATCCAATCTATTAAGATAGAAACTCTTTGGGCTAAATCAAGGAAGAGTCCTTTTCTATTCCGTATCAGTCCTTAGTCAATTGCTGTAGCAAGTTTGCCTGACTCCCGCTAAGATGACGCTGAACTCATCCTCCGGCCTGACGTCAGCGCTAGGAGTAGCTGGCACGTAAGCTGCAGGAGGCGTTCCTGCGATCACCGAAGCATAGGGAGATGGATACATCCTCTCTGAACAGTACTCCGGCCCGGGAGGCTGCTCTCCGCAGTAAGGAGGCCTGTAACCTTGCTGCTGCTCGTATCTATACTGCTGCTGCTGCTGTTGTTGCTGCTGATGCTGCTCCATAGCACCCTCTTGAGCATAATCAAGATACTTATCAAACTCTCTAGCATCCACATCCGAATCCGGAGAACCAGTCCTGATCTCCTGACGCTGATTCATGTTAAACCCTTGCTCGGATTCCTGAGCCTGGTTTGGAGGCTCCTCGGAGAAGTAAGATCCACCAGTATCGTACTCTGTTTTAGGCTGTTCAGAGTAGTGCGAGACGTACGAGTCTTCGGTCTTGTACATCGCCTCATATTGGTCGTATGGATGGTACTGAATGCTGTATTCTCCGGGGACCGGTCCACTCAGCGCTGACGTCACTCTTGGTGTAGACGTACCCAGTGTTTGCTGATCTTGAGACGTCGCTACCGGCGGGAAGAAAGTTCCCGTCACGAGCGGAGGCTGCTCCGTCAAAGTTCTCTGAGTGCACATCACATACATTCCATTGGCCATTCCCATCGCGGCTACAGGAGCTGGCGAATACGACCCTGGCGTCCTGTACGTCTTGTACGGAGAATAGGAATCAGATATCGAAGACGCATTTATCGCACGTCGCCTCTCCTCGTAGAAGTTTTCCTTCTCGTTTTCGACCGGAGATGCGTCCGGGGTCGGCAGTGGAGCCTCATTAGGAGTGCTCCTTCGGCCCTGAGGTTCGGGTGACCTCGCCGGCGAAGATTCGGGTGTTTGGACGTGTCCGTTGAACTGATTTCCCTGGTAGTCGGAGGCGAGAGGCGATGTTCTGTAGGGAGAGAAGCCAGCGCCGGGATTGTGGTTGAACCTATCGGGTGAATCCGTGTTAGTGGCGTAGGGGGAGCCCAGCGCCACAGAGGCAGTAGGTGGCGCGCTGGCGGGCGTCGACGGCTGGTTGGGACGAGCCTTGTTCTGCTTCCGCCGCCGCGGCCTGTACTTGTAGTTCGGATGCTCCGTCATGTGTATGACCCTCAGTCTCTCCGCCTCCTCGACGAACGGCCGCCGGTCCTGCGGTGTGAGCGACCGCCATTTCTTACCTGCAAAAACAAAAAGACAAATATGAGCACATTGTTCGACTTCACAACGATCGCTACACGTTTTTACATGGCTACCTACGGAGAAAATCGACGCGCTTTGCGTGGCGCGCACACATTACGATACTGTTTACCACATTTTTACAGCTACACATTTATCAAAGCCAGATAAATGAAACGTAATACCTTGTTTATGAATATTGCTTCAGAAATATCTAGATAACGCGCCCAAGAATAATATTAGAGGTATGTAAAATAAATAAAACGATCGCTTCTGTCACACTCAGGCTAAATAATCACGATAGTGTTTTATCAAATAACTTTAAAACACGTACTTTGAGCGTCTCATAAATAACTTCATACCATGTTCGCTCAAGAACCATCAATATTGTAATCAAATCTGAACCATAAAGATATTACTAAAAGGTGCATATTTTTTCGCTTATACAGGTGTGGGGTTCCCGAGAGAAATTATCGAGGAGACTTGAACAATCTTTAAGGATATTTATCAAGGCGACACTACTTGCTACCGGCAAAACAAACAACTTTACTTTTAGTGAGGTGATATATCGATATGAATATTTGATCGATAAACTTTAGTTATCGATAAATTGCAATCGTATAAAGCCTTGAGGGGTGTGAGGTTGAATAGTGTCTATGATTTGTAGTAATAAATCATGTTATGCAATTACTATTCGTAGGTAATTTGCAAGCCCTTTGCGTAGGTACGAAGTACGTTTGAAATACGCACCTTTATTAATGTGCATTTAATATTCACAAAACATTTTGTATGCGTGTGTAACAGTGTTGCTTTAACCAGCTAATATTTACAGATAGAAATAACTGAGGGTAGGGTTGTCAAAGTGTCACCAAAGAAGTCATTTTCTGCATGAAAGAATATCGAGTTCGAATAACATTACCTACGTAGTATTATTAAGAACACAATTTTTTTTATCCCCGGAAAGTACGATAAAACGTCATATGTATCCCGATATCAGTGTACCTGCTTGACTGATGTCAAATGTCAACTTGACAAATGACGAGAAGGGGCTTCCTGTAGCGACGGTCTACGTCCATTAGTGCGGGGGTCCGAATTATCGATGTTTTATTTATCGATAATTATAATTAATGATGTATTAGTCAGTCTATCTTGGAGATTAAGAGCGGTTGTCATGTCAGCGGGATTTTGTATTTTTTATTGTTGTTAATTTGTATGATATGTTTTGGCTGAAGTGGTGCGTTTACATGCTCATTGGTATATTATTAATCATAAGTACAGGTTGGCAAAATAGAGTAGAAATAAATAGGGGCGCCACTATTGCTATATACTAGTAACCCCGATAGCAGAGAAAGTGGCGGTAAACTTTAAAATTACTTCTTTAGTGGAACTACGGATAGTCTTATTCATGTTAAAACATCTTTAAGTCGCGTAGGTTACGGAAAATATTAAAATACTACTATTAAGTTGCACAAAAAAACTTTGTTCACAAATTTTCAGTCACTGACCACAGTTAACATAGAAAATTTTATCACAGATTAGATTATTGCCAGGCCAGAAAAAAAAATAGTTCCGTTTCAAGACTTTTTTGCCAACCTGTATGTTATCATTTGAATAATATATGTTATACATAAATCAACATCGCCCATACCGCAAAGCCTAAAGACAAAAGTCTTTAACGAGTGCGTCCTACTTGTTATTACTTACAGAGCCGAGACGTGGACTCTAACGGTTCGACTAGTTCACCAATTCAAAGTTGCTCAGTGATCTATGGAGAGGGTTACGCTCGGAGTTTACGTGAAGGATCGAATTCAAAACGAAGTCATCCGTCAGAAAACCAAAGTTATCGCCATAGCTCAAAGGATTAGCAAGCTGAAATGGCAGTGGGCTGGTCACATCTGTCGTAGAACCGATAACCATTGGGGTAGACGAGTTCTAGAGTGCAGATCACGGCTCGGCAAACGTAGTGTAGGACGCCCTACAGCTATATAGGTGGAGCGATGATATACGCAAGCAGGCTGGCAGCGGTTGGAAACGAATAGCTGGAGATCGAGCTTAGTGGCGTGCCATAGGAGAGGCCTATGTCCAGCAGTGGATGGAAATTGGCTATGATGTTATCATCTGAATATTTTTTGTTATACATAAATCATTTATTAAGCGACATTCAAGCAACAGTTAAATATAAAATGTTCTTTAGAAGTATTAATAGTAAAATGATATTTACAGGGAACTGTTTATTCGTTTTAATAATATTCGTAAATATTATCTTTTAATATTTTAATTGTATAAGAAGATTCTGAAACTATATCATGAAAAGTTACAGTTGTCAATCACATAGCTGAATTAATTTAAATTTTATACGCCTACTGTACTAGCAGTACAAACTTAAAAAATTAAACGAAGACTTATGAAAAGTATTTTATAAAGGCTCTGTTAACTTAGATACATGGTTGAGAACAACATCGCGCCCATGTTCCTAACATTCTAGGTCAAGCACCCCGTCAAGTGATATTTTTTGTTCGAATTAGTCATTTGCCGAGATAACATCGACATTTGACTACCGGATGCCATCGCGCTGTCACCTCACTACATGTACTATCGGAAGAAAAAGTTTACGTACGAATGAAAGTTATTGCTGCAAAAAATATTATATTATATTGATTCGACACTGGATAAGATTGTACCTACAACTCCTTTTCAAGCAATGGTAGTCTGAAAGAGATCGAAAGCGTTCATGATAATTTTAATATTAATTCTGTATTCTGTATTAGGCTATTCATTCTTAAGAAAAACCTATGACATTCTACGTGTGACGTTCTAGCGAGTATTTCATTTTTTCTTGTAATTTTTAATATCAATTTTGTTCTTGTACTTTTTTACGTTTTTGTTGCCGACAGTACCTCAGTACAATTTTGTTGAAAATATTTTACCGAGAGTTTAAAGCTTTTAGAGCTTAGTTTATAGCAACAGCAATGTGCTTCCTCGGAAATTTCTCGACAGGGCATGTCAATTAGCGAATTTGTGAGTTACATGTACCTACTGATTATATAGGAATAATATAGCTGCTAACCGCGGCTTTACCTGCGTCCTATGTTCTATTCTACTACATTAACCATGTGTACAGTGTGCAAAATTTCATCTTTAATAATTGGTTCAGTCTGACCGTAAAGAAATCGGGCACAAGAAATCGGATATAAGTCATGCTAACTCGATATTATATAAAGATCTTGGCTATCAATCATTTATAAAACTTAATAATTTTGATTATAAAACACCGACTATTATACTCACTACTGTTTGTTGTCGACTGTCTCGACCTAGGTTTCATGCATGTCCGATGCAATGGTCGTCGTGATCTCGCTGCGTGAACTGCCGAGGATGTGCATCGGACATGCATGAAACCTAGGTCGAGACAGTCGACAACAAACAGTAGTGAGTATAATAGTCGGTGTTTTATAATCATGATTCAAACTCACGATAACTAAAAATAAATCTAAAACTTAATAAATTTTCTCAAAATTAAATCCAAAACAGACAATCGACTTATCACGAAATCTTCCCAAATCGATTTAACTTTAATACTTTTAAATAATATAACCAAAATGTCACAATACCGTCCTGATTGATGTGCGTCATTCAGGGAATTAAAAAACTTTGACATCCCAAGGCCATGACGTTAAGAGCGCCACATCAAGCATGAGGTAAGTTAATGACTACTCATTTATAATGATAAAGGTATTTATGCTTTTGGGTGGTTTTCCAGAAATAAGACTAGATTGGCCGTGTCAGATAAAAGAGGATTTTTGTTTGGAATTTTTTGTTTGTTTACGGCAACTTGCTCAAGGGCTAAGGTTTAGTTGTAATATGTTTGCGATGTCTTGCAAGTAAATTCTAGTTGCCCACAACCTGCCGCACCGCCTGTGTGCGAGCATACAAGATGTAGGGTAGCAACTTCAGCCTTTTGATTTAACACCCAGCACGGCATCATTAAAAAAATAGTTCATGGCTTAATGTCCTCTAGAGGGCGCCATATTAAGTTTAATGTGTCAGAGTGTGCATGACTTACTTAATGTAGACTTAAGTTTTGTATCTAATGCATGAATCTTATGTCATATATTTAAAAAATAATGTTTGTACACAAATATGGTTATCAAATTAAAGAAAAACACACACCAGTCACATAACCAGAGGACAATTAAGACGCTTCAAAAATACCTCATGTGTCAAATTATGATGAAGAATTTAGACGTTATGAGGGAACAAATTAATTATTCATGCAAAATTCATAACCCGGGTAAAAAAATCGATGAACATGAAATTCTGCTGTCACACAAATAACTCTAGGTAATCGAGGGTGGTAGTACGCTAGGCTTAGAATGGGAACTGGCTCTCAAGGACTGCTGCCGGAACACATTAGATGTTTGGCGCCAGATTGTCTAACTTGAGGGGTGTAGGCTGTGGTAGCTGGCCAGGCGGACACTACATAGTGTCCTACCACAATGCGGGAAACCTCCAACCGGGATTCTTAACGATGTTTTCCTTTACCGGATGGCCACTAAAAATGCGCACATCAATTTTTCGAAAGAAAAATCCATTGGTGCACAGTGGGGATTAAACTCTCCACCTTTGGCGTCAACGCCGACCATTTTCCCACTGCGCCCTCAAATTATCAGAATGAATCGAAATTACATTTATTGATCTAATTGGTGCAGATCACAACTAGCTCACTTTAAATTTTATATAAACCAGAAGCTGTTACCACAAAAACTGCTCGAGTAATGAGGACACTATAATGGTCCAATCGATCATCTATGTTATGACTCGGTGGTCCGCCCCTATCATTAATTAGATCGATTAATGATAATCATTCGATTATTTTAAGTAATCGGTTCACTTTTAATTGGTTGGGCGTTGTTGATTTTTTTAAGTAGTCGTTAGAGATTTTATTGTTTGTTTTTAGATGTCTAAAATACAAATAAATATTTTTGTATATAATCTAAACTAATATTATAAAGAGAGAACATTTGTATTTTTGTATGTTTGTAATGATTTGGCTCAAAAACTACTGGACCGATTTAAAAAATTCTTTCACTAATATATAGAATGAACTTTCGAAATGAAAATAGGCTATATATTATCCCGTTTAAATCAAAGGTACATTCGTGTAGACCTAATTTGCAACCTAAGTCGAAAAGACACGTTTCTTGCGAACGCTGCTCAATTGAAAATAGATAGAAGAATATTTTCTATGGATGAGTTGTACAACTTAATAAGACCTACAGAAAAATCCGCAACAGCATATGTCTATCTCTTAAGGTTAACTCACAGTAACCATTTTAATCTTTAATTTTTTGTTAAAAAAAATTATTATTCCAAGGCTATTTTCAAGTATATAGTATTAATCCTTATCCAAATAATTACGTTAATTCGCTTGGCCATATATTATAGATTAAAATTGTCCTTTACAGTATATAATTCAAAAGAAAACTCTAGAAGATATCACGGATTTCACATACACGCATCGCAAAATTAATAAAATATTTGCAGTGAAACCACAGATTAGGTCATAGTTACTACGAAAATATTAATATAAGCTTAGCTATTCTGTAGATCCCCACCGATCACAATCAATTTGAAGTCAATATAGTATTAATATGATCTATTGTATAAAATAATATTGATCTATTTATAATAATATAATATTTTAAACCACCCCGACTGCTCAATGAATAATCTTTTTATTAACAGCATTCCAATTACTCTAAACACGACATTTTAAAATCTAAGCTGTAAGTTGGTGAGGATTTGAGTATTCTGTAGAGTCCAGGAGATGTCCTAGCATCAGGTCAATGCTTCCATGTTCTTACAATATCGTTGAAGAAGAAGATTTTCGCGTTGATCAGACCTATTAAAGTTGATTTCATAGCGCAATTAACTAGAAAAATGCTCATAGTTTTATAACGATTAAACGAATTTTCATGAATCAAAGCTAAGAACACTCTCGATGAAGACATCTAATCTATCAAACAAAAAAAACTATCAATAATAAAAACAAAATCGATTCATCCGGTTGGGTGCTAAGATGCTACAGACAGACAGACAGATACACACGTTAAACGTATAATACCCCTACTTTTTGTGTCGGGGAACGCCGTAAGGTTACGGCGGCAGATGTTCTCCTTGGTGGTAAGCTACTTTTTAGGGTTCCATAGCCGAATGGCAAAAAACGGAACCCTTATAGATTCGTCACGTCACAGTCATTTTATTCCGAAACTATAAATACTACTGAATTGAAACTTGGTAGGTAGATGTATTCTGTGAACCGCTTTCTGATTTTTATACAAAAATAAAAAATATAAAAGTTTATGGGGGCATCCCATACATAGAACTGAAACAAACAAAAATATTTCTTCAAACCTAGATATGTGGGGTGTCTATCAATAGGTCTTTAAAATGACATTGAGGTTCCAAAATCATTTTTTCTCAAAGTCAAATCATTTAAAAGATAGGCGCGTCTAAAGTGGTAAAATGTGTGCCCCTCCTCCCCTAACTTCTAACTTTCTAACTTTAAAAGTAACGGAGTGAAAAATCTAGAAAATATATATTCTGTAGATCTCAATAAAAACTTAAAACAAACTACGAGTACAGAGTTTTGGCGGGAACGTGGAAAAGTGTGTGTGATCTCATTGTATTTTTTCCTAAAACTTGTGTTCTTAGGCGTGTTAATGTGTAATAAATGTGGATTATTAACCATTGAGTGCCGGTGAATGTGTGCGAGTGTAGGGAAACAGCACAATGTTGAAAAATATGCTATTTACGTTCTCACCAAAATTCCACTGAAAATCTTCAGTAAACACCACATCTTTACTGAAGGTATGACTTATACTTGAAAACTGACCTGAAATGTGACTTTGACCCATCACTACTAAAATTCTTACAAACTTGAAAAATTGCAATACTTGACACTGGCTAAATACACTAATCGCGTAGAGCCATAAAGAAACTAAAAAAAAAAAAAAACTACGAGTATGAAACACAAAGTTAATTTTTTGGTGGCGAAAAATTAAAGTTATAAAACCCTAAGAGTGCGAGTCCGACTTGCCCTTGGCCAGTTTTGGTAGATTTAATGATCCCACTACCTCTGTACGAAAACCCATGATTCAAGAATGCACATAAAACTTTCATTATTAGGTATATAGCTAGGATTAGAACCGACGACCGTCGGGTCAGAATCAGGGTAACTATCCTTTACGCCAAAGGGCCGTACAATATCACTACGTAAGTATTATAAAACAAAGGCCATCACTGCCTCTGTCTGTCTGTTCGCAATAATCTCAATAGCTACTGAACGGATTATCATGCGGTTTTCACCAATAGCCATAGTGTTTATGAGGAAGGTTTGGGTGCATAATGTAAATTGGTTGAAATATGACGATACAATACAATACAATACAAAACTCTTTATTGATTACCAAAACACAAAATACAAAATGTACAATAGCTTCATTAAAAAAAAAACAATAACATAATGGTAAAGCAATCGGCGGTCTTATCGCATCAAGCAATCTCTTCCAGACAACCTATGTAGGGACTGGATAAATGCATACGTAATGGCGGAGGGCTATTTCAGCTAAAACTATTTTGCATTTCATAAACATACAGTTTAGACCGTTAAGACTAAGAACCTAAAATATCTACATTATAATTATAGATACATACACATCATTATACATAGATAAACACTGTACACACATACATACTCAATATATATATATATATATATACCTACATAAAAATAAAATAATACTAATATAGCAGTGTGACAAACAGTTTTAACAAGGCAAGGATAAATAATGACGTTTAACCATGGACTTGAAAATTGGGAGTGATTTAGCACATCTAATGTCTTGAGGTAGCTCATTCCATAGTCTGATAGCAGACACTGTAAACGATTTTTCGTAAAATCTAGTGGTATGTTGAGGAAACATTAGCTGAAGGGATTCAGAGGAGCGGAGAGAAAGATTATTAGAAAGGTGCAAGAATAGGAAACGCTCTTTGAGATAAGAAGGTGTAGAAGGAATGAAGAGAACACTATAAAGTAGAGAAAGAATGTGGCTATTTCTACGAAGTCGGATCGGAAGCCATTGAAGTCTCTGCCGATACTCCGATACACGGTCGTATTTACGTAAACCATAAATAAAGCGTATACAGAGATTCTGCAGACGTTCGAGCTTATTAAGCTGCTCCTCAGTCACATCCGGGTAGCAGGTATCAGCATAATCTAAAATCGGTAGTAGGACAGAGTTCGCGAGTACAGTTTTGGTTGAGACCGGTAGAAAATTGCGCAACCTACGCAGAGATCCAGCCGATGCGAATAGTTTTCTGCTAACTTCGGCTAATTGCGGTACCCATGACAACGTTCTGTCAACGTTCTTGACAGTTTCACTATAAGGAATATGTGTACCATCGAAAATTACTTGAGGGAGGCGGAACCAGTCGATTTTAGAAATCATCCTGGAACCGCCAATTATGATGACCCCCCCCCCCCCCCCTTAAACTTATATATTATTTTTATTTTTGTTTATATATCGAAATGCGGTTTACAGAATACATCTACCTAGTTCCGTTTTTTGCCATTCGGCTACGGAACCCTAATCCGTTTTTTGCCATTCGGCTACGGAACCCTAAAAAGGAGCAGGTTTCTTAATTCGATCGTATATATTATAATTTAATGCGTTAGCGAATACCTTCGTCGTTTATGAACCGATTTTGATAATTATTTTTTTTGTTGAAAAGGTTATATCCCAAGGGTAACCATTATAGGTAGGTAACCATTGTAATTTCATCGAGATCTGATAAGTATCTCCAGAGATATGGAGATAAGCACATCAAACTTGGCACTTGAAATTAATAGCGCGGCATTTGAACTCGGTTCTTTTAGTTTTTTTAAACGATCATATTGAGTACTTTTATGCGCACTCTATCATCAATCAATAGTAAGATTATTTATTTTACACATATCAATGTAAAATTTTTCATTTAACAGGCAAAGCTAGTTTATAATGAAAGTGGTGTAGGTACAAGATGAAAATGATTTCCTTTACTTTTTAGGTTTTATGGGATTCATATTTATATGCAATTGTATTTTATTCTTTACCAAATGCATCAAGTGCAACAATAAGCATTAATATCCAGTTTTTTGTGTTCGAATAAGTTTACCATAAATACCGAATTTTCAGCTCACTCGTTTGCACAGGTATTCGAATAACATTGACTTTGTTACAATTTAAGTAATTTCGGCTCGCAGTGAAGAACTCGAGTAATCAGCCTGCTTGCATAATTCATTATCCCAATCTCGTAGTATCGCTTAATCAAACCTCGAACTTTTTCAAATCAAGCGAGCCAGTAGTGTCGCGCTCACTCACTAGATGGCAGCATCGATTTTTTGCCGCGACGGATGTCGAAGCGCACGAGTTGCATTCTAAATTCGAAATTTATGCCATTCCTCTCT
Source organism: Cabera pusaria (assembly GCA_954871355.1). Classification (NCBI taxonomy): domain Eukaryota; kingdom Metazoa; phylum Arthropoda; class Insecta; order Lepidoptera; family Geometridae; genus Cabera; species Cabera pusaria. The sequence goes on from OX940908.1 coordinate 9,396,580, forward strand.
ATCTAGAACGGAGCTTATAAGGCTGTCTCGTTTCAGCAAAATATTTTTTTTGCATTTCGATTCCGAATGCGTGGTCAATTTCGTTTTTTTAAAGTGGCCTGTCTCATAGTTGTGCGGTGGACAGTGGCGGTTGTCGTTTTATTGCTTTAGAATCGAGTTATTTTACGATTTTGGCTCGCTCGCAATGTAGGCTTGCATTTGTGTTTGCCGCCCGTGAACTTCGTATTTTGAAAACGTTGGAATTTATTTAGTTATGTATCTATTAATATATACAATACATGTACATGTATTATTATTATGCTTCTGTCGCGTTTAATCAATTTATAGTTGGAAAAGATTAGGTCTCCGGATCAGTATAACAGTTATTAAGAATTATTGAGATTATTTGACAAACGCAGCGAATTTTTGCTGTCTATTATACTAATACTCTTAACCCCTAAAAATATACCTAATGGCATTTCATCCAAAATATTTCTAAATATTTATATGAATAAAACTAATAAAATAAAAAAATTAATTTAAACAGTAATAAATAAATGTACATGAACTGAGTAAAACGTGGACACATCTTAACATAAGAATATTCCAGGGCGATACAATTACTTATATCTAAAAAAACACCAATTGTGTCTATGACCAATTACTGTCACAACTTGCAACAGGCGGTCGGCATTTCGTATTTTACGCGAATCGCATACCTACATGCTTTTAAAGACAATTTTATACATAGGTATGAATAATTTTCTTTATAGCCTTTCGTCACTTTACAATAATTTTACCTTAAACAGTCTATTGTGAGCACGCTTCAGTAAAACTCGAGAGAAATAAAAAGTAGTATCCAGAATGCAAAAACAGTAGTGTCTACAAATATTTCAATGTTCATCTTGGTATTCGTTTTTAAGGGGACCGTATTCTTGTGTCAAGTCGGAAAGGTTTGAGGCGGTTCTCCGAAATGTTGGATAAGCGACTGCCGAAAACCATAAAGCTGGCTTCAGACATCGCCAACGAATGACTTGTAGTTTTATTGTGGTGCAAGCTGTGGGTTGAAGCGGGATAAAAATGTTGCATTTATTCACACATCGACAATGCGTTGGAAGTTACTTTTACTTTAGTACAAAGTGGTATTCATTTATGCAACGGCTGAATTAAATCTGTGTTTCAGCATTTTCAAGACTCCATTGCGTTAAATGGACGCCCGCGTAGTTCCACACAAAAACGCCTAACCGATACTGGAGCATTTTTTAATGGAAATACGCAAGCGTCCATTATAAAAGCTCGTCATCTGCTTTTCCCTATCCCTAAGACTATGCATATAAGTCTAGATAGTCAGATCAACTGAATGTAGTAGTAACTAAAACGACGTACAGCCGATTTTGAAAAAAAAAATGTATGCAATGTATGTTAGTGGTCAGATTTCCTGAGTATTATTATATCAGACGCCCATCTGAGAGATAGAAAATCGTCGTGTCGTAGACAAGTAAGACCTGTTTTGATACAAAAGTATTCCTTAAACCAAATTTTCACACATTATTTTATGAAGTAGGCATTATACCCGCTTACGCTTTTCCCTTGTTCCTCTTAAACATCCTATACATCGTAATAAAGTTTTCCAGTGCGTAATAAAGCCTAGCCCTAGGCTTTGTGCCTTTACTCAGCCTAACACCGCCCTCTAGCGGCGGCCATTTGTAATCTATTTATGTTACGACTACCCGCAACTCTCAAAACATTTACAGCCACAAGTGATTTGAGATGTACCCGTGATAAAATAATATAGCAAAATTTCTTACATAGTAGTTTCATAGTTTCCTTAATAGTACTTAGTAGAATATAAGGACTAAATCCATAAAATAAAGGTCTTATTTTACATTTGATTTGTAAGAAATCAACACTAATACTATAAATGTAAAAGTCAGTTTGTTTATTTGTTTGGGACTTCTTCACGGTCAAACGGCAGGAATGATTTAGCTTAAATTTTGTATAGAAATAGCCAGTACAATGGATTAGGCTATAGGCCACTTCTTAACGCGGGCGAAGCCGCAGGGCACAGCTAGTAAGTTATAAGTTAGTGTAATGCGGATCAAATTGCATGTAGCATAATGGATAAAAAGATCTTATTTACAGCAAGTTGACATCAAAATCTATTATTTTACTCAGACGTTAAGAGAGGTCACATTACTAATAGCTTGAAATAAGTTTTTTTTAAATAATATTATATAATTGCCTGATTTACTCAACACTGTTGCTCACAAAACCCTAAACTGCCAGAATTTTGTACAACCCCGCACTGTACCCTCTACCTACCTAGTCTGTGATATCAAGTCGTCGAGTCTAAAATATCCTATGATTACACTTTGGATATTGGAATTTTACTTTCAATAAAACTTAAATCCGTTGCTCCTTTTATACCCATCTCATAAACAACCTTTACTCAATAAACCGTGATTCACTCCATGCCAAAAAAAGTAAATTCGTTCCGTAATCAGTAATTTCGAATTATGTCGCCAACGATATTTATTTTCATCTAATTTGACTGCACTTTCAGAAGGGTCGCGGTCATTAATCATAGCAGCATCTCTTTCACTCTTCAACAAGTAATATATACATATCTCTTTCACTCATCTTAAAATGCTTGTTGAGTAGGCCAGGGCTCGCGCGTGCCGAGTTTTTTACTTTTATTCGTTACAAGAAAAGGCATAAAATTGGTGATTGTTGACTTCTAGTCTAGTTGATATCCGCTTGGTTTAATGGAGCGTTAATTTTAGGGGCGTGATACAATAAAAAGGTTGAGGATCTCAGCTTCTGTGCGTGCAAGTCAATGTTGAAAAAATGTTATGGATTAGTTTGGGTGATGTGTGTTTGTGTAATTATTTTATGCTGGAACTTTGGTATGATCGGATGGACTGTGAGATCTAATTTTAATTAAAAAAAAATGTCAAATATTGTCAATTTGAATGGTTGGTTTATTTATCTGAGATTTGTATGTAATACTGCGCTTGTTACGATGGAAATATGGTAATAAAAAAAACTTAAAGTAATTTTGTAAGTCAAGTAATTTTAATTTTACAAAACTTGATTTACTGATTTTACTTCTTCACCGCATATAAGTAGGTAGGTATCTAGTATAACTGATTTCCAAATGAATTCTACAAACTCTATGTAATTTTATACAAAAAAATCTAAAGATAGTAAGCTTTTACATTGCAAAATCGACAAAACGCAACAAGATATACTGCGTTTCAAGAATGAAAGGCTTTATAGTACTTTTGTAAACCATCGAACTATCGCTGAAGGTTAAATAAAGGTGGCGGCACACGTGCTCATTATGGGCGCGTTTATTCGCAACGCGTGACGCGCGCGGTCACGTCGCTAGCACGCGCCCCAGTCGCTGTGGTCCGTTTGCGTTGTCCGACGGTATTCTTGGATGACGGCACGGCATTTGGCACGCAAAAACTAGATAGCATTGTATTGTATGATGAACTCCTATAAAAAATAAATAATTTCCAAAAAGTTTAATGCTTACAGTAAAACTTTTAACTTTTAGAACAGCAACAATGAATTTAAATTCAGCATTAAATTAGTTTACTGGTGTTTGCACAGATTTTATTCACATAATCTGCTTGTACAATGCATGAATATAATGTGTAAATTTTTAGGCTCCCGAGCCAGCATACAAAACGTATCTTATATATAGGATTGTTTATTAAGTCAAAACAGTCGTCTAAATATTTCAAAATAATATTTATTGTGAAGATTTTAAATTGTTTTTATAATAATATTATGCTAATGATTTATTATATCCCGTACCTAAAATATTTTGTTTCAATAAATGTATTATCATGCAATTTTTAAGAATGGAAACGCACCGCATTGCGGCACGAACTGAGTTTGTATACCTTAGGCACGTTTTTATTGTTAATATCAGAGCCTTCTAATATTTTTGGTAATATTTTCTATACCTAGATTTTATATCGACTTGCTCTTTTCATATTTATGTTCATTCTCTACGAAATAATTCTCTATGTCAATTTATTAAAATTGAATGTTCCAAATACACAATTTGCGCAATCGCAGTGTCACTCCATATCTTTAATAATTTCAAATATAGTCTTCTACTAGCTGTGCCCCGCTGCTTCACCCGCGATAAAAAGTGTTCTATAGCCTATTCCATAGTGGCTATCACAATGCAAAATTTCAGCTAAATCGGTCCAGTTTTTTGGGACTTCTTCACGGCCTGATGAACTGACTTTCGCATTTATAACATTGGTTTTGATTTCTCGTAAATAATTGAATACATCATAATTACATTATAATGTATTTATTTCTTTGGTATAATATGCACAATAGTCTACTATTACACTATCACTGTTAATTATAATTTACTTACTCTCCGTATGTTTTTAATAAGGTGTTCAATTAAGAATTCCTATTCTAGCTATGTACTACAAATAAAAAAGAGCGTGACAAAGGAAACGTGCACAAAACTCAGCGTGTTGAGTTAACCCGAGTAACGTTGTTATTAGTTCAATTATTATTAACGTCCAGGTATTATTACGTGGACAGACTTCGAGGTACGAGCAGTTCAGCGAAATGCCAGGAAGTTACTGACGTGGTCGGGTTTTGATATTTTCAGAAAAAATGTTGTGCGCTTCTGAGAAATTTGTCAAGGCTTCCGTAGATTGGTTTTCGATTTAGTCTGTGCTGTTTATAACCGACTTCAAAAAAGGGGGAGGTTTCTCATTTCGACCGTATGTATGTTTTTTATGTGTGTTCGCGGATAACTTTGTCGTTTATGAACTGATTTAGATGATTATTTTTTTGTTGGAAAGGAAATGTCTCAAGGGTAGTAGTAGTAGTAGTATTATTATAAATATTTCCAGAGATATGTCGATAAAAGTCTCAAACTTGCTACTGAAATGAACTCGCGGGGCATGGAAGTCGGTTGTTATAGTTTTTAAACTATTTTATTATATATATCTATCTCTTTTCTATATCTAAGTAGACTATGTATTTGGTATTATATTGCAAACTTTAGTTGGGTTTGTAAGAACTACGTACCTAAGAACGCAGCATTACAAGTTCACATTAAAATACAAGCGGTTAAATACTTACGTACTCATATCAAATAAAATATAGCATTCACTAAATCCTAAAAAATTAAATTAATTATCGTAATTTTTTTCTATTAAAAATTAATATAATGTTAAAAAGAATTGTTTATTCAAGTTTTTTAAATGAAATAATGTGGAATCTTGACTAAAAACTCCTAAATTTAGTAAAATATCAAGGAACATGAGCGCGCGTTTAAGTCTTTTGTATGGAGCTATCATATTTTGGAGATGTGAGCTTCATTATATAAAAATTGTCAATTTAATTTTTAAAATTAGCACAGGCTAGCATTGACTACTATTTCACCTGTTGGTAAGTAATGATGCGGTCGTGGCTAGTAGCACGCTAGGCCTAGAAGAGGAATTGGCTCTCCAAGACAGCTGCCAGAACTTTAATGTTTGGTGACAGATTTTCCAACTTTTTCATAGAAAGTGAGTAGGTAAAATTTCCTTTTTATAGTAGATATGATTAAGTTAACACTTTTATAAGAAAAAATAACTATATATATAGCATGCATAGTATATACTATATAGCATGGCTTAGCAGATTAGTAAACTGAAGTGGCAGTGGGCTGGTCATATCTGCCGCAGGACTGATAACCGTTGAGGTAGGTTTGTCTTAGAGTGGAGACCAAGTAACGGCAACGTAGCGTAGGACGTCCTGTGACCAAGTGGAGCGACAACATATGCAAAGCGGTGGGCAGTGATTGGAAAAGAAGAGCCAAAGATCGGGCTGTGGCGCACCTTGGGAGAGGCCTACGTCCAGCAGTTGACTGAAACCGGCTGATGATGATGTTTACAAAAGAAGAAGGTACGTATGTACCTACTAATTCGTAAGTATTAATTTTGTGTCACATTTTTTTATCTTGGATCTCTAGCATCGTTGACCAATTTGACTAATTATTATTTTATAGTAAAGAGTGTAACTGCTGAAGTTAGTCTATTAAACAATTTGACAAAATGTTATGGATATCTTCAATGATATAGTGAAAATATCTCGACTCGCGCAACTTGACGGTCCGTTAGCGTAAAGGATAGATAGCTCGCCTTCGAACCAGGAGGTAGCTGGTTCAAATCCATGCACCAATGGAATAGTCTATGTGCATTCATGTCCCGCCTGAATTACCACTGTCAAGGAGAATATCTACCACTAACTTTAGGTTGTTCAGGCAGCACACAACCCTTGAGAGTCCGACCATTCTAGGCCTAGCATGTTCTCCATCTTCAACTAAACTATCGCTAACCACCAGGTGAGATAGTGGTCAAACGCTAGCCTATCAGATATATAAAAAACAACAATATAAAAATCGATCCCCTTTTTAACCGACAAAAGAAAACGGAGGAGGTTCTCAAGTCAACACGTATATATTTTTTTAATGTGTGAACACGCATAACTTTTTACAGAGTAGTCTGATTTTGATAATTCTTTTTTAAGTAGATCAAAACATATTATTAATACAAATTTCCCAATCAGAATCTTAGTAGATAATAACTTATTACTCAAGTATACAAGCATATCTAAACTAAAACATAGCTCTTGATCTACCACCGGCCTTAACACCTTCATTTTAAAAGCGGGATTCTATAAGCTAACCCAATGGTGAAATAAATTTACTTTGAAATATAACCGACAAACCATCTCATTTCACATACAGTAAATAAAGCATTTCACTGGGGGCCTACTGCAGAATGTAAAACATTCCTATTTTAGTCCTACTTTGTAGGAACGAGAGAGGGTGTGAGAGGGAGATATAAGTTGAATTGTAGCTCCTGACAATTCATTACGAAAGGTAGTTTAACATCATCAACGAGAAAATCTGTCACCATAACTTTAAGGTAGCACAGTCCTTGCGAATCAGATCATTGTAGGCCTAGACGTGTTTACGTTCATCGACCACATCATAGATAGTGGTCAAAGGCTAGCCTAAAAGCTAGATATAAAAAAAAGGTCTGGGAGTAGTAGCAGTTGCAGTGTTTAAATTAGAGTTTAAGCATTGCAGTGTTTAAATTAGAGTTTTATAAACACTTAGGTTCCTGACAATACGTTAGATAGTTATCTGACACATGCCACCTTATAAAAGCTGTCAAAAATTTGTCAGATTTCATGATATTAGCGCTTTCAGGAACCGGTAAAACTGGCCCTAAATGTCTTAGTTTAATGTAGATTTGCTTGGTGGTAGGACACTGGTTCCTGATAATGCGTTAAATAGCAGTACAAAAGCTGTCAAACATCTGCCATATTTAGATTTCTTCATATTAGCGCTATCAAGAACCGGTGAAACTGGCCCTTACAGTACACTGTTTATCCAGTAGGTTCTAAACAGAGCCAGGCTTGTATCTTCAACCATTATCAAAAGGGTTTACGTGTTAATTGTCAAATATATAACTGAATATTCATTTTGCAAAAGTTCTGTCACGCTGTGGCAGGTCTAATATGACACAAAAAGTTAAGAACAGTCTCCTGAAAACCTAAACACCAGATAAACTACCTGCTTTTATAAAAATAAATAATATAAATAATGAAATTTTGCTTGTCAATATACAAGCAAAATTTCATCTTAGATCGTATGTGGCTATGCGCAATAAAAAAATGTAGATGTGATCTCTCCGGCAGGTGAAGCAATAATGAAATAAGATTTTTCAGACTTGCCTCATAGTAGTCTCCCTAAAACCTAGTGGAAAATTTAACGTTTACAGCACAGATTCGTGACTGACCATGTAAGTAGCGAAATTGTGCACCTGTACGAAAAGCAGGCTTCCATAGAATTGAGACGTTTGAATGAATAAAATATGAGGGGTTAAGTCCAGGTGAACGATATCGCGGTTTAGCAAATATTGCGCTTGTGTTACTTTGTCGATAGTATCCGCTTATTTCAGGATAGTGTTTTGTTTCTATTGGGTAAAGTTGGTGGTGGCGCAAGCCGTTCTTATACAAAAATTAATCGTAACAAATGAAAGTACCAAATAGTGCAAGCAAATATGGAATAGAGGTATTTTTGTGAAAATGTGTTTGGCTAAACGATTTGGCCGGTTTGGCTGATTTTGCACATGGATAGCCAATATGTTTGTGGAATAGGACATAACGATATAATACGAAAGTAATCAACCGACTTCCAAAAAGGAGGAGGTTCTCAATTCATGTATATCAATGTATGTATTTTTTTATATGTTTGTTACGCGAGTACTCCGCTAATAATGAACCGATTTGAATTATTCTTTTTTTAATTAGTAGGGTACATCTTCGAAATAGTTCCATTGTAATTTCATCGAGATTTGATGAGTTTTTCCAAAGATATGGAGATAATCGTCAGATACACCTCAATTATTTAGATGGATTGTTTCTCTTTCGCGGCTAAATTTCTCAACAAATTTCCCCGAAATTTAGTACTATCAAAGCCTATTATAGTTTTTAACTGAAATGAAGATCAAGCATTAGTATGCACAGTGACGGAAAGATAAGAGCTCAGCCAAGGGACGTGCATTAGAAGAGGCGTATGTCCAGCAGTGGACTAGTAATAAAAAGTAAAAGTAAAAATGTTTTATTGACATAGATACTATTTGCATAGTAATATTTTGATCCTTAGATCCGATTCGCAGCGATTCCGATTCCGATCGGTTCGATTCCTATAAATACTATAGGAATCGAATCTGCGCTCCTTTATTAAATGGATAATATAAGAAGTACGGATAGTTGTTTAACGTGGGAGAACATGGAATATCGTTCGGGTTTGCTTGATATAAAAAACTGTATGGAGCTCCAATATGCACGAAATATAGGGTGTCCGTATTAAAGCCGCTTACCTGTACCATAGATACCAACAAAAGTTACTACGCAATAAACCTTTGTAACTCTGTCTATTTGTTGCATCGAATACCTATTCATTAGTAATTCGATGATTTGTTACCTAATCACGCCGAAACGAACGATCCGATTGTAATGAAATTTAACTGGGAGATACTTCATAGCATGAGCACATAGACTTGTACTATTCATTATTCTGTGACATAGGTTACTTTTTGTGAAAATAAAATCATGATTTTTACACATAACTTAATCACACAAATGTTGATTGACAGCTTTACAGTAATAAAATCCTTGGTGTACGTGAACGAAGTCGCGGTACGTAGTATTATTATCTTTTCTATGGTCGCGGGTATCAGCTAGTCTATACTTGAATCGACATGTACAAGCAACATAGACATAGATCGTCAGCTACCGACGCGGCAACGTCGGTGTCCTTTGAGCAAGCCTGTCTCGTGTCGTGCGACGTGTCGCATTGCGCCGCTTTGTCGCACGACCACCGCGACCATACTACGGTGAATCTATGACACCCTGGTGGTTATTAAACAGGCTGGAAAGGATTTAAATTAAACTGTTGTTAACCGGCTAAAATAGGAGGCGGTTCTAGCTTCCACTTTATATATACACATATACGAGAATCAAGAATCAAAGCATTTATTCAGTATGTAGGCAGTATAAATATACGCACATATACACGTCAAAATCATAAATCATAAAATAAATCATAACCAATTATCAAGTAAACATAGCAAAAGCAGAATTTAACGCTTTGAATTAGAAAAAAAAAAGTAATTAACCATTCAGCTGTCATCCAATCGTTTACGTCAGAATATTTAAAAAAAAATAAAGTAGGTTAAAACCAACCATACATGTAACTGTGTGTTTCAGTACTTCAGACAATTTTTATATAAAAAAAAATAAAAAAGTGAAATAGTGAAACACAACATAGAGAAACGCATACCGATCACAGTACATATCATGATCCAAATGGAACTGATAGTCCGCCTGTCAGCTGCATAATATTGTTTAAATAAAAATAAAAATGGCAAGCCTAGAAAGAAAATCTGCGGACAAAAGGGAAAAACTGAATGGCTGTTGAATCTACCGGTATATTTACCTACGAGTATATTTATATATATAATGTTATGTATGTTCACCGATTACTAAAAGCGGCTGGATCGATTTGGAAAATTCTTGTCTTGTTTGAAAGAGTAAACGTTTTATGTAGTCTCATTTAAATTTCATCGTTATTTGATTAGTACCTCTAGAGATATGGAGATAAATAACTCACACTTGCTACTGAAAAAAAAAAATGTAAATGACAAGCGCGGCGCGGTTCTTTTGTTTTTTGAAACGAACTTAAATTATAAGAGTTTTGTTTGCATTTTCCAACATAGAGATGAGTAGGTAAGTACAACATTTTATATGTAAAGTAATCAATCACATAGTGAGATTGAAGGTATCTGATGTGTTAATCCAGGTTATAAACTCTATGTGAACTAAATTTCATTCAAATACGATCATCCACATTTAAAAAATAAAAAAAATTAAATTAAGGTGTGTTGTGTGCTATTATTATTTGGGTTTTGTTTTTGTAAGAAACTGGCAACAAACTCACGCTACTTTAAAAACGTTGTGGCAGTAGATGGAATCGTGCTTCCTTGTAATCTATAATAATCATTATTTCGCAACTACCCTAACACCAAAACATAGCAAAAAGATTTGTTAGACATCTATTTTTAATAAGTTTCTTCAGAAAGCATCGTTAGCACCATTTAAGAATGTATGGCCCGTGGTATGGCCCATTTATATGTGTACGGTGTAAGGTTTGTACAGACGTGGGCGACAATATACTTATAATCTTAAGATGATAATATAGGTAAACGTATATACTTAATTTATTACCACCTATATAAATTATAGCAGTGGAAGAGCAGTGGTCAGTTTAAGACTTCTCAGTGCATTTCCCACTCTCCAGATGTTCCCATACGTACACTCGATGTCAACGACCCCGAAAATTCCACAATTCCATACAAAATTACAGGCCAGCAATCGTTCGTCGCCCAAATGACACGCCCGTAACGGCCAAATGACATAATTGTCAAAATAGTCACTGCGATGACAGACGCACGTGACATCCCAACAGAAAGAGACAAACCGACACAAATGTCTCAAGTTAGAAAGTGACAAAATATAGCCCGCCAGTGTCAATTATAGGCGGGGAAACGGAATTAGAGAGGAGAATATGCCGGTTTCAAATTTTGAACCGTTTTGTTTCATATCGATAAATCGATCGATTTCGTGTCGTGATTGCGTGTGGTCGAATTTCTAAGAATAATTGAATATCATTATTAAATTAAATTCTATGGTATTACAAAGATTGTAGTATCTGAATGAATCTGAGTCATTCATGTCGTCGGCGAATATAATATTGACAATATTTCATAATATTAAGTGTTATTCATGTCCATTCTATTAGGCGTTATTATAAAATACAGTCTTGGGCACGTTCATTAGAGAGGTTATTATTAAAATCGGTCATATATTTGCGGGTAGGGTTGTGCCTTTTCGACGCCTGTCGTGCTGAGTCGATGATCGTTTCTCTAATTATATGTGTGGAGAGGGCAGGGACTTTCAACGTTGTGGGTGTTCGAAATGTGAAATTATGAGTTGGCGCGAACGTGCGACAATGATATTTTCTTAATAATGAATCGTGGCATTGATTGTACGTTATTATGCCAAACTTATCATTTGGCTATTTCGATAAGAAATAACTGTTGCGTCGCATTATTATTTTTAACAGGAAATACATTCAACATCAAACATTAAAAGCATTATTCAAAGCAGCAACTTTAACACGTGTCGTATTTATAATTCGCGGCAACATTTTATTTATTTATCTGTAATAAGTGGTGACATATATTATTTATCATTTTGACAGTTGCCGCGAGCAGATCATTATAAAACGATAAATATAATTAAGGCGCTTTCAGAGGTAGAACGCGTGACATCGGATTAAAGGCACACTTATTTCGTACGTCGTAAATATTATGCCAGTTAGCTTTTTATTTGACAAAATGATGAACTGGAGTGCTTGGATTTTGTCACGGCGGATTCGTTTTAAAAAGATAAAAACATTAAGGATATTGCATGGAGATTTTAAGTATTGCCTTTTATATCTTAGCTATACCTACACTAGAAATTATATCATCAGACTTGTTACTGATTCATTATATATTTTTTGTACTAACTTTAAACTTTACTAAATTAAAGATAGGATTAGAGATGCTCTCACGGAGTCGAAAACTTAAATTTGCTAATCCTGGATTCACGTATTTTTTTCGAAACAAGTGCTTTCTATAACAGCTAACATCTGAACTTTAGTTAAATATGTAGCATTCGGTGTCTTAAAATCGAATTTAGACATGTACTACATAGAATAAAATTGTAAAAAAGCAGACGATTAACACACCATGGACCAATACTTCCTATAAGTACAGGAAAAAAACACAAAATAACGACTAAATATTATACCAGGTTTTAAATTACTTTCTTTAACTTGACAAACAAATCATAAGAACTTAATTAAAATCATATGAAATCACTGTTGACCTGAGTGTAATCGATTCAACGAACCAACGATTATTATCAATTAAAACATAATCGATAAAAAAAAACACTCACGGAAGCTGCTACACCAGCAATTAAATCAATAAAAACTCGATTATGATGAATTAATCGATGCTACTCGTAGGAGGTATGGGAAGATCGTTTGCAGGTCAACTTTCTTTTATAAGAAATGGATGGAATGAGTAAAGTAGGTGAAAATTGTAAAAGAAATGGAAAATATTCAGATGTTTTCCTTTGAGAAGTTCACATGGCATAAGTTATTTGTTTAATGGTTAATCAATGTAGGTACCTACACACATTGCTAAGCTTTACAATAAAAAATAAATAAAAATTTTTTAGTATTTCTATTTATAAAAGTGAAAACCTTACATTTTTTTGCTGTAGGTAATGTAAGCATTTGACGACTATCTCACCTGATGAAAAGTGATGATGTGATCGAAGGTATATTAGCATATTGCTATAGATAAGTCATTTGACATAAGCATCTAAAGACGCCTGCAACAGACGACATAGTAACTACACAAAATAAACAAATTGCATTTAACGCTTTTTGCTCTGTATTAAAAACAACAATATTCGCAATAGTAGCAAAATAAAAGTTTTATTTAGTCGTTACAAATTTGGTATTAAGAAACACATTCGCCTAAACAATATTTCTTGAGAAGAAACTCTCTAGGTATACAATGCTGACTGTAAAATATTTGCCAAAACTATTTCCTAAAAAATTATAATGTTTGAAAATGTTATAATTCCATAATACAATTACATAGATAACTACATTTTAAAATAACCAAGTAAGTAACATCAAATTTGCCAAACGAAAATTAAATTAATTTTACCTTTTGCCCGACGCTACGTTTTAACCTCATCGTATGCAAATGTGCTGAAATGAACGTAAAAACGTTTCCGTCTGCCTGGGCCATATTGCCATAAATATTAATAAAGTCATAATATTTATATATTTTAAGTAAATTAAGTTCTGTATAATTCGTATACAATGCTGAAATTATGAATTATAGAAACTAGGTAGGCAGAAAGCTACGCAATATAAATGAATAAATGAAAATTGCAAGTTGAATCAATTTATTTATTTTCTTAACATAACTCATTATTATCTTTCGCAGCTCCATCTGTTGCACTTAGCGGGACGAATGCTCAAATAATAGCGAATACGCCCTCGTTCGTAGTTACGCTGTTCTACAATAGAGTCCATTTATAAATATAAAATATAACATGACGCTTACGTCACTTTCATTGACTTGTACCGAGAGTCTACATCATTTCTGTCAAATTTTACCTCAGTGCGAGTAAAATTAGTTTTACTTCAAAAATTGCAAAAGAATTTTTGTCTAAGAACGCAAATTTTACTATGTATAGTCGAATTTCTAATTAAACGGAGTAAAATGACATTACGAGCATTGCCACTTTTTCATGAAATGAAAATGGGCATGTGGTATAAAAGATTTAGTTAATGAAGTCATATCAATTCAGTGAACTAGTTCAATAACTCATATTAAAGTTTTCCTAAAAGTATTACATATTTTATCATCCTTATTCAACTAGTACGCTGGACTTTAAATGCTTTTGTCTAATATATTGATCAAATACATAATTCAGTTAACTAGAACTTATACGTACTAATTGATTTAAGTGTTTTTAATATATAGTTCAGTTCTTTAAATGATAAAAATAAAAAAGATCATCACTACATTTGAATGTTAGCAACATTATTTTGATAAGTGACATTTTGACCTGTCAGTTTACTCCGTCTAATTAAAAATTCGACTATAGACCCTATATCCTAAGTGTATGATAGTTACTAAAATTACTTGCACTTAAACACTACCTTCAATCATAATTTTGGTTAAAGGCTTTTTAATTAAACATTAAAAGCGGTGGTAGATAGCGTCCCAGGAAAACTAGAAGAAGTTCTATCACTATAAACTAAGCGCCATATTATTATTAATTTAAAAGAGCCTCGCTTTCGTTACTAAACTCATACCTATTATAATTATTATAACGTACATGAAGTTAGCTTATTATTCACATATTCGCACTCACATCATATCACGTACTTGAAATAAAATATCGTCGACGCATAAAAGGTTTTAGCTCCGCTTACTCGAATGGCTATGTTGTACCTAGAACATATTCTTAGTGTATACATGGTAGAAGAGGTGACGGTAGTAGACGGATACTTCGTTTGTGTGTTTTTTTAGTTAAATGAGGTAGCATTAGCCTTTTTTTTATGTTTTAAGTAGTTACAATGTTCATATTTATCTATTAAATTAATTTATTGTTTTATGGTAAAACTTAATAATATTATTAATGATGAATTGTAAGTTAATACAACAATATGTAACTTAGAATTTTGTGACAGAAAATAAATTGATCTTTTCATATTATAATTTTTAAGATAGTTTGAGACTTAGAAACGAATTAGTATATAATAATGATACTGTTCTATGGCTATCTACTGCAGCTGCAAAGTTTTCTGAAGGTTAGGACAGTAAAGAGATAATTACTAAATCATGCGATAAAATCTTTAAAAATAATAATTTTTATTAATTTAATTGTTAGAATTTATCATCTATTGTGTTAAAAATGAATGAATGACTATAACCGAGTATTTAAAGCGTCCTTTATTGATGTAATCTTCTCTAATTACATAACATTCTGACCGAGATCAGAAAATACGTATTTATGTGCTGTACCTAAAAAATATTTACATTAGCCCTTTTTTAGTTGTGTTTGCGTGTTGAAACAAAAAAATATTGTTTGCAATATTTTAAAATATTCTGATGAATCAGGTTTTGATAAGAAGTTTTCCAATTTAAGTAGATTCCATCATAGAAAAAAAAAAAATTAACAGAAGTTTTTTTAATTTAGTATTTAACAGTATAACTCAAGGTAGAAAAAGAATTATTTTTCGTAAGAGCGGGCGCGCGCGCGGCGACCCGCGACGCTGCTTCCTGTTAGGTGCTATGACCCCGAAGAAATGGTCTCTACGAGCGAACTTTGCCTTTTTATACCTCTTTTTTTTTCTTAATTCGTGAACGGCACAGGAAATTGATCGGTGTATTTTTGAACGACAATCGACGTTCATTTAACGCTTCGCGGAGTTCGATTTTTGAATATGTTGTCGTATGTTGTTTTTTTCGTTAATAGGCTTTTGTTTTTGTAAAGACTCTTTTAATAATATAGTACCAAGTTTTCAATTAAATAATATTATTAAGCCGAATTAACAGCAATAAAACCAAGTGTTGGTTTAACCGTTTAGCCTTAAATGGTTAGTGTGATTTTCAACGGATTGCTGTTAAAATGTTGCTCGTAAAGGAAGAATAGGAAACTTGCGTATTAATAGTTAAATAATATAATTTAAAAATAATTAAATGTTTCATTAAATGTATATCAACATTGCTGAGCATTTTCCCAAGGATATCTAAGATGAAAGAGGACAAATAAAACTCTTTAAAGCTCTAAGCGCTTATAAAGGACTAGTTTACAAACTGAACTAGGGACTATTTAAACAAACACAGCGTAAACACGCAACGTAAGCATATTTACAAGCAAGACGTTCAGCTTATGGTAAGCAGTGACATCTGCCTATAACAGAAACAGTGGCACGCAACTGATTATCAAGACTTTGCGCGTAACTCTACTGCGCTCGTTACCTTAAGATTAAGACAATTAGATGTTGAGTCTCACAAGTCCTGTAATTTCACTTCAAACCAAAAATTATCTATTTTACGGCTGACATAGACAATATGGTGGTAGCGCCCCAGGTGGACTAGCAGAAGTCCTACCACTACAACGCAAAAGATTGATTGCTTTTTTAACCACTATCCCGGCTGGTGGTAAGCGACGATGTGGCTGAGGATGGTAAACACACTAGACCTAGAAAGGTCTGACTCTCAAGTTGCTGGAACACCGTAAGGTTGGGCGGCAGATTTTCTTCTTGATGGTGGCTATTTTTTGGTAGCAAGTCAGGTGGAACATTGACATAATGCTCCTACCACCTGTGGATGAACACCCATGCACATAGAGAAATACATTGGTGTACGGCTAGGATTTGAACCGGCAATCTCCGGATTAGTAGTCAAGGTTTCATCCTTTACGCCAACGGGCCGTCGTAACTGCTATAAAAATGAATCCATTAATAATTATTTTTCTCTTTAATGAATAAAATAGTTTTATAGAATAACAAGCGTAGGAAATGCAAATAGCCCAGACCGGTCATAATCAGCAAAATACAAAGATTTCACGTAATGAAAGAATACTTTGTCTCCCATGGCGTATTTAATTGTGATTGAGGTCGATCCCTTTGTCGCTAAGGGTCTCATATGCAATTAGAAATAACCACTAGAGGTAATCACGGGCCACGGTAACCGTGACGAGTTGACCTTCCGGGTTCCTTTCACACGGACTTTTTTTAAAAATTCCTGTCACACATGAACTTGACCACTATCTCACCTGATTTTAAATACCGATGCAGTCTAATATTTTAGTAGGAGTAGTAATATGTAGTTAAATTTACATACATTTGCGACGACGTCAAATCTAATACCAACAAGTCTGGCTGTAGAAATAGAAAATCTGTCGCCAAAACATCTAATGTGTTCCGGCAGCTATCCTCGAGAGCCAGTTCCCATTCTAGGCCTAGCGTGCTTACCATCTTCGACCGCATCATCACTTACCAACAGGTGAGATAGTGGTCAAAACGCTAGTCTATAACATATACAATGTATATATATAATACTAGTAATAATCAATTTGATTATTTTTGATAATGTTGAGGGTCAAAACCTAAGACATACATAGAAAAAACAAAAAAAAATAGCTGAAAAAATTACATACCTACAGAAGATTTCAACTGAAACGATAAAAAATAGTAAAATTTTAGATTTGGTTATCATGAGTTTGAACTATGTGCCATTGGAGAGGCCTATGTCCAGCAGTTGATAGAAAATTTGACTGATGATACAGTTTCAACGTAATTTTCTTTAAGCTTTCCAGAGCAAAAACTAACCAGTTTATTCTCGAAAGCCTTCAACTTCCTCAATAAAACCAACGGGTTCAAAGTTAACTGACCCCTGCAATTAGCGCAAAAAAAAACCATATAAATATGTAATTCAATCACGGTTAGTACTGTTACTGTACCGACCGTCATGGGAAGCCGCCTCTCATACATATTGCACTACTTTGCCATAAATACGCTTCTTTATAGCCGCTTTTATACAATTATACATCGGCTTTTACAATTATACATTAGTTTTATGATTATAAATACATTTATGCATGGAGTTGCGAGTAGTATCGACTTGGGATCGAAACGCAAGCGGTGCGTGAAAAAAATGTTTTTCAGAATATGGAGCGTTCGGAATAGGTTCCTATGTGAACGCTTTTGTTTTCGTCCAGTTAAAATCCTAACCTAACCTCACTACTTAGGTATATATATTAAATAATAAATTAAATAGTATAAAGATTTAATAAGCTATGTTACACCAGTAACATAGTACCTAATTTAATTTTATTCCACGCAAAAAGTAAGACTCTAGCATAGAATTAAAGAAATTATTTGATAGATTTGGCATCACAACCAGAACATTATATTCTAATTACGATTTCAAGCTACTTACTTACTTAGCTAAAAAGCTAAGTAAGCAAGTAGCTTGAAGTTAGCACAGTGAAGTTTTAATTTTTTTAGGGGTTTAAAGATTTTATTTTGTTCTTAATTTGTTAATTTTTTAATGCACCTATGTATTTACCAATGTACTTATGAATGTATCAACGTTGTGTATTGCCAAATAAACTATTTTCACTATTGTTTCTTTCTTTCCTAACTGTTTAATATAGAAAAATAAGTACCTATCGTTTGTTTTACTAAGAAGTTCCGTGCGACTCATACAAGAGGGCATCTAGAGGAACGTTAAAAACGCCATAAAACTTACAAAAAAACACCCTTACAAATTAACATATCAAAACATTATAACGATATTACACTTAACATCCACTTATCACCTCTACTACTCTAGCAACTAATTTCATGAACATTATCTCCATAAAAATTAACAGCCAATTTTAAGCTTTAACTTCTTTTGAAAAGAACTACAATTCTTTGCAGTAAATCTAATTAACGCGAGCTATATGGTTTTTAATTGATGCATTCTGAACTTTTCTAGTTCATGACAAATTAGACTTTATAGTGATTACGTTTGAATCGATTATTCTATAAACTTGGAAATTATTGATGGCCAGTGTTAATGAATAGTCCCACAGATCAAAAAGCATGTAAACTGTTTCACACTTCACGGTACGATGTTTTAGTTTTTCTATTTATCTATTTGTTAAGTGTATGATTAATTTAATTTGATAACAACTTAAACAAGACTGATGGGAAATAAAATTTCTGTGTGTCTAATTCTGAATAATAGTGATAGTAATAAAGTTTTACTGAATTAAGTATTATTTAACAATAGTCCAAACTACCAGAACGGAGCTAGAATCGGTAGAGGGGATATAAACTTAGTTCGATGGACACGTTACTTTTATGTGTACTATATAGTTTGTCCTCCAGAATATCTTAGCAAAACGTCGCTTAGACCACACCAAGCAAGGGATGGGAGAAAGAACGTTTTCAAAAATTATTTTTAATCTTTATTTATTTACATACTTTACTGAAAATAGATAGAACTTAAGTCCAAGGTAGGTGAGCATGTTGTAAATTGAGGGCGGGCCACAAGATTGGGCAACGCTTAGCATAGGTCATCACCTGCCCCAGTTGGAACGTATTTAGAATTACTTGCATATTGATTAATATTATTAGCTGATTCATTCGGAGAAATGAGAAATGGAAAGTTTTTTAACTATTTTTTCATATTTTATAGGCGTTTGACCACTGTCTCGCCAGGTGGTAAGCGATGATGTGGTTGAAGATGATAAACACGTTAGGCTTAGAATCCTTTTATTTGGCTCTCAAGGGCTGTGTGCAGCGGGAACAACGTAAGGTTATGACAGCAGATTGTCTCCATAATGGTGGTAAGCTACTTTTTGTACAAGCTCCTACCTTAGATATAAATACAGCTAGTTATAGCCATCTGTATTTTTACTTTATTTTAATTTCATATTTTATTTCAAGTCAACAAGCGCAGTGTTGTCAATTTTTACGTACTCGGGTTTTAGTTTTTTCGTAATGTGCAATCTTGTTTTATGAATAAGCGTTGTACCCGCAAGAGTTGAATAAAGATATTTTTATGATATTTCTTTTGTACAACAAGAAAATGCTCGATGGATAGTAAGCCATGACGTCTGCCTATATAGGCGGAAACAGTGCCACGCAAAACACAGAAATCAGTGCGTAGCTACATTGCGCCCGTCGCTTTCAGTCAATTTTAATGTCAAATCTCACAAGCCCTGTAATTTTCTTCTTTAGACACATCAAATTGTCCATACACCCCCTCTTTCAAGCATAAAGTTCAGCCTTTCACATCGGACAGCAAACGGTAGGTGGTAAAGTAGGCGGGGCCGATTATTTATAGCTGATATAACCCGTTATATGTTGGAGATTAAACGATACGTCCACTTGTAAATGTACAATATATATAAGTGCAAAGTTAATGCAATCTAGCATACTCATTGCTGGTGGAAATCATGCCCAAAATACTGGCGGCGTTGCCTCGTGCCAAATATTTCGTGACATCAGAACGCTTTGTGATTTGTGCCACATTCTAGCTGGAGGGTGCCCTACACTATATAGTCACTACGTTTGGATGGTATGATTCGTAAAGGTAGGGACGGTCCTTAATTTTTGTCTACGTTATGCGCTGCATCACTGGATTTGAAAAAAAGTGCAACTTGGCAGAAAAGGGCAAATTCACATAAAAACATTTCATTAGTAACGTCCACATCCTTACTGAGGGTAGGTATGACTTGGACTGGACTATGACTTTAACTTGAATGTGACTTCAACTCGACTTTACGACTTTAATCTATATTCGAAAAATTGATATACATATAATATTTACTTTGAGGCTGGCTAAATTTATACACTATTCGTTTGGAGCCATAATAAAACTTTAAAACATATGCAAGACACCTGACATGTCAGAAGTTGCTAAAAAACGAATTCAAAAATTTTGCCGTTGAATGTGAATGAGACTACTATACTATGTATTGGACTTTTAATGTTTCAGAAATCAAGCCTCAGCTACGTCGTAACCGTTACCACACGTCATAAAACGAATCGTCTTCCATCAGAGTTTCTCCAAGGCCCGCGCATGCGTTGTTCTTTCACCTTTGCTCCACTTGTGGAACCAGCCACCCGTGACAGAACGCACCATCGCACCAACCGTCCCTTATACCGTCACACCCTCGACTCTACCCCTCTAGTAATAAAGCTCCAAACAGATCAACTAAGCCTCGTAAATTACAGCTTCCTCTTTGTATTTTAATGGCACGAACAAATTGGTTCGAGATTTGTATGTAAAACAGTTTGTAATTACGGGTCGGTTGAGAATACGAATTTGCACCGATCTTGGTTTGGTTATACTAGCCGCGCTTTAGGCTGACACCCCACCAAAGCTAAGAGAGGAAACAATCGACCAATAGTATATCACTTTATACATTTTTTGACAACTTTTCATTTTGAAGTTTTGGCGGGAACGTGAAAAAGTATGCGTGCTCTCATTGTATTTTCCCGAAACTTGTGTTTTTTCGCGAGTGAATGTGTAATAAATGTGGATTATTAACCATTAAGTGTCGGTGAATGAGTGCGAGTGTAGGGAAGCAGCACATTGTTGAAAAACATGTTCTTTCTCAACAAAATTCCACGGGAAATCTTCAGTAAATTCCACATCTTTACTGAGGGGTTATGACTTGAACTAAACTATGACTTCAACTTGACCTGAAATGTGACTTTGACTGAACTCCATAACTTGAATTTACAAAAACTTGAATAACTTTGGTACTTACTTGAAACTGGCTAAATACAGTAATCGTGTGGAGCCACAATGAAACAAACAAAAATAAAAACATTTTTGACGTGATATTGGTTGATTGTTTTCTTTTACCGTTGGAAAGGCAAACATGGTTTAAAATGTTCGCATACATTTTTCAACCGACTTCCCAAAAATAAGGAGGTTCTCAATTCGTCTGTATGTTTTTTTTGTGAGTATGTTACGCGATTCCTCCGTCAATTGTGAACCGATTCGAATGATACTTTTTGTAATCGGTAGGGTACGTTTTCGAGGTGGTCCCATTATAATTTCATCGAGATCTGATAAGTATCTCCAGAGATATGACTATAAACGTCTCAAACTTGTACTAATAGCTTTTTGTTGTCAGTTTATAAAAATCAAGGTTAGGATCTAGCCTAATAATAGTCTAACACTCGTTCCTAACATTATAAGTTTAGTATAATAGTACGACAACATAATAATAATTAATGTATCGCTTGAACATACTATTTATGTAGAGGACCTAGTGCCTAGACAAACCTGTATAAGGTTTACTGGTACTTTACGTTAGAAAACCTGTAAATTACTTTGTTAAGAATAAATAAATAAATAAATAAATAAACTTGCTACTGAAATTGAGTCGCAGGCATGGAAGTCGGTTGTTTTAGTTTTTAAACTATCGTAATTATATTCGCATACATTTTGATTCTATTTTGGAAGATAGTTTGAATCTCAAAGCGTATTGATACATCGATTCCCAATTGCATTTCAATGTAAACGACTGACGCAGCATACGCACATTAAAACTACATATAACACAATTTCATATGATATGAGTAAAATAACCTATCCTAGTAATGCAATAGATATCCGACAAACTCCACAAAACATCCAAAAAATTCCAATTAAATTAATGCCAAGAGCCAACACCCCGCTATGTTACAGTAATTAGACTAAATAAAATTGGTGACACGTTTAATTAAGATATTCGTGAAAGTCAAGAGTAGAAGACAATTGTGCGAGAATCCCACGGCTTCTCCGTGTCACCTACATTGCGTTTGTGGCTCACGGTCTCTTAAGAAATACGTGGATAATGAAATGGTTTAAAAATGTTTAAGTGATCTTGGGCTATTCTAATTCAATGTCTAGTCTGTGGCTAGTTTAAGTTGGCTACGAATAACTAGGTTGGTACCGAACTTCGCGAGTCTAGGTGGTTGCCGTATCGCAACCACCTATTATGTGGTTTGAAATACAGTCAGATGGTTGGTAAAGCAGCACAATTTTTTTGACAGACAAGCAATTGACTATTATATAACCTGATGATAAGTGACGATGCGGTCCAAGATGGAATTGTCCTTGAATATCATACTGGTACTCGGTAAACCGATTCGGCGACCTCATCTCACAACCTCATGTCACTTCGTGCTTTTTACCGACTTCAAAAACGAGGAGATTCTCAGTTAGTCTGTATCGTTTTTTTGTATGTATTTTCACCAAATTCTCTGTCTTTTATGGACCGATTTTCAAAATATTTTTTTATTTAAAAGAACATACTCCTGAGATGATTTCATAGTATATTAATTAAGATCTTATGAGTATCTCCAGAGATAGGGAGATAAACACCTAAAACTTACTACTGAAAATAACTAGCGTGGCATTTAAATTATCTAAGTACAACTCCATCTTTGACTTCTTATGAGCAAGTGAGATGAATGAATGAATGTTTATTGGTCAGAAAACTATGATAACAATATTAAAGTAGCTGGTGTTATGCTTAAAATTAAAAAAAAACATTAGTTTTCTACCCGTGTGGGTGTACAAATGCTTTATAGAATACAATTAATAAATTATTACTAAATAAAATAAATTACATTACAAATTTCGTTATATATAAATTGAAAGTCGTGATCAATAATTTTAATTACCTATCAAACAATGAAAATTCATTTATAGGTACATTTTAAAAATAATGCTTATTACTAAAATGATATAATATCTTACTAATATATCAGTTGCAGTCATTAATAGTAACTAATAACTACATTCAAGGATAATTACAAACAAAATTAGATTATGTCAAGATTTCTTAGTCATAAACAGTCATAATAATATGTTCTCATGCATGAATTACATAATCAGATCGTGTTATAGTGCTAGTTTATCTTCCGTTATAATATAAATAGGTATATTTCATCAGTAATATTGTACAATATAGGCCTTAATTTAAAATTTAATTAATAATTGTTTTCTTTCATTTTTACATATCATAGACTAGCGTAAAAAAATAGAAAATCCGTGTATTTGGTTACATATCAGGTCTATTACACCCGATAGTGATACAATCCCAAAATCCCAACAAAAAGCAAATATTCCGACAAGCGAGGCTGGCTCCCATTATACAATTCGTACAATAGTGCGTTTTTTTGCCATAATTCCGTTTGCTTAGTCATAATCAAGTGGGACATAATGTCGGACAACAAAAACAGATTCTATAACATTAGACACAATTATTCGACAAAGGACCGTATTGCACAAAACGTGCGCGGTGCAAAATGCAGCGGTTAGCGGTTTGGTAAAAACGACTACAAATGCCGCGCTAGTCAATATTTTAGGTGTTTATCTTCATATCTCTGGAGATACGTATCAGATCTCTAGGAAATTACAATGGGGCCAAACAGAAAATATAAATCTTTCAAACAAACATTTTCCAAATCTGTAAATGACGGAGTTCTGAGGTAAACAAACAATCGAATTGAGAACTTTCTTCTTTTTTGAATTCGGTTAAATATATACGAAAACGAAAACTACGACAGACTATATGCCTATGACAATAATTTTATATTGTCTAGAAGCAGAGTTTTGGAGGGTCTAGAGCAAAAAATAAATAATAATAATTTACAGAATTTAACTAGGTATTCTTCTAAGGTGTCATTTGCTATAACCTTTTTCTGTTTTTAACAGCTCTGATCACTCGGGTATAGAATCTACTGTACATGGATTGGCTAACGTAGCGTAAGGTGCCTTCAGAATAGGTGGAGTGGAGCGATTATATTAGCAAGGTGGCTGGCAAGAGCTGGATGGATGATAGCCAAGGTTCGTGTTCAGTATAGTGCAATATAAGAAGACTTTTTCTAAGAGTGGATACATTTTATGATGACGTCGTGGTTAAGGTCTCAATAAGTCCTTTCCGGTCTCTTAAATTTTGAATAATTTGCTTACTTTATAATTTGCAGCTGACTTGACCTCTCACACTCCGACCACGCCCGATAAAAAGCTGCATACACACGCTCACAATACATCGCCCTTCACGATAGTGGCGCAAACGGTTTTTTGCGCAATCCGCGGGTAGAACGTTCGTGCGAAAACACTTCTTATTAGCGCCTGCTTCATTGTCGGCCAACGGCGATTTATTGTGAGCAACGCCTTAGATTGGATGATAATTGTTGCGAAATATTGTGTTCGCGGCTTAATCCTTGCTGAGATTTAGAAGGGTTGGTGAAGTACAGACTGCAAAGTCTTGGGGAGACTATTATGACACGATATGTGAGTAAGGAAGATTCGAAAAGTTTTAAGACGGTAATTGACAGCGGATTCACTAGTGCGGATTCTGTATTGACGTATTTTAAGATATATTAAATATTTTAATGGTTGAAAATGGAAATGGAAGTTTGGTTTTTAGAATGAAGAAGAAAGACATGGTGGAATTTAATAAGGTATTATCGTAACTGAATACAATTTACATTTCAGTGGAATTTGTGATGGTAAATCATCAAAAACAAAAACAATAGTAAATTGATTAAACGTTGATTTAGAAATTTTTATAATTGCTCAAATGCCTTTCTATAAAATTACCAGACTGCGGTCTTGAGCTAAAACGGTTTTTCTGTTCAAATGTACCATGAGTAGTGATTCTGGTCGATAACTCATCTCGCATATGGTAGATGTGCCTCACTTAAACTTTCTTCATAACAGAAGATTAGATTCATATTTTTTTGAGAAAATGTTTTTGTATATATTCCGCTTTACATTAGCTCTACGGATAGAGCAAGACATTACTATTATAAATAGAGCGTATACTGTGATTAGTGTAAGATTTTCCCAAAATTAAGATTCATTAACACATAACCAAAGGCAAGTGTAATAAAAACACAATAAAAATTTCAAAACCGTTATTACCTAGTGTACCCAAAATAGCGCTCTGGCTCTAACAAGCTTAATTTTAATTTGATTACGACCTCCAATTTAGAAAGGCGAATGAGTAATTAAGAAAAAAAACTGCGGT
This sequence comes from Cabera pusaria, assembly GCA_954871355.1. NCBI lineage: Eukaryota > Metazoa > Arthropoda > Insecta > Lepidoptera > Geometridae > Cabera > Cabera pusaria. Next base: position 9,422,353 of record OX940908.1, read on the forward strand.
GCATATGGCTTGTGTATACTTGGCTATTGTCTCGGAAAAAATATATCTTTAATAGGTACATAAAGCGGGTTTATCTGATTTTCGCACGGTTAGCTCTAACTGTAGTTGCACAGGTTGTTTGAATTTAGTTACGGGGTATTTCTTCGTTACTTAGGACTTAGCGGTATCGCACATTATATGTTAAGAAAACGGTAGGTCATCGTAGAAGATCAGCAGCACCCACAAATCGCCGCAGCTTAGGCTAGGTAGCACCGCGGATACGGCAAGTCGTTGCCGAGCTTACAGGAAGGCGTCATCTTAGAAATGACAGCGTATGTTCAACTTTAATAACCTTATGTCCACGTCGTATTCATCACAATCATCGTCATAATCAGCCAGTGTCAGTCCACTGCTGGACGTAGGCCTCTCCCAAAATACGCCACTGAGCCCGAACTTCGGCTTATTGGGAGGAATATGCCCTAATCGTCACGCTGGGCTGGCGGGTTGGCGATCGCAGGACGTAGCTCCTCGCACCGGTAACATCAATGAATATACCGCGAAGTAAGTTTTCACGGCTATCTCCTGTTGTAAGTAACTCTTGGCTTAGCGCTACTGGGGGAAGCAAAATTGACGACTGGCCACAAATGCTACTACGACGAGTTGTAAGCGCGTCGCTTGAGTTATTTGAGCTTGTACTGAGGCGAGGCGATTACAATACGTTAAGATGTAATGTGCGTAAAGACTTACATGACCGTAAGCTGCCAAACTGAAGCTGTACTAAATACGTTAAGTATTATACTTTAGTATTTAAGAAATTTTTTCACCTGTCTCATACGACATCTTACTTAGGGTAACGACTAGAAGACGAATAGTAGAACTCTCAAGGGCTGTGTGCTGCCGGAACACCGTAAGGTTATGGCGGCAGATTTTCTCCTCGATGGTGGCAAGCTATTCTTTAGTAGCAAGTCTGGTAGAACATCGATATAATGCCCCACCTGTGAAATTATACTACTATAATACTGATTTCTAAGTAAAGTGATCACACCCTGTATCAGCGCAGTGAAGCAATTAATTCGTCTGTGACGTTGCACCAGTGTTGCGCAGCCATCCTTGACTGGCGACCGCTCCTCCAATGTACACTCTATACCCATTACCCACCTACGATATATACACTTTAATTAATGTATGTAATATCTATTGGGCATCATGTCCACATCTATAGATACGTAATATAAAAATATATTATGGAATATCGGCCAGAATTTGATCATTAGTAATTTTTTTTGCACCGTGCCTATAGTCTACGATGTAGCGCATAGTCATATTGCCCCTGGTCCAAGACTGTGCTCTTAGAAGCTAACATTAATAGTAAATTTGCAAGCATTTAATTATTTTTAATCAAGCAGGTATCTTGAATAACCGAGCGTGCTACGTTTATATCACTTCGCTTACTTCATGTCAGATAGACAAACGCCTGCATAATTTAATCAATATTATTGTGTCTTTAAGAGTTTTAGTTTATTTGTCTGTGTTTCTACTTCACGGCCAAACTGTTCAATAGGTATTTTTAATAGGTAAGAATCATATTTTTACAGCCTAAGTATGAACTAGTAAGTAGTTCTCCTGGACGATTTGGTTACTGCCACTACGACTATTCACGATTATTCAGACATTTTTTAGACTTTATTATATTAAGTTTATAAGCTCAACAAAGGCATCAAAAACATAATATAGGTAACTTGTAGGCTACGTTTTATTGTTTATCTAGTGAGTCTAGTCTAGTCTAACATAAACGCAAATTTTTACTACAATTTTATAAAAATAATATTCCTATTGACAAAAGTAACTGGAACCCATCAGCTGATGGTCCAACGGCTCCTCAGCGGAAGTGACGTCACGTGTGCGTGCGCCCTTATTTCGTATGCAGGCGGTGTGCTCGCGGCCTTAGTTTTACCGGTGGATCGGGAATTTGGTCTTTTACTTGCTGATGTTTTTGGTTTTAGTATCAATAAATATAAACTGATTTAACCGAAATTATGAATGGAGCAGATGTTCAAATGATTCTAACAAATGGAGCTAGGTACTCCGTTGGCTTAAAAAAAAGTTTTTACCTGACTATAGGCGCCAGAAGGAGAACATTTTTTGGAGACGTATGTAAGTATATGTATATTTCTTTGTCACGCTCTGTAGCCTAAGTGGCTTTTGATGGATATTTTCTAGAGAGGTATCGTTAGATTCGTCTTACCTAATTGTGAGAGTTGCACTGGGTCTACGAATACATTTTATTTGTAGCACTGGGTATATCAAAATTATAAAAATTAAGTTGCCGTTTTTTGGAGCCAGAAGAAGCAAATCGCTTTGTACGGGCGTATGGTATAGCCACCATAAAGCGGTGACGGCTCTTAGTATAGTATAGTTGTCCGATTATAGAATGAGGATGGCGGAGTTCAATCATGCAGTTCCGTGGCACACTTTCCGAAATGTCTCCAAAATGTCTCCGAAATGTATATAGAGTCTAGAGTCTCTTACTTACAAGCTGGTCGTTTCTTGGCTCTCATATCTATCTATCTTCCAGTGTCTCCAGCTGATATTTGGCAGAACCATCCCATAAAAATGGCAGTGGGCCGGTCACATAAGACGCAGAACTGATAACCGATGGAGTAAACGAGTTCTAGAGTGGAGTTCACGTTTAGACAAGCGTAGTGTAGGACGCCCTCCGGCGAAATGGAGCGACGATCTGCGCGAGGTAGCTGGTAGCAAATGGATAAGAAGAGCCGAAGACCGGGCTCAGTGGCACGCATAAGGAGAGCCCTATCGCCAGAAATGGACTAATATTTTTTTTTAATGGTAAAATGTAACAGGACATGCACGACGCTCGCCTGATGGTAAGCGATGACGTCTACCTATAACAGATACAGCGACATGCAACATTCTGAACTGCCAGAATTTTGCATGTCAGTGATCACCCAGTATATCCTTTGTGATTATATTTTCTCTTGTTATTTTATGTTAGTTTACGATAAAGAGTTTTTGTATATATATTGTATCATATATAAAGATAATTTAAGATCGTTTAAAAAACTAAAAGAACCAACTTCAAACGTCGCGCTAGTCAAAGTAGCCAGTAGTAACTATTGTATTTGTGCCAGTAGTAAGTAGTAAATTGTCGAGATAAGTAAATGCATCGTAATACAAATGTTGATATATTAAAAACGGCTCGGCCGATTTCGTTAAAATTACAATGGGTACCCTACCCATTAAAAAAAATAATCATTCGAACGACGAACGGACGGAGTAATCGCGTAACATACACAAAAAAATACATTCAGACGAATTGAGAACCTCCTCCTGTTTTGTGAAGTCGGTAAAAAGGACAAACAACTCTGTATTCTCGAATCGATTATTTGAAGGTACGCGACGAAGTAAAATCGCAGGGTATCACGTAAGCCAAAGGGCATTGTGATAAATGAATTTATTCCATTTGACCTGTTTGTTTTTATATGCCAAGGATAGCTATTTACAATTTAAATTACCGTTTTCCATTATTTTAAGGAATATTTACATTATTATTAAGTAAAAGTAGCACGGAAAGGAATTAAATGCTTCCGATTTTTTTGTTCCGGATGTACAATATATTATATCCGAATATATAAGCACATGTGTTTTAAGTGTGACGTTCGACGTCTAGATGAAAGCTGAATGGCTCAATACCTTTGATTTTTTTTTTTGTAAATTCAAAGCAATATGTTATGTTTCTGTTATATCTATAATATTTTTTATTGAATATGATCTGTTTAATGTTATTTGACGTGTGTAAGTGCAAATTTTTAATTTTCCCATATACTGAATAAATGCTTTGACTTTGACTTTGACCTGATGCTATGTAACGATGCGGTTTTAGATGGAATCATGCTTATTTGGAAATAGAAGACGTCAGTGAAAGGACAATTGTCCAATCCATATAGACTAGGGCAACTATCCCAACCCGTTTGGAATTAGGGAAAATCAATATTATAAAAGCTAGAGTGTGCCACTATCTCACCTGTTGATAAGTGACGAAGTATGTGGTCGAGGATGCTAGCACGATAAACTTAGACTGCTACCTTTTTTTTAATCTTATAGGACCACCATCGTTTGACCACCACCTTACCTGGTAGTAAGCGATGACGTGGTCGAAAATGGTTAATACTCTGACTATCAAGGGCTGTGTGCTGCCAGATCACCGTAAGGTTATTGCGGCAGATTTTGTCCTTGATGGTGGTATGCTACCTTTTGGCAAGTTACTTTTTGGTAGCAAGTCAGGCGGAACGTCGATATAATATACCACCTGTAGACTAGCTGTAGAACTGGCTCAAAATATGTGTTTGTATGAAGAAATGTGTGTTAAATGAGTCACTTTAGAGATAAGTTCTTGTCTGTAAGGCAGAAAAATGTGTAGAATTTTGCTTTGGTTTTTCTGTAAAATGTGTGTTAAGACTTTAGTAAAAATTCCCGAAACATATATTATCATCATTATCAGCCTATCTCTATCGTCTGCTGGACATAGGCGTTACCTATGGCACGCCACTGAGTTCGATCTTCAGCTATTTGTTTCCAACCGCTGCCAGCAAGCTTGCGTATTTTATCATCGTATATACTCAGTCTAGCGAAACATACAGAAAAGTGAAGACTTTTCTGTGAGTCAGTGAAAAAATCCTTATAAATTCAATTAGCCGCAGTACATTTAATGTAACTTTCGGGTCATTAACCATTCATTGAATGGGCTGCCTTGAAGATGGTATCGGTAGCCATTTGTATTTTTCTTGTGTGGAAATCATGCAACAAAATGGGCGTTACTTTTTATATTAATTAATTGAATGTTTGTTTGTATTTCCTAATTGAATAAGTTAGTTTTATATAGTGTCCTATTTCATAACTAAGTATTGAATAGATGTTTACCTTATAGGCTGTAACTAGTGTACATTAATACGCATACTGACATTAAATTTGTTTTTGTACTAAAATATATCGATATATGATATTGATTTATTTTTACTCATTTTTTGATAACTAGGTTAACTTATATATTTTTGCAGAGATTTTTCACAAGTGGTAGGAGTAATATATCGATGTTTCACCTGAATTGCTACCGAATCTGGTACTAACATAGCGGAAAATATCGTTTGCGCGATGCAGGATCTCATTGATTGGGACAATATTTACAAGAAGAGTGGTGCAAAATGATTCAGCGCCATCTAGATACTATTATAGTAAGTCAACTTTGAGTACGGATAGATGTTCGTTACTCTTTCACGCAAAAGACGGCTGAACGGAATTGGATGATATTTGGCATACATGTAGTTAGTTTATGAATTTGATTAAAACACAGGATAGTTTTAAACGCAGGCAAAGCCGATGGGCGCTGCTAGTAGAAAAATAAGTTAGTATCTATACTTTTTGCGAGACTGATGCATGCTGCGATAATAACAATTTTAGTGCGTTCATAATGTATACATGTTTTTGAGATTTTTTTTTAAACGTCAACGCACTAAAGCCTTCACATACCACGCAACGCGTTGCAACACGTTTCGACACACACTACGGTTAATTTCCCTTTTTTCGTGGGAAAACTCGTGTTTTCTCTGTAGCACAACAATCGAACGTAAAACATTGCTGCTTAGTACTTTGTCATAATAAAACTTTGAATAAACAACGTAGAGCGGAAAAGAGCTTGAGATTTTCTTACTGACATATGGTGCTAAAAGTTTTTACACATGGGTTTACAGTATTACAGCTGACAAATTTAGATTTTCTGTCATGTAGACTTTAACGTAGAACTCATAAGAGTGATTTTTGTATAATTTAATGTCGTATAAGTAACGGACTATGGGCGTACTTTGGCTTAGAATCGGAAAAGGTCGCGGTCCAAAGTAAGTAGTTTGAGATAGACTTAATTTTGTATGATTTCGTATGACATATGACATATACATTATGTGCAATAAAAAAATTAAGTATCTACCTACACTGTTACAATTTTAGCCAGAGCGGTCGAGCCGATTTACCATATAAATATATATTTCTATGTAAAATTTCAGCAAAATGCGTCGAGTTAAAATAAGGGTTTTTGCGCGGAGTTTCTTTGAAAGATCGAATCCGAAATGAGGTGATCCGACAAAGAACTAAAGTTATCGACATACCTCAGCGGATTAGCAAACTGAAGTGGCAGTGGGCCGGCCATATTAGCCGAAGGACCGACAACCGTTGGGGTAGACGAGTTTTTGAGTGGAGACCGCGGATCGGCAAACGTAGTAAAGGACGCCCTCAGACTAGGTGGAGCGATAATTTTCGCAAGGCGGCTGGACAAAGCTGGATGAGAGTAGCCGAAAAACGTGGTCAGTGGCGTGCAATTGGAGAGGCCTATGTCCAGCAGTCGACTAATATAGATGATGATGATGATGAAGAAAAGGGTTTTTGCTATATTATGACTCACAGACAAAAAAAACGTCTTGCATTTATAATATTCATCATCATCACGATCATCATCAGCACTAGTCTGCTTCTGAAAATTCATTATTTTGATGTTGTCAAAAAGGTCGTACCTATAAACATTTGAAGATTAGTATTTTCTATTACGTCTCAAATCGCCGTTACTTCAATCAACAGATTGTAATTAAAACGACTAAAGACTAAGTACTAAAATCATCAACATAATTATTGTCCTGCAGTTAACAATCTTATTAAAATTACCATAACACGAGCGGACTGCAATTATCCTGCAATAAGGAAAAACGGAAAATTACGGCTACGGCGTAGACTCCGCGTAGCGTGCGTTTTAGTGATCACTCTGTGTTGAGATGAAAACTTATGTTGTCTATTTCTGCCTATCATAACCATAAGATGTTTCTTATATTTAAATGAAAACATTTGAATTGCGTTCCATTTTAGAACTACCAATACGCAGTCCAATAATCGATTGCAAAAATGTAGAAAGTACAGTACAGTACAGTTTGCAGAACGATTTCGTCAAGACCACTGGATCTGCAGTTTGCGTCAATATTTTATTTAAGTAAAGATTTTTATTGGTCTATTTAAATATGTGAGTGCCCATATATGTCTTTGACTATGTGAGAAAAAAATAGGATCAACCAATTTAAATCAAATCAACTTTGACAGTGTGTTTGTTCAAATCTGTTAAAATTATTTCATAAAATATGCTGCTACAATTTTTCCAAATTATTTTGTTAGCTACGGAACCTTTGACATGATGGTACCAATCTTATCTGACCTCTGTAATTTTCTGTTTAACACTACATGCGTCCTTCGGTTACCGTTTAAGATCGGACGATGTCATGCGATCATCATCATGTCACTTAATTAGTTCTTATTTATGATTTTAATATCTGATAAGCTAGCGTTTCACTACTTATCTCGCCTCATGCTAACCGATGATGTGGTCGAGGGTCCGGTGGTGTAGTGGGAGAATGGTCGGCTTTGATGCCAGAGGTACCGAGTTCAATCCCCGCCGTGCACCAATGAATTTTACTATCAAAAAATGTATGTGCGCTTTTCACAGTGGCCCTCCCGGTGAAGGAAAAACATTGTTAAGAAACCCCCACCCCCCGCATGTAGGTAGAACACCTTTTAGTGTCCGCCTGGCCAGTTACCACCCTCAAGTTAGAAAATCTGTCACCAAACATCTAATGTGTTTCAGCAGCTATCCTTGAGAGACAGTTCCCATTCTAGGTCTAGCGTGCAACCCCCAACCCCCGCATGGGGGTAGAACACCTTTTAGTGTCCGCCTGGCCAGTTACCACCCTCAAGTTAGAAAATCTGTCACCAAACATCTAATGTGTTTCAGCAGCTATCCTTGAGAGACAGTTCCCATCTTAGGTCTAGCGTGCTTACCATCGATCGCATCATCACTTACCAACAGGTGAGATAGTGGCCAAACTCTAGCCTAATTAATATTTTAAAATAACGATGATAAAAATGCAAAGCTTAGAATAAGCTGATTCAGGGATTTGCTGCTGCAACATCGTGATGTTTTGGCGCCAGATTCTCTCCTTGATTGTGGTAAGCAACTTTATGGTAGTAGGTCAGTTAGAACATTGACATAATGCTCCTACCATCCTTGCCTTGCGATTGGCCTCCCAGAGGGAAGGGCAATCGCAGTAAGAGGGTAGAGACCCTCAATAACCACACTGTAATTCCATACAAACAATTTCACGATCAATGCTGCCAACCCATCCCCGCCAAATCTTCCATTCATTGTCCAATGCTGCCAACCGATGCGTAACTCTGATCTCGGCTGGGCGGATCTTGCCACAGCCTCATTAAAGATTCTAGGTCGGCCCGCAATCGTTAATTAGCGAGATAAGTGCTGTATTAATTGTGTACGCCATTGGAGCTACTATCGCGCCATCTCGCGGTGAACGGAGAAGGCGAAGTGCAAAGGAGCGTTTTACACGTTCGGGTATTTGGAAGTTTAAGTGAGACTGTATTGGATGTGACATCGAAGTGGTTGAAAGCAATATTACAATAAAATAAAATAATGCTCGCGATCTAAGAAAACTTGGCAAAATTATAAGGTTTTTAAAAGAAAAGTTAGAGACATAATAAAAAGTATTGATAACCACTTTTGGCCACAGTAACTGTAGTATTATTTAATTTTATTGTAGAAATTCATATAATAAGCGTGTTATTATAGAACTATGCTGCCTTGATATTGAGTATACTTTTGAGTAACTTATGTATAATTTTTATCAAAAGGTAAAAATTACAATGGCAAAAATTAAAAGCACTAGGCGATAAAATAATCTATACTAATATTATATAGAGAGAACATTTGTATTTTTGTATTTTTGTATTTTTGTATTTTTATATTTTTGTATTTTTGTATTTTTGTATTTTTGTATTTTTGTATTTTTGTATTTTTGTATTTTTGTATTTTTGTATTTTTGTATTTTTGTATTTTTGTATTTTTGTATTTTTGTATTTTTGTATTTTTGTATTTTTGTATTTTTGTATTTTTGTATATATGTATTTTTGTATGTTTGTAATGATTTGGCTCAAAAACTTCTGAACCGATTCAAAAAATTCTTTCACTAATACATAGAATGGACTTTCGGAATGAAAATAGGCTATATATTATCCCGTTTAAATCAAAGGTACATTCGTGGAGACCTAATTTGCAACCTAAGTCGGCAAAAAAATAGTCGAAAAACACGTTTCTTACGAACGCTGCTTAATTGAAAATAGATAGAAGAATATTTTCTTTGCAAGAGTTTTACAACTTAATAAGACCTACAAAAAAGTCCGCGACAGCATATGTCTATCTCTTAAGGTTGACTCACAGTAACCATTTTAATCTTAAAATTTTTGTTAAAATATATTACATAACTTCCAAGGCTATTTTCAAGTATATAGTATTAATCCTTATCCAAATAATTACGTTAATTAGCTTGGCCACATATAATAGATTAAAATTGTCCTTTACAGTATATAATTAAAATGAAAACTCTAGAAGATATCACGAATTTCACATACACGCATCGCAAAATTAATAAAATATTTGCAGTGAAACCACAGATTAGGTCATAGTTACTACGAAAATATTATTATAAGCTTAGCTATGCTGTAGATCCCCACCGATCTCAATCAATTTGAAGTCAATATAGTATAATAATATGATCTACTGTATAAGATAATATTCATCTATATATATATATATATATATATAATATAATACCACTGATCACCCCAACTGATTTATGTATAATCTTTTCATTCAAACACGACATTTAAAATCTGAGCTGTAAGTTGGTGAGGATTTGAGTATTCTGTAGAGTCCAGGAGATGTCCCAGCATCAGGGCAATGCTTCCATGTTCTTACAATATCGTTGAAGAAGAAGATTTTCGAATTGATCAGACCTATGAAAGCTGATTTCATAGCGTAATTAATGAGAAAAAAGCTCATAGTTTTATAACGATTGAACGAATTTTCATGAATCAAAGCTAACAAACTCTCGATGAAGACATCTATCAAACAAAAAAAAAACATCAATAATAAAAACAAAATCGGTTCATCCGGTTATGTGCTAAGATGCTACAGACAGACACACAGACAGATACACACGTTAAACGTATATTACCCCTACATTTTGCGTCGGGGAACGCCGTAAGGTTACGGCGGCAGATGTTCTCCTTGGTGGTATCTACTTTTTGGTAGATTTAATGATCCCACTACCACTGTACGAAAACTCATGATTCATGAATACACATAAAACTTTCATTGGTAGGTATATAGCTAGGATTAGAACCAACGACCGTCGGGCCAGAATCAGGGTAACTATGCTTTACGCCAAAAGGGCCGTCCAATATCACTACGTAAGTAAGTATAAAACAAAGTCCATCACTGCGTCAGTCTGTCTGTTCGCAATAATCTCAATAGCTACTGAACGGATTATCATGCGGTTTTCACCAATAGCCAGAGTGTTTATGGGGATGGTTTAGGTGCATAATTCGTTAAGGTTTTGTGTAAATTGGATGAAATATGACGATTATTGTTAAATATGTTCATATTTTATATTCGATGCAACAAACTGATGCAAATTTTGTAGGCATATATGTTCTACCCGTGCGAAGCTGGGGCGGGCTGCTAGTCTCTGATAAAAAAGTCTGCCTACATAAATATGTTGTTAGCGTTTCTCGAGCTACGTCTGTTGACGCCTAAACGGTGTGATTTTCTCCATTCGTTCACGTTTTATTGGCGAAGGCGAGGTTGGAACTATTTCGGATGACATTTTTATGTTTAAATGTTGATAGTTTCGTCTATTCGGGATGTTTATGTTATTTTGTAGCTATAGCCAATAAGTCTTAATCAGAATTTTAAGTTTCTAAAATTATATCAAGTAAGTATTAATTTTTTTATTCGATTTTTATTAAGTCGTTAGGTACGTGACTAGTGAATAGCCTGCGCACACCGGACGACAGGGCAAGACATTTTTAATTTGCCAACGTAAATTCGTATGTATGCAATAGTAACAAGATATAGATTAAAAAGCTAACGCTCACTCGCGGGCGACAGAATTAGGCATCGAGAAGGATTAGACGCCGCCTAGCGAACTTTGTATTCTACAATTATATTGTTACCAGAAGACGAGAGAAGTACGAATTCACGTTTTTAAATTTAAAATGCCTTGCCCCGTTATCCACTAATGGGCGCTGGCCTTAAGAGATCAGAAACAAAGTTTAATAGTTGAGAAACGCATTACAAATTTCTGTGGTAAAAAGTATCGTAAATGTGCCAAAAATGAGTTCTTTTTGTACTTACGAGGATTCAATACTTAGTAAATTTGTAAATCTGACCGCATTTATGCTTAGAAATTGAACTCCAAACTTACCTGTAACAAGAGAAATAAAATTAATTAGAAAATGAAGCATAATTTTTTTAAAAATTATCAAAGGTATATCTAGCTAAATCTAAGCCAGCGAAATAACGTCAACACATCAAACAAACCAAAGAAACAAAGCGCTGTAAAGAGTACTATCTATGGTAAGCAGGCCGGACGGACCCAGTTAACCGGCAAAATTCAAATTTCGAACAACCGAGAGGAACGAGATATATCCGTTCCAATTTCGCAAGTTCGCGCCAAACGGAGGCGTTGGTGCTGAACGTTACTAATTTGAATTCCGAACGGGGATACGGTTTGGTAACTGCCGTTTGATTGGCTGGCTAGAGAAACTTTTTTAAGTTTTGGTTTAGGACGGCGTGTGCATTCAACCATAAATGGAAACTAGCTCTTTTACCTTTAAATACTGGCTTATTTTACCGGTACCGGTACTATATATATGGTTAAAAGTAAACTGTATTTATAAAATTATTTGACACTAGTAATGTTAATAGTATCTGTTTGATAACACTAAGCGTTCGCAAGCAATGTAAGACCTCATATTTTTTTTTTTTTTTTTTTTATACGTTATAGGCTAGCGTTTGACCACTATCTCACCTGTTGGTAAGTGATGATGCGGTCGAAGATGGTAAGCACGCTAGGCCTAGAATGGGAACTGGCTCTCAAGGATAGCTGCCGGAACACATTAGATGTTTGATCATATGTTGTTCATATGAATACGGAGCTAAGAATCAGATGCACACTAGAGACTTCGGCTAACTGTCGTCACGGGTCGTAGCTCGCAATCACACCGCGCACCCACCCGTATCGCTCGACCCGACCGATCCATTCCTTTGCTTTGAATTTGGAACTGCTCGATTTTTAAATCGAAAAATAGCATTCGAACTTTTTCATCATGCACTAATTTTGTACGCGACCAACGACCAATCGATTTCCTGTACTCCAAATTCGGAATTCAATTTTCTAATAAGAAAATATTTATATAAAGCCATCGATTCAACCTTTCATTATAATATTCTTGGCAAATATAATTAAAATTTCGATCTCCTTGATTTTTAATATAAAACTATAGATTTTTTTTCACTACTGCCACATCTACTGCTTTCAATTAAAAGATTTGCATGACCCTTGGTGATTGTTTTGTATTATCTGTGAAATCTTGTGAAAATACCATAGACGTAATAAAAAGGATGGTGCACTGCAGATGTTTTGACAAATTCAATTTAATCCGTATGCTATAACAATAAGGTTGTAATTGCTTTGTAGAACAAAACGGCCCAATTGAGAAACACCAGGGTGGGAGTGTGTCCTTGTCTAACAACCAGATAGTCCTATATATGTTCTATACTATATGTATGGTATACGTATGGTAAATATATAAACATACAAAAGAAAGAGACAAACTCCGTTCAAGGTCGTTCTCATGGGGGCCGGTGTACACGATCGAGTTAATATGTAGCAGGTATGTGGAAAATACAAAAACAGCTTCTTATAACTTTTTTTTATATTGTGTAGGTGTTTGACTACTATCTCACCTGTCGATGAGTGACGATGTGCTAGAGGATGGTAGCACTGGCCCAGAATGGAAGCTGGCTCTCAAGAACAACTGCCGAAACACAGTAGATGTTTGGGGATTAGTAGGGATTAGAAGGGATTTGAACTTACTACCTCTGGCGTCAAAGCCGACCATTTTCCCAATGCCCCACTAGGCCATTCAGAAACTTGAATTTAGAACTGCTTGATTTGATTGTTAAAGAAAGCATGATATCTTATACCTATATAAAAATCAATTGCTGTTCGTTAGTCTCGCTAAAACTCGAGAACGGCTGGGCAGATTTAGCTGATTTCGGTTTTTAAAATGTTTGTCGTAGTCCAGGGAAGGTTTAAACGGTTAGAAAATATGGGAAAATTGCAATAACAAATATTTCATTTTCCCATATAAACTGTTCTACATACTTTCCTGTCAAACATTTGACGTTTGTCCCTTCGGTTCGGTAGGGTAGACTTTGTTCCACTCTCGAATTGAAACTTCACTCACGGGTTTAGAATCGATAAATAATATATCCACATTACTCGGATTATCGTGTAGGTATTTAAATTTTAGTATTTTGTATTTTGATGGCTGTCCCAGGTTCTCATTGTTGGTTCGTTCAGAAATGTTTGTCATTGTATTGATATATTTTGATGGCTGTCAATAAGGCGCTTCCATACATGGGTGTTCGCTATTTGTGTATAAAAAACCGATAAAAGCAAAATTAAATTAAATAATAAAGGGGGTTCCCATACAAGAAACGTGTTTTTGAGACTATTTTTGCTCGATCTTACAAACCTTAATAGATAGAGACTTGAAATTTACTCATGGCCTGTATTGCAAGGGCTGCAAGATCAAATAATAGAAACTAAATTAAAAATTAAAGGGGGTCCCGATATAAGAAACGTATTTTTCCGGCAAATATTGTTCAATGGGAACCCTGCGTGCGCGGGTCTGACTCGCACTTGGACAGTTTATTTATATTAGCGGTACGAAGTTCGCCGGGTCAGCTATTTGTTAAATAACGTTAACGTTATATGTTATATTATACTATGTACTATATATATATATATATATATATGTATATATATTTATACATATGTTATCTGTTATTGTTAATTTATGTTATTGTATCTATTTTATTTAAGTTATTGTTATCGGTGTTAGTCCTACTCCCGCTCTCAGGCCATTCTGAAAATCAGCGTCTTGGTTTTGGGGTCTACGATCCAAGAATCTGGACATTTGTGCTGAGACTGGTCTGTTTCAGCACCTCATATTGTATTTCTTTTTGTTTCTTGTTTTATTTAGTTTTAAGTAAGTTTTTTGCTCAAAATGTCAAATATATTTTTCATCTGTACTGTAACTTGAGGACTGCTGAATAAATGATTTTTCTTTCTTTCTTTCTTTCAAATAAAAAAGCATATTTTAGGTAATTTAACGATTTTTTTTAATATGACTAAATCAATTGATGTAACAATTAACCACACGTTGCAATCATTGAAATATTTTAACTAAAATAATTAAGATAGTTTAAAAACTAAAACAACCAACTTTCATTCCGCACGAGTCAGTTTCAGTAGCAAGTTTGAGACGTTATTCGTCATATCTCTGGATATACTCATCAGATCTTGATGAAATTACAATGAAATCACCTCGAAAACAAACCCTACCGATTAAAAAAAGAATCAATCAGTCGGTTGACAATTGACGGAGCAATCACGTAACATACAAAAAAAACAGACGAATTGAGAACCTTATTTTTGGGAAGTCGGTTGATAAGCTTTCGAATGGCTGTTAATCCAGCATAGACAAATTCGAAATTAGAATAGACACACTGTACAACCGTAGACAACACTATTTACATTCTACTCCCTATGAAGTGAAGCATTGCCAGCACAACACGGAAAGCGGGCGAAAGGGGGAATTACTATATTTAATGCGAGCTGTGACCCGTGACAACAGTTAGCCTGACCCAGCTCACGTGTGTACGCGAGAATGTGAGGTTTTTCAGATGAGGTTATACTCGTAGTGTAGGGATTCAAAGAAAAGAAAAATAAATGTACCAAGTTCGAGTTCATGTAGCATTGATGTATTAGAATTTACAAGGTAGAGTGTGTTCGGGATTCTAGTGTTCGATCACAATTTACATTTTTTTTTAAAGTTTTATTGTTGGGCAATGTAATTCAATTTTAGCTTGTTCTTCCTGGTGAGGCAGTACAGAAATAGTAAGGGAGTAATTTTATATTTGCGTAGGGATGTGACTCGATCGTGAAGTTCCTATGATTTGGACAATGTTTCATGCAAATGGGGTAACCAGGTAAATTTTTAAAACTCCACCTCTATTAGCAAAATTTTAAAAAATATATCAAAACTCTTAGAATTACTTCATGCGTATAATGCAATATGTACTTGGTAATTCAAAAATAATTCAAAATAACTTATAGTTTCTATTTTAAGCTCAGGTGCCAATAACAAGCAGAGTTCTGAAAATTTACCCTGTAATCAAATGTATTTTAGACTAGCTGACCCGTGTCCAATTCATTAGCCTATAGCCGAAAGAATTCAAAATCGGTTCAGTAGTTCCAGAGACAACTTCCTACAAACAAGCACACAAACTTACAAACTTTACTTTTTTTATTGCAAACTGTGCAAGCGTTTATCCCGCCGCTATCTCACCTGATGGTAAGTGACGACGCAGTCGAGGATGGTACACGCTTGCTCAGTTAAAACTTTTTTATAATATTAGTATAGATTCTTAGATAGATTTCATTTAGAGAGCTTGCGAATCCTTTGTTGCCACAGATTGTTTGTTACGGATTGGATTTTTGAAAATCGAATGTAGGTAGATACAAAACTATGACAAACATAACAAATGAGATAATCTGTATGAGTACGTATATTTGGGTACCTAATACCATTGAAAAGTGTGGTATGAATCGACAAGATGAGCAGAATGATGGAAGGTCGGTCTCCGTCCGACACGGCTCGACAAAGCCACTCCTCTGTCACACTGCTGCCCATCTCTATACAGGGTGTTCGAATTTAATGTTTTACTAGCAACACTTAACGATTTGACTGAAGAATTTATAAAAGTTGGTAATGATATGTCCTTGTTCTATTCCCTATCAAAGAATAATTAGTGCGTATTAATCTTCGTTAATCGTCGGTTTATAATCTTAGATTAATATTGTGCCATAAAGCATGAATGAATGAAGGAATAAATGAACGTTGGTGCGTTATTTCTATTAATGTAAAGTCAATTTAGGGTAAATTAGAATAGCCATGTTGCCAGTGTTTATAGGCCACCTGCAATCCTCTAACATAGTCTTTGATACATACATAATTACGAACATACAGTCTCGGTAGACTCTGCATTGGTATAAATGGCATTCACTATCTAGCTGCATTGTCTGCTACTAGACATTTGTGATGACAGAAAGCATCACTATATATATTACCAAGACTGACACATGTCATCCAAACTACGGCACCTATCGGTCAGTTTTAAATACCACTCACGGTCACCCCCATCCGAGTCATCCGTTACTTAGAACTTCATGTTTGATGTTATGGTTTTTCCGTTACTAAAACTTAAATTATCAATACCGATGTCACTAAAGTCACGCCAATAGAGCTAAAAAAGCAACAACTAAACATTCAATGCAATTTACCTTGGAACCTTGTTACCTTGAAACTTACAGTTGACATTAAGTTTTCAGTAAGTACTGAAAAATGGCTAAATTCTGCAACATCCTGTATCATTCAATAGCTACCAATGTGTGAAATCAACCGAGAACTTCAAGGGCGCTGTAATAATAGTAATTTATGGGAACCTCTGCGGGCCCCTTCGACTCACAGTGATGTGTCAAATGATGTATCCCTGGTGGTCACTCTCTACTGGGCTCACTATCGGACCCTAAGGATATCATTCGAACTATGGTAATTTTTATAAATTATGTTATTTACTTATAGTTTAAATAACCTCTACATAAGTAGGTGGCCGAGGGCCCTGTGGTGTAAGTGGGAGACCGGTCGGCTTTGATGCCAGAGATACTGAGTTCAATCCCGCCGTGCACCATTCGATTTTTCTATCGAAAAATGTGTGTGCGCTTTTTACTGTGGCCCTCCGGTAAAGCAAAAACATCGTTAAGAAACCAACAACACCAGGAGGTAGGATACTATCTAGTGTCCGCCTGGCCAGCTACCATCCTCAAGTTAGAAAATCTGCCGCCAAACATCTAACGTGTTCCGGCGGATATACTTGAGAGCCAGTTCCCATTCTAGGCCTAGCGTGCTTACCATCTTCGACCGCATTATCACTTGCCAACAGGTGAGATAGTGGTTAAAAGCTAGCCGATAAGATATAAAAAAAAGGTGTGTAAAGCGTTTTTTTTAATTTTTCTACCTATTTTAGTTCGGGCAGACAAGCACTATACTATCTCATTTTTTTTTTATATATCATAGGCTAGCGTTTGACCTCTATCTCGTCTGGTGGTAAGCGATGATGTGGTCGATGATGGTGAACACTCTAGGCCTAGAGTACACTCAAGAGCTGTGTAACCGTAAGGTTATGGCGACTGATTTTCTTCTTGATGGTGATAAGCTAATTTTTGGTAGCACGTCAGGCGGAACATCCATATAATGTGCTCCTATCACGTGTGAACGGATATTAAAGTAGTATGCATAAAAAATTATGTAAAATAATATATCAACTTTTGCGAAAAATCCGTTCGTCACATAATATTCCAGGTAAAGTAATGTATTGGGAAAGAAAAATTAAAAACAGCGTAGCTAGATCATCAACGAAAGATTATTAAAAAGCTCTATTATCTAAGGCGCTCAAGGATTTCCTAAAAAGGTGAGCTCGTCTCATCTAATACAATGTAAATCATTTCAATCAGATGCCTAAATAACTCCAAACAATTTAAACACTAAAGATATTGTACTGGCATCTAATTGGGTGCCGTACCACGGTTCGTTACGCCAAATGTCACAGCTTAGCAACATTAGCTACATCTACTTAGCCCATTGATACGAATCCAATCACGACTCGAGCGATGTGAATGAACTGTACATTTTGACTTATAGGTACAAAGTACAAACTAGTTTTTGTTTTTAGGGGTGTCGAAATTTTCTTGAATTTATTTATTTGTGTAAGATTTCATATTTCAGGCAAGTAGGTATACTGATTTAATTTTGTGCAAGACACATCTACTTAAACATAAAGCAGGGATGAGCTGTAATTTGCCGTTCATTTATTTATAACATATATGTATTTATAAAGATATTTCGTATTTGTATTTTGTTTCAGTTAAAATATATTGATCTGAAAGATTGACATGTTTTAAGATCTACAAAATTATAGGCAGATTTGCTTTTATGCATTGCCTACCATATCAAGTATACCAATACAAAAAAAATATCATGATCACTTTTGAAATTTTTAAGGCTAAATTATTACGCTGCTTGTCTTTATACGTTTAGCAACTAATTGTTGAATTATAAAAGAATAAAAATAACTATTTATATCCCAATTTTTATTTTGCTTCATAGTTATTACACTTTTCAATTCGTCCTGGACAACATTTTAGGCGCCAAAAGTAAAAGGCGACAACCCTACCCACGACCACCTTCATACATTTCTGTAGTGACGCGCCATCATTTATCATTTCTATCGATAGGTGATCGACTAGTTCTACACAATTATAACCTTACAAACATACAACAACACTCACTACACATACATTAAAACTTTTATCACTCCTATCACAACGAAATAAGAATCATTTTAAATTATACGGGTATTTATGCAACGGTAATAATAACTCGGTTTAAAATGTACCGCTTGATTTCATTCACACTAGGTGACTTACGGTAAGCTTAATTGGGTTACGTTTAACCTTTGTTGAAAGAAAATATTAATGGTATTTGAAGAATTAGGCAAATAATATGTTCTATTTTGTATTAAACCTGCTAATCGTAACCTACGGTGCCCAAGCGTGGTCGCTTACTGAATCTCAAAAGTCCAAACATAAGATGTGCCAAAGAGGAATTGAGCGCAGCTTACTGGGAGTGAAAAGAACAGACAGAGTAAGTACGCAACACCGATCTGCGCTCAAGAACTGGGAAGCTGACTTGAGAAGACTGCCAGGCTGAAATGGGACTGGGCGGGTCTGTCAGATGTATCCCGACAAGTGGGCTAAAATTGTCACGCAATGGGTGCCTGAAAAGACGGCCATCGACGTAAAGAAAGACCAAAAAGCGGTGGCGAGTAGATTATGGTGTTATTTACAAGCAATAGCCATTAACGGCAGTGGGATAGCGATAGGTGAAAAAGGATGGGGGAGATCTTTTGCCCAGCAGTGCGATCATATATGTAATTTTTTTAAAAATACATACTCTAGTGAGTTAACGCTTAAGGAAAAATTGTCTGAAAAATTTCACATCAGTAAAGTCTATATCTTTACTGAGGGTATAACTTGGATTTGACTATGACTTGAACTTGATTTAATGTGACTTTGACTCGAATTTGCGACTAGAATCTAAGAAAATTTGAAATACTCTAATAACTCGACACCGACTACATACACTAATCGTGTAAAACAATAATGAAACTTAAAAAAAATAAACCAAACACGTGTCAAGCAAACTTCATAACCAATCAATATGATCTGAACAGTGTTGTAAACTTGTACCAATTTGTAGGAACAGTTGTACCAATTTCCTGCGATTATAATATAATAGAGAAAAGCTCGAATCATCGTCACGTGGGTGTGGAGGTATTCACAGTCAGAAATTAACGGTACACTCAAGTCGTAGTAAGTAACATTTAAGTTTTACTACATATAATAATATTTAATAAATATACTAATTGCCATTTTGTTTTTGTGCTAGTATTTGAATACTGAAATAATATCGTAATTTCAAATTAAAAAACTCCTCGAATGATCTATCTACAATCTGCTCTTCATCATCATCATTATTAGCCAATTTCCGCCCACTGCTGGACATTGGCCTCTCCCATGGCACGCCACTGAGCTCGATCTTCAGCTATTCGTTTCCATTGTCCAATCCACAATCTGCACTAATCTGCAGCTCATTGAAACTCAAACAACTGAACAAATTATATTACACAACATCTTCGCTGTAAGTTGGTGAAGAGTTGAGTATCTGCAGAGTAGATTTCAGGAGATGCGCCAGCACCAGTTCAATATTACCATATAAATCCTAAGCCTTCATACTCACTCTTTTGAGAGCCAGTTCCCATTCTAGACCTAGCGTGTCTTCGACCGCATCATCATTTACCAACAGGTGAAGTGGTTGAAACGCTAGGCCTCTAAAATATAAAAAAAAATCAGTATAGAAACCATAACGAATACTTATTTTCGTTTGATTTAGAACAATTCAGAACAAAATGTTGCTACTCATGCTGAAAATTCATGAAAAACAATGCAATTATTTGAATATTTGTTTTTTTAAATAAATGTGAAGGAACCGGTCGAAATTATACTAGTTATAAAGTAGGTATAAGGAGTATTATGTTTCAATATTTGGAATAACATGAATAACTTGGGAGAGGGGGGGTTGATGGGGGTCATCATATAAGAAATAGGTAATAATAATTTTGTAGCATACCATAGAAAATATATAATTACTACACATTATTGACTATCATCATTATGTGCATAATAGTCGGTGCTTTATAATTAATAATAATAATAAATAATAAAATATATTTATTTCTCATCACAAGGTACGTGCTAAAAGAGTAAGTAGATGTATTAGGTATACACAATGATACAATAGATCCTTCTATAGTAGTACTACTTGTGAGAGCTGGTTTATGGATGGTTATGCTGGAATTATATTGACTATCAGTTATAAACCAGCGTAATTCACTTGTCTTTTAGTTCTGTTATATATGACCGTTCCCCATTGCCCGCTGATTTCCATTACCCCCTCTCCCCTACTTAATGATTATTATAATTCGAAACTCAAGAGGAATTTATGTAAATCTTAATCTGTTAACCGAACGTGTAATCTGGTACACCAGAATCATGTTAAAAAACTTAAGCCCTATATGCCATCAAAATTGAGATGTAAACTGCATTATTATACTAAAGCCTGCGATTTCTTCACCCGGCGTACATACATACATACATACCGACTACTACATGTGGTCGTATTAAATACATAGTAAATCACATAAAGGTTTTATGTGACTTCACTCAAGTTTATTACGGCAACACTCTTGTACTGTCCGCAGAAAAACATAGGAAACCAGCTGTCTTTTAAGAGAAATAGCTACTGATTTGAAATTTTGTATGATAGAGGGCGTGTTCTATTCTATGTTCAATGTTGTAGAGTACAGATTACAAACTGCAGTGGCAGTGGGGCAGTCATAACAATAACTGTTAGGGTAGACTTATTATTTGAGTGTAGACCGCTTTTTTAAATATTTTATAGGCTAGCGTTTTGACCACGATATCACCTGTTGGTAAGTGATGATGCGATCGAAGATAGTAAGCACGCTAGGCCTAGAATGGGAACTGGCTCTCAAGGATAGCTGCCGGAACTGTTTTGGCGACAGATTTTCTAACTTGAGGGTGGTAGCTGGCCAGGCGGACACTAGATAGTGTCCTACCACTATGCGGGGGCTTTTGGTTTCTTAAAGATTTTTTTTTCACGGGAGGGCCACTGTGTGAAGCGCATATAACTTTTTCGATAGAAAAATCCATTGGTGCACGGCGGGGTTTGAACTCGGTACCTTTGGCATCAAAGCCGACCGTTCTCCCGATTACGCCACCAGGCCCGCTAATTGGCAAACGTTGCGTCAGCCGCCCTTAGCCTAGGTGGAGCAATGATACTGATGATTATTGGATGAGTATAGCCGAGAGAAGTGTTAGAGGCATGCTATTTGATAGGCGTTTGAGCTGTGGACTCTTATCGGCTGATAATAATCCCAGATTTGGATGGCTAGCAGGTTGTTGATTACATTTTATGGATTGGGATTTGTTCAGTTGTTAAAGAAAATCCAATATCAATCTGAAATTTTATGATCAATATAATATTGAATGTAAGTTTCAGTTTGCTGCTATCGGTACATTGCATTCGCTTATATTCGCTTGCGGTTACGCTTGCGCCTTAACGATTTTTCCACCGCCATAGCCTCCGAGTCTTATGAGGAACAGTCGACGACAAAAACTTTACTAAATATCATAATTTAGAGCGGGATTGAATAATAAAGATATGCAATCCCTTTAGGCTTTACTACTATAAGGTAATGTCAGGAAGTAATTCCAGTCCAAGTAAAATACCGCTATATTAGAAAATTTTACTGACGTCAAGTTAGGTAGTTCTAGGCTGGCGAAACGTTTAGTCTCGAAGGTTGTCTTTAATGGTAATAATATTTAGGAAAATTAATTAATTTGATAGAAAAAAATGCGGTAAAATAGAAATATATTTAGCTGGCGTAGTTACAATAAATCTTCGACCTTGAGATAAACATTGAGTATACTCCATAACACGCTCAGCGACTTACGTTATAGCTCTGTAGGTGGTAAATGTACGGACACACCGCAGCGTCCTGCGTGCGCGATCTAGGCGGCGATCAGATAGCGCAATAGTATTTGTACCGACTGGTTCACACCAAACGCGATCAGAAAATAATTGGAAGTACTGTGATCGCGCCTGCAGATCGGCGGACGCCGCGGTGTGGCCGTACCTTAAGTAACTAGGCTTGTAGATGAAATTAAATTAAAAATATATTTCTTAGGTACCTTCTGTAAATGACGGAGGAGACTCGATAAGATTTGCCAAGTGCGATTCTTAATGCAGGATGGCACTATTCTATGTACACTACGAGACGTCTCGAAGAAACTTTCTACTAATTGCAAAACTTTGATGATATACTTGTCAATCAAAGTTGCAGAGTACCTACTCTTCCAAATCCCAATGTATAAAGGGTTTTTGCATTTTTTACAGCTTACTAGCAATGTGGGTTGCTTTATGGTGGATTACTAGTAGTCTTGTTATCCCCTCCAACTAAGCTAAATATGCTTGTGTCTGGAGTGGGTTCACGTCAATAGTGCAATGGGCGGGAATCGAACTCACGACCTCCCAGGCCTGGCCCAATGGCTAACCATTGGGCCATTGCCGCTATGTTTGTATGTTGCTTTTCACTTGTGTATCCGACAGTCCCAGCAAGTTAAAGTAAAGTAAAACAGCCATGAAACCGGAGCACGACCCAAACTTGTTCCACTCGCTAACTTTTTACATTTACATTCGACGGTTTTCGGTTTAGGAAACAGAATAAACCCTCCAGTATGGTATTTTACCCTGTTAATAAAATGGTAATGTATACCGTACCACTTAAGATAATACGCATATATAAACGAAGCTTATATTATATACTTTAATTTTATTTACCGCAGTAAGAGCCTCTTTCGCCTTCTACAAGTCTTTTTGGATTTTGGTGACTCGGCCCGTTGGCGTAAGTAATGGATAGATACCTTAACTTCAAACCCGGAGGTCGCCGCTTTTAAATCCCAGCCGTGTACCGATGGATTTTTCTAAGTGCATTCTTGGGTGTTCATCCATAAGGAATCCATAAGAAATCCATAAGAAAATCTATATTCCACCTGACTTGCTACCAAAAGGTAGCTTACCACCATCAAGGAGAAAATTTGATTTGAAATTGGCGTGAAAACTTTAAGGTGTTCCGGCATCAAAGAAGAATCAAAGCATTTATTCAGTATGTAGGCAGTATAAATATACGCACATATACACGTCAAAATCATAAATCATAAAATAAATCATAACCAATTATCAAGTTAACATAGCAAAAGCAGAATTTAACGCTTTGAATTAAAAAAAAAAGTAATGAACCATTCAGCTGTCATCCAATCGTTTACGTCAGTATATTTAAAAAAAATTAAAGTAGGTTAAAACCAAACATCACATCCTATAGGAGTCAGACCATTATAATTGGCCTGCATGTTCACCATCTTGGACCACATATCATCGCATACCACCGGCGAGATAGTGGTCAAACGTTAGCCAATCAGATATAAAAATATCTATGAATGAGTATCACGAATACATCAACTAATAGGCAAACTATTTTTCTAGACGAACGATTCTACAAAACTATCAACTCCAACTGCGAATGCCGTGCTAGTCATTTAGTAGTCATTTTCAGTACCAAGTTTGCGGTGTGTATCTCCATATCTCTAGAGATACTTATCATCTATGTTCATCCTTATGCTATAACGTATCTCCTTGTTAAATTTCAGTCAGAGCGGATCGTCTGTTAAGGAGTTTTAGAGATGAGGTATGAAACAGACAGAGTGAGAGAGTTACGAACGTTTTTTATAATATTAGTCTGAATACAGATGAATTGTAAACCTCCTCCATTTTTGAAGTCGTTTGAAAATAACAATATAAATTATATAAGTCAATGTGTCTATAGATTTCATAAATCGTTTAAAATAAAACCTCCGTGGTGCACCTAATTATTAACATAACAAAGCAGGACATAAAAAGCTAATTCACAAAAACGAAACGTCATTCGAGATATTAATACATTCTGTAGGATAATAAGCTTTGAGATCTGTCAAGTCATTGAGGTTATGGTGCCATGTGGGGCAACATACTTATTTGAATATTTCTTGTTGAAATCTTCAAGTTTTTTTGGATAGGATATAAGCATTTTATTGTCACGAATCACGATCTCTGTGTAAGCTAACAACATGTTTGGCTTGTCAAATAACATTAAATAGATCAAGTGAATAAAAAATCTAAATATAATAAGATCGTTTAAAAAACTAAAAGAACCGACTTCAAATGCCGCGTTATTAATTTTCAGTACCGAGTTTGAGGTGTATGCCTCCATTTCTCCGGAGATACTTATCAAACCTCAATGGAATTACCATGGTACTACGCTTGGGATATCTCCTTTCCAACAAAAAAAGAATAATCAAAATCGGTTCATAAGCTACGAAGTTATCCCGCAAACAAACATTAAAAAATATATATGTACGTTCGAATTGAGAAACCTCCTCTTTTTTTAAAGTCGGCAAAAAGCATCATTTATCGTTTTGAATTAAAAAAAAAACAAATGTAATGAGACATTCAGCTCTCATACAATCGTCTACGTCAAACTACATACTAAAAAAATAGAGTTCCCTGTTGCCAAATTTCATCAAAATCCTTTCAACCGTTTTTGCTTAAAAGAGTAACAAACATCAATCCATCCATCACAACTTAACTTAAAAGTTTCTAGATGGCGCTGGAGTAGGTTGCACTCTTCTCCTTGTAAATATTGACTTGCTCGTTTGCACTTAACTTAAGAATCCGTTAGCTTGTCAAAATATCACAAAATAAACAAATCTGGCTACCAAAATCTCAAAATATACATAAATATTACGATCATTAGCCTATCTGCACAATATATTTTGAGATTTTGATTCCGATGTTGATTTAATTGAGATATATGATTCTTATGTTTAGTGCAAACGGGCATTCATGTGTGAGATCTTGCATCGCGCAAAGTATCGTATGCGCGATGTTACAACCAGCAGGGCTAGCATGGCCTTATCCGCGGGGGAAAGACAAAATTATTTCCCTGTTTTTCGCCACTGACAGGAGATCAACACAACAATTTAAACGATTGGTGAAGTTTAACCCCGAGTTTTGATTTTGTTTTGTAATAAAAAGTTAAAAAAAAGAATTGATTAAAAGTCAGCGGGTGTTTATAATTGTCGAAAAACTTTACTTATAATTTGCCTTCTCCACCAAACAAAACACGGATAGGTGGAAAGACAAAATAGGCCCCTTGCCATGCTAGCCCTGCTGGGGTGGAAGTCTCTACATTGATAGCGATGCGTCCTGTAATCGCAAACGTCTAGTGGAAGGCGATGCAGCTAGACAGTTGTTATCTGCATCTCTTTTCTTATCCACGATTATCGCTCGAAATTCATCGCTATTCGTGTAGAGACTACCGGCCCAGATGCACTTGCTTCAACAAATTTAATCTTAATACACAACATTTCGCATTTATAATATAAGTAGAATAATAGGTTAACCTACCTACGTTAGATGAGTCATCTTGTTTCGCAGTAGCTCAGATGTTTAGCGGTTATGTAAGAAAGTTAGGTAATCATTATTATAGAAATTTGTTACTGGGATGTAACAAGCTGTGTAATTAAACTGCTAAAATAAATTAAAGTTGACTCTATGATTATGAAAGAATTGAGTGCTATTATGTAAAGATTTCGGTTTAAATTAGGTAGCTGAAAAGGTAGGACTTCTATAGTATATTGAGACTTTTTTAATTGTGTTAGAAATTGTGTTATGGAAATGTTTTAGGAGAATCTTCGAGAGAGTAAAGCATCAAAATCTTTCTTTGGTGGAGGCATAACTTGGATCAGACTGTGACTTTTTAACTTAGGCGTGACCTAGCGACGCTAGTCGCAAAAGTTATTTATCAAAAATCTTTAAAATGTTACTAAGTAAGTTATTTGGGTTTAACTAGGTAAAAAAAAAAAAAAATTATCAAGTAGAGTCATAATAAATCATTAATACCGCAGACTTCACATGCCGCGCTATAGTCGTTTTCAGTTACAAGTTTGAGGTGTTTATCTACAATACAATCGTACAACGAGACTGAACGGTGCCTTCTCAAACAACATTTCAAGAAAAGTGTTGTCCATATCGGTTCATAAATGACGGAGTTCAAAAGTAACAAACAAAACAAAAACTAAAGAAATTGAGATCTTCCTCTTTTTGAAGTGGTGGTCAAAATGGTTTCCGGTCTAAAGAGAAATGTGGCCAGTTAAATTTTACGACGGTTGTGATTGAAATTACACTCAACATTCTGGTTGTGCAAGAGTATACTGAAATGTTTTCTTTAATTAATATTAAAATGTTAATTATTTCAATTGGCAGTACGCATACCGATACAATTAGACGATATCGACGGTGCAGCGCTGCAGCGCTAACTCGACATTTAAGTACCACCATTTGTCATAGACAACGCGACATAGAAAGGAATTGTATAGAGTAGGCTTATTTATACGTTTGATTTTATATTGATTTGACATAATGAAAAACAAATAAATAAATAAAATACTTAAGGTATTATCAAATATTCTGTTCACATTAATAGTAGTGGGTAATTTTTAGACTATAGCTTCAGGCGGACATTTTGGAAAACAACTTAGAAGGAGACTTCATATTTTTATGCAAAACATGCGATCTGATAGCGAGAGTTATTTTTATTATAGAATAGAGATATGAAGTGATACAAGTGCTGTGTAGAGCTATAGAGCAATAACAAAAATGTTGTAAAATCTATAATGTTGTATCTAATTTAGTAAGTACAAGTCGCGAGTGAATAGGTATCTTCTAGGCAAGCATGCTACATCTAGGACCACATCGTCACTTAACATCAGGTGAGATAGTTGTCTATCGCTTGCCTTTTTTTTATAAACTACCTACAAAAAACTTTTAAGACAATCGCTCCAATGAGTAATATTTTTTTGCTTAAAAATGCACTATGGAAATCGTATATCTAATTGCTTTCTACTTTTTACTTAAGAAACTTCATCGACTCGCTTTTTTCTTTGGATAAAGTGAGATATAAATGAAAAGTTTAATGTATCGTTAGTATTATCAGTATACATTATTTAAATGGTCGTGGGATCCTTCTAATTAAACGGATGTCAGTAACCCAAGATGGACTTAACGGTTATTTGACAAACTTATTTGCAAAATGTTGAAATTTCTGAGACCATAGATAAAAGTGTTGCTATTTTTAATTAACATTTTATGTCAAATTGCTTGGGCAAACATCTGCGTGTATTAATTTAGATTTGCTAACAGTTTTATATAATAAACTGATGGTATTTCTGAGCTTTTATAACGTATATATGGTAATTATAACGAGGTATAACGTATTTTAGAGAAAAAAAGTTATTTTAGTTGAGCTGACGTGTCAGAAGAAATAAGTAGTTATTTACCTATATTTAGTAAAATTAATGAAATTAGTAGTATACGCGATAGGCATGAAAAATCTAGTTAGGTATGTCATATTATCAACATTAATACTTAAACTAAATTCGCCTCGATTTTATAACTTTTATGCATCTTTACGCAAGGATCCTTTTTAGCCGGCTGCACAAGAGGGCACTCATATTTTTTAATTTTTCTTTGTAAATCATTTAAGTAAGATATTCTTTTTATTTAGTCACTTTTCATTAACAGTGATGTAATAACTTAGTTCACAAAATGTGTATTACAACACAATATTTACTAATGCACTAGGTTTTTAATCAATTAATTTGGCGTTATCGATAAAATTATTGTCGACAATTCCTGTCAGCTCGTATGGCTGCCTTCTATATCAAAATAGTTTAGGTTTATCATCTGTGCACACGTTTCTACTCTCTCCGGCCGGGTACCAAGAAGTGTTATCTGCCTGCTTCGGTCCATCTGTCATTTTTAGACCGCACGGGACGCGGCGGTCAGACGATAAGAGCGGATTAACTACTACTATTTATCATTCACTCCTTTTTTATTATTTTGATCACTACCGTTCACTAGAAACTGTCACCCACAGTGACCGATATGCTGGGTTTGATCGTACAATTGATATGTGTGAGAATTTAGATATGGCGCGCATATTGTACTATCGAATGTTAAGAATATGAAGTATATACAAGACGGAAGTTTACCACTAGTGGTCACCGAAAACCCTAGCCTAAAAATGCAAATGGGAACAATAGCTCTCCTGTATGTAGGTGACAACAACTCATTGGGATGTATATAAACAGCTGAAATCTTAAAACATACATTACATATACCTCCTATACTTCGAATTTGATGATCGGATTCAGTGGGTGAAGTGGTTTTACGATGGATGAGGTATGACTACGACCTCCGTGGATCGCGAGCTCGTTGCTGCGCTGACAGCTTTAGTTTTTTTTTTTATTGAGAGTGTTTACGCGCGCTTTTTGTCTTTTTTTGTGAGCCAGTTTAGTTGAGAGTAAAGGAACTTATTTTGTAAATATATTTTTAAAATAATTGATTGATACTGGAATGCATAAATCTGGGAAAGTGCAATAAAAATAGTTAACTTTTTTAAATATTGTTTTACTTTAGAAGCCTAAAAATGTAGTTGAAAATGTTTGATTGATGACAATTTATTGTTAATTTATACAAAAGGTTTCAAGATAGTGTACCTATGTAATACATTATACAACAATTTATAAGCAGAAACATTTCTTTTACACCTAGGTAAGTACCTAAGTATTTCCATCAACAAATTGACCAGCACCTCGTCACATAAAAACACACACAACTCCATGACATTAACCTCAAAACAAAATACGCACCAAATGAGACACCCAATCGAGAACTAGACACGTTACATCACTAACAACAATACAATATAACACTCGTCAACTAAAACAATATACAGACGAGACAATGCGAAGTTCATTGTAACTCTTTCACTGATCAATGGTACAAGAGATAGGAATCTCGTGAAAACAGCTGATTCTAACAATGACGAAAAACAAATGAACCTATTTAAAGTGGCTGGCTATATGTGAATGAACCGATCCGCCTTGAGGAACCCCTGATGCTCACGCAAATGTAAAAGAACAATGCCCTATTGTTGTCGGCGACGTCATAGGTCGGAATATAGGTCAGTGGTGGCCGAAATACGGCGAACAGCTGATCTGTGGGATCTTTGTTGGGGTAAATGACGCCCGGCTCCTGAACTATAATTATCTTTTTTCGGATGATGTGACGGATTTTTGCGTGGGATCTTTTTGATGATTTTGGTTTTTGTTTTAGTTAGCAAGAGATATTGTAGAACTTGTTTTATAATACATAGTTATAAGTGTTTTATGGTGGACGATGATCGAGGAAACCAGAAATTAGAGTAAGCAAGCAGAAGCAGATAATTTATATTTATTTTTTGGTAAATGAATGCTTTAAATTTGTTTAATATTTTTTGATCGTTACAAAATCCTAAATCGTTTAACCGCCACATTCGTTTAGTAATTGTTTTTTTTTTCATAATTGGCTCAATGATTAACAACACCAATATCTCCAATATTAAAAATAAGAACACTATGGTATGCTCACAAATTGGCGGGAAGTATGATAGATTGTCACCAAAGAGGTAGCATTATCTCGGAAGTCGTCACAATCGTGAGCAAGGACGATGCGAGATAAGAACAATTGGTAAACATAGGCACGTGGTCTGAACACAATGCGGCATTGTCCTCGTTCGTGCTCCCGCTCTAGAGATGGCGATAATTGCCCATTTCAAATTGGAATCGCATTTTTCGACGCTATTCTAAACTTGGCGCGCATTTCCCCTGTCACCGGTGTCACTTTTTAAAATTGGAATTTTATTTTTTGCTTTCTATTTAATGAGCAATGCAGTTTGAACTTTGAACACTTAACGTATCAGAATGTTTTGTCGACGGTTCGGAAATGTTAATTAGATATTATTGATATTGTTTATCAGTAGTTTATAAGCAAATATTAGGTTTGCGGGAAAGTGATGCAAAATTATGACATGCCTATGTAGGTATATAACTAGATATTGATCATAAGATCATGGTTCACTTGAAATAAAATTCATCAATCCGTTTAATTGTAAGTTTGTAACACGATCGGACCACTGTCCATGTTTGTGTTAATGCCGGATAGACAAGCACATGGCCAATATCTCTCGTGATGTTGAGTGACAATGCAGTCTAAAGATGGATTCATGCTGGCCTAAAAATAACAGTAGTGAGACGAGATGCAGGACCATAGTCTATACTATTGTCCTGTACATCTCGTATCAATAATAATCCATATAATATGTATATCCAATCCAAATATAATATTCTATAATTTCAACCACTTTTCAGCTATTTTGTAGTGGTAGGACTTCTGTTAGTCCGCCTGGGGCGGTACCACCACTTTGCCTATTAATTTTCAGCCGTGAAAAAGGAATATTTTTCGGTTGAAATGGTAAGGTGTCCAGTGAAATTACAGGGCATGTGAGACTTAACATCCTTATGTTTCAAGGTAACAGGCGCAGTGCAGTGACATGCAAAATTCTGGACTGCCAGAATTTTGCATGCCGCTGTATACAGATACAGAATACCTATACAGAATTACACACATAAATTTTTTTATGTATATATACATATATATATACCTATTACAGAATAGGTAGACGTCATCGCTTACCATCAAGCGAGCGTCGTGCTGGTCCTTTTACCTTATATCATAAAAAAAATCCATTATTATTTTTGACTCATTCGTATTTTTGGTCAATTTAAGGTCGTCTCCAGCGGAATCGCCCATTTACTATTAAATAAATAATAATATAGGACTAAAGTGACGCACTTGATTGATAAGATACATTTACACTTAAAATGATTTAGCCGTGACTTGAAATAACCTCAACCACTACCTACCTACCTACTTAAAATAATGACTTCTACGCAACTTTAAATAATTTGAATATTTATGTACCTACTTGCCACAGATGCGTATATTTTAATGAGTTTATATACTTGACTTAACGTGTTTTGTATAAATAGACCTTTAAATTAAAAAACTCTGTCTTTTCAGATTTTTCAAAACTAGTTACGTTTCGCGGTTCTACGTGCGATCTTTGGAACTCGTGGGGATCGAATGGTTACGAAAAAAAAAAAATTGCGTCATGCGGCGTGCATTACCTGCGTTTACAAGAAGTATAATGTCCTATTCTACTCTATTGGTTATGTACATAATTTCAGCTAAATCGGTTGAGCCGTTTTTTTTAATACTTTATAGGCTAGCGTTTGACCACTATCTCACCTGTTGGTAAGTGATGATGCGGTCGAAGATGGTAAGCACGCTAGGCCTAGAATGGGAACTGGCAGTTTGTCAGTAAAGAGGTCACAAACAAATACATAATACACTTACCGACTTTCACATTTATAAACCAACAAGCGGTGCCCCGCGGCTTCATCCGCGTTTAAAATTATCCTATGTCTTATTCTACTCTATTGCCTATCCTCGTGCAAAATTTCATCTATTAATCGATCCAGTCGTTTGAGCTTAAAGATGTCATACAAAAACAAATATACATACTGACTTTTGCATTAATTATTACATTGGTGGTAACTAATATAGCTTGTCGTAACTAAACTAACCTTAAATACCTACCACTGTTTAATTTTCTATACTTAAGTTGTAAATGTAACGCAAATTGCTATAACTCAACCTAACTTTACAGTATTTACCGATGACCTTAGCGCAAGATTAGTTATAAAAGTAAATGATTGACATTGACAGCTCGGCGCGTAAATTATTTGTTGACATTGACAGCTACGAGTAAATCCTGCGGTTTTATTAAAGGGGTGTGAGATTTAAGTCAGTGTTGAGTTACTGCCAAAACGGAATTGGTAATCTTAAGCCTTCAAGTAATAACCAACTTTGTTGTTACAAAAAATCTTCGCAATATATTTTTAACTGACTATAATAAATGAGGAGGTTCTCAATTCATCTGCATTTTTTTATGTATGTTACTTCAGAATATGGCCATAAATCGGCCATTTTGAATTTTTATAATTTTGATATGACCCAGTGTCATAATAGGGAATATGCATGTGGTATAAATTTACTTGAAATCATTTATTTTCGAATCATTATTGTTCTGGTGTTGTATGTTGAACATTTTTTTATAAATAAAATAGTCTTACATGTGTTAAAATATTAGATGAAAAATGCAAAAAAAGCGTGGGAAATTTAAATTTGCTAAACACATCACCACTTGTCAATTAGAAAGTGACGTCACAGTGCACAACACGGTCTCCACAGATTAAATCTTTTTCATAGAAATAGTATGCACTGTGGTACGAATACGTAGTATTTCTATTAAAAATATTTAATCGTGTATATCGTGTAAATAAGTGACGTCACAAAGGCGCGCGAAATTTGGCAGCGTTTTAGATACCTCATATTTTTTCAATGCTAAAACAATATTTAGTAGCTTAATTTGAACGCTTTCAGTATTATTTAATTTTTTTACTGTGTTAAATGGATGTATTCAATGAAATAAACATATTAAAAAAATCATGCATATTCCCTATTAAGACAAATCTAGTCATACGACTCAAGCTAAAAATTTATCAAGCCATTTAGACTACAGAGCCTGCCAAAGAAATTTATATATTATTCATACATATTCATAGAAACATATACATATACATGTGTAGAAACATACATTCGAAAAATATTACTCTCCATCTGGCACAGTCAGGTAAAAATACCGAAGTCAGCTTATTTTAGTTAGGTATTTATTATTTACGCAAAATTTTGACGATATTTCAACTTTATAAAGAATGAATGAATGTCATAATACGAGTATTGGCAAAAAAAATAATTATATAATAATATATCAGGGGTGGTGGAAGTCTCTACATTGATAGGTAGCGATGCGTCTTGTCATCGCAAACGTCTGCTAGAATGGGATGCAGCTAGACAATTGTTGTCTGCATCTCTTTTCGTATCGACGATTGTCGCTCGAAATTCATCGCTATGCATGTAGAGTCTACCAGCCCTGGATAGGTACTTGTACTATTATTTATTCTGTGGTTTAGGCTAGACTGACTTGATGTTTAAACAGTGATTCTTAATAAAATGTCATTGTCTCAGTACATGTTTACAAAGCCATATTTTAAACAGTGTTCATCACGATGAAAACTATCTACCTAACGAATTCTTTAGTGAAAACGTGCTCTATTATATTGTATCCAGTAAAAGTTTTAGTTTCTAATTTTCAAGTGTGAGCAGTACTTACACCATTACTGAAATTTTGGTTTATCTTATTTTAAAACACAATCTTTTATGTAATAATTAAGATCGTTTAATAAACTTAAATACCAACTTCATATGCCGCAGGTAGTCATTTTCAGTAGCAAGTTTGTAGATCTCCATATCTCGGGACCAAACGGGAAGTATATATACCCTCTCAAGAAAAATAATTGTCTAAACCGGTCAATAAATGACGGACCTTTGAGTAATTAAAAAACATTAGAAAAAAAAATTGGTTGTCTGTAAAGTCGGTTTACGGACGATAATTTTACGTGATAACGTCATACAATCATCATGCCTCTCTATCACTTGTTCCGCGCTCTCGCTTGCACGCAGAACGTGACACTTTTTCGTGCGTGCAGCCGGCGTTTGTCGATTTATACTTAAGACGTTATTACATCAAAAACAATGACATTGAGAGCCTCCTCATTTTTTGAAGTTTGTTTAAAAGTAATTCAAATTTAGGAAGGCTTTGAACATCAACTAAACATAAACATATCGCCTTTTGGTTCGCCGAGTGCTAGCATGTTGTTCGGTTTCAGTAAATTCAGAAAATGGGATGAGACAGTCACACCATATAGATTATATTTCACACACACTTCACATTATTATTTTTATTAAATGAACCGCGTTCATGAAAAATACTGAAGTACTAAAATTTAAATACGATGTCACTCGCTAGGTGGCTTTTGATGCGAATCTACTGAGATGTTACTGTCAAATCAAAAGCGTCACAGCGAATCTTTTTTTGTTATAGTTTTACAATAAGATCGTTTAAAAAACTAAAAAAAAAGAACCGTCTTCAATGCCGCGCTATTCATTTTCAGTACCAATTTTGAGGTATTTATCTCTATATATCTGCAGATACTTATCAGACCTCGATAAAATTACCATGGTACCACACTGGGGATATCTCCTTTCCAACAAAAAAGAATAATCAAAATCGGTTCATAAACGACGAAGTTATCCGCGAACAAACATAAATATATATATATATATAATATATATACGGTCGAATTGAGAAACCTCCTCCTTTTTTTTAAGTCGGTTAAAAATATTTATTAAATAAAACGTCGTCGAAAATTACAAAGATTAGAAATATAAGGAATGAAAGTGCATAAAGTCATCAATCGAAAACGAATAATGAGCACATGAAGCTTGTCAGATTTATCCAGTATAACAGTGTCATCTGTTAAGTGTCCAGGAACTAACATGTTTTTATAAGAAAACGCCTTATTAATTTAAAATGTATCTTTGACAGAAGACATTTACAGTTACTTCGCATCAACATAAACCCCCTTTTCGACATAGGCTTCGATAACTTCAAAATTATGTAAGTAACAAAAATTCACAAAAAACACTTTAAACTGTTGCCATTCCGTTGGCCATGAAAGTACCAATAAATGATTTACGTTGGCAACACTGTTGCGGTCGTAAACGCACCGCATAACACCATCCGGGGATAATTCGATGGATTCCCAGAACTCTAGAACCTTCATGGATTTAACCTTTTTTTGACAGTTACTGGCAATGTATGAAGAACGTGCAAAACATTTGTACGGCATTTCAGTAGTTTAAATACTATAGTCTGTTCATAAATAAATTATACCTCTGACACAGAATAATTAATAGTACAAGCCTCTGACCCTCTAATCTATATCTATACTAATATTATAAAGAGAGAACATTTGTATTTTTGTATTTTAGTATTTTTGTATTTTTGTATGTTTGTAATGATTTGGCTCAAAAACTACTGAACCGATTTAAAAAATCTTTCACTAATACATAGAATGGACTTTCGGAATGAAAATAGGCTATATATTATCCCGTTTAAGTCAAAGGTACATTCGAGGAGACCTAATTTGCAACCTAAGTCGGCAAAAAAACGGTCGAAAAAACACGTTTCTTACGAACGCTGCTTAATTGAAAATAGATAGAAGAATATTTTCTATGCAAGAGTTGTACAACTTAAAAAGACCTACAAAAAAGTCCGCGACAGCATATGTCTATCTCTTAAGGTCGACTCACAGTAACCATTTTAATCTTAAAATTTTTGTTAAAAATATTACTTAACTTCCAAGGCTATTTTCAAGTACATATATAGTATTAATCCTTATCCAAATAATTACGTTAATTAGCTTGGCCACATATTATAGATTAAAATAGTCCTTTACAGTATGTAATTCAAATGAAAACTCTAGAAGATATCACGAATTTCACATACACGCATCGCAAAATTAATAAAATATTTGCAATGAAACCACAGATTAGGTCGTAGTTACTAAGAAAACATTATTATAAGCTTAGCTATGCTGTAGTTCCCCACCGATCACAATCAATTTGAAGTCAATATAGTATAACAACATGATCTATTGTATAAGATAATATGCATCTATATATATAATAATATAATATTTTAAACCACCCCGACTGATCTATGTATAATCTTTTCATTAAAAGCATTCCAATAACTCTAAACACGACATTTAAAATCTGAGCTGTAAGTTGGTGAGGATTTGAGTATTCTGTAGATTCCAGGAGATGTCCCAGCATCAGGTCAATGCTTCCCCATGTTCTTACAATATCGTTGAAGAAGACGATTTTCGAACCTATGAAAGTTGATTTCATAGCGCAATTAACTAGAAAAAAGCTCATAGTTTTATAACGATTGAACGAATTTTCATGAATCAAAGCTAAGAAAATTCTCGATGAAGACATCTATCAAACAAAAAAAACTATCAATAATAAAAACAAAATTGACCTCTGACGATCAATTGTAGCATAACTGTGAACTAGCTAAAATGCCTATGACTAATTATTGAAAACGGCCGTATCTCACAGTTCTTCAGCAATAATTTGAAAACAAATTCGGATTCGAGACTGCCTCTACTTCTACTCTCACAATACTCCGATCGGAAACATTTGCTCTTCGTTAAGAAAAATCTGTAATTCTATTCGAAAAAGTTTACGCGACCAAATATCTCACGGCTTAATTTAAAATTAGAAAGAAACACTTCGGATTCGAAAAGTCTAATTCGAAATTTGAAAATTCAATATATATAGAATATCTATTTATGCTGGTGGCCTCAACTGGCCTGTAAATCTGACAACACGGTTAACCATCATCCCAAATTAAGAGACTTTTTTCTTGAAAACAAATCATCCAACATGTTTGTCCAATTACCTTAGCATTTGTATCGTAATAAACATTGCAACATGACGCCATACCTCCGTTAATATAACACCGTCGGCTCATTTGCTGGGTCCCATTTGGTCCCATTTTTGGTCCCGTTTTACCCTTTTTGCAGTTATGGACCCTGTAAGCACGTTCGGCCGATTCGTCGCGATGGAATTCTTTCGTTACGATGAATGACTGATATTTTTGAGTTCCGTTTTAAGTGTATTTTTAATATGTTGAAGGAATGGAAGGATGAATATAATTGCATTCAGTGGCCAATGCAAGCAAGCGGAGAATTATACAAAGCTTTTACGTCCAGGAATTAAGTGCAAGAAGCTTCTGCTAGTCTGCCTAGGATAGTACCTATAAACCTCATTATCACTATTATTTGATTTTGAAAGCATAGTGCATAACGAAATCATGAACGTCATAAACTCAAAACATTACGATGTTTTCCGACAGCAGTCCTTGAGGGCGAGATTCTTTAATAGAATTTGCAGACCTACCATCCTTGTCGAAATTGTCATTTTTTAAATATCTTATAGGCTAGCGTTTGACTACTACCTATCTCGCGTGGTGGTAAGCAATGATGTGAACGGTCTAGGCTCGGGAACCGTAAGATTATGGCGGCAGATTTTCTCTTTAAGACACGGCCACACCGCGGCGTCCTGCGATATGCGGGTGCGATCTCAGTACTTTCCAATGGTTTTCTGATCGCGTTTGGTGTGAACCAGTCGGTACAAATACTACTGCGCTATCTGATCGCCGCCTAGATCGCGCACGCAGGACGCTGCGGTATGTCCGTATCTTAAATGTTGCGATGCTACTTTTTGGCAGGAAGGCCAACAGGCGTAACATCGTGAACTTCATGAACTTACCAACGGGTAAATTAGTTTGAGAGTGGTAAAACTCAATAGCGTAACGGACGTAATGCGGTAACGTGCTAAATTCTGGATATCTCAAAATTGACGTACTACAGTTTGCTTAACTTTGCTTAAGTCAT
Source organism: Cabera pusaria (assembly GCA_954871355.1). Lineage (NCBI taxonomy): Eukaryota > Metazoa > Arthropoda > Insecta > Lepidoptera > Geometridae > Cabera > Cabera pusaria. The sequence goes on from OX940908.1 coordinate 9,460,308, forward strand.
TAGCTATTTAATATGAAGTGCAAATCTAGTCTAGTCTATGAACTCTTTGCGAAGAATTATAATTTATTAGTTATTTATTATTATTTTAAAATTAATTATTAATTTCGTAGTTTTTTAAATACGTTATGCACTTAGTGTATTTTATAGTCAGGATAAGACAGAATAAAATTCATCGTGTGCTATACCCAATTTCCTAATGATCATAATCGTATCTTACAATAGCATAAAGGAACCTGATGGTTACTTATCTCTGGTGATAGACGGAGCATTGTCACCCATGGCAAGGTCATTTGCCTTCCTTTCACACGTGATCCCTGTTGGTGCTAAATGGGTGACCACTATTGATAGGCTTCAGCCATGGCTCGAACCACTGTAATCAATCAGTTTGCCGAGTTCCGTGACAGCCAGAATGGAAGACGGGTTGGGATAATTACGTTCTTGGATTAGACTATAATCTGTTATCCAGCGCCACGTCTCACTGCTGTCATCCAATTCCAGACAAGCACGATTCCATCTTAGACCGTATCGTCACTTAACATATGCTAATCTGTTAGACATAAAGAAAGAAGTGGTCAAACGCTGCCTTAAAATTAAATTGCAAAAAAATCATCTCAACAATATGAAAAATCGATTCACCGTCGGCGATTAGTAATCGGCGCGTCAAGTAACACTCATTCAGCCAGCATCAGTCTAAACATGAGTCGGGTTGCCAGTTCATGTTTTACGTTATAGTTTAATAAACATACTGCTTGATATTAAAATACCACCGTGAGAAGGTATAAGAAAACTCGATTGTATAACGGGTATAATAATATTCGTATTATGCTACGGAAGCTGAAACTTAAATATGATTCATTGAGAGTTTGACATTTTATCATTGATATTCACTTTATCAAATAGCTAGTATTAATTATGAAGGCTACCTAGGCTACCTCTATAATATCTATACTATAATTTAGGTAATACAATAACTAGTACGTTCACTTGACGTTTTTAGTATCATTATGTTGCAACACCATAATTAATTATAAAGAACCTACTGTCTTAGACAAACCTATTATTATTATTAGTTTGACCACTATCTCACCTGTTGGTAAGTGATGATGCGGTCGAAGATGGTAAGCACGCCTAGAATGGGAACTGGCTCTCAAGGATAGCTGGCGGAACACATTAGATGTTTGGTGACAGATTTTCTAACTTGAGGGTGGTAGCTGGCCAGGCGGACACTAGATAGTGTCCTACCACCATGAGGGGGTTGTTGGTTTCTTAGCGATATTTTCCTTCACCGGAGGGCCACTGTGAGAAGCGCACATAATTTTTTCGATAGAAAAATCCATTGGTGCACGGCGGTATGAACTCGGTACCACGGCATCAAAGCCGAACGTTCTCCCGATTACGCCACCGGGCCCTCAAATAATAAGGATTTTTAGATAATAGTAAGTTAAATAACTATTGTAAAATGTTTCAATAAATAAATAAAATAAATAAAAATAGTATAATATTTGTATACCTAAATAAGGTCGTCAAAGTAAAAGAGTGTCCGGCGGAAAAAAAAACTTAATAATTATAATAGTTCCATAAAGAACCAGAATGGCGCTAGTGTAGGAGGATAATTAAGTAGTTGTAGAAGTAGTAATTACAATGTCATATTAGTTGTTCAACCAATAACATCAATACACTCTGGCTACAGTAGCGTCATCTAAATATTTCACTTTGATCGACACTTTTCTAGCCCAGTCCTGTTCTCATTGTCTCTGTTCTCCATATATACATATAAGTAATTCTAAATTATGATTCCTAAAGCAAATTACTAATGGCTCTGAGCTCTGTAGACCACTCGAGTCTGTCTTTGCAATTTGCATGGCATAAAACTGAATAACACCCACCTTGGCCCCTTAAAGATTTTCGGAAGAAAAAGTTGTTCATACAAAAAAGTTCTGTGACATTTTTGAACATTTATCAAAAAGGAAACCCCCATAACTCCACTATATTGAAAAAAATTAAATCGAAAAATAATTTAGTTAATACAATTATCGGACCTACTCACAAAATTTAACAAGAATGGATTGAGAAATGCTACCTGCAGAGGAGAAAATACTTTCACCTAGACATGTTTCTAATTTTTTTTATACTATTACCTGATGTTAATATGTTAGCATTTTTGCCCAAGCTGAAAAGGAGATCTTCACTTCGCTCGTCAATTATAGTTCCTTTCCTCAAAAAGAACAATAATCCATATCCACAGGAGAGCACCCACAGATTATAGGAGCATTATATCAATGTACCGTCTTAATGGCCACCAAAAAGTAGCACCACCATCATTTGCCGCCATAACTTTACGGCCGCAGCACAGCTCTTGAGAGTCAGACCATTTCTAGGCCGAGGTTGTTCTCCATCTTCGAGCACATCATCGTTTACCACCAGGCGAGATAGTAGTCTCAGACGCAAGCAAGCCCATCAGATATACGTATATAAAAAATAAAAATATCAAGTATAAAACATGATTATATAGAGATGTAATAACACAAGAAGTTTGAATCGATAAGTCTAAACACCGTTATAAATCGTTTCCCTCGTGACATATCGATTAATTGCACTCCGCGTTAGATGCGTTTATCTAAATTCTGCGTGTAATTCGAACGATTATGCCTAGGTTAATTTTTTATGACTTGACGGCAGTGATTTTATGATATTTTATGTAATAAAATAAGGTAAGCAAGTTAAATTGCGTAGTGACTTCAATAATAAGTTAACCCATCGATCTCGACAGTCTCAATAGGGTATTTTACTCTAAGTATATGAGAAAAAATCTTAAAATATATTATTGAGATAGCTTAGGCAAAAAGTAGTCGGAAAAAGTAATAATAAAATAGCAAACTAAATTTTATAATCCAATTCAGGTTTCAAGGTTCAATCAAGGTTTCAGCATTTTCAATCTGTTTCATAACACTATCAAATGTCACCATGCTATTACGTCATAACTGCTAAGTAAATTTAGAAATGTCAACTGTCAACTATCATATTACTGCATTTGTGTACTAGCATATACTGATGTCATGACTAAAAAGCAATATGACGTCTAATTCATCCAGCGTTTTCGTCAAATTACGCGCGAAATTTAAAAAATACAAATTTTAAATGAATTTTTATGGCCTTTAACCACTGAATAAAAATGTTGTGAATTTTAGTGGTTCATTGGCATTATAGAATCTAATTTAGACACTTCAAAAATGGGTGTAATACCCTATTATAACGTCAACTACAATTTGTTCACCTGAGCGTTTGATATTTTTCCTACTAGCTAGACGGACCACACGCACAAAAGCCTACTTAGCATAAACCAAAGATATCGTTTCAACGCAATTCTAAAGTCAAATAACACTATAACTCACATCAAAGCGGCGAAGCTAAACAAGCCACTGAATAATTCCATGCATTTATATGCAACGTGCATCTTATACCTATGCATGCGACGGCAAATGGTCTTATGTACTAAGCGAAATCCATTAGAAAAACAATTAAGAGGGAGCGCGGGATGCACTTTTCCATACAAATGTATTCCCCTGTTTCCTCCCTGGAAAATGCATCTAAAGAAAAAAATGTTTCTACAAAAAATCAATGTCTGTCGGAGCTACGCACCTATAATTTCCTTTTTTGACCAACTTGATCATTGCAAATATGACCCTTCAAAAATTTTATAAAAATGTATTTAATTTAATTAAAGAGGAGATTAGAATGCTTATATTTATTTTGCAATTGGTTAGTCAAAAAGCAAATGATAGGGGCGTAGTTACAGCAGACCTTTATTTTTTGTATAAACAAATTTTGCTCTAGAAGCATTTTCCAGAGAGAAAACGGGGGAATATATTTGTATGGAAAAGTGCACCCTGCGTTCCCTCTTAAGTTGTCGAACGCTAATAATATCATTATGCTCATTAGCCCACATGCTGAAATTGATTGTGTTTACGTGTGAATTAGAAAAAGCATCACAAGATTCGATTTTTGAAATTGCACACTTTTCGACATACAAGAGTTATGGAAAAGTATTAAAAAGTGCGTAAAAATGACTTCGCATGCTTGTTTCAGGGATCGTGAATATAATTTACGTAGGAGCAAAATGGAGCAATCTAGAAACAGTTTCTAGCATCAGTGCTTTAGTTATTCAACTAAAGATAACCTTCTAAGTAACATCTATTGCCGATTATTTAGCTTTTTAAATGTCACTGGCTAAATCTGGCTACATACAAAATAGAGTTTTGAAGTACCTAAAACTAAGAGAGACGTATATATATATATATAATTATATAGGCATATACCTATAATACACACATATAGACATAAAATATAGAACAACAACAAATAGTCGATTATACATTCCAATTCATGTAATAATATATGTTATGTATACTATACTATACTATACTATACGAAACTTGTCGGTGCCAACCAAGTCTAATAGTAGTAGATAGATATACTAACTGTATATCTATGTATATATATATATACTAACTGTATATCTATATATATATATACTATAACTGTATATATATATATATACTAACTGTATATCTATCTACTACTATTAGACTTGGTTGGCACCGACTTCAAATAGATGAGTGGGTAGCGCATAGAATAATTATATTAATTTATTTTTCGCTTTTGAGTGCCTATTTGTAGTTTTAAAGTCAATTAAAAAATAATGTATAATATAACACAAGCATTGACGCCAATCCGCCACCTAGAGTGTATAACCGGGCGTCTCCATTCATCATATGTCACGTTATGACGCGTGTCGTGTCGGACGTCGCGGCGTCGCGTCGCGTCGTGAATGCGGGCCTTTGTCCGCTTGTAAGGTTCGTAGGGTATGGCTTTGTAAGACAAGGCACGTGCCGGTTATTATTTTTAGTATATGAATAGATACTAATAGGTGTAGGGATTATCGGGAATATCTATAGCCAAATGTACGGGTGAACACACGGAGTGGTGTTGGCTGTCCTAAATAAAGTGTATTTCGAACTTTGTGGGTTTTGTAAAGTGTCTTTTGAAGTTTGTATAGTCAAGGATATATATACAATCATATACAGTGTGTCTAATCAAGGATTAGCGATATTTTAGGTACTTATATTTCGACATTTTTTATATCAAAAAACACTATACACTCGGGGTCCAACCCCCCTCACCTCAATGTGGCAGCCATTTTGTTTTTTATGTAGAGATATTCTCTACGTATTTACAAAAAAATAATATTTCTCAAAGTTTTGATCTTACTAAGATAATAATAGACTTATTCGAAAGGTAACAATATTACCTATTGTTAAAAAATATGAAATAATGTTTCACATAAAAGGATTTAAAATAATAAAATGAAATATTTAAAAACAATATAACAAAAAATTATGCAATTCGACATATTATTGTAAATTACTGCAAAAACAGCGTAATGACTCTTATTATTTTTTACTTTTAAAAATTATTGTCGTTTGAACAAAGCGTAAAAAGACAAAAGACGTTTGTTAGAATCCTAAACATAAAATATTAAAAAAAAAAATCGGGTTGGACCCGAGTGTATAGTGTTTTTTGATATAAAAAATGTTGAAATATAAGTACCTAAAATATCGCTAGTGCTTGACCAGACACACTATATAATCACAATATACAATCATGTATGATAGTGATTATTTCAATACTGTTATTTCTATTTTGTTATTTTTATAATTTTTTCTTCGTATTGCATTGTAAAATCAACCAACAACAAAATTATCATGTAAAATGACCGCCGTTTCTGACGTCATTCCTCTAGATTACATCTGCTTTTAATTACAGTTTATAGGCAAAACGATATGACCTTGCGCGGCCATAGGTTCTAGATTCTAGACTATCAAGACGACCTAGGCACGCGACGTCTCCTTTATTACCTAGATTTATTAAGCTTCTAGGTTTACTTACAAGTTCATGGGTGTTTTTTTCTGTCAAGGAAAATGGCTTCTATCATCTTTGATAAAAAGATCTACCTAAGGCTTCAAATTAATTAATAATAATGAACACCGTTGCGTACCTGAAGGGCCCAAAAGAGCCCTAATGCTGTCACTCACATATGTCCGTCTGTCCGTTGTCTGTCACATAGGTTTTACAGCCCAACGGTTAGAGCTACAATATTCAAATTTTCACAGGATAAGCATTTGCAAGGTGATGCATTTTTAACTGCTCATTGGCCTTGAAATTTGGTGAAAATATCCAATATACTCACAATTGAGTGATCTGTTTTACCTCTAATCAAATTACTCAATGATATATAATATGTGCTTACCTCTAGGGCCTTTTTTTAATTGCGTCCAATTTAAAATATTTACCCGTTTTATTAAATTTAAATAAGTTCCTAAACGTGACAGGTAATTTTTAATACAATTATCTAGAATTAAAACCCCTAAACAATTAAAACTAATTGTAAGTATAAAAAATGCGAAAATTAATTAACAAAACTACTTATTCAAATAAGATTGTAATAATGGTTTTATGTAAATTTTATAATTAATTTAACTTGAAAATCATAAAATGTACTTAATGCTACTAAATAAGTAAATAATATTTTACATCTCACAAGAGGTGTCAGAGAGAATGAATGACAGTTCATGTAATTTATTTAAAACTTCATTATTTTTAATGTAACACAAAAATAACTTTTTATAATACTTACCCGAGCGAAGCTTTGTGGGTAGGTACATTAAAGGTTTTTGACTTACCTGAAACAAAGAGAAAAATTACATAAGATAGGTAAACCTACAATAAAATTAATTTAATACAATTAATTGCCCTTTAACATTTAAAAATCATGAAATGGCATTACTAAAGGTACGGACACACCGCGTGCGCGATCTAGGCGGCGATCAGATAGCGCAGTAGTATTTGTACCGACTGGTTCACACCAAACGCGATCAGAAAACAATTGAAAGTATTGAGATCGCGCCCGCAGATCGCAGGACGCCGCGGTGTGGCCGTACCTTTAGACACACAAGTACCTACCTAGGGTGTGTAGCATTTTCAGATTTATTGTGCATACATTTCATAATCAGACATTTATTAAAATGTATCATTATCTTATTATATTTGTAGGAGAATCCATTTTAATGTAATTAATAAGACACAGTAGTGCGTACTTAGGGTTTGTGACGTTGTTAGAGTTATTGTGCATACATTTTAAAATCAGTCAGATTTATGTCAGAATTACATTATCTTATTTTGTATTATATGTAAAGCAGAATACATTCTAATGTATATTGAGAGTTGATATTTAAATATAAAGCTGCATGCAGCTATCTATTAATACAGTTATTAATATGTGAAAAAAGTTTAAAAGAAAAGTGTGGAATTCGTTATAAGTAGTTAAAGTTTATTTCAATGCAGAAGGCGAACAAAAATATATTATTTTTAAATTTTTTATACCAACTACTAATATTATAAATAAGTTGGTAAAACGGCTGAACGTATTTGGTTGAAATTTGGGACATTGCTATCCTGGATATTTTTCACAAATACTTTTTAACGCCGTTGATGGCGCGAAACTATTAAGTCACAGAAAATATAAGTCTTTTAGTCAAAAAGCTATTTGGTTAAATAGTTTAAAGTAATGGTGAGAACAGTAGAACGCGTGTAAGTAAGTGAACTGAACACAATGTCTAAACAGACGTCATTAAGTATATCATAAGCCAGGAGTACTCTTAGTGTGAGTTTATCGTAAACGATTTGGACAGATCTCACATAGTTTTCGACTTATTCTGGCTCTCTGATTGGTCTAAATTTAGTGAAGTGTAGTAACCACTAGAGGCGCTGTACTGTTTTTCATACAAAATGTGTTCGATATACGATATGAGTTTGGTATTAAAACTCGTACTAAGGGTACAGAGTAGAATAGGACACAGAATACTCATATAATGCAGGCGAAGCCGCGGGACGTCTCTAGTCTGTAATAAATGTACTAGGCACTCCTTAAAGCTCGTATTACATACCATAAAGGCAATATAAAATTAACAGTACCGTACGATACACAATGTCGATCAAAGATCTGGCATTATAAGTGATATGAAACGTCAAAAGCTGCCTATTGACGGTACTCCCACGCGGTCCGCGAATAACGGCAGTTCTCATTCATACATTTTGACGTGTATGTACCCTGTCATAATTCTTGTAGTTGTTTACAAGTATATACCCGAAGTGGAGCTACAAATTACGATGTCTAATCAATTATCTGCGTCAAAAAAATCGTCTATTATTTATAGCTCATCGTTTGACTACTTTCTCACCTATTGGTAAGTGAAGATGTCGTTGAGGAAGGTAGTACGCTCGATCTAGTATGGTAACTGGCCCTCAAGGACAGCTGCCAGATGTTTGGCGACATATTTTCCAACATGAGGTTGGTAGTTGGCAAAGCGGACACTAGGCACACCATGAAGGGCATAACTAGATTGATAAGAGCTCGACAAACTCCTGTATCCGGCCAGCTTAAAAAAATCGGGTTTGTTTGGGTAGTGTCTACAAAGGTGGCTATGCTTACTATCATAGCATGTGACGAATACTTGAGGAATTAATGCTGTAAAATAGATGTATATATGTATTTATATATATATATATATCGCTAAATCTCGCTCTATAAAAGTATATTAGACATTTATTGCGATCGCAGAAAGCGTCGGTAACCATGTTGAGACTTGATCTTCTCATTCTAAGCCTATAGTAAGCAACCATTCTTGACCACATCGTCACTTATCTACTTATAGCTGAGATGGTGGTCAAAAGGTAGCTTGTATAGGGTGTAAAATACTATAACCAGCCTATGGTAATACATATAATCAGTGCTAAGCTAAATAACATAATTATTTGTGGATTACCACAAATAATTATGTTATATTTCATCAGTATTAAGTGATGAAATATGATCATCTCGTTAACAATTAAAATCGCAGTAACATAACCTAAGTAACCTAAAATAACATAAGTTGTAAAACTTATTTGTCTCTTAACTTTACTAATACAATGAAACAAGAACAACAATGTAATAAAAACTGAAATATATTACTTCGCTAGTAACATTAATATCATAATTATAGCGTCTGAGTTCATATTGCATTTAATTTATACAAATAAACACGTTTGCACGTGCAGCCATTTGGCAATATGAAGCGTGTTGCATGTGCCCAAAATGGCCGCTTAAAAGTTTAATTACAGATATAATTCCCTATGGTCAACATATTAAGAATAAATTTATATCCTTTATTAAAAAAAATATTTCGAATATAAATTAATCAGTTTATTACAAAGTATAAAAACTGGTAAAGCTATTTCTAACGCCTCGGATAAAAATTGGATTGAGTTATTTATACGCAGTAGGTATCCGTTGACGAATTTATTAAGGCCATGTGTGCTAAGCAGAATTTTTTTTTGACTAACCTAACCTAACCTAAGCCTACAAAATATTATATACATATATATATATATATATTTATTTATATATTGTGTATGTGTGTATAATTGTATGTATGTCTATTTGTATGTATGGAATATGAATATTTGTGTACCTACGTATAAGTATGTTTGTATTTTGTATTGGTATGTAGTAGTATGTAGATGTATCTATATATTATTATGATGATTACATGAGTTTTGATTAATTTATTTATTCATTTATTAGCACTGTAGTTAGTATTATGTTACGCATTGTACCACCAGCAACTCCTTCTAAAAATTCTGTCCATCCAAAGGTTGTCTGGCAGAGATCGCTTTAAGCGATAAGACCGCCCATTGTATTACCTATAGTAATTTAAGTAGGTTAATTTGCTGTCTGTTATTTTTTGAAATGGTGTGCAATAAAGAATTTTTCTATTCTATTCTATTCTATTATATATATATATATATATATTACTAATAGGTAGTAGGTATCTACTTATATTTTATTTTTGGGAATTAACTGGGAACTAACCTAACCTATACCTACCCTTCAATAATATTTTGCTGACCAAACGATATCACATTAAAATTTGTACACGTCTTTAAGGTTAATAGTAAACACCTAACTATTCTATAAATATGGATAAATTATAGTTGGATGAGCTTTTTGTGTGGGGTAATAATAAGGTGTGTAATAGGGTGATAATTAGTATTTTGAATTTAAAATAACATCGCTTGTATGACAGTAAAATAAATAACGCAAGTAATTATTTATAAACTTAAATATTTTCTAAATGTATCTCTATAAACTGCTAGTTAAAGTGATCGTACGCGACGATAACTTTGTAACCTTTTTATTTTATCTAGCTTTTTATATTTTGTGGTTTTCATCAGTAAAGTGTTTTAAAGAAGAATGCTTGGTAACGTTCGTTGCCATATATTATTCCGAAAAAAAGTCACACAACCACAGACGCCTACGCCAAGAGGCGTTCGAAAATTTAAAATCCAGAACTCATTTGCAATTCAAACGAGACAGGGTGGATGACGTCGCCGGAAATCAAGTAGGCACTATAAATGCCATATATTTTTCCTTGAATATTTATTTATATTATTGACTGGTCCTGTCCTTTTCCATATTCAAAATTAATAGGTGATATTTGTGTTCGATTATACAGTTAGTAACATCGCGATCGAATGAATTATTCCTTTTTAATATCAAATGTAGAGTTGGAAAATAGATGTAAATTGGTGACACTCTATTTTTAAACCAAGGGTATCTTTCCAAATGGTCCCATTTAAATTTCATAGAGCTATATTTAGTATCTTAAGAGATATGGAGATAAACACCTCAAACTTGGCACTGAAAATGACTAGCGCGGCATTTGAACTCGGTTCTTTTAGTTTTTTAAACGATCTTTAATTATGTTGATAATTTTTGTAATCACGATGCAGGTAGTTTTGCGTACCGGGTAGGTACTGGCATGAAATGGTATAGGGCTATTTCAATAATTTCTCGGTAAGAATTGTATTTTCCAGACATACTTTAGATAAATTAAAATAATTTTTTTGTAAAACATAATATACCTACTTTACTTTCAGTCAACTCTTTTAAAAACCTTCCTACTAAAAAAAAAAAAAAAAACCCTTGAAATTCACGCATAAAACACGGTTTCAGACCAAAGAGAAGCGCTCTTTCTAAACCCCGACTCGCAGTCCAACAAGAAAAAGAATATTCTTTATCTCGCTCACGATAGCATCGTTTTGTCGTCGAATGTCCGACTATCGACAGCTTATCGATAAAATGCACTGACTGGTCGACACTAATTGTGGACTATCGATGTGTGGCGGCGAAAAACTGCCATGCAAATATGGACTATCTGAAGACTTTGTTTGAAGATCGATAAAAGTGCGTAGCGTCGGGACAAACAAGGTAGATTTAAACTGGTAAGGACAACTACTACGGCGAAGTAAAGATGGGTGTTTACTTTATTTTTAATATAGTTCTAGTAAATTTTAAGAAAAAGTTTAAGAAAGAAGTACCTACTATTAACCTAACTCATGTCACGTGAGGATATGCTCATACATACGAAGTAGAAGATTATGAAAAATATCAGTAGAATGGGTGACAAGAAATTATTGTAAAAACTGTGGAAAACTTCACATTGATAAATTTTAATGCAACGTTGGTACAAGGATCAACAAATTGTGGTTCAGCACTCAAAAAGCAAAAGTCAAAAGTCAAAGCATTTATTCAGTATATAGGCAAATTAAAAATTTGCACTTACACACGTCAAATAACATTAAAAAGATCATATACAATAATTATTATTATAGATATAACAGAAACATAACTTATTGCTTTGAATTTACAAAAAAAACAAAGGTATTGAGCCATTCAGCTTTCATCTAGACGTCGAACGTCACTATCTTTGACAGTAGTTAACCATAGTGACAATTTTTAAATATGTGCAAAGAAAGTTTTTGCCTGAAGAAAGAGTGGCAGATTGCAATAGATTATATTATTATTTACTAACTATATTTTAATTGAAAATAAAACCATTTTGCTTTGAATTCCACGGACTGCTTAATGCAAACTCAATAAATTAAAATTATTACCCCAAATAAATTAATGACAATTATTTACGACTGTATATTAATGTTTGATTCCAATCGGAAAATAGCACATACTTTAAACTTTAACTTTAATTACTTAGCTATAAATTTCTTAGTAAGATAATCATAACCCTAACATTTCCGGTAGACCTAACTACCCACAAGCTAGATAATTTAGTCGATCTTTCTCAACCCTATCAATAAACTGGCATGATCTGCTCAAGCGATGGTCATTCATTGGTCGAACTGTACAAGCTTGCCAGATCGCCATTGGCTGGCCAACGGCCGCGGCGAGCTCAAAGACAAGAGGCGGTGTCGGAGGCTGCCCATGATAGGTGTCGACGATCCTCTCCGTTCTCTATGAATATGGATTTAATGCGAAATGCGTTTAACTCGGCATCTCTACGGCTCTGCTGAGCTCCTAGTACTTCATTTTGATTTTTGACTGGATTGCGTATTTTGCATCTTTTTGTCATTTAATTTTAAAGTTTTGTATTGGAATAGTGTAATTTATTTAAGAATGTCAAATTTGAATCAATTTGAATTTTTGATTCGAAAGGCCAAATTACCATTTCAAACTTGTTAAGGCCAGATTTGAGTTAAAATCAGAGAAAGTTTTTTTCAAACTGATTTTTTAGTTTATAATGAAATGATTTTTCGTTATTAGGGTAAATAAATGTCAAAATCAGATTTTAGTTGACTGTAGGTAAACATTTTGAAATCATTATAAAACCCGTTGACCTCAATGTAAATTTTGATTAAGTCACCTTCGTATTTTAAAATTATTTACATAGGCAAATTAGCACTAAATCAAAACATTAAAAGGGCATTTACAGCAATCGAATATAATTAACCAACAAACAACACCTTTATCGCGTGAGTAGTTTAATTTTTTTTTTAATCTAAGAAACTAGCGTTTAACCACTATCTCTCCTGGTGGAAAGCGATTAATGTGGTAGGTATAAGATGGTGAATACGCTAGGCCTAGAAAAGGTCTAACTCTCAAGGGCCGTGCTGCTGGAACACCGTAAGGTTATGGCGGCAGATTTTCTTCTAGACGGTGGTAAGCTACTTTTTAGGAGCCATGACAGGTGGAACATCTTCTTATCACTTAGGTATTTAAATTACCTTACCAAATAAAATAAAAATGTTTATTTGGCCGTGGGTAAGGATTTTTTTGATTTGAATGGTAAAGTGTCCAGCGTAAATATAAGACATGTGTGACTTAAAATCGTAAAAAGAGTCGTTTTGCCAGAAATTTTACAAGCTCCCGTATCTATACTAGGAAGACATCACCGCTTACTATCAGGCGAGCGTTATGCTCGTCCTGTTACCATATATCATACAAATACACTAAAACACATCTAAACGTGACTGCAATCTCATCCTTTTCGTTTAAGGTCATGAAATAGTTAGAGCTATATTCCATTGAGTCATTATTAATATTATTCATATAAAAATACTTGAGTACATATGTACGTGTTTAATATCACATTACCATAACGATAAATAGGTACACCATTGATATAACATGACGTAGGTTACCTATAGTTAAACAATAATTGCATCTACGATTGACATTGTTTTCCTGTAGTGCCTTCAGACTAATTTTATCTAACGTGTGTGGAATTTAAGCACGTAGACAAATATGAACAAAATAATTAAGTTCAAGTAATAATTAAGATAGTTTAAATACTAAAACAACCGACTTCCATGCCCCGCGAGTCAATTTCAATAGCAAGTGTGAGACGTTTATCGTCATATCTCTGGAGATACTTATCAGATCTCGATGAAATTACAATACGACTATTTCGGAAACGTGCCCTATCGATTAAAAAAAGAATCATTCATATCGGTTCACAATTGACCGAGTAATCGCGTAACATACATACAAAAAAAACAGACAGACGAATTGAGAACCTCCTCCTTTTCTGGAAGTCGGTAGAAAAACTATTAAAAAACCGACTTTACATGCCTCGCAATTTTCAGTAGAAAGTTTCAGGTATTTATCTCTATATCTCTGGAGATCTTGATGTCATTTGTACAATGGGACTAAACAGAAGAGACATCATAGATGTTGTTTGTGAATACTATGTATTATGTATGTAATAAAATGTACTCATTACTCATTGACATAATATCCTAACCTACTGGAAAAGCTCGTAGAATATTTCTGCGCAGGTCAGTTTCAGTAGCAAGTCATATCTCTGGAGATACTCATCAGATCTTGGTAAAATTCAAATGGGACCACCTTGGACATTAACCCTATTTACCTATTAAAAAGAATCATTGAAATCGTTAACCATTGGCGGAGTGACCGTAACAAGCATACAAAAAAAACAAAAAAAAATTAAACATACAGACGAATTGAGAACCTCCTCTTGGAAGTCGTTTGAAAGTAGCCTTGTATTCATAATCCCATGAGCTAAATACAAACAAAGTATACTGTCTAATCTGACTGTACCATTACCGCAAAGCGGCTCTCATCAAAGGTGAAGCAAAATACAAGTAGCTCCTACACTATGTAGACTCAACACAAGATACGGATAGCAATCGCGGCATCAGTTAAGTGAACTTAAGTGCAGAGCTGTGTATCGATTACACCGAACTCGATTAATTGCTAATCGATGCAAGCTATAAATTACTCGATTGCAGATGTTTACTTAGGTGAGTATTTGCTAGGAATGTGATGGATGGGCTATGAGTAACCAATTTGAATGGTGTCGGCATGACCTATAAGAATCGATATGAATGACCTTCTCAGCATATCTATTGATAATGTCATCATTTTTCTGCTTTGTGAGTACATCAACACTACCTATTTTTACAAGCTTTCATTTACAAGCTTTTATTTAGTTTCACCTGTCCCGATGTTTGTCATTAAATGTTGCATATTAAATTGAATTGATCCACTTCCCTGTTACCGATTGAGCTGAAATTTTGCATACATGTGTAAATCACATGACAATGCAATATTAGAATGACATGGTGCTGATCTGATTATGGAACTGGAAGGTGGCCAAAGGAACTCCTAAACTACATGTTATACCCGTCGTGTTTGGGTTCGTTCGATTTGTCTTGACTTACTCTGGTCCTAGGTTATTAATATTACTTGTTACACATCGAATGATTACCTATTGTTACACCTTAACACTAATATTATAAATGCGAGAAACATTTTGTTTTTATTTAATGTATTATAGGCTAGCATTTGACCACTATCTTGCCTGCTGGCAAGCGATGATATGGTTGAACATAGTGAAAACGCTATGCTTAGAAAAGTCTGACTCCCAAGGGCTGAGCTGCCGGAAGACCGTGAGGTTTTGTCGTAAGATTTACTACTTGATGTTAATACTGTATACTCTTGGCACCTCTTTGCGGTCAAATGGCTGGACTGACTTAGCTGAAGTTTGCTTAAATATGATGAATTAGGACATAGGGTATTATTGGATAACCCGTAGGTCGCAGCCAGTAGTTAAATATACCTTGATTTAAATATTTTGTTTAGGAATATATATAACGGAGGCTCGTTCGGGAGGCTCGTTATCAGAGTGTTCGGACATTGAGAAAACCCAAAATAACACTCGCAACACTTAACACAATCGTTTGCTTAACCAATGCGTAAATAGATTAAAAATCAGTTTAAGGACTAACCGCATGGATTAGGATTAGAAACGTGGTGAGTTCGATGCCACGTGGCGTTCGTGCGACCCTAGGATGATGGATAATCCATCATCCTAGGTGCGACCGCTCGCGCTTCCCTTTCAAAACAGAATGACGTTGTTCACTTTACTCCCGTCAAGTCCCATCTCGACCGTCAAAACCACAGAAAAGATAATACAGTCATACGTCTTACAGTCAAACTGTCAAACATGAAACGTCAAACGTCACCACTGGCATCGACCACACCCAAGCAGCTGTCTGTGAGCTGCTTGGCATTTCCAATAGATGTCGCCGTAATGCTGATGCTGCGACATATATATCATTGAGGCTAACGTTTGATCACTATCTCACCTGTTTGTAAGTGACGATGCGGTCGAGGGTAGAAGTACGCTAGTTCTAGAATGAGAACTGGCTCTCAAGGACAGCCGCCGGAACACGTAAGATGTTTAAGCAAAAGATTTTTCCAACTTGAGGGTGGTAGCCGGCCAGGAGGATACTACACAGTGTCTTACCACCGTGCAAATCAACATTGAAGGTGACAACTTGTCACAAAAAATATCAATAAGCAGCATACTATACTTGCCAAAATTTACATCAGGTATCTGTTTATGGGAACTGTGGTGAGCAAACTGTGTTTCATATTTAAAGTACAGCAATTTTCATTAGCATATTTAACATTAACATCATAGTCATCGTGGTTTTCCACTAGTTTCCTGGTAAGTTTTTTTTATTTTCCTTCCCACATAATATTCTTTCCTTCCTACCTTCCGTATCCTGGAATAGGTGAGAACCATGGTAAAACCACATTTTATACCACCCGCATGCTTAGCTGAAAACCAGGGTTAAGAACTTTGGTGTGTAACTCCAGACATGTGCTAAGTTAAGCCTTTTTGGCACCTCACCTCATTTTCATTTGATTAATTTCAAACCTGTTTTCTTTCTTCTTTTTATGTTTTGCACTTCGAGCATTTATCAATGGATGATGTTAACGCAAGGCGTACCCCTCTGCTGGCCATATAGCCATTATTGGCCATATGAGCGTGCGTAACTACGCTGTATTTTTAATACTGTGTGCGTGTTTCAAGCTAGTGTGCGGGATCGTTAAAGTGAGTGATTTGTGTGTGTGTAATGCGTGTTTACCTCGTCCCCCGTAAGTATCGGCAGAAAAAAAATGTTTGCGGATTACAATGTTAACATCTCTATTGGTTAAAATCTCGAAGGTTTTGCATTATTATGATAATTAATTTAATTTATTTAATGTGAGTTTAGCCAAATGAACGATTTTTCGACATCAAAACAGTCCTCCTGTTTTGGGGTTCAAATCGCCGGAATATTTTTTTTTTATGTATGTTCCCCGATTACTCAAAGACGCCTGGACTGATTTAGAAAATTCTTCTTTTGTTAGAAAGGTATAAAGGCTTCTCCGGTGATCCCTTTTACATTTCATGGAGATCATGACTGGTGCGGTATTTGAATTCGGTTCTATCGGTTTGAGTTACTAATCAGATCATGATAAAATTACAATGGGACCAAACGGAAAGCCTAATACTCTCAAAAAAAAAAAATTCCAATCGGTTCATAAATTACGGAGTTTTAAGGTCCTTATTTGTGAAATCGGTTAATGATGAAATATACAGGCAGACAAGAGTTGTACATATGAAAAAATATACAGTGGGATATACATTCCGGATATAAAAGAACTCGTCTGCTCCAACGGTTATCGGTTCTACGACAGATGTGATCAGCCCGCTGCCATTTCAGCTTGCTAATACTATTAATTATGCGTAGGAACTATGTTGATAACTTCAGTTCCCCGATGGATGACTTTATTTTGAATTTGATCGTTTAGAGACTCGCTAAACATACCTTATTTTTTTTTTTATAGTGTTTGTTGAGCACTATCTCACCTTAAGAACATTAAAAGACATAGGCAAATGGATTTTGAGTCGTTTGAATGAGTGTTACATACATTATAAAGACTAAGGACCAGTTTCACCGGTTCATGATAAAGTTTTGGATAGTTATCTGACAGATGACACAGTACAAAAGTAGTCAAAAATCAGTCAAATAAGTTCCTAATAGGGCTATCAGGCACCGGTAAAACTGGCTTTTAGTGTAGTTACTTGCGTACAATAATTCACACCAAACAACTGTCTGACCAACTGACTGTTAGGTAGTTGGTTGGCTGCCAACCAATCGACCACATAGGTGGTACCAACCGCATTTTCTGATATACGCCCATTGACAATGGGTCACTTACACAGGTAAGCGAGAGTACTAAACTTTAGACAAACGTTAACAATATGATATGCTCTTCAGCGGATTCGGCTAGCGTGACAAAAACAGCGTTGACGTTCGAAACTTAAATTATCCACAAGTAAATTAACCACATCCTATCAGAAACTCCTTAAATAACCTCACCATAAATCAGACGGAGTTATTAATGTCAGCATCTATTTGCGATTCAAATGATGCTTCGATACACTAGAATTAACGTTCGATTAATATATTCAGATTGAAGACGAATGGCTCTTGACAACGTAATTCTAATATGGTAGATAATCATACCTTAGCTTGTTCAATTGAGATGTGATTTTGACTCGATCAACTGATTCTAATAACGTCGATATCTTAGATACTATATAGTTTTAGCACAGTTTTACAATCCATATGTAAAAGTGTGATTATAGTGAAGTTTCGTGCATGTCCGATGAAGTAGATATCAATGAAAAGATGGTAAAAGATTTTGGTAAGGTAACCTGACAAAAATGTTATGTAACTTATCCTAGAAAATTGAGGCATAATTTAAATTACATAATCATCTCAATAAATCCTTTAGCTAGGTAAAATGGCATCGGAATTGGAACTTGGGATTGAAAACTAGTGATTTTGGTGGAGTGAATATCAATTTTATTAGTAAAAATCACCATCGTAATTGTGATCAAACTGCAACAGTGCACAGCTTGACAATAGACCTTTCTCAACACTCAGACTGTGCCTTATTTTTTCGTTGATAGTTTTGGAGTTGAATATACCGACCGATGTAAAAGGTAATAAAACCTTGTAATTTATGGACAGTTACACCCCAACATTTACCTCAGAACTCCATCAATTCTTAACCGATTTGGAAAATTCTTTTTTTGTTTGAGTTAATATGATTTTCGTTTGGTCTCATTGTAATTTTATTGAGATCTGATGAGTAACTTCAGAGATAAGCACCGCAAACTTGTTACTGAAAGTGACTAACGCGGCATGTAAAATCGTTTTTTTTTTTTATTTGTACGATCATAAATTATTTGTTATAAATATATTTTGAATCTCCATTTTAAGACCTTTAATTCGATACCCCACTCGATAGGTTTTGAAAAAAAAAAATTTTTTTGAACCCCAAATTTTGACGTCTGAAATCCGCCATTTTGAATTTTTCAATTTTTTATGTTTTTGTTGACACTTGCGCTAGCATGGCGAATCTATTGACGTGCCAACTATCAAAATCGGCCCACGCGTTTGGTCTCTAGTGTGCCACAAAGGAACAAACAAACATACATACATACATACATATATAGACTGATAAACACATTACCTCTCCTTTGCGTCGCGCAGTCGGGTAAAAAGCAGAAAGAAATTGATGCGACCCCGAGCCATACAGACAGTTAAATAGGTACTCATTGAATGTATGTTTAATAGCACATAAAAAGTAAGTACTTATCTATTAATCTTAATCCTTTCATGGTACCAAATAGTGTTTAAATGTCATTGAACGGTATCGGCCCCAAAATAGAATCCACGCGACCCCAGACCAAAATAATAAACAGCTTGTCAAAACATCGATGACATTTCACATTCACAATCAACGAATAAAAACTAACGACAACAGCCAGGCCAAAGGTTGTTAAACAACACATACATAAAGCTAGCATAAAGCCACCCAAATCAGGCTCATTAGATCGGCGTTCTTTGAAACGAATTTCCTTATGAATAATACTCACATTATCTTCTTGGAAATCTATGACATCGCCATTACATGTCACCATAACCGACAGTAGCCGAACACCGCCGAATACAGCCGAAGGAATCAAATATGGCCGCACGCATTCCGATTGCATCTAATAACCTCAAAATCGAATGCAAAATGGCGTA
The DNA here is from genome assembly GCA_954871355.1 of Cabera pusaria. Lineage (NCBI taxonomy): Eukaryota > Metazoa > Arthropoda > Insecta > Lepidoptera > Geometridae > Cabera > Cabera pusaria. The sequence continues at coordinate 9,480,162 of OX940908.1, forward strand.
TTGAATAATGATACCGCTTCATTTAGCATTCCGACATGCCATAAGCGTGTACGCATTTTCATTTGGGGCTATTGTGTTGGTAGATATTAGTATTGATTTCAATAAATAAATTAATGGTATGCGGTCTGGTATAGCATAGGTTTGGCACGCGTTCAGGACAATCGGTGAATCGTCAAGTCTGTCTCGTTATTACTGATTTTATATCTTTTGACTCATGTAGTGTGCACGTGACCTAGGGCATTAACTTGCGGGTAATTTCATTGCAAACAATGTTAGCAAATAAAGACGTAGAGCTGCAATTGTTTTGTGATATGCAGATGCGCCTAGGCTGGCTTGGAAAAAAAAACGTTTGTCGAATCGTAATTTATAAGTGAGATCACCGGTTGATTTAACATTTTATTTTTTGTAGCTACAGTACTCATTCATTTATCAAGTTTTACTGGAACAGATAATGTTTTGAGAGGAAATGCAGTTTTAGCTGGTATTCCATATCCAGAATCTTAAAATGCATTCTGCTTTTCCGTTTACTTTTTTATATTAACCTTATAAGTATAGTATTTTACTTTGTTTACTATGTAGCTCTGCAAGCCGCTATGCCAAAATGGGATTGGGCTGGTTATCTCTGCCCCAAGCAGCGACCTTAGGGATTTAAAAAAAAAAATTAGGTCGCTGGTCGCATGCCTGATACGTTCTGGGTTAAACTGGCCACTCAGTGGAAACCCAACAACATAATTATGTGTATAATAGTTACTAACCTAACGTAGTTGGCGACGCCGCGGCCGGCCAAGAAGAAGATGGCGGAAATAACTGGACACATCCAACCACAACTGGCTTAGGACAGAATTCAGTGGAAATAATGGAGGGAGGGTTTTGCCAGCAGTGCAACATTAATTTATTATGATGACATACTTTTAAAGAAACGCTTGAACAAAATGCCTGACTGGAGAGTTTAACGCAGACGACTTAGGCCCGTAATGCTAATACACTTAAATATTGTTTTTATCATTTTCAACAACGGACGGACACACCGCAGCGTCCTGCGTGAGCGATCTAGGCGGCGATCAGATAGCGCAGTAGTATTTGTACCGACTGGTTCACCAACCAAACGCGATCAGAAAACAACTGGAAAGTACTGAGATCGCGCCCGCAAATCGCAGGACGCCGTGGTGTGTCCGTACCTTTAAAAATTCCATTATCTGTAACTTCGTTTTACAAGATGAATATAAACGCAGTATTGAAGTGTTTAATATCAAACACGAGATAAAGTGTTCGTGACCCAGTCAGTGCCAAGTGGTAGGTAGTGTGTAGCCTATTATGTGCATGGGTGATTATTAATACGCTTTTATTAGCTTCAGACGTATGTATGTTTGTATGTTAGTATGTAACGGAATCTTTGAACATGATTTTAACCCCCTTCAAAACGTCGGATTAACTCGAAATTTGGCATACTTATTAAGGACCGATGACAATAAATAAATAAATAAAAAAATCGACTAAAAAATTAAAAATAAATAATAGTTTAAAAAAATACGCTTTTATAGAAAATCCAACTAAAAAATAGAAAATAAATTTTAATAAATTTGAATTAAAAATAGTGTAAGAAAAAATGATTTTATTGTAAAAAAAGCGTGTATATAAAGTGTATATATAAAATCTTGTACTTAGCATTTGACAAGAACCTATCTCAGAAATTAAGGGAAAATTAAATTTGTACAATAATGTGATTACATACCTAACTGGATATCTATGTCATTACCTGATTAAAGGAAAGACAACTTCAAACTTTTAACTAGAATATCCAACTTCCATGCCACGCGAGTCAGTTTTAAGTACTAAGTTCAGTAGGAAGTTTGAGGTGTTAATCTCTATATTTCTGGAGATACTAAAAAGATTTGATGAAATTACAATGGCACCACCTTGGAAATGTACCCTACTTCATACTTCATAATAGGTAACATTACACAACAATAATATGAAAGTCGATCTAGGTACTCTGGATGAAGGTAAAACATTATACATATTATATTATATTGACATGGCGCAAGCCACGTTTCAAAACCCGGTGTTTTCTACCGACTTCCTAGAAGGTTCTCAATTCGTCGTTATGTTTTTTTTGAAGTTATACTTCTTTGTGCGCGCGCACACCGACACCTAAATTTAACATCGTGAAGTTAGTTCTAGGTGGTACGATGCGCGCGCACACCGACAGCTAAATTCTACACCGTGAAGTTAGTTCTAGGTGGCATGACTATGTTCAAGTTGTATATTCGTATTCGTTGTGTTTCGTAAGAACGTCATATTTAACGTCATATTTTTACGTTAATAAAACCTTTTTTATTTAAATAAAATATTTTTGATTAATTTTAATATTTATCGTTAATCACTACTGCATTTTAGTTATTTTTTTTCCATACGCCACAGAAGTATAACTTCTAACGCGTGTACACAATTTTTTTTTAAATCTATGTTACGCGATTACTCCGTGAATTGTGAACTGATTCGAATGATTATTTCTTTTAATCGGTAGGGTACATTCCCAAGGTGGTCTTATTGTAGTTTCATCGAAATCTGATAAGTATCTTCAGAGATATGACGATAAACGTCTCAAACTTGCTACTGAAACTGACTCGCGGGGCATGGAAGTCGGTTGTTTTAGTTTTTAAATCTTAATGATTATAAGTAAAAACTAAATCAGACAAGAACTTTATTTCATCTGGTGCTAAATGAAGATGCAGTCTAAGATAAAGTTGTATTATAGTCTCGAAGTAATGGATGGTAGTAAGAAAAGGCGACCAACACTACCCATTCATAGACACATAGATCATCATCATTATCAGCCCACATCAGTCCACTGCTGGACATAGGCCTCTCCCAATGCACGCCACTGATCTCTGTCTTCAGCTCTTCTCCTCCAGTCACTGCCAGCTACCCTGCGTATACCGTCGCTCCATCTTGTCACAGGGCGTCCCACACTACGCTTACCAATTCGTGGTCTCTACTCCAGAACGCGTCTACCCCAGCAGTTATTGGTTCTGCGACATATATGACCAGCCCACTGCCACTTCAGCTTGCTAATGCGACTATTATGAACATAGTCAAGACGAAAGTCGTGTTTAATATATTTGCAAGTAAACAAGTTCAGAGGGCGTTCGATTCGCCAATGACAAAAGTACGTACATTTGAATAAATGATTCGGCGGTCGCTGACTGCCCTTCATAATACTTGGTAGCGGGACAAGGTGGGACTTTACACCTTACACCTTTAATATGCAATACAGGCGTGCAAATAATGATGGCTTTTCAGAGCCCACCTGGCGTAAAGGATAGATAGCTTGACTGAAGCAAAAGGTAGCCAGTTCAAATCCTAGCATGGGTGTTCGTCCTTAGGTGGCAGGAGCATATTATATCGATGTTCCACCTGACTTACTATCAAATAGTAGCTTCGGTCAGCTTGGTGGTCAAGGAGAAAACTGCCAACATAACCTCGGTGTTCCAGTAGTACACAGCCCTTGAGAGTCAGATCATTCTAGGCCTAGTGTGTTCACCATCTTTGACCACAACATCGCTTACCTAAATCGATAAATTGAATTTAAGTTTGTCTTATTTTTACGTTCGACAATTTTCTTCAGCAACAACAACTTTCTGAAACAACAGTTGCAATCATTTTTTTATTTTAACTACCGTTTATAAATATTTGATTATATATTTATGTAAGTAAAAACCTACTGTCATTAGTAGAATCTACCTACCAATAGAACCGCCTACGCCAAATGTATGTGATTAATTGAGTTTGATACTTTGCATCCTAAACTTGATTGACATCTGACAGGCGAGGTCAATCCCATATTTAATTTAAATAGGGTCACAAAGCTTGTATTATATTCTTTATTATAATAGTTAACGGAACAAGCAAGATGTTTACTTACTTATGGTTTACTAATCTATGGTGAGTGAATTAATAATTATAACCTGGATACGTTGTATCTTAAGCTAAATTTATATTTTTGGCTATAACAAAAGTCAGTAAATAGGCAATATTTTGTAAATTTCATAAATTTTATAATTTATATAATCTGTAGGTATACATAAAAGGCATACGTTACTTACTGACTGACAGATCTTTGAACTCACAACTTAAATCACAGAACGCATTATTTTTAATTTGGCATGCAGATATATATGACGTACGTATCCGTTAAGAAATGATTTTTCAAAATTCATTTCTGAAAGGGATGAAACGGAAGTTCAAGTTTGTATGGAGAAACAAGATTAGTTAGTATTTTTTATTCGAAGATATACACAAGTACTTCTGTAAATAAACAAGTAATAACGTGTATCAGGCTTTTTCGAAATTCCACCCATAAGACTGTGAAATGGGGTATCAAAGTTAAAAAATCAATATGGTTTTTTGAGTTTTATACATTATATTATAAAAATGAATCCCTATTTCCCTTGGTCTAGCAATAACTTGAAAATGTATGGACCGATTTGTCTTAATAGTGTCTAATTCATAACGACAGAAATGTTTTAAATAAATGAAAGAAGTTATTAACGTGGGCAAAGCCGCGGAGCACTTCTAGTTCTGTATAATAATAAGGATCATAATATTTAAATACGCTTGTGCAACGTTGACGTTGTTTAAGGCTGTTTTTTTATTTTTTTTAGGTACTAACTGCGCCCCGCAACTTCGCCTATATAAAAAATACTTATCTTATGTCTTATTCATATTATGTGAAGCCTTTTATGTTTTTGTATGTATCTTGTAAGTCCTGGTGTTCATTAAAAATAAAAAACTGACGTTCTCATTTATATTATTGATGTTGATCTATGAAGCTACAGTTACTTTAAGTAAACATAAATTAAAAGTTAAACTTTCGTAAGCGATAAAGCAAAATCACAAGCCAAAGGTACCGACGATTCAAGTAACCTATAACATTTACAATCGATAGCACCGACAATCGATAGAGCAGTATCGATTAATTTGTAATAACAATTTGTCGTGGAGTCATATCTATTGCGCCTACCTTTGTTCTAATGTATTCTCTACGATGGCCTACGTAGCGCGAGCGGCGCGAGGCGTAGGCGCATGAACAATTAACGACATGATTTGATACTTTCCATATAAAATAGCAATATTATTATTAATAAAATCATAAGAAGTATAATTTGAAATAAGAAATGAGAATGAATAACTTTACAACAGATTTATCCCATATTAAAAATATTTCGTCCTAATTGTAGAAAAATTATACTTATTTTGTCAGATGTATGATGTTGATATCTCAGTCAAAATCCTGCTCGTTATGAAGGATTTTAAATCTCGATAAAAATTCGTATTTTAATTAATTGTAATATGTCTATAATTGTAATTGTTAAAATTAATAGTGATTTCTACTGATCTAGTTAAACAAATCAGTTTAAGGCAAATATAAAGTGAAATATGAAGCCTATCAATAATTGGCTGGAAGTTACGTAAAATTTTAGCTTTTTACTTTTCATGTAGCGTTAAGTATAAATAAATAAATCTAAGAGTTTAGGTTAAGGTGTAAGGGGTTTACACGGATGGATAGACAGGCAGAGCGATATATATATATATATTTTAAAGGTTCGTAGTAAAACAGAACCATAATAAATAATAGTCGAACTCAATTAAATCTTAAGTATCAAAATCACACATCCATCAGACGTCATAATCAAAACTTGGCAAACTAACCAGCCTGCAGTTTCTTTAACGTCCTACAAACTATTACTTACTCTGTACCTAACTACTACTTAATCTACATACGTCTGATCTGAACTATGGCGTAATCTATGCAAACCACACAAACTATGCATAAATCTATGGTTAAGTTAACCAATACGCCTTAACAACTATGCTTAATCTATGGTTCCGTTCAAGCTTTTGCTCATACATACTAATGTATAATCTGTGAGCGTGCCATGACCCTATTGGCGTATGAGTCATGACCGCAACGCGTGCGCACATTGACGTTTTAAATTTCGAATTTTATTTGAATTCGTACGGTTGGCACGATAAAGCATGCGCTTTTCGATATTTAGGTTGGTAACTGGAGTCGGTAGCCACAGGTGCACTTTTAACTGAACTCTAGAATGAGTTTTGAGCGTAGTTAAGTATTATAGCCTAAATGTAATAAGGTATACATTGATTCCGGAATTATTGTAAGTTGTAATATTAGCTTATAGGAACTTTAGGATTATTTGAAATACCTACTTATTAGGGGTCGATTTCACCGGTTCCTAATAGTGACTCTATCTGGTAGTCTATTAGTAATCTATCTGTTGCTAAAATTCGGTGATCGGTTACGAATACTCGTCTAGCTACAATATGCTACGCTATGTTCATGCTACACTGGTTTTAGACTATGGCCGGTACTATAGAACAACACTATATCGATCTACTCAGTAAAGATGAGTACTTCAATAAATCGTGTCAGTTATTTTCTATAATACCTGTGTCCTATAGGTAACCCTTAAATTAAACTAGTGGCTGACATTTGACCAAAATTCACGAATATTTTACGTTTACTTTTTCACTGAGCGTGCACGAAGTGCGATCAAAACGTCTCCGATTCAGCTTGATAGAGGTCGCATTTCTCAACCAATTCTCGTGAAATTTTGCGAACAGGTTCGTTGATAATAAGATTTTTTTATTACTCCAGTTTTGCTAATTTTTCAAAATGGCACGAATACCATGGGTTGAAAAATACTTAAAATAATATCGTTTAAAAACTAAAAAACAACCGACTTCAATGCCGCGCTATTCATTTTCAGTACCAATTTTGAGATGATTATCTCAATATCTCTGGAGATACTTATCATACCTCGATAAAATTACCATGGTACCACACTTGGGATATCTACTTTCGAACAAAAAAAGAATAATCGAAATCGGTACATAAACGACGAAGTTATCCGCGAACAAACATAAAAAAAAAAAAAAAAAAAAATATATATATATATATATATATACGGTCGAATTGAGAAACCTCCTCCTTTTTTTGAAGTCGGTTAAAAATAACAACAATTAAGTTTCAAGCTATCATTATCATATTCCTAATCAGTCGGTATCAGTCCACAGCTGGACATAGGCCGCTCTCAACTGAAGGTACAAAATTGAAAAAAACAAAAACGCCGCCATATATGCCGAAAATGATATAATTTATTCAGCTAAAACTTAATAAAACTAAAATAATAACTATGATTTATTTATGATTAAATTAAAAACTACTAGTATTAAAGTTAATTTATAACTATATATACAATATGTATATACATATATGCTTCATTATGGTATTTGATGTGTATAATACTAATAATCGTTTACTTATTGATCACTTCCCATTAGGTGGGCCGTTTGCTTGTTTGCTACATTATATTACAAAAATTACTTATTACAATAATGACATCAGATCCAGAACTTAAAACCGGTGTGACTACCTCTCAATTAGACCTAGTAATTACTGAAACCTAGCACTTTGTGCCTACGCTAGCATAATGTGCTCGTTACTTAAGCTAGTACCTAACTGCCTACCTTTACTGTATTAACGATATTTGGCATTCATTTGACTTAATGACTGATAATATCTTATAGATAAACCTTGCGATTGGGAAAAACAATTTCGAGAAAGAAGCCCGCAGAAGAATACAGCTGGGATGGGTAGCATTTAGATAACTACGTAGAGTCTTTCGCCATCGCCGATACCACGAAGCCTAAAGACAAAAGTCTTTAATGAGTGCGTCCTACATGTAATGACATACGGAGCCGAGACGTGGACACTGACGGTGTGACTGATCCACCAATTACAAGTCGCTCAGCGAGCTATCGAAAGGGCTATGCTCGGAGTATCTCTGAAAGATCGAATTCGAAACGAAGTCATCCGACAGAGAACCAAAGTTATCGATATAGCTCAAAAGATTAGCAAACTGAAATGACATTGGGCTGGTCACATCTGTCGTAGAACCGATAACCGTTGGGGTAGACGTGTTCTAGAGTGGAGACCACGGCTCGGTAAGTGAAACGTAGGACGCCCTGCAGTTAGGTGAAGCGATGATATACGCAAGCTGGCTGGCAGCGGTTGGAAAGAAATAGCTGAAGACCGAGCTCAGTGGCGTGCCATAGGAGAGGCCGTTATCCAGCAGTTGGCGAGTACTGGCTGTTAATGATGATGATATGCCTATAGTATAGATGAGAATGCTTTACTAAAATTATATTTTCTAGTATCAGGAATACTTTAAGAATTGTATTACTATATTATTCTAAAGGGAAATCTGGAACCAACTGTATTTAGTCATCCAAATGCACTCGTGCGAGAAAACACTCGAAAAGCACTTCTTTTATCTAACTATAATAGTATCTAGCATATGTTTCGCAATTTCGTTGATATCATGTAAAATGCATAGACCGTCCCGCATGTGAACAATACATCACGAGCGAACTATTCTTCGAACGTAGCATTTCGGCAACGAGTGGAATAACACAAAACCGTTCTAGGAAGCTTAGACAAAACGAACCGACCACATACTTGGTGTAACGTATACGGAGATGTCAGTATGGGTAATAGACTAAACTAAACACAGTAAATGTATAGTGAATGTCGGGTTCTTACCGCGTGAGTTTTTTTTTATATATCTGATAGGCTAGCGTTTGCCCACTATCTCGCCTGATGGTAAGCGATAATGTGGACGATAGTGAACAGTGAACACGCTAGAGTGACTCTCAAGGTCTGTGTGATACCGGAACACTTTTCGGATATGGCGGTTTATATATTTTCTTGATATAATGTTCCTATCACCTGTAAATACCCGTTACCGCAAGATAATCTCTATGTCGCAAGGTATTGGGCGGATAATAGTAATAAGCAACATTTTGGCAATTCAAAGCAAAATCAGGCGTTACAGGTAAAACTAGACGTATCACGCCTAAATTCTACATCGATAACTTGACTAAATGTAAGTAAATGTAGCTGAAATTAAACTTTAAATAATAAATAATATTACAAGCTCACTACAACATTTAAACAAAAGTTAAACATAAGCAAACGCAGCATGACAGTCCATTTACAGACGGTAAAAATAAGTGTAAGACGAGTCACTCGACTAATAACAGCAGTCCTATCCATACCTAAACACAAATTCAATAATCCTAAAAAAACCCGTAATAAATTAACAATGAAAGCGTTCTTCATTAAACCAAAAGCAAAAACACGCCATAACAATTTCAATTAACTGCCCATACTGTCATACCATCGCATTACCATTCGAACCACGTTATCAATAATAATACAATTAATTCAGTTCGCCACATCAGATAACACGCCGCAAACTTTAACATGCTGTCGATAACATCTTTATATTAATTCGTATAAGTGTCATAATGGCGTGATTAACGGCTGGGTGGTAAATTAGCTGGTCGTAAAGAAGACTTTAAAGGGATCTGTCTTGGGAGGCAGTCTAGAGGGAAAACTGGGATGCGGTTGTAGACGCTTCCTACATGACAAGGTCGGATGATGATGGATTTACGCAGTAGGAGTAGCAGATCCAGGATTTTGGTTTAGGGGATTTTAGCTCAAGATGCTGGTTGCATTAACCTTATAGATACGAATGTCACGGGTGAACTTGGAAGATTTTGGGGGAAGCTAAGAATACAGGAATAAAACTAGCCAAGTGCGAGTCAGCATCGCGTCTCTTATCGCACACTTAGGGAGGGTCCCGCACAATACAAAACATAACATAGTTTCAACCTCATATATTTGATTAATTGATATTACCCAGAATATTGGGTTTGGTCGCGATCTAGAAAGATGGGGCTCGTTTACTAGCGCCATCTATGTCATTTTGCCAAAAGTAATTAGATAGATGGCGTTTAAAAACACGTTTTTTGAATGGGGACCCTTTAATTTTTAATTTTATGTTGTTTTTAGTATTTGTTGTTCTAGCGGCAACAGAAATACACCATCTGTGAAAATTTCAACTGTCTAACTATTACGGTTAATGAGCTATAGCCTTGTGACAGACGGACGGACAGAAAGACAGCCAGACAGACAGACGGACAGCGGAGTCTTAGTAATAGGGTCCCGTTTTACCCTTTGGGTACGGAACCCTAAAAACAGAAACTACGTCTAACTGCAATTTCAAGCGATGCTCTGTGGCCAAATAGAAATCCAAAAAATCTGCGATCGCGCACCTATCTTTTAACGCGTGTAAAGTAGCTAGCTAGTTTTACATTTTTACAGACCGGCATGATGCCTTATTATATTTTAATTTGATATTTATAAAAGACGTTAACCATACGCAACGACGATCACAGAGTGACGAAACTGAGTATAAGTGATGATGTGGTCGAGGATGGTGGCACGCTAGGCCTAGAATGGGCAAAGAATAAATTAGTTGGGATTACAAATCAAACGAACGAGTACACAAATTTAAAGTTGTAGTTAAACATCTAATGCAATACTCATATATATATATATATATATATAATTTTAATTTTTTTATGTGTGTTCGCGAATAACTTCGTCGCTTATGAACCGATTTAGATAATTATTTTTTGTTGGAAAGGATATATCCCAAGGGTGGTTCTATAGTAATTTTATCGAGATCTGATAAGCATCTCAAGAGATATGGAGATAAACATCTCAAACTTTGTACTGAAAATTAATAGCGCGGCATTTGAAGTCGGTTCTTTTAGTTTTTGAAACGATCATATAATTGACCAAATTATTAAGTATCTGATACGTCCTAACGCCCACGTCGTTTGTAAAACTATTATGTCAAGCCCAGGCAGAAAAAATATGAAATTTACTAAAACCTTAACTAGTATCATAAATAACATCACACTTTTTTTCAGCAAATCTTTTTTTATTTATCGTATAGGCTAGCGTTTCACCACCACTTGGTGCTAAGCGATGATGTAGTGAATGTAGTCGAAGATGGTGAACACGCTAGGCCTAGAATACTCTGAATCTTAAGACCTCCGTGCTGCCGGAACACCGTGAGGTTATGACGGTAGATTTCGGTAAATCAACGGATAGGTACAATTAAACAGCAGGTGTTAAAGTCGTAAAGCGTTACTCAACTTGTTTTTAAATGTGGTTAAAAATATAACTGTCATATGAATGGTATGATATTCATTATGATTAACAATTAGGGACACAATATATGGTCGGGCGCCTTTGGACGTGACTGAAGGCACATAGTCTGGGCATATGGAAGAATTTTATCTACCTACCTTACCTGTATTTGATTCTTTAATAGTATGACAAACAGTCTCTTTTTAACCGACTTCAAAAATGGAGGAGGTTTCTCAATTAGACCATATTATATATATATAAATTTTTTTAAATGTTTGTTCGTGGATAACTTCGTTGTTTACGAACCGATTTTGATTATTCTTTTTTTGGAAAGGAGATATCCCATGTGCAGTACCATGGTAATTTCATTGAGGTCTCATAAGTATCTCTAGAGATATGGAGATAAACACGTCAAAATTGGTCAAAAACTATCTGGTTAAGCAATATGAACTAATAATAAAACAAATATGGCGCCATAACCTTACAGTGTTCCGGGAGCACACAGCCCTTGAGAGTTAGACTATTCGAGGCCTAGCGTGTTCATCATCTTTGACCACATCATTGATCATCGCTTACCATTAGGCGATATAGTGGTCAAACGCTAGCCTATAAGATAAATAATTAAGGTAGTTTAAAAAACTGAAACAACCGACTTCCATACTTCCATGCCCCGCGAGTCAATTTCAGTAGGAAGTTTGCGACGTTTATCGTCATATCTCTGGAGATACTTATCAGATTTCAATGAAATTATAAACCACCTCAAAAACGTACCCTACCGATTAAAAAAAGAATCATTGGAACGGTTCATAATTGACGGAGTATTCACGTAACCTAAGTTATGAAAAAAAAAACAGGTTTTCAATTCGACTGATTTTTTTTGTATCTATATAGATATCTATATCTATCTATATAGATACAAAAACAGTCCAATGAAAACCTTTTTTTTAAATGTATATATATCTTATAGGCAAGCCATTTTTTTGGAAGTCGGTTGAAGTCGAATAAAGTCACGTGGAACGTCGATGTAATGCCCCTGCCACTTGTAGAAAATCGGGCTATGTTGTTCCAAATACATACACTTACATATCCCAGCCTTCCTTTCACCAATCCTCACATAAACAAATGTCTAATTAAGTCCTAGTATCATTTGGATCACTCTCAGCCGGCATATCTAACATATTTGCCACAATCCTCCTATTTTTGGCCATATCTCGAACAGTTACGGCCATTTTTGGCCAGTGGCCAGTTTTTACACCGCTCTTTATAAGGCGGGTAGGTCGTTAATGGTAATATTAATCTTGATGTTTGTATAATACTGTATAATGTCTCGGCTGGGGAATTAGACGAGGAAATTTCAACTCTGTGAGGTTTTGATAGAGTTTAATTTTGATTTTTTGTAAAGTTTGAGTATGGATATAATTTGTTTAGAGGGCGGTTGTTGTTAGAGATAAAAGTTTAATTTTATTTTGTGAGTGACAACTTGACTATTAGTTAAAGTCTTATTTTATAGTTTATTTATGGCTCCATACGATTAGTGTATTTAGCTAGTGTCAAAGTTTTAGAATAGTGCGTTTTAAGATGATTCAAATCGTGAAGTCGAGGTGTAAAGTCACATTTAAGTCAAGTAGAAATCGTATTCATAGTCATTCCAAGCCATAGTGTCATAGTTATTCGATGTCATAGTCAGTCCATTCCAAGTCAATACCGTCAGTAGAGATGTGGACTTAACTGAAGGATTTTTAAACCATAAACATGGTATATATTCCTTAATACTAATAATAGTAAATATTTATTGAAGATTTTCAGTGGAATGCTAAACAATATATTTATTATTTTTGTGCAATAGTAGTCAAGTGCGTTTCGTTCAACAAAAAAAATCTTTGTTTACTGGAACAGACAGACAGACGCAGTATAAAACAAAGTCCTCCGCTGCGTATGTCTGCCTGTCTATTCGCGATAAACTCAAAAACTACTGAACGGATTTTCATGCGATTTTCACTAATAGACATATAATACAATACAATACAAAATACTTTATTGTACACCACTTAAAGTAACTTACGAAACAGTTAACTCATAAAAACTACAGTACAATGGGCGGACTTATCGCTAAGAGCGATCTCTTCCAGTCAACCTTTGGATGGAGTAAGAGAAATAGTGATTTGAGCAAGGTCGGTGGTGTTCTATTGCAAAATAATAAAAAAAAATGAAATAAAATATGTATAAATATATTTATATATATATATATATATATATATATATACATATATATATAGATAGACATAGTGATTCATAAGAAACGTTTATGTGTATAATTCGTTAAGGTTTCATGTAAATTGGTTTCAACTAACTGTCGGGTATTAATTAACGTCTCCAACAATCATCGTCATATTTGAACCAATTTACACAAATCCATAATGAATTACACATACACCTGCTTTTTGAATCTCTATGTCTATTGGAGAAAACCGCAGGAAAATCCGTTTAGTACTTTTTGAGTTAAACGTGAACAGACAGACAGACAGACAGACGCGGCTGGGGACTTTTTTTACATAAACATCCTTATGCATACAACCTTGGTGGATGGTTATAAATGATATAAATATTTATACATTTTCCGGTACAACCATAATTAGCAATATATCATCATAGTAGGCGCAGGAAGTTTATATCAATAATTACTTGTCAATAAATATTTTTGAATAGGTGACATAGGTACTATTATCATAATAATTATAATAATTCTTGAAGCATTATTAATAAATTGCTTCACATATTTGGTTCTAAATGACGGTAAGTTTACAAAGACTATAAAGTCAAAGCATTTATTTAGGCCCAGTTTCACCGGTTACTGATAAAGTTTCAGATAATTATTTGACAGATGATGGCATACGAAAGCTGTTAAAAATCTGACCGATAAGTTCCTAATAGGGATCAGGGCTATCAGGTACCGGAACTGAAATTGGCCCTCAATGTATAGATTTTACCACTTTAGACTTTATCTTGCAAATGATTGACTTTGAGAAAAAAATATTTTAGGAACCTCAATGTCATTTTTGAAGACTTATCCATAGACACCCCCTCACGTATAGGTTTGAAGAACATTTTTTTTTTGTTTCATTTCCATGTATGCCCCCCTTAAACTTTTATATTTTTTTATTTTTGTATGAAAATCGGAAAGCGGTTTACAGAATACATCTAGTCGTATCTACCAAGTTTCAATTCTGTAGTCCTAACAGTTTTGGAATAAAATGGCTGTGACATACGGACGGACAGACAGACAGACAGACATAACGAATTTATAAGGGTTCCGTTTTTTACCATTCGGCTATGGAACCCTAAAAATTAGATTCAGATATCGGATTATTTAAGAAAATAAAAAATTCTGTGGATATATAATATCGACAGAATTTTTACTTAAAATTTATTACTGAAAAAAAAAATCCGATACGATGATTGCATTATTTATGTTGACCGCAGATGCTGACTGCATATTTATTTCAATAAAGGGAAAATAACTGACATTCATCCGATATTTATAGATGAATTAATGATTATAACACTAAAGGCCTGTTGCATCGGTTCACGATAAAGTTTCAGTTAGTTATCTGACAAATGCATATTTTTTATTAATATATACATATAATTGTATATATTTTTTAAAGACAACTACGACTATGCTTTGTGAAATTCTGTGTTGCGGGAAATTTTACAAACACATAAATCACGGACACAATTACACCCTGACTGGGATTGTGGATCACAAAAAGATTTGTCCAGTGTGGGAATCGAACTCACGACCTTCGGCTTCGTGGTCAGACTCACTAACCACTAGCTCACCTGGTTAGTTTCTGATAACATATAGGGCCAGTGTCACCGGTGCCTGATAGCCCTATTAGAAATAGAAACTTATCTGACAGATTTTTGACAACGTTTTTATGACGTCATCTGTCCAATAACTATCTCAGACTTTATCAGGAAGCTGTAAAACTGGGCCATAATGTCATGTATAATATTTGTAAATTACAAAATCTGGCAATTTTTTGACAGCTTTATATGGCGTCACCGCGTCATATGTCAAATAACTATCTGAAATTTTATCAGCAACCGGGGAACTGGTCCTTAGTATTGCAAAATATAACCTTAAGGTCCTGAATACAAAGAATTCCTCTTTGTATGATAGGTACCCTATATTTGGCACCTGAACCCCCTCGCAGGCCTCAAACCTAATCTATATTCCTTCAATTAGAATATAAAATTCTATTCAAATCTAGCTTAGTCAGCTAGCCAATTAATTAAGAGCCATAAGTATGTACGGAGCAGCAAGGATGTCATTATCACAGCAAGGGTCTACCCTAAATGGTGTGCAATTTAACTGGCCGGTATGGGGTCCCAAGGTCGCTGTTATTGAGGAGACGTGGTGGACTGAAGGCCTTTGGTGATAGATGGAGTTTAGACATATTATGCATTAACAGCTGTATTTAGTACGGTGTTCCATCACTATCGAGTGACGGTCGAGTTGTTAGTGACACTGAGCATAAAACCGATGGTCGTGGGTTCGATTCCTAAACGGTACAAGTATTTTTTGTGATCCTCAAATTTGGTACTGAAAACGACTAGCGCGGCTTTGAAGTCATTTTTTTTCCTTTTTAACCGACGAGAAAAAAATGGAGGAGGTTATCAAGTCGACGCGTGTATATATATATATATATATATATATATATATATATATATATATATATATATATTTTATGTATGACCACGCATAACTTTTTGTAAATTATATTTTTATTAATTATTTGTGTTTTATTTTTTGTTTGTGCTTTAGCTGCAGTTTGAATGACTTTAACAATTAACACATTAAGCTTCAATGCATGGAAAATCCATGGGAATACTGACATAATTATCGATTACATTTATTATTATACGCACTTTAATTCATAAATAAGCCTTTAATTTCTGCTGTAATAAATAAATATGTTTGCAAGTTGTACCTAATATATATAAATGTATTTATCAATTATGTCTGAATGCTTATAATATTTCTGTCAAAAAATAGTTAAATAAATTCAACTGTAGGCATGATTGATAAACTGTATATATTATTACAAACTTTTATTTAATTTGCCATATTTGTATGTATGTATAAATAAATATGTTTGCAAGTTGTACCTAATATATATAAATGTATTTATCAATTATGTCTGAATGCTTATATTACTTCTGTCAAATAATAGTTAAATAAATTCAACTGTAGGCATGATTGATAGACCGTATATATTATTACAAACTTTTATTTAATTTGCCATATTTGTATGTATGTATAAATAAATATGTTTGCAAGTTGTACCTAATATATATAAATGTATTTATCAATTATGTCTGAATGCTTATATTATTTCTGTCAAATAATAGGTAAATAAATTCAACTGTAGGCATGCTTGATAGACCGTATATATTATTACACTTTTATTTAATTTGCCATATTTGTATGTATGTTTGTGTGGGTCAAATCTTGGAAGCTAAATTAGAACCACTGTCTGACGTTCAAATAGACTCAAATGTGTATATCTTCAATGACAATATAATAATATGGTGCCACCGGGCTGACCTGATGAAGGAGCCGGGCTGTGTGGACTGGAGCTCAATATAGCCAATGATAGGATCTAAGGTGATTAAGGGCCAGTTTTATCGGTTCCTGACAGCGCTAATATGAAGAAATCTGACATATTTTTGACAGATTTTACATGGCGTTATGTTTCAGATAACTATCTGACGCATTATCAGAAACTGGTTAAACTAGCCCTAAGTGTTTTAATCGTCCTATAGTAGGACAGTCAAATTTAAGCTAGTATTTTTGTTATGATTTGTACTTTTCATTAAATTACACATGATGTCTTTACAAACAGCTTGTGTTTAAATAAGTATCTGCAATAATTTAAGATCGTTTAAAAAACTAAAAGAACCGACTTCAAACATCGCGCTAGTCAAAGTAGCCAGTAAACGTTGTAACTATTATATAATCTGTGCCAGTAGTTAGTAGAACGAGTAAGTCGTCGAGATAAGTAAATGCGTCGTAATGCAAATGTTGATATTTTAATAACGGCTCAGCCGATTTCGTTAAAATTTAAATGGAACCATCTGGGTACCCTTAGAAACAAAAATAGAATTTTCCAAATCGGTTCAGGCATCTTCGAGTAATCGATGAACATACATTAAAAAAAAAGGTTCCGACGAATTGAGAACCTCCTCCTTTTTTGTGGCGTCGGTTAAAAAGATTTAATAACTTTTAATTTCATCATCACCATCATTATAATCAGCCGGTATCAGTCCACTGCTGGTTATAAGTATACCTTCTAGCTATATCTACATCACAACAATAAACTACTTTTTAACAGACTTCTAAAAAGGAGGAGGTTCTATGTTCGTCTTCATGTTATTTTTTTTTAATGTATGTTCATCGATATTTTTGCCAATTGTGAACCGATGTCAAAAAATCTTCTTTATTCAAAAGGGTATATATACTCCTGAGGTGGTTCCATTTTAATTTTATCGAGATCTGATAAGTATCTTCAGAGATATGACGATAAACGTCTCAAACTTGCTACTGAAACTGACTCCCGCGGCATGGAAGTCGGTTGTTTTAGTTTTTAAACTATCTTAATTATGTTCTGCGCTATAGCCATTTTTTTGCGGCATACAAAATATGAAACTTACTTTTTGGCTGTCGTTTGACCGTGCGAAGCGTGTTCACTGTTCACCATCTTCGACCATATTATCGCTTACCACTATTAGGTGAGGTAGTTAATGGTCAAACGCTATCCTATCCTTCGTATGTTTATATTATTAGTAGGCGCAGTACAAGTGATTTATGATGTTGCATACAAAATCAGAAATAGATCCAAAGATGATGTTAGGTAATTATCAATACACATGTATTATTGCTTAGACCTATATTATTTTGCGGTTCGATGGTTTGTGGTTTTACTTGCAAGATTGAAGCCATATATAGACAGAAGACTAACCAAAGCCGTGACCAAAGTGCAATATTTCTGCAAATGCTATGTGCAAGTTTTTTTTTATTCTGGTTTTCCTCTAATGATTTAGCGCCGGATATTAGGGTTCCGTACCCAAAGGGTAAAACGGGACCCTATTACTAAGACTCCGCTGTCCGTCTGTCTGTCTGTCTGTCCGTCTGTCACCAGGCTGTATCTCATGAACCGTGATAGTTAGACAGTTGTATTTTTCACAGCTGATATATTTCTGTTGCCGCTATAACAACAAATACTAAAAACAGAATAAAGTTAAAAATAATAGAGGGTCCCCATACAAGAAACGTGTTTTCTTCGGCATTTCACGCCATCTATGAACGCTTAGTTAGGTAAACGTCCCATAGATGGCGTTATATTGAAATGTAACACCGTTGTTAGACGTTAGATGGCGTTATAAGAAATAAAATGTTTATTAATTTTTTTTTTGCGGCGAAAAATGATAGTGGTATTTTTTGCTCAATCTTATAAAATACCGTAGTATGGTACGGAACCCTACTAGTGCGAGTCCGACTTGCACTTAGCCAGTTTATTTTATTAAGTTTGTTTTGTTATAGGTAGCTATAGCTCCCGCAGTTATTTTCGTTGCTATTCACAATCAACAAACATTTGAATATACGTCTCCTTCAACTCGAATGTTAGGAATGCACTGTGCCTTAATATTCTTGCAAAATCATTGAAGTAGTTATACGATACTGAATGACGATTTTTTTTCAGGATTTTTTTTAATACAAGCAATGTAGCACATTATACTAGTAGTCTTGTGATCCCCTCCGGCTAAGCCAAATATGCAATTGTGTCTGGAGTGGGTTCACGTCACCGATGTAAATGTACTACGTGTTCACGTCAATAGTGCAATGAGTGGGAATCGAACTCATGACCTCTCTATCGCCAGGCCGGCGCCTAAGCCATTGGGCTATTGGCTTTTTTTTTATTTCATTTCATTGTTCATACCTATGAAACTTGCACTCATAGCCTTGATGAGGCTACAAAAGAGATCATATAATCTTCTAACGGCTGAAAGGATTTTTTTAACAAAGCTAAGAGTTGCTATCAAACAAAAAAACCAACCGCATCAAAATCGGTCTATTTCTTTAGGACCTACGATGGCACATAGAAACATGCAAACACACAGGCAGACACCTCCCCTCCCCTAACCCTCTTTTTACTTTTTCATTTTTCTATATTGAATTCGAAAATGCTGAAAAAAGCTTATGTTCCGGAACACAGATTTTACAAGGAATACAGTCTTCTAGATTATTCATTTGGTATTAACGGGTTCATTACAGTCCAAAGCAAACGTTGCGGAAACTTTAGTATATATTATATGTAATTAAATTATAACTGTTTAATAGAAAACAAAATACAGTAATAAGCATAAAATTAAATGTAATTAACTGCAATAATTATGTATTTAAATATATTTTATTACTATAAAATAAAATAAAAATTATGTCAAGTACCTCGTGACTACCTACTTCAGTCAGCTACAATTACGTCGTCATCAAATACCCATATTTTCCACGTGTATTCCAATCACATCATCATTCTGTTTGTAAGGAAAAGCTCTTGTTTTTAAGCTAAATATGGATTTTTGCTAGTCCCTGCCGTTGGGGCTAAATATATATCTAAGTGTTATTGCAGAGTTGCATCGTTGTCACCGATATGGCGGGTAAAACCATTGGTAACGACTGTAATGTACTGTGCTATTGGGGAAGTAATATGATCGAATTGTAAAATACAGCGTGGTTTAAACTTGGGCTTTTAAGTCCAAGGGATAAATTAGATTCCATGAGCAGAATAATTTTCAGCCGTGAAATAGGAATGGCTTTCGGTTGAAATGGCAAGGTGTTCAGTTAAATTACAGGGCATGTGAGACTCAACACCTTTATGTCTCAAGGTAACAGGCGCAATGCAAAAGTCTTCGCTGTCCAGAATTTTGCATGCCGCTGTATCTATATCTATACTAATATTATAAAGAGAGAACATTTGTATTTTTGTATGTTTGTAATGAGTAAGCTCAAAAACTACTGAACCGATTTAAAAAATTCTTTCACTAATACGTAGAATGGACTTTCGGAATGAAAATAGGCTATATATTATCCCGTTTAAATCAAAGGTACATTCGTGGAGACCTAATTTGCAACCTAAGTCGGCAAATAAACGGTCGAAAAAATACGTTTCTTACGACCGCTGCTTAATTGAAAATAGATAGAAGAATATTATCTATGCAAGAGTTGTACAACTTAATAAGACTTACAAAAAAGTCCGCGACAGCATATGTTTATCTCTTAAGGTTGACTCACAGTAACCATTTTAATCTTAAAATTTTTGTTAAAAAATATTACATAACTTCCAAGGCTATTTTCAAGTATAAAGTATTAATCCTTATCCAAATAATTACGTTAATTAGCTTGGCCACATATTATAGATTAAAATTGTCCTTTACAGTATATAATTCAAATGAAAACTCTAGAAGATATCACGAATTTCACAAACACGCATCGCAAAATTAATAAAATATTTGCAGTGAAACCACAGATTAGGTCATAGTTACTACGAAAATATTATTATAAGCTTAGCTATGCTGTAGATCCCCACCGATCACAATCAATTTGAAGTCAATCTAATACTATAAGAATCTTTGTCCTGACATACTGACTGACTGACTCACTGACAGACAACATGATAGAAATGATTTTACAAAATAAAAGTTTTTTAAGTAAATAAAAGAAGTCTAACGCGGGCGAAGCCGCGGGGAACTTCTAGTATAGTATAATAATATGATCTATTGTATAAAATAATATTCATCTATATATATAATAATATAATATAATATTTTAAACCACCCCGACTGATCTATGTATAATAGCTTTTTCCAATGACTCTAAACACGACATTTAAAATCTGAGCTGTAAGTTGGTGAGGATTTGAGTATTCTGTAGAGTCCAGGAGGCTTCCATGTTCTTACAATATCGTTGAAGAAGAAGATTTTCGAATTGATCAGACCTATGAAAGTTGATTTCATAGCGCAATTAACTAGAAAAAAGCTCATAATTTTATAACGATTTAACGAATTTTCATGAATCAAAGCTAAGAAAACTCTCGATGAAGACATCTATCAAACAAAAAACAACTATCAATAATAAAAACAAAATCGGTTCATCCGGTTAGGTGCTAAGATGCTACAGACAGATACACACGTTAAACGTATATTACCCCTACATTTTGCGTCGGGGAACGCCGTAAGGTTACGGCGGCAGATGTACTCCTTGGTGGTAAGCTACTTTTTGGTAGATTTAATGATTCCACTACCACTGTACGAAAACTCATGATTCATGAATGCACATAAAACTTTCATTGGTAGGTATATAGCTAGGATTAGAACCAACGACCGTCGGGTCAGAATCAGGGTAACTATCCTTTACGCCAAAGGGCCGTCCAATATCAATACGTAAATATTATAAAACAAAGTTCATCACTGCGTCTGTCTGTCTGTTCGCAATAATCTCAATAGCTACTGAACGGGTTATCATGCGGTTTTCACCAATAGCCAGAGTGTTTATGAGGAAGGTTTAGGTGCATAATTCGTTAAGGTTTTGTGTAAATTGGATGAAATATGACGATGGTTGTTAAATATGTTCATATTTTATATTCGATGCAACAAACTGATGCAAATTTTGTAGGCATATATGTTCTACCCGTGCGAAGCCGGGGCGGGCTGCTAGTCTGTAATAAGTAGACGTCCGGTAGTAAGCGATGACGTCTAGCAGGCGAGCGTTGTGCTTGTCCTGATTTTTTTTTTATATCTTATAGGCCAGCTTTGACCACTATCTCACCTGTTGGTAAGAGATGATGCGGTCGAAGATGGTAAGCACGCTAGGCCTAGAATGGGAACTGGCTCTCAAGGATAGCTGCCGGAACACATTAGATGTTTTGGCGACAAATTTTCTAACTTGAGGGTGGTAGCTGGCCAGGCGGACACTAGATAGTTCCTACCACCATGCAATGTTATTTTATATCATTAAAAAAAAATCCTAGTGCTAATTTCTTTTGATTAATTTTTTTTTTTTTTTTTTTGAGATACTAATACTAATTGAGATACCTACTTACTCAATCATGTTAAGAGGGTGCAGTTTTCCATACAAATGTATTCCCCCGTTTCCTTTCTGGAAAATGCTTCCAGAACAAAATTTGTTTCTACAAAAAATCAAGGTCTGCTGTAGCTACGTTCCTATCATTTGCTTTTATTGACCAACTAATTGCAAAAAGACATATAAGCCTTCTAATGTCCTCTTTAAGATTTTTGAGGGGTTATATTTCTATTTGCTATTATATTATAAGGGATACATTTCTATTGATAAGAGAATCAAAACCTATAGGATAGATACTTCCCGTTGACCTAGAATCATGAAATTTGGCAAGAAGCAAGGACTTGAACCACTTATATAGTACATATATACATACAATCACGCCTTTTTCTCGTTGGGGTAGGCAGACACTATACTTCTAGCCACATGCTACGATCCTGGACATACCTCCTTCGCTTCTTCCACTTTCACGAGCGCCTTCATACATGCTCGCCGGTTATAGATACTTTTGACTTGACCAAAAGGTCACGGAACCCTAAAAATAGGGTTCCGTACCAAAAGGGTAAAACGGGACCCTATTACAAAGACTTCGCTGTCCGTCTGTCTGTCTGTCTGTCCGTCTGTCACCAGGCTGTATCTCATGAACCGTGATAGTTAGACAGTTGAAATTTTCACAAATGATGTATTTCTGTTGCCGCTATAACAAATACTTAAAACAGAATAAAGTTAAAAATAATAAAGGCGCCCCATACAAAAAACGAGTTTTTTTCGGCATTTCACGCCATCTATGAACGCTTAGTTAGGTAAACGTCCCATAGATGGCGTTATATTGAAATGTCGATCTCTAACACCTTTGGTAGACGTTAGATGGCGTTATAAGAAATAAAATGTTAATTAATTATTATTTTTTGCTGGCGAAAAATGATAGTGGTATTTTTTGCTCGATCTTATAAAATACTGTAGTGTGGTACGGAACCCTACTAGTGCGAGTCCGACTTGCACTTGACCAGTTTATTTTAAAACGTCTCCGATCTGGTCGTGATACGTTCGCCTAGGTCGGCCTCTACCAACTGGCCCATTCACACTCGTCTCATAAATCTGTTTCGTCAATCTTTCTTCATCCATCCTCTCTAGATGTCCAAACTATCTAAGCATCCCTTCTTCCATCCTAACTTATATAGAAATACATCTAAAAACCGTAAATATGTAATTAAATAACAAAAAAAAACTACGAAATAACTGTTACAAACGTATTATTTGCGGTTGGTACAATATATATTTTCTATGGATCGATCTACAAAGTCAAGTTTGTCCTTAAACCTAGTTTACGAAGTTGGTACGGTAGCCTCAGTGGCTGAGTCCAACTCGACTTGGCCGGTTTTATTGCTTTTTCATATTCAATCAGTTCCATTCGGAATATGATTTGTACTGCAATTAATCTGGCGTTTTATTTATTTATTATGGTTCATTATTTCACAATTTTCTGGATGAAAATTGTCTGAAGTACTGAAACATGCACTGGGTTGCGGGTGCACGTAATAGTACGGTTGGCAACCCTACATTAATCAGGGGAACTAAACATGTGTTTTAAGTGTGACGTTCGACGTCTAGATGAAACCTGTTTTTTTGTAAATTCAAAGCAATAAGTTATGTTTCTGTTATATCTATAATAATTTTTAAAATTTATATTGAATATGATCTATTTAATGTTATTTGACGTTTGTAAGTGCAAATTTTTAATTTTCCCTTATACTGAATAAATGCTTTGACTTTTTGACTTTTTATTCGATAGGTATACATTTAAACTAAATAGGTAATATGTATTTCAAATGAGTAAAAGAAACATCCTGTGTACCTTACGGACGTATATGTACTTTTGCGACGGTCACGGAAATTCCTAGTTGCTCCGAGATTATATGAGTAGGTATACCTACCCGGATATCCCGATTATAGTATTATAATGCATAACATTTTATAAATATTTTGTATCGCCATAAAAGTTGATTGGGTTGCAAACAATTTTTACTCAATATTTGCTACATCACTACCAATAGCATGAATTACAAAAGCCAGTTTGTATTTTGTTTGTTTGTTCCTCTTCACGGTCAAATGGCTTGACCGTTTTTCGAAATATTTTCTTTTTAAGCGGGATAAGCCACGCGGCGTAAGTAAAGTGTTAATTTAATGTAAGACTCATTTTAATTTTTAACCGACTTCACAAAAAAGGAGGAGGTTCTCAATTCGTCTGTATGTTTATTTTTTTTAAGTATTATATTATGATTTTACTGTTGACTTATACGCTAACTTAATTTCTTTATATATTATAAGGTTATTTTTTTATATAAATGGGTAACTTTCAACCTTTTTCATCAGTTATAAAAATACATAAAAACGTTCCCTATCGAATATATGGTAGAAATATAAAAATAAAAAGGTTTTGCTGTCGGATACCAAAACGTTTTCGAGTAGAAGCACTATTAAAAGTTTCCGATTGGACTGATCGGAGCATTGTGAATATATGGGCTATCACGTGAGAATTTTCCGCTAGAGGCGCTAAAGTGCTACGAGGTCTGCAAAATGACAATGTTATTTATCATTACATGTCTGTTTAGGATTTTTCTGAAACTGACATTGACATAACCATGGGGACTTACTCTAATCTCCATGAACATAACATTAAGCTTGGCATTTAATTATTAAAAAAATTGACATATTTACTTGAATTTATTACTGACATTATTTAGCTATTGATAATGAATTCAATAATTGGTAAATACTTTTTATAAATGTTAAAATAATAATTGAAATTATTAAATGTGTACGCTTTAAGAGGCAGGATATTGATAGATTTTATTATTTGTAACACCAACATATATACCAAATATACCGAAATTCTGACAAATAATAATAAAACAAATATATTGTTTAGATTGACAGCTGTCATCAGGACCTTTTTACTCGTTGGCGCCATCTGGCTGGCAAAATAACTGTAGCCCCTATTGCAAGGATTGACCCAAAGGAGAGGCAGTTTTCGAATCTAAATTTGTTTTCGAATGAAGCGCATTTTAGACTACACTATAATATAATAGCACAAAGCATATACCTAAAGTTGGTAGCACAACAATATCGCTCACCATACATTTATTAAGAACACGTTCAAACTTAAGGTACGGACACACCGCAGCGTCCTGCGTGCGCGATCTAGGCGGCGATCAGATAGCGCAGTAGTATTTGTACCGACTGGTTCACACCAAACGCGATCAGAAAACAATTGAAAAGTACTGAAAATCGCGCCTGCAGCACATGAGTAAATTTACTCATGTGCCTGCAGATCGCAGGACGCTGCGGTGTGGAAGTACCTTTAGCTATACTATATTATTTGCCGGTTTGCTTAATGCTGTACTACATATAAAGCGGAATAGAACCTATAGCGTAGTCTGAAATGCGCTTGATTACGAATAGCCAGTAAATAGCTGCTCTCGCTAGATCCTGTAGACTGTAGGTAATTATTTGTGTCCCAGTGACACACAGAATTAACCTACAGTATCTAAACATTAATTAAGTACATGGAATTCCCTATATCGCCATCCAGCATACATATACCTACATAATAATGTTATACGTCGATCAAGAAAGAGCATTTGTTATAGAAGTTCGTCATAATAACGGGAATATTAACAAAACAATAATATTTAGCTCATTCATATAAATCGTCACTATTTAACTTCCTTGTAATTTACGTATTAAAATGATTTCTGGATGATGCCTATTTAAGGTGAAAATTTGATGAAGTAATGCTCCCAACCAATATGGAAGTGGGTTTGGAATAGTTGTGCTCATGGTTGACCATTATCTCGCTTGGTGGTAAGAGATGATGTGTTGGAAGATGGTCAATACGCCTAGGCCTAGAATGATCTGACTCTCAAATCATGTGCTGTGTGTAAGGTTATGGTGGCAGATTTTCTCCTTGATTGTGGTGGGGTACTTTTTTAGCAAGTCAGGCGGAACATCGATATAATATGTCCTAGCACTTGTGGACGACCACTCGTGCTAGGAATTGAACTAATGACCTCTCGCTTAGAAATCAAGCTATCTATCCTTTACGCCACCGGGACTCTCTTTATATTTATGTTATGCGGTATCTTGCAAAACTATAGCTGTTCAGAGTTTTGCGTACCACAGTACCTATGTCTGTCATAGGCAGACGTCACCGCTTACGAAGATGTCGCATTCAAATGTCTACCTACTACCATATAACTACTATAAAATAGGTGTTTTGTGTCATACTCATTAAAGCAGATTAGTCATTTGCAGCCTAATTATAGCCGTTTATATAAATATTTACAGGTTGAAAATATTTTCGGAACGTTTTCAAAACGAAAAAAATAAAACTGGCCAAGTGCGAGTCAGCATCGCGTCTCTTATCGCACACTTAGGGAGGGTTCCGTACAATACGAAACATAACAGAGTATACATTATATATTTGATTAATTGATACCAAGAATATTTGGTTTGGTCGCGATCTAGAAAGACGGGGCTCGTTTACTAGCGCCATCTATGTCATTTTGCCGAAACTAATTAGATAGATGGCGTTTAAAAACACGTTGTTTGTATGGGGAACCCTTTAATTTTCAACCGACTTCAAAAAAAGGAGGAGGTTTCTCAATTCGACCGTATATATATTTTTTTTTTTTTTTTTTTTTATGTTTGTTCAGGGATAACTTCGTCATTTATGCACCGATTTTGATTATTCTTTTTTTGTTCGAAAGGAGATATCCCAAGTGTGGTACCATGGTAATTTTATCGAGGTCTGATAAGTATCTCCAGAGATATTGAGATAAACATCTCAAAATTGGTACTGAAAATGAACATTGAAGTCGGTTCTTTTTTAGTTTTTTTAAACGATATTATTAACTTTATTTTGTTTTTAGTATTTGTTGTTCTAGCGGCAACAGAAATACACCATCTGTGAAAATTTCAACTGTCGAACTACCACGGTTAATGAGCTATAGCCTGGTGACAGACGGACAGACAGACAGACAGACAGAAAGACAGACAGACAGACAGACATACAGACAGACAGACAGACAGACAGACAGCGGAGTCTTAGTAATAGGGTCCCGTTTTACCCTTTGGGTACGGAACCCTAAAAACGAATTCAAATGCCGCGCTAGTAATTTTTAGTAGCCACTAAGTTTGAGGTATTTATCGCTACATCTCTGAAGATACTTACTTATTAGATCTCTTTAATTTTAAAATTATCGTGAATTTGTAACATTATTATTGTTATATACCGGCTGTAATTCACGTACCTTTAGTCGAATTTTCTCGACCTAGGTTTCGAGCGAGTCAGTCGCTCTTCCTCGGGAGTGAGGTCACGCGATGAGATCGCGATGTTCACTGAACATCGAACATCGCGATCTCACCGCGTGACCTCACTCCCGAGGAAGAGCGACTGACTCGCTCGAAACCTAGGTCGAGAAAATTCGACTAAAGGTACGTGAATTACAGCCGGTATATAACAATAATAATTATTAGATCTCGATAAAAGTGATCAAGCGGGAAGCATACTTTCTCAAACAAACAAAGTTCTGAGGTAGGTAACTAAAAAAACGAATTGTTAACCTTCTCCTTTTTTGTGAGATCGGTTTAAAAAGATGGGATGGGAGGAGAAGTGCAATAAATATTGAAAATATCCATTTTTACCCAAAGGAAACTTATTTTATATTTGCAATCATAAATTAAAAAAAAATACTTTTCCTAGCCGCGAATCAAACAAAGTAAACTCCGGAAGTTACTATTTTAATGTACCAATCGATAGAATCAATAATAAATATCCAAACAAACATTACACGATAAAGTTACAGAACAACCTGAAATTCAGCAAATCACAACTGAATACGTAAATCGGGTAAGATTTTATTTCTCAGTGAAATTTGATGTCTTTAATATACAATGTACTAGCCCTCAATGTTCCATCTTTTACCATTCTGTATAGCACTGACTGATGGAACGAGTGCGTCAAAGGATCACAGACTAAGAGTGGACAGTACGTCATAAGGTAAGATGTTCTGAACTACGTCATTTTGTGGTATGTTGGTACGTCAAGTTTTCTGTTAGGTTTATTGAATAAAATTACCTACTCATTTTTTGTTTTCATATAACCACTTAAAAGGTACTTTGGCCGTAGCTCGATTATCTAC
Source organism: Cabera pusaria (assembly GCA_954871355.1). NCBI lineage: Eukaryota > Metazoa > Arthropoda > Insecta > Lepidoptera > Geometridae > Cabera > Cabera pusaria. Next base: position 9,508,594 of record OX940908.1, read on the forward strand.
AGCCACTGCTCAGTTACTACAACATACAAACGAATCGTTTTGCTTACGATCCGTTAAATTTGACACGAGACATAAAATTCTTGTGTCAAATTTAACCGATCGTAAGCAAAACGATCCGTTCGTAATTTATAGGAACCGGGAATAAGCCTACCATTATTTAATGTTATGTTTCTATAAGTGTTACAAAACACTTTATATTTTTGTACTATGTTTCACACAATCCTAACGTTGACGATACAAGGATGTTACAAGGAGAATACAAGGATTGAATTTACAATTATTTTTAATTACCAGATTGCCGTTTCGATATTTATAGAAATAATATATATGCTATGTCGATAAAAATATATAATAATTTGCCGAAAGATATTAAACTGTCAAGTTTAAATTACTTCAAAAAAAAAATTAAAAACATTACTATTGACTCACTGTTTTTATAGTGTCAACGAATATCTACAATTTAAATTTGACAAACATTGACAATTCATTTTATTTTCATTTAATTATTTAATTGTTGTTTATTTCAAACTAATGTAATGATGTATGTAATCCTTTTTATTAATAGATTGACTAAATAATATGACACACCTTGTTGC